>CM066031.1:1355628145-1358028145 GCA_033557465.1 Ichthyophis bannanicus
TTACAGGTAAGTAACTGTGCTTTCTTGTTGTAGCGCATGGAAATGACTCTGAGAAGAGTTTGAGTTTAACACAGCCATTGTTACTGTTAAGTGCCGTCGAGTCGGTGTCGACTCATGGGCGACCCTCTGGATAGTTGTCCTAAATTGTGTTTGGGCTTCAGTCAGGTGGCTCATTGTTGACAGACTGGCACCCGTAGCTGCTGTTACTGTATCGATCCATCTCCTTGCTGGCCTTCCTCTTTTGCATTGACCTTCTACCTTGCTAAGCATGTTGTCTTTCTCTAATGATCTCTCTCTTCACATGTGTGCCCGAAAAACAAACCAGTCAGTACTAGAGGAGATCAAACACAGCCATATGATGTTAGATATGCCTATATATATGCTCTGTGCGTGTGTGCCTAAAGAAGTGGTTCATGAACTTTGCCTCTAAAGTACATTTGATAGAATTTGCCATTGAAGAAAAACATTTTATTTGGCTCACATCTGAATAAGACTGCAAAATGCCTGCCAAGTACAAAATTCCTGTTATAGGGAAGTGTCCCTGAGTTCCTCTCCTTACAAATCTTTCAGACGGTTTACAGACAAATGGTTTAGTTTCAAACCTTACAGTTCCAGCCTTGTACCTTCTCTTCCTATAATCGAGGCAGGAGATGCAGGTAGGAGCTGGAAAAGCTCCTTTTTAAACTGCATTCCTGATACTGCTGCCCTAAGGCAGAAGCAAGGCTGAAGGACAACTGAAGTGGTATTGGGCAATCTGAAATGCATCAGTAACAGGCTAGTGGGTGCTGAGTGATTTAAGACAGTTACAGAATAGCTTGGGCTTTTTCAGGGCACTGCTGTGTGTACCTCTGTGTGGAAGGACCAGACTTTGATTTCTATGCTGAATAACCACTCCTCAGGCTGGCCCAGGGAGGAGGACGAAGCCCTAATCACTGCAGGGCCGACCCTATCACTAGATGGTCTATGCATCTGCCTAGGCAACAGAATTTGGGGAGGAGGGGGGGGGGCAGCAATGGTGATTGCATGGCTCAAGTTAGGACCGGCCCAACCACTAGGCAGCTAGGTGGCTGCCTAGGGCAGCAACCTCTGGAGGGCAGAAAAAGCAGGCCATTCAAAGCTAAATCGTAGATTTTGACAGCCAGAGGGGGTGTAAAGTTTGAGGTTCACCTAGGGCTCCAACACCTTGACCAACTTTAGGGCCTGCCCTAGCTCCAGTGTAGAAAGGTTAAGGGCAATGGCACTTTAAAGCATGTGGAGCAGGGCCTTTCAGCACACACCCATACTTAAGCCCTACTGTGTCCCACCCCTCCGACAGGAAGTTTGCATGCGCCATATGCCTGGAACAGACTACCTGAGTGTGTGTGTCAGGCTTCATCTCTGGCCCTTTTCAAATCCAAGCTGAAAACTCACCTCTTCAAGGCTGCTTTTGGATCCTGATCTGCTTAGTTTCCTATGTGTTTCTTTACCATTCCCCTAGATATGTCCTTGTCTTCACTTGTTGTGTTTGTCTTGATTAAATTGTAAGTTCTGATGAACAGGGACTGTCTTCTACATGTGTGTGTACAACACTGTGTACACCTTGTAATGCTGTACAAATGATCAGTAGTAGTAGAGGGGGCTGGATTCTGTAGGCCACGAGCACAGCTTGATGCTGTAAGACCCCAGGCTGCGTGCCCTGCTTTGAAGTACTGCAAGTTGCAGTATGGACATGGCGGAGGAGAGAGGTAAAGCAGTGGCAGCAGCGAAAGGGAAAGAAAGGAAGGATGCAGGCTGGCAAGTGGAAGAGCAAAGGTGAGAGATGCTGGACACTTAAGGGAGGAGAGGGGAGGGAAGAGAATGAAGTATGCCAGATTATTGGGGGGTGGGAGTAGGCAAAGGAAAAGGAAATGCTGTATTTTGGGAGGTACTATCTTGAACCACTCCTGGGATGTGCATGGTTGAAGGTTCACCTAAGGCATCAGATAACTTTGTGTCAGCCCTGCAAGGATTGCTTGGTGAGAAGACTGAGTTTAGTGAGTAGGGGGGGGGATATAAAATATAGAATAAAATCCCTGGGTAGTTGAAAATGAAGGTTCAGGGTACCAGATCCCAGCCCTATTTCAGATGAAACCTGGACATCCCAAGGAGCAGGAGGACATTGCCTACCTTCCTTCCTTCCCTATCCCCTCCACACATAAATTTTCACTCTCTATCCCATCCAGATCTTTTGTGTGTTTTTTTTTATTATGATCTGTGGTTTCATGAAATGAGTGTTTTCCCACAGTTTCTCTTCATCCTAAAGCAGTGGCTTTTCTTTGGGGAAGCGGGGGTTGGGGTAGGGGGAGGTAGCATTAACATGGGCGGTTAATAGACCTACCAGTCATACTTTTAAATGACAAATGTATCAGAGTGTGGAGTGGAGGAGTACCCCAGTGGTTACAGCAACACCCTGACACTCAGAAGATTGGGGTTTGATTCCCACTGGCACTCGTGACTTTGGCAAGTCACTTTACCCTCCCTTGCTTTGGAAGAAAAGGTCTGGCAATCTACTTCCGGTCATTCCTTGCCAAGACAACCCAGGGGTTGCTGGGTTGCCAGGAGTCTCCATTGACTTGATGGCACTTAAAAATAAAAAGAAACTTTATATAGAAAATTAGATTTCCAAGTCCTGGATTACTAAGAGACTGAAATCACTTACTGGATCAGCATAAGAATTATTTAAAAATACTGCACGTGAGCTTTTGAAATCAAGTAGCTCCCTTCTTCAGAGACATTAGTCACATGAAGAAAGGACTTCCTGTAAAAAGCAGACTTCAGAACTGGTATTAGCATTGGGGGAGAGAGGCATTGTAAAGCACAGGAACTGTGGAGGCTGCGCCGGTGACCTGAGGAAAGCGTCGCCCTGCGTCTACTGATCCACTGCAAGCCCTGGAGAGGGACTGTGGGGGGTGGGGGGACCTGATGGGCAGTTACATACAAGTTTTAGGCAGTTCCTATTCTGTAAGCATGTGCAAAAGTGCCATCATGTGTACTTTTGATTAGGTTGTGCACAGGGGCAGAGCATAGACGGGGCCTAAATTTGCACGTGTAAGTTATAGAATATCATAGCTTATGCATTTTTTTTCTCCAAATTTAAACAAGCACATTTTTACCTACTCTAGAGTAGGCATAACTATCGCACCTAGGTTAAGGTGTGTCGGTGCATCTCTATTTTATAAGGTACACGTGTACTTCACTTTATAAAATAGGTCTTGCGGTAATATATGTATATGTGTGTAGTAACACGCATTCACTGCGCGGGAAATTATAGAAATGCTCTTTTCATGTACAGTGTGGTTGGAGCTCTATGACTCTGCTATAGTCTTGCTGTTTAGG
The DNA here is from genome assembly GCA_033557465.1 of Ichthyophis bannanicus. NCBI lineage: Eukaryota > Metazoa > Chordata > Amphibia > Gymnophiona > Ichthyophiidae > Ichthyophis > Ichthyophis bannanicus. The sequence continues at coordinate 1,355,631,500 of CM066031.1, forward strand.
AGTCAGTTTCTTTTCCATGGTTCTAGGATGTTTGGGAACTAGGAAGTATAAATAAACTTCTACTGGAAATGTGTATTTTGCAGCATTCAGATCCACCAGTTTTGGGATGGGGAATTAATTCTCCTTTCTCTATGTCCTGACACTCTGGAATCTCTTAGACCAGATTGTTATTGAAACCTAAAAGTCCTAGATTGTGTCCGGATGGCATGTGTCTGGTTATTGTATAGTACTGTTTATTGCACTGTTACCCGGTTAGTGACCTGCAGGTAAAACTAAGCAAAGCAAAAACTGTTTTAGTTTTACCTGTGGGAGTTAACCAGGCAGTGGTGCAATATCGCTACTAACCGGTTAGCTTCTGCGACTCCAATGCATGTGTGGTGATCCCAGATGTTCAATGCCGGGACTACCTATGACCCTGACATTGAATATCTGAGCTTAGAGGTCGGCGGGGTTAGCTATGTGCTGTAGTGGAGGAGTGGCCTAGTGGTTGGGGCAAGGTACTTCAGGCCGGAAGGTCGGGGGTTCAAATCCCACTAGAGGACAGCAACCTTGGGCTGGAAGGACTGGGGTTTCTAGTCCCACAGGTGCTCCTTGTGGTCTTGGGCAAGCCACTTAACTCTCCATAGCCCATGTTCCCTGTAAAAAAATAGTTATCTCAGTTATAATGCCCTGTTCAATGTAATTTCAGTTTGTTCAATGTAAACCGCACTGATGCAGAATAGCACGGTATATAAGAGAATGTAAATAAATAAAAATAGCCGTCACAATTCAATATTGGGCTGTATGTGTCTAGCACCTACATTGTCTGGCAACTGTTTTAAGGAATGAGCACTACTTCAGAATGATTCACTTCTCCTCATAAATGGAGTCTATCATAACAGATCTTATTTTGGTGTTAAAGTTGCCTGTAACCCTGTATTAGTCTGCAGCCTGAAGGAGGTTCTCAACCATCCAGTTTGGTGCCACAATGAAAAGAGTGGCTGGATCTTAATCTAATGCCAGTCTAGGAAAGCCGATGTGACGCCCTTTGCACTCACGGCAGAGTCCAACTCCATCATGTAGGGTCAGTGGACATCTTACACTAAGGCTCAAACAGCCTAGGAGTCCCTGTTGGCACTGCTTTTTTGTAGGTCTGTGGGACCTTGGAGGGTGAAGTGGGAATTTTTTTCTCTCTCCCTTCCCCTCCATGCTTTAATGCAGCGAGCTGTGTGGACTCAGAGGGGTGGAGATGTTTCATCAGGGCAGTTGAGAACAGGGCCAGCCCAACCATTGTGCAATAATGTTGTTCGCACAGGGCCCTGCGCTTCAGGGGGCCCTGCACCATCTTCATGCCATACATGCTGTCTGCCTGCCTGACTAGCTTCAGAGGGAGCTGGGGAGCCCCGAAGCCCCGGCTTACCTCTGCACAGCCGCCGGAGTAAAGAGCGAGGTTTTCCTTCTGTCCGGCGACTATGTTCTCTTGCAGCCAGCCAATGTGCTGATTACCAGGAGGTTAAAGGGCATTTCCTGTTTCATATTGGCAGGTTACCATGATGCTAAAAATGTTACTTTGGTGTTCAGGATTTCATGCCCCCAATGATTTATTTTTTTAAAGCTTGAATTGGCACAGAAAAATAGCTCTTCTACACCTACATCTGCAGCCCTTGTTAGGTTTAAGCAATGCATTCAAATTCTGACTTAAGACCCATGAGGGTTGCCGCAGAGTTCTGCACCATTTGCCTTAAACCTAATGAGGGCCATACGTGTAGGTGCAGAAGAGCTGTTTCCTTGATGGCTATCCAACTCAGAGGATGCAAGAGAGGTTGGGAGGGGCTGGCTAACTGAGGAGGTGTCAGAGCAGTGGGGAAGAGCATAATGGATGGCTGGCATCAGGGGGCTGGTGCTGCTGGAGAGAGGAAACTGGATGAGGGCAGGGTGTTTGTATGAGAGATGCAAAGTAGAGGGTGGGGTGTGGGGAAATGAGAGCGAGTGAGAGAGACCTGGCCATGGTGATGTGTGAAGCTCGAATGCAGCTATTAAAGGTCACTGGCATGCTGCTGGGTGGGTGGGTAGGCAGGCTTTTGTATGCGTCTGCACTGTGTAGTGGTGTATTAAGGGTCTGAAGCTTTGATTTCCCATACACACACCATGGAAAAATAGTTCCTTTTTGGATCTCCTTTATTTAAACTATGTTCGACTTTGGTGGTGGTGGTGGTTGGGGTGGGGGGGAGAAGAATTTCATTTTGTGTTTCTGTGTTTTGTATGTTTATTTATTTGTGTGTCTTTGTGGGCTGGTATATGTCTGGGTATTTGCATGTATGTGCATATGTTACTGTCACTACATGTATGTATGTATGAATGCTTGCATGTGTATGTCTGTGCAAGCATTTATATCGGTGTTGGTTCTCTGTGTGTCTGACCAAGAGAATAGTTGAGAGAAGAGGGCTGTTTGAAAGATGCAATTCCATGATTGCTGTTTAACTGTGAATCAGCGTTAGTATGTGCAGCTGGTGGAAGTTCTTTTCCCATAGAGGTGTACTGGGGCATTTGGGAATTTTTTTTGAGGGGGGGGGGGGCTTTGTTTCTTTTCCATCTCCTAGCATCTGCGGAAAGTTCAGTCATACAGCATGGAGACTTCCCTAGCTCATCTCCTCTGTTCCTGTGACTACAGCAGCATTCCAAGCTGCGTCCCCACAGTCTTCCCCTTGGCTGGATCCTTTCCATAGTCTCTTTAATCAGAGCTGCCAGTGCCTTACCATTACCACTGAGCAGGCAGGGCAGGCTCTCTCGCACCAGGATGGAGGATTAAAGAACTGCAGATTTAAACTATTAATGTAAAAATCTGTAATAAGGAAGCTTTTTTTTAATTTATGAAATTTTGAAGGTACAATTAAGCAATTATAAGCTTATACAATAAAGCTGTTGCAAAGGGTAACACACTATCTGGGTAATATACATAATCATAAGATAAGGAAAAACAAGTACAGTCCAGCTCAAGTCCACAATATTGAGGATCCAAGTCCCTACAGCAGGGAAAAAGAAAAATGAACCCTACTCAGGTTCTAGGAAATAATGCCAACAGCATCCATAATCCAGGAGCAGTTAACTAAGTGGGAGCAACGGAAACAAATCTCACCAAATGGGAGGGATCAAAAAAGCATACCTTACAGATTGAAATTTAATGATGCACTTACTGTACATGGAAATTTAAAAAAAAAAAATAGAGCGCCCAGCTGTAAATTGGGGCTGTCTGAGAGGGGGAGGAGTCAGCTCCATTTGAAAAGCAGCTACCTTCAGGCAAGTTAAAGAGCTAACTGTCATCAGCTTCTCTTCCCTGATTGGGGTTAACCAGCTCTGCAGTATTCCATCTCTCCTGCTTACTGAACTCCAGCCTAATTGGGGCTGTCTGAGAGGGGGAGGAGTCAGCTCCATTTCAAAAGCAGCTACCTTCAGGTGGGCCCGCGCCTGGTGGGCCCGCGCCTGAGGGCCCTTTGGCGTGGCCCTTAGGTGTGGACCGTGTAAGTAAGACCGTACCATTGTGACTCTCGCATTGCACTCACAAACTCAGTTAGGACTTTGTGACAACAGATCAGGTACCTTATACTGTGTATAATAATGTTCCTTACCCAGTATTTCATGCATGTAGTTGATTCTTTTCAAACAGTGTAAAGCTAAAATATCTGTACTAGAACAGACTAGCCAGAAAAGTGTTATTATCCAAAATCTCACGTAAGATATGTATGCAACAGTGTAAACAAATATCTGTACCAGAAAAGACTAACCAAAAAATGTTGTTTAACCAAGATCTCACATAGTATATGTATGCAACAGTGTAAAACTAACATCTGTACCAGAACAGACTAGCCAGGAGAGTCTTGTTCACCAATATTTCATGAAACGTGAGGTATGTAATTTATACCCTGCTATACCCATACCTAAGAGAGGAAATTTCCAAATTGCACCTTGCATGACACCGGTTGCCTGAATGCATAATATCCTGGCCAGGAGTCCCTCCAATTCACCCCCTGACACAAGCCCCCTGTTTCACAGAGTTGGCCCAGAAGAGTCAGAATGGAACACATCATCATCACATTACTGAGCCTATACCTTCTCCTCATAATTTGGACATCCAGCTCACTAGCTCTAAATATATCACACAATCACATCCCTATCTTACCAACTGGTGGGAGAAAATGGTCAGGTGATTTCTACTACAATTCACACAGGGTTAACTACCAACACCACCACCACTTACTACACATCCCACTTCAACACACTGCGAAGGCCAGACAAGGTAAAAACCCTTGCAGCCTGAAGTGTGCACTCATAAATGCTCGCTCACTTCGCAAAAAGTGGCCAGTAATCACAGACATAATAACATCTCATAACCTAGATATCATCATGGTCACTGAAACGTGGCTTTCATCAGAAGACAATACCATCATTAACCAGCTACTCCCATCTAATTTTGTTGCTTTCACCAGCCATAGGCAAAATAAAAGAGGAGGAGGAGTACTCATCACTAGAACGGATCTCCAGTTCAAAATGGATGACTTCAACAGTAACAACAACCTAGAAGCTGTATCAATCTCCAACAACATATGCTCCATAAACCTGATTTATAGAGCTCCATCAGCGGATCCAGATGACCTTTCATCCATAATAAACCTAGCATCCAATATCCAGGGTCCAAATAAACCTAATTGGATCTTAGGGGATATCAACCTGTCATCATTACAAGATAATCAAGCAACTGCATTCATAGAAGCCCTAGAGATCCTGGGATACATGCAACTGGTGCAAGAACCTACTCACGAGAAAGGTAACACTCTAGACCTCATATTTGCCCCACAGGTAATTCTTGATAAACCACAAAACATTATGCTATCAGTAACGGCAGTCCCCTGGTCTGATCATAAACTCATCACTTTTCAGATGCCTACCCTCAACATGTCACCAAGGCTCAAAATAGATACAAGCAAGACCACTAACCCAGCTGCCAGGAGTTTCCACCCATTTAATAGAGAACGCATCCTCGCTGAAACATGCACACTCATTAATGAGACTTCCTTAAACCTAGATGAGTTGATCACCACTTGGAACAGTAGACTCAGCTCAATCGCAATCCGTTCTCCAACAAACAAGGCCCCTAAGAAAAAAATCAGCCCCATGGTTTACAGCCGACTTAAGGGCTTCACTAAACATTCTACGGAGACTGGAAAAGCGCTGGAGGAAGTCACGCACCAGTAGTGACAAGTCAGCATACATTCAACACCTGACTTCACATCGCAAAGAAATCTCAGACAGGATGAGGCAATACCATACAGACACCCTGAGATGGTCATTGAATAAGCCACATGATCTGTTTAACTTGGTCAAAACTCTTGCTAAAGAACCAACCCCTGAGCACCATGGCGATATTCACCCGCAAGACTATGCAGTCTACATGCAATCCAAAATGTGCAAGACCGACAAAATAATAATACCTGACCCCCTTGACGTGCAAGAGCACTCAGCATCACTAACATCCTTCTCTATACCTTCAAAGAAAATTATCGAAGATACCATCTTAGCCCTAAACACCACCACTGCACACACAGATCCTTGTCCGGCATTCTGGATAAAGGATCTGCGATGTGACCTCTCTCCTATTATAGCCAACATCATAAACCAATCTTTTAACACTGGGTCTTTCCCCCCTACTCTCAAGCAGACATCTGTCAGACCTCTTTTAAAAAACACCAAGTTAGACCCCCAAAAGGTAGAGTCTTACAGGCCCATATCTAGTATACCTATGCTCGCAAAAATCATTGAAAAAGTAGTACATAGACAATTACAGGATCATATTGACACTACTGCCCCACTAGATCCATCCCAACATGGATTTAGAGAGTCACATGGAGTGGAAACACTACTTACAGCCCTGTTCAACAATATAATTTCAGGCGTTGACAACATACGACATGGTTTCGCACTCATCTTTTTAGATATAGCAGCAGCCTTCGACTCTGTATGCCATGAGATTCTCCTCTACCGCCTAAGAGAAAAAGGTATCAGCGGATCAGCGCTCGAATGGTGCAGATCCTACCTGTCTGGAAGATGGCAGCATGTTCGAGCAAACGGGACTACTTCGGAACCATTTCAACAAAGTCAAGGAGTGCCTCAAGGATCATCCCTATCATCCTTGATGTTTAATATATACATCCAACCCATCTGCAAAATCATTAGATCCTTCAATGTTAGTTGCATGTTATATGCTGACGATGTGCTTTTATACATACCAATATCATTAGATAAACTAGACCTCGCCCCTCTAACTAATTGCTTCAACACTATATCTGAGTGGCTCCTATCACAAAACCTGCGAATCCAACACAAAAAGACGGAGGTTCTTATCATCTCAAGGAATCCAAATTTCATACCACCCAGCTGCGTTAAGGTAAATGATGCCGAACTACAAGTTAAACCTGCTATACGTTCCCTCGGAGTGACGCTAGACCAAAATCTCGACATGAAGAAACATGTAGCCAATACCGTAAGGGCGATCTACTTTAAAATCAGATCCCTCAGACACCTACGCCCGTTACTCGAACCAGATGATTTCCGCACCATTTACCAAGCCCTGATTATTCCCCATTTCGATTATTCAAACTCCATACTACAAGGGCTCCCCCGGTCCACCCTGAATCCCCTTCAACTTGCTATGAACAGTGCAGCGCGAGTACTCTTTGGCGCATCCAGGAGAGACCATGTGACATCACTCCTGAAGCAGTTACACTGGCTCCCCATTCAAGCCAGGATTTGTTTTAAGACCTTGCTGATGACTTTCAAAGCTGGCAATGAGCTCTCCTCCTCCTCTCTATCTGACCTCATCCAACCACTTGCACCTAACAGACCAAGAAGATCTGCAGAGTCCAACATGCTAGTAATTCCAAAAGAAGCAACTAAATGCACCAAAACAACAGCTAACAGAGCCTTCCAACTCTGTGCCCCAAGTCTATGGAATACCTTACCAGCACATATCAGAGCAATCCCCAACTTGAGCCAATTTAGAAAGGCCCTTAAACATTTCCTCTTCACCAAATATCTCACTGACATCTCCGATCCTCAGTCCCACTCGAATAACGAGCACCTCAACAATAATAGTAGTCAACTAGGCAAGCCCTCTCAACAGGCGTCCCCTACAATGTAAACACCAAACATTATCCTTTCTCAGTACACCTCATATGTATATAGTGTACCCTTTTTCCAAGTTGCATTTCCTGTTTAATGTAATGACCAGACATATTTAAGTTGTCGGATGTTTCTGTTCCATGTGAACCGCGCTGATTGCAAATAGTGCGGTATATAAGAAATATAAATAAATAAAGCAGCAGGATGCAGTTAGTAAAAACTGCTTCCTCCTTTTCTATGTCTCTCTAGCCACATCAGGATAGATTCTAACTACAGAGTCCATAAACTTCATATCACATTTCCTAAAATACAATTTCAATAGCGTATCTCTGTCTGCCATAGTTTAAAAAGAAATCACGAGCATAATTGTCACTGTTACAGGAACATCTGAAACTGTCCCTACACATGTCCTTACTAAAGGCTATACCAATACAGAAAGATTCCCATCCTCGGGCAAACCCATCTTTGATAGGATAGTATGCCTTGTCGTGGAGGGCAAATACTAAGCCACTTTTATAACAACGATTTTATTAGCAATCGATAGTCTCAATCAAATATTTAATAAAGAGGTCCTTCGATGAGACTGAATCCAAATATGGGAAATTCAAAATATGTAGATTACAACTTCTGGAAACGTTCTTTGAATTTAAGATGCAAATCAGAAGCATCTTTCACAATTAGAGATTGAACAGTCTGAGAGCTCTCCAATTTATCTTCAAATATTTCCAAGTCAGATCTTAAAAACATTTCCTTAATCTTCTCTTGGAACTTCCCCTCTACTATTGCTACCCTTTCCGTGAGATGATACACATGGGGAAGTAGCGCAGAGCCCAAATCGACAACTGTGTTTGCCAAATGACTTCTAGTGAAAAAAAAATGCTGGCCGAGATTGAAATGTACTGGCCAGAACAAAAGCACCCATCTGAAAAGATGTCTGCTTTTCCAGAATCTGCAAGCATGTCCGCAGCTTTATTCAGTGCAGTCACTCCTGCCAACTCAGATCTGCCAGCAGACACTGACAATAATGGCTGAACCCTGCAGGCTCCCGTCCGAGTCTCTGTCTCTTCTCTTCCGACATTGGGACGCTGGTCACAGAGGAAGGAAACCTTACCGGGCAGGGCTGCAACTGGGACTCCAGTACCTCCGGACTCAAAGAGGTATTGTGCTCATTTTCAATGCTGGCTGCTCCTACAGCCAAAAGCAATAAATGTGGGCTCTCACCGGAGACAATGAGTAGCTCCTGGGTGGCTCGAAAAGGCATCAATTGGTCCAGAAGTAGGCTTCTGTGAATATTGAGGGGGTAAGAGTCACATTTTCCCCTTCCTCTTACCCATATTCTAGGAAATCTACACAGGAAGAAAGAACTGTGCTGAATAGTGTTATGGTGAGCCGGCTATCTTGAAAAGGAAGCTTATAATTTCTTCCAAAATGAGATTTTTTTTTCTAGCTGCAGTTGACAAGGTAAACTATTCCACATGATTGTGATAGCTGTCTCAATAGCTGGCTGCTGTTAAGTGCCATCGAGTTGGTGTTGACTCATAGCGACTCTCTGGATAGTTGTCCAAACTGTGTTCGGTCTTCATTTAGGCGAATCATTGTTATTAGCGTGGCACCCATAACTGGCTCTTAGATTAAAAGAATTTGTCAAGGCCCAGTTTTACAAACTTTACTACTGCTATTAATCATTTATATAGCGCTACAAGGCCCCCTGAGCTCCCTAGGGGTGGACCCTAAAGTTACTGATTGGGTTAGAAATTGTTTGAGTGGTAGAAATTGGTTGAGACAAAGGATACAGGTAAGTGGATCTCACTCTGAGGAGAGGGAGGTTACCAGTGGTGTGCTACAAGGATCTGTCCTTGGTCCAATTCTTTTTAACATCTTTGTTAGTGATATTGCTGAAGGGCTGTCTGGTAAGGTTTGCCTCTTTGCAGATGATACCAAAATCTGCAATAGAGTAGACACCCAGGAAGCAGTAGATAACATGAAGAGGGATCTAGCCAAGCTTCAGAATGGTCAAAATTTGGCAGCTGAGATTTAATGCTAAAAAATGCAGGGCCATGCATTTTGGCTGCAATAATCCAAAGGAGCGATACAGCATAGAGTGAAGTACTTCTGTCTACAAAAGAAGAGGGGGATCTGGGAGTGATTGTGTCTTACAATCTTAAAGTAGCTAAACAGGTAGAAAAGGCAATAGCAAAAGCTCTAAGGGTGCATAGGGAGAGGAATGGCCAGAAAAAAGGAGGTGAGAGTGCTTCTGTATAAGTTTTTTGTGTGACCTCATTTGAAGTATTGTGTGCAATTCTGGAGACCACACCTTCAAAAGGATATAAAGAGGTTGGAGTCTGTGCAGAGGGTGGCTACTAAAATGGTTAGTGGTCTTCGTTACAAAGTATGAGGATAGATTTAAGGATATTAACATGTGTATGTTAGAGGAAGTGCAAGATAGAGGAGATATGATAAAGATGTTTTAATACCTCCATGGCATAAATGCACAGGAGAAGAGCCTCTTTCAATAGAAAGCAAGCTCTGCTACAAGGGGACATAGGATGATAGAGGATAGACTTAGGAGTAATATACATAAATATTTCTTTACGGAAAGAGTGGTAAATGTGTTGAATAGTTTCCCAGTGGAGGTGGTAGAGATGAGGACAGTATCTGAATTCAAAAAAGCATGGGACAAACACAGAGGATCTCGAAACGAAAAAAGGGACTATTGTAGTAGCTGATATGGAAGGGCAGGCCATGTGGTCTCTTTCTGCCATCATGTTTCTATATACACAGCGCTGTACATATACATATAAAAGACAGTTCCTGCTTGTCAGAGCTTACAGTCTAATAAAGACAGACAATATAATAGATGAGAATAAGGGTACAAATAGAGAAAGGTAAGGAGACACAAGGAAAACAAAGGATCAGGATCTAAAAGCAGCCTGAAAGGGATTAACCTTCAATATGGATCTGAAAAGAGAGAGCGATAAAGCCTTACATACTAACTCGGGTAGTTTTTTCCAAGCATAAGGAGCAGCAAGGTAAAAGGATCGAAGTCTGGAGTTGGCAATGGAAGAAAAGGGCATAGAGAGAAGCAAGCCAGTAGAAGAGCAGAGTTCACGAGGAGGGGTGTGAGGCGAGAGGAAAGATACTGAGGGAGCAATAAAATGAATGCATTTATAGGTCAGAAGGAGAAGTTTGAATTGTATATGGAAATGGAAGGGGAGCCAATGAAGTGACTTGAGAAAGAGGGGTTATATGAGTATATCTGGACTGGTGGAAGATTTAGCCACGCAGCAGAATTCTGAACAGATTGAAGGGGAGAAAGGTGACTTAGAGAGAGACCAGTAAGGAGGAGGTTACAGTAGTCGAGGCGGGAGGTGATTAAAGAGTGGATAAGTGTTTTTAGTAGTGTTCAGAAAAGAAGGAGCAAATTTTGTAAATGTTGTATAGAAAGAAACTACAGGTTTTAGCTATCTGTTGGATATGTGTGGAGAAGAAGAGGGGTGGAGTCAAAGATAACCCCAAGGTTGCAGACTGAGGAAACAGGAAGAAGAAGAGGGTTATCTACAGAGATGGAGAAAAGAGGAAGGGGGAGGAGGGTTTAGAGGGAAAAATTAAGGAGTTTGGTTTTGGTCATATTCAATTTCAAACAGAGTTCAGACATTCAGGCAGCAATGTCAGATAGGCAGGCAGAGATGCGAGCCTGGAGTGTCAGAAAAATATCAGGTGTTGATAGATTGATCTGAGAATCATCAGCATAAAAATGATACTGAAAGCTATGGGAGGAGATCAGAGCACCTAGGGTATAGAGAGAAAAGGAGAGGGCCCAGAACAGACCCTTGAGGACACCAACTGAGAGTGCAATGGCAGTAGGGGAGGAACCAGCAGAACAAACACTGAAAGAGTGATGGGAGAGATAAGAGAACCAGGACAGGACAGAGCCCCTAAAACCAAGTGAGGACAATGTATCAGGAGAAGGTGGTTGTCAATAGTATCAGAAGCAGCAGAAAGGTCAAGAAGAATGAGGACTGAGTAAAGGCCTTTGGATTTAGCCGGGAACAAGTTGCTGGAGATTTTGGTGAGAGCTGTCTCAATAGAATGTAAGAGATGAAAGCCAGATCGAAGTGGATCAAGTAGGGCTTGAGAGGAGAGAAATTCAAGGTTTGGAAGTTTGGAAATAAAGAGAAGAGGGGAGATGGGTTGATAAAGAAGAATAAGAAGGGTCGAGTGAAAGTTTCTTGAGGAGAGGTGTGACCACAGCATACTTGAAGACTGCAGGGACAGTTGCCGTGGAAAGTGAGAGGTTGAGAATATGTGAGATGGAAGGGATAGGATCAGAAGTACAGGTAGGAAGTTTAAAAGAGGATAGAAGATGAGGTTTATGCCTTGGAGCTCTTAGAAAAGGATAAAAGGGTGACAGAGATTGAGGGGAAAAGTTGATATTAAAGAGAGAAAAGGGAATGAAGTAGATCTAGAGGGGAATGGAGCATAATCTTGTGATCTTTGTCATGGAAATAGTCTGCTAAGGTTTGGGCTGAGAGAGAAGGATGGGTCTGAGGCAGAGGCGCTTTAAGAAGAAAGTTGAAAGTTGAGAAGAGACGGTGGGGTCAGAGGCAAGAGAGTTAGATGGAGATAGTAGTTTTGCTTGGCGAGTGATATGGCTGACTGGGAGGAGGCAAGCATGAATTTGAAGTGAAGAAAGTCAGAAAGGGAGTGGGATTTGAGCCAAATGCACTCAACTGAGTGGGCACAGAAGCATAGATAGCAAGTAGTTGAAGAAAGCCAGGGCTGAAGTAGAGTGTGCCTCATAGGATGTGGTATGGGTGGAGCAAGAGCATCTAGGAGAGAACAATATTATAGGAAACTATAGCCTCATCAACAGACTTAGAAAAGATAAGGTGGAGGAAAGAGATGATGAGACAATAGTTGAGAGAACTGATGGATCGATAGCATGAAGGTTCCTAAAAAGATAGGAGGAGACTGGGCTAGATTGAGGTGGGGAGAGTGGTGAGTGAAGCTTAGTAGGTGGCAGTCAGATAAGGGAAGAACAGAGGTAAGGAAGTTAGAGGGTAAACAATTAGAGAAGAAAACAAGGTCAAGGCAGGGACCCTGCTAATGAATGGGGGCAGAAAAGCAAAGCTGGAGGTTAGAAGGGTTATCAACATGAATATTAAAGTCACCAAGAATAAGGGTGGGGGAAGAAGAATCCAGAAATAAGGAAAGCCAAGAGTCAGTGAGAATGGTAGAAGTGGACTTGTCAGGGAGTCTATAAATAGTAGCTATCTGAAGAGGTAAAGGATTAAAAAGACAGTTGGAATGGACTTCAAAGAGGAAAAGGAGTGAGACGGAGGTAAAAGGAGGGGCTGAAACTGGAAGAAAGCAGAAACCCAACACTACCACCATGGCCAGTGGAACGAGGAGTGTGGGAGAATTGGTAGCTGCTGTGACAGAGGGCAGTAACCGAAGCAGTGGCGTCAGGGAGAAGCCAGGTCTCAGTAAGAGCTAGTACTTTAGTGTGATGGCATAGCCAGGGGTGAGCTTGAGGGGTCTACACCTCTTCGCTGTTTGCTCAGGGGCGCATAGACATGAACTAGCACTCTGACTTTGACTAGTACCTTGGATCTCATTCAGCAGATAACATCCATTTGCTCTAACCCTTCCTTCTCCCAGGCAGCCTGCAGAAAATAGGAGGGGAGGGAATAAGGTTGGAGTAAACATAACAAAAAAGAGTCTCTCCCCTCCCAAGCAGCAGCATGCAGGGAAAGGGGTGGGTTGGAGAGGCTGCAGTTGATTGAGTACGAAGTAAGGCACAAGTTACTCTTTCTAATTCATCCCCCTCCCTTCCTATCATGGCCCTCCATCGAAGGTGCTCTCTTTTGCATGGGAATACAGCATCAGAGAAAAGAGTTTTCAGGACCATCCTGTTTAGAAAAAAGACCACCCAGACAGTGAAGGTAGAGGAAAACATTTTATTTTCAATTTATTGATTGAATTTGCAGTTTATGGTTCCTGGGGTAAACAGAAATTCAGACTTCTTTCAGTAGGTTTTCTGCTCCCAGCTGCAATTAGTTTCTGAGCTATTTCTGGATCTGGTTTCTTTGTATAATTTTTTGTAGCTAGAGTCTGACTTTATCCTCAAGGGCTGTTTTTTAGCTGGAATGAGATATCATTTCCCTTTCATAATAGATTTGAAGCTGTTGCGTAATACGTTGGAGGAGAACTTTGGCCTGTATTTTTGGTTTATAGACTCCTTAAATGTATTTATCATCAGCTGCCCAGGTACCCTTGAAGAGACGGCTGTTTCAATGTTAAGTTTTGGGAATCTTGTTTGTGTTCTTAATTGTGGGGCTAGTCTGAGGGTGATTCACGTACATCATGCCATTTACAGGACCTGTCTTAATGGTAAGAATAGAGTTGATTAAGGGATATTTCGTGCATGTGGGAGTAAATGCTTGAGATGTTTACTGCTACAGGCACAAAGATTTATATCCCAAATATTCTTGGAGAACAAAAACATTTTTCTTTCTGCTCTTCGGGCCCATAGGAACGAGGCAGTTTGGGAGCATATTTCATTGTTTCTGTTTTGAATTGTACAGCCATTGACAACTAGATAAATGCATGTTAGGCTTAGTTTAAAACAAGTTAAAAAGTGTACACTTGCAGTGTGACTCAAGCATTTTCCCCATTTGCAGAATCAGCATCTGGGGGTACATGTGTGTCATGGGTAGTGTTGGGGGTGCATGCATGTGTGTGTCGTGGGGAGTGTCAGAGTGCATGTGTGTGTCGTGAGGATGCATGTGTGTGTTGTGAGGATGCATGTGTGTGTCGTGGGGAGTGTCTGTGCATGTGTGTGTGTGTGCATGGGGAGTGTCGGACTGTGTGTGTGATGGGGAGTGTCGGAAGGTGCATGCATGTGTATTTGTGTCATGGGCAGTGTCTGGCACATGTGCGCATGTATGTGTTACCGGGAGTGTTGAGATATATGTGCACTTGTGTGTCATGGGTAGTGTTGGAGGTGCGTGCATGTGTGTGTCGTGGGGAGTGTCTGTGCATGTGTGTGTATGTGCATGGGGAGTGTCGGACTGTGTGTGTGATGGGGAGTGTCGGAAGGTGCATGCATGTGTATTTGTGTCATGGGCAGTATCTGGTATGTGTGTGCGTGTATGTGTTACCGGGAGTGTTGAGATATATGTGCACTTGTGTGTCATGCAGAATGTTGGGGAATGCATGCATATGTGTGTGTCATGGAGAGTGTCAGTGTGTGTACACGTGTGTGTGTGTGTCATGGGGAGTATCGGGGCTGTGCATGCAGGTGTTTTTGTTTGTGTGCCGTAGCAGCTGTGCATGTACATGCATGTGGCTGTGTCTGTGTGTGTTCGTGTGGTTGTTGTGTCTGTACCTTCTCTTGTCCTCCTGCACCTATGTCTTGTCATTCACACCTTCTTACACAATTCCCTATTCCTGTCCTTCACTGCTCTTACTCTCTCCCTCTTTTCCCTCCAGGCACCCATGTATTCCTCCCCTGCTACCCAATCTTGCACGCTGAGACCTTTCACTCCATCTCTCCCTTCCCTTTATTCCTTAATGTACTGACCATCTTTTCTCCTTCTGTTCTCTAACCCTGCTCCTTCCCTTATGCTCCACTACTAGCACAGCCCCTTCCCTGCCCCTTTCTTTCCTTTTAGCCCCACCCCTTTCCATTAGACACCACCCTCTCGCTTGCAAAAATTCTCCTGGCTTGATCCTTGACAATAGGGGCTATGCTCAAGCAAAACGTTCCTGAAAAAACTACCAATACTTTATTTGAAGCCTACACACTATCCAGTATCAGGCATTTTCCTGATAGTTTTGGGAAAAAACTGTATTTATTTTCATATTAAATGCATGATAACAAGAATCTTGTAACTATTAGATTGACTATGGGCACAAGTGCACCTTTTCTACTCCATTTTACATGTTTGTTTTGAATTGTAACTTCTTTTCATTTCTTTCTATGTGAATCTCTATTGTACAGTGTTTTGATGTATCCCAAAAGGCTGAAAGGGCGTATGGAAAGCAAAAACTAAACTAAATGAAACTTACTGATGGCTTGTTATAAAAGCTATGTATCTATTGAGCCATCATTATTTTTATTTTGAGGTGCATTCTGTCTTTAAAGTTAATGGTATGTTCCTTTAAAAGAGGCCAAAATAATATAGCTTTTATCAAAGCAAGCTTGTGTACAATAAGTTAAGTACAGCTTCAAAATACAGAGGACATTCATATACCAAAGATTTTTGAAACTAGGCCATTGCCTTGATAGGTTGGGATACAACCCAGCTAATTTTCTAGTATCCCACAATCAGCAGTGGGTGAATAGCATCCTTTTCTCAAATATCCCAGAAAACAAACACCCAGGGCCAGGCCAACCATCTAACAAACTAGGTGGTTGCCTAGGTCATCAGCTTTTGGGGGGTGGCAAGGAACAGAGCATTCATAGCTAAGCAATTGATTCTGACAGGTAGGGGAGTGTAAAGCTTAAGGTTTGCTTAGGGTACCAAAACCTTGAACCAGCTTTTGGGGCTGGCCCTGCAGACAGACAGTACAGTGTACTGAACACAATGTGCAGTCAACATGCATTCCTCGCCGGTAGCCCTCCTCAGAACATGTTAAGCAGTTAGTGCATGAATTAGTGTCTGCTAACTGCGCGGCTGGTATGGGTACACATAGCACCTCCAGTGCATCTGTGCTAATCACAAATGCATTTAATGCCCAGTAAAGTACTTTTCTGTGTGGTAACTGTATTGGAACATGCTGGAAATGCTCCCAACAGTTCCACACAGGCTTTACACTTACCACGTGTTAAATTTTGCATTTAACTTGCAGTAGATGCAAAATCTTCCTGCACTTTAGTAAGCATACCTCTTTATTTTACCTCCTGACTGTAGTTCTTCAGCAAGATTGGTGTATTGAACACTTTAATTCTTTGTTAACTAATTTGTTTGTTTGAATCTTTCCAGGATGGAAAGTTAGAAAATGCAGTGAAGTAGTGGGCTTCTTGAACTGTAGACCCTGTATTGTTTAATATCACTGCAGCAGCATGCTGAGTTCTTGCGTGCTATTATTGGTGCTTGAAATATGAGGATAAAAACGTCTGTCCCACTGGGGTGGCTAATTGTTGTAAAAATTGAAAGGTCATGACCATGGAGGTTTTTTTGTTTTTTTTACACTGCCAGCAGCATATTACTAATTTTCTAAACGGGGGCGCTATTAAGAGGGTTCTGAATAAAATCCTCCTCCTGTCTTGTAAGCTCTGATTGCTTTGACACAGCTGCATCACCTTCCGCTGATAAGTGGAATGAGAC
Organism: Ichthyophis bannanicus; assembly: GCA_033557465.1. Lineage (NCBI taxonomy): Eukaryota > Metazoa > Chordata > Amphibia > Gymnophiona > Ichthyophiidae > Ichthyophis > Ichthyophis bannanicus. Next base: position 1,355,647,987 of record CM066031.1, read on the forward strand.
CTTGAGCGCACTTCTCAACCTTACATTAAAATCTTTTCAATCCGCAGAATTCATTTTGGAGCACTAACAGAAAAAAACAATCAAACCTGCATCCCCCTTCATAATTATGCAGTCTAAACCATTCTTTTAGCTAGAATTGGGAATGTTTGTCATTTTTTAAGTTTTTTAAAAAATATTCTTTTAACTAGCATCAACGTCGTGAGAAAATCAAACACAAAAAGGGATTGTTTTGGTGTGGGGATCAGTAGGCTGGTGAGCCAACTGGATAGATAAAATGCTGTACTATGGATATGAATTAGTTCACTTTAAAAAAATTAGTGCACACTGAATTGATTTAATGCACATTAACCTACAGATAAACATGTCTTAAGTCAATGAATGTGCGTTGTAATTTTATTAAAATGAACCTGTGAAATGAACCAAAAAAATCTGGAAATTGGGAAGGAACCCCCCCAAACAAGCCAAAAAAGAATGGAAAACGTTTCCACTATGCACATCCTTACAAAATATTGCATAACAGTTCATTAATAGCTTTTCTGTTTATTTTGTAACACACGCCTAAATAACACACATTTTAGCTTTTTTTTGTCTCTAGTGTCTAGACAAAATGATGAATCCTGTTTTCACTACTCATTGGTGCTGAATTTTGAACTTGTTTTAAGTTAAGTATTCTTAGAGATGTTACAAATTTTATGGAAAAATTGAAGGAACCATGACTTTGACTTTTATTGGAGGCTTGAACAATGTTGTGGATTTCAGAATGTTGCCAGTGGAAACTTTTTCTGAGTATACAGCACTAAGCTACTGCATAGCATATCCTCAGTTGAGAATATAACTTCTACGTTTTCTGGTTTTTTTGTGCGTGATCCTATGTGTCATTTACTGGGCTGATTTCTCTTTGGAAAGCCTATGGCAGACTTTGAGGTGGGGGTGTGCGATTATTTCTCCAGGAACAAGCAGGAAGTCAGTCCTCACATATAGGTGATGTCTGCCCTGATGGAGTGCACTCGGAGCATTTCCCCAGCTTTCAAAGAAAGCCTTTGGGACATGCTACCACACATGCGTGGTTCCCTTCCTGCCCAAGGGTGCCACCTTGCTCAGTCTTCCTTCTTCTGTGGAGTCCAACAGATATCTGTCCAGTTTCCCCGGAAAAAATCCTTGCTATATCCTTAAAAATTAGCTGTCCCAGTTTGCGTACCGATTCTTCATCCCGCCTCGAGCCAGCGCTGTTCTCGGCCCATTTCCCTTTTTTTTTTTTTTATCGAGGCTTGCTTCAACCGGCATTCATACCCTTTTTTGCCCAGGGGTCGTTGACCTCGTCCAGGCGTTTCCTACCATATTCCCATGGTGGGTTCAAAAAATGTGACTGCTGCAGTCAAACTATGTCTGTCACTGGCACCCATGACTGCTGCTTACGCTGCCTGGGACCGGACCATAATAGCTGTGCCGGGCCATGATGACTAAAACCAATAAACGGTCGGAGTTGCAGGAAAAACTGGTCTCCAGGTCCGACTCGGCACCGGCCTCCCTGACGCAGAGCTCCAAGCCCAGCACTTCCCGTGAGGTCCAAGCGTCCTCCCCAAGGCCCAAAGGTCACGCGGTGGTGGCTCTTCCGAGAAGATCTCTGACCCTGAGCGAAAGAAGAAAAAATCCTCGAAGTCCATCGAGGTTCCACCAGAGAAACCCGGTAAGAAGGCTTGGAGGGACTCGGGTGACTCTGAGAAGTGTCCCACCAAGGTCCTCAAAAAGGATTCCTTGGTTGGCGGAGGCCATGCGAGGTTCCTCGAGACCATAGTCCTCATCGAGGACCCACTCACGAGAGTGCCAGCGCCGGGCCTGAGATCCTCTGTGCCCGCACTGAAAGCCGTGGGGCCTTCTGGCTTGGAATCCAGAATGGCAGCCATGGAGCAGAACATCACTACTAACCTGGCCATGCAGCAGGCAATGATGGCTGGTTCATCTGCATCATATGCCCCGACAACCAGACCCCCGACTGCGGGGGAGTCCCCAGTCTTCGAGCCGAGCTCAGAGTGCCACTGGTCTCAGATAAGTCCTTGGCCCCAGTCGAAGTCTTGGTCCCGTTCCTCTGGCATCTGGTCGTCTCCAGCCAGTTTCCGAGACTCGGACTCCAGGACCTCGGGTGGGCCCCGGCCCTTTGGCGCAGACCTCGAGACAAGGAGTCGGAGGGCCTCAGACTCATCTTCCCCCCTTGACTCCGAGTGGGAGACCAACGATGAGGTCTCTCTGGAAACCAGATGGCACCGAGATGTCCCCTCGTACCTGTCTCCTCCAGCACCCCGGTGTCATTCTCTGCCAGAGGACATGGCCTTCCACGACTTTGTCAGGGATATGGCCAGAGACCTCTCGGTGCAAACCGAGGCGGATGAGTACCCGCACACCAAGGAACTGGAGATCCTCCAGTTCGAGTCTCCACCCAAGGAAACTCTCATGGTGCTGGTGCAGCCAGTCCTCAAGCAGCTACTGCTACGAATGATCCGCACAAACTCATCAACCTCCCCTCCCCTTCCAGCAACACCAAGGAGTACCACAAGGATCCACACTATCAGCCATGCTCTTCAACGTCTATCTGCAACCACTCTGCTCAATCATACAGGCACACAACATTCACTACCACATCTATGCAGACGACATAATGCTCTATGCACTAATTACAACCTCCAACCCATCAAACAAACACTTATCAGAATGCTTCACAGCAGTATCCAGCTGGCTAGAAGAAAACAACTTATCCATCAACATAAAGAAAACAGAGGCCCGGATTTAACGCCACCCTCACACCTCAGCATCGGGACCACTCAAATACAAATACAACCGCAGATAAGATACCTGGGAATCATCATAGACCAAGCACTCACACTTGAACAACAAATCAAAAAAACTACCACTACAATATTTCATAAGGCTAAAACAGCGCAACGCCTCAAACCTCTCCTCGAACCACAAGACTTCAGAACAGTGATGCAGGCCCTAACACTCCCCCACCTGGACTACTGCAATAAAATCTACCATGGACTCCCGGCCACCCTTACCAACCCACTCCAGACTGCCCTAAACACCACAGCAAGGATTATCCAATCAGCAAAAAAACAGGACCACATCACTCCAATTCTGAGGGAGCTACACATACTCCCTCTGAAAGCACGAATCAAGTACAAGTCCGCTTTACTCACCCACAAAGCTCTCAACCAAACCTAAACCTCCCAACTCCGCACGCTACTGACCCGACCAGCCCACAACAAAGCAACCAGACAAACCACCAACAACTCCCTCACCATCCTCCACAAAAGGACAAAATGCAATCAACGAACCTGCAACAGAGCCTTCGAACTGTACGCACCATCCATCTGGAACTCTCTACCGAACCACATCAGAAACAACAAGGACCCCCTATCATTCAGGAAACAACTAAAAAACATAATATTCCAGGAATACCTTGGACCAGAATCAAACACCCACCAATGAGACTGTAGCTCAATGTCTATGTCTACGTCCCAAATATTTGTCAAAATCATGAATGTTGGCCCGCCTGGTGACGGCACATACCCTAGAATTGATTATTGTCCCCCCCCCTCGTTCAATGTTCCACCGCTTTGACCCGGTGAAAAGCGGGATATAAATAACGAATGTGGGAGAGCCCGGCATCAGTGCCGGTGGTCAGCCGATGCCTCGAAGCCCAACTCCCACATTACTCCATGGTTGTCGAGTCAGCCATGGAAAAGCTCAAAAGCCAGAAGACTTACTCTTCTGTTCCCCCTGGAAGGGATGCTAGAGCCCTCAACGCCCTTGGGTGTAAGTGCTACCAGGGCTCGATGCTGGGGTGCCGAATCCAGGCCTATGAGCTATACATAGGCATATATCTGAAGGCCCTGACCCAAGAGTTGTCCGGATTCTCCGCAGGGCTGGCCAGGGATCCTCTCCAACGGTTCAAAGCTCTGACTTCTGGGATCAAGGACTGCTAGAAGTTCCTCTCCCGGGCCGCCTACAATGAATTCGAGTTAGCAGCTTAAGCAGCAGCGGCTGGCATCGAGGCTTGATGCCAAGCCTGGCTACACTTCTCAGACCTCAAGCAGTGGGTCCAGGACAAGCTGCTCAACGTCCCCTGAACTGGTGAGAACCTGTTCGGCAAACCCATGGCTGACAAAGTGGCTAAGAGAGAAGCCAAAGTGGTGACCTGCCAGAGGCTCTCAAAGAAGACCTCTTCCTTTCCCCACAAAAAATCCTCATGGAAAAGGCCCCTATTTCAGGGAAAAAAGGGGCACTTTCAACAGAGTCACCATTACCAGTCCTTCTTGGACCAGCAACAGAGTTCTCACCCTATGAGGCACGGCCAAGGAGCTCAGAAGCCCAAGGCTCAAAGCCCCAGGCCCCGACTCTAGCCCAACAAGGGGGGAGCTTTTGACTCACAGGGCCTCCCCTCCCCTGGGAGACCTTCACCAGCCCACAGGGGGCCATTTGGCACTTTGCCCATGAGTGACCCTAAGTCATTTCAGACCAGTGGGTGTACTGCAGGTGGTAAAGGAGGGTTACCTCCTCCACTTACAACAAGTACCACCCCAGATTCTTTCCAGGAGAGCCAGTGCGACCTCTCCTTCACCAGACCCTCCTGTTCTGAGTTCGCAGGTTTGCTTAGGGACAATGCAGGTGGAGCCTGTACCCAAGCATCTGTGGCGAAAGGGCTTCTATTCAAGATACTTCCTTGTACCCAAAAGAACAGGGGGCCTCAGTCCCATATTAGACCTCGAAACCTGAACAACTTTCTGGTGAGGGAGAAGTTCAAGATGTTCTCCCTTGGAACACTGCTGCTTTATCTCCACCAGGGAGATTGGCTGTGCTCCTTGGAACTAAAGGATGCATACACTCTCATCCTGATCCATCCTCCCACAGGCAGCACCTATGGTTCGTAGTGGGAGGAGGGCACTACCAGTACATATTGCTTCCCTTCAGCTAGCCTCCTCGGTGGTAGCTGCCCACCTGCGCCTACAAGAGGTTTTCATCTTCCCTTACCTGGACGACTGGCTCATCAGGGGTGGCACAGCCTCAGAGGTCAGTCAGGCCACAGGGCGGGCAACCTGCCTACTGTAGCATCTGGGGTTCGTCATCAAATCCCATCTCTCTCCAGCCCAAAGCCTGGAGTTAATAGGGGCTCAGTTGGACACATTGCAAGTCAAAGCCATCCTCCCAAGAGAAAGGGCAGACTGTCTCATGCAACTGCAGGAGAGGTACAATGCTGCTGATCCATATCGGCTCGCTGCCTTCTCTGGCTGCTAGGCCACATGGCCTCAATGGTCCATGTCACACCATTAGCCCGCCTAGACATGTGGACAGCCCAATGGTGTCTCCGCTCACAGTGGACTCAAGCCACGGGCAGGCTATGGGACAGAGTCAAAGTTACCCACTAACTGGCGAAGTCCCTCACCTGGTGGCAAAACTTGTGCACCTCCAGGCGGGAATGCCATTCCAGGCACCCGCACCGCAGAGGATCCTGACAACAGATGTCTCCCTCTTTGGTTGGGGGGTGCATTGCAGGGACCGCCGCAAACAAGGCAGCTGGTCCCATAATGAATCGCTCTTGCAAATCAGTCTCCTGGAACACAGGGTTATCTTCCTGGCCCTGCGAGCGTTCTGCCACCACCTACAGCACTGACTGGTCCTGATCCAGATGGACAACCAGGTTGCCGTGTTTTATTTATTTATAGATAGATAATACCAGCCGCACCCAGGGAGAGTGGTGGCAGATGCCTTCCTATTCTCGTGGGCCAAGGGCCTGCTCTATGCATTTTCACAGACCCCACTTGTCTCAAAGACCTTATTCCATGGTCCACAGCGAGAAGGCGTCTGAGTCCCTCAGTTGCTCTCCCTGTCGGTAGTGCTCCCAGTCCCACTGGGTCAAGCTCCAGACCTATTGTCCCAGGAGGATGGCTCCCTCCTGCACTCCAATCTGAGGTCTCTAACGCTAACAGCATGGCTGCTGAAAGGGTAGCGTTGGCTCCTTTCAACCTCCCGGGAGAAGTCGAAGAGGTCCTAATGGCCTCCCGAAAACCCTCCACCAGACGGGCGTATGCCTTTAAGTGAAGAAGGTTCTCCGTCTGGTGTGTGGAGGAGGAGGAGAAATCCCTTCTTCTGCAACTCGTACTTCAATATCTACTACACCTGTCACACACCAGGTTGAAATCAAACTCTGCGAGGGTGCATCTGAGCACCATAGTCGCGCACCATCGACCTATCAAGGGAAAACCCTCAAGCCAGCCCCAGGTCTCTAGGTTCCTCTGGGGCCTCCTATTATCAAAGCCCCCCCCCTCCACCCTCCAGCAGCAGAGTGGGACCTCAACATGGTGCTCTCCCAGTTCACTAAACCGCTATTCAAGCCCCTAGCCACTTGCCACCTGAGATATCTGTCTTGGAAAGTGGCCTTCCTCATGGCCCTCATGTCTGCTAGAAGGGTGCGCGAACTCCAGGCTCTGGTGGTGGATCCATCATATATGAGGTTCTATAAGAACAGGATGGTGCTCCGCACACACTCCAAATTCCTCCCGAAGGTGGTATCTCATTTCCATTTCAACCAAGAGGTGGTCCTCCCCATGTTCTTTCTGCAACCTCACACTGGCAAGGAGGAACTAATACTTCATACACTAGATTGCAAATGGGCCCTGTCCTTCGACTTACAGCAGACTCAGGCCCATCAGAAAGTGCCTCAGCTTTTCGTGTCTTAAGACCCAGTAGACTGGGGCTCCCCATGACTAAGTGAAATCTGTCCACTTGGGTGGTGGTCTGTATTATTGTCGCCTGTCATCGAGCTGGCCTTTCCCTTGAGCACCGGATCACAGTGCATCACGTGAAGGCGATGACCACGTCAGTGGCTAACCTCTGCTCGGTGACAGTGATGGAGATCTGCAAGGCTGCCACATGGTCTTCAGTTCATACATTCGCAGCTCAGTACTGCCTGGAAAGTGAGTCCCGCAGGGATAGTGCCTTTGGCCAGGCAGTGCTCTGTAATAATCTCGGGTTGTAAGCAACTCCTGCCCTCCGACCCTTCTGTGCTCAGGCTATTCTGTGTTCAGGCTACCGGAGTGATAGTGTCGCTGGATGCTAGGCTCTTGCAGAGTCTCTCAGTGGGGACTCGCCTTTTGCAACTACCGGCTACCCGATTGGTCACCGTTGGTGCTGTCTTGGTTCGGTCCTCGGCAGCCTGGAGCTAGGGAGTCCTATATGTGAGGACTGACTTCCTGCTTGTTCCTGGAGAAAGTGTAGTTACCTGTAACAGGTGTTTTCCAGGGACAGCAAGAATTAGTCCTCACAACCCTCCCTCCTCCCTTGGGAGTTACCGCCCTACCTTGTTTTAGTTTTTACTGCTGTCCTTGCTATGTCATCTGACTGAGCAAGATGGCACCCTTGGGCGGGAAGGGGACCATGCATGCATGGTAGCATGTTCCAAATGCTTTCTTTGAAAGCTGGGGAAATGCTCTTCGTGGGCTCCATCGGCACTGACATCACCCATATGTGAGGATTGATTCCTGCTGTTCCCGGAGAACACCTGTTACAGGTGTAAGTACGCTTACACCACAGCTGGTTGTGTGGTAACTAGAAGAAAACCAGTAGACTATAGAAAAGAAATCCAGTATAGTGGACACACTTTCTTGCAATGGACTTTTAGTTAGGCTCTATATTAGAGACTTCTACCCAGAGTTAGGGAGACTGTAAAAGGGGGCAATAAAACCATTTTAAGGTATAAAAGGGAGAGATGGCAATAGTTTAGGATGCAACAAAATGGTTTACATTTACAAATTCAAGGCAAAAATGAAAGACTAGTGGAAAAGACTAGAAGGAAAGAGAAGTTACAGTTTCCAAACCTAAACTAACAGAGGGGAGAGACAAATAACGAGTAGAGTTGGCAATACAACCTAGGGGAATAATGTTTAATACCATTTGATACACTGCCTGCATGATCAATAACAAGGTGGTTTGCTATAGTCCAGAATAATAATATAAAGAACAAAAAGGGCGAAAGAAACCCAAAGTAATATTCGGGGATCAGAAGCAAATAGATCCTGCACTTTCCATCACCCCATCAGCTCAAATGAGGAGTAGGGTAACAATAGTGATGCTGTGCTCTGATTTTTGCCCAAAGCTTGGCTAACCGGCTATGTTTTTAGGCCCACTTTGATGCTTATGTAGGAGGTATAAAGGAATTGTGTTCCACAGGGAAGGAGCCATGCAGAAGAAAACTGGCTTTAGAAGGGGGAGGGACAGCCAAGAGGATAGACTGGGAGGATTTTAAATACACTAGGTTGGGGTAGAAGAGGTGAGTAGATCAGCTGTAAATGTTGGAAATAGCCCGGTGAGAGAGAATTAGAATTTTAAAATGGATGCAGTAAGCAGTGGGTAACCAGTGTTATTCATTGTGACTTCCCTTCCAGCTTTCACCTGGAAACAGCAAACTTGTTGCCCAGTAAGTCATCCTGAAGAAAGTGGCAAGAGCGGGGGAAAAATATCATGTGAATGTAAAAAAACTATATTAAAAATGTTTGAATATTTTTAATGCCATACAAGCATGTAGACTTTGCCACCTGAGTCAGGGAAGTTTAATTGTCTACTTAAATAGAGGACATGCACTCGGGGACAGAATTATGATGGTTTTTCTCAGAGACACATTTATTAGTTACTGTGTTTCTGCTGCTGATAAATAATTTGCTTTAACCCAGTAAAGGTCAAACATTGCACTTGCTGCTTTGTCTGTAATGCCAGATTGATTACAGAGCAAATCTTCAGAATTATCTTACAATCCAAGTGCCATGTTTTTCCTTTTATGTATCACTTAAATCAGAGTGAAAGGAAATTTTAGCTTGTCTTTGACAGTTTACCATTTTTTTCACTCCCAGCTGAAGGTTTCTTCTGTTCTGTTTCTTCCTTTGCAGATGGATCTTTCTTCTCCTAGTTCTTAAGTTTCAGAAACGCTTTTTCCGAATGAATCGGTGCTTTGCAGTTTAAGGTAAAACAGTCCTTTGAGCGTGCCGAGTATTGCTGCTAAGAAAAGCTGTGACTGCAGCATCAGATTAAATTAAATTAATAGGTTTTAAAAATATTATGAATGCCGTTATGATGTTACAGGTTAACTCTGCTATGTAGTGAATTCATGAACTGGCATTATTTTAGTTTTGTTCTTAGTCTTAACCACCTGTTGGAGGGGTCCTGGGCCTACGTTTGTGGGTAGGCACTCCAACTTTTTCATTTTGACATCACGAGGGATTTGATCGTTTGCATGTGCCAGTTGTGGACAGATCTGGGCAGATGCTACATTTACATTTGTCCACACCCCCTTTTTTAAATAGATATCTTTGGAAGGGCTTTGCATTATGGAGCCCACACGGGGACCTAGGGTAGTTGCCCCTTTCTGCTCATAGGAGAAAGCAGCCTTGTGTGCAGCATAAAACCATTCAGTTTCTAAAAGGGCTTACAGAGGCAATAAAAACTGTTAATGCAAAATGGAGTTGCCTTTTATTGTGTTATGCTAATAGGAAATGGATCATTGGATTTTATGGGATAATTAGCCATTTTGGTGCTTGATGAATAGCTTACTTTAAATGAAAGAATGCTTCCTCAATTTTCTTCATGTATCACTGAAGCAGACTGTGGGAGAGAGACTGGAGGCTAAACATGAAGCTTATTTTGAAACGGAATGATTCTTTTGTTTACATTTTCAGCTAGTTTACAATATTGTAATAGAGAAACAAGCGTCTGAGTGCATTTCTTTAAATATGAGTTGCTCCTTTAAGCTGCTTAGAAAAACATTTTTAATTGAGCTACTTTGTCTTTTTTTCTTTGTTATTTAAATATATTTAACAGAGAGTTTACATTAGCAACTAGTGAGCTGCATGTGTCAATACTTTTTTTTATTTGTTTTTGGAAGTAACTTTCTCATAAGGTCACACTCAAATTGAACTTATATTTGGATGTTTCAGAGGTTGAAAGGATTTCCTTTCCCACCCACACCTTTGTAGATTTTTCTAAAAAAGTGCCATGGGGTTTTATTTTATTTCTAGAGAGTAGAGAGAGAGAGATAGAGAAAGATCTCTGTTAATCACATGAGTCAATAAACAGAAACTGTTTCAGCTCTGTTGCCCTTAGCACTGTGGTAAAGATCAGAATTTAGTATGAAGCAATGCCAGAGCCAGTAGGACGTAAACCTAAACATGAACTTGTTTATCACGGCTAAGAATTAAAGTGAGCCAAGTCCTTAGGTTAAGTGTAAATGAACGCCTGGAAGAGTACTAGCTGGCTAGAGGACTCGTGCACTGTGGCTCCGCGGTGTACTCGTTTTGAAGTCGGACTCCTCTGAGTAAGGTAGTATCTGCAATATAATTATAGTGGTGTACACGGACTGTACTTGGGACTGCCAGCAGGTCGTGTTTTCAGGGTATGAATATGCCCAAGAGACTTTTTCACACAATAGAGGAAGTATTTATTTGTTTAATGTCAGCACTTGTGTACCACAGATCTTTTGCATACTCTGTGGTTTACAAAGAACTACTACTACTACTAATAATAATCTGTATAGTGCTACAAGGCGTATGCAGCGCTGTGCATAAAAATGTAAAAAACAGTCCCTGTTCAGAGCTTACAATTTAATCAACACATGAATTACTAATAATAATAATAATAATTAAAACCACAAACAAGCACCCAAAATTACATATTAGTAATAAAAGGAATTCTGACTCCTGTTCATTTCAGTTAAAAGCCTCTGCCAATAAGGTACTGCATAACCTAAATTGAGATTACCCCTTATTATACCATGTAAAAGCATGCAGATTTCTCGTGTGCATATATTCATTAGGGATATCCTGAAAACATTACTTGTGTGTGATAATCAAGTACAGTCAGTGAATACCACTGATTTAAGATTTGTATTTCAGGATGCATCATAGTATAGGACAGTGACATATTCCACCCAGGCAGTCTATACAGTTCGGGGGTGGGGGGGGGGGCAAGGTAAGGAGGGCAGAGGGATCACTTCTAGCCGCTCCTATGTCTTCTGAATTTGAACTTCCGCCACTGGTGCGGAGTGATCATTGATCACAACTTTTTTAAGTGGTGTATGACCATAGAATAAGTGATGTTATGCTATTTTTCTTGTTTGTTATAATCCTTTCTGTTAATGAAAATATGACTTAGTAAATTTTGTATTTAATGGGGATTGGTGAAATCATGCTTGCTATCTTTTGGTACCTGACACTGCTGATCTGCTGTGTCTTGCATTTGCTCCACGGCTACTTGTTTTCAAAAGAGATGAAAGTAGCTGAAGATGCAGATGAAATACAGGGGCAAGATTTTCTTTTACTCTTTTTAGATAGGTTGCTGACAGAAGGAGGCACAGAAAGGATGTTGTGAAATTCATACCTGAAGGGGAAGAATATGGAGAGACTGGTGAGGGTAAAGTGGAATTGTTTAACAGATATTTCTGTTCAGCCTTCACAGATGGACCAGGAGTAGGACTACAGAAAACAAACACAAATGAGCATGGGAGTGAGGTAGCCCTTGAACGTTTTTCAGAATTCTGTATTCATAGGGAGCTAGGTAAACTAAAAGTAGACAAAGCAATGCGGTTAGATAGGATACATCCAAGGATACTGAAGGAACTTAGAGAACTGGAGGCTTTTGCAGTCTGACCTTTTCAGTGCTTTTTTTTGGTTGGGAGTGGCCTTGGGGGACTAGATCCGTGGATGTGGTTCCTGCTTACAAAAATGGAAATGAGGAGGAGCCTGGGAACCACAGACTGGATAATCTGATTTCAGTGGTAAACAAGTTAATGGAATCACTGCTAAAACAGAATATTACAGTTTTTGGAATCCAGCGGATTAGAGGATCTAAGAAAACATTATTTTACTAGAGGTAGGTCTTGTCAGATGAATCTTATCCATTTTTTGACTGGGTGACCCAAGAGCTGGATTAGAGGAAAAAGCTAGACGTGGTATACTTAGATTTCAGCAAGACTTGATACAGTTCCACATAGGTAGTTATAAGTAAACTGCCCCTTGGAATGAGCCTTAAAATGACTGACAAGTGAGGAACTGGTTGCATGGGAGGCAACAAAGGCAAATTGAGTTCATTCTGCAGAACTATGCATTACCAGTGGTTTGTCACAGGGACCTGTCTTTTATCCTAGTCTTTTCAACATTGTGTAAGCAATATTGCAGAAGAACTTGCAGATTAAAAAACTACAACATGGTGGGCACCCTGGAAGATGTAAATAACATTGAAGAGGGATCTAGCAAAGTGTGAGGAATAGTATTTATTTCATCAGCTAAAATTTAATGCTAAAAAATCCTGGGAGATGCGTATGGGCTCCAAAAATTCAATAGTGCAATACAGAATAGGGGTGAAAATTTTCTTTGCATGAAAAAAAGAACAGGACCTAGGGATGATTGTATCTGATGATCTCAACCCAAGTCAGTGGAAGCCAGACATTTCCTGCTGGCTATTCCCCTCCCTATTCACCAAGGGCCTCATTCTGTCCAGGACGTCCATGCGCCTGATCAGAATCAGAATCGCAACTAGGCCTGTACTTGCAGGCTGGGACCCGATTCCAGCCGACCTGCACGTACAGGCCTCTACCCAGCTAACTCAGTCAAGGCTCCTGAATGGAGCCGTGGCATCATGGTGTCCAGTTGCCATGGCACTGCGGCTCCATTCAGGAGCCGCGATCCCCGGCCATCGGCTTGTTCTTCAATTCCCTGCAGCCCGACCCCAAATCTGGCCTTCCAAGGCCAAGGTCGGGCAGTGGGAGATCACCTGCACCCCTCCAACCGTTTCTGCCACCCAGACCAGCCGTCCCCTGCCATCTAAGGGAATGTATGCCATCTCAGAGGTGGAATAAGTTCCCCGTTCAGTCTGCTGTCCCTGGATGTACAGGGCCGACATCAGAATTGGCCCTGTATGTCTGGGGCCGCAGACTGCCCCCTGCCCGCCTTAACTCTGCCCCTTCCTGCCCCTGTCTAGCCTCCCCATACAAACACCTTGCTCATACAGGGAGGTTAACTGGGGAGGCAGAGGTGGCCAAATAGCAGGGATGGACGTCCATCCATGCTATTCATGACTCGGAATGACCCCGCAAGTGAATAGGGAGGAGAATAGCAGGAAAAAAGTGAGGACCTTTGTAAAAGTCTCTAGTGAGACCACATTTGGAGTACTTTCTGGAGACCACACCTTCAAAAATATATAAACCAGATGGCGCCTGTCCAGAAGATGGTTACTAAAACTGCCAGTGGTTTTTGCCATATAGAATATGGAGACAGACCTAACAATGTAAGCATGCATATCCTGAAGGGAGAGGTGGGATGAGGAAATTTGATAGAGGGATTTAGATAGGCCTCTTTCAATGGAATCAAGGATCATAGGATGAGATCGAAATGGGTAGACTCATGATTAATCTAAGGAAATATTTCTATCTCCAGGAACAAGCAGGAATGAGTCTTCACATATGGGTACGTCGGTACCGACGGAGCCTGCGCGGGAACGCTCCCCAGAGTCCAATCAGAAAGCTTTTGGGAGCATCCCTCAGCGCCTGCGTGCTGCCTTCCCGCCTTTCCAACTGTCTCTCCTCAGTTTTCGTTTTTCCGCGGAGCCGGCAGGACGTCCTCCTGTCACCGCAGAAAATTTTTTCTTTAATTGTTGTTTTCTTGTGGTCGCGACTGTTTTCCCGCCTCCACCGGTACCGCCGGTGGGTTTTTTTCTTTTCTTTTCAAAAACTCAGGGAGAGTTTTTCCCTCAGTTTCTGTCTTAATTTTTGGGGCCTGTAAGGCCTCTCCATCATGGAGCCTTCTTCTCCTAAGAAGTGCCTTAACTGTGGAAATACAGTTTTCTTTTTAGACTCCAATAACTGGTGTCTAACCTGTTTGGGTCCTGACCCTTTTCCTCCGGAGCCATTAGGCTACAATTTTATGAGAAGAGATTTTCCATTTCGAGTTTCCCTCGATACCGCGTTCCCTTCCAGTGTCAGGGCACCGACCATTTCTTCTCTACAGGATCAGGTAACCCACAAACAGTCTGTTAAGACTAGCCAATCCTTGAGTGGTAGGTCTCATGTCAAACATGATGACGGCTCCGGCCTTGCTCTCAAGACCCTATTGGCTTCAAAATCCCGGCGGGAGTCTTCGGTCTCCAAAGCCTTTCAGGGGTTTCAGGTTGTTCCTGGGGCTCGCCCCTCACAGAACATACCTGAGCCATGCTCGGTGGTGGCATCCGCATCGAGCGGTACCGATACCCTGGCATCGGCACTGGTGTTGAGTGATCCACTCTTCACCAGGGATCGTCATCTGGTGTTCTCGGTACCTTCGGGACCGATCGATACGTCCCAGATTGATTTTGCAGTATCGGCAGCATCGCCGATACGACCACCGACGCCGGTACCCTCCAGACATGCATCGATAGACTCGCTTCCTTCGATGCCGAGTCTGGAATCGATATCTAGTCTGGAAGACTGGGTACCAACACGTCTCAGAACCGACGCTTACCGATTCCGGATGCGCGGTATCGAGGATACTCACCAATGTTTTTTGGTTGCCTCGGTACCTCTGGAGCAGCCTCCGATGACTGCTTCGATGTCGGTATCGCCTCCGATTCCGGCACAGCTACCGGTATCTGTACCGATGCCGGTTCCTGCAGTAACATCGGGACCAACTACTCCCTTTTCACCAGGCTTGCTCCTTTCTATGCCTAGTTTGGAGTCGATACCTGGCATGGACGATGCAGTACTGACTGTCTCAAGTCATAACCGCCAGTACCAGTATCCATCCATTAGGGATCCTTTTCTGCACCGGACCAGTACATCCTCCGGTGCCCAGGCTAGTTCTTCAACTTTAGCCTGTCCAGGAATGGTTCCCATTGGAGATCCTTCTTTTCAGAAATTTCTCCTTGACATGGCTACATTCCTTGCTATTCCTATCCCTGGCTATGATCCTACACAAGGCTCTTCTGGGGAAAAGGAAAATATAATGCTTCCTTTACATCCTTCTTTGCAGGGTCTTCTTCTGAGAATATGGGAAACACCTTTAAGGGTTTCCTCACCTTCTACAGCAACCGATCTTCTGTATCAGGTACCCCCCTCTCCAGGGTTTCAAAAGACTCAACTTCCCCATCATTCCATTGTAGTGGAATCAGCAATGAGGAAGGTGAAAAGCAAGAAGAAGCATTCTTCTTATCCGCCAGGTCGTGCTTCTAGAACACTGGATGCTTTTGGACGTCAAACCTTCCAAACATCTATGTTGGCAACAAGGATTCTCTCATATATTTTTTATATGAGTCTATCCCTTCAGGAGGTCACAAAGAAATTATCTCTTTTGACTCCTTTTCTATCAGAGCCCAAGGCTGCAGACTATTCCTTACTTCTTAGTCATAGCCAAAATATATCTTGCTTTCTTTCTCGTGCTTCCCTTGACTCTTTTGAGTCTGTTAGCAGAACCTCTGCTATAGCTATAGGGGCACGACGTAAAGCCTGGCTCCAAGCTTCAGACTTGAACAGATGGGCACAGCAAAGACTGGGTAATACTCCTTGTACTGGAGAAAACCTCTTCAATAGGGAGTCTTTACGTCAGGTTACTCATTGCTCCACTGACTTCCCTGTTTCTGAAGGCTATTCTAAGCCTTCTCCTTCCCCAGTAGGTAGGAAATGCCCTACCAAACCTTATTTCCCTAAAAGAAGAAGGTTTTATTCTTCTCCTGCCCATCATACAGATGTTCCCAAACAGGGGAAACCTCACCCTGGTCTGAAGAATCCAAACTCAAGCCAGGAAAATTAACCCTCAATGGGGTTCCAATGGATCTCTTATGACATTCAGTTCACTTCTTCTAAGCAGAAGTTTTTTCACTGTTTTTTCATTTCGAACTCTATGCTTGGATTCCTGTTTCCAGGACATCCACTTGCTCTCAGGTAGGCTGAGCTGTCAGGAGATTCATGTCTGTGGGTCACAGGGTTTCCTCCTCTTCCTGCCATGCAGAGAGGTTTGCCAACTATCTCATGATAGTTTTCCCTGTACCACCATGAATTTTTTCTTTCTACAGACTTACCATATAGCAAGTCTCCCTTCAGCTCCTATTTTTCTTTACCCTCGTTTCCAGGGCTTCCTCTGTACGAGGGGTACTATACGACTGGAAGGCTTTCTTAGCCTTTCTAGTCTTCCTTTCCTTTCCAGTGTAGAGTTTTTCTCTGGCGTTACCTCCCTGCTTTCATTGGGCAGCTCATCAGACATGATCAAGATTTTCTCCTCTTGTTCTGTCTGTTCTCTCTGTTACAAACAGAAGGATTCTCTCGGCTGTTCTATTCAGCAGCTGCCCATGCAAGAGTTCCAGTCATTGGACTACTAGTACTTTCTACGAGTTCCAGTCTTGTCTTCCACTACTTTTTCTGGTCTTAGTAGTGCTTCCAAGATAGTGCTCATCTATTTTGGAAAATCCCTATCGCTTCTTTTCTGTCATCTCCAAATCTCTGGAATTGGCAGCATAACTAAGGTGGCAGCTGGTTTCCTCCAACAGCCACTTTTATTTCCCAATTCTTCTGCATAGTGCTCTCTGCAATCCTACTGAGAAGCTTTCCACTATGGGCCCTTGCTAGAGAGCATGTGGATTTTTTCTCTAATTACTTTCCTATATGGTTGAAAAAGGCTTCCTCAGTCATTCCCCATGACTGTAGGGGTTCTTTACACCCTTCTGTTTCCTTTTAATAAAGGACATAAGCCTTCTCTATGTGACAGTCTAAAGACTTACCCAGTTTTCTACAGAAAAACTGCTCTTTTTCCTTGCAGCTTGTCCTCATGGTATCCTAATCCTTCATGGACAGCACATATTTAATTTAACAACGCATGATACCCCCCCCCCCCCCTTGTTCCTCAAGTGGGTCAACCTGGTATCTCATCCTATGCGTTTCTGTCCATTTACCATGCGAGAGTTCTATAGGACTCCGGACTTGCTGTTTACAGAC
Source organism: Ichthyophis bannanicus (assembly GCA_033557465.1). Lineage (NCBI taxonomy): Eukaryota > Metazoa > Chordata > Amphibia > Gymnophiona > Ichthyophiidae > Ichthyophis > Ichthyophis bannanicus. The sequence goes on from CM066031.1 coordinate 1,355,664,977, forward strand.
TGATATTATCCTCTGTTTTTCACGCAACCATCCTGGTTATTCCACTGGATGGCATTCCTGCACCATCTTAGCCAGGGGGAATAGATTCTCTATACATCTTCTCAAGTAGGTTCCACCTTCTTGTTATTAGATGAATCTTTATCCTTCACATCTCCCATGTGAATGTTCTTATAGGCATGTCTCTATCTGCTTAGTTGCAGACATTATCTTAGAAATCTATATACATGTTTGTATATATTTCTATATACTGCTCTATAGATACATATGTCTGTAAGCTGCGTGTGCATATCTTATGCCCCTCCAGATCTCACTATAGACATATATATCCCTTTATATATATATATATGTACACATATATATATATCCCTATATATATGTGTATGTGTTGAGATGCTTCCTTATAGGTAGATATGTATTTACATACTTATCTCTCTAACTGTCTATGCTTATAAGGTTTTACCTTCCTATAGCTTCCAGACAGTAGGCTTGCATATCTTCATACTGTCCCTCAGTATGTCTGGAGTATTATGCACACAACCACTACTGTGGTACTGACAGCTTCTACTTTAACCCTACGTCTGGGTAACCCGGAAGCTCCATGCTTCACTATCTTCAGTAGATCTGAACTTTCAGCCCTTCAGACAGTTGTCCTCCTTGGGAATATGGGCTTTTTTCCATACCCCTTCTTCCCTCCAGGACTGGACTAGTTGTCCAAATCAGTCAGTCTTCCTCTTTTGTTCCTAAATGTTACTAACTCTGTATCCAAAAGAGTTCCTAGCTTTTTCCATAAAGCTTCCACTAAAGACCTGACGTTTTTCTACTACCCCAGTTGACACCTGGGTCACCTGTCAAATCCAGATTTGGACCTTCGCATTCACTTCAGTGAAGTCACCTTGAAGATTCCTCTACTGGATCTCCAGTAGACTCCATCAGCCTCTCTACTTCCTGCAATCCAGTAGGTGAGAACCATATTGTGTTTGTTCATGTCAATATTTTTCATGGTAATTATCATACCTACAAGGACTCCTTACCTGTAGTCCTTAGGTTAGCTGTTTTTCCTACTGCTCCTCTTTTTTCAACTCCTACCCTCCATCCTCAGGATGCCTGGCCATATGAGGTGTAGCATGTTCCCATCCTCACCATGCTAGGGCTCCAGGCATCTTAGCTTGGGAGTCCCCATATGTGAAGACTCATTCCTGCTTGTTCCTGGAGATAGCACAGTTACTTACCTGTAACAGGTGATCTCTGGGAACAGCAGGAATAAGTCTTCACAACCCACCCACCTCCCCTAGGAGTTGTATCTCTCTATCTATCTTCCTTTCCTCTTTCTCTCTTTTGTCTCAGCTATAAAACTCAACTGAGGAGAGACAGTTGGAAAGGCGGGAAGGCAGCACGCAGGCGCTGAGGGATGCTCCCAAAAGCTTTCTGATTGGACGCTGGGGAGCATTCCCGCTCAGGCTCCGTCGGTACCGGCATACCCATATGTGAAGACTTATTCCTGCTGTTCCCAGAGATCACCTGTTACAGGTAAGTAACTGTGCTTTATCGAAAGGGAGGTGTATATATGGAAGGGCTTCCCAGTGGAGGTGTGGAGACAAGAATTGCATTTGAATTCAAGAAAGCATAGGACAAATATGGAGGATTTCTGAGGGAGAGGAGAAGGGATTGTAGCACTAGTAGTTGGTGGAATAAGCAGACTGGTTAGTCCATATCATCTTTATTTGCCTTAGTTTTCTCTGTTTTGCTAATCTGACTGGTATAGAAACTGAATTTTTTAAGTCAGTTTGCAGTGCTGTGATGCAGAGGCAGCTTGGTGCCAGTTTCATGATTGGCTCACTATTTAAAGGAGCAGGAATGAACTGAACAGTGAAAAAAACATTAAAACTAAAATTATAAGGAATGTATTGGGAGCAGTGCAGCAGCAGAAACAGAATGAAAAGGGATTATGGACTAGCTAGGGGACTCATTCAATACTAGAATGTAATCTTGGAAGACTCCCCTGAGCTCAGTAATGCCATCTGCTAGTTTTTTATTTTTTTGGGGAGGGGGGGAGATTTCTTCCTGCTTTGTTGGGTTTCCAGGTCAATGAAAAACATTCTCTATTGGACTACTGGGCCATTTACAGCTAACTGGGATATTGCCCCTTTTATTCAGCCATTTGCCCCATTGCAGTGATAGTCCTTGGCCTCAGGCAGTAGACACTGGTGCAAGCACATGCAACCTTATAGTGGCTACCAGGTATCCATGACATTTGGTTGAAACAGCCCCACACAGTGGCTGTGAATGCTCCTGCATGGTAGACCAGACTCCAGTTGGCAGGAGCAACAGAAGCTGGGTTCAGGAATAAAACCCGAGTCCTTCACGTGGCAGCATGCAACACTGACACTGAACCAGCAAGGCGGCCTTCTTAATAGATCTACTATCACCACAAGTCAAGAAGAATAAAAAGCCTCAAAAAATCTCTCTTCCTTTTTAAAAATGGTCTCATTTTATCTTTCAGGCAAATATAGCTTGGTGTAGGATATGGGCTATTAGATAACTCTGAACAAACAATGAAAACACAGAAAATGATAGCAGATAAATACCATACTGCCTATCCCATCTATCCATATGAACTAGTAAGATCTACAATCCCTTCCTCTCCCTCAGATGTCCTCTGTACTTTGTTCCATGCTTTCTGGAATTCAGATGCAGTTCTTATCTCTACCATCTCAATCACCTTTCACCTTCATCCTATCACCCCTTGTTCCACAGCTTCCTTTCAATTGTAAGAGGCCCACCTCCTGTCTATTTATCTCACAGAGGTATTTAAATGTCTCTATCATATCTCCCCTCTCCTGCCTTTCCTTGAAAGTATCACAATTATATATATTGAGATCTTTAAGTCTATCGCCATATGCTTTGTGACCACAAACCACTTTAGTAGTTGCCCTCTGGGTCGACTCCATACTGTTCATATCCTTTTGAAGTTGCGATCTCCAGAATTGTACACAGTACTCCAAAAGAGGTCTCACCAGAAACTTATATAGAGGCACTATCACTCATTTTTTCCTGCTAATTCCCACCTTATGCGCCCAAGCATCTTTCTGGCTTTTGCCGTCATCTTTTCTACTGGTTTGGCCACCTTTTGGTTGTTAGATATGATCAACCCTAGGTACTGCTCTTCTGTCATGCATTGAAGTACTTCACCTCCTATATGGGTTTTTGTAGCCAAAATACATGACCTTGCATTTTTTTTAGCATTAAATCTTAGCTGTCAAATTCTCCACAATTCTTCAGGCTTCACTAGATACCTCCTTTGTTTATTCACACCTGCCAGCGTGTCTATCTTGTCTCAGATTTTGGTATCATCTGCAAAGAGGCAAACTTTTCCTGACAGACCTTTTGCAATATCGCTTACAAAAATGTTAAAAAGAATGGAACTGAGGAATGATCCCTGCAGCACACCATTGGTAACACCCCTAGCTTTAGAGTGAACTCCGTTTACTTTTACTCTGTCACCTCCCACTCAACCAGTCTCTAACCCAGTCATTCACTTTAGGACCCATCCTAAGGATGTTCCATTTATTTACAATTCACCAGTACAGAATGGTGTCATAGACTTTGCTGAAATCTATCTATATCACATCTAGTGCTCTCCCCCCAAGTCTCTGATCACCCAGTCAAAGAAAATGATCAGCTTTGTCTGATGCCACCTCTAGTAAAGCCATATTGTCTCAGAATCTGTAATCCTTAAGAGCTAAGTTATCCTCTGCTTTAGCAGCACTTCTATAATATTACTTACCACAGAGCTCAGACCAACTGGTCTATAGTCCCTAACCTCTTCCTTCTGCTTTTGTGAACAGGAACCACATCCACCCATCTCCAGCCATCCAGAATCACTCCTGACTATAAAGAAGCCTTGAAAATGGGGAGGCAGCAGAGCTGCCAGAATTTCCCCAAGTTCTTTCAGTGCCATCTATATATCCTGTCTGGCCCCATCACTTTATATACTTTTAGTTTAGCTAGGTCCTCATTGACATAGTCTTCTGAAAATCATTTGAGGTCCACCTTACTTCCATTATTATTAGTGTTTGTCTACTGAGGACTCATTCCCAGCCCTTCATCTGTGAATACAGAACGAAAATATGTAAGCAAGTCTTCTTTATCGTCATCAGCCTCTACATATTCCTCCCCCTTTTTCTTGAGTCTCATAATGCCACCTTTGCACTTCCTTCTATCACTAATATATCTTAAAAAAAAAAAAATCTTGCTCCCATATTTTACTGTTGGTTATTTTTTCTTCCATTTGCATCTTTGCTTTTTCTTCCATTTGCATCTTTGCTTTCCTAACTGCTTTCCTCCCTAGGCTTCTACAGATATTGTTATTAATGATAATGATATTATTTAGCTCATGCCTTTCCAGTAGTAGTTCAAGGCAAGTTACCATTGGGTACTATCGGGGCTGGCCTGTCCACTTGGTGGTCTGGAAGGCTGGCTAGGGTGGCAGGCCCTGGCAGGCAGCCTGACTCAGTTTTGAAAGTGAGTTGAGCTGCTGTTGCCCCTGAATTCTCCACTCATCTTGCAGCAGTAGCGGTCGAACTCTGTTTTGAAAGCAATGGAGGCTCAAATCGGAGTCAGGCTGACGTTGCCACTGTTACAAGATGAGAAAATGGATGTGGGGGGTGGTGGCAGGCGAAGGATTGTGACGTTGGTGGCGGCAGCAGCAGCAGGGGGGGGGGGTGGCACAGCGGTGACTTCTGCTTGAAGTGGCAAAAGCTCTTGGGCCACCCCTGGTTACTATAGATATTTCCCTGTCCTCGGAGGGCTTACAATCTAAGTTTAGACATGAGGCAATGGAGAGTTAAGTGACTTGCCCAAGGCCATAAGGAGTGTCAGTAGGATTTGAACCCTGTTCTTTCTAGTTCCAGGCTGATACCTTAATCACTAGGCTACTTCTCTTTCTGCAATCTCATCTAGTTGATAAACACTAACGTCTTTTTCCTTACTTTTTCACCTACTACTTTTGAAAATCTTAAGAAAATTCCTCCTGATCTTCTTACTTTTATTTATGTTGCCTTTAAAATATCTTCTTTCAGTTTTGCCCACAGTTTTTATACTCCCTCCCTGATGTTTCCATCCAGTTAACGATGAACATAACGGGGGTGAGCCAGCCCGGCAGGACGTACAGGGCCAATTGAGGTCACGGCCCTTGATGTCCTGCCAGGCCCATGGGGACACGCTGCTTATTCCACCTCAAAGGTGGAATAAGCAATGAAAGCCTGGGGCTGGTTGTGTGGGGGGGTCCCCGCTGCCTGATCCAGGTCACGGCAGGCCAGCCTTGGTTTGGGCAGTGGGGAAAAGGGGAGCCAAGGATGCAGGAATCGGAGCGCTTGTGGGGAGGATGTCCCCGCTGGCTGTAGGGGTGCGCTAAGCTATCCTCGGGCCTGATTCTGGCCACCACGGGAACATTTAGTTCCTGCATTCCAGATCGGGTCCAAATAGGCCTGTCTTGCTTTGGGCCATCCGGATGGCCTGGACGTGCCCTTCTCTAAATCGGGCTCCACTTCTATATATCAGTGCTAGAGGCAAATTGATAGTATGTAAAAATTGGGCTACAGGGCAAAATATCCAGTTTTGATGAAGTTCAGCATGCCCTCCTCCCAAAAATAAAAAAATAAAAGCAATCAAATGACGGGATGGTCCATTCTGGTTTGGAACTTGTCTCCTGTACCTGAGTGTTCTTTTGAGAATGATACAAGAATTTACAGTAACTCTCAGTTAATGAAGAGGTTTTTCACCTTTCCCAGAATAGGCATTGACTCAACAGCACTTAACAAGCGCACAAAATTGCATCTGGTGAAAAAATGTATTTAAACCAAAATACCATAAAACCAAGGATGCAAATAATAATATATTCCTTGACTTATGGTTCCCTTGGCAGGGAGGGAGGTTGGTAGAAGAAGTGCACAACAGATAGCAGCCTAGAGGAATGGAGCAGACATCATTTTCTTCACAACAAAGAAAGATGTCACCTTGCATAGTGGACTTGGGAGCAGCTTCTTCCTTGATTTTCTTTTATATATATATATATATATACACATACTCTGATTTACCTGACCTGAATTCAATAGTATTATGGCATTTAAATGTTCTTTTAATCTCTAAAAGTGAAAAATTACACTGTCAAAGTGATTAAGTGGGAGGGGAGGTAAATATTCAAGCAAGGATAACATGAAAACTTTATATATTTTTTTCCAGTGTTCTAAAGACAGATTTACTGAGCTAATGATTACCGATGGTACAGACCTGATGCTTTAGCACTATGAGGTGATTGTCCAGGGGACTTGCAGGTGGAATCTCTCCATAAGGCCATGTGAGCTATTCTGTGGCTTTCCTCATGTCCATAAGTCCAAATGTAAATAAAGCCACTAGCAGGAATGAGAACAAGCTTGTGGAGGGGGGGTGGGGGGGGGGGGTAGGACCAAATGTGGCTCTAGCAGTTGTCCTTCCCATTTAAAGGGAGAGAGGGTCTTCATGGAAGAGACAGATATTTTTAGTAATTAACATGAATTAATCTAAATTTTGATAACTGGGACAATCACCTTACCACAAAACAATTATTTTCAACTGCTTCCAAGAAGCCAACTCATCGAACACGTTCCTCCCAATATTCAGTGGGACTGTGCTAATAGCTGGGTGGCAACTTGCCACCTGTATATTTTTTTTAAATTTATACAGATAATATTGAGCTGTTAAAAGCATTAAATGGTCAGATACTATCTTTGTAATTGTGGAGCAGGGTGAGGCAGTCCTAAATATTATGTTTAATGAATGGAGGTGGAATTGTGATATACGTTTGTATTTTATGTGCAGAAATTTATGCCAACTTCAGAGCAGGTGTAAATGTGTGTGCTGGTATTTATGCGCTATTGGAGCTGGTTCTGAGAGCCTATTTCATAAAGGCTCATACTTGCCATTGTAAAATCAAACCTGTCTCAGATTTATTTCCTTCCCTATAAGTCATTCATTCACCAATTGGTTTAACCCCTGAGGTCAACTGAGAAAAAGAAATTAAGCTGTCCCAGAAGAAACAGAGAATTAGGTAAAGTGCCCTTTTACTATGCTGACCCAGCGCATTGAAAAGAATGTCTGTTTAACCTCCCTGAAATGTTCTCCTGTTACTGGTTTCAACTGTACTTTAGATGATTTTCTCAGCAACTAAATTTCAGCACCTGAATGGCCAAATTTTATAACAGGGCACTTAAGTGAGAAGTCCAAAAAGGCACCCATTTTAAGCTTGTTTTATAAAGGCAACCTTATGGAGAAGATGGAAGAAAAATGTTACAGTTGACTATTAATGTGTACATAGAAGTTTAACTTTTGTTGCTTTCCTGCTGTGGAAGATCTTGATGTCCAGCATTAGACATAGGGTCTTTGGACATACTATTGAAAGACTCTGAATGTGATTTAATCTGTCCTATATGGCAATGACATCCTGCAGAGTCTGTGTGTGTGGTAGATAGGGAGGTCAAGGAAGTAGAGTAGTAGGAATTACTAGCACAGAAATGGGGGAGAGTTCTTTAAACCCTTCTTTAGAAAGGAATACATCCTTCACCTTCTCTTAACCAGGATACATTTTCTCCTTCTGCTTCTTTCTACCCAGCTGTAAAATAATTAAAATCACCAGCATATTCATTTATTTACAAAAAATTATATACCCTCTTCTTGAAACAATTTCATTCAAAATGGTTTACAAAAAATATTTAAAACATAAATAACAATTGGTTAAAATAACTAAAGCCAAATAAAAGCATAATTGTACATCCAGCCATATTCCCTTGGGGAAGAAATAGTTTTAGCCCTTCCTGAAATGTAACAATGGGATATCATCCCGAAGCTCATACCTTAATTCTGGTGTAGCTGTTTTAAAGCTCTTTTCCTTGTCCTGCTAGGCCAGTCCAGAGGAGTGGATTATGCTACCTTGCCAGCATAAGGAGGCAGACTTGAACATCACTAGGTATATCTACTGGTGCAGCACAGAGAGAAACCAGTATTTTTCTGCTCCAGTAGGTAGCAAGGTGTGTGGACTGGTGCAGCAGTGCAGATACTGTAGGCCTGACTGTCCTGGTCCACACTATGGTCCTATGGCCTGTGTGATTGAGACCTGTAGGCCCAACATTTGCTCAGAGCTTGGGTACGCCTCTGTCTCCTGGAATCAATAATTGCCTTGTATCCAGCACTGCTACCTAGGGATTCCTGTTGTCTGGTGAGCTAGAAAGCAGACAAGAGGACTCCATGGGGCCTTTGAGAGTTGGGGGATGGTGGGGTTGGTAAGTTGGGCTCAGGTCCCTCTTCCCTCTTGATTTCCTCTGTCTGCATGCTTGCTTTTGTCTTTGCCTTTGCCTTTTCTTCTGATGATGTTTTTCTTCTCATTGAATTCAGTGGATTGTATTGACCCTTGCTGCTTGCAATAAAGCAGCTCTAAATTAAGAAAAGAAAAAAAAAGACATGGAGTACCTCAGTGCTCCATTCAGCACTCTCCTGGATTGAGTTTTCCTCCCGTCAGAAAGGTCTCTCAAGCTGTAGAGCCAACTTGGGGTGTTTTTGTGCTCAATCAGCTCTCCTGGCTGCGGGCTGCCTTTAACCTCTAGGGTCCATGATATTGACCCTGTAACTGGTCCCTTGGGCCAGGGCGCACACATGTGCCCCCACTTCAGAGCAACCTGCTGTTTCTGTGGCCTCATTGTTCTCTGAAGTGCAACCAGACGCTTTCTCTCCTCCAGGAGATTAAGGATCAGTTAATGTGGTGGTTGCAGTCTTGCCAAAGATCAGGATTCCTCTGGATACACCAGATTGGGTGATGGTCACCACAGATGCCAACCTCAAAGGCTGCGGATCTCACTGTCTAGGCTAGCTTATGCAGGGGCTCTGGTTCCCTCAGGAGGCCTCTTGGTTAATTAACCGTCTAGCTGCCCAGCTGTAGAGGTTTCATTCCCTCCCGGTGGGCAGAGTGGTCTGTGTCTTCTTGAACACTGCCATGGCCTACATCATCAAGCGGCATGAAACATACAGTGCTGGGATGGCTCTTGAGGTAGTGGAACTGTCACTGGATGGAGAAATTTCATACTGGCTTCTCTTGGTGTGCAGCAGTAGATATACCAGGTGATGACATCACTGAAAGTTGTTCATATTTGCCTCCACCTTCTGGCAAAAGAGCATAGTCACTCATCTAGATAGTCTAGCAGGATTTGAGGAAAGGAAATGATAAGGTATATGAAATTTCTCCCGTCCATCTGGAACTCCCTCCCAGACGAACTAAGACTAACCACAGAAATCAAGGACTTCCGAAAACAGCTGAAGACAACCCTGTTCATCGAACATTATGGCCTCACACCTTAAGCCAACATTCAAGACAGAACTTCGGTCCCCCACCACCCCAGGACTGTATATAAGATTGTATAATAGCTCACGATGTACTATAGCGCACCATGTAGAAAATCCAACTCTAATCTACCCCCCCCCCACACACCTACACTCCACTCTCTCCACTGCATGTAGACACTCTCCCCCCATTTGATTGTTTGCCGTGGAAACCACCTTGATTGAATGATAAGGCGGTTTATAAATAACGTTAAATAAATAAATATGTCTCTTTATTCTACATGATTCTTGGCACACTAGTTTATGATTTTCCTTTTTTATAGAGCGTATTGGGTGTGATCGATTCAGTCATCACTTTATAAAACTTTGCAGTATACCCATTCAAAACCGGTGCTTTCCCAGTTTTTAGCGTGGCTATAGCCCTCCTTACCTCCTCCTCCTGAATCTCCTGCCCCAAGCGTTCCCTCTCCTCCTTATTCACCTGGGGAAGGTGACACTCATTCAAGAACTCTTCAATCTCCTCCCCCCCACCGTGGTTTCACTCTTATACGAGTTCTCATAAAATTCCCTGAATATCTTCCTGATACCCTTGGTTCGGTGTTCCATTTCTCCTTTATAATTTCTGATCCCATCTATAAACGCTGCCTGTCTCCTTGCCTTCAGGCGACATGCTAACAGCTTCCCTGCCCTGTTCCCCCCTTCGAAGTGGGCCTGCTTCAACACTGCCAGTTGGTGCGCCTTCTCCTGTGCTCGCAGTTTGCTCAGTTCTGCCCTTACCTTAATGATCTCAGCGATAATATGTGGATCCTGCCATGCTTGATGCACTCTCTCAAGTTTCTCCAATTTCTGAAGTAGTTCCCGTTCCGCTACCCCTTTTTCCTTCTTTACTTGCGCCCCCCCTACTCACCAGCTGCCCCTGAAGTACCGCCTTTAGTCCATCCCACAAAGTCCCCATGGTTACTTCCCCTGTGTCGTTCAACCTAATATATTAGTTTATACTGTCCTTAAGCTTTCCCACGTACCACTCCTCTTCAAGCAGGGAGTCATTTAACCTCCAGAATTTTAGACTATCTTCTTCTGTCCCCAGGGTGAATGTAACCCTAACTGGTGCATGATCCGACCAGGTGATCAAGCCATGTTCCACTTCCTGTACCCTGTCCACCCATTGTCTTCCCCCCCCCCCCCATATCATGTCTAACCTACTATAGGAACCATGTACCGGGGAGTAGTAGGTATACTTCCGCTCTCCCGGGTGCCAGCTTCTCCACACATCCACTAATCCTAATCTCTCCCTCATTTTATGCATTTGGCGCCTATCCCCTCGCTCCCCCTCCGCCCTGACCTCCACTGGTGTCCAGACGGGGATTACATATCAGGTTAAAATCCCCTCCCAATACTATGGAAGTACTTCCAAATTCCTCTAGCTCCCTCAGTATTTGCTCATATGCCTCCCCCTGCCTCTCATTAGGTCCATATAGACTAATCACTCACACCTTTTCCCGCTCTATTTGTAATAGCACCCCCACCCATCTGCCCCCTTCCCCCTACGGGTACTTTTGACCATATGCTGATATTCACCTCCCACCAGAATTCCCCCCCCCTTCCAGGAGTTCTTTCTCTGTCCCGCCAAGACCACCTTTGGGTATTGTCTGGATTCCAATAGGTATTCCTGCCCCACCCTCAGATGGGTTTCCTGAATGCACAGAATTTCCGCCCCCATTCTTCTGCCCTCTTGCTCTACCAATTTCCGTTTCCTCCACGTACGTAACCCCTTTACATTCAGTGTCGCCATTGTTAACGTTTTCCTGCCTTCCCCTGGCCTCTCCCTCCCTTCCTTCCCCCACCCCCTCCTGTACCCCAACCCAGCTCCTCCGCTTCCCCCCGCTCCCCCCTCTTCCACACCTCCCTGCTCCCCAGCCCCTCCCCCGCTTCCCCCTCTCCTCTACCCTCCCTCCCCCTCCCCCTTCCCCCCTCCCCCCTCCTCTACCCTCCCTCCCCCCTCCCCCCTCCTCCTCCTCCTCCAGAGGATTTACTAGGAGTAGTGCGCCCCCTACCTCCCCCAGCCACTTCCTGCTCGCTCCCCTCTCCCTCCCTGTCTGTGCTTCCCTCCCCCTGCTTCCTATCCCTCCCTCAGTCTTGCCCTTCCCCTCCCCACCCCACTCTACTTCCTATCCCCTTCCTCCTCACCCCCGTGCCCTCTCTCCCCCTCCTTCCTCCCGCTCTTAACCCTTCCATGTTCCCACCCCCAGCACTCACATCTTTGACTCCCTCTTTACACCAAATCCCCCGCCCAACACCCTCCACCCTCCATTCCTACCCACCCCGCCCCTCCCACTCATACAGTACACAATGCATTCCTCCATCTCCTCCCCAATGTATACACCACATATTATTTATCAGTCCTCAGGTCCCTTTCTCGGTCCGGCCCTCGCGCTACTCCGGCCTTGTCCTCCCGTTGTTCCTCCTCTCCGGGTTCTCTCCTTGCTGCTGCTGCCTCCTCCGCTCCTTTGAGGCTGCCGCCTTAGGAATATTCTGGGGCCCCAGCCCAGTTTCACGTAGAGCCCCCATTGCCTCCACAGGCGATTGCAACTGCCATGTCCTTCCTTTTAGGGTGAAGCATATTCCAAATGGATGTAGCCATCTGTACTTGATTTCTGCTTTCCGCAAAACTTGTGCCACAGGTTGCATTGCCCTCCTCCGCTGTAGGGTGCCCGCAGACAAGTCCTCATATATCTGCACAGGGTATCCCTGCCACGTAATGGCTCCAGTGCCCTTCGTAATGTTGACAATCCTTGCCTTTGTTTTATAATGTCCCAGACAAATTACAATGTCTCTGGGCCTGTTCCCTACCGATGGTCCTAGCGCTCTGTGTGCTCTCTCCATTTGTATGTCCACGGCTGCCACCTCCACTCCCCCTTTCCTTAACTCCTCTAGGCACACCGACACCCCCACCTTTTCAATATCTTGGAATTCTTTCTCCTCTGGGATTCCTTGAGTTCTCAAATTATTCCATCGTGAGTGGTTCTCCAGATCTTCCAGTTTATAAAGTAATGCCTCCTGCTGGGAAGTTAGCTTTGCTCCTCTTTGTATCCCTTCCTCCTGTAATTGCTCAATTTCTTGCAGGCGATTTTCATGCTCTCCCATCCTGCACACCAGCTCTCCAATTTCCTCCTTCAATGGACCCAGAAGCTCTGTTAGCTCACTTTTTACAGACTGGACCTCTTTTTTTTATTTCCAGGAACCAGTCCCTGAGCTCCGCTCTAGTGATATTTTGGGGAAGTTCATTTCCCGTTTCCTGCTCAGATTCCATTTCCACCTCCTCCACATGCCCTTCAGTGCCTTGTTTCTGTTGATTATTCTCACTTGGCACTATATCGTTTTTCCCTGCATGTGACCCCGAGTATGCGTACTCTCTGAGGTCTGCTGCTTTCCTTCTTGTAGTCATCTCAGCAGCCCTTGTTCCTTCCTCTCCCACAGCTTATTTGTACTTGCTTACAATTTGCTGTTTTTCTATCCCTGTGCCCTGATTCAACGCTCCTCACCAGCCGTTCTCAACCTCCTTTGGCTTCTGTGGGTGGCTTCCATAGGGAACACTGCTTGCTGCCCCCGCTGTACAGTTCTCCTCCAGCCCAGCTCACCTTTCCGCTGGCTCCGCTGCTGCGCTTTCACCTCCCACTTCCTTCACGCTCTTGCCAGCTCCCTCTCCCCAGCCTCTTCTCTCCGGCCAGCTTCTTTGGTTGCCGCTTCCTCCTGTGCTCATCCGCCGTCACCGTACCTCTCACGCCTTGCACTCCGGAGCTCTGGGTGCCATCTTGCCCCTTCACGTGGTCGGCCACCGCTCCCGCTGCTTTAGTTTGCCGTCGGGTCCTCCCACGCCTCCGCGTTTCAAAAACTGTTTCGCTGGCTCCCGGCTTCTTCCCCCTCCCTGGGCTGCTGTTTCCCACCTCCAGAGGGTCCATTTTTTTTATTATTTATTTATTTATTGAGTTATTAGCAACCATTACAAAATCCAACCAACACAGCACTCTTGGAAACAGCAGTATACACAAAATTGCAATGCACAACAAACATGGTTGAAAATACAACAACATACCCCTCCCCCCCCCACCCCCGCCTCTAACACCGAAACAAAAATGGGCAATCAAAACCTATGACTACTATGACTCTGTCCATTGAATGTATTTGTCCCACACCCTCCGGAATGTGGTCTGATTATCCTTCTATTGTGCTGTTAGATTACTCATCAAATAAATCTGCGATAACATAGCTTGAAATTCAGAGACTGTAGGCACATCCACTTGTTTCCACTTCCTAGCAATAAGGATACGCATAGCTACACACCCCAGATCTACAAACCTCCCCTCCATCTTGGGTAAACCAGGGATCGGAACCCCCAAAAGCACATTCTCCGGTTGGTAATTCAAGGGTCGTCCCAATATCCCCCCGATCAGCCCCATCACCGCCCCCCAAGCAGAATGTACCGCCCCACATTCCCACCAGATATGCAAGTACGTACCCCTCTCCCCACAATGCCTCCAGCACTGCTCCGGTATAGAAGCATGCATCTGATGGAGCCGAACCGGTGTAAGGTGCCATCTATAGAGCACCTTATAATTATTTTCTAACAGGTTGGTAGCCAGGATACCTTTATATCTACTCACATATATCTGGTCCCACACATCATCAGCCAATTGCAATCCCAAGTCCGCCACCCACGCCCTCTGGTAACTCATAACTCGTCGATCGCTCACCATACACCGATAAAACGTAGCTAAGACCCTCCTAGATTGTCCCCCCAAGAAGAAACGGTTCGATGTCAGTAAGATCTGAGGCTAAATGCGGGAGCACCTTCCTCTGAAGATAATGCCGCAGCTGCATATAGCCAAAGAACGCCCGTTCGTCCAGCTTATATTCCCGGGCAACCGCCGCAAAGGTCTTCACTTGTCGCCCCTCTAAGAGTTGCCCCACCCGACACAGTCCCTTACCGCTCCAACTAGCAAATGTGGATTGCCCCATGGCAGGCCGGAACTCTGGGTTTCCCTGGATCGGCATCAGCCTGGAGAGCCCCATTTCCCCCAGCCAAAGACATTTCCATTTATTCCAGACCCTCAAGGAGCCCAATACATAGGGGTTATGGCCCGGGAAGCCGCCCGAACTTGCCCTCGGTCTCCAAACCCAGTCCCCCAGGCACCCCTCCTCTAATTCCTCCGCTTCCATACCCACCCACTCCTTTGGATCCTCCGCCTGCCATTCCACGACCGCACACATTTGTGCCGCCTCCCCCCAATACTTCATCAAGTTCGGGACCGCTAACCCTCCCCGCTCCCTTCTCTCCATCAAAATGTCGGCAGCGACCCAGCTGCTCTTCCCCCCTCTCACAAAAGTCATAATTATCCTCTGCAACCGGGCGAGGTAACTTTTGGGGAGCCCAATGGGAAGGTTCATAAAAAGGTACAGCCACTTAGGTAAGGCCATCATTTTAACGGCCGCGATGCGCCCCATCCAAGATAATTGCTTATGTTTCCACTCAACCAAATCCTTTTGAATGGCCCTCTCCACCCGTACATAGTTATCCTTAAACAGATCAGCCTCCCTGGCAGTCAAATAGATCCCCAGGTAGCGAATACTTGATTTCGCCCACCGGAACGGGAACGAGGCCTTAATCTGTATTTGCGTTTCCCCGCTCGCCGAAATATTCAACAGTTCCGATTTGGTATCATTAACCTTAAAGCCCGAATACATGCCATATTCCTTCAAGACCCCCTGCAGTGCCCCTAGGGAGGTTAGCGGTTCTGTTAACATAAACAAGAGATCATCCGCAAACAGGGCCACCTTGCTCTCCCCGGACTTCCACCTGACCCCATGGATCTCCACACTGTCCCGCACTTTCTGAGCAAGTGGCTCCATAGATAACACAAAAAGCAACGGGGACAGGGGGCACCCCTGCCGCGTCCCTCTATGCAGAGCGAAAGAGCTAGAATACTCCCCATTAATCCGAATCCTTGCCATTGGCTGTTGATATATGGCCTTAACCCATTTCAAAAAGTTCCCGGTCATCCCCATTCTTTCCAACACCCTAAAAAGAAAAGGCCACGATACCCGATCAAACGCCTTTTTGGCATCAATGGCCAACAGTACCATTTGATCCGAACCCCTCTTTCCCTTCCACATGGCAGACAGCACCTTCCGCAGGTTATCCACAGTTTGGCGCCCCGGAACAAACCCAGATTGGTTCTCATGGACCAGCCGTGGCATATGCTGCATCAACCGGTTGGCTAAGATCTTAGTGAAAATTTTGAAATCCGTGCCCAGTAAAGAGATCGGCCTATAGGAGCCACACAAACTCAAATCTTTCCCGTCTTTAGGCAAGACTGTAATCCCTGCTGTACGTAAGGTTTCTGGGATAGCCTCTCCCTCAGTAAAGGCATTTAAATAAACGCGCCAGCGGCCCACAAAGCAAGTCTCTGTAGACTTTGTAAAATTTATTCGTAAAGCCATCAAGCCCAGGCGCCTTATGCGTCGGAAGACCCCTGATCACCTCAGCTACCTCATCTTCGGTTATGGGCCGAGATAGCCGTGCCCCCTCCACTTCAGACAAACATGGGAGGTTCATCTGTAGATACCGATCCAGGTCATCCCCCCCCGGAGTACGCTCCGTCGTATAAAGCTGCTGATAAAAATTTACAAAGCTCTTTTGAATGAGATCTGTGCCCCGCACCACAGCTCCTTTGTCATCCCGTATTTTAGTAATAAGGTTTCTAGTACGATGGCGTTTCAACGTTTGCGCAAGCAATCTACTAGGCTTATTGCCAAATTCAAAAAATTGTTGTTTCAGGATATCCTGGGCATATTTAAGCTCTGCTAACTCTAGTTCATTAATTTCCCTACGCACGTTAATTAACTCGTGCACTATCCCCGGTCGCCCGCCCCACCTCTCCACCTCACTTTCCAGCTCCCTAAGCTGCTCCCGGAGCTCCGCCTTCCGCCGCTCCTTCTGCTTTTTCACGTAAGCCCCCATCGAGATCAAATCTCCTCTAATGACCACTTTCATGCATTCCCACAATGTTCCAATCGCACACCCATCCCGATCATTAAGCTCAAAGTACTGCTTAATTTTCACCCCCACCTTATGCGCTATATCCCCATCATCCAGAAGGGACTCATTCAACATCCACATCCGACCCTTCCTCGCCTCTCTCCCCAAACCCACCTCAACCCAAAGGGGCGCATGATCTGACCAAGTCCTGTCCCCCACTTCGCATTCATGCACCTCAGGCAATAGGGGTTTCGACACCCACAGCATGTCTATCCGTGAGAAAGACTGATGTACCGGGGAATAGAAGGTAAACCCCTTCTCTTTCCCCCTCAGTTCCCTCCACGTGTCCACTAATCCCACACTCCGCACCAACGCTTTCAGTTTCTTCCTCCCCGCGGCATGTCCCACGCCCTTTCCAGAGGAAGTATCCAAAGCAGGGTTAAGGGTAACGTTAAAGTCCCCTCCCATAATAATATGGCCTTCCGCTACCTTTTCCACTAAACCCTGGAGCTGCCCAAAAAAGGTCCCGTGCCCCACATTCGGCCCATACACATTAATCAGGGTGAACATGCGTTCCTGGATGCGCAATTTAACAATAAGATATCTGCCCTCTTTATCCCGATGAACCTCACAATCTGAGTAATCTATCGCCCCCCGGAGCATAATCCCCACTCCCCCTTGTTTCAGGGCCACCCTGTTACAGGCAAACCATTTCTCTGGAAAGCTTTTATGTGCCACTCTCCACTCATCACATTTTTTCAAATGTGTTTCTTGGACAAAGATAATGTCTCCGTTAAGTCTCTGAATTTCCTTAAACATTCTCTGTCGTTTCACCGGAGAATTTAAGCCTCGAACATTCATGGACACTACTTTGATCCTATCCACCGAACCATACCCTCCCCCTCCTCTCCTGCCCCCAGACCCAGCTAACCAAAACCCACACTCTCCCCTCCCCTCCCCCCAACCCCTCACCCCCACCCCGCCGCCCCACACACCCGCCCTCCGCACCACCACCATGAGTGCTCCCGCCATCCCGTTCCGACCACCCCTCCCCCCCCACCCTACCTAGACACCACTCATCCCCCCCTTAACCGCCCCTACACCCCACACTAACCCTCCCAATCACCCCCCTTCCTACCCATGTTTCCCACAAGTACTTAGCAAAGTAAAGATACATAGGCATCAATTCAACATACCCCCCAACAGGAAACCACCCCCACAGAATTATGTGCTTAGCCTCCTACTCCTTATCTCAATCCCACCAGGCTCCCGGCAAATTCAAAAACAATAGACCATCAAGGCCCCAAGGGGCTACACAACGCAGTCACTCTCCAGCCTCATCCAACCGCTCCTCGGCTCCGGGCCTCTGGGCCCGCTGCCGCTTGCGTTCCACCTGCTGCCATTTGGGCCGTCCAGCCTGGCTGCCCCCGCTGTTTACAGTCTCGCCTTGCAGGCCTGTCATGCCCGCGGATCGCAGTGCTTGAACAGCTTCCTCCCGAGTTTTCACCCGGATACTTTGACCTTTGTAAGTGATGGATAGTCCAAAGGGAAAGGTCCACCCATACCGGACTCCCTCTTCTCGTAATTTGCTCACAATGTCTCTCAGTAGGCGCCTCTTCTGCAGGGTAATCTGCGCCAAGTCAGTGTATATGTCCACTTCACAAGAGCTCCATTGTACACCCCCATTCCCACGTGCTGCTCGCTGTACCTGCTCCTTAGTTCGAAAGTCCTGGTAGCAGGCAATGATGTCTCGTGGCCGGTTTCCGCGCCCCGCTCCTGCTGCAGGCACTCGATGAGCGCGCACAATGTGCCAGTCCATATTTTCCACTGTTACTCCTGCCTTTTCCAGCGCGGCCTTAGAAATAGCCTGCACCACTGCCGGACAGTCCAGATAGGGTTCTCCCTCCGGCACCCCGCGGAACCGCAAATTGCACCGGCGTGACCTATTCTCGAGGTCCTCGATTTTCTCCTCAAGCACTTGGTGTTGTTGGTGCAGAAGCTGCACTTTGCCCTCCATTGACTCCAAAGTTTCCTCCTGGCCCTCCACACGGCCTTCAACTTCCTCCACTCTCCGGCCCAGGTCCGTTATTTCCCCTCTCAAACTGTCCACGCTGGCCACCACATCTGCTCTAATTTGCAGAATATCCTTCCGCAGTTCAGAGAACCACATGCGACATCACTCTGGAAGTCACCGGACCCCCCTCCAGCATGTATACCACTCTCCTCGGACCCCTTCTCCGGGCGCTCCCGCATATTTCGTTTGCCAGTAGCAGTTTCCGCGGTCTTTCCCTCGGCCCCCGCCATCTTGTCTTTGCTCTGCCGGGGCGGCGTGCTTTCCCCGTAGGCAAATTCCTTCAAATTCACCTTTTTCAGCTTCGTGGACATTACAGCCCGTCGCCGCCGTCGTCCCCTACTGCTCCAGCAAAAAAAGGGGTGAAGGCAGCGCCGCACACCCTGTAACAATGCACTTTTCGGTAGGGTCGGATGGGAGCTCACCACTCAAGCGGCCATACTAGGTGATGACGTCACCGGCACTCCCAGAGGGTCCATTTTAACTGTTTTTTGGCTGGGTCAGTGCCGGAGCGGCTGCCTCATCCCACCATCGGCTCCGGTGATGTCACTTCCTCCAGTAGTAGTAGTTTTTGGTTGTGGGGCACTTTCAGGTGGGTTGTTTCTGCGGGTGGTGCAGCTTGCAGATTGGTGGGGCAGTTGCAGCAATAGTTCTCCAGGACCAAGCAGGAAGTCAGTCCTCACTTATGGGTGACGTCGGCGCCGACGGAGCCCTCGCGGAGCAATTTTCCCCAGCTTTCAAAGAAAGCCTTTGGGAATTGCAGCGCGCATGCGCGGTCGTCTTCCCGCCCGAGGGTGCCATCTTAGCCAGTCTTCTTTTTTCCGCGGAGCCCTACAGACGTCCCCGTCTTGTCCCCGCGAAAAAGTCGATTTTTCTTCATTATTTTATCCTTTTTCCTTCGGTTCGACGCCGATCTTTTTCCCGCCCGGACTCGCGACACCGGTCACGAGTCCTCTTACTTTTTTCGGTTTTTCTGACTTTGTCAGCTTTCGTTTTCGATTTTTCCCTGGCAGCCCGGTCCTTTGACCTCGCAGGGGCCCTTTTTCCCCCGATGGCTGCCAGTGGGTTTAAGCGGTGTGGTCAGTGTGACCGAAATATGTCACTAACTGACACACACGACTTTTGCCTCCGCTGCCTGGGCCCGGATCATGAGGAACTGATCTGTGGGCCCTGCGGCAAAATGTCCTCAAAAGCGTTGAGAAGTCGGCGGCATCAGCGTGATAGAATCTTCGCTGACCCCAGCCGTACCCGGACCTCGTCGGAGGCCTCCGCGTCCAAAGGCTCCAGCTCGGACCGTCGCCGGAGTTCCTCCGACCGGGGTTCTCCCTCCGGGGACCATCGTCGGAAGGTGAAACCCGCGAGGGCGGCGTCGGTGGACGCTCCTGGTTCCGCGAGGGCCAGGTCGCATAGCCCCGACAGCCGCCCCGGGTCCTTGGAGAAGGAACACCTCACGAAGCGACCTCGCCTGGAGTCGGAGATGCCTGCTCGGGTAAGTCCTGTGGTCCTTCTGGACTCGCCTCCGCGACAGCCGACGTCGGGCCCGACGCCGTCGGGGCCCGAGTCGGGGGCTGCTGGGTCACCTGAGCTCGGACTCAGGTTGACGGCCTTGGAGAGCAGACTGTCTGCCTTCATGGACCAGCAGCGGGCACTGCTCGCTGGCCTCGCTGGCGCCGCTGCCCCAACCGCCGGGACGTCGACGTCCAAGTCGACCCCGGAGACCGAGCCGATCCTCGAGTCGATGAGAACTCGAGTCGATCCTCGGTCGAGGTCACCCTCGGCCTCCCGTTCGGGACCGAGGTCGCCGACGCCGACTCCCTCGGCGTCGGGGCGGCAGGCGCCGTGCCCTGCCCGGGCCGACCCCTCCGAGTCCTCGTCGGAGTCGGTCTGGGAGTCTGAAGAGGAAGAGTCGCCTGATTCTTTCCGGACTCGGTGTGTCCCCTCGGACTCACCGGAGTCCGAGCCTCGGAAGCAGTCCCCCCCGGAGGATGCCCGGTTCTCGGACTTCGTTAGGGATATGGCCAAGGCTTTGGCCTTCCCTGCGGATCCCGAGGAGGAGTCTCGAGCCGAAGAGCTCGACGCCCTCCAGTATGACTCTCCCGCGAGGGAACACTTTACTGTACCGGTTCCTCCTATGCTGGAACGACTACTCTTCCGCATGTGGGAGAGTCCGGCCTCCTCGCCGGTCCTGAGCAAAGCGGGTCGATTCTATCTATCGAGTCCGCAAGAGCCCTGGCTTTCAAAAGGCACAGCTGCCACACCATTCCATGGTAGTGGAATCGGCCATGCATCGTCTTAAGAGCCAGAAGATGCACTCCTCGGTGCCTCCTGGCAGGGAGGCCCGTAACCTGGATGGCCTTGGTAAGAAGTGTTTCCAGGGCTCTATGCTCGCATGTCGTGTCCAGACTTACCAGCTATACATGGGCATGTATCTCCGGGATCTGGCTAAAGAGCTAGCCGGATTCTCCGCTGGTTTGTCCGAGGAACCCTTGCGGAGGTTCCTAGCCTTGTCCACTGGCATTCGGGAATGCTCAAAGTTCATGTCCCGGGCAGCCTATGATGGCTTTGAAGCATCGGCTCGAGTGGCCGCAGCCGGCATCGGTGCCCGCCGACAGACTTGGCTTCAGTCGTCAGACCTTGAGCCCTGGGTGCAGGACAAGTTGGTCGATGTCCCCTGCCGAGGCGAAAACCTCTTTGGCAAGCCCATGGCGGAAAAGGCTGCGCAAATTGAGACTGAGACTCTCACCAGGACCAGGCTTTCTAGGAAGACCTCCGCCCCTTCCCAGAAAAAGAAGGGCTCGGGGAAAAAGTCCTTTTACCCGAGGAAGGGGGCTGCCTACAAACAATACCCCCATTATCAGGCCCCTGCAGCTCCCCAACAGGGCCAGCAGGCCAAGGGACGGGGTAACGGGTCCCGTAGGCAGCAAGCCCCCAAGCCTGCACCACCAGCCCCTGCTCAGCAGGGTGGGGGTTTTTGACTCACAAAGCATAGCCTCTCCCCCCCCGCTGGTTCCTCCCAGCACCGGAGGCCGGCTGTTTCACTTCGCCCACAGGTGGTCCAGCATCACCGCAGATGCCTGGGTGCTTCAAGTCGTGCGGGAAGGCTATCTTCTCCACTTCCACCAGGTCCCTCCCTCCTATTTTCCGGGAGAACCTCCACGACACCCTCTGCACAGGGAATTACTCCTTCAGGAGTTAGCAGGTCTTCTGCAGGAACAGGCGGTGGAACCGGTGCCACACCACCTGAGAGGTCAAGGCTTTTATTCCAGGTATTTTCTAATACCAAAGAGAACAGGGGGCCTCAGACCCATCCTGGACTTGCGCAACCTCAACAAGTTCCTTGTGCGGGAGAAGTTCAAAATGCTTACCCTTGGAATCCTTCTGCCCTACCTCCAGCAGGGAGATTGGCTATGCTCCTTGGATCTAAAGGATGCCTACACGCACATCCTCATCCACCCAAGCCACCGCCAATACCTAAGGTTTGTGGTGGCAGGAAATCATTACCAGTACAGAGTACTGCCCTTTGGCCTGTCCTCCGCGCCGCGAGTCTTCACAAAATGTCTCGCAGTGGTGGCGGCCCATCTCCGGCTTCACGGCCTATATGTCTTTCCGTACCTCGACGACTGGCTCATCAGAGCGGCGTCCGCTCCGGAGGTCACCAGCGCCACACGCCGCACGGTGACTCTTCTGCAGTACTTGGGCTTTGTTATAAATTTCGCAAAGTCCACTTTGCTCCCCTCACAGGATCTCGAGTTCATCGGCGCAAGGCTCCACACTCCTCAGGCACGAGCGTACCTACCGCTCGACAGGGCTCAACGGCTCTTGGACCTAGCCGACCGTTTTCGCAGCCAGCCCCTTGTCTCCGCCAGGCGCTTCCTGAGACTGCTCGGCCATATGGCTTCCACCGTCCATGTGACCCCCAATGCCCGCCTGAATATGCGGCCTGCTCAATGGTGTCTCCGCCAGCAGTGGCGACAAGCCACAGGCGGCCTAGCAGACCTAGTGCGCGTCTCCGAGCCGCTGATCTCGTCTCTCCGGTGGTGGCTTCGGCAGCCGAACCTGATGTTCGGAATGCCTTTCCAGTCACCTCAGCCGACCCGGGTGCTGACCACGGATGCATCCCTCCTGGGCTGGGGAGCACATTGCCAAAGAGCACGTACTCAGGGCCTCTGGACCAAGTGGGAGTCTGCTCAGCAGATCAACTTCCTGGAGCTCAGGGCGATCCGCCTGGCTCTCATGGCTTTCTCCCACCTGACTTCCCACCAGTCCGTCCTTGTCCAGACGGACAATCAAGTTGCCATGTTCTACGTGAACAAGCAGGGGGGCACGGGCTCCTTCCTCCTCTGCCGGGAGGCACAGAAGCTCTGCTCTTGGGCCGTCAGTCACGGCATTCTCCTCAAGGCAGTTTATCTCCCGGGCCAAGAGAATTGCCTGGCGGACAAACTCAGCAGGATCCTCCAGCCGCACGAGTGGCGTCTGGATCCCTTGGTAGTTCAGAAGCTCTTCCTAAAGTGGGGCCTCCCCACGGTGGATCTCTTTGCCAGTCCTCACAACCGGCAGCTTCCTTGCTTCTGCTCTCGTCAGCCACACCCCCTTCGGGTTGCGGCGGACGCTTTTCTAATTTCATGGTCGGGGAGCCTTCTGTACGCTTTCCCTCCCATCCCGCTAGTCTCTCGGACTCTTTTCAAGGTTCTCCGAGACAAAGCCTTCATGATCCTGGTGGCCCCTCGCTGGCCCAGACAGCCGTGGTTTCCGCTCCTACTGCAATTAGCGGTGGAGGATCCATTCCCTCTGGGGGTACAACCGGATCTCCTCACTCAGGATCAGGGGTCTCTACTACACCCCAACCTCAGGTCTCTCAACCTCATGGCCTGGCTGCTGAGAGGGTAGTCCTTGCTCCCCTTCTCCTGCCGGCAGAGGTGGAGGAGGTCGTCTTGGCTTCGCGACGGCCTTCTACCCGCAAATGCTACGCCCTTAAATGGCGTCGCTTTGCCGTCTGGTGTACCCAACAGTCTCAGGATCCCTTCTCCTGCCCGGTGTCGGTGATCTTGCAGTACTTGCTACACCTCTCTAATCTGGGACTTAAGTCCAACTCCGTCAAAGTTCACCTCAGTGCTCTTTCGGCACATCATGTGCCGGTGGACGGTAGACCTCTCTCCAGCGACCCTCTCGTAGCGAGGTTTCTCCGAGGTCTCCTTCTACTTAAACCACCTCTGCGCCCGCCAGCACCTGACTGGGACCTGAATGTGGTTTTGCAGCGGATCACCTGTCCGCCTTTTGAACCTATGGCTACCTGTTCTCTCCGTTTTCTGTCTTGGAAAACACTGTTCTTGATAGCCCTCACTTCCGCTAGACGCGTAAGTGAATTGCAGGCCCTCGTGTCTGATCCCCCTTACACTCGGTTCTACAAAAATAGGGTAGTCCTACGGACTCACCCAAAATTTCTTCCAAAAGTGGTCTCCCCTTTTCACATCAATCAGGAGGTGGTACTTCCAACCTTCTTTCCCAGACCACACTCCAGCCGAGCTGAAACGGTCCTCCATACCCTGGACTGTAGAAGGGCTTTGAACTTCTACCTTGACCGTACGCGGGAGCACCGTAAAGCTGCTCAGCTTTTTGTGTCTTTTGACCCCAATAAATTGGGGCTCCCGGTCTCCAAGCGTACACTGTCCATCTGGGTTGCGGACTGTATCTCTTGGGCTTATGGGGCAGCCGGACTCTCCTTAGAAAGTCGAGTCACGGCTCATTGCATTCGGGCAAAGGCTACGTCAGTGGCTTACCTCCGCTCTGTTCCGCTGGCAGACATCTGCCGGGCCGCTACTTGGTCTTCGAGCCAGACTTTTGCGGTCCATTACTGTCTCGAGAGGGAGTCCCGCAGGGACAGTGCTTTCGGACAGGCAGTCCTCCGTAATCTCTTTGAGGTCTGAGCAACTCCTACCCTCCATCCCGGATGTGGGCTACCGGTGGGTGTTAATTCAGCGAAGATTCTTTCCTTCTGTGCTGCTGAGCTAGAGGGAGCTCATTTTTGTGCTTAGGGTCTCCGGTAGCCTTGAGCTTGGGAGTCCCATAAGTGAGGACTGACTTCCTGCTTGGTCCTGGAGAAAGCGTAGTTACTCACCTGTAACAGGTGTTCTCCAGGAGCAGCAGGAATCAGTCCTCACTACCCTCCCTCCTCCCCTTGGAGTTGCAATCGTCTGCTTCTGTTTTTGCAAATATTTTTATGCTGTCTTTTTTAGCTATGTCATCTGACTGGCTAAGATGGCACCCTCGGGCGGGAAGACGACCGCGCATGCGCGCTGCAATTCCCAAAGGCTTTCTTTGAAAGCTGGGGAAAATTGCTCCGCGAGGGCTCCGTCGGCGCCGACGTCACCCATAAGTGAGGACTGATTCCTGCTGCTCCTGGAGAACACCTGTTACAGGTGAGTAACTACGCTTTTTAGGAGTGAGGGCAGTTTGTGGGGTGGTGGGGTAGCTTTTAAGTGGCAGCACTTTGCAGGGTAGTGGGGCAGTTGCAGAATTGTTTTGTAGGTGGGACAGTTTCTTGGAGGAGGAGAAACTGCAGGTGGCTGGCTTTTGGGACTGGTAGGATAGTTTTTGTGAGTGGAGAAAGTTGGTGGCATGGTGGGGCAGTTTGAGGCGTGGAAGAGTAGTTATGGGGAGTATTTTTTTGGGATGGGGCAGTTATTAAGTATAGGGCAGGGGTTCCCAAACATGGGGTCAGGACCTCAAATGGGGTCACATTATCAGTGGATGGGGTCACAGAAACATGCGATGACACAGATGCTTGATCCAAGAAGTTTTATTAAAGTTCCCCAACGCGTTTCGGCGGAACGCCTTCCTCAGGGGGTATCAAACTGACAAAAATAACATAAATAGAATTATACATTAAAACGTATTAAAAACAAATAAGTAATAATGAACAAGATTAACAAAAATAACACGGGCATGGATAAAGGGTAAAAACATAGGTAGTTGTATAATGCACGGATGATAATCAAAATATATCTATCAACTGATACATAAATGATGTGTAAACACTCCAAGTTAAGAAAGACGCAGGGCAGAGAGACAATTAAAACCAAAATGAAAACAAATAAAAACAAATACAAGTCAAATAACGAATGATAAGTTAATACGTTTTAATGTATAATTCTATTTATGTTATTTTTGTCAGTTTGATACCCCCTGAGGAAGGCGTTCCGCCGAAACGCGTTGGGGAACTTTAATAAAACTTCTTGGATCAAGCATCAGTGTCATCACATCTCTCTCGCTCCTTGTGATCTCTGGTTGGTGTTGCGAGAATTGCTTTGCTCTCTTTGTACTGTCAGAGAAACATGGCCATTTCCCCATCTCTCTGGACTTTCACTGTGACCTATGCCGTCACCAATCAGCATGTGGCCTGTGAGCCCATGAACATTCATAGGCCCCTGCCCCCTCCTGCGTAAGCTTCCTGTTAGGCTGGAAACCTATGCTGAGTACTGGGGTCTCACAAAGGACCCTGTGCTGACTACTGCTGCTGCCTTCCTGCTTTAGATGAGGGGAGGGAGGGGAAGGAGGTTGGAGACCCTACAGTTTTGATTTCATCATCATCTGGAGTCATGTGAATTTTCAGTTCTTAACACGGGTCATATGAGATTAAAGTTTGAAAAGCACTTGTGTAGGGGCAGTTTGTGGGGGGAGGGTAATTTTGTATTGTGGATGCAGCTTGGGAGGTATTGGGGCTAGTTTTGGGGAATTGTACAGTTTGGGGGGATTTTGAGAGCAGAGAACAAGGAGAGGACATTTGAAAAAAAAAATCCCTAACTGCTATGTTTAACAGTTTGCAAGTTTCTATGATAGAGAAGATGGAACAATTCCTCCCAAAAAATGCATTGGGCTAGTGGTGTAAATTCTGCCCAAGTGGCTCCTGTGGTGCGGGGAGAGGGGCCTACTTGCATTTCCCTCATATCTTCTGAAGTGGGACTTCCCCTACTCTGGGAGCCCTTTATAAATTGTTGCTTGGGGGACCATAATTTGAATTTCTGCCACTGCATTGGGCCATTTTTTGAGCAGGGAGCTTATATCTCTAGAACCCTGGTCCAATTTGGCTCATTTTTGAACTCCGTAAAAGTTTTGGAGTTATTTTCCACAGATTGACCGATGGATGGACAGACATTCTCAATCCCTTTTGTATACTGTAATTCTTTCCAACTTTCACTGGATTGAAAAGAAAAAATTTGCCTCACGTTGCAATATTTAGGACAGTACAACGCCAAAGTTGATAACCAGACAGAGTGGCCTTGTGATGGTGGTGTGCATGTTTAATATAATATTAAATAGTCATTGGGATCCTACTTGAATGTAACAAAGGTTGGAAAAAAATTCTTCTGCAATATCTACTATTACTACTACTATTTATCATATATATAGTGGTACAAGGCGTACTTATAGTGGTACACAGCGCTGTACTTACACACATAAGAGATAATCCCTGCTCAATAAAGCTTACAGTCTTTGCAAGACAGAAACACAGAGGGGACTAGAGATGGTCTTGACACACATGGGTGATAAACAGGAGAATAAAAGGTCAGGATCCCAGTGCAGCCTTATCTGCCTTATCAGTTCCATAGCTTTACATACATTGTTTTCATTTATTGTCAGTGCTGGGATCTCAGAGGAGTGGTAATGCCACAGTTTTAAGAAATAAATGGAAATAAAATGAGATAGAAAAGACTTGCTGTATTTTATGCACAGCTGTTTGTTCAAAACACACAGCAGAGCGCTCATGTTCATTATCAAACTTTCACTGGAGTTAATCAGCAGTGCTACCATGTGGGAGATTTGGATTCAGATTTTCACCTTAGTTCCTGCGTCTTGAGCCAGCCATAGCTAGAGGGATGCTTTGGAGGAAGTGTTAATAATGTTCCTGTGAAGGCAAAACAGTCCTGGTTATTGCTCAGCATTGATGCCTACTATTTAAGGGTGCAGGGCTGCTGAGTTCTTGAGCCAGGTATGGCTTATGCTAGGGAGCCTGTGGACTTTTGCTGCCTTGGCTGGACTGGCAGACATGAGTAAGGGAGGGAAAAAAGGGAGGGGGGGGGAACCACTGGACTCCAGTAGATGGTTAAGATGGAAGCCGAAATAAACTGGATGAAACTACAGGCTAAAGCAAACAAAAGAAAAACCAATTACACTGTGCATGTTAGTGATGGCATTATTGCTCACCCACTAATCAGGAGATGGCATGCTTGTTTCACCCAAGCAGTAGGCTTCCTTGCACTTCAAAAAGATCTAGTGTTACCGATTATAGCTTTGCTGCTTCCTGGTTTATTGTTATTTACTTATCTACAGAGTGTTTGTAGTTAAATCCTACTGTAAAGAAGGCAAATCTAAGCAAGGGTTTGTGATTTGTGAGTCCATAAAGTTCAGGTTTCTCCTGATAGCCTTTCTTTGTGTAATGTATTTATTGTCAAGCGCATGATACAGTGTGGCTGTACTTGGGGGGGGGGGGGGCTAGCAGTTGCTTTCTTTCAAGCATGAGGTGAAAGAAGGGCCAGAGGAAATAAATAGACTTCAACTCTCTTTGCCCATTCTTCAGAGCAGGAATTTGTGGGCACATTGTTGACAAGTTGTTTTATTAAAATTATATTTATTCACTTTCTTCCCAGAGTTTTTAAACTCTTGCATTTTTGGATACAACATTAATACTGCTTTTCTGTCCAATCCTAGCTGCTGTTTGATCACCTTTAAACATCCTCATGAGCTGAAAATGGAGCTTGCAAATTACAGGGAAAAGAATCAATAAATATAATTTTACAGTTCTGTAAGTGCAAAATATAAAACTTGTAAAACAAAGCTGCTTTGGATTAGGGGGCTGGATAAAATACTACCAGCCAAGTACTAATCCCGCAGAGCATTCTGGTTCCACTCTGTGAGTCCAAGCAAATTTTGGGTGTTTTGTTAGGCTCTGTCCTTACACCGAGGAGCATGTTGCTTTGATTGTTCGTAAGGTTTTAAACATCCTTTAGCTATTGCTTCAGATTCAGGCCTTTCTGACCGAGGGTAGTTTGAGACTGCTAGTGCAAGCTGTTCTGTTCTTGGATTACCGTAACACTGCATACCTAGGTTATGAAGCAGGCTGCCCCTTTGATTACAGGTCCTTCAGAACACAGCAGCCAAAATGATCTTAGGGGGAGCAGGCTATCCCTTTTCTAATTTGTTTACACTGGCTCTTTGTGCAGTCCAGAATTATTTTTAAACTTTTAACGTTTACGTATAAAATTTTACATGGACAGGCTCCAGCTGACTTGAGTGACCTTGTAGGGTTATATGTGCCTTCTGATTCCTTGTGGCTTGGTGGGTGAGTTTAGGCTGTGCCTGCCTCGCCCCCTAATTATTTAATCTGAAAGCTGCATACACCAAGATGCACAATGGAACTGTGCCAGAGTCATGAAATGATTTCCCATCTGATCTCAGAGCTGCTCCAACATTTGCTTTTCTTGAAGGAGTTTGAAAATATGGCTGTCCCATTAATTTCTTGCTTGCTGATTGTTGTATTTTGCTCGTTAATTGGTTTTATTTTGTATTTCAAGGAGGGGAGGATTGTGTTGTGTTTTATTCTAATGTAATCCTTTTGATATGCTATGCTTTAATATTGTTATCTGCTTCAAATTCCTCAGGGATTAGGGGAAATAGAAATCTTAAATGTTTAATAATTGCCCAGATACCATGAAATGAACATATTCTAAAAGATGTGTTACAGTGTCATGCAACCATAGTGCCGGGGAAAAAAGACACACATTGCTCAATTGAATCATGAAATGGAATTAATCTACTAATTTTAAGTGTGATCTAGGCATAGTCAACATATCAAAGAACACCA
This sequence comes from Ichthyophis bannanicus, assembly GCA_033557465.1. Classification (NCBI taxonomy): domain Eukaryota; kingdom Metazoa; phylum Chordata; class Amphibia; order Gymnophiona; family Ichthyophiidae; genus Ichthyophis; species Ichthyophis bannanicus. Next base: position 1,355,694,305 of record CM066031.1, read on the forward strand.
AACAATGCAACAAAAAAAAAGAGACTTAGCTGTTATAGGCCTTTTGTTTTAGTTTCAATTCACAGGCATAGATACTAACTTGGGCTACTATGTTAGCACACATTAATACCATTGCACACGTTATTAGTAATAGACCCCTTTGCATAACATAGGACTTGTAAAATGGCGTGCATTAAACACGTGAATGCATGATAAACCACTAACATATATTAGTAACTGTGGCTGATAGTTATCCATCTCATGACATACTGGCAACTTAATTCCTTTCAGAAAACAGATTGTAAAAGTTTTTATCAGAAAGTTCTCAAAATGTTCTGGTTAGTAAAAGACAAGCCTGTTTCTCCCATACTTAAATGTACATAATTTCTTCCAATAAAACTCCCCTGGTGACATAATTTAAAAACAGAAAATGTTCAATGCCTCATGCATGTGTTTCTTTGCTACACAGTTCCCCCTGTGACTTAGCTCAAAATCTTCCAAAGAAGAAATAAAAAGAGTAAACAAAAGTCACATCCTTAAGTCCCTTCACAGCCTTAAAATTTGTTACCTTCACCTATAGCCCTTTTCAAATATAAAGGATGATGGAATACACTGAAATGGCCACATACACAGTTATAGTTACAACCTTATATGCCTCTCTTCAGATAGGACCAAGGTTAAAAAACATTTTTCTGTACAAATGGGTTAACACTAGAAATATCTAGATATCTTTGCAAAATATAAAAAGATAAATTTAACTTCTTAGGGACCTAGTGTTCATCTGAACTCTGGGAGCAAGCAGGAATGCAGTCTTCACATATGGGTATCATCGGTGACGAAGGAGCCCGCAAGGAAACGTACCCAGTGTCTAATTGGAAAGCTTTTGGGAGTACTCCACTGCGCCTGCACATCTGCCTTCCCGCCTTCCCAGGTTCTCTCTTCAGTTCTTCATTTTCCACGGAGCCAGCAGGAGGGGTTCTTCCTGTCACCGCCGAAAACGTCATTTTTTTTGTTTAAATCTGTGCTCTTCCTTTCTGTCCATACCTGTACCTTCTCTGATACCTGCTCCAATATTTCTTTTCTTTTCAAAACCTTTTTTTTTCTTATTTTTTTTGTTCCAGTTTTTTGTGATTCTACCACCAAATTAGACCTTGGCCTACTCTTTTCCCACTACAATGGAAAAGCACATCAGCGGCTTCAAAATATGTATCAAGTATTCTGGTAGAATATCAGTCACTGATAAACACGACTGGTTGTTTAAAATATTTGGGACCAGACCATTTACTGACTGATTGTCTTATACCAACAAATGACAAAACAAGGCCTAAAGAACAGGGCCAGACAGTATGGTTCTCTGTTTCCCCTGGACTCAATTTCAGTTGCTTCTGCATCGTTTGACGTCGGCCGCCTCTTTTGGTTCTCAGGTCTCCTCAAAGTCCAAACATAAGACTAAATCTAAGTCATCGGCATCAAAAACAGATACTGATCTTCGAGGTAAGTCCCTTCATAGTCATCGAGATTCACCGCAAGGTGCATCTGATGCAGACCGGCCTGCTAAACAGCTCTGGCGGGAGGACCAGCCCTCCAAAGCACCACAGGGGGTTCCAGGATGTTACCGAGGCTTTGACCTCCGGGGAGCTACTGGTTCCATGCTCTGGGATGGTGGCTCAAAGCCCTGTGCGTGATTCAACCCAGGTATCAGCCTCCTTTCTCGAACAGCACAGTCTGGCTATCAAGACGAGCTTGGCAGCACTCCTGGCCGCCTCTGTACTGATGGTATCGATGGTTCCAGTGGTGCAGGTGTCTGCATCCAGCCTAAGGTCAATACCTCTGGGGCCAATGCCAGCCCTTAAACCGGTATCGTGGGATCATCTCTCTCTGATGTCTGCTTTGGAACTGACCAGCATTGTCGGCACCCAACAGATTTCCGATACCACACCGCCTGAACATCGGTATCAGCATTATGCCTCAACATTAGTGCAAGACCGTTGATACTTTGACTTTCTCTTTGAATCGGACTCTACCTCTTCTGATTCCAGTGATGCATTGGAGGATTCCAGAGTAACCCAGGATCTCCCTACCGATCACTCCTCTCCTCATGAGCGGTGTCTGTCCCCACCAGAGGACATGTCTTCTCAAGACTTCATTCAAGACATGGCAGCAGGCCTGCAGATTACCGTGACTTCTGAGACAGAACCGAGGGCAGAGGAATTGGAAATCCTCCAATACCTCTCGGCGCCCAAAGAGGCTGCCACGTTACCAGTGCATTGGATCCTCCAATCCTCCAGGATCTCATGCTACGTATGTGGGAGGCCCCACTAATGGTTCTGCTTATTAACAAGCGACTCAATGCCACATACCAAGTTCCACCATGCTCTCGCTTTCAAAAGCCTCAACATTCCATGGTAGTGAAATCAGCGATGCATTGCATCAAGAGTTCTAAAAATCATCCTTCCATACCTCCCGGCTAGGACTCCAGAATTCTCCATGCCTTTTGTCATCGTTGCTTTCAGGCATGCATGCTAGGGTTACTTCTTACATGCTCTACATGGGCATGTATCTCAAGGATATCTCCAGGGATCTAGAGAACCTTGCTCATATCTTTCCTCATGACAAACGTCATGCATTCCAGGCCTTAATCAGGCAAAATCAGAATACATCCAAGTTTCTTACCAGAGCATCTTTCCGATGTTTTTGAGTCATCCAGCAGAGCTTTAGCAGTCTGTATCGGTGCTCAAAGAATGGCCTGGCTCCAGGCATCTGACCTTGAGCAGTGGGTTCAAGACAAATTACAAATGATTGGATTATCAGAAGCTCCCCTCTACTGGTTCAAGTCCTACTTAACAGAACGCAAACTGCAAGTCTGAGTGTATGGGGTGGACTTTGGTTTATTCTAACTCGAGGAGTCCCACAAGGCTCGTTCCTCTCATCACTATTTTTCAACCTCTTCTTGCAACCAATATGCACCATAATAAAGTCCTGTAACATCCTATCTCCAGGAACAAGCAGGAATGTAGTCTTCACATATGGGTATCGTTGGTACCGATGGAGCCCCCGCGGTAACGCTCCCCAGCGTCCAATAGGAACGCTTTTGGGAGCATCCCTCAGCACATGCGCGCTACCTTTCCAACTGTCCCTCTTCAGTTCTTTGTTTTCCGCGGAGCTGACAGGTCACATACCCTGTCACCGCAGAAAATTTCTTCTTTAAACTGTTTTTCTTGTGGTCGCGCCTGCCTCCGCTCGACGCTACCGGTTCCGCTGGTTCTCTTTTCTTCTTTTAAAAATAAAAAATATATAAATATATAAATTTATATAATTCTGGACTGCACCAAGAGCCAGTGTAAACAAATCAGAAAAGGGGATAGCCTGCTCCCCCTAAGATCATTTTGGCTGCTGTGTTCTGAAGGACCTGTAATCAAAGGGGCAGCCTGCTTCATAACCCAGGTACGCAGTGTTACGGTAATCCAAGAACAGAACAGCTTGCACTACCAGTCTCAAACTACCCTCTGTCAGAAAGGCCTGAATCTGAAGCAATAGCTAAAGGATGTTTAAAACCTTACAAACAATCAAAGCAACATGCTCCTCGGTGTAAGGACAGAGCCTAACAAAACACCCAAAATTCGCTTGGACTCACAGAGTGGAACCAGAATGCTCTGCGGGATTAGTACTTGGCTGGTAGTATTTTATCCAGCCCCCTAATATATATATATATATACTTCTGAAGTGTTTCTCTTCAGAGACTTTTTCTTTTTAGTGCTAGGCGCCATTTTGGGCATTAGGCCCCATTTTCCTGCAAAATGGAAAAGCCAGCTAGTGGTTTTAAAAAATGTACTAAGTGTGGCGGTACCATTTCTGTCAGCGACACCCATAACTGGTGTCTCAAATGTTTAGGCCCTGGCCATTCTCCTTCGGAGTGTTCATCTTGTATGGGGATGACTAAAAGAGGAAGACAGAACCGGGCTGCAAAGCTCGGTACCCTCTTTTCTTCAGATGCGATGTCCGTTGCATCGATGTCTTCCAGAGCCTCATCTTCCTCCCATGGATCTCAGGTAACTAAACATAAGAGCCGGTCCTCAAAGGGTATATCTCCTTCTAAGCATCGAGAAGCTATTGGCATTGCCCTTGAGGCGGTGGGAGGCTTCGGCCTCCAAAGCACTAACGGAGCTCCAGGATGTTCGCGAGGCCTCGACCTTGGCAGAACTACTGATGCCATGCTCAGGGGTTCTGGTCACTTCTACCGGTACCAACACCCAGACATTGGCAGCGTCGATAGACCAAAGATTCCTTGCTATCAATCGCAGTCTTGCAGCTCTCCTTACAGCTGCGGTACTGTTGATACCGCTACCGACGGTTCAACGGGCACCAGTACCGATACCGATGCCCGTACCAGCACTGGTACAGATACCAGTACCAGCACTGACGGTACCGGCCCTGGTGGGAATTCTACCCATGCCGACCTTTTCAGGCATCGACAGACCAACTCGGTGCCGACTTCGATCGATACCGATACCGTGCTTTGCATGAACATCGGAGTCAGCGATACTTCGAATCTTCTGAGTCCGATGATTTGGATAGCTCTGCCGGTACCAGAGTACTTCTTCCGGAAGACTCCTCTTCTCCTCAACGCAGAATGTCTCCTCCGGAGGACATGTCTTTTCAGGATTTTATTCGTGATGTGGCCCGAAACCTATCAATCACGGTAGCGCCTGAAAAAGAACCTAGAGCAAAGGAATTGGAAATCCTCCAATACCCTAAGGCTCCCAAAGAGGTAGCCACTCTGCCCATTCATGAGATTCTTCATGATTTGATGTTCAGAAAGTGGGAAACACCTTTGCCCACATCTCCTCATTCTAGGAGACTCGATACCATGTATTGAGTTCCACCATGTCCTGGGTTTCAAAAGACTCAGCTGCCACATCATTCAATGGTAGTGGAATCAGCCATGCGTAGGATGAAAAGTGCAAAAAGACATGCATTCAATCCTCCAGGTGGTGAATGCAGGACTCTTGATGCCTTTGGGCGTCGAATATTTCAGGCTTCCATGCTTTCAGCTAGGATCAGCTCATATATTTTATATATGGGAATGTTCCTCAAAGAGGTCACAGGAGATTTGGAGCTTATGAGCCCCCTTCTCTCTGATGACAAATGACAAGACTAATTTACTCTTGTCAAGTATGCTCAAGACGTTTCCAAGTTTGTAAATCGTGCAGCCTTTGACTGGTTTGAATGCATCAGCAGAACTTCTGCTACTGCCATTGGTGCACGTCGGATTGCCTGGCTCCAGGCATCAGACTTGGAAATTTGGGTACAAGACAAATTAGGAAACATCCCTTGCACAGGAGAAAACCTCTTTGGCAAGAACTGGCAGGAAAAGGCTAATGAAATAGATGCTGACAATATCACTTTAAACAGATTATCAAAATTTACAGCCACTCCAGCCAAGAAGAAACCCTATAAAAAACCCTTTTTCAGCAAAAAGAGGAAGTTTTATACATCTTATACCCCGCAAGGGCAAAGTCAGGGTCAAGTTGCCCAAAAGGGACAACAGCAACAATTCAGACAGCAGAAGAAGCCAAAAGGCCCGAGAGCTCAACCAGCTCCACAGGCTCAGCCCCCTCAAGGGCTTTGACTCCTTCCTAGAGAGCTTACCTTTTCTGCCTCTGAAGGATCCAGAAACCTTAAACATTCCAGGCAGGTTGTGTCATTTTGTCAACAGATGGCACCAAATAACAGCAGAAAATTGGACTCTGTCCATTGTAGGGGAGGGGTACAAGCTTCATTTTCACAGCATGCCCCCTCCTACAATCCTAAGACAGTTCAATTCCCAAACCTCTCCAGACAATCTACTGGATCAAGAGGTCTCAACACTCCTTTCTCAAGAAGCAATAGAGGAAGTACCCATTCCCCAACAGGGTACAGGGTTCTACTCCCCCTATTTTCTTATTCCAAAGAAAACAGGAGGACACAGACCCATTCTAGACCTCAGAGAATTGAACAAATATCTGTTCTGAGAAAAGTTCAAAATGATTTCTCTGGGAACTCTGCTGCCATACCTTCAAAGTCAGGATTGGCTTTGCTCTCTAGATCTAAAATAGCATATACTCACATTCTGATCCAGATCACAGGAAATTCTTACGATTCCTTTTCAAAGCAAAACACTTCCAATATGGGGTTCTTCCTTTTGGTCTGGCTTTGGCATCAAGAGTGTTCACGAAATGCATGGCAGTAGTAGCTGCATTCCTGCGAACCCTAGGGATGTTCATCTTCTCTTACTTGGACGACTGGCTCATTCGAGCTCCCACGATTCTAGAAGCCAGCTCTGCACTGTCTCATACAATGCGAATCCTCCAATACATGGGATTGATCATAAACGTCCCAAAATCCAAACTTGCTCCTTCTCAGACCCTAGCGTTCATAGGAGCTTGTTTAGACACCAGGCAGTCAAGGGCTTTCCTTCCACAGCCCCGCTGTCTTCGAATAGTGCAACTAGCTTCTCAAGCAGCGGGAAAGTCCTCTCTAACTGCTCGAGAGCTCCTGCAATTACTGGGACATATGGCATCCACAGTTCATGTAGTTCCCTATGCTCGCCTCCACATTCGAGCAGCCCAGTGGACCCTATCCACACAATGGACACAGGCCACAGGACGTCTGTTGGACAAGATATCAAACTCACAATGACTGATCTTGTCCCTACAATGGTGGCAATCACTGGAGAATCTGTTAGTGGGGTCTCCTTTTCAACAACCCCTATTCCAAGCCACCCTAACAACAGATGCATCACAGGTGGGATGGGGAGCACACCTGTACCATTTTATTTATTTATTTATATTCTCTTATATACCGCGCTATTCTGCATCAGTGCAGTTTACATTGAACAAACTGAAATTACATTGAACAGGGCATTATAACTTGAAGATAACTGTTTTACAGGGAACATGGGCAATGGAGGGTTAAGTGGCTTGCCCAAGACCACAAGGAGCACCTGTGGGACTAGAAACCCCAGTCCTTCCGGCCCAAGGTTGCTGTCCTCTAGTGGGATTTGAACCCCCGACCTTCCGGCCTGAAGTACCTTGTCCCAACCACTAGGCCACTCCTCCACTCGCCACCCAGGGTACCTGGACTCTACAGGAGGCTTGTCTTCACATAAACCTCCTGGAACTCAGAGCAATCTATTTAGCTCTTTGAGTATTCCATGCCCAGCTCAGCTACAAGATTGTCCTAGTCCAAACGGACAATCAAGTAGCCATGTTCTACATGAACAAGCAGGGCGGAACAGGCTCTCTGTCGTTATGCAACGAAGCTTTATGACTTTGGGCCCCAAAACACTCTTCAAGCTTCAGAGAGACAAAGGTTGTATGATGCTCATAGCGCCACGGTGGCCACGACAAATGTGGTATCCCCTGCTTCTACATCTCTCTCAAGCTGCACCTCTGGAGTTAGGGTGTGCTCCAGACCTTCTCTCCCAAGAGAACGGGATGCTATGGCACCCGAATCCCCAATCCCTGCTTCTCAGGGCCTGGTTGCTGAAAGCCTAGACCTGCAGGATCTTAACCTTTCCCAATAGGTAAAAGGATATCCTTCAGGCTTCTAGAAAACCTTCCACAAGACGCTCTTACGCCTTTAAGTGGAAATGTTTTACTATATGGTGTTCTCAAAAGGGCTTAAACCCCCTTGTGATACCTTTGCAATTGGAACTAGAGTACCTACTTCATTTATCAAATTCTGGGTTAAAGAAGAATTCAGTAAGAGTCCATCTTAGTGCAATTGCAGCTCCCTAGAAGCCTCTAAATGGACAACCAATTTCCTCTCATCCACTCATAGCAAGATTTATGAGAGGTCTTCTCTTAACAAAGCCTCCCATCAGGCCACCACTGGTGGCACGGGATTTAAATCTAGTTCTCATACAGCTCATGAATCCGCCCTTTGAACCTTTAGCCACAACAACCCTAAAGTTTTTATCCTGGAAGGTCATCTTCCTAATTGCAATCACCTCCGCACGTCGCATTAGTGAATTGCAAGCTTTAGTGGCTGATCCCCCTTATACAAGGTTTCACCATGATAAAGTTGTTCTCAGAACTCATCCACATTTTATGCCAAAGGTGGTTTCGCCTTTTCATCTAAATCAATCGATTTACCTTACTTTATTCTTTCCGAGGCCTCATGCCTCTAATGCAGAAAGGAACCTTCATACTTTGGACTGTAAAAGAGCCTTGGCTTTTTACCTATAGCGAACACAGCAACATAGAAAGTCTTCTCAACTTTTTGTTGCTTTTGATTCTAGTCATTTGGGACTTCCAGTCTCCAAAAGAACTTTATCTAAATGGATTGCACAATGCATATCCTTTACTTATGAGAGTAAGGGTCTTCCTTTTCAAGGCCACGTCACAGCACATAATGTGAGAGCCATGGCAGCCTCTATGGCAAACCTTCACTCTGTGTCTATCGATGACATCTGCCGAGCAGCCACCTGGACTTCGGTGCACACCTTCACAGCCCACTACTGCCTAGGTAAAGCCTCTCATCGGGATGCCTTCTTTGGCCAGGCTGTTCTTCAACATCTCTTTCAGACTTAATTCAACTCCTACCCACCAACCCTGGTAGGATACCAGAGATCCATGGGAGGAAGCATGGCCCACCTCGCTATAGGTGGCAGCTTCCTGGGGCCATCTCCCTGGCATCTTCAGCTAGGGAGTCCCCATATGTGAAGACCACATTCCTGCTTGTTCCTGGAGATAGCGTAGTTACTCACCTGTAACAGGTGATCTCCGGGAACAGCAGGAATTTAGTCTTCACAACCCACCCACCTCCCCTAGGAGTTGTCTCTCTCTCTATCTCTGTCTCTTTCCTCTCTCCCTCTAGCCTTTCACTCAGCTACAAACTTAACTGAAGAGGGACAGTTGGAAAGGCGGGAAGGCAGCGCGCATGTGCTGAGGGATGCTTCCAAAAGCATTCATATTGGACGCTTGGGAGTGTTTCCGTGCGGGCTCTGTCGGTACCAATGATACCCATATGTGAAGACTAAATTCCTGCTGTTCTCGGAGAACCCCTGTTACAGGTGAGTAACTACGCTTTACCATATCTATGCTGGTGATGTAATGGTCTACATTCCTACCAACATATCAAATCCCAACACCACGCCCATAAAAAGCTGTATCTCCAGGAACAAGCAGGAATGAGTCTTCACATATGGGTACATCAGTACCGACGGAGCCTGCACGGGAATGCTCCCCAGCATCCAATCAGAAAGCTTTTGGGAGCATCCCTCGCACCTGCGCGCTGACTTCCCGCCTTTCCCACTGCCTCTCCTCAGTTTTCGTTTTTTCGCGGAGCCGACAGGACGTCCTCCTGTCACCGCAGAAACCTTTTTCTTTAAAATTTTTATTTCTTGTTTTCTTGTGGTCGCGGCTGTCTTTCCCGCCGATACCGGTACCGCCGGTGCTTTATTCTTTTCTTTTCTAAACTTAGAGATATTTTTTCTCCTCAGTTTTTGTCTTAACTTTTTTGGGCCTACCAGGCCTCTCCAACATGGAGCCGCCTTCCCCTAAGAAGTGCCTTCACTGTGGAAACAACGTTTTCTTTTTAGTCTCCAATGCTTGGTGTCTAACCTGTTTGGGTCCTGACCCTTTTTTCCCTGATCCATCAGGCTGTATTATTGGGAGAAGACCTTCCCTTTTTCGAGTTTCCCTCGATGCCGTTTTTCCTCCTGAGGTGAGGACACCGGTTTGTTCTTCTCTCCAGGATCAGGTAACCCACAAACAGTCTGTTAAGACTAGCCAATTCTTGAAGGGTAAGTCTCATGCCCAGCATGATGACGGCTCCGGCCTTGCCCTCAAGACCCCATTGGCAATAAAACCCCGCCGGGAGTCTTCGGGCTCCAAAGCATTTACGGGGTTTCAGGTTGTTCCTGGGGCTCACCCCTCACAGAACATACCTGAGCCGTGCTCGGGGGTGGTATCCGCTTCGAGCGGTACCGATAACCCGGCACCAGCACCGGTGTCGAGTGTTCCACTCTTCACCAGGGATCGTCATCTGGTGTCCTCGGTACCTTCGGGGCCGATCGATACGACCCAGATTGGCTTTCCTGTATCTCCGCCATGCTCGGGATTGGTACCGGCTTCAAGCGGTACCGATACCCCGGCATCGGCATCGAGTGTTCCACTCTTCACCTGGGATCGTCATCTGGTATCCTCGGTACCTTCGGGGCCGATCGATACGACTCAGATTGACTTTCCTGTATCTTCGCCATGCTCGGGGTTGGTACCGGCTTCGAGCGGTACCGATACCCCGACATCGGCGCCGGTGTCGAGTGTTCCTCTCTTCACCAGGCATCGTCTTCGGACGTCCTCGGTACCTTCGGAACCGATCGATACGACTCCGATTGACTCTCCTGTATCAGCATCGCCGATACCACCACCAACGTCGGTACCTTCTAGACATGCATCGATAGACTCGCTTCCTTCGATGCCGAGTCTAGAATCGATATCCAGTCTAGATGACTTGGTACCGACGCGTTTCGGAACCGATCCATATCGTTTCCGACTACGCAGTACCGAGGATATTCACCAAGGCTCTCTGGCTACCTCGGTACCGCTTCAGCAGCCCCCGATTACTGCTTCGATGACATTACTGTCTCCGATACCGGTACCAGTATCGATGTCGATTCCTGCAGTTCCATCGGTGCCATCGATCCTTTCTATGCCTAGCTTGGAATTGATACCGGGCACTGACGATGCAGTACTAGCTGCCTCGAATCAGAACTGTCAGTATCACTGTTCATCTAGCAGGATTCTTTTTCTGCACCAGTCTAGTATGTCTTCTGGTGCTCAAGCTGCTCCTTCAACCTCAGCTTTCCATTGGAGATCCTTCTTTCAGAAATTTCTCCTTGACATGGCAACCTTTCTTGCCATTCCTATTCCTGGCTCTACTCTTAGCCAAGATCCTGCAGAAAAGGAAAATATAATGCTTCCTTTACATCATTCTTTGCAGGATCTTCTTCTGAGGATGTGGGAATCACCTTTAAAGGTTCCTTCACCTTCTACAGCCATTAATGTTCTGTATCAGGTGCCTCCCTCTCCGGGGTTTCAAAAAAACCAACTTCCATATCATTCCATTGTAGTGGAATCAGCAACGAGGAAGGTAAGAAGCAAGAAGAAGCATTCTTCTTATCCGCCAGGTCGTGCATCTAAAGCACTTGATGCCTTTGGACGTCAAACCTTCCAAACCTCTATGCTGGCTTCAAGAATTATTTCATATATTTTTTATATGAGTCTGAAACTTCAGGAGGTCACAGAGAAATTATCTCTTTTGTCCCCTTTTTTGTCAGAGCCTAAGGCCACTGACTATTCCTCGCTTCTTAATCATAGCAGGAATATCTCTTGGTTTCTTTCTCGTGCTTCTCTAGACTCTTTTGAGTCTGTTAGCAGATCCTCTGCTATTGCCATTGGAGCACGTCGTAAAGCCTGGCTGCAAGCTTCAGACTTGAGCAGATGGGCACAACATACACTGGGTAATTCTCCTTGTACTGGAGAAAATCTCTTCAATAAAGAGGCTTTACATCAGGTTGCTCATTGCTCCACTGACTTTCCTGGTTCTGGAAACCATCCTAAGCCTTCTTTTTCCCAAGGACGTAGGAAATGTCCTACCAAACCTTCTTTCCCTAAGAAAAGAAGGTTTCACCCTTCTCCTGCCCATCCTCCAGATGTACCCAAGCAAGGGACATCTCATCCTAGTCTGAAGTCTCCAGACCCTAACCAGTCTAATCATAACCAGCAACCATAGGTTCCTGTATGTTGCAATCTACAGTTAACTTCTTTAGCAGAAGTTTATTCTTCAAACTCTACACTGGTTTTTTCTTTTTCAGTACGCTAAGCTGTTAGGATACTTTGTCCATGGGTTACAGAATTCTCCCCTTCTTCCTACTACGAAGGGAGGTTACAACTATCCCATGATAGTTTCTGTCCCCACATGGACATCTTTTCCTTCAGCTGACTTACCATATGGTAAGTCACCTTCCAACCCCCTCTCTTCCAGGGTTTTTCCCCTGCTTGAGTTGGTACCATACTGAAACACTTCTCTTTCTTTACAGTGTAGACTTTTTGTTATCCTTCAATGCCTGCTCTGAACAACTCATCAGACAGGGACGGGAATATCTCCGCTCCCTTTGTCTGTTTTCTCTCTGTTTTTATACAGGAGAATCCCTTCTGTTTTGTTCAGTTGCTGTGCATGCAGGAGTTCCAGTGATTACTTTAATACTCATTGCAAGCTACTTTCAACTATCTTGCATAATACTACTCACTGCAGGTTATCTTCTTCTAGCCATATCCTTTCCTAGGATGTGGCAACACACCTGACTTCAGTCAGTTTTATCTCATAATTCTCCTGCACAATGCTCTCTGCAATCTTCAGAGAAGCTTTCTACTATGGGCCCTTGCTACAGAGCATTGAACTTTGTCTCTGAGGGTTTTTTCCATATAGTAGAAAAAGCTTATATAATCATTCCATGACTATATGGGTTCTTTATACCCTCTTGTCTCCTGTTGTGATACAGAAGACAAGCTTATTCTGCGTGAATGTCCAAGGAGTTGCCAATCTTGCAGGAATCTACCCCTTTTTTCCTTACAGCTTGGCATTATGCTTTTCTGCTCCACTTATTTATTATTATTATTATTATTTATTTTATTATTATTTATATTCTCTTATATACCGCGCTATTCTGCATCAGTGCGGTTTACATTGAACAAACTGAAATTACATTGAACAGGGCATTATAACTTGGAGATAACTATTTTACAGGGAACATGGGCTATGGAGGGTTAAGTGGCTTGCCCAAGACCACAAGGAGCACCTGTGGGACTAGAAACCCCAGTCCTTCCGGTCCAAGGTTGCTGTCCTCTAGTGGGATTTGAACCCCCGACCTTCCGGCCTGAAGTACCCTGCCCCAACCACTAGGCCACTCCTCCACTCCAATTGGGCAAATTGGAGCGGATAGGTGCTCTGTTTTGGAAGGCTGCAATATATAAGGTTACAGTAATCAAGGGAAGGGGTAGTAAGAGCTTGGCAAATGGTCCAGAAGGAATCTGGGTTTAAAAGTGGGCTGAGGTATCCAAGGGTTCTAATTTTAGAGTATATGGAGCAGGTTGTTCTATTTGTTCCTGGAAGATGATGTTCTGATCAATTATAATGCCAAGATATTTAATTTATTTATTTATTTTATTTTATTTTATTTTATTTTGGACTACGCATACTCTTTTAGTGTACATGATACCCCTGTGTCCCTTGGCTGGGTCATCCTGGTGTCTTAGTCTATGCGTTTTTTTGTCCTTTGGACATGTCAGAGTCCTAAAGTACTCCTGACGTGCTCTTGCCAGACTGCTATTATCCTCTGTTTTTTCACGCAACCATACTGGTTATTCCACTGAACTACATTCCTGCACCGCAGAAATAGATTCTCTATATATCTTCAGGTGGTTTTCACCCCCTTATTATTAGATGAATCTTTTCCCATCACATTCCCCATGCGAATGTTTTGTGGGACTCAGTTGCAGGCATGTATCCTCAGACATATATTCATGTATGTATATGTCCTATACATACATATTTCTGTAATGTGTGTGGGCATAAGTCATGCCCATCTATATATATATATCTATATATATCTATATCTATATATATCACACATATCTAGACATATATGCACATATATATAGATATGTATGTATCTCCATATATATATATATATATATATATGTATGTATATATGTGCCCATTGGGAGATGTCCATAGGACGCTATGTATTACCTACTATCTCCCTAACTGTCTGTGCTATAAAGCTTTTACCTTCTTAAGAGGTCCAGACAGTCAACTTGCCTATTCTCATACGGCTCAGTAAGTGGGAGCGGTTATACACACAATTACTGCTGTGATGTCAACAGCTTCTATTTTTGTTATAAATCTCCCTGTCTATGAAGTATCAAACTTCAATGTCTTCCTATCTCTTACCAGCTAGGAAAGACAGTGTACATCTTCAGTACTTCTGAGTACACTTCTGTTCTCCTTGGGAATAGGGGCTTTTTTCCATACCCCCTCTTCCCTTCAGGACTGGGCTAATTCTCCAGATCGGTCAGTCTTCTTCTTTTAGTCCTCAATGTTAATAACTCTGTACCTAAAAGAGTTTCAGCTTTTTCCCATAAAGCTTTCCATTGAAGACCTGCCGTTCTTCTCCTACCCCAGTTGACACCTGGATCACCTGCCCATTCCAGGTTTGGAACTTCATCCTCACTGCTGTGAAGTTACCTTGAGGATTTCGCTACTGCATCTACAGTACACTCCATCACAGTTCTACTTCCTACAATCCAGTAGGTAAGCTCTATATTGTACTAGTTCATTAAATATTTTAATGATACTTGACATACCTTCTAAAGACTCATTTTTCCCTGTAGTCTTTAGATTCGCTGTTCCTCTACAGCTCTTCTCTATTCAACTCCTACCCCCCATCCCTCAGGGGATGCCGTGGATCCAAGTTTGGGAAATGCCGTCCTGTCCCAGGGATACGCATTTTATGGGATCTCCCCTGGCACCCACAGCTAGGGAGTCCCCATATGTGAAGACTCATTCCTGCTTGTTCCTGGAGATAGCACAGTTACTTACCTGTAACAGGTGATCTCTGGGAACAGCAGGAATTAGTCTTCACAACCCACCCGCCTCCCCTAGGAGTTGTATCTATCTATCTCCTTTCCTCTTTCTCTCCTTCTGTCTCAGCTATGAAACTCAACTGAGGAGAGGCAGTGGGAAAGGTGGGAAGTCAGCGCGCAGGCACGAGGGATGCTCCCAAAAGCTTTCTGATTGAATGCTGGGGAGCATTCCCGTGCAGGCTCCGTCGGTACCGACGTACCCATATGTGAAGACTAATTCCTGCTGTTCCCAGAGATCACCTGTTACAGGTAAGTAACTGTGCTTTCTCCACACTCTGCAAATGGCTCAAAAGGCATAACCTGAATATAAATCTTAAGAAGTTGGATGCCATATTCATTTCCAGAGACACTAGCTTCATACCACCGACCTCCATATCTATTGATGGAACACAAAATATGCGATACCTTGGAGTTACCCTAGATCAGCACCTCCCCTTTAAAACACACGTACAAAACGTAACTCAGAGCATATATTTCAAGCTCAGAACCATCAAGAATCTTAAACCACTCCTATCCGATCAGGACTTTTGCTTGGTCCTCCAAGCAACCATATTCCCCCACTTTGACTACTGCAATATCATCTTTCAAGGCTTACCAAACTCAACCATCCACCCTCTTCAACTTGCACTCAATACAGCTTCATGAACCCTCTTCAATGCAAAAAGAACAGAGCACATCACACCTCTCCTCAAACATCCACACTGGCTCCCCATTATAGAATGTCTGAAGTTCCAATCCATACTCACAACCTTCAGAGTCCTCAATGACTCCTCATCTCCACACTTACAAACCTGATCCAAATCATATCTGATAAGAGGACGATGATCCAACTCAAGGAAAATGCTACATATACAGCTGATATTCACAAAAAAGAATGCTACTTCATCTAAGAGAGCCTTCTCTCTCTATGCACCGCACCTATGGAACTCTCTCCCAGAAAAACTAAGGACTACAACTGATACAGCTTCCTTCAAGGAAGCCCTCAAAACTCATATCTTCAAAGAATGCTACCCACAAATGTAACCCGCTCTTCTCCCCCATCCCACCCTTCTAGTTTCCCATGAATGCCTCACCCTCCCAGTTTTCCCCAAACTCCCCCTCCCTCAAACCTTCATACATTTACAAATGTACATAGTTACTCCCAATTACATGTATCAATGATTTTCCAAGTTGATTTCCCTGTTTAATGTAAAATGTTCTGTTAGAATGTAAACCACTTTGACCATAGGATAAAGCGGTATAGAAAAACTGTTAAATAAAATAAATTAATAAATTAGCCAATATCCCCTGCTCTGGTGAGAACCTCTTTGGAAAGGGTTGGAGAGAGAGGGCTGGAAAGATTGAGACTAATAATCTCACCCTGAAATGACTCTCCAGGAAGACTTCAATACCCTCTAGGAGAAAGACTAATCCAAAGAAGTCTTTCTATTCCAAAATGAAGAGATATTATCCTTCTTATCCACCTGCAGCTGATTACCAGCCTCAGCAGCAACAGTAGAGACAACAGGGCCCTCGTCAGCCCAAAAAGCCTAAGATGCCTAAACCACAGTCAACTGCACAGCCACAGCCAGCATCTGGTTTTTGATGCCTTCCTAGAGAGCATAACTACTCTGCCTCTGCAGGGTTCCCAACCCCTTCACATAGCAGGCAGACTCTGTTCTTATGCTCATAGTTGGCACCTCATCACATCAGAGCAGTGGACTCTCAATATCGTCCAAGGGGACTATCTGCTTCACTTCCAAAGCTTACCCCCCATCACCTCAATAAGGGATTATCCTGCGAACCCCTTGCAGGCCAGTCTATCAGTAGAGGTGACCACCCTGTTAGCTCAGGGGCTGTAAAAAGAGTTCCTCCCACCCAAGAGGGCAGGGGCTTCTACACTCCTTGCTTCCTTATCCCAAAAAGACTGGAGGGTTCAGTCCCATTCTAGATCTAAGGAAGTTCAACAAATTCCTCATTTGAGAAAAATTCAAAATATCCCTTGGTACATTTCTGCCATACCTTCAGAGAAATGATTGGCTATGTTCTCTAGACCTCAAGGAGGCATACACACACTTGCTGATCCATCCTCATTACACAGTATCTGCATTTTGGTTCCAGCAAACTCACTACCAATATTGGGTGCTCCCCTTCAGGTTAGTCTCTGCACCCCAAGTGTTCAGAAAATGCATGGCAGTGGTTGCTACTTACTTGTGTACTTTAGGGATCTTTGTCTTCCCCTACTTAGATGATTGGCTAATCAGGGGAGACTCCCAGAAAAGGTAAAACTTTCCCTTCATCACATAATCACTGCGCTCTAAAATCTGGGATTTGTCTTAAACTTTCCCAAATTGCACCTGGTGCCATCCCAGAGGCTCAAATTCATCAGGGCACTTCAGAACACTTGCAGGCCTGAGCTTTCCTTCCACAGGACCGCTCTACCTGCCTTATTGAGCTGGCCCACACTATAAGGAGTCACAGTACTGTGACAGCTTGAGACATGCTATGCCTTCTTGGACACATGGCTTCCCTTAGGCTCTCCTCCACATGCAGCAAGCCCGTTTTCTTTTCATTGGACCCAAGTGACTCGGTGTCTCTCAGGCAAGATTTGCATCACCCTTCCTCTTGTCAAGTCCCTTTTGTGGTGGTGCTTCCCTCAAAACCTACTTGGAGGGTCACCTTTTCAGATGCCTCCACCTCAATGCACCCTGAGAATGGATGCTTCCAAACAAGGGTGGGGAGCACATCTCGACAGTTTCACTACACAGGGGCAGAGGATGCAACAGGAATCTCAGTTGCAGATCAACCTCCTGGAGCTTCATGCTCTCAAAAATGCCCTTTGGGGTTTTCAACCCCAACTTTTGGGCAAACAGATGGCCATGTTCTGTGTTAACAAGCAGGGGTAAACAGAAAGCCCTTCAATTCCGTTCTTCTCCATTGCACACTGCATCCATCTCAGAGTAGTGTATCTCCCAGGTGAACTCAATCACATTGCGGACAGACTCTGCCATGTCCTGCATCCACATGAGTGGGCTTTGAATCAGGAGGCCCCATGATAGATCTGTTCACCACCCAGGAGAATGTACAACCTCTGCTGTTTTGCTCAAGGCTTCCCTCCCGGCACAGCCAAACAGCGGATGCCTTCCTTCTTCATTGGGGAAAGGGACTACTTTATGCATTTTTGCCCACCCCTTAATACCCAAGACCTTGTTCAAGCTGCAGGCAGATCAGGCCTTCATGATTCTAATAGCCCTTTACTGGCCCCATCAGCCATGGTTTCCTCTGTTGCTTCGCCTAGCACAGACTCCACCTCTGTCTGGGACATGCACCCAACTTCCTCTCACAGGATCATGGGATGCTTTTCCATCCCAATCCACAAGTCCTTTGTCTCATGGCATGACTGCTGAAAGCATAATTGATGATCTCGATCTTCCCCAACAGGTCAAGGACATCCTACTTGCATCATGCAAGCTGTCCACTAGACTTTCCTATGCCTTTAAATGGCGCAGGTTCCCCCTCTGGTGTACCCCGAAACATATTGATCCCTCTGCCTGTCCTGTGGAATTTCTTTTATATCATCTCCTCCACTTGTCCTTGGCAGGCCTCAAGACTAACTTAGTCAGAGTTCATCTTAGTGCCGTCTCAGCCTATCACAAGCCAATGGACAAGCATCCTATTTCTCTACACCCCTTGGTGAAATAATTCATGCAGAGTTTCCTACTATCCAAGCCACTGATCAAACCACCACCAGTGGCCTGGGATCTCAACATGGTCCTAGCGCAACTTCTAAAGTCTCCTTTTGAGCCTTGAGCAACTACTTCTTTAAAATTCCTCTCTTGAAAGGTAATCTTCCTCATCACCCTCACCTCAGCTCGTCACATCAGCGAACTGCAGGCTTTGGTGACAGATTCTCCGTACACTCGGTTCCATATTGATAAGGTGGTTCTTCATACACATCCACACTTTCTACTAAAGGTGGTCTCAGTCTTCCATCTCAACCAATTGGTCATGCTACCGGTCTTCTTCCCCAGACCGCATGCCTCTAGGGCTAAAGAAATGCTCCACACTTTGGATTGCAAGCGCGCCCTGGCTTTCTATTTGGATAGAACCAAGAATCACAGGAAATCTTCTCAATTCATTTCCTTTGATCCAAGTCACCTTGGACTTTCAGTATTGAAGTGCACCCTATCCAACTGGATTGCGGACTGCATCTTCTTTGCTTACGCTCAAGCAGAACTCTCCCTAGAAGGTCACATCACTGCTGACAATGTGAGAGCCTTGGCAACCTCGGGTGCCAACCTTCGTTCCGTCTCCATTGACGAAATCTATCGAGCAGCTACCTGATCCTCCATTCATACCTTTGCTGCATACTCCTGCTTAGACAGGGACTCCGTCGGGATGCTGTCTTTGGCCAGACTATCCTCCAGTCCCTTTTCTGGGACTTAAACTGCAACTCTTACCCTCCGTCCCGGACTTTGTCTGACACCACCAGACTGTCCTGTCTTCCAACTCCAATCGAGTCTAATGGGGCTACTTGTATCCACTCCTTCTTGGCTCTGTCCTTTAGCCTCGCGGATACCACTGTGACCAACTCCAGTCTGGTATTTGGGAGCTAATGAGTCCCATATTTGAAGACTACATTCTTGCTTGTTACTGGAGATAGCGTTATTACTCACCTGCAACAGGTGATCTCTGGAAACAGCAGGAATTAGTCTTCACAACCCTCTCCCCTCCCCTAAGAGTTGTAGGGTATTCTTTTATCTCCAGGAACAAGCAGGAATGTAGTCTTCACAGATGGGTGACATCAGTACTGACAGAGCCCGCGTGGGAATGCTCCCCAGCATCCAATTGTAAAGCTTTTGAGAGCACTCCACTGCGCCTGTGCGACTGCCTTCCCAACTCCCTCTCCTCAGTTCTTTGTTTTCTGCAGAGCCAACAGGAAGCAAATCCTGTCAAAGCAGAAAAACTCTTTTTCTGGATAGCGCCTCTGCCTTCTTGTTGACACTGGCATCATCGAAGACCATCTTTTCTTTTAATTCTTTCTTTATCTATCTTTCAAAAAATAAAAAAACCCTTAGGTATCAATGCCCCTTTTTAGGCCTTAAACCTACCATAGCCTTCACATCCTCGAAGGCATGGAGAAACCAACTAGTGGTTTCAAGAAATGTTCTAATTGTGCCAGCACCATCTTGGCGACTGACACACATGACTGGTTCTTAAAATGCCTTGGCCCAGACCACTAGTCAAAAGACTGTCCCCTCTGTGAGAAAATGACATGGAGAAGCCTACAGAACTGGGCTTCTAAATTTGGGACAGTCTTCACCTCTGATGCGGTATCACTGGCATCCACTTCGTCCAGGGCCTCGTCCTTCTCCCATGGATATCAGGTATCTTCGAAGTCCAAGCACAAGGCCGCATTTATTTATTTAACATCTCTTCTATACTGTGCTATTCATATCAGTGCGGTGTACATTCAACAGAACCTTATACAATGCAGTCGGGCTGCATTGTATTTACAGTAAACAGGCGCTGAAACTTGGACATAACTGGGGTAATTTTCTACAAATTACTTACACTCATGACTATCCTTACAACTGCATTCTATTTGGGAATGGACAAGTGGGGCTGGCTGTCCCTTTGCGTGCTGGGTGTGTTACTGGGGGAGTCGAGGTGATTGGTGAGAGTGTTTGCAGTCTGATCTTTGTGGCTTATCCCTGGGTAGTGTCTTATGAACAAGTGATGTTTCAGTGCCTTCCTGAATTGAGTCAGGTTAGTGATGATTCGCATGGATGTGGCGAGGGCATTCCAAACTCTAGGAGCATAGATCATGAAGGCCCTGTTAGATGTAGCCTGTGTGCATTTCGTTGTTTCTTTTGGTATTATCAATCGGACAAAACCTCCAGGTGAAGATCTCGCTCAAAGCTCTGAGATCCCCAGGGCATGGCATCGGAGATAGATCAGCTTGCCAAACAGCCCCAGTGGGAGGCCTTGTCCTCCAAAGCCACAGAGGAGGGGCTCCTGGATGCTCATGAGGCCTTGACCTCTGGAGAGCTTCTGGTGCCATGTTCTGGAACAGTAGTGCAACCGATACCCAGACATCATCAACCTCGATGGACCAGCACATACTGGCCATCAAGTGGAGCTTAGCAGCCCTGCTGGCAGTCTCGGTTCCAGTAAGGTCCTTGGCTCCGGGCACCGCCACGTCGGTTGCCACCCATGCCCTTGCTCACCGATACCTTGAGCACCACCCTCATTGATACTTTGAGTCCTCCGATTCAGATATCATTACCTTGGAGGCGGAATTGGATGGTTCTCGGGGGGGCCCCCTAGACATAACTTCGGAAACTTCCCCTCCACAACAGCGATGCATGTCTCCTCCAGAAGACAAGTCCTTCCAGGAATTCATTCAAGACCTAGCTAAGGGTCTCTCCATCATGGTAACATTGGAGAAGGAATCAAGAGCAGAGTTGGAGTTCCTCCAATACCCAACAGCACCCAAGGAGGCAGCTATTCTGTCATTGCACCGCGTCCTTCATGATCTCATGCTCTGTATGTGGGAGACTCCTCTTACAGTCTCACTGCAGAGTTGACATATCTATACCATGTACCAGAGTGTCCTGGCTTCCAGAAGCCACAGCTTCCCCACCATTCCATGATGGTTGAATCGGCAATGCGCTGAATCAGAAGCTGGAAGACCCACTCCTCTAACCCTCCAGGTAGAGAATCGAGACCCCTCGATGCTTTTGGGCATCAGTGTTTCCAGGCTTTCATGCTCTGTGCTAGGATTAATTCCTATATTCTCTACATGTGAATGTTCCTCAAGGAAGTATCAAGGGATCTCAAGGTTTTTGCCCCACTCCTTCCAGATGACAAGAGGACAGACTATCTCACCTTGGTCAGGCATAGCCAAAATGTATCGAAGTTTAATAGGGCCACCTTCGATACCTTTGAATGCACAAGCAGGGCCTCAGCAATCTGCATTGGTGCCCACAGAATTGCTTGGCTTCAAGCCTCAGATCTTGAACAGTGGGTTCAAGATAAGCTGGGCAACATCCTTTGCACAGGTGAAAACCTTTTTGGCAAGGACTGGCAGGATAAGGCCTCTGTTAGTCTCTTCAGAGTATTATTTTCTGACTCATTCTAGAACAACAGCTGACTCTCTTAGAATTTCTTGCAGTTGCCTTTTTCTACAATAAGAAGAGGAGATTCTACCCTTATCTTCCTGCTTCTCAGTACCTGGTCCAAAGGCCATAGAAGAGACAACAGTCTCCTAAGCAGCAAAATAAGCCACAGGTAGCTAAGATTCAACCAGCTCCGCAGCTACAGTCTACACCTGGTTTTTGACTCTCTTCTAGAGAACATTGCCACCCTGTCTCTAGAGGGCCCTCACCCCTCCACATAGTAGGCAGACTGTGCCACTATGCCCACAGATGGCACCTCATCACCTCGGAGCAGTGGACACGAAGAGGGGTATAGACTTCATCTCCAAACTCTGCCCCCTCAATGTTCCTAGGGGAATTTCAATCTCAACCCCACTCACTGCTCTCCTGGAGGAAGAGGTGTCTTCTCTTCTGTCTCAGGGCACCAGAGAGAATGTCCCAACATCCTAGCAGGGAATGGGTTTATACTCTCTGTACTTTTTCATTCCAGAGAAAACCGGAGGATACAGGCCCATTCTGGACCTCAGAAACCTCAAGTCTAGCTTAACTCCAGAGACCGGATTGGCTCTGTTTTCTAGATCTAAAAGAAGCGTACACATATTCTCATCCATCCAAGTATCTACACTTCACCTTTCAAGAAAAGCATTTTCAATACAGAGCCCTTCCCTTTGGACTCGCCTCTGTCCTGAGAGTATTCACAAAGTGCATGACTGTCGTAGTCGCAAACCTAAGGTCTCTGGGGATATTTGTCTTCCCTTACTTAGATGACTGGCTCATAAAAGCAGACACCTCCCAGGAGATGTAGCTTTCTATGCATCGTACTATCGCAGTACTGCAACATTTGGGATTTGTCATAAACTTCCCAAAATCCCAGCTCGCTCCAACTCAAAAGCAAGAGTTCATTGGAGCCCTGCGGGACACCCAGCAGTCCAGGGCATTTTTGCCCCAGCTCCGCTTTACATGTCTAATCCAGCTAGTGTCCCTGATGCTTCAGCGGAACCATCTGACCTCCTGTAGGATTCTGCAACTCCTTGGGCACATGGCCTCTACAGTACATGTCGTTTCATATGCTCACCTACATATGCGGACAGCCTAGTGGACTCTAGCCTCCCAATGGACATAAGCTTTGGGCTGCTCCTGGACAGGATCCAAGTCACTTTCCTCTAACCACATTCCTTCAGTGGTGATGCTCTCCAGAAAATCTGTTGTTGAAAAATATTATCTTAGAAGCCCAGACTAGCTGTATTCCATGCTTTAAGAAAAGTGGAAGGAAGTCCAAAAAACTGCCAGCATGGTATAAAGGTAAGGTCAGAGAGATGGTTGTTGCCAAAAAAGCATCTTTCAGGAAATGGAAAAAAGAGCCAAACGACGAAACCTGGAAACAGCACAAGCACTGGCAAGTTAAATGCAAGGCAATGATAAGGCAGGCAAAGGGAGAATTTGAGAAGAAGCTTGCTGCGAAAGCAAAAATGCATAATAAAGACGTTTTCAAGTACATTCATAGCAAAAAACCTGTGAGAGAGTCAGTTGGTCCATTAGATGATAGAGGGGTTAAAGGGGCACTAAGAGGCGACAAGGCGATAGCGGAGAGACTGAATGAATTCTTTGCTTCGGTCTTTACTGAGGAAGATGTAGGGATAAGAACATAAGAACAAAAGATATGCCATACTGGGTCAGACCAAGGTCCATCAAGCCCAGTATCCTGTTTCCAACAGTGGCCAATCCAGATCAAATGTACCTATCAGTTTTCCCAAAAGACACAAGTTCCACAATGCTTGTACTGGGTCAAGCATTGATATCCTGGGTCCCTTCTTAATAATGTTTTATGGACCTTTCCTCCAGGAACTTGTCCAAACCTTTTTCAAACCCAGCTACACTAACAGCCTTTACTACATCTTCCGGTAACAAATTCCAGAGTTTGATTACACGTTGAGTGAAAAAATATTTTCTTTTATTAGTCTTAAATAGTTTACCCAGTAACTTCATTGCATGTCCCCTAGTCTTTCTATATTCTGATAATGTAAACAATCGATCTACGTTTACCCGTGCCACTCCGTTCATTAATTTATAGACTTCTATCATATCTCCCCTCAGCTGTCTCTTTTCCAGGTTAAAGAGCCCTAACCTTTTTAGCCTTTCTTCATAGGAGTATCCTTCCATCCCCTTTACCATTTTGGTGGCTCTTCTCTGAACCTTTTCTAATAACGCTATATCCTTTTTAAGATACAGCGACCAGAATTGCACACAATATTCAAGCTGCGGTCTCACCATGGAACGATATAGAGGCATTATAATATCCTTTGTTTTATTTTCCATTTCTTTCCTTATGATACCTAGCATTCTATTTGCTCTCTTGGCCGCCGCTGCACACTGTTTCCAGGTTTCGTCGTTTGGCTCTTTTTTCCATTTCCTGAAAGATGCTTTTTTGGCAACAGCCTCTCTGACCTCATCTTTAAACCATGCTGGCAGTTTTTTGGACTTCCTTCCACTTTTCTTAAAGCGTGGAATACAGCTGGTCTGGGCTTCCAAGATAGTATTTTTCAACAACAAGATGTAAGTCTTTAACCTTTGCAACTGCTCCTTTTAGTTTTTTCTTAACTATATTCCTCATTTTATCATAGTCTCCCTTTCAAAAGTTAAAAGGTAGTACTGTGGATTTCCTTACTATCCCTCCTCCACTAATTAAATCAAATGCGATCATGCTATGATCACTATTGCCAAGTGGCCCCAACACCCTTATCTCTTGCACTAGATCTGGCGTTCCACTAAGGACTAGGTCTAATATGGCTTCCCCTCTGGTCGGTTCATGAACCAGCTGCTCCAAGAAGCAGTCATTTATTTCATCTAGGAACTTTCTCTCCCTAGCATGTCCTGCCGTGACACTGACCCAGTCGATACCGGGGTAATTTAAATCACCCATTATTATTACTGCGCTGTAACTTTTGTTAGCTTCCTTGATTTCTTTGAGCATTTCATCATCCATTTGTTCATTCTGGCCAGGCGGTCGATAGTACACCCCCACTGCCATCGCCTTCCCCTTTTTACATGGAATTTCAATCCATGTAGATTCTACAGCAAATTTTGTTTCCTGCAAAACTTTAATCCTTTCTGACTCAATGCCCTCTCTAACATAGAGCGCAACCCCTCCACCAATTTGATCAGCTCTATCATTACGATATAGTTTGTACCCAGGTATCACAGTGTCCCACTGGTTGTCCTCCTTCCACCATGTCTCTGATATTCCAATCATATCTAACCTCATTTAGTGCTATATATTCAAACTCTCCCATCTTATTGTTTAGACTTATAGCATTTGCATACAAGCATTTTAGAGACTGTATTTTATTCATATTAATTTGGCTATTGGTAGACATGGGTAATTTGGGATCTTTAAGCTCTGTCTGCTCCATACCTGAGAGCATTTGGGCTACTTTACTCTTTTTTGGAACGTCACTGCTTTTGGTAGTATCCTTCAAGGATACATTCTTCCGAACCATGCGCTCTTGGGCGACTGTCGGCTTTCCCCTATTACCTAGTTTAAAAGCTGCTCTATCTCCTTTTTAAAGGTTAATGCCAGCAGCCTGGTTCCATCCCGGTTAAGGTGAAGCCCATTGCTTCGGAAGAGCCCCTCCTTTCCCCAGAATGTTCCCCAGTTCCTAACAAATCCAAAACACTCATCTCTGCACCATTGTCTCATCCACGCATTGAGACTCCAGAGCTCTGCCTGCCTTTTGGGTCCTGCACGTGGAACGGGAAGCATTTCGGAGAACGCTACCCTGGAACTTCTGGATTTCAACTTCCTACCTAAAAGCCTAAATTTAGCCTCTAGAACCTCCATACCACATTTTCCTATGTCATTGGTACCGACATGTACCAAGACAGCAGACTCCTCCCCAGCACTATCTAAGACCTTATCTAGGTGGCGCGTGAGGTCTGCTACCTTTGCACCAGGCAGGCCTGTTACCAGGCAATCTTCCCTTCCACCAGCCTAATGATAGAATCACCAACTATAACGGCTGTCCTAACCCTTCCCTCATGGGCACATGGCCCTGGAGAAACGTCCTTGGTGTGAGAGGATTTTACATCACCCGGAGGACAGGTCCTAGTTACAGGATCACTTCCTGCTACACCAGGGTGATGCTCTCCTGTCACGTGACCTCTCTCCTCCATGGCAACAGGGATGCTGCCAGACTGGAGGTGGGACTTCAGGACTATATCCTTGTAGGTCTCGTCTATGTACCTCTCTGTCTTTCTTATGTTTTCCAATTCTGCTACTCTAGCCTCTAGAGAACAGACTCGTTCCCTGAGAGCAAAGAGCTCCTTGCACCTAGTGCATACGTAAGACCTCTCACCAACTGGGAGAAAATCATACATGTGACACTCAATGCAAAAGACTGAAAAGCCCCATCTCGCTGCTGGACTGCTGTCTGCATCTTAGTTTTTAAGCTTGTGTTTAGATCTTTAAGTTCTTTACTTACTAAGGGTTGCTATGGATATTTATAGTAATAAAACTGTACCTAATACTTTTAATATACCTTGTTCACCTGAAGCTTAATTAATCTCAGGTCCTTAGTGTATGACTGATTTGGGTAACGAGCTTCACCTGAGAGCACCTCCTGTCCTTTAAGATGTGTAAGTACCTATAAAGTTATGATTATCCCAGGGGTGGGTGGGTGGGTGTTGGGAGGGAGGGAGGGAAATAACTCTTATTTAAAAGAGGGCTGCTACACGGTACCCTGTCCTGTGCTGCTGAGGTAAGCTGTGACCAACTTCCTGGGTGATTGACAGACCTTTCTTGGATAGAAGGAGTCTTTCAAAATGGTCTTTTGACCTGCCACCTAGTGTTAACACCTATTGAAAAGGTTTCACAGGTCTCTTGCCCCCTAAGTAGAAGGCCTCTTTGTAGAGGTCTCTAGAAGACTTTATTTGTTGCTCAAAGAGTACTGTCCCTGTTTTACCTTTTATGCTAAGCTATATTCTGATTTGATTTAAATTATAGCTCTTTGCTGCTGCTAGGCTCTAACTTACGATGAAATTTAATCTACAAGCTCTCTGCTGGGTATGAAATGTAACCAGAAAGCTCTCTTCTGTGTTTTAAATTTAAACTTAAACTGCTACTACTAGGACCTGACTGATTTAACAAAAAACAGTGGGTTTACAGATTAATTAGCTTTAATACAAAGAATTCCTTTCAGAAAATTCCCAGAAGTATATACTCACAATTGCAGATCTCTCTCCAGAACTAACAGTCCCCTTTTCTATGAATTATCCATGTTACCCATGACTGAAGTGGTATTTAAAGGTGCGGAAGAATTGAAGGAAATATCGATACATCGGGAAGATTTATTACAACTATTAGATAAACTGAAGAGTAGCATATCACCTGGGCCGGATGATATACATCGAAGGGTGTTGAAAGAACTGAAATATGAGATTGCAGACCTGCTATTAGTAATCTGTGAACTATCATTAAAATCACCTGTAATACCTGAAGATTGGAGGATGGCGAACGTAACACCAATTTTTAAAAAGGGTTCCAGGGTTGATCCGGGAAACTACAGACCAGTAAGCCTGACGTCAGTACCGGGAAAAATGGTAGAAACCATCATAAAGAACAAAATTGCTGAACATGTAGATAGTCCTGGCTTAATGGGAGACAGCCAACATGGCTTTAGACAAGGAAGATCTTGTCTTACTAATCTGTTATGTTTTTTTGAAAGTGTGAATAAACAGATAGACAAAGGTGAGTCAGTTGATATAGTGTATTTGGACTTTCAGAAAGCCTTTGACAAGGTCCCTCATGAGAGACTTTTGGCAAAACTAAAGAGTCATGGGATAGGAGGCAGTGTACTATTGTGGATCAGGAGCTGGTTAAAAGATAGAAAGCAGAGGGTAGGGCTAAATGGCCAATTTTCCCTATGGAGAAAGGTGAATAGTGGTATACCCCAGGGATCTGTGCTGGGTCCGCTGCTTTTTGACATATTCATAAATGACCTGGAAAGTGGAATAACAAGTGAGGTTATCAAATTTGTAGATGACACAAAACTATTTAAAGTTGTTAAAACCCAAGAGGATTGTGGAAAATTGCAAGAGGATCTTGATAAACTGGAAGACTGGGCATCAAAATGGCAGATGAAATTTAATGTGGACAAGTGCAAAGTTATGCACCTAGGGAAGAACAACCCAAACTATGGTTACATGATGCAAGGTTCCACATTAGGAACCACCATCAAGGAAAAAGATTTAGGCGTCATTGTGGATAACATGTTAAAACCCTCGGCCCAGTGTGCAGTGGCGGCCAAGAGAGCAAATAGAATGCTAGGTAACTAGGAAAGGAATGGAAAATAAAACAAAGGATATTATAATGCCTCTATATTGTTCCATGGTGAGACCGCACTTTGAATATTGTGTGCAGTTCTGGTCGCCGTATCTTAAATAGGCTATAGCGTTATTAGAAAAGGTTCAGAGAAGAGCCACCAAAATGGTAAAGGGGATGGAAGGATACCCCTATGAAGAAAGTCTTAAAAGATTAGGGCTCTTTAACCTGGAAAAGAGACAGCTGAGGGGAGATATGATAGAAGTCTATAAATTAATGAATGGAGTGGAACAGGTAAACGTAGATCGATTGTTTGTTATCAGACTATTGAAAGACTAGGGGACATGCAATGAAGCTACAGGGTAAACTATTTAAGAGTAATAAAAGAAAATATTTTTTCACTCAACGTGTAATCAAACTCTGTAATTTGTTACCGGAGGATGTAGTAAAGGCTGTTAGTGTAGCTGAGTTTAAAAACGTTTTGGACAAGTTCCTGGAGGAAAGGTCCATAAACCATTATTAAGAAGGGACCCAGGATATCAATGCTTGACCCAGTACAAGCATTGTGGAACCTGTGTCTTTTGGGGAAACTGCTAGGTACTTGTGACCTAGATTGGCCACTGTTGGAAACAGGATACTGGACTTCATGGGCCTTGGTCTGACTCAGTATGGCATATCTTATGTTCTTATGCTCATAGGGTCACCTTTTCAGATGCCTCCACTTCAATGCACCCTGACGATGGATGCCTCCAAACTGGGTTAGGGAACACATCTGTACAACCTGTCTGCACAGGAGCTTTGGACAGCACAGGTGTCACAACTACAGATCAATCTTCTGGAACTTTGTGCTATCTCGAATGCCCTCCTGGTGTTTCAACACCACCTCCAGGGATAACTGGTCCTAGTCAGGACGGACAAGCGGGTTGCCATGTTCTATGTGAACAAGCGGGGAGGAACAGGCTCATAGGCCCTCTGCAAGGAGGCTCTCCACCTGTGGTCCTTTGCCATTTCTCATCAAATACACCTCTAAGCAGTGTACCTCCCTGGGGAACTCAATGCCGTGGAAGACGAGCTGAGTCAGATCTTTCTTCCCCACGAATTGTCTCTTCATCTGGACACAATGTCCTTCATCTTCCAGACCTCCAGACAGAGATGTGTTTGTGACACTGCAGAATGCTAAACTTCCTTGCTTCTGCACACAAACTCAGACATCCAGAAAGCAAAAGGAGGAGGCCTTCCACCTATACTGGGGTCAGGGTCTGCTTTACACTTTCTCTCCTATACCCCTCATTCCCAAGACACTTTTCAAGCTTCAGTCCGACAAGGGCTGCTTGATTCTCATAGCCCCTCACTGGCTGAGGCAACCGTGGTTTCCACTGCTCTACGTCTAACGTAGACTCAGCCTCTACGATTGGGATCTGCACCCTATCTCCTCTCCCAGGAAGATGGCTCACTACTCCATCCCAATCCAAAGTCTCTTTGTCTCACTGCTTGGCTGCTGAGAGTATAGTGTTACAGGGCATTTACCCTTCCACAAGAGGTTAAGGATCTCCTATTGGCTTCTAGAAAGCCCTCCACCAGACGTTCATATGCTTTCAAGTGGCATAGATACTCTGGTGTTCTCAGAAGGATCTCAATTCCTTTTCGGCCCCAGTGGAGTCCCTACTCCAGTATCTCCTCCACCTGTCCTCGATGGGAATAAAGACCAACTCGGTGAGAGTCCACTGGATAGACAGCCCATCTCCTTATATCCGCTAACAGCGTATTTCATGTGAGGTCTCCTGCTGTACAAACCACCATCAAGATTGTTTTAGCGCAGCTTCTCAAGCCTCCCTTTGAACCATTGGCCATGACCTCCTTAAAGTTCCTGTCTTGTAAGGTAATCTTCCTAATTGCCCTCACTTCTGTCAGATGCATTAGTGAACATCAGGCTCTAGTGACAGACCCCCCCCCCCCCCCCATACCTGGTTTCACCATGATAAAGTTGTCTTTCAGACTCACCAACACTTTATGCCAAAGGTGGTGCCTCCTTTTCATTTAAACCAGTCAATTAACCTTCCAGTCTTCTTTCCTAAACTGCATGCATCTTGAGCAGAAGCAACTGCACACTCTTGACTTCAAGGATGTATTGGCTTTTTATCTCCAAAGGACGCAAGGTCATCATAAAGCCTTGCAGTTGTTTCTCTCATTTGACCTTAGTCACCTGGATTTACTTGTCTCTAAGCATATGCTCTCCAGATGGATAGTGGACTGCATTTCACTTGCCTATGACAAAGCAGGACTCTCTCTGGAAGGGCATTTCACTGGTCACAACGTTTGCGCCATGGCAACCTCGATGGCAAATCTACGCTAAGTAGCCATTGGCGAAATCTGCAAGGCAGCAACTTGATTTTCTGTCCATACCTTTGCTGTCAATTATTGTCTGGACAAGGACTCCCATTAGGATGCCATGTTTGGTCAGGTTGTACTCCAGTACCTCTTTCAGACTTAGATGCAACTCCTACCCCTCCATCCTGGACTTTGATACCAGAAATCCATGTAGGAACCATGACCTCTTCAAGCCTACTCTGAGGCAAACTGCCACCGATTCTGAGATCACTTCATCTTACATCTGGAGTTAGGGAATCCCAAATGTGAAGACTACATTCTTGCTTGTTCCTGGAGATAGTGTAGTTTCTCATCTGTAACAGGTGATCTCTGGGAACAGCAGGAATTTAGTCTTCACAATCCATCCTCCTCCCCTAGGAGTTGTAGGGTTTCATTTACTTTTCTTTCTCAGCTACAAACCCAACTAAAGAGAGGGATCTGGGAAGGCAGTTGCACAGGCACAGTGGACTGTTTCTAAGAGCTTTCAAATTAGATGCTGGAGAGCGTTCCTGTGCTGACTCCATCAGTACCAACATCACCCATATGTGAAGACTAAATTCCTGCTGTTCCCAGAGATCATCTTTTACAGGTGAGTAACTATGCTTTCCTCTGTCTCTCCGCTACAAACTCAACTGAGGAGAGGACTTGGAAGGGCAGATGCACAGGCGCAATGGATTTCTCCCAAAAGCTTTCCAATTGGACACCGGGGCCCCATATGTGAAGACTGATTCCTGCTCTTCCTGGAGATCACCTGTTACAGGTGAGTAATAATGCTTTTTCTACCTACTTCTAGAGCAAAGGATACCAAACGTGTTTCTCTAGAAACAACTTTCTCATAAGATCTCTCTGGCAGTTCTGAGACATTCAGGCCACAGGGATCAAAACTTCACTATCATCTCTCACTGTACTAATCTGGCACAGAGGTCTAGGAATATAATATACTCAAAAAAACAAGTGGGGAAAGCATGCAGAGAATGGCTCATGGTATTCTTTCTAATCTGTCTGTGCCCATGCCATGTGGAGGGAAGTTACTCAGAGGCTGATGGGGTAAAATAAAGCTTGAGCAGGGAATAAAGCATCCGCAAAAGGTTAAGGCCTTTTGCAGATTATGAGCAGCACAGTAGGACACTTGGAAGCAGCCCGGTTAGCTGCAGCTGGCCAAGGGAGTGGACAGAAGTGCTATGGAGGAACTTGAGGGGAAAAAAAGCGCCAGAAAAGGTAAGGCCTATGAGAATCACAGGCAGCATAGAAGTTTACTTGGAAGCTGCCAGATTAGCTGTAATTGCCTGTTGCAGCAGAGGAAGTGCTCTAGAAGTATGGCTGATCCGTGAGAGAGGAGCTGATACTATGGGAAAGGGTTTGGCAGTTGGAAATGCAGCATTGTGTCTGGCTCATTTTGCCCTCCTGCAACATAGGGGCAACTAGAGAGTGTGGTGATCTGGCCAGCGAGGTTGTGTAGAGTTGCATGGTAGGTAAGCCAGTGGCAGCAGTGGTTCCAGTAGCTGAAGCTGTTTTACCACTGGGAGCAGAGTACAGGGCAGTAGTGGCCATTTTAGAAGCACCACATGGTGGGCCTGCTGCATTTCCAGGCTGTCTGCCTTTTCTTTGCTCTCCCTGAATGAGGGGAGCCCTCTGCATCTTGGGTGGCCAGCCCTTTGCAAGGTATGGATATGGGCCTAGGGGATGTAGGGGGGAGTCCTTTTCCCTAGTATGTGTGACGTTCTTGTTTAAGATCTTCTACTCCCTGAAGAACACTGGGGGGGAGGGGGGAATTTCCTTCATTCCATTCCCCAGTTCTGCTCTCTCCCTCTGTCCTGCAGCATGAGGGCCCTGAAGAGATCTAGGTTGTCTAGGAAGGTCCTTGGGCTTGAAGATCCTCTGCTTGATCCAGGATCTCCGAGGGACTCGCCGGTGGAGGACCTGATTGCCTTGAATGGAGAGGACAAGGAGGATGAGTTACACTCTTATCAGAAAGCAATGGCTTAGAAATCGTGTGACTATTCAGAAAGGAGGGCCATGGAGTCATTGCAGATTGTGGAGAAGAAACCCAAGGAGATCAGGGAGGGGGATCTGATTTTTCAAATGGTTGAAGAAGTCCTCCGGGGCCTTTCATCTCCAACAAGTGATATACTGAATGATCTTGGCAGAATGAGAGGCTCTAGAAGAGGACCCCAAAGGCATGGGGATTCTGGAGAATCTGTATACCTTGCCAAAGGTGGTTA
Source organism: Ichthyophis bannanicus (assembly GCA_033557465.1). NCBI lineage: Eukaryota > Metazoa > Chordata > Amphibia > Gymnophiona > Ichthyophiidae > Ichthyophis > Ichthyophis bannanicus. The sequence goes on from CM066031.1 coordinate 1,355,727,018, forward strand.
AGGAGAGTCTTCTACAGGTTCCCAGGAATTGGCAAAGCTAGTCAAGGACCAGGGGGAATTGAAGCCTCAGCACCTACTGGAAGACAAGCCAAGGGATGCAGCTTGAGGGAACATGGAACGTCTTTGATTCAAGGAGTCCAGGAAGTATAAGCCTGGGAAATGGTGTCCCTGAGGGGAACAGGCAAAAAGGTTGTTTTCAACCCTTTTGGACCTTCAGGAAGCCAAGATAAGAGAGTGCTAGATTGTCCAGCAGAGCTCAGGGATGCCAGTAGGCAGGGGCCTAAATTGGTTCTTCCAGGTGTAGACCTAAATCATTTAGGTCCATTGTATATTGGACAGCATTCTTCACAGATATGTGCCAGAGTTTGTATCCAGGATTTCAGATAATGTTATAGAGTCCACTTGCAGAGGGGATGAGAGGCAAGTTCTGCAGGAGATGCTAGACTGGCTTTTTTACGTAGAAGAGATTGTCCCAGTGTTTTGGGGCAAAGAGGGCAGGAGGACAGTATTCCATCCATTATGTGGTTCCAAAGGAGGACAGCACTTTTCAAAGTTTATCACATTTGCATGGAGACTCTATGGTCAGTCATTGTGGTGGTACAGAAGGGGGACATATCTGCCTTCACTGTACCTCTCTGAGGCCTGTCCTCACATCCCCATCTGCAAGGACCATCAGAGGTTTCTCAGATGTTCAGGTTTAGGAAAACATTTTCAGTTCAGAGCACTTCCCTTTTGGATTTGTGTTGGCACCAGGATCTTCTCAAAGATGATGGTCACAGTGACCACATCTCCACACAGAAAGGAGATGACAGTCCATAACACACTAGATGATTGGGTGTTAAGAGCTAAATCAGAGGAGGATGGGTAGCGAGCAATGTCCAAGGTGATCCAGTGTCTCAAGACACTTAGATGAGTTGTGAACTACCCAAAGGGTCAGATGAGTCCCCCCCTGGACTTGTGGGCACCCTTCAACACATTGTTAGGTAGGATATTTCTCTCCATTAAAATATGCAACAAGTTGTTCAGGATTTATCATTGGTTCCAGGTGATAGAGCAACTGTGAGTATATGGAGTTATCTATAGCTTTTGGGACTGATGGTGTCCACCATAAACTTGGTGCCATGGGTGAGAGTACATGTAAGGACCTGCAGCATTTAACATCTCAATGGCCTCTCTATTCCATGACTTTCAGAAACAGCTTACAGTCTCACCAAACGTCTGGAGGAGCATGTGTTGGTGATAGGATATGTCACACCTAGAAGTTGGCATGGATTTTGGAGCCCTTTCTGGATTGTAGCCATGACAGATGTGAGTCTCACAGGTTGGGAAGTTCATTGTCATAAAAGGTGATTCAGGTTGCTGGACCAGAACGGAGACAGTGTAGCCGATCAACACGGACCATTTGATTGGCATTGCTTCACTTTCTCCCTCTGTATTGTGTGGCTGCAATGTGGGTGCTCAATGATAATGTCATGGCAGTGGCATATGCCAGCAGGCAAGGAGGATGAGGAGCACAGTGTTGGTAATGGAAGCGGGCAGATTGCTTAACTAGGTAGAGAACAACTTTCATCTTTTGTAGGTGGCTCATATCGTAGGAGTAGAAAACATACAAGTGGACTTCCTGAGTCGCAACATGTTAGGTCCTAGGGAATGGGAACTCAGCCAGGAAGCCTTCCAGCTGGTCACTGACAGATGAGGTTCTCTGAGATTCAATCTTTTGGCGGCACCAGAGAACACCAAAGTAGAGAGGTTCTTCAGTCATTAAAGGGAAACGGGGTACAAAGGTATCAACACTCTAGTGCAGTAGTGGTTGATGGGTTAGTTGCTCTGTTTTTCCTCCATAATCTCTGCTGGGATGTTGCAAGGATAAAGGATCACTAGAGTCTGGTCATAATCATTGTCCCAGTTTGGCCCAGGGGGCTGTGGTTTGCTGACTTGGTAAGATTGCTAGATGGGAACTTTCTCTGTTTTCTGCCATTCAAAGACCTGCTACATAAGAGGTCTGTCGTATTGGAAGTTCTAGTGAATTTTTGACTTATGGCCTGGCTCTTGAGAAGTGGCAGCTCGATAGTAAGAGATATTCAGTGTCCTTGATTTCCATGTTATTAAAAGCTTGTAGGAGTTCTACTTGCTTGGCCTGGGTTTAGGTCTGGCATGGTTTTGAGTTGTGGTGCAGAGCAGAGTCCCTTTCCCCATGTAAAGTGGATATTCCATCTCTTTTGACTTTTCATCAGTGAGGCCTGGAGAAGGTGCATGGTGTCAATTCTGTAATGGTGTAGGTTGCAGCCCTTGCCTGTTACGGGGGCTGGTCAGATGTGTCTTAGTAGCAGCAACCTTGAATGTAATACATCTTCTTTGGTGCATCATACAGGTGCATCCACTAATTCGAATTATGATTCCGCAGTGGCATCTCAATTTGATGTTGCAGAGCCTGTGTTCTGCTTCTTTTGAGCCTATCAGATGGGCATCTTTGAAGACTCTACCTCTGAAGACCAATGCTTCTTATGGCTATCTGCTAGGCGAGATGCATCTTGGAACTTCAGGCGCTGTCTTGTAGGGACACTTATCTTGTGTTTTCCTATCAGGCTGTCACTTTGTGGCTTGTGCCTTTTTTTTTAAACATTAAACCAGGTTGTCTCTTTTGCTGACTTTTCGGAATGAGTCTGAAGGGGTGTATCATCTATTGGATGCACAATGGTACCTGAAGGTAATGAATGCCTTCAGGAGGTCAAACAGGCTGTTCGTCTTTTTTTGCAAGTAGATATAAAAAGGAGGCAGTGGGAACTGCATATGTCCTTAAGAGTTTCCCAGCCCCTGAGGGGCTGCAGGCACACTCTACTATGACACAAACTTCCTTGCGGGTAGAGCAGTGCTTGGTCTTACTAGAGTAAATTTGCATACCTGCTACCTGGGCTTCTCTGCATTCCTTTTCCAAGCACTATTTTCCAGATGTGCAAGCTCAGGAGGAGGCAAGATTCTCTATATGACCTTGGCATCATCCTTCCCAGAATGGTGAGGCTTGGAGACTTCCCATGCATCTGGACTGGTCTGGCTGAATGATGAGAGGTGAAATTTGATGTGACAATTTCCTTTTCTTGGATCCTGCCAGACCAGTCTAGCATCCTGCCCAAGATGTGGCATCTATTTATTTTTTGGGTGTGCTTTCTCTCCTTGACCTGGCCTCAGAGGAAATTGGGTGTTTTTTGGGTGGGAGAGGTCTAAATGAGAAAGTGGGCTACTACCTGGTCTATGTGAGGTTTGGTAGCAAGATGCTCCCTAGTTGAGGGGAGGGGATTATCAAGCTCTGTTCCCCATTTTGTCCTGAGGGGGTTATGTTATGTTTTCTCTGTTTATCTGTTGCTATTTTCTGGCTTTGACAAACATATATTGGAGAGGATCCAGCTGCACTACCTCCCTTATACTGTAATGAAGTCAGAGTGAAAGGTTTGCTGTTCTTGTTCTCCATCTGTTGGCAAGGAAGAAAAAACCCATGTCTATACTGTTTTGACAGGTTTCAAAGAAAGGAAGTTATCAGGTAAGTCAGATTTCACCCTTTGTTAGATCTTCAGTACAGAGGAATTTGTGAAGAAATCCATATTGGAATCATTCACTCTAGAAGAGGAGTCAGAGAAACTGACAAAAATAAATTTTAATTTGGAAGAAGTGTTAGAATTTACAGTATGGGGAACAGGTGCCTTTCCTGCTGCTAGATGCTGCCAGCGTTTGTGCAGGGCAGCTTCTCCTGACTATCTCCTTGTGTGCAATTCTGGTCGCCGTATCTTAAAAAGTATATAGCGTTATTAGAAAAGGTACAGAGAAGAGCCACCAAAATGGTAAAGGGGATGGAAGGCTACTCCTATGAAGAGAGGCTACAAAGGTTAGGGCTCTTCAACCTGGAAAAGAGACGGCTGAGGGGAGATATGATAGAGGTCTATAAATTAATGAATGGAGTGGAACGGGTAAATGTAGATCGATTGTTTACGCTTTCAGAATATAGAAAGACTAGGGGACATGTAATGAAGCTACAGGGTAAACTATTTAAGACAAATAAGAGAGAATATTTTTTCACTCAACGTGTAATCAAACTCTGGAATTTGTTACCGGAGGATGTAGTAAGAGCTGTTAGTGTAGCTGGGTTTAAAAAAGGTTTTGGACAAGTTCCTAGAGGAAAGGTCCATAAACCATTATTAAAAAGGGACCCAGGATATCAATGCTTGACCCAATACAAGCATTGTGGAACCTGTGTCTCTTGGGGATACTGCTAGGTACTTATGACCTAGATTGGCCGCTGTTGGAAAGAGGATACTGGGCTTGATGGACATTGGTCTGACCCAGTATGGCATTTCTTATGTCCTTATCCAGCTGACGGATAGGGCCTTTAAAATCCAGGCCCTGGTGTGGGATCAGTGGAACCGGAGCCCTTCCTACTGCTAGATGCTGCTGGCATTTGTGCAGGGCAGCTTCTCCTGACCAACCAGCTGATGAATAGGGCTTTTAAAATCCAGGCTGTGTCACGGAACGTGGTCACGGGTGCATGTTTGCGGGACCGTGTCCGAAGGAATGTTCCAAAGGGGCAGGCCCGCTCCTTTTGGAGCCTCTTTGGAGCACATTGGAGTTTTTGTAGTTTGGCGTGCCACATAGCATGGGCAAGAGAGAGAAGAAATTGTGGCTGCGACTGGAGAAGAAGGTGGTGGCAATGTTTGATCCTATGGATCGTCATGTTGTAGCTTTTATCATCTATGCCCATGGGAAGTTTGGAAGGCTCGCCGGACTCTTTGGACTCATTGGGTGTTGTTACCCTCTCATTCCAGGTTTGTGCTTTCTGAAGCAGGAGAGACTTTCCAGGATATGGAAAGTGTCCCACCTGTTTCCATTGCTGTTGCACAGGAGGGGATTTTTCTGCTGAGTTGCGGGACCCAGAATGGGTAGTGGTTTTACCGCTCCCGAAGGAGGCATGCTTTACTACATCTTTAGTTGATGTTGTTCCTAGTTCATCTGATACTGTTACTCTTAGCGATATTTTGGATTCTGTTACATGTTTGGGATTCTCCTTGGGATCATGTATGAAGGACTTTTCCAAATTTACAGTGGACACTAACAAAATTGAAGGAACATGATGAAAATGTGTCTGTGTTAAATGATGGGTATGCTAAACTTGATGTACATGTTTCTACATTACATTCTGTAAGTACGTCCTCGATTAAGGATAACCTTCACTCCCACCGGCGTTTAGAAGTGTTGGAAAATGCTAATCGTATGCATAATTTGAGATTTTTGAATTTTCCTCGTACTCACTACTTATCTCCCATGATTCTCCTTCAGAATTTTATGAAAGAGAATTTGGACGTCCCTTTCCCCAATACCACAGGTTTAAGAGGAAGGAAAACCCTCCTCCTCAATTGTGTTGCCCTAGAAAATCCGGAAAAATATTAATTCTTTGACCACAAAAGGAAAGATTTTTCTTCAGAAAAAACCTATGCAGAACATTATTCCGATTTATCAAAGAATAAAAAGATACCAATAATGTAGCATGGGAGGTAATATCATTGAAACTCTCCAAGAAGGCTGACAAGTCCAACTATCCACTGTGGACAGCTGATCCATATCTGCATCTCCTTGATAAGGACCCCCTTCCCCACCGGAAGATAATAAACATTTGAGAATTTTAGCACATCAGTATCAGTAAAACCCAAATTCTCTTTCATAAAATTCTGAAGGAGAATCATGGGTGATAAGTATTCAGTACGAGGAAAATTCAAAAATCTCAAATAACGCATACGATTAGCATTTTCCAACACTTCTACAGGTCATGATGCCTACAACTAATAAAAAGAGGCCGGAATTGCAGGAGAAGCTGTTCCCAAGATCTGACTCGGCATGCCTCTCTGACGCCGAGCTCCAAGCCCAGTACTTCTCGTGAGGCCTGAGCATCCTCGGAGTCCCATGGCGGTGGCTCCTCCAGAAAGGCCTCTAACCCCGAGAGAAAGAAGAAAAGTCCTCTAAGCCCCTCAAGGTTTATGCCGGGGAAATCCAGTAAGATGAGCCAGAGGGTCTCGGGCAACTCTGAGAAGCCTCCCACTAAGGTCCTCAAGAAGGATTCCTCAGCCGGCGGAGACCGTTCGAGGTTCCTCGAGGCCATAGTCCTCGTTGAGGATGCACTCACAAGAGTGCCAGCACTGGGCCTGAAATCATCTGTGCCCTTGCCGAAAGCTGCGGCGCATTCTGGTTTGGAGACCAGAATGGTAGCCATGGAGCAGAGCATCACTGCTATCCTGGCCATGCAGCAGGCAATGATGTCAAGTTCATCTACATCATCTGCCCTGACGACTGGACCCCCACATGTGGGGGAGTCCCCGGTCGTTGAGCTGAGCTCCGAGTACCACTGATCTCGGAAAAGCCCTCTGCCCCAGTCAAGGTCCCGGTCCCGTTCCTCGGGCATCCAGTTCTCCCCGGCGAGTTTCCAAGACTCTGACCCCGGGTCCTCGGGGGAGGGTGGGCCCCTGGCCTTTTGGGACAGACCTTGAGATGTGGAGCCGCAAGGTCTCAGACTCATTGTCTCCCCTCAACTCTGAATGGGAAACTGATGACGAGGCCTCCCCAGAAACCAGACAGCACCGAGACATCCCCTTGGACCTGTCTCCCCCGGTGCCATTCTCCGGACGTCATGGCCTTCCATGACTTTGTTAGAGATATGGCCCAAGCCCTATCTATGCAAACCGAAGTGGAGGGAGGACCCCTGCACCGAGTAACTGGAGATTCTCCAGTTCAAGTCTCCACCCAAGGAAACTCTCAGGGTGACGGTGCAGCCGATCCTTGAGAGGCTACCTTTGAGAATGTGGGAGACCCCGGCATCGTGCCGGTGGTCAGCAGACCTCCTCAATGCCATGTACCGCGGCAGGAAGGGACCAGGGTTCCACAAGCCCCAACTCCCACATAACCCCATTGTTGTCAAGTCTACCATGAAGAAACTCAAGAGCCAGAAGAATTACTCTTCTGTCCCCCCTGGAAGGGATGCTAGAGCCCTCGACGCCCTTGGGCGCAAGTCCTACCAGGGCTCAATGTTAGGGTGTAGAATCCAGGCCTATGAGTTGTACATAAGTATGTATTTGAAGGTCTTAACCCAGGAGTTGTCTGGATTTTCAGCAGGATTAGTCGGGGAACTTCTCCAACGGTTCTAAGTCCAGACTTCCAGGATCAAGGACTGTTCATACTTCCTCTCCCGAGCGGCCTACGATGGATTTGAGTCAGCAGCTCAAGTAGCAGCAGCAGGCATCGGGTCTCAACCCCAAGCCTGGCTATAGTCATCGGATCTTGGACAGTGGGTCCAGGACAGGCTGCTCGTTATCCCCTGCACCGGTGAGAACCTGTTCGGCAAACCCATGGCTGACGAGGCGGTGGAGATAGAGGCCGAAGTGGTGATCCGACAGAGGCTCTCAAAATAGACCACCTCCTTTTTCCGCAAGAAACCCTCGGGGGTAAAGGCTCTTGTTCCGAGGGAAAAGGGGCACTTCCAGCAGGGTCACCGCTACCATCCCTTCTCAGGCCAGCAACAGGGTTCTCACCTGAGAGACAAGGGCAGGGAGCTCAGAAGCCCAAGGTTTAAAAGCCCCAAGCCCCAGCTCCTGCCCAACAAGGGGGGAGTTTTTGATTCCCAGGGCATGTCCCCCCCCTCCTGCAGGAGACCTTCAATAGCCCACAGGGGGCTGCCTGACACTCTTTGCTCATAGATGGGCAAAGGTCACTTCAGACCAGTGGGTGCTGCAGATGGTAAGGGAGGGATACCTCCTCTGCTTACAGCAGTTACCACCCAAGTTCTTCCCAGGAGAGCCTGTGCAATCTCTTCTTCACCAGACTCTTCTGTTCTGAGCCTACAGGTCTGCTCAGGGGCAAGGCAGTAGAAACTGTACCCAAAAACCTATGGGGGGAAAGGCTTCTATTCAAGATACTTCCTTGTCCCAAAAGGAACTGGGGGCCTCGGGCCCATACTAGACCTGAGAAACTTAATCATGTTTCTGGTGAGGGAGAAGCTCAAGATGCTGTCCCTTGGGACACTGCTGCTATACCTCCACCAGGGAGATTGGCTGTGCTCCTTGGATCTAAAGTATGCATATTCACGCATCCTAATCCATCCCTCCCGCAGGCAATACCTACGGTTCATCGTGGGAGGAGGGCACTACCAGTACAGAGTGCTGCCCTTCAGCCTGGCCTCCTCGCCAAGAGTCTTCACCAAATCCTTGGCAGTGGTAGCCACCCACCTGCACCTACAAGGGGCCTTTGTATTCCCCTATCTGGAAGACTGGCTAATCAGAGAGGGTTCGGCCTCAGAGGTCAGTCAGGCTGCAGAGCAGACAGCCCTCCTGCTGCAGCACCTGGAGTTCATCAACTACCCCAAATCTCATCTCTCTCCAGTCCAAAATCTGGAGTTCATAGGGGGCTCAGTTGGATACATTGCAGGGCAGACCACCTCATTCATCTGGCAAGGGAGGTACAACACTGCCAGTTGGTACCGGCTCGCCACCTGTTGGGACATATGACCTTCACAATCCATGTTACCTCTTTAGCCTGCTTACACATGTGGACAGCCCAATGGTGCCTCTGCTCATAGTGGACTCAAGCCACGGGCAGGCTATGGGACAGGGTCAAAGTCACATGCCACTTGGCGGAGTCCCTCACCTGGTGGCAGAACCTGCGCCACCTACAGGCGGGAATGCCGTTCCAGGCACCCACACTGCAGAGGACCCTGACAAGACGTCTCCCTCCTGGGGTGCGGGGCGCATTGCGGGAACCATCACACGCAAGGCAGCTGATCCCAAGAGTAGTCCCTGGTCACCAAGACCCTCTTCAAGGTCCAGAATGAGAGGATGTTAGTGATACTGATCACCCCCAGGTGGCCCAGGCAACCGTGGTTCCCTCTGCTACTTTCTCTGTCAGTGGTATCCCCAGTTCCACTGGGCTGGGCCACAGATCTTCTGTCCCAGGAGGAGGGCTCTCTCTTGCACCCCTATCTGGGGTCGCTAACACTATCAACGTGGCTGCTGAAGGTAGCATTGGCCCCTTTCAGTCTTCCTGAGGAAGTTGAGGAGATCCTACTGGCCTCCCGAAAACCCTCCACCAGACGGGCGTATGCCTTTAAGTGGAGAAGGATCTCTGTCTGGTGTGTGGAGAAGGAGAATCCCTTCTCCTGCCAGCTGCAATTCAGTATCTTCTGCACCTGTCACACACCAGGCTAAAATCAAACTCGGTGAGGGTGAACCTGAGTACTATAGCAGCGCACCACCACCCTATAGAGTGAAAACCCCTCTCAAGCCAGCTCCCGGTCTCCAGGTTCCTCTGGGGCCTCCTGTTATCCAAGCTCCCTCTCTGCCTACCAGCAGCAGAGTGAGATCTTAATGTGGTGCTCTCTCAGCTCACCAAACCACCTTTCGAGCCCCTGGCCACTTGTCACCTTTAGTATGTGTCATGGAAAGTGGCTTTTCTAGTGGCCCTCATGTCCGCTCATAGAGTGAGCAAACACCAGGCTCTGGTGGCAGATCCACCATGCACACGGTTCTACAAGAACAGGGTAGTGCTCTGCACGCACCCCAAATTCCTCCCGAAGGTGGTATCTCCTTTTCACCTCAACCAAGAGGTGGTCCTCCTCACCTTCTTCCCACAGCCTCACGCCGGCAGGAAGGAACTAGTGCTTCATTCACTAGATTGCAAACGGGCCCTGTCCTTCTACTTACAGCGGACTCTGGCCCATCACAAAGCTCCTCAGCTTTTCGTGTCATATGACCCCCAGTAGACTGGTGTTCCCTGTAACTAAGCGAACTATGTCCACTTGGGTGGTGGGCCGTATTGCCCTCTCCCTTGAGCATCAGATCACAGCACATCACTTGAGGACAATGACTATGTCAGTGGCCAACCTCTGCTCAGTGCTGGTGATGGAGATCTGTAAGGCCGCCACATAGTTTTCAAATCATATATTCGCAGCTCACAACTGCCTGGAGAGTGAGTCCCGCAGGGACAGTCCCTTTGGCCAGGCAGTACCCCATAATATTCTCGAGGTGTAGGCAACTCCTGCCCTCCGACTCTTCTGTCTTCAGGCTACCAGAGTGATACCATCACTGGGCACGAGGTTTGTGCAGAGTCTCTCAGTGGGGACTCAGTTTACAACTCACGGCTACCCGATTGGTCATTGTTGGTGCTATTCTGGTTCAGTCCTCGGCAGCCTGGAGCTAGGGAGTCCCATATGTGAGGACTGACTTCCTGCTTGTTCCTGGAGAAAGCGTAGTTACTTGCCTGTAACAGGTGTTCTCCTGGGACAGCAGGAATTGGTCCTCACAACCCTCTCTCCTACCCTGGGAGTTGCCTCCCTACTTTGTTTTAGTTTTTACTGCCGTCCTACCTATGTCATCTGACTGAGCAAGATGGCACCCTTTGGTGGGTAGGGGACCACACATTCATGGTAGTATTCCCATGCTTTGAAAGCTTTGAAAGCTGGGAAAATGCTCCATGTGGGCTCCATTGGCGCCGACGTCACCCATATGTGAGGACTGATTTCTGCTGTCCCTTGAGAGCACCTGTTACAGGTGAGTAACTACGCTATCATTTTAGTCAAAACAGTTTAATTTGTAACTTTAACTTGGTAGTGTACATTAAAAAGGGACATTGATAACTTGGATTTTATTTTTGAGGCAATGGAGGGTGAAGTGACTTCCCCAAGACCACGAGGAGTGCTAGTGGGAGTCGAACCTTGGTCTCTTCATTCCCAATCCAGTGCTGTAACCATTGGCTACTCCTCGACAACTCTCTTGCCTGATGTGCACTGTAGAAATCTGTGGAGCACCTTGAGGGCCAAATTGCTGATCTGAACTGTGAACCACATGGGCTGGAAGAGTGAATTGGAGAAGCTCTGGACCTGTCATGCCACCTGTTTGCATGTTCCTGCTGTCAGCTGAGATAGGGAGGCTGTGGAGGGATGGAGCACAAATGTAACTATTGGCTTCCAAGTGCTAGAGACCATTGCTGTGCCACTACTTCAAGGGTGATTCTGGAAACTAAAACTAGTAAACCTGACATTTTGGAAGGGTTTGGGTATATGCCTCGTCTGCCAATAGGAAGGGTCTCTGCCCGCAGGGCAGGGCTTGCCCCCCCTCAAGAAAAAGCCCTTCCACCACCTCTGATCTAGCTAGACACATGAATAAGGATGACCGGTCAATACATTATATCTGGCTTTTCAGAAGGCATTTTACAGTGCTCGACTCGTGAGGTTCTCTTTGGGTAGTTGAAAAAAATCATGGGATGGGAATTAGTGTCTTATGTACTTAAAGGACAGAAAAAAAATAAGACTAAATGGTCAGTTCTTTGAGTGGAGAGAAAGAAATAGTGGAATGCTCTGAGGATCTGAACCAGGCACAAGTATCATAAGGAAAGGAATGGAAAATGAAACAAAAGATATTATAATGCCTCTATATCGTTCCATGGTGAGACCGCACCTTGAATATTGTGTGCAATTCTGGTTGCTGTATCTTAAAAAGGATATAGTGTTATTAGAAAAGGTTCAGAGAAGAGACACCAAAATGGTAAAGTGGATGGAAGGATACTCCTATGAAGAAAGGCTAAAAAGGTTAGGGCTCTTTAACCTGGAAAAGAGACGGCTGAGGGGAGATATGATAGAAGTCTATAAATTAATGAACGGAGTGGAACGGGTAAACGTAGATCGATTGTTTACGTTATCAGAATATAGAAAGACTAGGGGACATGCAATGAAGCTACAGGGTAAACTATTTAAGACTAATAAAAGAAAATATTTTTTCACTCAACGTGTAATCAAACTCTTTAATTTGTTACCGGAGGATGTAGTAAAGGCTGTTAGTGTAGCTGGGTTTAAAAAAGGTTTGGACAAGTTCCTGGAGGAAAGGTCCATAAACCATTATTAAGAAGGGACCCAGTATATCAATGCTTGACCCAGTACAAGCATTGCGGAACCTGTGTCTTTTGGGGAAACTGCTAGGTACTTATGACCTAGATTGGCCACTTTTGGAAACAGGATACTGGGCTTGATGGACCTTGGTCTGACCCAGTATGTCATATCTTATGTTCTTATATGTTGTTATGTTCTTAATGCGAATCTTCCAATACTTGGGGTTGGTAATAAACTTCCCCAAACCCCAACTTGTTCCTTCCCAATGCCTGGAATTCATAGGGGCCTGTCTAGATACCAGACAGGCAAAGGCTTTCCTTCCACAGGCCCGGTGTCTTCGCATAATGCAGCTAGCTTCTCAAGCAGCAGGGAAGTCCTCCCTAACTGCTCGAGAGCTACTACAGTTGCCGGGACATATGGCATCCACAATCCATGTAGTCCCATATGCTCGCCTCCACATGCAAGCAGCTCAGCGGACCCTGTCCACACAGTGGACACATGCCACAGGACATTTATCAGACAAAATAGTAAACTCTCAATGACTAATTTTGTCCCTCCAATGGTGGCAATCACTAGAAAATCTGACAGTGGGGTCTCCTTTCCATCAACCCCTTTCTCAGGCCACCCTAACAACAGATGCATCACAGGTGGGTTGGGGAACACACCTGAATCATCTCTCTACCCAGGGCACCTGGACTCCACAGGAGGCTGGTCTACACATAAACCTCCTGGAATTAAGAGCCCAGCTCAGCTACAAGACAGTCCTAGTCCAGACGGACAATCAAGTAGCCATGTTCTATGTGAACAAGCAGGGTGGGACAGGCTCTCTGTCATTATGCAACGAAGCTTTACAACTGTGGGCCCTCACCAGAGAGTATCAAATTCACCTTCTAGTGTTATATCTTCCAGGTATTCAAAAGCTTTGGGCGTACAAACTCATTCGAGTACTGCTGCCTCACGAGTGGTCTCTCCACCTGGACCAGGTGGCAAAGATATTTTATCTCTGGGGCACTCCAGACATAGACTTCTTTGCAAGTCTACTGAATGCCAGACTTCCCCGGTTCTGTTCCAGGATTCCGGCTCACAATTGTCAGGCAAGGGATGCCTTCCTTCTTCACTGGGGTCAGGACTTCCTTTATGCCTTCCCACCCATTACCCTCATCCCTAAAACACTCTTCAAGCTTCAGAGAGACAGGGGTCGCATGATTCTCATAGCGCCACAATGGCCACACCAAACATGGTATCTCCTGCTTCTACATCTCTCTCAAGCTGCACCTCTGGAGTTAGGGCATACTCCAGATCTCTTTTCCCAAGAGGACAGGATGCTATGGCACCCGAGTCCCCAGTCCCTGCATCTCACGGCCTGGTTGCTGAAGGCTTAGACCTCCAGGATTTCAACCTGTCCCTATAGGTAAAGGATATCATTCAGGCTTCTAGAAAACTTTCCACAAGAAGATCTTATGCCTTCAAGTGGAAACGTTTTACTATATCTATCAGCAGACAGCCTATGCCCTCTCATAAAAACCGATGACAACAGGAGACCAAGAAGAAAAAGAACCTCAGACACCATCAGAACACCAAAAGAATTTGCTAAAACAAGGCTGGCCACATCAAGGAGGGCACTCTCCCTGGCAGCACCCGCTATATGGAACTCTCTCCCAGACCACATAAGATCAACCAAGAACCTCAAGGACGTCAGAAAACTTCTTAAGACTGATCTATTTACAGTACATTTCAAGGACCTCACATAAATTTTCTACCTCAAGACATTACAGGATCACGATCCTACCCCCAAGACATTACAGAATCTCAATCCTAGCACGCATCTCAAACAGCCCCATTTTGTATATATGTATATAGTTCATTATGTAAATAGTTCACCGATATAATCTAACGCGCTGCCCCACACACTACACGTCTCAGTTCTCACACTGCATGCTACAAACTACACTTTATTATTGATTTTGATGTGCCACACCGCCTTGATTTAACGATAAGGCGGTATACTAAATCCTTCTAAATAAATAAAATAAATAAATATATGGTGCTCCAAGAAGGGATTAAACCCCCTTGTCATATCTTTAGAATCGATACTGGAGTATCTCCTTTACTTATCGAATTCTGGCCTAAAGACCAATTCGGTAAGAGTCCATCTTAGTGCATTTGCAGCTTCTTATAAGCCTCTTAATGGACAACCAATTTCCTCTCATACACTCGTATCCAGATTTATGAGAGGTCTTCTATTAACCAAACCTCCCATTAAGCCACCACCGGTGGCATGGGATCTAAATCTAGTTCTCGGGCAGCTCATGAAGCCACCTTTTGAGCCTTTAGCCACTACAACCCTCAAGCTTTTGACCTGGAAGGTCATCTTCCTAATTGCAATCACCTCTGCACGTCGCATTAGTGAACTGCAAGCTTTAATGGCTCCTTATACTAGGTTTCATCATGATAAGGTTGTTCTTAGAACTCATCCACACTTTATGCCAAAGGTGGTTTCGCCTTTTCATTTGAATCAATCAATTTATCTTCCTGTATTTTTTCTGAGGCCTCACGCCTCTAATGCAAAAAGAAACCTTCATACTTTGGATTGTAAAAGAGCCTTAGCCTTTTACCTACAGAGAACACAGCAACATAGAAAGTCCTCGCGACTTTTTATAGCTTCTGACTCTAGTCATTTGGGGCTTCCAGTCTCCAAAAGAACTTTATCTAAATGGATTGCCCAATGCATATCCTTTGCTTATGAGGGTAAGGGTCTTCCTCTTCAAGGCCATGTCACAACTCATAACGTGAGAGCCATGGCAGCTTCCATGGCTAATCTCCACTCCGTGTCTATCGATGACATTTGTCGAGCAGCCACCTGGGCTTCGGTACGCACCTTCACAGCCCACTACTGTCTGGATAAAGCCTCCCGTCGGGATGCCTTCTTTGGCCAACCGATTCTTCAAAACCTCTTTCAGACCTAATTCAACTCCTACCCACCAACCCTGGTGGAATGCCAGAGATCCATGGGAGGAAGGATGCCTATCTTTCTAGGGTGGCACCTTCCTGGGGCTATCTCCCTGGCATCTTCAGCTAGGGAGTCCCCATATGTGAAGACTACATTCCTGCTTTTTCCTGGAGATAGCATAGTTACTCATCTGTAACAGGTGATCTCTGGGAACAGCAGGAATTTAGTCTTCACAACCCACCCACCTCCCCTAGGAGTTGTCTCTCTATCTCTTTGTCTCTTTCCTCTCTCCCTCTATCCTTTCACTCAGCTACAAACTTAACTGAAGAGGGACAGTTGGAAAGGCGGGAAGGCAGCGCGCATATGCTGAGGGATGCTCCCAAAAGCGTTCCTATTGGACGCTGGGGAGCGTTCTCGCACAGGCTCTGTCGGTACCGACGATACCCAAATGTGAAGACTAAATTCCTGCTGTTCCCGGAGATCACCTGTTACAGGTGAGTAACTACGCTTTATCCTTGTACATTGGCCCTCCTTTCTCTTAAAACATTTTCATTTGCGGATCAGATATCCAAACCCCTTCCCCTCTCTTTTTTGAATGCTCTTCTCTTTGGCCCTACAATGGTCAAACAGCATCTAGGATCAGGGCACTCTAAAAATAGTTAGAGGTAATATAAATACCTTGCTGCCTTTACTAGATCCACAAACTTTATAAAGTGCACAACCTATAGAAACAAATAGAAGTCCAGTTTGTGACTTGGGGGCAAGATGGCAGCAGGATCTTATTCCAGTGTGACTGCGTTGCTGTGATCTTCCTTAACCAGCGTTTTTACTTACCCCGGATCTGCCCCGATGGGACGGAGAAAGCGTCAGCCGGCCAGCCTACCATCAGGCTCGGCATCATCTACCGCTGCTGGTCAAAGGACTTTAGATTCTTACGGCTTTATGGCTCCTGGAGCTAGAGCATCTTTGGCGGTGGAGCAGAGTGAATTCTCTGCTTTGCTGAGTGTCAGGAGTTTGGCTTTCCTCTAAGCAGCGTGCCCCCTCCCCCGCTGCGTAGTTCTTTCCTGTGGCATGCTGACTAGCACACCATCTTGTGGAAGTGAAGAGGGCTTACTGGCAACTTTGGCGCTACCTTCAGACTCTGTACAGTGTCTTGCTGGAACGGCAGCGGGATCTTCATTGTCTGATTTGGAACAGATGCAGCCGGCAGGGTCTCAGAGTTCAGCTTCCGATTGCAGGGGAAGTGGTGAGACCTGCAGTGATTACATTGGAGGCGCTATGAGATGCGATAACAGCCTTGACTACTTCCTTGTCATCAGTTAATGGGGACTGTGAGTAATGAGCTTTCTCAAGTAAAGCAAAACTTTTCTGAAGTTTCCAGGATTCAAGAGCAACAGGCAGGAATGATTTTTCGGTTACAGAGTGAAATTGGACAGCTCTGTGAGTCGCAAGTTGCCCAGATTAAAGCCAGGATTCTGTTGGCTAGGAAGATGGAATACCTGGAAAATCAGACTCGTAAAAATAACCTTAGATTTAGATTTTCCTAAGTTTCCAGTGCTGTGTACCTTGGAGATGGTGAGAAAGTATTTCTGTGAGGTCTTGAAGATCCTGCAGGATTATTTTCCTTCCCTGACTCAGGCCCAGTATTTGTCTCTGGGTTCTTGTGACCGCGGTAGTGGTCCTGGGACTGTTTTGGAGGGAGCTGGGGACTTTACCGGGTTCTTGGAAAGCTCTCTCGAGGTAGTTATGAAGAGGTCTACCCTGATCATTACTCTAGCACTAGAATCAGAAAAACTTTAATTCTTCGTTCTTATTTCAGGAATTTCAATGAATTTTTCCTGGACTCTCATGTCTACATTTTCCCCAATCTCTCATGTCCTACCCAACTAAGGAGGAAGGAATTCCTTGAGCTTAGGCCCAGGGTTCTGTCCCTGGGGACAGTTTTTGTGCTGAAATTTCCTTCTCGCTGTTATATTTCCTATAAGGATAAAAATGTCCTTTTATTTGAGCCCAGGCAACTCCTGTAATTCTTGGTTGCTAGGGAAGGGCCTGAGGTAGTAGTAGCATCCCCTTCAGCTAACATATAAGTATCGTCCTGCTGTTAATGTAGCTTTTCCTTCTATTTTAGGATACTGGTTTGTGGTCTTGATATATAGTGTTATTTCCTGAGGCCCCCTTCCTCATTTTGTGGTCTAATTTGGAATGGCTTTTTCTTTTTCTATTAGACAATTTAGTTTCCTTGTTTTTTGGATTATATGGGATGCCATTGTCTTTTTCATTCATGTGTATGCCTGAATGTATATCATATAAACATTAAAAAAAAAAAGAAAAAAAAAAAAAGAAATTCAGGTGAACTGTTTTGTGCTCGTATGTGTTATCTCTACAACACATTTTGTTTGTTTGGGTATGTATATAGTGCCATACACCAAAGCACATGACCAAAAGCCCTGCCAGTAAAATTTTCAGTCTTAAGTGGATATCTTAGGTGTTGGAAGATGGTGGCTTGCCTGAAATCACAAGGTGTGAGTTGGGATAAGCACAATTTGAACCATAATCATTTTTTTTCTCAGCCTTTTGCACAAATCTTTAGGCAATATCCTTGCATTCACCTTTCCATTGCCCTTTTGACAGGTCAATTTGTAGTATAAACACTATCCTATCCGTTGTTTTACCCTGTTAACACATGATAACTTGACTGACTTGCCAGTTTTCTTTCTGTTAATTCCAAACAGAAGACTGATGGGTGGGATCCAGTGGACCAGAGCAGTCCCTACGGGGCTCTTAAGTGCAAATTGCCTCTCCTTCTTGTCTGCAGCTCAGGCCTGACTCCCTCTTGTTTGAGCAGTGCTACTGCAAACTTACCACAAAGAGACCAGGCAAAGAGGTTTAGTATACTTTCTCCTGATAGTAACTTCCTCAGAGCAAATTTGATGGAATTAAAGCAGAAAAGACAAAGCAATATGTAGCAGAATAAGAACTTATTTTCCCCCAAAACACATGCCTGCCGTTATCTGATAGAAAAAAATACAAGATGATATAAAACTGATAATGCTGGTTTGGAATGACCTAATTAAAGTCAAAGGGGTAAAAAATAGCTAAACATTTATCTTCATTATTGGGCTGAGATATACTTCACAACAAGGCCTCATTGAAGCAGGTTAAGTCTAGTCTGGAAAAGTCACTTGCTGAAAATCAAGGTCTGCTTGCTGACTCTGTAGTTTATTTATTTATTTAAAAAAATTATAATCTCCAGGAACAAGCAGGAATGAGATTTCACATATGGGTACGTCGGTACCGACGGAGTCTGCACGGGAACGCTTCCCAGTGTCCAATCAGAACGCTTTTGGAAGCATCCCAACACGCCTGCGTGCTGCTTTCCCGCCTTTCCCAACTGCCTCTCCTCAGTTTTCGTTTTTCCGCGGAGCCGGCAGGACGTCCTCCTGTCACCGCAGAAAATTCTTCTTTTATTTTTTAGTTTTCTTGTGGTCGCGGCAGCCTTCCCCGACGCCACCGGTACCGCCGGTGTTTCTTTTCTCTTTTCTTGTAAAATTTTTCCTTTTTAAGGAATACTTTTTCCTTCTTAGTGCCTCACGGTTTTTTAGGCCTGCTAGGACTATTCACTTTCCTTCATGGAACCGCCAGCCACTATCCCCAAGAAATGTACAAACTGTGGCGGTACAAACTTAATTTTAGACACTCACAATTGGTGTCTAACCTGCTTGGGTCCTGACCATTTTCCTCCGGAGTGTCCCTCCTGCAATAGTATTGTGGGAAGAAGTTTTCAGCATCGAGTTCCCCTCGATACGCGGTCCCCATCCAACTTCAGGGCACCGGCCATCTCTTCTTCTACACAGGATCAGGTAACCCAAAACCAGTCTGTTAAGACTAGCCAGTCCTCGAGTGGCAGATCTCATGCACAGCATAGAGATGCCTCTGGCCTTGCCCTCGAGAACACACTGGCTTCAAAACCCCGGTGGGAGTCTTCGACCTCCAAAGCCCGTGTGGGGTTTCAGGTTGTTCCTGAGGTTCACCCCTCACAGAACATACCTGAGCCATGCTCGGTGGTGGCATCCGCTTCGAGCGGTACCGATACCCCGGCATCAGCAATGGTGTTGATGAAACATTCCTCACCAAGGATCGTAGTCTGGCGTCCTTGGTACCTATGGGGCCGTTGGATACGCTGCACACCGACCTTCCAGTATCGGTATCGATCCTGGTACCGATATTAGTACCGACGTCGGTACCCTCCAGATGTGCATCGATAGACTCGCTTCCTTCAATGCCGAGTCTGGAATCGATCTCCAATCTGGAGGACTGGGTACCGACTCGCCTTGGTACCGACACCAGACGGTACCGAAGGCACGGTTCCGATGATCCAGTTCTGGCACTCTCGGTTTCTTCGATACCATTAGAGTTGTCACCGGCTGGCCTTCATCCACCGGTATCGGATACGGTACCGAAGTCGGTACCGGTATCCACATTACCATTGCTGTCGGTGCCTTCCATGTTCCTCTCATCAGGCTCGCTTCCCTCGGTACCGAGTTTGGAATCGATCCCTAGCATGGACGATGTGCTACCGACTGTCACTGGTCCCGACCTCCTGCGGTACCGGCGACCATCCTCTAAGGATCCCATACTTTACCATTCAGGATCTTCTATTCCTATAAAGTTGGATAGATCCCTCGGTGCCAACGCTAGTTCTTCGACAGATCTAGCCTATCCAAAAGAATTTCCCTCTGGGGATTCTTCTTTTCAGGCTTTTCTCCTGGATATGGCAAAATCACTTGCCATTTCTATTCCTGGACAGGATCCTGCACAAGGGAATACAGGATCCCTGTATATTCCTGGGAGAGCAAAGGACAACATCATGCTTCCTTTGCATCATTCCTTGCAGGATCTCCTTCTACGAATGTGGGAAGCTCCTTTAAAGGTACCCCCACTTTCTAGAGCAACTGATCTTCTATATTTTATTTATTTATTTATTTGTCCTAGATTTGTATACCGCTACTTCCAGTGATCAGCAGCGGTTTACTTGCGTAGCAAGGGTGTCTGAACAGTACAATTTAAGTATACAATCTGATTTCCGGGAGTAGCACACATCAACACAATATGGTACAATGATATATCAGGTGCCCCCCTCTCCAGGGTTTCAAAAGACTCAACTTCCTCATCATTCCATTGTTGTAGAATCAGCAATGAGGCAGGTGAAGAGTACTAAAAAGCACTCTTCTTATCCGCCAGGTCGTGAGTCTAAGACTTTAGATGCCTTTGGACGCCAAACCTTCCAGGCATCCATGCTTTCAGCAAGAATTCTCTCATGTATTTTCTAATGGGTTTATCTCTTGAGGAGGTCACAAAGAAATTACTTTTTTTGACTCCCTTTCTTCAAGAGCCCAAAACTGCAGACTATTCCTTACTGGTTAGTCATGCTCAAAATATCTCTAGGTTCCTTACTCGTGCTTCCCTTGAGTCTGTTAGCAGGACGTCTGCTATAGCTATAGGGACACGACGTAAAGTCTGACTCCAGGCTTCAGACTTGGACAAATGGGCACAAGAAAGACTGGGAAATACTTCTTGCACTGGAGAAAATCTCTTTAACAAGAAGTCTTTACTCCAGGTTGCTCAGTTAACCACTGACTTTCCTGTTTCCAGAGGCTGTTCTACGCCTTCTTCTTTCCCAGTTGGTAGGAAATGTCCTGCCAACCTTTCTTCCCCTAGGGGGAGAAAGTTTTATCCATCTTCTGCCCATCATACAGATGTTCCCAAACAGGGGAAACATCGCCCTGGTCTGAAGAATCCACAACCTCAGCAGGGTCAACAGATCATCATTACCCCTCTTGGTTGGTGGTTAGAGTGGCAGTCTTCTTTTCACTTGAAGTATCTGCACTAATTTTATCTTAACCTTTTCTAGATATCTCTTCATGAGACATCTTTTCTTTTACTCTAAGAGTCTTTATGAGGATCATGCCCATGCTTAACAGGTTTTCTCTTCCTCTTTGGGGAAAAGAGAAGTGACAACTATCAATAACACAGTTCTTTCCCTGTACTGGCATGTATCATCTTACCTTTCAGAGACTTCCTCCATATTCAGTCTCCTTCAACTCTGTCTTACCTTCCTCTTACTACAACATTTGATTTGTAAGAGTGGCTCTTTTACACTGGTAAGCCCCTATGGTCCTCTACCTGTTCCATAGGGTAATTCTCCCTTCCAGAGTTATCTCCCCTTTTATTACCTTAGGGCAGCTCATCAGACAATAGTTAGTCCTACTCTGTCTGTTTCTTTTTCCCAATCTAAAAAAAAAAAAAAAAAAAAAAAGGAGGGCAAAAGAAATTTCCTTCCGCTGCCCTGGTAGTTGCTGCAGATACAGCAATTCCTAGTGGTTAAGCCACTGGTTCTGTTCACCACACAACCAGGGGTTCCCCTCCACTAGCAATCCTTCTAAACCCCAAACAGGTTATCAACCTCGTTTGGAAAACCCTATTATCACAGACTGGTTGGTTAACTTCTATTCTTCGCCCCCTTGTCCTTGGCAGAATAGTTTGTTACCCACTGGCTTTACACAGCCAGTTTTTCTTCTAACCAACCTGCAGCATGCTCTCTGCAACTCTACAGAGTAGCTTTGCACTATGGGCCCTTGCTAGAGAGCATTAGTATCTTGCCTAGCAGATAACCCTAGATGGTTAGGAGGGGTTCCCCCAGTCATGTTTTCATGACTGGTAGGTATTCCCTACCCTTACCATCTCATCTTAAATCTCTTTTGAGACATAAGACTCAGGCCTTTCATCACGTGAAAACCTAAAGAATGGCCAATTCCCTGGCTTGGCCTATATCTCCTTTGGTCTTCTCGTCAGAGATAATTTTCTTTCAGTGGCAGCTAAAGGACACCTGATACCCATCTTGCCCTCATAGGCGGGTCACTATGGTATCTTCCTCCAGTGGCGTCCTCTATTCATTCTCCATACGGCAGTTCTGGAGAGATCTGGACTTGCTGCCTGCAGACTGAAGTTATCCTCTGCATTTTTCACATAGGCCATCCTGGTTATTCAAGAGCTCAAATTCTGAAAGGAATCTAGACTCCTCCTTGTCAGGGAGACCATTCCTCTGACTCTGCCAGTCATAACCAGGGAAAGAGGATTCTCTATGCATCTATTCAAGCATGTATCACCCTTCTTGCTATTAGATGAATCTTTCTCTCTCCCCATATCCCTAGGGGGGATCTGGTTCTATAGACATCTCTCCATCCACATACCTGGAGACATGTGTCTATATGCCTACATATTCATATATATATATCTATATCTATCTGTGTATCTTCTGCCCATACATATCTCTTTCTATATATATGCATATATACCCTATATGTGTATATATTTATATCTATATCTATATATCTATATCTATATCTATATCTATATATATCTAGTGAGATATATCTTTTAGGTAGATGTGTATTCACATACGTATCTATCTGTCTGTTTAGGTTCAGATATCTATACATTCCTATATGATCCTGACAGATGGGCACTACCCTTGTCAATGCTGTAACAGCATACTTAGGGTTCTACACATATAACCACTTCCTGTGGTAATTAACAAACTTTCTCCTTACCATAACCTTTCAGGGTTAGGTACCTCTGAAGCTCTCCATGTACCTTTTTCTTTCCTAATTGACCCCATTTAGGAAAGACATTGCGGAGCTTCAGTTAATCTAAAGCTTAGCGCTTCCTAAGTCTGTCCTTACTTTCTTATCAGATACAAGGGTCTCCATACCCTTTCTCTCCTACATGGACTGATTCCATTCCCAGTCCAGTTGGGTCAGACTCAGTTTTCTTTGGTCCTACGATTGTACTGTTTTTGGACCAAAACAGCTTAAGCTTTCTCTAATAGTACTTTCTGCGTCTTCCGCTGAAGCTCTACCTCTTATACTACCCCAGTTTTCCCCTGGGGCTATTTCTCACCCTGAAGGGTTCTGACCTCCACTTGTTTTTTCTACTTTTATTATCTCTATTCTCAGTGAGGTACTCCTCAAGGTTCTTCACTGGCTCTTCTAACAGATCCATATGAACCTCAGTAGATTTTTGCAGTGCCAACAAGGGAGGCCCATATTACAATATTTTACTTCTAAATGACCTCTATACAGGGCCTTCCTCTTTAGAAGCCCTGTTCTAGCCCAGCTGTTCCACATCTCCTTTTCTGTATTCAACTCCTACCCTCCATCCCCAGGATGCCTGAGGTCCTGAGGAATAGCATGGCTCTCTCTAGACTCGCAACATGCTAGGACTCCCTCTGGGCATCTCAGCTTGGGAGTCCCCATATGTGAAGACTCATACCTGCTTGTTCCTGGAGATAGCACAGTTACTTACCTGTAACAGGTGATCTCTGGGAACAGCAGGAATAAGTCTTCACAACCCACCCACCTCCCCTAGGAGTTGCATTTCTCTATCTCTATCTTTCCCTTCCTTGCTCTCTCTCTCTCTTTGCCTCAGCTTTAAAACTCAACTGAGGAGAGGCAGTTGGGAAAGGCGGAAAGGCAGCATGCAGGCGTGTTGGGATGCTTCCAAAAGCGTTCTGATTGGACACTGGGAAGCGTTCCCGCACAGACTCCGTCGGTACCGACGTACCCATATGTGAAGACTTATTCCTGCTGTTCCCAGAGATCACCTGTTACAGGTAAGTAACTGTGCTTTCCGCACCAACACCTAGGCGGATAATAAAAAAAATACATAAAATTTACACCTAAAAGCAATAACCAAACATAACGACATGAACATGCTTCAAAGACATATAAACCTGCTAGCTTGTTCAACACAAGGAAATAGCCTGACATCATATACGTGAAGATTAGCTTACCAAAATAAATGCACCTTCAATTTTTTTTTTTGAAACACCAAAATATATGATATGCAGCACAATTCTGCTGGCAAAGTATTTCAAATTGTTGGGGTGGTCATGGAGAATATTCTGTTCTGAAACACTTGAAAATGAATCTGCTGAATTAACAGAACATCTAGCAATAAGGTCTCCTGCGAGCATAAAGCACGAGGAGTGGAGTAAATTCGCAAAGAAGCAGACAAGCTAAGTAGAGCTCCATGATTGAGACTTAAATTCCAGCCTGATGTCTTTATATAAAATTTGGAATTTAATTGGTAACCAATATAACTTAGATAAATCAATAGAGATGTGCTCAAACCTTCTGCTATTAGTAATGAGACGTGCCACCACATTCTGTGTCAACTGCAAATGCCGGATAGCACATGAGAGAAGCTCGAGAAATAGACTATTACAATAGTCAAGTGGTGACAAAACCAGAGCTTGAACCACAGTATGCAGATTCTCAGGAGACAGAAATGGTTTAAGTCTGTGGATTAAATGAAACTTAAAAAAGACAGCCTTGGTAACTTTGTGTATGAGCTTGCATGTTCAATTAGGTATCGAGCACGACCCCTAGGTCGCCAGCTTCTCGTGCTGATGTTGATAGAACTCCAAGCAGCCATCTTACAGATGTCTTCCACTAATGGATGAGATTGTGAAAAGTTTGTCAATTCTTTTTGTAAACTAGAAATTCAGCACTAAATCCATCTAGCAGTAGGTTTTATTAGCCCCAGATAAAACAAAAACTCTGTCACACCCAAAATTGCCTTTAAATGGAATATTAAGGTGCTTTTGACATCTAGCGTAAAATGTCTTTATTTTTTAGTGTTATGTTTCAGGCATAGTGCACACAGGATGATCTCCTTATTTGGAAAGAAGTTAACTTTTAAAACAAAACTTGAAAGTTGTCTGGAGAAATGGAGAGGTCAAAAGAGTGATATCAATTTGTGTACTCTTCTGGCAGAAAATATCACTTTAAGGATGAAAATTGGGTCTCCCTCCAGTCACTCAAGCAAGAATGTCATTAAGGCATCAAGAACCAGATTCCAATTTTGTGATGGCTGAGACTTCATTGTACCAGACCATTTAAACATTGAGAAGAAATGACCTTTCATCATGTCTCAAATTACCTGGCTTGCAGAGTGCTTTTGCTGAGACAGACATCATTATTTTTTATAAAACCAACCACCTTCTCTACCAACAAAATTTCAATTGTGCTTCAGAGATAAAAACAAAAAATGGATTGGGATCTTATGCTAGCAGGTCATCAACTGTAGAAACCCACCTCATGTGGATCTGTATGAGGATGGGAATTCTCTCCTTTTTTTTTTTTTTTGTTTAACTCTGATCTTGATCAGTCTTTATTGAATGTATCATCTGGGCTGATGTTGTGGAGGGAAGACAAGCAAGAATACTGCCTAGGTCCCCCAGTACCTTGAGAAGGCCTCTTGAGAAAAGCTGAGGTGATTAGTGAGGCAGTTTGAGTGAAAAAATATTTTCTCTTTTTAGTCTTAAATAGGTTACCCTGTAGCTTCATTGCATGTCCTCTAGTCTTTCTATATTTTGATAACGTAAACAATCGATCTACATTTACCCGTTCCACTCTATTCATTAATTTATAGACCTCTATCAAATCTTCCCTCGGCCGTCTCTTTTCCAAGTTGAAGAGCCCTAACCTTTTAAGCCTCTCCTCACAGGGATATCCTTCCATCCCCTTTACCATTTTGGTGGCTCTTCTGTGTACCTTTTCTAATTCCGCAATATCCTTTTTAAGATACAGCGACCAGAATTGCACACGATATTCAAGGTGTGGTCGCACCATGGAACAATACAGAGGCATTTATAATAATCTGTTTTATTCTCCATTCCTTTCCTTATGATTCCTAACATTCTATTTGTTTTCTTGGCTGCTGCTGCACACTGGGTGGAGGGTTTCAACATGCTATCCACAATGACACCTAAATCTTTTTCCTGAGTGGTGGTTCCTAATATGGAACCTTGCATTGTGTAACCATAGTTTGGGTTTTTCTTTCCTAGATGCATAATTTTGCACTTGTCCATATTAAATTTCATCTGCCATTTGAACATCCAGTCTTCCAATTTATCAAGATCCTCTTGCAATTTTTCACAATTCTCTTGGGTTTTTAACAACTTTGAATGTTTTTGTGTCATCTTCAAATTTGATTACCTCACTCGTTATTCCCATTTCCAAGTAATTTACGAATATGTTAAAAAGCAGTGGACCCAACACAGATCCCTGAGGTTACGCCACTATTCACCTTTCTCCATTGAGAAAATTGGCCATTTAGCCCTACCCTCTGCTTTCTATCTTTTAATCAGCTCTTGATCCACAGTAGTACACTGCCTCCTTTCCCATGACTTTTTAATTTCGCCAAGAGTCTCTCATGAGGGACCTTGTCAAAGGCTTTCTGAAATTCCAGATACACTATATCAATCGACTCATCTTTGTCTTCCTGTTTATTCGCACCATCAAAAAAACATAACAGATTAATAGGACAAGACTTTTCTAAGCTAAAGTCATGTTGGCTGTCTCCCATTAAACCATGACTATCTACGTGTTTAGTAACTTTGTTCTTTATAATGATTTCCTCCATTTTTCCTGGTACTGACATCAGATTCACTGGTTTGTAGTTTCCCTGATCACCCCTGGAACCCTTTTTAAAAATTGGTGTTACATTGGCCATCCTCCAATCTTCAGGTATTACTGATGATTTAAATGATACAGTAGTTCACAGATTAGTAATAGTAGTAGTTTTGTTTCTGAAATAAATACTTAAATCAGTTGCTGTCAAAGATTCTGGTGGTAAAACGCTCGGCTTGTTGGCTCTATTAAATCTACAAACAATTTGAAACAGGATTTGGGGACTTTTCTCTTAATTCCCCCTTATCCTTGCTTGCATATAAAGATAATCCCATCCACTATAGTCTATTTGTACGTTGTGTCGCCCCTGTTCAATGTAGACCCAACTTGTGTAACCAACCACTTTGATTGAAGGAAAAAGTGGTATACAAATCTGGATGGATAGATAGAAAGATACATAAATAAATAAATAAATTAGCCAATAGTTTGTTTTACCACAATAATAGCTTATTCATAAAACTTTGCTTGTTCCGTTCATTTCTTTAAATTCGTCTTTATCTTTTCATTTCCTCTTTTATCGTATCCCCTGCTGCTTTAGCAGACTAAGTACTTCATGGAACCATGTCCCTTCTCATCTCCCTACACCAACTTCAGTCACTGTTACTGGTGCTACCTTCCCTAACATCATAGGCAACTCTATATTCTAGAGTGAAATCTGTTCTTGTAATGATTTACCTTCCAATGCTTCCTGCCCAGGTTTAGATTTTCTATACAGTAATCTTTTGGCATTTAATGACTGTCTACCCAATTTTGTTTTTAATATTCCTCCCCTTACTCTTCTATGTTAGCCATCCTACTACTCTAGGATTATGAAAATTTAAATAAAGAATGTGGTACCCCATAATGAGTAAGGAACTTGAACTTTTTGTTGTAAGTCCAAGTCCTGTAAAGCTGTCAAACCATCCTCCTCTTTTCCAATTTGCTCCTTTAAAGTGCAAGCTGAAGTCTCCCAAGATAATTCATTTCTTGTAAAACTTCAGTAGCAAACTCAGCGTTGACCACATAGACAACTTTGCAAAAGGACTCAATATCACTAAACTACCCACCCTATTCTCAGCTATTCTATTACCACGGTACTTAGGATTCCTTTGACCTGCAACTGCCAAGGAAACTGAAGACTATGACTCAAGGGGGGGAAAAAACCCTCAGAAGAAACGTCAGCCAGAAACTTTGTTGCCAGAGATGGATTGTAAATTGCTGAAGATAAGGATGTTGGGTCTCTGCCCAACTTTTGGCTATCTTATTCTAGATTATCAAACCAAGGAATCATAACAGTAGACTTTCATCTCTCAGCACAGTCTTCAGGATGTCCCCCAGTAAGTCTGGTTTTCAGAATATCCACAGTGAATATGCATGAAATAAACTTGCATGTACTGATTCCATTCTGTGCAGATCCATCTCATGAATATTCATTGTCTGAGAGTATTGTGGTGACATTTGTGTTTTAACAATGTGTGATTGTTTTGCATGCACATTCATTGGGGATATCTTGAAAATCAGACTAGCCAGGTGTATCTCAAATGATGTTGAGAATCCCTGCCTTAGACAGATGTATTCTTTGCACAGGCAATGCTCAGTTCAAGCACTTACACATGGACAGTCTGTCTCTTTTCTTAGAAGGAAAGAAAAGTTTCAGAGAGTTTTACAATAACACTTCCTTGGTGGCTAGATCAATGGATAATATGCCAACCCTTTTAAACCTAGGCTAAGGAGAACATTGGAGGCCCTCTTTGATACTTGGTCTGGAAACTGCATATCTAATGTGGCAGTAAACCATCCAGATACTGTATATACTTCAGGTTTTTTTTCTTTGTTTTTGTTTTCCTGTTTTTCAGTCTAGCTCAGACTGACCAGGCTGTAGGAGCAGAACTGAAAATATTGGGTAGAAGGCCTAAACAGATGAGTTCTGATATTGATATACTGGGACGTAGCGAAGGCTTCTTGTATCCAAGAGGTTCCACAGATGAAGGAATGCTGAGGTGGGACCGTAAGTGCAGCTTGGTGTAAAAAAGGTGCTCATCAAAATGCTAGATGAACCAGCCAACTAATACCAGGTCAGTTAGTCAGCCATAAGTGCTGCATACCTTGGCAGTTTAGGTGAGACAGACAGTTCTCAGAAGAACCTTGCCTGGATGAACCTCTGACCTCCAGCTAGAAGGTTGTCAGTAGGTTTCACTCAGCTGGCTGGCTTCCTTAGCCTGTTCTGTGTGTGCTACTTCATTTCAGAGGCCATCCTGTTCATTTTTGAGATCTGTATATAAACTTACTCCTGTCTAGATCTCTTTGCCAGAGCTTGGTCTATACCTTGGTGTTACCTTGTACTT
The DNA here is from genome assembly GCA_033557465.1 of Ichthyophis bannanicus. Lineage (NCBI taxonomy): Eukaryota > Metazoa > Chordata > Amphibia > Gymnophiona > Ichthyophiidae > Ichthyophis > Ichthyophis bannanicus. The sequence continues at coordinate 1,355,755,731 of CM066031.1, forward strand.
GCCTCCAGGCTATTCTTTGGATCCTCATTCGCCATGTGGGACATTCCTAGATCCTGCATCAGTTTCTGTTGGGCCTCAGCTATATTCCTCTCTTGCACCTTCTTGATAAGTGTCCCTATGCTTATGTTTCCTATCTCCTTTGGAGTTCTTCTATTCCTGGTTCTCACCTTGGGTCCTGGGTTTGGAAGCGAAGACCTGGCTGCCACCAGCACAGGAGGGCTGAACCCAAAGGAAAGGTGAGTTTGCAAGCAGATGACCTTATCCTGGGACCCTAGGATGCACCATTCTGCAGAGAACCTGTCTGTGGTTTTTGCCTGTTCACCATTCTTGGGTCTTTTCTACTGATGAGAACCATAACAAAAGCCTGACCTTGGTTCAGACACAGATGGCCTTCCATGGGATTATTTGTAACCACCATAGTTGAGAGATACTATTGGAAAATATACAGTAGGTGCTTAGCATTTAAAATGGCTGCTGTATTAGCCAAATGGGCTTCCACATTGAGCTTAAACTAAAATCTTGAGTGAGACTGTGCTGCAGGTAGAGAGGAATAGTAGATGAAGGATTTGTATTTCAGCATTTCCTAGTGGTAGCTCTGGACTTTTCCATCTCCAAATCACACATAGCCATCAATGCTGAATTTGGGAGGAAAGCAATAGGATGCAGATTTTTGATAGAGGAGTAACTGTGCACAAAGTTTGGGTCATAATGCCATGGTGAAAACCGGGTGCCCGATATTCAGCAGCAGTGACACGGGTGATTACAGCGACTAGCTGTTGCTGCTGAACTCTAAACCTGGATATTCAGTGCCAAAGCAGGAAGCTAACTGGGCAGCGACGATATTTAGCCACTGCACCTGACTTTCGCCACCAAGGGATAACCGGGCAGCAGCTGAATATTGCCACTGACTGGTCATCCCAGGTACCACCCACGTACCGTCATCAGAATGCCCTGATGCTAACTGGTTAGCATCGGGGCGTGTAGTGGTGGTACCTGCGGATATCCAGCTGGCTGAATATCCATGACAGCGGCATTTACACGGTTTTCATGTCTGCAAACCATGTAAATGCCTTTGAATATCGAGCCCTGTATCCTTAGTAGCGTTCCTCATTAAGGTACTTACTGTTTTCATGATTGACTTTGACTTTGCAAGTACAAAGTAATACCCAGTAGCACTTAGTACTTACAACATAAAAAGTTTTAGCATAGTAGAATGTTCCTAGAAATGTGTGTTGTAGCAGTGAAAAATACTGTATGCTTGAGAACTATTGTAAGCTAGAACTATTTTTGCTTTTTAATGAAATAAAAAACAGAATTTTCCAAATAAACCTACATTCTCTCCTCTATCCCATCTCTATGTCACCAGATGTGCCAGCAAGCTAATGCTCAGCCACAGAGGCGTTGTTTGCTCTCAACCTCTGCTCATTCTCTCTTCTGTGGTACTGGTGTTTAAGTCTAGTCTGTTGGTGGAAACGTTTACTTCATCACAGGAAGAAATGACTGGATATGCTGCTATCTGTAGCTGTTAAAGTTTTAAGCTGTTCGAAGAGCAATATGTTCATTTTTGTTGGCAATCTGTACTGGCATGTCAAACATTTGAGATGTCCGTGATGAGGTATGGAGCTGGTGTGTCACTGTCTCTGGTCGTTTGTTTTTGATTTTGTATATTTCTTTGATTTTTGTTTGTTACTTATGGAAAATCAATAAAGAAATTTGGACATACGAAAAGAAAGCAGTCATCATTCATGACTGCCTCTCTTTCCAGTCTAATTTATAGTTGGTATATGCTCGAGGATTGCTCCACAACATGTCCTCCTTACTTAAGAATAGTTAAATTCTTGTAAACCTTTATGTTGAGAACAACATGCTCTGAACAACTACCATAATTTAAAAAAAAAATAAAACCTTGACTGTCTCCAATAAATTAGTGTTTGTGTGGGAATTTTGGAGTATTACTTTTGGTTTTGACTAGTTCTGTATGTACCTAATCAAACACCGCTGAAATATTTTTAAAGAAAATTTAATTGAATCTTTTTTTCAGCAGTGGTTTTGATACAATAGGTCACCATAAACTGGTTGATTGCCAGTCAATGCATAAAGAATTAGTGGGATAGAGTCCTCTTTTCAGTGGTTATTCAATGTTACAGGAATATCTATCTATCTATCTATATCAATGGAATGGTGAGGCCGCGGAGCCATGTGCCCGAGGCCGGCGTTAACCGGGGGGGCGGCCATGCGTTGCCCCCCATCGGAGCATGCCGTCTCAGGAGAGGGGGGGCGATTAGGAGCGCTCCCATTGGCTCCGCGAGTTGTTTGGGCGCGGGAGCCAATGGGAGTCGGAGCGGGCAGTCGCTGGGGGTGATGGGTGGGGGTGCAGCGAGGCTCCGGCCTCTTTCGCCGGACGCCGGGTCGCTGGACGGACTCGTCGTCGTCGTCGTCCACCTTGTCGTCCTCCGGTTCGGACTCGGAGAAGGGCGGTGCTGCGGCAACCTCAGGATTGACGGTAGTGGGGCCTCCGACACATGCCGTGCAGCCCACTTTAGCGGCGTTCTCGGAGTTATGGGAGGGGGTGCCGAGGAGGTTGCGGCGGCGGAAAATACAAAAGCGGCGATACATTGACATTTTTAGATTATTGGAAGGTCGGAAGAGGTCAGGCGACAGCAGGAGGAAGCGGAAGGCAGACGAGAAGGCCGGGCGAGTGAGGAGAGTTGGGCGGAATGTGGTGAATTGGACGCGGTCCTTTTTGAGGTTGGCTAGTGTGTGGGGTCAGGTGCACCCGGAACAGTACGGGATGCTGTTGGCCTATGCTGACTCCATCTTAGAGGCGTCACAAACGCACGACGGTTGGGCTTGGCTCAACTACGATGAGCGATTCCGCGATAAGATGGAGGAGAATCAAGGGTTGTCCTGGGGGACTCAGGATATAAGTTTGTGGTTGACGCAGATGGCCGTGCGGCAGAATGTCGGGGGGGTTGGCGGGCAAAAAGGTGGCGCAGTCACGGCTGCAGGGTCGGGGAAGCCCTTTCGTGGGAGCGTGCCTGTGGCAGGACAGAGGGCCATGGGAGGGGGAGGCCCTGGGGACGTCTGTTGGCGGTTCAATAAGTCCTCATGCCCCTTTCCGGATTGTAAATTCCGGCACGCGTGCTCTGTCTGTGGAGGGGGACACTCGGCCCTTAAATGTGTGCGAAAAAGTGTTGCCGGATCCCTCCCCCCCCCGGCTAAGCAATAGGTGGTTGGAGAGTCTAGCCCCCACCCCTATCAGGCTGCAAGCCTTGGTGCCATGGTTGCGACGTTATCCCAGACAGCAAGACAGTGTGATATTGGCAGAGGGGTTCCGATGCGGGTTTCGCATCCCGGTGGTGGGTAAGGTTGCGGAGGGTGGGGCTAGGAATTCGCCATCGTTGAGACGTTTAGCGGATATTGTGCGAGCTAAGTTAGCAGGGGAAATGCGGCTCGGGCGAGTCGCGGGCCCCTTTGGGGAGCCGCCGTTTGAGAGCTTCGTGGTCTCCCCTTTGGGTATAATTCCGAAGAAGGAGCCGGGTAAGTATCGTCTGATACATAATCTGTCTTCCCCCGTTGGTGCATCGGTTAACGACCGCATCCCGCGGGAATTGTGTGCAGTGCGATATGCATCGTTTGATGAGGCTGTGGCATTAGTCAAGAAATGCGGCTCGGGGTGTCTTATGGCAAAGGCTGATATTGAATCCGCTTTTCGGTTATTGCCGGTGCATCCGTCGGCATTTCCGTTGTTGGGATTTCAATTTGAAGGGTGTTTTTACTTTGACAAGTGTATGCCCATGGGTTGCGCGATATCCTGTGCTTACTTTGAGAGGTTTAGCTCCTTCTTGCACTGGGCTATGGGGGAACGGATGGGTTGTAGTCAGTTGGTCCACTATTTGGACGATTTCTTTTTTGTGGGGACGGCTCAGTCTGCGCAGTGTCGGGTCTTGTTGGATGGTTTCAGTTCGATGGCTCGAGAGTGGGGGGTGCCATTGGCGGCCGGGAAGACGGAGGGGCCCTCTACTCGTATTACCTTTCTAGGGGTGGAGCTGGATTCTGAGTTAATGGTAGCACGTTTGCCGGCCGATAAGGTGATTCGCCTGCGCGTATTGGTGGCCAACGTGCTTGGTTCCTCGACTTTGACTTTGCGGGAAATGCAGTCCCTCATTGGTTCCCTGAATTTTGCATGTAGGGTGATTCCCATGGGCAGAGTCTTCTTGAGGCGTCTCGCTTCGGCGACTGCAGGTGTTCGTAAGCCGCATCATCGTGTCAGGGTGTCTCGCAGCATGCGGGAGGACTTGGGAGTATGGGACGAGTTTTTGAGCGGTTTCAATGGCGTCACGGTGTTGCGCGGAGCTTCGGTATCTAGTGAGGCCTTAGAACTGTATACGGATGCGGCGGGCGGGTTAGGATTGGGGGTGTACTTCGGGGGTGCTTGGTGTGCGGCGGCTTGGCCGCGGCTCTGGAGGGAGGCAGGTCTCACTAAGAACATCACCTTTTTGGAGTTGTTCCCAATCGTGGTAGTGCTGTCCTTGTGGCCTGAGCGGATAAGGAATCGCCAGGTCCTATGGTGGTGTGATAATGCGGCGGTGGTCAGCGTGCTTAATAAGTATGCCCCTCGGTGTCGGCCGGTAGCTGATTTGTTGCGGCAGGTGGTTCTAGCTTGTTTGCGCCTGAATGTTGTGCTCAGAGCGCGTCACATACCAGGGCATGCTAATTTAATTGCTGATGCTCTTTCCCGTTTTAAGTGGGAGCGCTTTCGGGCATTGGCGCCGGCGGTGGAGGAGGAAGGTACTGTGATCCCCGAGCACTTATGGCAGATTGGCCTCGGGACCTTACCGAATTGCTGAGGACGTCAGTTTCGGCGGCGACCTGGGAGGCGTATCAGCGGGGCTGCAGCAGCGTGACGACCTTCTTGCAGGGCCAAGGATGGAGGCCGGGACCTGTTTCGGATTTCCTGCTTGGTCAGTATGTACGGGCTGCGAAAGCGGCGGGTCTCGCGCGGTCCACGGTGAGGAGGAATTTGGCGGGATTTTCATTTTTTATGCAGGCGGTCGGTTTAGGGGCGGCGGGGGGGGGGCTTTTGACTCGCAGGCTGTTGCAAGGATGGGAGCGGTCCTATCCATCTGCGGGGGATACCCGTCTGCCTATAACTCATGACCTTTTGGGCCGGTTGTGCGGTGCTTTGACTCAGGTGGTCTCGTCCGGGTACGAAGGTCTGCTGTTCCGAGCGGTGTTTTCCGTGGCCTTTTTTGGTGCTTTCCGAGTAGGGGAGTTGGTAGCGGACTCGGGTCGCCGCGGTGTGGGGGGGGGATTGCAGGTGCAGCACGTGTCATTTGGGGAGGGATGGGTTCGCATACGGTTGGCCCGTTCCAAAACGGATCAGAAAGGGAAGGGTACTTGCGTAGTACTACGGGCGGTGGCGGGTGCGCCTGCGTGTCCGGTCACTTTGTTGTCAGAGTACTTGAGAGTGAGGCCGGTCGGGGCGGGTTCTCTTTTTGTGCATGCGGACACGCGGGTACTTACCCGGTTTCAGTTTACAGCGGTATTGCGGTTGTCCCTCCGGCGTGTAGGCGAGGACCCGAGTCGTTATGCACCTCATTTCTTCCGAATCGGCGCGGCCACCAGTGCGGCAGCTGCAGGGTTATCGGAAGGAGATATCCAGCGGATAGGTCGGTGGAGGTCCCAGGCCTTCCGTGGTTATGTGCGGCTGTAACTGGGGGGGGGGGGGGGACTAACTCTCTTTATTTATTTTGCAGATATAGCACAAGAACAGTGTCGCTGCTGGGTGATTGGCCACTCGTTTGTGTATTGGGCTGGTCGACGAGCAGCAACACGACCGGTGGGTGTGAATCTTGGAGTGGATGCTTCTCGAGTGACCGTATCATGGCTGGGGGAGCGCGGACTGCGGTGGTTTCAGCTCTTACCCTTGCTGCGGCACCATGAAGGCCTGCTTCGGATGTCACCGGATATATTGTTGATCCACCTGGGAGGCAACGACTTGAGTTCCTGGACTTGTCGGCAGCTGATCCGGCGGTGCTCAAGGACTTGAGGGTGGTGATGGCACTGTTCCCGGGTATAGTCGTGCTTTGGTCGGACATTATTCCAAGGCCCGCGTGCCGGGCGCAGCGGCGTTGGTCTAGGGGACTAGCTAAGATTAATCGCCAAATTGGCAGGTGGGTTGGGGAGCACGGGGGGTGTCACATTCTGCATCCGTGGGTAGATGTGGACTGTGCTGGCCTGTTCCGTTCGGATGGAGTACATCTGTCTCCGGTGGGGATGGATTTGCTCCTGAACGATTGGCAGGAGGCCTTGGAATGTCTTATGGATGGGATGCGGACTGGTCGCAGCTTTTTCCTTGGGGGGGCGGCTCAGATCCAAGGGGTCTGAGCCGGTGGCAGGATCCCGGAGGTTTCCGGGGTCCGGAGCCGGATGGCAAGCATTAGGGCGGGGGTGGGGTACCCCCGACCCGGACAATCCCTCAGGTTTTTGCTAATAACATGGCGAAGCCGGATGAGGGAGGGGGAAGCGAATTATTCGGGACTTGTACCCGAGGGAGGCAGAAGCGATGTCACCTTGCTAATAATATGGCGGGTGATGGATCGGCCTGCCGGGGGGGGGGGGGGGTAAGTTCTGTTGTGAGTTTGTAAAGAGTTAATTGTTCAAAGTAATAAAGCTGCGACCAGTTTTTGATCCAAAAATGTGTGATGTTTGTTTTGTGAATGAGGTGGTAAATAAAAGGGGTTGGGAAAAAGGGTATGGGATTGGGGGCGGGAAGCTATGGTGCGCCTTACCCGGTTATGGTGAGGCCGCGGAGCCATGTGCCCGAGGCCGGCGTTAACCGGGGGGGCGGCCATGCGTTGCCCCCCATCGGAGCATGCCGTCTCGGGAGAGGGGGGGCGATTAGGAGCGCTCCCATTGGCTCCGCGAGTTGTTTGGGCGCGGGAGCCAATGGGAGTCGGAGCGGGCAGTCGCTGGGGGTGATGGGTGGGGGTGCAGCGAGGCTCCGGCCTATTTCGCCGGACGCCGGGTCGCTGGACGCCCGCCCACCCTCCCTCGTGGACTGGGGGTTTGCCTTGTGGTAAAAGGGGGTGTTGCAGCTGGAGGGGGTTGGCGGGATCCCGGAGGTTTCCGGGGTCCGGAGCCGGATGGCAAGCATTAGGGCGGGGGTGGGGTACCCCCGACCCGGACAATCCCTCAGGTTTTTGCTAATAACATGGCGAAGCCGGATGAGGGAGGGGGAAGCGAATTATTCGGGACTTGTACCCGAGGGAGGCAGAAGCGATGTCATCTTGCTAATAATATGGCGGGTGATGGATCGGCCTGCCGGGGGGGGGGGGGGTAAGTTCTGTTGTGAGTTTGTAAAGAGTTAATTGTTCAAAGTAATAAAGCTGCGACCAGTTTTTGATCCAAAAATGTGTGATGTTTGTTTTGTGAATGAGGTGGTAAATAAAAGGGGTTGGGAAAAAGGGTATGGGATTGGGGGCGGGAAGCTATGGTGCGCCTTACCCGGTTACAATAGCAGTACTGTGAGATGCTTCCTGTTTTTGTCTATTATGCAGCTACTCTTATGCTACAGTTATTATGAGGCAGGGTTATTATACTTCATTGTACATCCTTAAATTTCCAAAGGAAATTGTAGTTTTAGTTTATAGGCTTTTCATTGTTATTTTGTTAACTTATTTTTGAAGTGCACAACATATTTAGTAGGCATCTCACTTTGACATGAATATACAGAGTGGCATTTTAGAAGGAATATATAGGAAGAATCTGGGACGTTCTAAAATTGCTTTCTCTCCACCCTGAAAAATGAATTTCCTGATAACTGCTTCTAGAGACAGACCCAATGCAGATATAACAAGGCTGGATACATACATGGATATAGGCTATTTTATAAATGTGAACATCCCCAAAGTCCATGCTCGCAGAACCAGGTATTTGGATGTCCTACCCTGGGTAGGTCTGAAGTGGGGGAGGGGGGTGTCTGTTATAAGACTAGACACAAAAACAGGAAGCGGCAGATATATGATATATTTTTTGAATTTACAGCAATTCCCTAGAAAGTTTTCCGAATGGCTTACTACTTATTTATTTAATTATTCTGTACTTAATTACTTCCCTTTTTTATGTTCATGAGATTCTAATTGGAGCAGTGTCCAAAACCCTCCATATTTTAAAATTTATATATATTATTATTATTATTATTATTTTAATATTTCATTTAATTGGGTAGTAATTTGATTTTGCACATATTTCATGTTTTTATTTTTATTTTTAGAAGTTTTTTAGATTATAGCGACTTCCATTGACTCTGTTGAGCCTGGTGAAGTCCATGTACATCACACCCTCAGGTAACGGCCCCCCTTATATTATTTTCTTTGGTTCGATCTTACTCCTCTGGTCTCCTCATCCCTACCATTCTCTTGGTTTTATATGGTTGTTTACAGGTCCCCTGTATATGTTTGTTCAAGCACTTTATAATTATAAATGTTTGTTTTAAAAAAAATTTTTTTAAATTTGTTTAAAAATTATTTTGATCTCTAGTATTTCTTTTGATCTCTAGTATTTTCATTCGTATTCCAATTTGCATCTTTATATTTTTAATTATTTAATTATTTATATATTTATATATTCATTTATACATGTATATGTATATAAGTTCATATATATAATTTGATTTATAGAGCGGTTGTTTATTCAATGTACTGGGTTTAATTCCAATTATACATGTATTATTTTTATGATTTTAATTGAGATATTTATGATGGTTCCCTTTTGGGTTTTATTAATGTGTTTTTGGTTTTCTTTGAGACTTAAGCTATTTGTGATAGTCCAATTTAGCCCTTTTTTATGTATATTGTATGTTTATGTTCTATTTCCTTGTTTTAACCCCCCTTTTTTTGCACTATTATTGTTTTGATTTTGATTATATTAATGTAATTTTATAATTTTAATTTTTAGCGTGCCCTGATAGCCCCTGATGAAGTGACATACGAAACACGGTCCTGTGTTGGGCTTAGGCCACTTGATTGGTACTAATAAAGGTATTGGGTGTTGAATCTGCCGCTTCCTGTTTTTGTGTCTGCTCGTTTGAGTGGCTAGCGCTGTTCTCTTTGTGGACCCTGTTATAAGACTAGCACATCCTGTCCTGCCATTTCAGATATTCAGACATGTATTGATAGACCAGTAATACGCTTGGAATGTGCATTCACCTGCAGGTTTCTTTGGCCAAGAAATAGTAAGCGTGACAATGTCAGCGCATTGTACTCGTCCCCCTCAAAGTGTTGTAGCTATGAAATGAGCACTTTTTTGTACCTTATTCATGATCAGGAGTAGGTATAGGCATAGACACCTCAACAACCAGGGCCTGATGTGCTTTTACCGATCTGAAATCACACCATGACGTATAACTCCCTTGCTCTGCTCAGGGCACACCACCACCATACCCCATTCTACATGGATGTTCTTGCACTGGGGACCTCTATATTATCCAGTTTTAAATGGCTCTGGAGATATCTCCATGATTTGCATGTCAAAGTGCCCATTTTCAGATGTCCAACTCACAAATAGAGCTTCAAAAATGACCCCCATAGCAGTTACTATATTTACATATGAATAGGGTATGATCTAGCTACTAGCCAATAGCACTCATCATACTACTACATATCTAATATGTATAACATCAGTTGGTTCCCTGAAAAGCAGTTTCTTGTACAGCCCATTAAATTTCCCATGTATCATTGTTATGTGCTGTTGAGTCGGTGTCGACTCATGGTGACCTGGATAATTGTCCTAAACTGTGTTCGGTATTCAGTCAGGCGACTCATTGTTGACAGAATGGCACCCATAGCTGCTGTTACTGTATCAATCCATCTCATTGCTGGCCTTCCTCTTTTGTGTTGTCCTTCTACCTAGCCAAGCATGATGTTCTTCTCTAATGATCCCTCTCTTTGCATGATGTGTCCAAAGTATGAAAGTAGAAGTTTCATCTTCTCCAGTACTGACTTGTTTGTTCTTCGAGCAAACCAGTAAGTACTAGTATTTGTCACCAGCACCATAATTCAGGCATCAATATTCTTCCTGTCAATCTTTTTCACTGTCCAGCTTTCGCATCCAATATGACGTTATTGAAAATACCATGGCTTAAACAAGTTGAATCTTTGTATGGAGAGAGATATCTCTGCTCTTGAGTATTTTGTCCAGGTTCTTCATAGCCATTCTGCCAAGAGCAATGCGTCATCTGATTTCTTGAATGCTTGTTTCTTTATTAATAATTGATCCGAGTAGGTTAAAGTTGTCCACTATTTCAATTTCTTCTCCATCAATGATGAACTTATTGATTTTGCCAGTTGTCAGGATCTGTCTTCTTTACAATAAGGTGCAGGCCAATTTTAAGACTGTTTCTTGATCTTGAGAAGCAAATGTTTCAGATCGCCTTCGCTTTCAGCCAGTAATGTGCTATCATCAGCATAGCGAAGGTTGTTGATGCGTCTTCCACTGAACTTCACACGTCGGTTGTCCTCATACAGTCCTGCTTCTGTGATTATTTGTTCTGCATATAAATTAAACAAGCAGGTGGAAAATATGCAGCCTTGTACACCTTTTGCTGATTTTAAACCATTTTGTTGAGATAATAGGACTCGGGGAGAGAGGACGTTTCAAGATGGCCACTGTGTTGAGCGTTCTTTAGTAATGCCCAAACGCAATGGTAAGCTGTGGGTTTTCCCCTCGGAGCCCCAGCTTTTATCTACAGGTCCTATGGATTGTTTTGTGCTACTTACACAGGCACAGAAGCAGGAGATTCGATCCGGTGTTGCGGCGGCAGCAGAGGAGAATGTTTCATCGCCTGCGGCACTAGAGGTTTCTGTGTCTCCTGTTGAGAGGGAACTTTTGCTGTGCCCCGCGTTGCTGAGTGTGAACTCGGTGGTTTCGGCGCCCCCTCCCTTGGAAGACAGGAGTGGAGATGCCGACAGAGGGGAGACTGCTTTGCTCGGAGTTCAGCTGCCTCCTGGAGATACCAGGAAGGTTTAAGAGCCCAGCTTGCTACGGTGGCTTTGACGGTTCCTGGTGTGCAAGGTGAGGGGTTTAATCCTCAATCTCCATCTGTACTGACTTCTACCCCTGCATTTCCTATTCCTTCAAGACCGAAGGTTTTCACACTTGAATTGATTTGGGAGGCCATTACTTCCTTGTCGGTGGTTGTACAGAGCCAGACCAGAGCCTTATCTGTACAAATTCAAGATAACTCTGCAAAAATTATATCTTTGAAGACTGTAAATGATGGGGTTAAGTCTCAAGTTGAAGAACATAGTAGTCAACTGGTAACATTATCTGATCTAACTTCTACATTGCTTAAAGATAATGTGGCACTTCAGAGTAAAATGGAGATCTTGGAAAATGCTGCCAGAACTGTGAATTTGAGGATTCTAAATTTTCCTAAAATGAAGGGCATTACGGCCCTTGATATGTTCAAGAAATATCTACAGGAAGTTTTGAAAGTGCCCGTGGATTTAATTCCACCTTTGACAAAGGTTTACTATCTACCTCAGGGGAAAAAGAACCTGCGGACTCAGGAGAATTTGTTAATATGGATGTTCTAAATGTTTCAGATTTGTTCAAGGACTCTGATCCGGGGACGTGTGTTCCAGCTACTTTGCTGGTGACATGTGTGCTTGCCACTGATAAGGAATGGCTGTTAAAAATGTTTTTTAAAAAAGAGGTTGGAGACCTTCTATGGTCTTTCTATTTCAATGTTTCCTGATATTTCTAAAGAAACGCAGAAGTGGAGAAGGCTTTTCCTTCTTCATAAGTCTGGGGTCCTGCAGATTGGGGGTTTATTCTTTTTAAGATTCCCCTGTAAATGTTTGGTGATATATAAGTCGGTTAGATATATATTTTTTTCAACTGGCTGATCTTGCGACATTTATTAATGCTAAATTGAAGGATAAAGTCTAGTCTTAGTGGTAATATATCAACTCCTCTCTTATTAATAAGCCTGTGTACTCAGGGTACATCTTGTAATTCTTGTTATGTTGACTTTGTTAAAATTCTTTCCTTTGGTGGTACCAGAGGTTCTCCTGTTTTGGTAACCAATGTTTTTTTTTTCTCTTCCTGTGGTTGTGGACTATCAGTGATCTTAGGTTTATACTTTTTTTTTTGTTTTTTTCTTTGTTAAAATATACCTTTGTATCACTGTCTGTTTCAAGAAATGTTCTTGATGTTTACGTATAATTCAATAAATATTAAAACATAAACCATTTTGTTTCTTCTTGTACTGTACAAACTGTTGCTTCTTGGTCAATGTAAAGGTTGTGCAAGAGAACGATCAAGTGTTCTGATATACCCATGCTGCGTAATCTGGTCCAGAGTTTCTCATGGTTTACACAGTCAAAAGGCTTGCTGTAGTTGATAAAACATATATAGATATCCTTTTGGTACTTTCTTGTTTTTTCAAGGATTCATCTCACATCCATGATGATGCCTCATTCCTCTTCCTTTCCTGAACCCTGCTTGTACTTCAGGCAGTTCTCATTCCAGGTATGGTTGTAGTCTCTGCTGAATGATGTTGAGTAGAATTTTGCTGGCATCGTGGGATCGGAGCAATTGTGCGATAATTTCCACAGTCAGTCGGATCATATTTCTTCAGTATTGGTATAAACGCAGATCTTTTCCAGTACTTTGACCATGATGTTGTCTTCCAAATTTTCTGTAAGAGCCTTGTTATCAGCTGCATCTGCTTGCTGTAATATTTCAGTGGGAATACCATTAATGCTCAGTGCTATGTTCTTTGATAAGGCTTTTGATGCTGCTTCAACTTCTTTCATCACCAATGGTTCCTGATCATAAGGTACAGGTTCAAACTGCTGTTGGCCCATTTGATCTTTATTGTATAATGACTCTGTATATTCTTTCCACCTTTTCTTGATCTTCTCAGCATCATTCGACATGGATCCTTGAGCTTCTTGTAACATTCCAAATCAAAGCTGACATTTTTCTTTAACTCTCGTAGCTTTAGGAAAGCCGATCTTGTTCTTCCTCTAATAGTTTCTGCTTCTATTTCCTTGCATGCATCATTGTAGTACTTCCCCTTGTCTTGTCTTGCTGCATGTTGGAAATCCCTATTCTGTGATTGCCTCTCTTTCTCCTCTGGCTTTAGCTTCTCTGCATTTCTGGGCAATTTTCAGAGTTTCTTCGGTTATCCATTTTAGCTATTTTTGCTTTTTCACCTTTTGTAGAGACTTCCCATTTTCTTCCAAAACAACCTTCTTTTTGTCATCCCATAACCCTTCTGGAGCTCTGTCATTTGTATCTAAAGCAGCAAATCAATTTTGCAGGTAGTCTTTAAATTCCGGTGGTATATTCTCAAGGTCATATTTTGCTACATTGATGAGTAGCTTGCTCTTTTTCAACTTTAGTTTGAGTTTGCATAGTAGTAGTTGGTGATATGTACCACAGTCAGCTCCAGGTTTTGTCTTTGTTGATGTTATAGAGAATTTCCATCATTGACTTCCACAGATGTAGTCAATTAGATTTTTGTACAATCCATCTGGTGAAGTCCATGTGTACATTCACAACTTGTGTTGCCGGAAGGTGTTTGAGATGAATAGATAGTTGGTCTTGCAGAATTCTTTTGGTCTTTCTCCAGATTCATTTCTGTTGCCAAATCCATATTTTCCTTTTTTTGTTTTTTGTTTTTAGAAAAAGAATAGCATCTTATGAACACCTGACATAGAAAAAATCCATCTCAGAAGAAACATATTATCCAATAAGAATGCTAAAGTCCACATCGAGGAGAACAACGTAAGCCTGCGCTACCCAGAAAATAAACAATGGACCCATTTTAAACTATCCCACCTTACTACCTATCATTTATCAGTAAGAAAACTCTCCAAATGCGATACATCTGTAAAACATATTTAGAACCAGAATACAATATTATGCATTTACAGGGGAACTTTAAAAAGAAGGTCCCACCAATTGCACAAACTTCAGATTTTAATTGTAAGAACGCTTTCCTTCAAAGCTGAGTTGATATTGCCACATCAGGAAAATATTAATGGGATATACACATAAAGGGATATCCTTCTTAGGAAAATACAGTTTCAATATGGCAGACTTCACAGTTTCTGATCTAGGAGTGACTATGAGTTGGCCTTTTATACACCTTATCTAGAGAAGACTCAAAAATTGAGTCAGCTCTAGATCAATCCACATTTACTTGCTCACCTGCTTCCTCTTCCATGGGGATCAGAAGGGTAGTCTGAGGGATATAATGTAATGAAACTACCATCATTTCTTCAAATGCGGAAAACATCAAAATTTCCCTCATATACTTCTTCAAAAGCAACAGGGGGAGAGCAGGCGACCTAGAGGAAAGTTCAAAAACCTCAAATTTTTAGCTCTAGCATTATTTTCCAACATTTCTATCTTTGTATGCAGTGACAAGCTATCCCTAACAAAAGAGTTAGAATCTGACTGATCACCAGCCATCATGCTCTCCATTTTAATGGCCCTACTCTTCATACTGGAGAGCCGAGCCTCAAACTCAAGTAGTCCCCTTGTGAAAAGGTACACAATTGAATCAACATCCCCTTGAACACCCCCTCCATCCAGGAGACTATTAACCAAACATCTTTCAAGGAAACGTACACCCCAACTGCACCCACTGGGACCAATTCTGCCAATGCAGGCATGGAGACGGGTCGGAAGGGATATAAGAGGCAATAGGCATTCAACAGACTCCCGCTGTAAAGGGGTGGATGTAGAAGGAAGTATGGCAACAGAGTCAGTCAGCAAACCTCCAGATCTATCTGCAATCAGAACACTCTTAGGAGTGGGTTGGGGGGGGGAGGGTTACACCCCCCCAAACATATGGAGGCTTCCAAAGGTGAATAACCTTCCACAATCAATGGAAAAGATGATTTAGCAGTAGCAATACTCAGGACATGCATATCCATCGGTCCTTGAACAGCTACAGCCTCCATTAGTTTAACCTCCCTTTACACTTCCCCATTATCAATAGACCTGGGAACGTAGACGACTCAGACTCTTGTGGCGCTCCTAAGGGGCTCCCAAGGGGCCCGACAAGCCCCTTGGTTCACGCCTCTTAGGACACGCACCTGCAGCCGTGTCCCGCAGCTCCAGTTGGATGTTAACCCCAGTCACTGGGGGGAGGAGCTCTGACGTACCAGCAGCACAGGTGATGTTGAAATGCTGCTGTACTCTGGGCAAATCAAGCCTCTGATATCTCCATATTTTCCAACCACTTTGCCACCTTCTTTGCTGACTTTTGCTTTCCAATCACCCATGACTATCAGGATTTATTTATTTATTTGGCATACATTTATACACCGCTCCTTCCAGCGATCAGAAGCGGTCCATCGTTGTACAAGCCCGGGGAGGGGGGGCAGAACAAGGAAGGGATAAACAACGAAAAGATTACAGTTATACAATTAATTGGCACATACATTACTGTTTGAACACCAGTATAAGTTACAAATTGTTGTACAAGACCTGGGAGAGGGGACAAGACAAGGGAGAGTTTGACAACGGCATGATTACAGATATACATATTATTAGCACGTACATTACAGATTTAATACCAGTGTAAATCACAGAATTATCGTTTGAAGCACCCGGTGAGTTTATATAATATATATATATACTTATATAATATACAACAGAGATGCAATAAATAGGGTCATGAAAAATATACATATCAATAATTTTGATCATTATGGAAGTGAACATCAAATGAGCATTAGGTTCATATGAAGCTTAGTCTTTTGAGGTAGGTGGGCAGCATGGGAGGGGAGAGTTGGAGCTGGCTATGTGATGCCGTAGTGTATTTGGAATAGGTGGAATTGGATATCCTGTTTGCATGTTCTGTCAATTTCAGCTTGTACTTGTTCATAGAACTCATCAACTTTATTCTCTTCTGCATCTGCTGTCAGGGCATATACCTGAATTATAGTTGTGTTGTTGAGCATTCCTCGTAGATGAATAGAAATTAAGCATTCACTGATTACATTGTATTTCATTACAGCTCTTGCAAGTTTTTTCTTGATTTTGCAACACCATTTCTTCTTTGTCTTTCATTTCCAGCATTTTAGACGATGTGATCATCAGATGCAACGTGCCTGATGCCAGTCCATTTCAATTCGCTGATACCCAACAGATCGAGTTGTACACGTTCCATTTAATTCGTGACCACCTCCAACTTCCCTTAGTTCATGCTTTGTATGTTTCATGTCCCTATATGTAAGACATTTTTGCAGTTTCTGACCCTCATTTCATGTACAGGTGTCATCATGTTTCTTCTATTTGTTCTTTGCTTCTTGAAAGCAGATAACTATGTATTAATCTCTGATCCTGAATTGCACCAGACCTCAAGCTGTGATGTGAGTTTCTAAATATTTGTAATAGTCAATCTTATTGCATCCAAGCATTGAAGTATTAGTACCTTAGCTTTTAGGGGCTTCTTGAGAGACCCCCAACAACCTAAACATTTGATGTGGATCATATCTAGTAATGAACAGATAAAGGCCATTACCTTTCACGTGATCTTTAAGCAGACCTTTTCAGCCTCCCTATAGTGCATCAACAAGCTTCTATAACCCTGCTGCCCCTCCAAAATTCTGGGCTTGTGTTGCCGAATTTACAAAATTAGAATGAGAAGCTATGCATATAATGTAATAACTTAAACTATTTCTTGACTTTTCTAACAGATTAAAGTTTTTGAAATGAAATTCTGTTTTGTCTTCCAGTCCTCCTCTTTGTGTTCCAGGTGACGATCTGTCCTATGTTCTATCAGCACTTTTCTTGTCTCATCCTCTTTCTATCCCACCCCCAGAATTGAAATATCACTAAAGCAGTGATACAATTTTAACTGTTGACAGAGATGTGCTGGTTCTTTATAGGGTTTCTGAATTCCATAGTATTCATATATCAATAAAACAGAAATACCATTTTTTAAAAATCTTTTATTGTATGCACGTAAGAGATAATAAACACCACTGGTGCAAACCTTCATATGCCATACAATCTTATATAAACAGTGAAATTCCAATGTTGTGACAGTGCAAGCAACCTATCCCAGCCGTTCCATCCCCTTTATCATTTTAGTTATCCTCTGTACCTTTACTAGTTCTGCTATATCTTCTTGAAAAGTGGGCAACCAGAACAGCACACAGTACTCAAGGTGAGGTCACATGATGAATCTACATAGAGACATAATATTCTCTGATTTATTCTCTATCCCTTTCCAAATAATTCATTTGCTTTTTTGACTGCCTCCACACGCTGAGCTGAGAATTTCAACTTCTTCATCCCTGCCAGACCAAAAGGATTATTCTCCCACCAGCAAGTGGAGTCAAAGCAAAACTGCCTGTGTTCCATGTATACGAGGTATGACAAAAAGAAACGAGACTGTCCCATGTTTTATTATAAAATCTACAGAGAAATTACGCATTGTCCCCTTCAAAGTAATCCCCCCCCCCCCCCCGATTTAATGCACTTCTGCATTTGCTTCTGCCACGTACGGAAGTACTTGATAAAGTCGTCCTCCTTGAGGTCCCTCAGGTCCCGTGTCATAGTGGCCTTGATCTCTTCTACAGAGGCGAAATGAGTTCCTTTGAGCACAATCTTCAGCCTGGGGGAGAGCCAGAAGTCGCACGGTGCGAGATCTGGGTAATAAGGAGGGTGGTCGAGAGCTGTGATCTGTATCTCCAGGAACAAGCAGGAATAAGTCCTCACATATGGGTACGTCGGTACCGACGGAGCCTGCGCGGGAAAGCTCCCCAGCTTCCTAGAATGGAAGCTTTTGGGACCTCCCACTGCACATGCGCACTGCCTTCCCGCCTTCCTGAACAGCTCTCCTCAGTTTCTCTTTTTCCGCGGAGCCAGCAGGTCGTGTATCCTGTCACCGCTGAAGAAATTGTAGTTTTTTGTTTTGTTTCTTTAGACCGCGTACCTGCCTTCCCATACCGATACCGGTATCGCCGGTCTTCCTTTTTCTTTCTTAAAAAAAATTATTTTCTTTTATTATTTTTTCAGCACTTGGTCACTTCAGTTAGGCCTTCAGGCCTACTTTAATTCTCCACATGGAGAAGCCAGCCCCTGGATTTAAGAAGTGTACCAAGTGTACTGCTGTAATATCAGTCACAGACACCCATGAATGGTGTCTTAAATGTTTGGGGCCTGACCACTCCATTCCGGACTGCCCTTCCTGCTCCCAAATGTCTAAGCGTGGGCTGCAGAACCGGGCCAACAAATTCCATGTGCTGTTTGCTTCAGAGAATCCAACATCACAGTCATCCAGGTCATCATCCCCGGATGGATCTCAGGTAACCAAACCTTCTGTGGGCAAGTCCTCAAAGAGCAAATCTCCTTCAAAGCATCGAGAGGCTCTTAGTTTTGAGGACCCTGCCCCAGCCAAACAGCCCCGGCGGGAAGCCCTACCTTCCAAAACGCCAATACAGGGGCTACAGGTTGACATCGATGGCACGGCCTCGACAGATCACCTGTTGGACTGCTCTGGGGTACCGGCCCATACCGGTACCGACATCCAGGCAGCCGTGGCGTCTATGGGCAATACTGTCCAATCCATGCAGCAGGCCGTCATGGCTTTCATTAAAGCTGCAACGCCATCGGTACCGCTTCCAGCGGTTCCGGGCCCGGTTCCGGTATCGTCCGCCATGCCGGAACCCAGGCCTTCCTCTTCTAAACGCAAATCGGTACCGTATGGGCTTTCGCTCCATACCGCTTCCATACCCGGTACGCCCGATGTCGATACCGATCGGTATGCGTATCGTGCGTTGGAGGAAACTAGAGAATACACCGATTCCTCTGAGGATTTTGTCTCCTCTGATGAGTCTGCAGAGCTCTCCCTTGACCTTCCTGAGGAACCTTCTTCTCCAAAAAGGAGAATGTCTCCTCCAGAGGATTTGTCCTTTCAGGACTTTATTTTAGAAATGGCTAAAGGCCTTTCTATCACTACCTCCTCTGAAAGGGAACCAAGGTCAAAAAGATTGGATATTTTAGGATACTCTAAGTCTCCTAAAGAAGCAGTTACTCTGCCTATCCATGAAATCCTTCAGGAACAATTGATGGATTTCTGGGAGAACCCTTTAACTCTGTCTCCTTATTCCCGTAGGTTGGACACCATGTATCGGGTCCCTCCTTCTCCTGGTTTTCAGAAAACTCAATTGCCTCACCACTCCATTGTGGTAAAGTCTGCAATGAAAAAGATCAAGAGTACTAAAAGGCACTCTTCTACACCTCCAGGAAGGGAATGTAAGACACTAGACTCTTTTGGTAGGAAAATCTTCCAGGCTAGTATGCTTATAGCCAGGATTAATTCCTACAGCCTCTATATGGGCATGTTCCTAGGGGAACTTGCCAAGAAAGTACGGCATTTTGCCTCCCTTATCCCTGAGGATAAACAGGAGGACTTCCTTTCTGTTGTGAAACAACTTTTAGATGTTTCTAAGTTCTCCAACAGAGCTGCCTTTGATTCCTTCGAAGGAGCCAGCAGAGCTTCTGGCATTGCTATCGCAGCCAGACGTCTGGCCTGGCTCCAGGCTTCTGATCTGGAACCCTGGGTTCTAGATGGCTTACGGAATCTGCCCTGTACAGGTGAGAACTTATTCGGTGCAGAGTGGCAGGTTAAGGCCACTCAAATGGACGCTGAAAATGCCACCTTAGAGAGACTTTCTAAGTCCACTTCTACTCCCACTAAGAAGAAGTCTTTCAAGAGGCCTTATTATAAGAAGGCCAGATATGCTTCCAATACTGGCCAGCAATCTTCTCAACCTCGTTTTGCGGCTAAACGTCAGCAAACGAAACAAGCAAGAGCAAAGCCTGCAGCAGCTACTGCAGCTCAACAGGCTCCACCCCCTCAGGGGTTTTGACTTGCCCCTAGAGAACTTGCCATTCCTGGTTCTGGACCAACCAGAACCTCTCACCATACCTGGAAGGTTAGCTCACTTTGCTCCCAGATGGGAACAGATCACAACAGAGCAATGGACCCTCTCTATCATCCGAGAGGGTTACAAACTTCATTTCTCCAGCCTTCCTCCTCATCACATGGTGAGACCCTTCAATTCTCCATCTCCTCTCCTAGCCCTGTTGGATCAGGAGATCTCTTCTCTGCTTGCCCAAGGGGCCATAGAAGAGGTTCCTCTTCATCAACAGGGGTCAGGTTTCTACTCCCCCTATTTTCTCATTCCAAAGAAGACAGGGGGATTCAGACCAATCCTAGATCTGAGAGAATTGAACAAATTTCTGTACAAGGAGAAATTCAAAATGCTCTCTTTGGGCATTCTCCTTCCATACCTTCAGAGTCAGGACTGGCTTTGTTCTCTAGACCTGCAGGATGCGTATACACATCTACTCATCCATCCCTCCCACAGAAAATATCTTCGCTTTCTGTTCAGGGGAAGTCATTACCAATACAGAGTACTTCCCTTCGGTCTCGCCTCTGCCCCAAGAATCTTTACCAAATGCATGGCAGTCGTAGCCGCATTTCTCAGAAGCATGGGGATTTTCGTATTCCCATATCTGGACGACTGGCTCATTCGAGCTCCAACTCAGTCGCAGGCCCAGATTTCCCTAGACCGCACAAGGAACCTTCTGCAGTATCTGGGACTGGTGGTAAACCTTCCCAAGTCTCAACTCAGCCCTACTCAGTCTCTAGAATTCATAGGGGCCCGGTTGGACACCACCACTGCAAGAGCCTACCTTCCACTGGTTCGGGGTCAGCGTCTGCTGAGCTTGGCCTCCCAAGCCCAGTCCAGTACTCACTTGACAGCCAGGGAAATGCTACGCCTCCTGGGCCATATGGCCTCCACAGTACATGTGGTGCCCTATGCTCGTCTTCATATGAGAGCAGCTCAATGGACCCTGGCCACCCAGTGGACTCAGGCGTCGGGAGCACTCTCAGACCAAATACAAACCTCAAACCGTCTGTCTTGGTCCCTCCATTGGTGGATATCCACCAAGAATCTGTTGTTGGGGGCTCCCTTTCAGCCCTTGCTACCCCAAGCAACCCTCACAACAGATGCCTCCCAATTGGGGTGGGGAGCCCATCTGCTAACTCTCTCCACTCAGGGCACTTGGTCTCCACAGGAGGCCACCCTTCATATCAACCTCCTGGAACTGCGAGCAATTTACCTTGCCCTCAAGGTCTTCCATACCCTCCTTGCCAACCTGACTGTCCTGGTTCAGACAGACAATCAGGTGGCCATGTTTTACATAAACAAACAAGGAGGAACGGGCTCTCTGTCGCTTTGCAACGAAGCTCTCAGATTATGGGCCTTCGCCAGAGAGCACCAAATTCATCTGCTAGCAGTGTACCTTCCAGGAGTTCAAAACTCTCGAGCAGACAGGCTCAGTCGAGTTCTGCTGCCACACGAGTGGTCCCTACACGTGGACCAGATAACCAGAATCTTTCAGGAATGGGGGACCCCGGACATAGACCTCTTTGCAAGTCCGTGGAATGCCAAACTTCCCCGGTTCTGTTCCAGGACTCCATGTCAGGAAGCTCAGGCCACGGACGCCTTTCTCCTCCATTGGGGTCAGGCGTTCCTATATGCCTTTCCACCCATTCCACTGATTCCCAAGACTCTGTTCAAACTCCAGAGAGATCACGGCTCTATGATCCTCATAGCTCCACGCTGGCCACGCCAAGTGTGGTTCCCTCTGCTTCTACAGCTCTCCCAGGGATCCTCCCTGGACTTAGGAGCTGCACCAGACCTTCTGTCTCAGGAGGACGGGACTTTGTGGCACCCAAACCCCAAATCCCTACATCTCCGAGCTTGGTTACTGAAGGCTTAAGTCTTCAAGACTTTAATCTTTCTCAACCTGTGAAAGATATCCTTCATGCCTCTAGGAAACCTTCCACGAGGCGGTCTTATGCTTTCAAATGGAAACGTTTTTCCATTTGGTGTGCTCAGCAGGGCCTTGACCCTCTGGCACTTCCTTTGAATTCCCTCTTAGACTATCTCCTGCATCTTTCCAATGCAGGCCTTAAGACGAATTCTGTAAGAGTCCATTTAAGTGCTATTTCAGCATCCCTGAAACCTGTAAATGGACAACCTATCTCCTCTCATCCTCTTGTTGCAAGATTCATGAGAGGCCTGACCCTCACTAAACCTCCCATCAGACCCCCCCCGGTCGCATGGGATTTGAATCTAGTGCTTGGTCAGCTTATGAAGCCACCTTTTGAGCCGTTATTTTCTACCTCCTTGAAATTTCTTTCCTGGAAGGTATTATTCCTAATTGCAGTCACTTCCGCTCGTCGCATCAGCGAACTGCAGGCTCTAGTGGCTAATCCACCTTATACAAGATTTCATCATGACAAGGTGGTCCTTAGGACGAATCCCCACTTTATGCCTAAAGTGGTCTCGCCTTTTCATCTTAATCAAGAGGTATATCTACCTGTATTTTTTCCGGCTCCTCATGCCTCCAGTGCAGAGAGGAACCTTCATACTCTGGATTGTAAAAGAGCTCTAGCCTTTTACCTTAATAGGACTCAGCCACATCGAAAGTCTTCTCAACTTTTCGTGGCTTTTGATCCTTCACATTTGGGACTTCCAGTCTCCAAGCGTACACTTTCCAATTGGATTGCTCAGTGTATTTCCTTTGCTTACCAGAGTAAAAACATTTCTCTGGAAGGCCATGTCACAGCTCACAATGTGAGAGCCATGGCAACTTCTATGGCTCATCTGCACTCTGTTTCCATTGATCAGATCTGTCGAGCCGCTACCTGGGCCTCGGTTCATACCTTCACAGCCCATTACTGTTTGGACAAAGACTCCCGCCGGGATGCCTTGTTTGGCCAGGCTGTCCTCAAACACCTGTTCCATTCTTAGACAACTCCTGCCCACCTTCCCAGGATGGATGCCTGAGATCCATACGAAGATGGCGAACCTTGACAGGGGATCCCACGCATCTAAGCTAGGGAGTCCCCATATGTGAGGACTTATTCCTGCTTGTTCCTGGAGATAGCACAGTTACTTACCTGTAACAGGTGATCTCTGGGAACAGCAGGAATTAGTCCTCACAACCCACCCACCTCCCCTAGGAGTTGTATCTTTTATCTATCTATCTTCCTGTCCTCTCTCTATTGACTCAGCTATAAACTCGAAACTGAGGAGAGCTGTTCAGGAAGGCGGAAAGGCAGTGCGCATGTGCAGTGGGAGGTCCCAAAAGCTTCCATTCTAGGAAGCTGGGGAGCTTTCCCGCGCAGGCTCCGTCGGTACCGACGTACCCATATGTGAGGACTAATTCCTGCTGTTCCCAGAGATCACCTGTTACAGGTAAGTAACTGTGCTTTATTGACCAAGAACTGCCTCACAATGAGCGCGGTGTGTGTGGGCGCATTGTCATGGTGGAGCAGCCAAGACTTGTTTCTCCACAGAGCCCGCCTGCTGCGCCGAACCTGGTCATGGAGGTGATTGAGGACCTGCTCGTAGAAGTGCTGGTTGACTGACCCTCAGGCACAAACACATGATGGACCACTCCCTTCTGGTCGAAGAATGCGATCATCATGACCTTGATCCGGACATGCGTGCCTTCTTGGGTCTGGGTGACAGTAGCGTCTTCCAGTGCAGGCTCTGTCTCTTGCTTTCAGGGTTGAACTGGAAGAACCAAGTCTCGTCTTCTGTGATGACTCTGCCAACGAACTCTGGATCTTCTCTGATCTTCTCTAGCAAGTCTCAACAAACATTGACCTGGTGCTCCTTCTGGTTGTCCGATAAAAGCTTGGGCACCATCTTGGCACACCTTCCGCATCCTCAGCTCTTGCACCAAGATGGTCCGCACTGACTCACTGTTCAAACCGAGCTCCTCAGCTATCATTCGCACCGTCAATCTGCGATCACTCCGCACTAGCTGGTTCACTCTGTCAATGTTCTCAGCCGTCTTTGTCGTGGAAGGCCGTCCTGACCTGGGGTCATCCCCCCATCTCCTCGCGGCCAGTCTTGAAACTTTTGTGCCACTCAAAGACTCATGGCCTTGATATTGCATGTTCTCCATAAGCCTTCTAGAGAAGTTGGAGACACTCAGTTGGGCCCTTCTCCAACTTAACCAGAAATTTCAAGTTGATTCTTTGCTCCATATTTCTGCCACCTCCAGTTGCATGACAAAGCGATGGAGCAGTGTGCTACAAAAAAACCTGAAAAAGAAAAACAGTGAGAGAGAGAGAAAAATATTATAGGAGAATAGTGGCGAGATGTTGCACAACATAGTGACATAAGCGGTTAGCTAATTGGCATTGAGTCATGACATGGCCACTACAGTCTCGTTTCTTTTTTGTCACACCTCGTATGCTGGGGCAGCAGAGAAACCATCAGTATTGTTCTCCCTCTAGCAGGCATAAATGGCTTGGTGTAGCAAAGCTGAAAATTTCTGGCAGGACAGGCTTATTTTTTTTCTGGCACTGCAGATCCAGGGACTTAGGGAAAATATTTTTCTTAAGAGTCATCAGTGACTTGTTCTTCTCTTCCACTTTGGGGGCACTGTTTTAGTTTCCTGAGACCAGGCAAGCAGGTTGGCCTTTGACTCCTGTCTGGAATAATAGACTATCATATGAAAAAAAAGAAAGCAAATGGAAGTCAGAGAGCGAGAGAGTAGGAAGGAGGCACCAGCAGCTAAGGTCTGTTATTGCGGACCCATGATCCCTAGAGGGTCTGCCTCTCCCAGTGCTCAACAGTATTGCAGGGCAGCAAATGGCGTACTTGGCATGCTGTCTGGCACTCCTCACTGTGAAGATGCGAGTTGTAAGTTTGCTACTTAACAGAAGCAGTTGGGGGAGGGGAAAGAAAAACAATGGTAGCATTGTTCATTTATTTATTTAAGTTCATTTGTTATACCACCATTCAACGGGTGTGGAACGATGGGGAATTCTCAACATGGACTGAATGACAACCAAAGTCCATACCAAGGTCTAAAGATTTTTCAGTTGATGGTTAATGTAGGGATCACCAGGTGTAGATCTTGGGGTGCAAGAATGGCCACAGGATCCACTCATATATGCTTTTTCTTTCTGGGCCTTGATAGGCAGAATGATTTGCATAATCTAATCTAATCCAGGGCTAGTAATATTAATAGCTCCAGATCTTCCCAGACACCAAAAGTATGGAGACTTTGGGAGGTTACTAGTAGCAAATCCTCTTCTCCTAGATGCCGGGAAGGGTCTTTTGAAACCAGCGCTGGCCCCAGAGTTGGTTCAAGGTGTTGGTGCCCTAGGCAAACCTTAAGCCTTATGCTCCACCTGGCTGTCAGAATTTACTGTATAGCTTTGAAAGGCCTTGCTCTTTCCCACCCCCAGAATCTGCCGCCAAAATTGCCTTGTTTTCCTGGTGGTTGGGCCAGCCCTGGTTGAAGTAGTTGAGAAGCAGCTGTTAAAAAAAGAGTTTTTCAGTCTCGGTTATAAATAATGCTGGGAGCCAGGAAAGAATCTACTTTGTTAGCATTTGTCAGAATATGGAGGATATTTGTAGAAGCATGATCTATCTTCCCGGAAGCATGATATATCTTCCCGGAAGTGTGGAATTGGCAAATTTTTGGAGTTTCTACAAAAAAGAGTTGGAGAGAGGACTGTCTTTTAGTTCCCCCAGGGTACAATGTGCAGCCATCTCCTACTTCAGTGATTCCATTGCAGGAAGTTAGAAACATAGAAGCATAGAAATATGATGACAGAAAAAGACCACATGGCCTATCTAGTCTGTCCTTCCATATCAACTACAACAGTCCACTTTTTTTCTTTAGAGATCCTCTGTGTTTGTCCCATGCTTTTTTGAATTCAGATACTGTCCTCATCTCTACCACCTCCACTGGGAGACAATTCCACAGATCCACCACTCTTTCCGTAAAGAAATATTTCCGCATATCACTCCTGAAACTATCCCCCTTCACCCTCATCCCATGTCCCCTCGTAGCAGAACTTGCTTTCACTTGAAAGAGGCTCTCCCCCTGCACATTTATGCCATGGAGGTATTTAAACATCTCAGTCATATCACATCTATCCCGTACTTTCCTCTAAGGTGTACATATTAAGATCCTTAAGTCTGTCCTCATATGCTTAATAATGAAGACCACTAACCATTTTAGTAGCCACCCTCTGTACTGACTCCATCCTGTTTATATCCTTTTGAAGGTGCGGTCTCCAGAATTGCACAGTATACTCCAAATGAGGTCGCACCAAAGACTTATACAGTGGCACTATCACCTCCCTTTTTCTGCTAGCCATTCCTCTCCGTATGCAACCAAGCATCCTTCTAGCTTTTGCTGTCACCCTTTCTACCTGTTTAGCTGCTTTAAGATCATCAGACACAACCAGGCCTAGGTCCCGCTCGTCTTTAGTGGACAAAGTACTTCACCCCCTATACTATATTGCTCCCTTGGATTGCTGCAGCCCAAATGCATGACCTTACATTTTTTAACATTAAATCTCAGCTGCCAAATTCTAGACCATTCTAAAAGCTTAGCTAGATTCCTCCTCATTTTATCTACACCTTCCTGGGTGTTTACTCTATTGCAGATTTTGGTATCATCCGCAAAGAGGCAAACCTTACCTGACATCCCTTCCGCTATATCACTAACAAAGATGTTAAAAAGAATCTGACCAAGGACAGATCCCTGGGGCACACCACTGGTAACATCCTTTTCCTCAGAGTGAGCTTCATTTACCTGTACTCTTTATCGCTTCCCACCCAAGCAGTAACTTTAGGGCCCATCCCTAGGGTGCTCAGTTTGTTTATAAGTCTCCTGTAAGGAACAGTGTCAAAGGCGTTACTGAAATCTAAATACACCACATCTAGTGCTCTCCCTCGGTCCAACTCCCTGGTCACCCAGTCAAAGAAATCAATCAGATTTGTCTGACAAGACCTGCCTCTGGTGAATCCATGCTGCCTCGGATCCTGTAATCCGCTGGACTCCAGAAACATCACTATTTTCTCTTTCAGCAGCGTTTCCAATAATTTGCTCACCACCGAAGTTAAACTAACCGGCCTGTAGTTTTCAACCACATCCTTACTTACACTTTTGTGTAAAGGCACCACATGAGCCTCTCTCCAGTTCTTTGGCACCACTCCCGACTCCAATGAGGCATTGAAAGGGTCAGTCAGTGGAGCTGCTAGAACGTCCCCACGTTCCCTCAGTATTCTAGGGTGTATCCCATCCTGTCCCATCGCTTTGTCTACTTTAAGTTGAGCTTGTTTCTCACGAACACAGTCTTCTGAAAATTGTTCAAGATGCCCCTCACTTCGTTCCTGTTTGTGGGTGTTTTCTGACGTCCTGCTCCTGGTTCTTCATCTGTGAACACAGAACAGAATTATTTGTTAAGCAATTCTGCTTTATCCTCATCAGCTTCTACTTATTCCTCCCCTTCACCCTTGAGTCTGACAATACCACTTTTGCCCTTCCTCTTCTCACTAGCATATCTGAAAAATGTGTTATCCTCCCATTTTATTGCATTGGCTATTTCCTCATCTTTTTGAATCTTTGCTTTCCTGACTATTTTGCTAGCTTCTCTAAGTTTTTCCAGATATAGATGCCTGTCTTCCTCTATCTGTGATCTCTTGTATTTCATGAAGGCCTCCCTCTTTTTCTTCACCTTTTCAGCTACTTCTTTCGAAATCCGTAGCGGTCTCCTTTACCTTTTACCTTTATCAACCATATTAACAAAAAGGTTGGTTGCCCTTAAAATATCCCCTTTCAGTTTTGCCCACTGTTTTTCTACATCCCCTAGCTGTTCCCATCCTGCTAATGACTCCCTGAGGTATTGGCCCATCTTGGCAAAGTTAGTCTAACTAAAGTCTAAGACCCTCACCTTTGAATGGATTCTAACAGCCCTAGTCCTAATACTGAACCACAAGAAGCAAGAAGCGTGCAATGGTCATAGGATACTTTTGATTAAATAACCCCAGCGCGTTTCGGCGAATGCCTTCCTCAGGGGGTATGCAGTGGATGGAGTGATACGTTGAAAGAAGCTGTCAACAGTGATCACAGTAATGAAGGAAGAATAACAGTCTTCTGTGAGGTACACTTCGCGTGAAATAGAAGTGTACCTCACAGAAGACTGTTATTTTTCCTTCATTACTGTGATCACTGTTGACAGCTTCTTTCAACGTATCACTCCATCCACTGCATACCCCCTGAGGAAGGCGTTCGTCAAAACGCGTTTGGGTTATTTAATAAAAAGTATCCTATGACCTTCGCACGCTTCTTGCTTCTTGTGTTCATCTGATCGGTCCAGCAAGAGCGGTTCAGCTCTTCCTTGTGTCTGACCTAATATTGAACCACACCATCTGGTGATCATTGGATGCAAAATGATCTCCCATTATAACATCAGAAACACTTTCACCATTGGTAAGCACCAAGTCCAGTATGGCCCCTTCACGTGTGGGGTCTGTTATCAATTGCCTGAATAGTTCTCCCTGTAGAGAATCCAGGATCTCTTTACTTCTAGATGATACTGCAGCAGGAATGTGCCAATCGACATCTGGCATATTGAAATCCCCTATCAGTAGCACTTCCCCTTTCCGAGCAATGCTGCGTATGTCTTTAATTAACTCTGTCCACCTCTTCCTCATGTGAGGGAGGTCTGTATATCACGCCAATACAAATAGATTTCTCTTTCCCTCTTTCTAATTTAACCCACAATGCCTCCTCTCTCCCTTTTAAGCTCTGTAATTCCAAAGCTTTAATATTATTTTTTACATATAGTGCCACTCCTCCTCCCCTTCTTCCTACCCTGTCCTTTCTGAATAAAGTATAGCCAGGTATAGTTACATCCCAGTCATGATTTTCTGTGAACCATGTTTCTGTAACTGCCACTAAATCCAAGTCAGCCACTCTCACCAAATCTTCAACATCAAGGATCTTACTTCCCGTGCTACGGGGATTTATACACACTGCTTTCCATATGTTACCCCTGTTACCCAGTTCTATAAAGGTATTTAATGTAGCACTTACCTGGGGACTTTCTTCACCCATCCCCAACGAATCTAGTTTAAAGCCCTCTTCAGTAGATTAGCCAGTCTACTATTGAAGATGCGTTGACCTTTCTTGGACAGATGGATGCCATCGCTGCTCTGCAGCTCTTGGCACATCATCCCATGGTCCAGGAAACCAAAACGCTCTTGATGACACCATCCATGCAGCCATGCATTCATTTCCACGATGCGGACCTCTCTGCCTTGGCCTTTACCCTCAACAGGGAGGATTGAAGAGAACACCACCTGTGCACATAACTGCTTCACCCTCTGTCCCAGAGCCATGAAGTAACTTTTGATATGCAGAGGGATACCTGGCAGTATTATTTGTTCCGACATGGATTAGCAACATTGGGTAATAGTCAGTGGGCTTGATGAGTCTTGGCAAACTCTCCGTATCATCTTGGATTTTGGCACCAGGCAAACAGCATACCCCTCTGGACATCAAGTCTGGTTGGCAGATGGACCCCTCAGTACCCCTCAGAAGAGTCACCAACCACCACTACCCTGCGCTTCCTTGTGGTCACTGATTCTGCAACTTTGGGGTACTTGAGCTCTGGCTGTTCTTCAATTCAAGGGCTGGAGATGTTGGATTGGTGATTCTGCAGGCCCCGGTGACTTGTGTCCAACCTTCATCATCCTGTTGGCACCCATCTTCTCTGCTGGAGAGCTTGGTTGCTGCAAGAAGCATCTCATCAATGTACTTCTCACTGTCTTGAATGCTCCTCAGCCTTGCCACCTCCTCTCTGAGTTCCTCCACTTGTTTCCTCAGAGCTTCAGCATGCAAGCACCCAGCACATGGAACCAGTCCTTCAACTGGCATTGGGACCTCTGTCTGGACAGAGGCAGGAGCTGTAATGGGGGCAACAGCTTTAGCGATACGATTTTTCCCAGCCATTGTTCTGTTTGTGGAGATTAGGTATCTGTAAAGCAAAAGAGAGAGATCTACCAAAGTACCAGCCGGATTCCCAGCTTTCCTTTCAGAGAAAAAGCAGTTAAATCTCTTTAAGTACATTCAAAATGTGCTGTTCCAAGTCCCTGTGTTTTGTTAAATGGGGAGGCGCGCTATAAAGCAAGACTGCTCATTAGAGGTGGGTGGGAGTTGGGGGGGGGGGTAGGAAGGGAACTAACACCTAATTAGGTGTCAGCAGTTCACAAGAGCTGAGAAAGTTACTAAAGCAGAGTTTTAAACCTACCCCGCTAAAGAAAATCTTTCTACTAAAGCACCAAAAAGAATGTAACTTTGTTTTAAAAATATACCAAAACCCTTTTAAGAGCTCCCAGTCAGAGAGCTAACAATTAAAAAAAAAAAGAAAAAACTCTCAAATTCTTAGCATTGTTTGAACTGTATAGCCCCTGTCAGGAATATTATGGCACAAAAGGATGAGATGAGGTTTCTGAGGGAAGTGATGCAGATACATATCAGACACCCATTCCAAAAAAGTGGTGCCAGCCTGTGACCTTAACCTGGTCCTGGGCACCTTAGTATGGAATCCCTTTGAGCCTCTCTTGCAAGTTTTGATCAGCCACTTTCACCCCATGCAAACTGGAAGTTTGCAATGGAGCTGGCAGAAACAATTGGTCAAAGCTCAGCTTCGGTGAATTTGGATAAGAGCTGTGTTATAATGTCGTTGTCACTGCTGCAGGTCCTGGAGAGGGGTGGAGGTGGGTGCGAGGGGGTGGCAAGAATGAGGGTTTGCTTAGTGCACCTTTATCCTTGCACTGGCCCTGTTTTAGATCTATATAAGTATTTAAAGTAGCAAAGGTTTTCTGCAGCAGGGACAGCTGTTTTAAAAGACTATAAATATATATTGATTATTGATTAAGAAGCTTTCTTAGAAGTTGGTGTAAAGAAATATTTGATAAATGGTGATGCCTTACAATTGTTTAGATTTTTAATCTTTTTTAGTAAGGTAAAATATATATTAGTCGATTTATATTTTACATACTATGGTATTGCCTGCTGTACCAGCATATATAGGGAACAAGAGCAGTTCTACCAACAGGTGAAGACGGAGTAAAAGGACAGTCTCATTACTCTGGACTGGTCTGACGGGTCTCAAGAAGCAGTAGTTATTAGATAACATATAACTGCACTATATTGTTCACAAAGACGCCAAAATCATTTTCCTGGATCGTGACTCCTAATATGAAACCCAATGTCATGTACCTGAAGGAGGAGTTGGCAGGGTGGGAAGGGATAAGGGAAGTGGTATTGCAGTGGGCTAAACTAAAGATGGCAATAAAAGGGGCAACAGATAAATTTGTAAGGAAAGTAAATAAAAACAAGAGGAGAAGGAAACCTATTTGGTTCTCCAAAGAAATGACTGCTCAAAGGCAAAAAATACAGCTTTCACAAAATTCAAAAGCTTGCAAATGGAGGAACACAGAAAGGAATACAGGATCAAACTAAAAGAGACAAAAAGAGAAATAAGGAAAGCAAAATCAAAGACTGAGGAAAAGATGGCTAAAGATGTGAAGTGTGGCGACAAAACTTTCTTCAGGTATATTCGGGAGAAGGAGGAAAATCAGAGGTGGAATTGCAGGACTCAGAAGTGCTGGGAACGGACTCATGGGAAGTGACATTGAAAAAGCGAAATTGCTAAACAAATACTTCTGCTCTCTTTTTACTAAAAAAATCCTCGAAGGACCACCTGTGACTCCCGAATATAAAAATGGTAATGAAGTAGATACCACACCATTCACAGAAGATGATGTGATAGAACAGCTTGCAAAACTGAAAGTGGACAAGGCCATGGGACTGGATGGGAAACATCCCAGGATACTGAAAGAGCTCAGAGAGGTTCTTGTTAGGGCCATTAAAGGATGTTTCAATAGATCCTTGGAAACAAGAGAAGATCCTCAGGACTGGAGAAGGGCTGATGTTGGTACCTCTTCACAAAAGTGGTGACAGGGAAGAAGTGACAAACTTCAGGCCGGTGAGCCTTACCTCGGTGGTGGGAAAAGTAATGGAGGCGCTCCTGAAGGAGCGAATAGTGGACTTTCTCAAAACCAACAGGTTGCATGATCTGAGGCAACATGGTTTTATCAAAGGACGATCTTGCCAAACAAATCTGATTGAGTTCTTTGACTGGGTGACCAGAGAACTAGATCAAGGGCATGCGATGGATGACATCTACCTGGATTTCAGCAAAGCCTTTAATACTGTTCCTCATAGGAGGCTTATCAATAAACTCAGTTTGGGGATGGGTCCCAAGGTGGTGAACTGGATCAGAAATTGTTTGACTGACAGATGACAGAAGGTGATGGTAAATGGAGCTCACTCGGATGAAAGGAGGGTGATTAGCTGGGTGCCCCAGGGTTTGGTCCTGGGCACGGCACTGTTCAATGTATTTGTGAGTGATATTGCTGAAGGACTGAATGGAAAAGTCTGTCTTTTTGCAGATGACATGAAAATGTGCAACAGAGTGGACTCCCCTGAGGTATAACATGAGGAAAGATCTACAAAAGCTGGAAGAATGGTCTAATGCTTGGCAGTTAAGATTTAATGCGAAGAAGTGCAGTGTGATGCACTTGGGAAGCAGAAATCCAAGGGAAATGTACGCGATAGAGGGTGAGAGGTTGGTGTGCATGGACCAGGAGAAGGACTTTGGTGTGATTATTTCTGAGGATCTCAAGGTGGCAAAACAGTGCGACAAGGCAGTGGCAAAAGCCAGGAGGATGTTGGTTTGCATACAAAGAGGAATTACCAGCAGAAAGGAAGAGGTACTAATGCCACTTATAAGTCACTGGTGAGGCCTTACTTGGAATACTGTGTTCGGTTTTGGAGACCATATCTCACAAAGGGTGTAAAAAGACTGGAAACAGTCCAGAGGAAAGCGACCAAAATGATTTGGAGCCTGCGTCAGAAGCCTTATGAGAAGAGAATTGAAGACCTAAATATGTACACTCTGGAGGAGAGGAGGGATAGGGGAGATATGTTTCAGACCTTTAAATACTTAAAGAGAAATAATGAACAAACAAACCTCTCCCAAAGACGGGGAAGCTGTAGAACTAGAGGACATAACATGAAGCTGAAAAGGGGGTAAACTGAAAGGCAATGTCAGGAAATACTTTTTCACTGAAAGGGTGGTGGATGCTTGGAATGCCCTCCCGATGGAAGTGGTGGGGGCAAATACAGTGACAGAATTCAGATGGCATGGGACAGACACAGTGGATCTCTTTACAGCAATAGGATAAAATCAAAATAAACTTAACTATCTAATTTCTCAACAAACAGGGGTGTCCTATATGGAGCAGTGGGTTCACCCCTAAACAAAGACATGGGGAAAGGTGACCTGCACGGAGCGGCAGGTGCACCTACTCTTGCCATCTTACCGGGAAGACTAGATGCATCATACTGGTCTTTATCTGACATCATTTACTTTGTTACTAAAATGAGGATTCCCTATGGGAGTTATTCTGTCGTTCTTCGTGCCTTCCCTGCCGGCGTCTAACTTCCCTGCCGGTTGTGCAGGGAAGTTAGATGGAGGCAGGGAAGGGGTGGCTCAGGGGTGGAGTCTGGGCAGGAGGTGGAATAACTTCCCTGGACCTTTTTTTTTTTTGGGCCTGGGGCATGACTGGGGTGGGGGTGGGGGCAGAGAACATTCCCCGCAGCCTGAACCTGGCCGTAGGAGGCCACATCGAGGGTCAGGCTGTGGGGAAATCATCTTTGTAGTCCTGCGGTCGGCATTGCGGCTTTTAAATGGAGCCACGGTGCCATGGCAATCGGACGCCCTGGCGCCGCGGCTCCATTTAAAAGCCCTGACTAAGTTAGTCAGGCAGTGCCTGTACATGCAGGCTGGGCTGAATTGCAGTCTCGGCCTGCACGTACATGTCTGATCGTTATTCTGATTCTGCGGGGCTAGACGTGCCTTGCGGGATCAGAATAGCGATCTCCTCTGTAGCTCCGGGATGGAATGAGTCTGTATATGTATCATTTTGGACTTTTCCACTTTAAATTTTATCCACTGTTTATATGCTGACTCTCCCAGTCTTACCAGGTTTTCCTGCAACTACTCACAATCCACTCATGATTTAGCAACTGTGAAGAATATTGTATCTGTTGTTGATTGAATCATCTCAGTCAGTGGCCCCTTTTTCAGAGCATTTATAAATGTCAAGAAGCACTGGTCCCAGTACAGAACCCTGGGCAGTTTACTATTTACCCTGAAAAATTACAGCAGAATAAAAAATAAAGAGTGGAATATAGTTAGGACTGAATAACTTTGGATCATATAAGTAAAATTCCTGAAGCAGAACTGAAAATATAGTTGGTTCGAAACACAATGCTGTGTCAGTTGACTTTAATTTTAAAGGAACAGTATTTTTAATACACAAAAGTGAAACATTTGAAAATAGATTTCTTTAAAAAAATTGTTTGGTCCGACAAAAATATACTATGTATAGTTTGAAAAATTAGGATTTGTTTGGGATAGCATTGACTTTTTCGAAAGCATGGAATACATTTGATCTAGGCTTCTAAGATGAAATTTTAAAACTTTTCCAGCTAGATTTATGTGAATATACTTGTCTCTTATAACACATGTGCATATCTTGCAACTCTACTCCAGTTCTAACCAACCTCCATTCCCAGAAATGCCTATGCTTAAAAGTACACAGTCAGCACTAGTAGTTTATTTTTTTATGTATGTACAGTATATCCTCAATACTTTTATAAATAGTCAAACCTTGCTTAACGAGCACCTCTCATAACGAGTGATTCGGATAACGAGCAAAACAAAATGTAAAAAAATGACTCCCTTAACGAGCAATGTTTCTCATAACGAGTGACGAGGACACAACATGATGTCACATGCATCTCGGCTGTCAGTCTGTGTTTAGCGCTTGTTTAGCTAGCATCTTACTGTCGCTTCTGAAAGTTGTATTCAGACACATTATTGTGCATTTTTTTTAGTACAAAGTTTAATCATGCTTACACGTTTGTCCCCAAAGAAAATGCCACTAGAAGACAGGGGTAAGAGAAGAAAAATCACCGTAGAAGTCAAACGCAAAATCGTTGAGAAGCGAGAATGAGGTGTGAGCGTGGCTGACCTAGCATGCACATACAATCGGTCTACATCAACGATTTGCGCTATTCTCAAAAACAAGGATAAGAGTAAGGAGATCGATGTTTCAAAGGGTGTCAAAAGAATTTCTATGCAACGGCCACGTATTCTCGACGATGTTGAAAGATTGCTTCTCATATGGATCAACGAGAAGCAAATGCAAGGCGACACTATTAACAAAAACATAATTTGTGAGAAGGCAAAACTAATTTTTGCCGACCTTATTAAGAAGACACCAGGATCATCAATGGGAGAAGAAGAAGCATTCAAGGCAAGCCGTGGGTGGTTCGAAAAGTTTAAGAGAAGAACCGGCATCCACAGCATTATGAGGCATGGAGAAGCAGCAAGCTCAGACATAAAGGTAGCCGAGAACTTCATCGGCGTATTCAAGAAGCTTGTGAATTCTGAGGGTTACCTGCCACAGCAGGATTTTAATTGTGATGAGACGGGTCTCTTCTGGAAAAAGATGCCGAAGCAAACTTATATCACAGCAGAGGAGAAAGCATTGCTGGGCCACAAGCCAGTGAAAGACTGTCTCACGCTGTTGTTTTTTGCAAATGCAAGTGGCGATTTGAAAATTAAACCGCTGCTCGTTTGCCATTCGGACAATCCACAGGCCTTCAAGAAGCATAAAGTCCAGAAGAGCAGGCTAAATTTCATGTGGAGGTCCAACAACAAGGCTTGGGTGACACGTGACCTTTTTACAGATTGGATCAATGAACAGTTTGGTCCGTCTGTAAAAAAATATCTGCTTGAGATGAATTTGCCACTCCATACCTTGCTTGTTATGGACAACGCCCCTGCACATCCTCCAGACCTAGAAGATGACCTCCTTGAAGAATTTAAATTCATCAAGATCCAGTTCCTGCCTCCCAAAACCACTCCTTTACTGCAGCCCATGGACCAGCAGGTCATATCAAATTTTAAAAAGCTCTACACTAAAGCACTCTTTGAGCGTTGTTTTGAGGTAACTGAAGGAACCAATCTCACTTTCAGAGAGTTTTGGAAAGACCACTTTCACATCGTTGCCTGCCTCAAGATGATCGACAAGGCATGGGGAGGGGGTCACCAAGAGAACCCTTATTTCTGCATGGAAGAAGCTTTGGCCGGACAGCGTTGTCGAACGTGACTCCGAGGGGTTTGAGCTAGTGCCTGTGAAGCCTATAATCGACGAGATTGTGTGTCTCGCCAAGATTATGGGGCTAGAGGTGGATAGCAACAACATCGATGAGCTAGTGGAAGAGCATAGCCAGGAGCTGACCACCGAAGAGCTTGGGGAGCTGCTTTCTGTGTCACAGCAAGACGTTATGGAGGAGATTTCATCAGTGGAGGAGGAGAAAACAGCCTCAGCAGAGCAACAACCTTCCAGTGAAATAAGGGAGATGCTGAAAGCATGGGAAACTGTTGCATCGTACGTGGAGAAGCATCACCCCAATAAGGCAGTAGCTATGCACGCTACAAATTTATGTAACGATAATGCTGTCTCATTTTCGTCAAATTTTGAAGCGTAGGCAAAAACAAATGTCTCTAGACAACTTTTTTGTAAAAAGGGATGTATTATAAATAAATTAATTACATTATTATAAATTTGTTTGATTATTTTTTCGGAATGGAACGCATTATCCTATTTTACATTGATTCCTATGGAAAAAATTGTTTCGCTTAACGAGTGTTTTGCATTACGAGTAAGATGCGGGAACGAATTGTGCTCATTAAGCGAGGTTCCACTGTAGATATTTCTTTGCATGCAAAAAAGAGGTCCATTTTTAAATTGTCCACATGGGACAAAGTCAACAATTACTTTTAATCAAAGGACTTTTGCATTGATTTTCAAAACAAAGTCCATGTCTGCTTTTACCATAGGATTTTTTTGCTCATGGAAAGCATGTGTAGAGCTCAAATTGCAATCTACCTTCAATTTCTCTCCCTAACCTAAACACACTTCGTCAGTACCTCCTCTCAGTATGACTAAAAGTATATGCACTAAGTTAAAGCCATTTTCAGACAACCAGTTAATATGGTTAAAATGCTTCTTAGCCATGTAAATCACTTTAAAAGCTGACCCCTTGAGATTTTAAAAAACAATGTCTATGCCCTTTAGGCGTCATGCCACTGATAACAGATGGTATTGTGGATCAGGTTGCATAGAAGAACATTCCAACATCTGTTAAACGTTTGGAAGCTGCTGAAATTATACAGTGTTTTCAACTTTACCAAGAAGCTTTGCAGGCTTTGACTTCAGAGGAGAAACAAAATTAGAGAGGTGAAGATTCTGGTCAGGAATAAAAGATTAGATATTAACTGATGAGTGCTACCTTGCTTAGAAGAAGAGCCATTGTGCTGGGAATCTTGGTTCAAGAACCTTGATCTCTAAAAGAGAGAAAATTGCACATGAATATTCTGGAGACAACGCTGCGGGGAATGTTTTATAACAGTATTTAAATCCTGCCCACTTGTCACCTTTGCATGGCTGGCTTAGCCAGTGTGAGCAATATCCCAGTTCTGGACCATGATGTAATGCTATTGGCTGGAAGCGAGTCTAGCAGGACATACCCATTTTTCCTCTCTGTGTATTTCTGGCTCACTCCTCGGGTCACCAAGGGTCTTTGAGTCCATCATTGTTTTCCCCTTCCAGGAGTGTGCCTGCTCCTTTTCTGTTAGTTTTGCAGCAAAGGATGTTTGCATGAAATCAGGCAGCTGAGTAAAGTAATGTATGTGAAAAAAGTGGAGACAAGGCATTTCAAGATGTCAGAGACTGCAAAGTAACAGAGGCTTACTGATTATCCCAAATGACAGCATCTCTCAAAAACAATGGAGCCCAGACATTTATGAAGATTAATTTTTCATCCAAATCATTCTGTAGGAACTTAAATCATTATATTACGGAAGTCATAATGCTCTGTCTGTAGTCATGTACCCAAAGGGTTCCTTATGATTAAGTGCTTTGAAAAGAGAATTATGATGACTAAGATAGGAGATCTAATCTACGGATCTTTGGGATCCTAGAAGGAGTGGAAGGCCAGGATTCCGTTGCCATCATACAGCGCTTGCTGAGGGACTGTTTCCTGGGCTCCCCCGCTCCA
The DNA here is from genome assembly GCA_033557465.1 of Ichthyophis bannanicus. Taxonomy (NCBI): domain Eukaryota; kingdom Metazoa; phylum Chordata; class Amphibia; order Gymnophiona; family Ichthyophiidae; genus Ichthyophis; species Ichthyophis bannanicus. The sequence goes on from CM066031.1 coordinate 1,355,793,879, forward strand.
TTGGAAATGTGAACTTGAGAGTGCCCATAGGGAGCCTCAACTGCAACCGGAGAAGACCGCATGTCCTAGAGCCTTTATAGTCAAGTTACTACATTATCAGGAACGTAAATTCATCAACAAGGTGCAAGAAAATATACATCGGTAAAATACAATAATTGGAACATTATGATCTTTCCAGATCTTGCGTCAGAAACTCTCCACCGCAGATGTGAACTATTAAAGTGTCAGGACCTATTGGTTGCTAAAGGCTTTAAAGCAGTGGTTTGGTATCCCGCAAAACTAACTCTTATGGATAATGGTACCCGGCATTTCTTTGCCTCTGCAGAAGCAGCACGTCAGTTTCTTGCCACGCTTCCATCTAGTCCATGCACACCTAGCACCAAATCTGGGGCTTCCTCAGACAACAGGGCACTCTGTCCTCAGGACTCATCTCTGGAACATGGTCTAAGGAACCCAATGTATGGGCTGAGCATGCAGAGACACCAACGTGGCAATTGGATCTGGCCGAGGGGGCAGCAACGCTAGAGCACTTGAGCCCGGCTGGGGACTGAGCACCTAGACGAAGCAGTGGAACTGGCCATTGCTGGACACTGTGTAGTGGTTTGTAAACTGTCATTGAAACAGGACACTGATGGGATAAATTGACTTTATCTCAGAAGGATCTTGTCTATAAGGACATTAAGAGGGGAGAAAGATATGCCGACTAAAGTTAATTATCCTGCATGTGTTTACTTTATTCTGGAGGGGCAATGCTGAAGGTGTGGCTGCGGATGAGTGTGTGTTTAGGGAAAGAATGTGTGGGGGGAGGGGAGAAGTATGATGATCATCAGTTAGTGTTTATATTCTATGAGCTTTGGGGGGAAGTCTAAAAGGATAAAAGAGGGGAAATGGACAAGGGGAGGAGAGAGGAGTATTTTAAAGATATTTTCTTTTTCACTTAGTTCTTATGCTATTGTTAATAGTGCACAGTTGGGTTCATGGAGGGAGATCATCCAAATGGTGGTATGTGTGCTGGGGGATGCCGGGGGCTCCCTGAGGAACATGATGAGCAGAAATGGAGGGGGTTAAAATTGGATCCCTTAATATTAGTGGGATTCATCACTCATGTAAAAGGCATAAGGTCCTTGATTTGCTGTGTCGCTCCAAAATAGATATTGCATTTCTACAAGAAACCCACTTAAGAGAGAGTGAACACAAAAAACTCCAAGCCAGGGGTTATGAGCAAATGTTCTGCTCTGCCTTTAATTCTAAAAAATGTGGGTTGTCTATACTGATGCATAAGAGGATCCCTTTTGTGAAGTATGCTACGGGGGGGGGGGAGGGGGGGGGAATGCAGGGGAGATTGGTGTGGGCCACGGGGAGAATTGAGCAGCATAAAATAGCCCTTCTCAACCTGTATGCTCCAAATGGCCCTAAGGGCACCTTTTTTCAACAGACCCTGGAGGAGTTTGTTAAAGTAGCACGGGGGACTGGGTGATTGCAGAGGATCTTAATTGTGCACTAGGGGCTGCGGACCGTCTAACTACGCTCCACAACTGCACAGACGGGGAGGGACAAGAAACTAGCCATGTTAAATTTAACAAAAGTAAAAATTCATCCAATTGAGCTATCAGATCATGGGATGGTGAAATGCTCTTGGTATCCCATGGGCCCTGGGGCCAAGGCCAATTGGATGGGGAGGAGGACCAATATTTTTCTGCTTAAGAAAGAGGAGAGAGAATATTGAATAAGCTCAAATAGGAATGGAACTAGTCTTTGACTCTTAATGACAATGGGGGTAATTTTGGAATGGCGGAAAAGCCTTGCAGGGTCTTTTGATCCAATGGGCATATCAGGAAAAAAGAGAGAAAGAGAAGATGAAGTCTCAGTTGCTGCATCAGTTTGCGGAGCTCCAGCAGGAGCACTGCAAACGTGGGAAACGTGACATGTTGCGTAAACTTACAGAGGTTAGGCATTAGCTCCATGCCCTTGAAAGTGATCGTATCACCCGTTTCTTGAGCCTTACAAAATGGCTTTATATGGAGCAGGGCAATAAAGCGAGCAAATTACTTGCATGGCAGTTAAAAAAACAAGCAAACAAACAAAAAAAAACCCATCAAAGGACTGCACGGCTCATAGAGAAACTTCAGGGGAGAAAGGGGGAACAAATTTGCTCCATGAAGGGTATTTGTGAAGAGTTTCAGTCTTTTTTTTTATAAAGTTATATAAATTGGACTGCTTGATATCAGAGGCAGAGATGAAAGCTTACCTCTACTGCGACGCTCCTGCCTGCGCCCTAGAGCTTACAGGCAGGAGTGGCCTTATATTGTCCCTTGAAGAATTAGCTGGCACGGTTCCCAATGAATCTTGGGAACTGTAGTGCTCTTGTATATTCCTTAGGGAAGAATTGTAGTCGTGACCAGATGTGGTTAGGCAAGCAAGAAAATTTATTTGTCTTGGGGGATAGTTTCCAGCGCATCAAAAGCTCAAAGCAACAAACGCAAAAAGTGGAACTTTTAGAATAAACAGAAGAAAACAGGAACTCAGGAAGCAGTGAAATCAATTTGGCTTTAATTCAGCTACTCATAAACTTCAGCAGCTTAACTCAGCATTGCCTCATGTGGTTGTTAGAAAATATTGCAGCTTTATATCAATAGCTGTTCTCTTCACAGCGTGACTTGAAAACAGGTGAACACAATCAGGAACTCTTACGATTAAACAGCAAGCAAAGCCAACGTTTTATATTCTCTTCATATAAAACTTATGTGCTTCTTTAAACTGTTATTCAATACAGCAGAAAGAGCAATCCATGGCACAAGGCTCAGGATTCAGGGTAGGTAAAGAACTTTCTACCTGCATGTATTCTTCTGAACTAACAGAATTACTGTCCGTATCAGGTTCTTCATTTTGCCCTGACTTCAACTCCAGGAACTTCTGAAATTCCTTCAGTAGCAATTCAGCATATGTTTGCTTTTCATCTGGTGGATAGTTATTGGCAAAGGTTACGCCCTTCCCCCACTCACTATCTACGTCGGTAGCAAAGTTAGGTTTGCACAGTTCAGCACTATATGAAGGTTTCTTCAGCCAAGCATACAAATTAGGAAATTGTGCTTTACCTTGTTTAGAGGCATTTATAAAAGAACTTCTCTTAGGAAAACTTTCTCCTGGCTGTAGTTCTCTGTCTTTATAGCACTGCCTGTTGGCATTAGAAGTACCTTTTCTCCACGTGCTGCTTTCTCGAGGCTGGCTAGGTCTAGGTTTTTCCCGGCAGTAAGAGTTTCTTGCAGGGTACGTTGGACTCCCAGGCTGACTCTTCCGGGGTTCTGTCTTCTCACAAGGTCCTAGTGCTCTTCTCCTAGCTTCTGGGGTTCCAGTACTCTGCACTCCTCTCACAACGTTCTTTTGGACTTGGATATCCTTCTCCACGCTATCCTCTGGGATATTCTCCGTGGTCCTCTCTGCAACAACAACCTGTTCACCTTTCTCCTCCTTCCTCCTCCTCTCTCTTTCAGCTCTCTCTGAGGTTTTAAAAAGGGCTTCAATTCCCGGCACTCCCTGCCGTTCCCTTGGGTGTGCCCAATCAGAGCTGAAGCCTAACTCCTCCCCTGTACTGGGGTGTGTCTTCGGCTCAGCAGAGCACTATGTTTTTTCAGGTCAGTTTTGGAAATCCTGTGTGAGTTAGCTCTGCTCTCAGGATTTTCCTCAACGTCCATTTCTTCTAAAGGGCCATCTTCACCACACTACCCAATTTCCCTTCATAGACTGGAAGAAGAGGAGGCGGCCAAGTTAGGCTATCAAGTCACTGAAACTGAAGTGCAAGTGGCAATTAGGTCTTTGTCCAAAGGGAGGGCGATGGGTGCTGATGGATACTCGGTGGCATTTTATCAGTGCCTATCTGAAGATCTCCCCCCCCCCCCCACTTAGCATCAGGACCGTACTTAGCCCTGCGTGAGCGGTGCAGCCGCACAGGACATAAAGGCTTGGGGGGTGCATTTCGGCTGTCTGCTGTTGCCCTGCCGCCGCCATTTTTTCTTCTCTCAGCAGCAGCAGCAGCAGACAGCCTAAATGTGCCCCTAAGCTTTTTCGCGGCATCCAAGCAGGGAGGGACAAATCTGCTTAAAATGCTGGCGATTTGCACATCGGGTGCGCACTCTCTCCTCTACCTCCATCCAGCCACTTTCTGTTTTTTCCCTGTTGCCGGTGCCACTGTGGAGAAAACAGAGGGTGGCAGCAGCAACGTAAGAGCAGAAAAGTGGCAGGCTGGATGGAGGTGTGGTGGGAGGGCACACACCTAATGTGCAAGTCGCACAGGGTGCGATTCTGGCTCAGTACAGCCGTGCTTAGCATGGATTTTTTTTCTGGTGCACTGCAGTGCGACCCCCTTCCAGCATTGATGGCTCAGGCTATTGTCATAGTTTTTCATAAGGAGGGTAAACCCCCACACCTCTATAGCAGCTACAGACCCATTGCCCTAATTAATAGCAATGCAAAACTCTTTGCTAAAGTGCTTGCTAAGCATATAGAGAATATTCTCCCGGGATTGATACACCCCAACCAGACAGGATTCATAAAAGGGTGCCTTATCTCAGATAATGTCAGGAGAGCAGTGAATCTTCTGCAAATCATTAAGGAGAGTAAGAACCCTGCCTTGTGTGTGGCTCTAGACAGAAAAAGCCTTTGGCCGCATAAAGTGGGGTTCCTCTTTGAGATGATTAGAAAATTTAATTTGAGGTAGGACTTTCTGCATGGGAATCCAGGCTCTTTATTGGAGTCCATCTGCCCAGATTTTAGCTAATGGAGGTCACTCTGAATACTTTGAGCTACAGAGAAGTACGAGACAGGGTTGCCTGCTCTCTCCAGTGCTTTTTGCAATGGTGATTGAATCCTTGGCTGCCAGAGTCCAAAATAACCCGGGTATTTGCCCCATTGTAGTTGGAAAGCAGGAGCACAAAATATTATATAGAGGGAGGAGTGACCTCGTGGTTGGGGCAAGTTACCTCAGGCCAGAGGGCCAGGGGTTTGAATCCTCTAGAGGACAGCGACCTTGGGACGGAAGGACTGGGGTTTCTAGTCCCACAGGTGCTCCTTGTGGCCTTTGGCAAACCACTTAACCCTCCATTGCCTCAGGTACAAAAACATAGATTGAGTCCTTTGGGACAAGGGAACCATCTCTTCACCCGATTGGTGTCTTCAGGAGAGAGCAGGTCCAGGTGAGCTCCTTCCCACTCCCCCACTGAACAGGCCAATCAGGCAAAGGAAGACGTCTCTTCAACATCTTTAAAAGCAGCAGCATGCCTGAACACCAGCCTTTTCTCCACCTCTTCACCCGATTGGTGTCTTCAGGACAGAGCGGGTCCAGGTGAGCTTCTCCCCCGCTCCTCCACTGAACAGGCCAGTCGGGCAAAGGAAGGACTCCTCTTCAACATCTTTAAAAGCAGCAATGTGCCTAGGCGCGCCCACACCTGAGGGCCTCGCCAGAGGGGCCCTTTGGTGTGGACCGCATAAGACCACATACACCATATACACCAGACAATAACCACCACTAACCATTTACAACGGCACATAAATTCATTAAAGTAATGCCCAGGAGAGTCCTACACAGAGTGCTAAATCTTTATAGCAACAGCATTGTCTGACCTGCAGCCCATCAACTGCACCAGCACGACAGCTCCAATGATCACTCCAAGACACTGCAACCAGTTCTGCAACATAACAAGCCCGACCATCTCAAAGTCGCTTTTAATCATCTTACCAGAAGTCTACAAGGTAACTCACTAAAGATTTTTGCATCTCACGAATTACCACAGATCTTATACAAAGACTCACAATAGAAAACAAATGATTTATCATAACCTCTCACATCCTGAGTCTGTGAAATCAGTGCCTCCTAGCATGCATATTGTTTGAATCTTTATATGAAATTATATTTACTTCTATAATCATCGCTTTGAACCTCTATAGGAAGTTAGCATTAAATCATCATAGGCAGGCTGCTCTCCACTATCAGATGATCATTATACAGTAATTGTACGATTTGCTATATCTGTAAGATCCTGAATATTGCCGTTTACCACTTGTACCTAATTACTTGTGTATCACTTTGCCTAAAGCTCCACATAGCAGTGAGCATATTATCCAACCTTGAACCAACAATCCAACTCACTGTATACCCCACATATCACTATAATGGAGTACAGGAAAGCTATAACTTGCACACTCCATTTCATACTGCTAACATGTACAATATCTAACTCATTCACACTTCAGCAAGAATCAATCCAGCCCTGTCCCATCCCCATCATTCAAAGCTGCACCAGACAACATAAACCATTACTACAGAAGTACATACCCCAAGGGCCCCTACTATGATAAGGAAGCTTATCATAGTTCAGGAAGAAATAATACAAGAGGTGATATGGCTCTGAATAAGCAACCTGTGCTGGCTGGTAAAAGCACTAAAACAGAGTGTTTACCTAAAAGACTACCAGACCCAGAATGCACTGGTTTACAGAAAGCCTCTAGGAGAGCTGAAATAGGGAAACGTGTGCCTAATCAGAGAAGCAATGATGTAATCACCCATCTCCTAGGGCAGGGCTTGATTCAGAACACCTGGACTGTGCTAGGGTGGAGTGTCCATCTAGGCACTTTAAAACTAGAAGAAATTCTTCAGACAGACAGCAAGGAGAACAGCAAGAAGAGCAACAGCAACGGTGGCAAAGATGGCAAGAGAAGGAGAGACGGAGCCTGAACAGAAGGAAGAACAGCAAGACGTCCAGGAGGGCTAAGAAAGGAGCCCAAGGCAGTACGTATGCTGGGAGAGATTCCTGGGGCAAGCATTCTTCATTGGACTGGAAGAAACCAGAGACTTGGAGATATACAGCCAGGAACCCTCGGACAGCACCTGTAAAGGAGACGGCTGCATCTACAGAAAGAAGGAGCTCTAATACCTATTTAAGGAGGTATGGGAAAAGAGATCTAAAGTCCAGAGATTCTGACTGGAAAGCTGGGCACAGAAGCTTTGCTACCTACTGGCCAAAATACCCAGAGAGGAAACCTAATGACAACGTGATCTCAGGTATGAACTCTGATCTGGTCCCTAGCTTTGCACAAGGAAGACAGCAGGGAAACAGTTTCTATCCTGGTAGAGGTCAGTTAGAGAATTCCTCTGAGCCAGTGTATGAAAGTGATCCTATGATATTTCAAGAGCAAGGGGAAATATCAAATGAGAAAGTGGAATGCATGGATTGCTCTCTTTCTAGGCTGCTGTTCTAAAGTAATCCTCAGTTAAGAATCAAACACCAAAAGGAACTGTACTGTTTTTTTTTAACTTCCCAGAAATGTTTCTTTGAGAGAAAGCTTTGGGTAAAGTTGGAGCCACGTGGAGAGTAGACCAGCAATGGTTTGCAGCTGGTTAAGCACCTGTGATTAGAGCAAGGCACAAATGCACGTGGGACTTTGGAAAGAAAACTTCTTCACTGTGTGAAAGGAAGAAAGTTGTTTTTTGATAAAGAGAATTTTCCTTTTGGGTTTATTTTTTCATTCCAGCACTGCTAAGAAAGGTTATTAGCAGGGGCTAGAAGAAAGACCTTTTCTGTTCCATCAAGGTCTTTACTAAGTTGTTGCATAAGTAATTCAGTTGCCTTATTTGTTTTGTTTCCTGAATACAATTCCTGAAGAAATTATCCTGTTGATGTTACCAAGCATATCTGTGTGAGGGAATAACTCCCCATAAATAAAATCTGTTTTCTGCTTTACACTCGAGCAACTACAAATTCTTTATTCTTGTTGAACGGCTGGTTTTGTGTGATTGAACTACAAGACTCACAATCCTTTGCAAGTCAAGTAAATTCCTGTCTTTGCCAAGATTGTGGAACTTTCACAACAAGCACCCCCGTTTACACTACTCAGGAAATAATAGGACCAACCAAAGACTAATCCACATCAACCCAACAATCACTAACCAAGGCCAAAACATACCAGACACGTGCATCCCAGTTAAATTCATCCTAATTAATGCTAGGTCCATCAGGAATAAAATTCCAGTAATTTTAGATCTGATCAAGGACGAATGACCTGATATACCATGTATTACAGAAACCTGGTTAACTGATTCAGATAGTGTACTAATAAACCAACTATATATAGATGGATACAACCTTTTCATCTGTGTCAGAGACTCCAAACGAGGTGGGGGGGGGGGTCCCTCGTAATAAGCAAACTTGAACTTAAAACTTCTCAAAGCATATGCAGCAACATAGATGGGATGGGTATAATTAAAATCAAAAATAAAAATTTGGCTATATGCCTCCTTTACAGACCCCCCCCCCCCACAACTAGCCACGAAAACCTAACACCAATCCTAGAATCAGCCTGCTCATCCTCCTTAAAAAAACAAAAACAAAAAAACCCCCACATCATATTAGGTGACTTTAACCTGCCCTCACTCCACAACACGCAAACAACTTTATTCCTCAGCTCAATGGCTGATATGGGATATTAATAAATAAGCCCACTCATTCTAAAGGCAACACATTAAACCTTGTATTTCTCCCAAAATCAACTACAGACCACCCTCTCTACTCACCCCCTCAAGCAAAACAAGTCCCATGGTCTGACCATTACATACTTAATTCACCACTCCTATACTCCTTCCTTCCCCTAACACAAAACACAACATCCTTCAAAAATCAATTCAGACGCTTTGATAAGGAAACCTTCATAAAAGACAAACTACCTAGCCTAAATACATCACTAATAGACTTAAACAACATTATAATGAACTTGAACGGCACAATACAAAATGCAGTGACCCCAACCAATTCCCAGTTAAGAACAACCCGAAGACCATCTGAAAAATGGTTCATCCAAGATCTAGCAAAATTAAAAAAGGAACTAAGGAAATATGAACATAAATGGAGATCTACTAAAACTCAAGAAAATAAACTTCTCTACATGACAACCCTTAACAATTACAAAGAAGCAATTGACAATGCAAAGAAGGACTACCATACTAAAATCCTTACTAATTCCCTCAGTCGCCCAAGAGAACTCTTTGAAATCGTCAAGTCCCTAGCCAAAATAACTCGAGATTATTCAAACAGTAACATAAACCCCCAAATTCTAGCAGACCATTATGCACACAAACTAAAAAGAAAATATACTACAGGCCTCACTTCCCAGCCTACCCCCCCCCCCCACCCTCAAGCCATAACACATGGCACACCTTTCACTTAATAGACCAAAAACAACTCCTAAACACAATAACCAAAATTAACACCACCTCTTCCTCCCTAGACCCCTGTCCAGTAGCCTGAATTAAAGCTTCCAAGACTGAAGTAGCTCCCTACCTACTCCATATAGTTAATCAATCCCTTAACCAAGGAAGCATGCCAAAGGAACCAAACTCGCTGCAATTCGACCAACCTTAAAAAACAAAATACTCGATAAACAATACCCTAGTAATTATAGACCCATAGTGAATATACCATTGGTAGTTAAAATAATTGAGAACGTTACCCAAACTCAACTCCAGGACTACATACACCTAAATGTGCCGCTAGATGACCAACAATTTGGATTCCGCCCATATCACGGCATTGAATCACTCCTGCTAGTTCTCTTTGACATGCTCATATGTGACATGGATGATGCCAAACAGGCGTTCATTCTTGTTTTCTTGGATATTGCTTCTGCATTTGGCAACGTCAAGCACAACTCCTTGCTCACTAGGCTAGATCAAATTGGAATTAAGGAAACAACCTACCAATGGTTTAAATCATACATCTCTGACCGCATGCAACGAGCACAAATTGGACAAAGAACATCCACAATCTTCAAACAGGAGCAGGGTATACAACAGGGATCTGCCCTCTCAGCACTCCTATACAATCTTTATTTACAACCAAGCTGTAATATTTTCAGAAAATTCAATGTGGGATATCATATCTATGCAGATGATATGTTATATCTCCCCGTAGATATGATGAACCCACTCAACACCTAATGGCAGCTTGTATCAAAGAGGCAGAGAACTGGCTAAATTCCCATTATCTGAGCATTAACTTTAAGAAAACTGAAGTGCTCTACATTACATGAAACCAAAATTCACCCCCTTCCCCAACACTCACAATACAAGATATTGTGCTTCCAGTGAAAAAAGAGGTAAAATATCTTGGAGTAATTCTTGATCAATCCCTCTCCATGACATCACACATAAAACAGATCACTAGAACTATATTCTTCAAACTCAGAACCATATAACACTTTAGACCACTTCTTGACATCCATGACTTCAGATCAGTGATACAAGCTCTAAACACACCACATTTTGACTTTTGCAATAGCCTACTCAACAGATTACCCAAAAAGAATCTGAACCATCTCCAAATGGCACTGAATGGTACAGCGAGAATAATCTGCAAAGTCCAACTAACAGACCACATTACACCCATATTACACTATCTAGACTGGTTACCAGTCTCAAGTAGTATAAATGATAACATTCAAACTATCTAAAAACGTGGCACCCTCAGTCTTGTCAACATTAATTACCCATACAACAGATACAAGATCCAAAAGAGGACATGCACAAAACACCTTATTAATCCCACCGACCTTCCGCAAAACAAAACAAGTCACAAGCAACAGAGCATTTTCATATGTTGCACCTATTCTATGGTATGCCCTACTTGACACGTTACAATCCATCAAAGACTTACAAACATTTAGATAAGAAATAAAAACACTACTAGGTTCCACATTAGGAACCACTACCCAGGAAAAAGACTTAGGCGTCATCGTGGATAACATGTTAAAACCCTCCACCGTGTGCAGCGGCGGCCAAGAGAGCAAATAGAATGCTAGGTATCATAAGGAAAGGAATGGAGAATAAAACAAAGGATATTATGTCTCTGTATTGTTCCATGGTGCGATCGCACCTTGAATATTGTGTGCAGTTCTGGTCACCGTATCTTAAAACGGATATAGCGTTATTAGAAAAGGTACAGAGAAGAGCCATCAAAATGGTAAAGGGGATGGAAGGATACCCCTATGAAGAGAGGCTAAAAAGGTTAGGGCTCTTCAACCTTGAAAAGAGATGGCCGAGGGGAGATATGATAGAGGTCTATAAATTAATGAATGGAGTGGAACGGGTAAAAGTAGATAGATTGTTTACGCCATCAAAATATAGAAAGACTAGGGAGCATGCAATGAAGCTACAGGGTAACCTATTTAAGACTAATAAGAGAAAATATTTTTTCACTCAACGTGTAATCAAACTCTGGAATTTTCTAACGGAGGATGTAATAAAAGCTGTTAGTGTAGCCAGGTTTAAAAAAGGTTTGGACAAGTTCCTGGAGGAAAGGTCCATAAACCATTATTAAAGTGGACCCAGAATATCCACTACTTGCCCAATACAAGCATTGTGGAACCTATGTCTTTTGGGGAAACTGCTAGGTACTTGTGACCTAGATTGGTCACTCTGAAAACAGGATACTGGACTTGATGGACCTTGGTCTGACCCAGTATGGCATATCTTATGTTCTTATGATCTATTCATCGAACATTATGGTAGAAACAATGATAATAGCATACATCCAACTCCATCCTGAACCATTCAAATACCACTGTAATCATTTCTAAGACAAAAGCAAAATGTAATTCTGCAAAACCTGTAAATAATTACATATGTACATAGTTGTATTTAATGTTTAATGTTCAGCTTTTCACATCGTTCTATGTAATTTGTTCATACATTGTAAACCACCCCTGATGTTGGGAAGGGGTGGTATAGAAAAACACTGAAATAAATAAAATAAAATATACAGTACCTGAATGTACACCGCTTTGACTTGAACAAAAAGCGATATATAAGCCTAGTTAAATACATAAATAAATAAATTGCGGATAATACCCTTCTATTTATCCAAACTACGAGAATCCCTCCCATAGCCACGTGAGGAAATTCATTAGTTCCTTATCGTTCCTCCAGCTTAGTCCTCCATGTATGGGTAGTGCACCTCCTCCTGCAGCATGAAGACTGGACCAATCAAATTTCAGCACCACTGGAAACAGCATACCAGCCATCTCTTCAACTCCAGTGTGTCCAGTCTTCATGCAGCAGGAAGATGTTAGTGAGCCAGGCTGGGCTCACTAGTTCGTCAGTTTAGGTCTTCATTCTATAGCTAACCTTTTTGTGGGTTCTTTTTTGTCCTATTAGGACTTATTTTGATTTGTTAATTTAAGGGGTACCTGTTTCTTTAAATTTAAGCATTTCAGACCGGCACTCCATAGGGGGGGGGGACCTAAGGGAGGTCTCTCTCCTGTCCAGCCTAAGCCGCTTGTCTTTCCTTACCTGTCACTATTTAATGGTTTGGATCTCTGCCCCAGGGCTCTTCGGGGCAGAGCTCCTGCGGCGGCTGTCCAGAAGCATCTCCGGTGAGTGGGGAGTGAGCTTGGAGAGTGCTGGGGAGTCCTCGCGGCTGTCAGACCGCTGTTCCTGTCCTGGGTGCCCTCGAATCTGTTCGGGCTTTCTTGTTTTAAGTTTTCTTGTTTTTCGGGGGGTTCCCGGGTCGCGGGAGCTGCGGGGGTGCGCAGATCAGTTGGCAGCGGGAGTTTTTTTTTTCATCCGGGCTGTCTTCCCGGTGCCGGGCAAAGCGCGCCAAAACTCATTCTTTGCCGCGGCCATTTTGGGAGCCACGGCTCCTTCAGTGTGTGGCACACGCGGCGGTTTTTTGGCCTCTCTGTGGTCCGGGGCAGCGAACTCAGTTTCTCTCCTCGGTTTCTTTTTCTTTCTTTTCATTCCTTTTCTTTGATTTTCATTTCTGTCCTTAGTTTTGGGTTCGGTGTGTGACGGTCCCTCGGCTGGCTATGGGGGGGGGGGGATCGCTGCTACTCCCTGTCTCTTCACTGTTCAGAGGGATTGTCTGCAAATCATCCGTTGTTTCTGCATTTAGGCAGCAAACGGGCAAACCCTATTGTAGATTATAGAAGGTGTAAAACACATAAATCTGAGTCCCTGATTACTGGCAGCTACCCAGACCCCAGTTTGTGTGCTGGTTCTTCTGGGAAACTGTATTATTTTCCCTTCAGGATTGAGGGGACACTTTCTTACGCTTGTGGATCTGCTTGAGTGCGGTTCCATGCCAGCGGGGGCCCTCTGTGTTATTTGTGGATCTCGGAGGGGCGCTGCAACGGAGACAGGTGTCTGTCAGCGCTGTGCCTCTGTGTCTCTCAGTATGGAGCAGCACCTGGAGAGTTCCTTGGCTTCTTTGGCGCAGCCAGGTTCCGCTGCTGGGGAGTTGGACTCGCCCCTGGAGGGACCATCGGGAATGGCATCTGATGTGCCTTTGGGAGCAGGGGAGCAGCCAGACCTCCGGGGGGCTTTGCCCTTGGAGGATTTTTCTCCCGATTTCATTTTGCTGATGCATCAGGCGTTCTGTCGTAGGCGCCAGAGCATGGGCGCGGGTCCCCTTACTGTTCCGATGGCTGCCGCCCAGTCTGCGGCGGCGGAGAGTGCGTTGTCCGGGGCCAAGGCGCCCAAACGACAACGGCTGCACGAACCCTTCCAGTCTGAAGCAGATTGGCCAGAGGGTGAGGATCCGGAGGTAGACCTGGAGGCAGATGGGGAGGCCTTAGAGGAAGGCGAACTCCCTGAACCGGAGAATCAGGCTAAGATTATTTGTGTGTTTCACCGGGAGGAGTTGCCCGCGCTCGTTTCTGAAGCACTTCAAACTCTTGGCTTGGCTTCGGCACCGCCGGTTGAAGACGCAGATGGAGCAGACCCCATTATTCAAGCGGTGCGTCAAACTCAGGTGGTTTTTCCCATTCACAAAGTAATTGATCAGATGATTCAGGCAGAGTGGGATACTCCTGAATCGGGTCTCAAGGGGGTGAAGGTCATGCGCAGGCTGTATCCTATGGCAGACAAAGACCTTGAGCGCTTCCGATCTCCTAGAGTTGATGCGGCAGTTTCGGCTGTGACCAAGAAAACCACGATCCCGGTGGAAGGTAGTGCGGCATTGCGAGAGCCGCAGGAACGGAAAATGGACGGCCTCTTGAAACAGTCCTTTGAGGCGGACGCGATTGCGTTACAGGCCTCCGTTTGTGGGGCTTGGGTTGCTCGTGCCTGTCTGCGCTGGGTTCAGCGGCTCCGGCAGGCGCCCGCCTTGGAGGCCGAGGACTTAAGTGAGCTCCAGCGCTTGGAATCTGGTTCCGCGTATTTGGCGGATGTCCATTATGATCTTATCAGGGCGCTGTCCAACAGCATGGCTTCCTTGGTGGCAACGCGCAGAGCCCTTTGGTTAAAGAATTGGGCGGCGGATGGTTCTTCAAAGTCGCGGTTAGGCAAACTGCCCTTTAAGGGTAAGCTGTTGTTCGGTGAGGATCTTGACAAGTTGGTCAAGGATTTGGGTGAATCCAAGGGCGGTCGTCTGCCAGAGGATCGCCCCAAGAGGGGGAAGTCCCTTCCTGCCCCTCAGGGTCAGTTTCGGGACTTTCGTAGGTTTTGATCGCCCCGCTTTTGGGGGATTCCAGAGAGGTAGGTATATCTCGAGGTCTTCCAGCTTTCGGGGCTTTCGAGGAGCCAGTAGAGGATTCGCGGCTGCCACCCCTGCAACCGCTCGTAAGTCACAATGAAGGGCAGCGGGCCCAGGCGGAGATCCCAGCGATCGGAGGTCGTCTTCGACGCTTTCTCTCTGCTTGGGCCCAGATTACGTCCGATCGATGGGTTTTGGATATCGTTCGGGACGGGTATGCCCTGGATCTGGCCAGACCCGTGCTCGATTCTTTTGTGGCGTCTCCCTGCCGGGGAGCTCGGAAGACTGCTCAGGTTCGGCAAACCCTCGATCGCCTGCTTCGGCTGGGAGCGGTGGTTCCTGTTCCTCCGGCGGAATATGGTCTCGGAAGGTATTCCATTTATTTCGTGGTGCCAAAGAAGGATGGCGCTCTTCGTCCCATTTTAGATCTCAAAGGGGTGAATCGCTGTCTGCGGGTACCGCACTTTCGGATGGAAACCCTACGGTCCGTACTTGTCGCCGTCCGCAGGGGCGAGTTTCTCACCTCTCTCGACCTCACGGAGGCTTATCTCCATATTCCTGTTCGGGAGGACCATCAGCAGTATCTCCGGTTCGCTCTGCCGTGGGGTCACTTCCAGTTCCAAGCCTTACCCTTCGGCCTGGCGACTGCTCCTCGAGTGTTCACCAAGATCATGGTGGTAGTGGCAGCGGCGTTGCGCAAGGAAGGGGTGCTGGTTCATCCCTATTTGGACAATTGGTTGATTCGCGGAAAATCTCGCTTGGAGAGCTTGTTGGCGACAACGAAAGTCGTGAATCTACTGCAGTCTCTCGGCTGGGTAGTCAACCCGAGCAAGAGTCACTTGGTTCCGACGCAGGCTCTCGAGTATTTGGGGGTTCTGTTCGATACTCGCGTGGGCTCCGTCTTTCTTCCGGACCGCAGGGTGTTGGGTCTTCGGGCTCTCGCACACCGTTTTCGGCAAATCCCAGCTCCGTCAGCTTGGCACTACCTTCAGTTGCTGGGGACAATGGCGGCGTCCCTGGAGGTAGTGCCTTGGGCTCGTTTCCACATGCGTTCGCTTCAGAGAGCCTTGCTCCGGCGCTGGTCCAACCAGTCCGATTCCCTGAACAAACGTCTGCCCTGCCCGTAGGGGGTCCGTCGGGATCTGAAATGGTGGCTTCGGCCGTCTTCGCTCTGGGCAGGGATGCCCTTGGAGTAGCCGGAGTGGATTCCGCTGTTGACGGATGCCTGTCTGTCGGGCTGGGGCGCGCACTGCGGCGGACAAGTAACTCAGGGTCTCTGGTCTCCAGAAGAGAGCAGTTGGTCGATCAACCGCTTTGGCGTTGCAAAGCTTTGAGATCCAATTATCACACCGGGCAGTGCGGGTTCTCTCCGACAATGCCGCGACCGTGGCATACATAAATCGACAGGGCGGCACCGGCAGCGTGGGCATGGAATCGGAAGCCCGGACGCTGTTCGAATGGATAGAGCCCCGGCTACAGGCCATATCGGCAGCACACATTGCCGGGAAGGACAACGTGACGGCGGATTTTCTCAGCAGAGTTCAGGTGGATGCCGGCGAATAGGAGCTCAACCCGAAAGTGTTCAAGCAAGTGGTTCTCCGATGGGGTCAACCAGTCATGGACCTGATGGCCACGTTCCGGTCGACGAAAGCAGCTCGGTTCTTCAGTCGGCGGGAGCCGATGTCAGAGGGCATAGATGCTCTAATGCAGGTCTGGCCCTCGAGGGGCCTTCTTTACGTCTTTCCTCCGTGGCCGCTTCTGGGGTGAGTGATTCAGCGTATCGAGGCTCACCGGGGTCGGGTGCTGTTAATAGCGCCGGATTGGCCCCGGCGGCCCTGGTATGCCGATCTGATGCGGTTAGTGGACGGATCCCCGTGGCGTCTTCCCCTGGATCCGGATCTGTTGTGACAGGGTCCTCTTCGCATGCCGTAGGTGGGGAGATTCTCTCTTACGGCTTGGCTATTGAAAGGGCGCGGCTAAGGAAGAAGGGGTATTCCAAATCCGTCATAGCGACTTTGCTTCAAGCACGTAAGAGGTCCACTTCGCTAGCCTATGTCCACGTGTGGCGTATTTTTGAGGATTGGTGTTCCCGACGTCAGGTTCGGGCAGCTACGGCCTCTCTTCCTGTGGTCCTCGACTTTTTGCAGGACGGTTTTGCTAAAGGTTTGGCCGCCAGTTCCTTGCGGGTGCAGTTGGCGGCTCTTTCCTGCTACAGGGGTAAGGTTCAGGGCGTATCGCTGGGTGCCCATGCCGATGTGGTTCGCTTCTTGAAGGCAGTTTCTAGACTGCGCCCGGCCCGCAGGATTTCTGTTCCTTCGTGGGATCTCAGCTTGGTCTTGAGGGCGCTCAGTACGGCTCCCTTTGAGCCTCTCTTGGAGTTCGGTGAAGGATTTGACCCTTAAGACGGTGTTCTTAATGGCGATTTGTTCGGCACGACGCATTTCCGAGCTCCAGGCTCTTTCTTGCAGGGAGCCCTTCATTTCTTTTTCGGATCAGAAGTTGGTGCTGCGTACAGTGCCTTCCATTTTGCCTAAGGTGTCTTCCCCTTTTCATTTGAATCAGGTGGTGTGGCTCCCGGTGTTTCCCGCGTCGGGGGAGCAGGCTTCCGATCGAGGTCTTAGTCGCTTGGACCTTAAGAGAGTTTTGCGTCGCTATTTGAAGGTCACCAGCGCTTTCCGCAAATTTGATCGTTTGTTTGTCCTGTTTGGAGGTCCCCGGAAGGGTGAAGCGGCGGCGAAAGCCTCCATTGCTCGGTGGATTAAAGAGGCGATTGGCTCGGCCTATTTGTTGCAGGGTCGGGTGCCGCCGGTCGGGCTGCGGGCTCATTCCACCAGAACGCATGCGACGTCCTGGGCGGAGTTTAGCTTGGTTTCACCGGTGGAAATCTGTAAGGCGGCGACGTGGTCGTCGCTGCACACTTTCAGTAAGCACTATCGACTTGATGTCTTGGCAGCGGGCGATGCCGGTTTTGGCTCCGCGGTGTTGCGTGCCGGCTGGAAAAATCCCGCCCGTTAAGGCTGCTTTGTTACATCCCATACGTGGAGGACTAAGCTGGAGGAACGATAAGGAAATAGTAATTACACTTACCTGGTAATTGTAGTTCCTTGAGAGACGACAGCTTAGTCCTCCTTCCCTCCCTCTGGTGTTTTAGCTCGGCACGCCTTGGGTGCAGAGGTCAGTATTCACAGGTGAGTGTGGCTATTGTTTCTTATTGTTTCTCCGAAATTTCCTTCTTTCTCTTGCTGTCTGCTTATGCTGCGGCAGGCGCGGGACCTTCTGTTTGAATTGTTTTTCAATGGTCTCCTATGTGCAAAAAAAAAAAAAAAAAAAAGGCAATAAAAATGTATACGTAATTAAGTAAAAAAAAAAAAAAAAAATGACCATCTTATGCTGTGGGCTTTTCTTCTTAAAGGTTAGCTATTTCTTTGAGTTTGCTTTGACAGTAGTTCACTGGAGTTGAAGAGATGGCTGGTATGCTGTTTCCAGTGGTGCTGAAATTTGATTGGTCCAGTCTTCATGCTGCAGGAGGAGGTGCACTACCCATACGTGGAGGACTAAGCTGTCGTCTCTCAAGGAACTACAATTATCAGGTAAGTGTAATTACTATTTCTCTAATGTATCTGGTTTTAAAGTCAACCTTAGTAAAACTGAAGCTCTCAATCTTTGGGGGTTATCTCAAAATGGTTTCTTAGATTTCCCCAGGAGTGGAGAAGTAGCCTAGTGGTTAGAGCAACTTCCTAGTACCCAGAAGATCAAGGGTTCAATTCCCACTGGCACTCCTTGTGACTTTGGGCAAGTCACTTTACCTTCCATTGCCTCAGAAGAAAAGGCTGGCAATCTACTTCCGGTGATACATTGCCAAGAAAACCCAGACTTGATGGTACTAAAAAAAAAAAAAAAGATTTCCCCTTCCAAATAGACAACCCAGAAAATTAGATATTTGGGGGTTCATATAGAAACATGACAGAAAAAGACCACAAGGCCTATCTAGTCTGTCCTTCCATATCAACCACTACAACAGTCCCCTTTTTTCCTTTAGAGATCCTCTGTGTTTGTCCCATGCTTCTTTGAATTCAGATACTATCCTCATCTCTACCACCCCCACTGGGAGACTATTCCACGGATGTACCACTCTTTCTGTAAAGAAATATTTCTGCATATCACTCCTGAATCTATCCCCTTTCACCCTCATCCCATGTCCCCTCGTAGCAGAGCTTGCTTTCAATCGAAAGATGCTCTCCTCCTGTGCATTTATGCCATGGAGGTATTTAACACTAGAAGCCCCAAAGTGCGTCAATTGATGCAAATGCATCTTTGAATTTGTATACCAGCGCCACTGCTAGAACCATGTCAGTCATGTTCCATGACTTTGTTAGCAAGGTCAAGATGTTCAAATATGTGCATTGAAAATTAGTGACAGATGCACCACCTAGCATGAAAATGAATTTATACCTAGAAGCCCCAAAGTACGTCAATTGACGCACTGAATTGTCTTGGATGTGTCAATTGACGTACTTTGGGGCTTCTAGGTTTAAATTCATGTTCCCACTAGGAGGTGCATCTCAATCACTGTTTACAGTTTTTTTCCGACATTACAAACAATAAACACACGATGATGTCATGTAATGACATCACATACTGCACATATTTAACAAATAAGTAACTTCAAAGTAATTCACATCTGCATTTAAACGCAGTCGTCGTGATAATGCATCAATTGACGCACTTTGGGGTTTCTAGGTAAAATTCCTTTTGGGGCTTCTAGTGTTAAACGTCTCTTTTTTATAATGAAGACTGGCTTGTTATTAGATTCAGACAATGGGGAAACACTATCAGACAGCCATACCCCAAGGTAATGGAAGGTAAAGGAAAATGCCCTTTATACTCTGCCTCAGAGGTAGTGCCTCTGTCTTCTCCAAATTAACCTTCAAATCTGAGATTGCTGTAAACCTCTCAATCTCCTGGAAAAGGTGAGGCACCAAAGTGTCTGGATTTTTCATATAGACTAGCGTCTCCTCTGCGATTTTGTGCTCCACTCTTCCCACTACGACCGGGCAGATCTCTTTATTCGCTTGATTATAACAAGCCAGTGTTCAATTCTCAATGTGAACAGAATGGGGGCAAGAGGATACCCCTGTCAAGTTCTTCGTGCTAAAGCAGAACTATCCGAATGACACCTATTCATTTGGATAATGACATTGGGCCACAAGTAAAGGGTTTTCATTGCCTAGACCTTTCCCTCCGCAAAGTTCAGATATTCCAACAAGCTGAACAAGAATCTCTCTGTTCCACACTGTCAAAGGTGTTTTGGGCTTCTAAGGCCATACAGAGATCCCTTTCCCTATGCCTTTGTAGATCCCTATGATGTTAACTGCGTATCGTACGTTATCAGGCAGGAACCTGTTCCACAGAAATCCTGCCTGATCAGGATGAAAAATCTTGAGAAGACTTTTTCAAG
Organism: Ichthyophis bannanicus; assembly: GCA_033557465.1. Taxonomy (NCBI): domain Eukaryota; kingdom Metazoa; phylum Chordata; class Amphibia; order Gymnophiona; family Ichthyophiidae; genus Ichthyophis; species Ichthyophis bannanicus. The sequence continues at coordinate 1,355,813,850 of CM066031.1, forward strand.
TCCCAATATGCTAGAACTTTGGTGTTCAGTAGTGCAATGGAGTGATAGCTACCACCCCGATCAGGGATCTTCCCCTCTTTGTGAATTAGTGCCACATTGGTATCATACAATGCATCTGGGAGCTGGCCTGCATCCCATTGCACCACTAAACATTTTAGACAATAGAGGCAAGCATTTCTCCTGCAGTAACTTAGAATACTCAGCAAGGAAGCCTCACTTCAGTCTGGCCCCTTCTGTGCTGCCCCTCATCAAACCCCTACCCCTTCCCAACTGGCCTCCTTTTTCACGACTAAGATTCTTGATCTGCGTGCATCGCTTCCTTTTTGTCCTCCTCCGTTGTCCTCTCTCCCGCCTCCCTCTCCCTCTCCACCCGCTGCGCCCCCTCTTTCTCATATTTGGTCCACCTTCCACCCTATCACCACCTCGGAACTTGTCAAATCCATCTACGTGGCCCATAAGACAGTTTGTCCTCTAGACCCAATTCCCTCCATTTGGCTCCTTGAACCCTCCCTTGCTCTAGTGCCCCTCCATTCTAACCATGGTCAACTCCTCCCTCTCTTCTGGAATTTTCCCTTCCCAGTGGAAACATGCCTTAGTGTATCCTATCCTGAAGAAGCCCTCTCTCGACTCCCTAATCCCAGTGCACTACCGTCCAATCGCAAACTTTTCTTTTCTCGCAAAGATCCTAGAGAAGACTGTTTTCACTCAGCTATCACAACACCTCACCTTTATTAACTTCCTTCACCCCCGCCAATCAGGTTTTCATCTAGGCCATAGCGTCCAAACAGTCCTAGTAGCTTTCCTAAATGAACTCCACTCGTCACATGAAAAGGGTGATATCTCGGTAGTGGTTTCTCTGGATCTCTCGGCGGCTTTCGACCTCATCGATCACTCTCTCCTCCTTTCACGCCTCAGGGATGCTGGTCTACGTGGCTCCATCTACCGCTGGTTTTGCTATTTTCTCTCCTCCCGCACTTTCTCTGTGGTTTCATCTCTCGGCTCGCAGTCTTTCTTGGACCCCATTCCTCTTCCTTGCGGTGTCCCCCAGGCTTCCGTTCTGGCTCCCCTCCTTTTTAACCTCTTTCTTGCCCTACTTGCTCTCCAAATCCAACAGTCCGGTCTGTCAGCTTTTTATTATGCAGACGACATTGTTATCCTCCACCATACCAACCCCTCTCATCCTGACCTCGGGCCCCTAAATTCCTGCCTTTCCCTGGTGGCAGAATGGTTATCCACAAACTGCCTTCACTTAAATCTGGCTAAAACATCTTCCACTTGATTCACCTTCGGGAGTCCCTGTCCTTCTGCTGCTCCTGTTCTTGGGAACACCTCTATTCCTATGATCCAATCTTTCCGATATCTGGGGGTTGTACTTGATTCTAACTTAACCCTCAGAGACCACATCTCCCAACTTGCTAAGAAATCATACTTCTATCTTCAACAAATACGAGCTATCCGTCCCTTTCTCTCTCCCTCTGCTTTGACCACTCTCACGCTGTCCACCATTATTTCTCGCCTCTACTTCTGCAATTCTGCCCTGGCAGGTATCACACACACACAGCTACACCGTCTCCAACTTATTCAGAATACTGCAGCCAGGATTCTAACTCACTTGTCGTGTAGGGATCATGTCACTCCCTTACTAATCCACTTACACTGGCTCCAAATTGAATACCGTATTCGCTATAAGATCCTCACTTTGGTGCATCAAGTTACCAATACTCACACGCTGCAGTACTTAGCTGACCTCCATTTTTACACTCCTACACGTAACCTCCGTTCACTTCACATAAACCGTCTCCACCTTCCCTCCCCATCACGTGCACACCTGCAATCCACTCATCACTCAGCCTTCTTCTTCCTTGGTCCTGTCCTTTGGAACGCCTTGTCCACATCCCTCCGCTTGGAACAGAGTTACTCCAAATTTAAAGCCTCCTTGAAAACACACCTCTTTGCCTCACCCCACAATCTCCCAGACCCACTCCAATGACCTGGTTTCTTTATTTATGCTTGATGCCTCTCTTTCCTATCACGATTGCAGTTCCTTTTCCTTTCTTTCTGGCCTAGAGCCTACCCTGGATGTTACTTTTATATTGTAAACTGCCCTGATATCATAAAGGGCGGTATATCAAGAACCAATAAACATAAACAACATTGCCCTGCTGTTTTCCCCATAGGGAGTATGCAGATAGCCCTTACCATTTCCACGATGGAGACTGAACGAGCCGACCTCTCATCCAAGATTTGGGGAGTACAGCTCTCTCCACGTAGTTCTGTAACTCTGGCTCATTGGCTTCTTCCTCGGAGAAGTATAACTGATAAAACTTGTGAAAGACTGTACATATATGTTTATTCCTTAGACCAGGGCTCGACAAACCCCAGGTGCCAGGGCAACATGGTGACCAAAAACTCAGACCTGGTACCTGGGGCTCCAGAGCACATGGACAGAAGCGCGAGTTCATGTCTGCCTATGGGGATCCCAACCCCATGGGTAGATGCGATTGGGGAATCCGGCATCTGCCCGTGGGGATTCCAACCCTTGCGAGCAGAAGAGCTAAAAGGGCCACAATTGTGGCAGGGAGAGCCATTGTCTGAACATGGGGATCCCAATCCCTGTGGGCAGAAGTGATTGGGGGAGCCGGTGTCTGCCTTCAGGAATCCCAATCCCCACAGAGAGAAGTACTTTCAGGGACACCTGGTGTGTGAAAAGTTTGCGAAAAAAATATTTGTGTGCTGCACAGACTGCTGAATAAATTTAAAGGGACAGTACCTTTTATAGTAACTAATGGAGGGCAGGGTTTGAATGCAAGGGGGGAGGTTGAAAGGGAGAGTCTGGGACAGGATGCAGAGTTGGGGCGTGGAGGAGGGACAGCAGGAGAGGGTATAACCATGCACCCGCCCCTTGACCTTGAGGGTTTAAGGAGGGGTGTGCCTTGAGGTTGAATTGTAGTTGCGGTGGTTGAGTGACAAGGCAGGTATAAAGAATATTTATTTTATAAGGATTTTATTTCTCCCGCTCCGTGGTGGAATTGGAACAGGCGTAAAGGCAAAGTATTTTTACAGCCAAAACAAGAACAAAGAAAAGATAGGCTTTTCTACACTGTGTTTCAAAACTGTCCTTTTCACCGCGCTTCACATTCCAATCATGTGAGCTGCACTTGAAAACAGTTAAACCAAAGGCAAACAATAAAGTTCATGCAGTGTTTCCAACTTCTGCTTTAGCTTATTCTTATCTTTCTCATAAGCTCTTCAGGTAAGGAACTTTGACATTGTACACTTTATCACTTTATAATGAATGACCACACAAGCTTTGCTTGACTATTATTACTTATCTACAAGGCACGTCGAGCAGTCCATTGGCTGACTCAAATCCTGCGTCTGTAAGGGATGAGGCAATGGTACTGGTGCTTCTGGACTCTCTACTGGTTCAACTATCCTAGGTCCAGGAATATTACGTTCCTCTAGAAACGCTTTAAAGTCTCTCAGGAGTGCTTCAGCTTGGTTACTCTGCTCATTCACTGCACTGGAGTTACCCCTCCCCCACTTGTCTCTGTCAGCAAGTGCTGGGTAAATCAATTCCTTTGCAGGTGAAGCGTTTGTAAGCAACAAATCAAACTTAGAGCTTCCTGAAACTTTCTGGCAAATGTCTCTGGCAAATATCTCTGCTATGTCCTTATAGCTAGCTTGCTTGTTAATCTTGTCAGCAGTTTGAGGAGACAAACAGGGTTTAACTGAACAAGCTTCTGGCTGTAGCCAACTGCTCTCATAAAACCTGGGCTTTTCCTGGGTTTTAAAATATGCACTCACACAGTCTGGCTTCTCATAAAAGCTGTTATCAGTATTAAAAGTACCCTGTACCTTGTGCTGAGGAATATCTGGATGTTTTCCAGCCGTCTGCCATTCATTCCATTGATCAGCTCTCTGCTCCAAAAGCCTAGGCTTTACCCTTGGGTCTCTCAGTGCCACGCCCTTCTCCTTCTCCCAGAAGGTTCTGCTGTGCACTGAGTCTCCCTGGTACCTGCTTCTTGGCTTTACACGCCTTCTCCTGGAATTGCAGCTGGGGAACGTTTCTCCTTCACATTCAAAGGCTCTGGCATCCAAGACTACTTCATCTCTAAAGCACACACCTGCTTCATCTGGTTCCAGTATTTCCTTCCACCTCCTCGGTTGGTTCCTTCTCTGAGTCTCCAACTGCTTCTGAAGCTCCAACTGCTTCTGAACGTCCAACTCCCTCTCCAACTCTCTTCCTTCTTCCGGTTTAACAAGCTGTTTCTGCTCTGGGGAGCCCGCCTCCAGCTAGGGTGTGCCCAATCAGCAACTCTGCTTCTCCCCTCCCCCGAGGTGAGTTGTGTTGGCTGATTATCTATGTCCATCTTGTGCTGAGAAGGGAATATCTTGCTTTTAGCTGCAGTACCCGGATCTTCCACCGAGTCACCATCTGTTTCCATGGCTTCAGGCATTGTTGCAGCGTCACAAGGGGAACAGAGGACTGAGGAACTTGACATACTTCAATATCCCTCAGCACCTGAGGAGGTTGCTACACTTTCCCATTCATAATATTTTCAGAACTTGATGCTCAGGCTGTAGAAAGCACCACTATTCCATCTATCAGCAGAAGGCTGAATACTCTATATAGAGTTCCTCCTTCCCCAGGATTTCAGAAGCCACAATTGCCACACCATTCTATGGTGATGAAATTGTCCATGAGGAGGATTAAGAGTTCCAAAATCCACTCATCAGCTTCCCTGGGTAGGGAAGCCAGAAAATTTGATGCTTTTGGCTGGAAAGCTTTTCATGCTATCATGCTGGGTTCCAGAATTAACTCTTACATGCTGTACATGGGTATGTTCTTAAGAGATGTATCAAAGGACTTGTCTGAATTCACTTCTTTGCTCCCAACCAACAAGCAGGCCCCACATCAGGCCCTGGTGTCGCATGCTCAGAATACTTCAAAGTTTCTAACCAAAACAGCTTTTGATGCATTTGAGGCCACAAGCAGAGCAGCAGCAGCCTGTATTGGGGCAAGGCGAACTGCTTGATTGCAGGCCTCTGATCTTGAACAATGGATTCAAGACAAGCTGGCCAATATTCCTTGTAATGGATAGAACCTTTTTGGGAAAGGACCTTTTTGGGAGAGAAAGCCTGAGAAATAGAGACCGATGATCTCACTATGAAGAGATTATCCAGGAAAACAGCTGATCCTACTAAGAAAAAGGTCTCAGGCAAGAAGCTTTTTTTATCCCAAAAAGAGGAAGTTTTACCCTTCCTATCCCTCTTATTCTTCCTATCAAGCTCAACAGCCTCACCAGAAACAACAAGGACCTTATCAGCCCAGAAAGCCAAAAGCTCTGAAATCCCAGCCAGCTCCACAACCATAACCTTTTGCTAGTTTTTGACTAATTTCTCCAGGGCATAGCCAATCTACCCATGTCAAGTCCCCACCACATACCAGGAAGATTAACTCACTTTGCTCACAGATGGGCACTCATAACCTCCGAACCCTGGACCTTGCAAGTGGTGAGTGTGGGCTCCCAGCTCAATTTTAAAGATCTGCCCCTACTTTTTTCATGGGCGACTTCCCCATGGATCCCCTACACTCCACTTTAACAACTCAAGGGGATATCAAGGAAATTCCACTCGCACATTGAGGCCTAGGGTTCTATTCCCGATACATCCTCATTCCAGAGAAAACAGGAGGGTTCAGGCCTATCCTAGACATACAAAATCGCAACCGTTCAAGATCTTGTTGGGAACTCTCCTTCCTTATCTTCAGAAACAAGACTGGTTCTGTTCCCTGGATCTCAAGGATGCCTACATGTACATCCTAATACACCTCTTACACAGAAAGTACCTCTGGTTTTCTTTTCAGGGCCAACACTATCAATATCATGTTCTTCCATTTGGGCTGGACGCTGCTCCAAGGGTGTTCACGAAGTGCAAGCAATTGGAGGTAGCAGCCTACCTTCATACCCTGGGCATCTTCATCTTTCCTTACTTAGACGATTGTCTCATAAAGGGAGATACCCCTCAAGTGGTCTCCACTTCACTTCATGAACCATTCTAATGCTACAGCAACTAGGCTTTGTCATCAATCATCCAAAGTCACATCTGAAGCCCACTCAAACATTGGAGTTCATGGGGCTCATCCCGTTACCACAAAGGCTCCGGCCTTCCTGTCAGTGGACCACCTTCAATGTTTCATCTCCCTGGTAACCTACTGCTAACAACAAACTAATGTCACTGCATGAGATATGCTATGTCTTCTAGGTCACATGGCCTCTATGGTCCATGTTGTTCCATATACCCATCTCCACATTTGGTCAGGGCAGTAGACCCTCTCAGATCAATAGACTTGGTCCACAGGTCGCCTCGTGGACAAGATCACTATCTCGCTTCAGTTTGCGACCTCCCTCAAGTGGTGGTGCACTGCCCAGAACCTTCTCATCGGGCTACCTTTTCAACAATTACACTGCAGTGTACCCTGATCACTGATGCGTCCAAGTAAGGCTGGGGGGCCCATCTCCATAGTCTCTCACCACACAGGGAGAGTGGACTCCACAAGAAGCCGCTTATCACATCTGTCTGTTGGAACTCAGAGTGATTGCCAATGCCCTTTGTGTCTTTTGTCTCCACTTATCAGGACGAAGAGTACTCATTCAGACTGACAACCAGGTCGCCATGTTCTGCGTCAACAAACAGGGCAGTACCAGATCTCACCTCCTCTGCAAAGAGGCAGTCCATATTTGGACTTCTCGCAATAGTTCATCAGATTCTTCTCTGTGCTGTTTATCTCCCAGGGGAGCAGAATCAGTTGGCTGACAAACTCAGCTGTATTCTTCACCCACACGAATGGATGCTTCATCGAGAGATGGCGCAACATTTGTTCCGTCTATGGGGAACTCCCATTATCGACCTTTTTGCCATTCCAGGGAGATCCCAAATCCCTCACTTCTGTTCAAGCATCCATTCACCACAGAGCGAGACCTCTGATCCTTTCCTGCTTCATTGGGGCCAGTGTCTGCTCTATGCATTCCCGCTACTTCCTCTAGTGTCAAAACCACTCTTCAAGTTGCCATTAGTCAGAGGGAGGATGATTCTCATCACTCTGTTCTGGCCACTTCAGCCTTTGTTTTCCATACTCCTTCAAATGATGCAAGGACAACCTCTCCATCTGGGATGTGCCTCCAGTCTTCTCTCACAGGACAAGGGGCGCTTCTGCACCCCAACCTGAAAGCGTTGAAGTTGACAGCATGGATGCTAAAAGCTTCGCCTTGTCTCACCTACACCTCCCAGAGGATGTAACAGAGATTTTACTTGCTTCCAGAAAAGATTCTACTAGATGTACGTATGCCTTTAGATGGCGTAGGTTTTCCCTCTGGTGTGGAGAACTTGCATCAATATCTCCTCCTCCTTTCCATGTCTGAGCTAAAAACTAATTTGGTGGGAGTCTACCTAAGTGCTGTCTCTGCCTCTGACCACCAAATTGCAGATCATTCAATTTCTTCGCATCCACTTGTGATGCGTTTTATGCACGACCTTCTTTTAACAAAACTGCCAATCCGCCATCCTCGTGTAGCATGGAACCTCAACGTTGTCCTAGCACAACTGCTCAAACTTCCCCTACTGGCTATGGCTTCAATGAAATTCCTTACTTGGAAAGTTATTTTTCTGATAACTCTCACTTCTGCCTGTCGAGTTAGTGAGTTGCAAACTCTCGTGGACTATGCTCCCTACACTTGCTTCCATCATGACAGAGTAGTGCTCCAGACTCATCTTAAGTTCATACCAAAGGTGGTTTCTCCTTTCCACCTTAATCAATCCATTTCTCTTCCGATCTTTTTTCTGAGACCTCATTCTTCTTGGGTGGAAGCCTCATTGCATATGCTTAATTGCAAAAGAGCTCCCGCCTTCTATCCTAAAAGAACTAAGGGTCATCGTAAATCTTCACAACTTTTTGTCTTTGACTCTAATCATCTGAGTCTCCCAGTATCCAAGTGGACCCTTTCCAACTGGATTGCTAACTGCATCTCTTTTGCATATACACAGGCCGTTCTTTCCCTGCAGAGATATGTCACTGCCCACAATGTCCGAGTTGTCTCCGCCACAGTTGCCAACCTACACTTTCTCTCCATTTCAGAGATTTCCCGAGCAGCCACTTGGTCTTCTCCCCATATCTTTGCTGCTCATTTCTGTCTCGATAAAGACTCTGCTCGAGGCACCTAGTTTGGCCAAGCCATTCTATGATACCTTTTTAGAGTTTAACTACAACTCCTCATGCCATCTTTAGCCAACTACCTGGAGAGTGTACCCGAGGGGCTGAGTCTGGCAGATCCCTGCTTTACTCTCTTGCAACTTCCAATTCCCTCCCCATGGGCTCAGGCTTACATGGGCCTTAACAGTCGTAGGGAGCTGGGGAGTCCCATATGTGAAGACTGCATTCCTGCTTGTTCCTGGAGAGAGTATAGTTACTCACCTGTAACACTTGATCTCCGGGAACAGCAGGAATCAGTTTTCACAACCTGCCCACCTCCCCTCAGTGTTGCTGTTGGGACTAACATTTTCTTTTTTCTATTTCCTTTTCGGTTTTCCTATAGGGTTTTTCTTATGCTATATACCTGACTGAGGAGAACTGTTGGGAAGGTGGGAAGGCAGGCACACATGCTTGGAGGGATGCTCCCAAAAGCATTCCTATTGGATGTTAGGAAGTGTTCCCTTATGGTGCTCCATCGATGCCGACGACACCTATATGTGAAGACTGATTCTTGCTATTCCCAGAGATCACCTGTTACAGGTGAGTAACTATGCTTTTTCATCACCTCACTTACTGCCCTGGCACTCTGCTGCTTTGTGAGTTGCCAGACCAACACCTTGCTAGCTCTGTTGTTCTGAATAACTATGCTTGGAAAGCCAAATTTGGTTCTCCACTTTTTCATTCTACCTCTTCTCTCAAGGGTGTTGCACACTACAAAAAGACAAACTTTTCCTTTAGGACCAGCCACTGGATCAATACCCAAGGCATTCTACTGATCACTAAGGATGTGCATTGGAATTTTTTTTTTTTATCATTTGTTTTTCTTTATTTTTGTTATTAGCACTTGCTGTGTAATAATAGTGCATGCTATTGACAACAATAAATAATGAAAGTGAGGTATTTTCCTATTGTTTCATTTGGAAAATGATGTACAGTGACATGGATATGTTCTTTCAAAAAGTGTACATCCCTGCCTAATGACCTTTATTTCCTCTAAGCGAATGCCATTTACCAGTATTCTTTGTCAAGCAACCATTTTCTAATCTAGTCCTTTACCCTGAGACCCTCTTCAAAGTTTGTTTTATTTATGAACTTTCTATCTGGGACATTAACAAATGTTTTGCTGAAATCGAAGTTTATCAAATCCAGTGCTTGCCCTTGATATAATTCCCTAGTCACCCAATGGTATAATCAGATTTGCTTGGCACAATTTGTTGTTGTTAAGTGCCGTTGAGTCCATGTTGACTCATGGCGATCTTCTGGATACTTGTCCCGAACTGTGTTTGGTCTTCAGTCAGATGGTTCATTGTTGATAGAGTTGTATCCATAGCTGCTGTTATTGTATCGATTATTGACCCTCAACCTTGCCAAGCATGATGTCTTTTGCTAATGATCTCCATCTTTGCATGATATGTCCAAAGTAAAAGTCTTGTCATCTGAGCTTCTAAAGAAAGCTTTGGTTTGATCTCCTGTACTACTGACTGGTTTATTTTTTGGGCAGTCCATGATATTCACAGTATTCTTCATTGGCACCATAATTCAAAGGCATCAATCTTCTTCCTGTGTATCTTTTTCACTGTCCAATTTTCGTATCCATATGACGTTATTGAAAATACCATGGCTTGGACTAGTCAAATCTTTGTATGGAGAGAGACATCTCTGCTCTTGAGAATTTTGTCTAACCATTCTGCAAAGAGCAATGTGTCGACTGATTTCTTGACTGCTTGACGTTTCTTTGATTATTGATCCAAGCAGTTTAAAGTTATCAACTATTTCAATTTCTTCTCCATCAACAATGAACTATTGATTTTGTCAGGTATAGGTTGAAAGTGGGTGTTGGGCCACTTGATCATTGTATTATGACTCTGTATATTCTTTCTACCTTTTCTTGATCTTCTCAGCATCATTCAAATTGCATCCTTGAGCATCTTGTAACATTCCAATTTGATGCTGGAATTTTCTCTTTAACTCTCATAGTTTTAGGAAAGCCAGTCTTCCTCTAATAGTTCCTCTAATCTTCCTCTAATAGTTTCTGATTCTATTTCCTTGCATGCTTCATTGTAGTATTTCTTCTTGCCTCGTCTTGCTGCATGTTGGAAATCTCTGAGTTCTGCAATTGCCTTTCTTTCCCCTCTGGCTTTAGTTTCTCTGCTTTTCTGAGCAATTTTAGCTGTCTTTGCTTTTTCACCTTGTATAGAGACTTCACATTTTCTTCAAACACAACTTTCTTGATGTCATCCCATAACTGTTCTGGTGCTGTCACTTCTATCCAAAACAGCAAATTGATTTTGCAGGCATTCTTTAAATTCTGGTGGTATACAGTGATGTGAAAAAGTCCTGCATAGGTAGTGCCAAATGGGCAGTTTTTATTTGTTTGGATCACAGGGACAAAATGAGTTACAATTTAGACCCCCTTCTGCATGCCACTTTCTTCCCTTTTGTCTTTTGTACAAATCTGACAAATTTGCCATGACTTGAGCATTCTTTTATGATTGTTTAATACCCATGTTTGTTTGGTTGTGAACCTGTGTACAAAGATGCAATGTGTGCCCAAAGGTGTGTTGTGTTTTCTGTTCTGTGTATGTTGGCAGTGTGTATGTCATGCTTTTAATTTCATTAGGTAGCCCTGAAAAGGGCTATTTTTTTGTTATTGGTGACCATTAGTACTTGATGGGACAGCCCTTGCTCTTTTTCCCCAGAGGACATCTGTCTGGCAGAGTGGACCAGTTTGACGAGATGTTTTTGTGTTATGATGTGATTCCAGGCTGCAATCAGTGACTCAATTAGTTCTCGCTCGGTCTGCAGCTGCTTCTTGGTGATCTCAACTGATACCTTGTACCAAAGATTCTCAGTCGGGTCGAGATCAGGTGATTGAGCTGAATTCCGTTTATTTTCTTCCAGTTGGTGACAGTTTTTGCTCAATAGCAAAGTGCATTGTAATCCTGGAAGAAATATCTGCCAGGAAGTAGTTGCTCAGCTGATGGCAGCTGCACGTCTGCAGAATCCCTATGCATTTTGCTGCATTTACCATCCCGTCATCGGTATGAAATCTTCCAACACCACTGGGTACCATGCATTCTCAGATCATGACCTTGGTTGGATGCTTCATGGAGATATTCAAGTACTCTGGTTTGTACTCTCCATGAGGAAACTAACTCACATAGGTTTTGCCCTGGTCCCCAGAATGCAGAACATGCTTTCGTCGCTGAACAGAACTTTCTCCCAGTCAGCCTTGCTCCATTTTGAGTACTTTGATGCCCACTCAATGAGTCTCTTCCTCTGTTCCACCATTAGTAGCGTCTTCCTCCGCACCTTACAGCCCCTCAACTTGTACTGCAAGAATCATCTCCTCACAGTGGAAGTGCAAACTGCAACAGAACATTTCTCCTTCCATTCCCGCAGAAGCTTAGGGGAGGTTAGCTTATGGTTGCCAAGAGATGTCCTTATCAAAGCCCTGTTGTCCATCTTGGTTGACTTTCTAGGCTGACTACTACGATGTTGGTTCTGCATATTTCCCGTCTCCTTATGCTTCTGCAGAATGTGGACAACCGTGCTCTGATTACTGCTGACCTTTGCTGCAATATGTGGGCCTGAATACCCTCCTCATGCAAAATCACCACCTGGTCTCTGTCCTCCATTGATAGAAAATGCAACCTCTTTACTATGCCAGGATGTTGAGCATCAGATGCGATACACACTAGTTGATCCACATTAAACTCAAACCCTCATGGCTCTGTTACTTGCTTTTCTTTGGAGGTGCTCCATGTGGTGTGATCGATACCGGCGGAAGGAGGGAGCCCTGCTATTGTTACCCGGGACAGCCAATCAGTGTGCCGCTTTGTCAGCTGGGGGCCCTTAAAGCGGGGCTTAGTGGAGAGGAATTGGTGGCTCAGTTATCTGCTTTTCTTCGGAGGTGCTTCACGCTGGTGTGATCAGTGCCAGCGGAAGGAGGGAACCCTGCTATCGCCACTACCCGGGACAGCCAGTATGCCGCTTTGCCAGCTGGGGGCCCTTAAAGCATGACTGTTCCACGGGACGCAGGTGCTTTCCTAAGGGGCGTGTCCAAAGGGCACGTCTTGCCCCTTTGGAGCCACTTCGGAGCATGGAGGGGCGTGGCAAATCTCCTGATCTGGTATGGGCAAGCGTAAGAAGAAGGTGTTGGCTGTAAGTATGTCTCATCCATCTAAAACTGTTAAAGTTGTGGGCTCAATGGACAGCCTTGTGGTTAAATCCAATAGGGCACCAGAAAATCAATCTCCGCTGTCCTTTAGTAGTATGGAGTCTGCACCGAATTCTTCTTCAATGTTGGGGGGTTTTATCCCTCCTCCACAGACTCATAGTGGAACTGTGAACTCTGGGAGCCTCCACGTGGAGATAGGGGGGACTAAACGAGCTCAAGAGTATTCCTCTGCAGTTTCATCAGCCGGCGGTTGCTCAGACCTGGTGTTGAGGGTTCCTCTCCCCCGGGTTGTACAGGTGCCATCTATGGATGAATCTGTGGAGGGTATTTCCACTGTTTCTGCTACTATGAGTCAGAGTAAAGATATTACTTTGTGACATATGGTCTTTAGTTTCTCATATGGACGTCTCCCCAAGGGGTACTATTTGTCAGTTTGCTTCTTTTACTAAAGAATCTGTGGTTAAATTAGCTCAGAATGATTCTCAATTAGATGTGTTTGAATCTCATTTACAGAAGCTTGAATTGCAAGGATCTACTGTCTAGGGAGCTACATCCTCTTTTGTTGCTGATAATTTGTTACTTCAGCGCCAAATGGAGAACCTTGAAAATGTTTCTAGGTCTAATAATCTCAGATGTTTAAATTTTCCTGTAACTAGGTTTCTTTCCCCGCTGATTTTATTTCAGAAATATCTTAAGCAGGGCCATACCGAGACTGAAATACACCCTCTGCGACTTGCATATCGGGCACGCGCCCCCCCCCCCCGCACCTCCATTTAGACACTTTATGGGGGTGCGGGAGGGGGGCGCGCACCCGATCTGCAAGTCGCTGGCACGCTAAGCAGGTCTGGTCCCTCCCGGAGAGACCAGACCTGCTTAGTGTGGCGGCGCGAAGACTTAAGGGGCGCATTTCGTCTCTCTGCTGCTGCCTGCCACCGAAAAAATGGCGGTGGCAGGCAACGGCAGAGAGCTGAAATGCACCCTTTAAGTCTTTGTGCCCTGTGCGGCTGCACCGCTCGCACAGGGCTTGGTACGGTCCTGATCTTAATGAGATCTTGGGTTTTCAGGATTATGCCACTCTATCCCTAAAAAATATTTATTTGCCTAGGGCAGAGGTCCCAGCTCCAGTCCTGGAGGGCCAAACACCATTCAGATTTTCAGGCTTTCCCTAATGAATATGCATGAGATACATTTGAATACAATGAGAGCAGTGCATGCAAATGCATCTCATGCATATTTATTAGGGACAGCATGAAAACCTGAATGGTGTTTGGCCCTCCAGGACTGGAGTTGGGAACCTCTGGCCTAGGGGCAGCAGGATTTCTTCAGAAGGCAGTGATGACTAGGCTGTGACTCAATCTACTGTATGGATAGTCTTGATTTATCTATTTTTTTTTTTTAATCCTCTAAGGATGAGATCCCTACTCTATCCACACATACCAAAGGTAACATTCTAGATTTAATATTCATTCCACAACAAGCTCCATTCTCTGAACAAATCCTTCACACCATTCAACCTATTCCTTGGTCTGATCATGCCCTCATCCTTTTTTCCTTCCCCTATTCCACTCACAAAGCCCAACCTCCTACTCGCCATCAACACCCTCGCAAATTTAAACGATTCGATGCACCTACCTTCTTATAGCAGACAATCCCTTCCCTCGACCTTCTAAAGGACATGGAACTTGATCAAGAGTCCCACATCTTGAAATGGAATGATATCATTTCTACAGCCTCTCTCCTCCCACCTAAAAAATCCTCTCAAATGCACCGCCATAGAGCACCCTGGTTCTCTACGAAACTAAAAAATCTTAAAAGAGAACTTAGGTGTTTAGAACGTAACTGGAGACGCTCTCATAATCCTGATGCCCACTCTGCCTACATAAATAAACTTCAAACCTACTGCTCTGAATCCTTCAAACATAAGAGGGAATACAACGAAAATATAATCCAACGGTCTCTTAATAAACCTAGGGAACTTTTCTCCATAGCGAAATCCTTAATAAATGAACCCTCACCCAAAGACCAACCCCCAAAAATATCTGCACAAACTATTGCCAACCACCTTACCTCTAAATTCCCCCCACCCTCCTCAAATAACAACTCCTATTTTACACCTGACTACAGCAATCAACCCCCTGAACCTACCCTCCTAGCCTCTTGGAATGAATTTGAACCTATCACACTAGAAAATGTCTCCAATGTTATCAAAGACCTTAATACTTCCACCTCCGTCCTTGACCCCTGTCCTATCCCTTGGATCAAGACTACTAGAGGTTCTCTTAGCCCCTACATCCTTCCCATTATACAAACCTCCCTCCAGACTGGTTTTGTTCCACCTCCCCTTAAGTGCGCCACTATCCGGCCAATTCCAAAAGGAACAAAACTTGACCCCACCTCCCCTACCTCTTACTGACCTATTTCTAGCATACCTTATCTTGCCAAAATAACCGAGAAACTAGTTCAAACCCAACTTCAAAACTATATTGATGAGCACTCTCCCCTTGACCTCTTCCAACATGGATTTAAAAAGAACCATGGTGTTGAAACCCTCCTTACCTCCCTACTAAACTCCCTGTACTTGCACACTCAGAATCCTACCCAAGGATGCCTACTCATCTTCCTTGACCTATCAGCCGCTTTTGACTCCCTTCCTCACCATCAACTCTTATGCAGGCTCCATGAAATAGGGCTCAGAGGCACAACCCTAAAATGGTTCCAATCTTACTTAAACCCAACAGGTCCGTATTGGCGATGATACCTCTCTCCCATTTACTCTAAAACAAGGCGTCCCTCAAGGATCTAGCCTCTCTGCTCTACTTTTCAATATTTTCCTTCAACCTGTTTGCAACATCTTTCAGAGCTTCGGCATTCAGTACCAACTATATGCCGATGACATGATGTGCTTCACCCCATTTAATCTCTCTGACCCTGATTTTTCAAAAGTAAGCGCTTGCTTATTGGCACTGAAATCATGGCTATCCCAGCATAACCTTCTAATTAATCAAACTAAGACTGAAGTACTTCAAGTGTTCTCTGCTACATCTTACAACCCTCCTCCAACTATCACTATTGCTGATTTCACTCTTACCATAAAAAACCAGGTGAAGTATCTTGGCATCATTCTCGATCAGAACCTCTCCTTCACTAACCAAATAAAGAAAACCACTAATACAATATATGCTAAGTTACGTACCCTCCGGAACCTTAAACCCCTCTTAGGCCCCACTTCCTTTCGATCCGTCTGTCAAGCCCTCACTACCCCCTCCCTTGATTACTGCAACCTAATCTATCATGGCCTTCCTAAGCATACTTTACAACCACTCCAACTTGCCCAGAACACGATAGCACGGCTCATAACCAGCACTCCCAAGCGTTCACATATCACACCAGTCCTATATGACCTTCACTGGCTCCCCATCTACTGCAGGATTAAGTTCAAAGTGCTTACCCTTATACATAAAATCATCTCCAACAAATCTGCCCCATGCCTTTCCTCTCTCATTCCCCTTTCTTCTAGCTCTAGAACCCGCCGTACTATCACTAAAAACCACATCTCTATCCCAGCAACCATAAGACATAGTAAACAACTTACAGTCAAACCTCGGTTTTCATGATTAATCCGTTCGAAAAAGTCTGACTAAAACCGAAACGTATGAAAACTGAAGCAATATTTCCCATAAGAAATAATGTAAATCCAATTAATCCGTTCCAGACACCCAAAAATATTCACAAAAAATACATTTTATAGAGAATAACTATATTTTTACATACAGAAAACAATGAGAAATAAATATAAATGACTAATGAAATGGATAAATGAACATTTAACATCACTGAAAGCAAGCTAAGTACAGTACTGTACAGTACAGTATGTTAACATCTGGCCTTAGCCACCCCTGACAAGCTGCTGTGCCCAGCTCTCTTCGGAATCACATTGAATTCAGTCCATTAAAATACCTTTACATTATCTGCTCAATGCTTCAGAATGGCAAAAAATCTTAATGATATAGCTTCAGACGTACCCTGCAAGAGAAAGAACTGCCTCCCACATTCATGCAACATCTCCTGCTTACGTTGACAGCTTTTCTTCCCTGCTACCGGGACAAAATCTCAGTCAAAAGACGTTGAAAACCGAAGCAATGCATGAAAACCGGGACAAAATCTCAGTCAGAAAAGACGTTGAAAACCGAAGCGTATGAAAACCGGGGCAAATGAAAACCGAGGTTTGACTGTACTTGTAACAGGGCCTTTTCCCTCTATGCCCCTACCCTATGGAACTCCCTCCCTCATGAGCTGCAGAATTCTTTAACTCACCTTGAGTTCCGATAGAACTTAAAAACCTTCCTTTTTCAGGAACATTTTTCCCTTCCACCTTAGTCTCTCTCTTCACCTACCTCCACCTTAATCTCTCACCGCTCCTACCTCCCCCTAGTCCCTACTACCTCGAAACCTACTTAACGGCCTCTGACACCTTGGTAATTTACCTTGTAAATAGTTCTATCGTTATGTTTAGTTATTTATAGACATGTTATATACGTTTTTTTTTACTTGGTTATATGTTCTATGTAAACAGTGGAAACACTTTATCTTAAATGTTCTATGTAAACCGTCTTGAATTGTAGAAAGACGGTATATAAATTTGATTTAAAAAAATAAATAAATAAATAAATCTACTTTGGTGGTATCATTTATTTCTATACTTGATAAGAACACAATTGGAAGACTTTCTGAATGCATGTACGGTTGCACAACCTGCCTCTGTTACATAGTAGCTATGGTTTTGTTGGTTTAAGTATAGTTAGGGATTGAGATGAATATTGTACCTCTTGATATGTTTATTTCTTGATGTAATTTGTAAGTGTAGTCACCATAGATGTGGGACTTTTGATTTTGTTTATATTTTGGTCTTATTGCATTTTTATTATTTTATTCATTTTCTTGATATTTTTGTATTTCATTTGTTATAATGGAATGTGCAAAATGAATAAATAAATACATACATACATACAAACCAACCCTGTGTGCCGTCAAAATACCATGCACCTGCTTTGACACAGAATCCGGTTGATCGTAGAAGACATCGTTTCTCATGACAGCCATACAAAAGTTCACAGACAAGTAATTTTGCATACGGAAATAGTTGAAAAATTAAATTTGCAACAAAACAGTATATAAGTCAGGATTCTGCCACAGAATTTGGAAAGATTGTCAAAATAAAGCTGAGAATAGCTTGATCATGCAGCCTATGCAAGACTTTTGCATGCTACTGTATTCTCAAGGTCATATTTTGCTACATTCATAAGTGACTTGCTCTTTTTCAGCTTCAGCTTGAGTTTGAGCTTGAGGAGGTTTTTTTTTGTACCACAGTCAGCTCCAGGTTTTGTCTTTGTTGATGTTATTGAACTTTTCCAATGTTGTCTTCCACGGATGTAGTCAACTTGATTTTTGTACAATCCACTGGGTGAAGTCACTGCTTGTTTTGCTGGAAGAAGGTGTTTGTGATAATAGAATTCTGCAAGACCAACTATCAGTCTTTCTCCAGCTTCATTTCTGTTGCCAAGTCCATATTTTCCAATCACTTTGCCTCTGCCTTTGTTGCCAAGTTTTGCGTCCAGTCATCCATGGCTATCAGGATATCATGTTTGCATGTTCTGTCAATTTCACCTTGTACTTGTTCATAGAATTCATCAACTTCATCCTCTTGCAGCTGCTGTTCGGGTATATACTTGAATAATAGTTGTGTTAATGGGCATTCCTAGTAGCATTCACTGATTGCATTGTATTTCATTAAAGTTCTTGCGATCTTCTTCTTAATTATAAATGCAACACAATCTATTCTTTGTCTTTCATTTCCAACATGTGATCATCAGATGCAAAGTGCCCGATGCCAGTCCATATCAGTTCGCTGACACCCAACAGATTGAGTTGTACACATTCCATTTCCTTTTTGCCACCTCCAACTTCCCTTGGTTCATGCTTTGTACTTTCCATTTCTCAATATGTAAGGCATATTTGCAGCTTCTGACTCTCATTTCATGTGCAGCTACATCAGAAGTCAGTCCCGAGAGCTTTGATCCAACCACATCATATATGCTGGCTTAACTCTGAAACGTCTTCAGCCCATCACCAGTAGCCAGTTGAGTGTCTTCTGACCTGGGGGTCTCATCTTCCAGCACTATAGTGCAATTTGTTTTGTTGTGACTGTCTATTGGTTTTTCGAGGGGAGAAACGTAAGTAAATTAGCATTACCTGCATGGAAGAAAGGCATGGCAGTATTGTTGCCATTGTCACAGAAATGTGATCCTCCACTGCCATCACTGTTCCATTCTGCTGTTGCCCAGATGGGTGATTTTTCTTAGTCTGGCACCTCAGCTGAGACCTGTCCATCTTGGGAGATCCTGCCAGTAGTTAAGCTACCAATAGCTTAGCTCTCATTATCTCTGATGCCCACACAGCACGACAAGTTGCAAACCAAGTGAGAGTTCAGCACAATTACCCTCTGGTTAAAACCATGTTAACTTGTGTCCTCCCATTTGTTAGATTCTAGATATTTCACTATCCCCCTTTTAGTAGAGTCTACATTAGTTTTATTTAGGTGATGGAAAAATTAAAGGACCTTAAATATTCAATTTTCTTTTTGTTACTGCATTCTGAAGAGAAACAAGATCTGCTCTTTTCCAGTCACATACAGTCACTCCTGTGTCCAAGTATTTGTTAAATAGGTCTTTGAGGTGTCCTCCCAGAACTTCTCTGAATGTTCCTTGATCTTCTGTTCTGCGTCTGTGGCGAAAAACATTAGTAGATCAGGACCTTAGAGTCATAGAATTAAAGGTTGTTAAATTGCAAGTGATACCATTTTTGTGGACTGTATTTTTGACTAGCTATCAAGGACTATACACCATTCTTCAGATCACTGCACTGGTAAGCAGATACTCTCCAGGAACAAGCAGGAAGTCGGTCCACACATATTGGTGACGTCGGCGCCAACAGAGCCTGTGCGGAATCATCTCCCAGCTTTCAAAGAAAGCCTTTGGGAGATGCACCATACATGCATTGTCCACTTCCTGCCCAATGGTGCCATCTTGCCTCAGTCTCCTTTTTTCTGTAGCGCCCATCAGACATTGTCCAGCTTCCCCCAGAAAAAGTCTGATTTTTGTTATTAAGTTTTGACTAGTTTGTGTACCGGTTCCTTCCTGCCTCTGAGCCAGCTTGCCTCTGCGTTGCTCCTTGGGTTCATTCGTTCATTTTTTTTCACCGTTTTTTCATCAAGGTGTTCTTCAACCAACATTCACGCCCTTTTTCAGCCAAAGGCCTCGGACCCCTGCCGGACAACGGGGATCCCCCTTTTTCCAATGGCCTCCAGTGGCTTCAAAAAGTGTGACCGGTGTGGCAAAATGATGTCACTCACTGACCCACACGATTGCTAGCTCCACTGCCTCAGCCCGAAGCATAACGACTCTGACTGCAAACTCAGCAGAACTATGACCTCAGAGAGTCACCATCAGCAGCAGGAAATGTTTTTGAGAAGTCTGACTGTGCACCAGAGTCTCCAGTGAGACCACGTTCCAGGGCCCTATCTGATACCTCAGTGCCCCGCGAAGCCTGAGCCTCTTCTTAGTCTTGTGGCCACGGTTCATCTGAGCAGAAATCCCCGGAGGTAGAGCAAAAGAAGAAGAAAACCTTGAAGACCACCTTGGAGGACAGATCCAGGAAGAAGGGGAAATCCCACCTGCAGTCCCAGGCATGAGTCCAAGGAGTCGGGGCAGGAGCGGCCTTCCAAGCTTCCCCGTAAGGAGTCGTTGGCACCCACCGACCGGCCTCTGATGCCCGAGGCTATCCTCATCGAGGACTCCCCCTCAACAGTACTGACGCCAGGCCCGAAGTCTTTGATTTCTGCTTCGAAGGCTGCAGAGCCAACTGGTATGGAGACCAGAATGGTGGCCCTAGAGAGCAGTATATCTGCCCTGCTGGCCATGCAGTGGGCGTTCATGTCCGGCTCATCCGGTTCATCCGCCCCAATGATGGGACCCTTGACATCGAGAACTTTCCTGGGTGTCTAGCTGGCCTTCATCCCGGTCCTGTTCCACAGGGCATCGGTTCTTCCTAGCGAATGCCCACGGCTCGGACCACAGATCCTCCGGAGGTCAATGACTGTCTGGAGCGGTCCTTGACAGAGGTGATCGCATTTCATCAGACTCGTACTCGGACTTTGAGTCCAAATGGGAGACAGAGGACGAAGACGCCCCGGATATGAGGCAGCACCAAGACGTGCCTTCAGGCTCGTCTCCCCCAATGACCCGACACCATTCCCTGCCCAAGGACGTCGCTTACCTCGATTTCATGCAGAACATGGCCAAGGCTCTAGACTGAGGAGGTCCACGCATCAAGGAATATGAGGAATATGACCGAAGGAAGCCCTTACGGTTCTGGTGCCTTAAATCCTTGACCACTGCCTCCTCCGGATGTAGGAAACACTGGCATCGGTATCAGTCATTAGTAGGTGCTTTGACGCCATGTACTGGGTTCGCCAAAGCCCTGGGTTCCAAAAGACCCAGCTTCCCCACAACTCAATGGTCATGGAGCCGGCCATGCGCTGGCTTAAAAGTCAAAAAACTCATTCGTCAGTCCCACCTGGCAGGGAGGCCTGAACCTGTGACGCCCTCAGCCGGAAGGCCTTTCAGGGCTCGATGCTAACTTGCTAACTAGATACTTCAGCAAACTTGCAAGCAGATCCATGCAAAACAATCAACAAAACAAAACAATGGTTCTCTGCTGTCTTCTACAGCATTCAGATTTGGTAACCTTTCCTTGAGAAAGCTGAATGCAAAACACTCAATCGACATGGTGGACGGTGCCGGGGAGTTGATTGTTTTGCATGGATCTGATTGCAAGTTTGTTGAAGTTAAGTATCTAGTGGTATGCTCTAGGGGAGAGTTGAGAAAGTTAAATTTAAAAAAATGGAATTGAACTTTATGAAATGAAACAGTGTAAATGGAAGAAGACTTTTTAGGCCATTGATGTGTTGGGAGTGAATAGGTGCTAGATGCATGCACCAGTTTTAAACTCCATGTACTCTGAGGCCTTTTTCTCCTCTTGTTTGAATTTGGATTTAATGATGTATCTGTGATGCATCTGTGATGAAATGTCTGTGCATTTAGTGGAGTGATTTTTAGAACTTTAGAGTTAGGGCCCTCTGTGACATGGGGGTCCAAGGAAATTGCCTTTTTGCCGCCCCTTAACACCATAAACAAAAATAGAGTGAGAAAATCCAAAATTCATGAGCTAGCGTATCAATGTATTTTTGTCGGAAGATCAGCCCTGAGGATTGAAATAGCCTCTCGAAGCTGTTACTTCCATTTTACTCAGTTTTATTCAAACCAATAAATGAGCCCACAATGGAGCCTTGAAACAAGGTAAAAACACCACAATTTGATGTCACCTATACCAAAATCAAAACTGAACTTATGCACTTAAATGCAAAAGTAAAAGTAAAGAGTAGTACTTATTTCAGCTGCTGTCCCCCCCGTATTTAATTCAACTTCATGGGAAAACAAGCAATGACAGCAGTCTTGAAACATCCATTTGCATTTAAGATCAAATAATCAGCAGCAGCAGTTTCCAAAGGAGTACACAGCACTGCGTTTCAGGCAAATAATATTTTACACGCCCTGTTTCAACGCTTGAGCGGACTGCCAAAAGTTGAAATCGCTCAACCAGCCTCTCCACCTCTCCGAGACGCCGGCGCATGCTCATTAGTGAACCAAGCCCAACAGCAAGATCCAATCATTAAATGGCCCCAGGAACCAATAGCTGCAGAGCAAACAGTGTCATCAGGTTATATCGCAAGTTAGTCATGATGAAGAGTACTTAAAGGATACTAATCCAATCTAGTTCTTTATTAAGACCCAGTGGTGCAACAGTGGCCCAAGTAAAAATCCATTTTTGTTCAAGCTTTTGGAGCAAATGCTCACAATCTCCACCCCTTGGATTCTCAGGCACCATATCAAGTACTCGTCAGGTAAAGTCCCCAAATGTATGATGTAAGTCCAAACAATGCTGAACTAATGGGGCTGAAAGTATGGCATTCCTAAGTCTGGAAGCATGCTCACTTAACCTGATGCGCACAGGACGGATCGTCCGCCCTACATATAAAAGACCACAAGGGCAAACCAGCACGTATACCACAAAAGACGTTGAACAGGTGGTATACCATCGGGACCTGTGGACTAAAGTAGAATTAGGTACCATCCATTCATTGCCCGTTATAGCTTGTGAACAAAACTTACAGGAAGTACATGCAAAATGACCCACTTCTAAAGGTGTTTCTGATGTATATCTATCCAAAGGGGAAGGTGTAGCTCCCACAAGATCACGAAGATTGGGACCCCTAGAATGCGCTATCCACAATCGTCCCTGAAAACACGGATGCAGTTGTAAAACATGCCAGTGCCTTAAAAGAATCTTTCTAATCTGGTTTGTATGCGACATATATGGAAGTACTGCCACAACCCCATCAAATTGAGCTCCTATATTCTGATCACTTGAGCAATCCAAAGTAAACGGGGGAAACAACCATTCCCTATGGGTGTATTTGGCTCTCAAAAAAGCTTGCTTGATGACCTTCTTAGGATAACCCCGTTGAGCAAGTCGAGACGAAAGTTCATGAGCATGCTTAAGGAACTCATCAAAATCAGAACAAATACGTCGAATCCTGAGAAATTGACCAAATGGGAGGCCTTTCTTTAAAGGCAGAGGATGGAAACTAGTAAAAGTAAGCAGCGTGTTCCGTTGCACTGATTTTCTGAATAAGGTAGTATGAAGTGAATCTTGACGCTTAAACACCAAAACATCAAGAAATTCCAAATGAAACAAATGATGGTGCATAGTGAAAGATAAATTAGATCTCAGAGCATTTAACCACTGCAAAAATAACTGCAAATAATCCTCCGTGCTTCTCCATAAGAAAAAAATGTCATCCAGGAACCGTACCCACAGAGGTATATTATCAAACCATGGCGATGAATAAATCTGAGACTCTTCAAATTCGGCCATGTATAGTGTGGCTACAGACGGAGCCACTGTTGGCCCCCATTGCAATACCCTGAATTTGATGGTAAAACTGTTGCTCAAATTGGAAATAATTTCTGGTAAGCACAAAATTCAATAACTCCATAAAAAATGAACGGGGAATGCGATCAGGCAAAGGAATATTCAATTGAGAAATAACCGAAAATGCTTGATCCTGATCAATGTTGGTGTACATCGCGGTGACGTCCAGTGAGACCAACCACCAAGAACTGACATCACCCCGAACCTGTGGAAGTTTCGTAATAAACTGAATAGAATCTTTTAAAAATGATGGCACAAGCCGGGCACATGGCTGCAAAAATTTGTCACAATTTAGAGAGAGGCTCCAGCACAGACCCACGACACGACACTATGGGTCTGCCTGGAGGTGTCACCAACGATTTGTGTATTTTGGGGACTGTGTATATAATTGAGACAACCGGATGTTTGGTAACCAGAAATTTAAACTCTCGCTTTGTGATCCAATTAGTAGCTAATGCCTGTTGCATCATAGTATGAATCTCAGATTGCAAAGCAATAAACGGATTTCCAGAAATCTTGGCATAAAAATTCCTATTGTTTAGTTGATCCAGAAGTTGTTCTCTATACTGGACATAAGATTGTATCACCGTCGCTCCACCCTTATCAGCCCTTCTAATTACCAAATCATGATTAACCCGTAACTCCCGCACTGCTTGCCATTGATTATTTGACAGATTATGATACCGAGATCTCAAGTCAGATCCCTCCAATGCGTTCAAGTCATGAAAAACCAGTTGCTGGTACGTCTGAATAAGAGGATCCGTAGTACCAGGAGGTATTCATTTAGACGGTGCTCGAACCACCGAAATGTCATCACCCATTTCATGTATAGCACAAAAATGGGTAACCAGTAATTTTCTAAAAAAACGGTGTAAAGCTATTCGCATTTGAAAGGAATCATAATGGGTGACCGGCACAAAAGATAAGCCCAGATCTAAAAGAGACTGTTGTTCAGCAGTTAACTGAGTCCCCGACATGTTAACTATTGTTGTTTGGAACGGTTCCTGGTAACCGGACCTTGAAAGTTGTCCTGCTGATAATTGTCCGGCGGCTTCCACGGACGGTTGGACTGAAAATTGTCTCTGGATCTCCACCTTCGACTGCGACCCTGACCACAAAACTGACCGCGCTGAAAAACCTGTTCCTGTCTTTGGTTGGGGGGGGGGGGGTATAAGAACCAGAACGTCCCCCATAATCAGAATCATCTGAGGAAATTTCAAAAGAATCAAGACACCTTCTTTTGTGACGTTTCACCCTTCTTCATCCAAGTATAAACTTGATCAAGTTCATAATCTGTTTTATCTCTATTGAACTTTTTAATTTTAATGAATTTCTTATAATCATGATACTGATCCAACTGTAATTGTATATCCTCCATTTGTGTCTTGAAACGATCCTTTGTAACTTTTGAACACAATTGTTCATCCAGTACATTTACTACTTGTTTTAGTTTAACTGACTCCGAATTCAATCTCTCGCCTAATAATGCTATAAAGCCCCTTAACACCAGCCTTGACAACACAGGAGCTTGGACTAGAGCAGCCTTCCATTGTTCTGCCTCTATGGCCTCCTGTTGGCTGAATCCTACCACAGTCTCTGCTGATAGTTACATTAGAAGCAGGCAGGGTAGGCCCACTGACACAGAGGGGAGGATCTGAGATCTGCGGATAGTAATTTAAACTCTGAAAAATGCACAGACGTAATTTATTCTGTGGCTTATCATTACCTTTCCTCTCTTATCTCTCCATACACCTCTATTCGGGAACTCCACTCATCAGGCAAATCCCTCTTATCTATGCTCTTCTCTTCCACTGACAACTCCACAGTTTGCTCATTCTTCCTGCTGCACCTTATACCTGGAACAGACTACCTTAGTCGGTATGTCAGGCTCCATCCCTGGCTCTATTCAAATCCAGGCTAAAAGTACACTTCTTTGAGGCTGTTTTTGGATCCTAACCCCTTATTCTCCTGTTGACCACTCCTGTATGTCAACCATTTCCCGTTTGTTCTATCCTAGTCCCCTGTTGTATGGGCCTGTCCTGAGATTGTGTGCAGCACTGCGTATGCCTTGTAGCGTTATCATCCTTCTATCTTCTGAACATTTAGGGGGTTATTTTAGAAGCCATAGTCATGCTTTTGGATGTCTGAATAATGGGCATAGAGATGTCTAAAGCACAGAGAAGTCTCCAGGGTCATTTTAGAAGGTGGTTTTGTGGACCTCCCTAGCTTGAGGACATCCAAGTCTGAACGGAGACGTGGTGAAGGTGTGGCTGGAGCATTCCCAAAAACCTGGACATCACTGCCTGATCTCAAAAACATCCTGGATATCTGGAGTCACTTTTAAAGTTATATCTGCTCCAGGCATTGGGGAAGTGCTAGTTTTGGCTGTAAAATAGTTACCTGATGTAATTTTGAATGTAATTAGTTATAGGGCGCGGCATTAATTTGCCACCAGTTCCACCTGTTTTCATGTTAAGAGTTAAATTTTTAAAATGTTCTACAATCGTTCCCTGTAAAAATAATAGCTTGCTATTTTTAACGTTTTGTTATCTGTTACCAGTTTGAAATCCAAGTTAGAACATAAGAACATAAGATATGCCATACTGGGTCAGACCAAGGTCCATCAAGCCCAGTATCCTGTTTCCAACAGTGGCCAATCTAGGTCATACGTACATAGCGGTTTCCCCAAAAGACACAGGTTCCGCAATGCTTGTACTGGGTCAAGCATTGATATCCTGGATCCTTTCTTAATAATGGTTTATGGACCTTTCCTCCAGGAACTTGTCCAAACCTTTTTTAAACCCAGCTACACTAACAGCCTTTACTACATCCTCCGGTAACAAATTCCAGAGTTTGATTACACGTTGAGTGAAAAAATATTTTTTTATTAGTCTTAAATAGTTTACCCTGTAGCTTCATTGCATGTCCCCTAGTCTTTCTACATTCTGATAATGTAAACAATCGATCTACGTTTACCCGTTCCACTCCATTCATTAATTTATAGACTTCTATCATATCTCCCCTCAGCCGTCTCTTTTCCAGGTTAAAGAGCCCTAACCTTTTTAGCCTTTCTTCATAGGAGTATCCTTCCATCCCCTTTACCATTTTGGTGGCTCTTCTCTGAACCTTTTCTAATAACTCTATATCCTTTTTAAGATACGGCGACCAGAATTGCACACAATATTCAAGGTGCGGTCTCACCATGGAACGATATAGAGGCATTATAATATCTTTTGTTTTATTTTCCATTCCTTTCCTTATGATACCTAGCATTCTATTTGCTCTCTTGGCTGCCGCTGCACACTGGGCCGAGGGTTTTAACATGTTATCCACAGTGACGCCTAAATCTTTTTCCTCGGTGGTGGTTCCTAATGTGGAACCTTGCATTGTATAACCATAGTTTGGGTTGTTCTTCCCTAGGTGCATAACTTTGCACTTGTCCACATTAAATTTCATCTGCCATTTTGATGCCCAGTCTTCTAATTTATCAAGATCCTCTTGCAATTTTCCACAATCCTCTTGGGTTTTAACAACTTTAAATAGTTTTGTGTCATCTGCAAAAGTTGTATCTTCTGTTCACTGTAAGTGCATAACAGACATCCTGTTATGCATAAAAATGTTACCTGTAAACCACACTGATTTTAAAGAGTGCGGTATATAAAAGCAATAAATAAATAAATAAATACCTGTAAACCGCCTCTTTTCTCTGGAAGAGGTGGTATAGAAAAATGTATAAATAAATAAATAAAATAAATAAATAAAATGGCCAGAAGGTGTAGAGAAGATGGCACTCTACCATCCTCAGTACTCTGCACAATCACAATGGATAGCAGCTGTGGAATATGAACCCTGGTCCTCTCCCACTACTCTAACCATTAGACTATTCCTATACATCCACATCTGGAATACTATTCAAGGGATATCTATGTAGATGTCCCCTCAGAGGTCCATATCAGGCATGTCTACATTTGTGAAATCATGCCTCAACTTGGACGTGCCTGCTTTTTTCCAGACATTCTGGCTAGGATATCCTAGATTGCACTTGGATGTCATTTGTAAAATGCAACTTTTCATATAAAAATCAGCAGAATCTTAGAAAAAGCCAGACATTGGGCAATCTTAACCTCATGAGTCCTGAGCACATGTGACAGTGTCACCCCCCCCAAAAAAAAACATTGGCCCTAAGTATGTTCCCAGCTTGTAAGTATCTTAAACATATTAATTACCAGTACATAACAACCAATAAGAAAAGAGTGCAATTCATTTAGTAGGTTTTATAGTAGAAATAATAACATGAAAAATATCTCTGAATAACTTAAAATGCAAGTATGTTACAGCTAGAGAATTAGGCAGTTTGTGAGGTTGTTGTAAGTGTGGGGGTACTTTTTGTGGGTAATGGCAATTTTAGATTGGGACAATTATGAGAGGTTAGTTTTAAGGAGTTGGGGCACTTTGAGGTTTGGGGAGACTTGAGAACAGGAAAGAGGCAATTTGAAAGGTGCAAGTCCCTAAATGCCATGCTTCACTGTATGTGATATTCTGTGCTGCAGAAGCTGAAATCCCTGGTCTATTCTGACCCATTCTCAAAGTCTGTGTGTCTTTTTTTTTTTTTTTTTTACTGTTTTTTTACACCATGACAATTTTCATCCCATTCTGTTTAATTTTTAGAGTATTATTTTCCCCCAGACAATCAGACAGACGGACATTTCTGAAGCCCTTTTGTATAAACCTTTCCAACTTCCATTGAATTGGAAAGAATAAATATAAGCCTATTTTGTAAAAGGCAACATAAATGCCAATGTGCGTATATAAAATAGGCTTTCAGATCCAGCCCCAATAGTGCAGAAATGCCGACACATTCATTTACACCTGCTCTGGAGTAGATGTAAGTACATGCATGTACGTGCATGCATACATCTCAATCCTACTTCTGCTCCACTCAGACTACACCCCTAGGAATTCTCACACACACATCACATAACAGGCACATTTGCCATGCACACATTTTTTTCATGTATATTAGTTACAGTTTTGTAAAAGCCCTTTTGTGCATGCAAAGCAGGCTTTAGCCATGAAAAAAAGCTTTATAAAATTACCCTCATCAAAAGTTAAACACTACAGTGGGGGGGGGGGGGAGAGAGGAGTGGGTAGACAGGATTGACCCCTTGGTCCATATTTGTTTTCCTTTTCTGTGTTTATTCGGGGGGATTTGATGTTTTTTAAAGCTTCTTTCCTCCCATCTAGCTTGGCTGTTACAGTGACAGTCCTGTTTTTGCATAGCTGCCAGCGAACCACAAGGTGAACCTTGTGAAAACTTTCTCTGTTCTTTTGCTTCATCCCACTTTGGTTCACTTTTCCAGACAGCTCAACGTAAATAAACTGATCTCAGGAAAACACAGTAATGTCCAAGAAATAATTGCAGTCAACCTTTTCTCAACAGTATTTTACTATTTATAGTTAAATGTAAGCACAGAAGAGAAGGCCGCAAAGAGTACAGCAGCACTAAATCAGTTAAATACAATTTTCATAAAAACTGTGCAGACAAGGAGAAGTATCAGGAAATGTGAGGTGTCATCAAAACGTATCAAGACTTGTACAATAACACAAGTAGTATAACACTGACAGTTATTGCACTCAGTCTCCTTCAAAGTAGTCCCCTTCTGATAAAACACACTTCTTCCAGCACTCCTGACACTGCTGGAAACAATTTTGAAATGCCTCTTTCGTTATGCTGTGATGCTGCCGTGTCAAATTTTGCTTAATGGTCTCCAAGTCATCAAATCTCTTTCCTTTCAGTGGTAATTTCAGTTTTGGAAACAAGAAAATGTCATAGGGTGTGAGATCAGGAGTATGGAGGATGATGGACTTGCTCGATTTGTAGTTTGGCCAAGAACTGCTGGACAAATTGTGATGCGTGAACTGGGGTGTTATCGTGATGAAGCAACCATTCACCATTCCTGTGCAACTCTGGCCTCTTACGATGAACTGCATCTCTCAAATGAGTCGGAATTTGAACATAGTACTCCTTTTTGATGGATTGGCCTTTTGGAGCATACTCATGATGAACAATACACCCTGTGAGCATGACCTTGACATTGCTCTTCACTTGACGGGCTTTCTTGGGTCTGGGAGAGTCTGGCGTCTTCCATTGTGAGGATTGAGCCTTAGTTTCCGGGTCATAATCATAAACCCATGATTCATCACCAGTAATAATCTTTTTGTGAAATCTGAGTCCTTTTCAACGCACTCCAACAACTCCCTGGCTGCAGTTAGTCAATCTTCTTTTTGGTCAGGGGACAGGAGTTTCAGCATGAATTGTGCAGATACACATCTTGTCCCCAAATCGACAATAAGAATGGACTGTACCAACACAAAACTGAAGTCCATGTCCTCAGCAAACTCCTCGAGCATATTGTGGCACACACTGCTTCAACTTTGTCTACATTCCTGCTCGTGGATGGCCTTCCAGAACGTCAACACTTTGGTGGCCCCTCTTGGAAACGTTTATACTAGTCATAAACTTGAGCACGGCTCATGCATTCATCGCTATATACATGCTGTAACTTGTCATAAGTCTCTTTGCATAAGTCTCCAAGTTTCTGGCAGAATTTAATGCAAATTTGCTGGCTGGCCCTAAGTCTGTTTGCAACTTGAGTTTGATATCCCATTTCACTTTAATAGGCAAGTTGATAGAACAAGAAGTTGCTTTACAACTAACTGAATTTGTGAAAGATAATTTGATTGCTGGCACCAAGCCAGTTTTTGTGTTATGCCAGATATAGGACAGAAATGATATTTCTGGTGTTCATAGATGACATAAAAACACAAATCGATAGAAATTCTGATTGCACAAGTGACAATTTTCATAGAGGTAGCCGTATTAGTCTGGATTAGCAAAAATGAGAGAGGCAGGTGGCACCATATTGAAGCTTGAGCTTTCAAGGACAAGAGTGCGCTCTGTATCTGACGAAGTGGACTTTTGTCCTCGAAAGCTCATGCCTTAATAAACTGGTTAGTCTTTGTGGTGTCACTTGCTTCTCTCATGCTTTCGTAAGTGTGTCCTCAGATATTGAGAATAATTTGCTTAGTTGAATTACATTTTTTTTTTAAGGCGATAAATTGTCTGGAACCTGGGAATTACAGTGGGGGAAGAGTTTCCCAAGGGTCAGTTTTGTTACCCTTGCTGTTGTCTCTCTAATATGCAGCCATTTGCTCAGATTATTGTTTGTATTTATTTGTATCTCTCCATGGACAAGCAGAATGTGTCAGCCACACCTGCTGACGTCATCCGACAGTGCCATGGACATGGAAGTGCTCTCCTATAGCATCTCCTTAGTTGCCCACACCTCTGAGCCTGCCCCTCCCTGGTTAAGTTCTTGTTCTTCCGCCCAACCACACGGACAGAACACTAGCTCTCTTCATCCAAACCTACCATGAACAAAGAAAAATATGGGAAATTCAAGAAACCTGGGTTAAAGAAGTGGCCGAAGTGTTCCAGGAAGATGAACAGCAAAGATACTCACGACTGTTGCTTGCGCTGCCTTGGAGAGAGCCATCGCATGGAGGACTGTCCTCACTTTGCCTATATGTCCCTCAGGATGAGATGCTCCCACAGCCACATTCTCAAAGACTTCCTTTCCGATCTGCAATCCGCAGACCTTCCATTCACATCAGCCAGCAGTTCAGAGAGAGCAGCAAGAAGAAAAAGCCCTCAGGTACTGTAGACACCAAAAGAAGCAGCCATGTGGCTGCAGGCAACATGGTCATCGGACAAAGCCTCTCTGCTGCTTCAGCCATGGCACAAGATGTGCCACCTGGGACCTCCATCCCTGGCCTGGCAATAGTAGCTCCTCCCCAAGTGGAAGCTGCCCTTCCTATAGCAGCAACCTCTGCAGCCTCCAGAATGGCAAAGAAGGGCTCCATCCAAGGGTTTCCCCCTGTTGGCACCGATGTCCAAGCATGGCACCCGACTCTGCCCACAACTTCCGCGATTGGACCCCAGCGCAAAGACACCAGCCATCACCAAGCCACCAGAGAAATTACCTTCCAGGCCAGCCTCACGATCCCCCTTGCTAAAATTAGCACACTGGTGCAGGACCACAGGAGATGGCCATGCTGCCCAGGCAGCTGCATCAGCAGCAGGAGCAGCTTTACACAGCCTCGGAGCACACAGCACAGGCATAGAAGGGCAAGAAGCCCTTCCTCCAACCCATGCTTTTCAGTCTTACCCCCCTCCCCACAGATGCCAGAGATGGGACCGGTCCCAAACAATGGACCGTGAACATCCACCCGCAACTATGATGGATTTCTGGAAATGCTTCCTGACACAGATTTACCCAGCATAAGAACCTCTACAGACCCAGCCTGCACAAGCCCCGGTAGTGCACCTAGCTCTATCCCTTTGACATTGATGCCCTCCCTGAAGATGTCTCTGCCCCCAGCCAGCTTCTCCTTGGGGGCCCCTCTCCACAGACAATGAAGGAGAGAAAGCTGCAAGCTTGGGTTCCATGGAAAGCTCTCAACTTCCCACCGACAATGGTGAGACCCCTTTGGAGCCCTCCCCTCGACCGCCACTCCCACCATCTCTACCAGAGGACCTAACTTATCTGACGTTCCTACAACTGTCCTCTTGCCTAGAGCTGAAACCGGCAGACTCCTCAGACCCCAGAAATGAGGTACTGGATTTTCTCAAATACCTTGACACCCTGAGGTCAGTGGTCTCCATCCCAGTTCACTGCCTCCTACTGGACAACCTCACACACATCTGGCAGAGCCCCATGTCCGGACCAGCAACATCACGAAAACTTGACGCCAAGTACAGTCAGCACCGTGATTCAACAAGACCCAGCTATCACACCAATCCATCATCGTAGAATCTGCTTTGAAACAGGCAAACGCCTCCCACATGTACTCCAGCACACTTCCCAGCAAGGACCACAAACTCCTGGATGAGCACGGGAAAAAAACTTACCAGGCTACCATGCTGAGTGCTAGAATTGCTGCTCACCAATTCCAGCAAGTGCTGTACCTGGATGCTGTCTTGGACAGCCTTAAGAAGATATCCAAAGGACTAACAGCAGAGTCTGACTAACTTCTTGCCCCTTCTTGGGGACCTCATCAAATGCAGCAAGCATCTCATTCGCTTGGCATCCCGAACAGCTGCAACAGCCATAGCCTTCAGACGTATGGCCTGGATCCGAGCCTTGGGCTTGCGAGAAGACATGAACAAGTGCCTCGTAGATGCCTCCTGTACAGGGGACAACCTATTCGGAGAAAAAGTCAAATAAACAGTCAATGACATAAAGGAGCATTTCGCCACCCTACAGACCTTAGCCACCGATGGTCTCGAGAGGAACTCCAGTTCCCGCAAGCAGCAAGGATCATACCAACACAAACCTTACTCCTCCTCAAAACACTACCAGCCATAACACAGTGGAGCCCCAATGCTCTAAGCCCCAGTCCTACCAAGCTTACCACCAGAAACCACATCACAAGGAACGCAGACAGCAAAAGCAGAAAACGTTGCCCTCGTACCCCTTCCTTTTGACACCTCGACAGCCTTGTCGGTGGGAGGCCATGTATCGTTACCAACAAGAGGGTGCTGCAGATCATAGAGAGGGGCTATCACATTTTGGTTCTTCAGAATTCCTCACCAGACATCCATCCCTCTCAGCCACACTCCAGACTACCTACAGGCCACTATGTCTACAGAACTTCAGAATCTCCTTAATGCTGGGGCAGTGGAACACGTCCCAGAGGAGGAGATGGGACACGGCTTCTACTCCAGATACTTCCTAATTGCCAAGAAGTCTGGAGGAGCACGCCCTATCCTTGACTTACACCACCTCAACAAATTTATCCACAAGGAGCACTTCCAGATGTACTCTGTGGGATCCATCCTATCCCTTATACAACAGAACAACTGGTTGGTATCACTGGACCTACAGGATGCCTACACACACATCCCCATCCAGAACATAGGACGTTCTTGCGATTCTATGTCATGGATCAACATTACCAGTACAAAGTGCTCCCCTTCAGACTCTCCCAACTTCCGAGGGTATTCACCAAATGCGTAGCAGTGGCTGCTGCTCACCTCTGGAGGTCCAGCGGGTGCATTTTTTCCCTATCTGAATGACTGGCTCATTATTGCCCCCTCCAGACCGGAGGCAGTGTAGGCCATACAGAACACAGTCTCCCTACCATCCACCTTGAGCTTCTTGGTCAATTTCAAAAAATCATATTTGCAACCCACATAAACCTTGGATTTCATTGGTGTGATACTCTGTACCTCTCAGGCAAAAGTCTTCCTCCCATCTGCTCGAGTGGCTTCCATCATGTCCCTGACATGGTATGTATCAGCAGTGGATGTCTTCTCTGCCAGAATGCTCTTGCGCCTCCTGGGCCTTATGGCAGCGACTACTCAGGTCATCTGCCTCCCTAGGCACCACATGAGAGGCCTCCAATTGCACCTGCATTGGGATCAACGATCTCAACCCATGTCTCAAAGGGTTGCCATAGACCAGAAAGCACGGGCCTCACTGGTATGGTGGATGTGCAAGGAACTCCTCACCCAAGGCAGACCCTTCAAGGACACACAACACGACCTAGTCATCACTACGGATGCTGCCAAGCTGGGCTGGGGAGCCCACCTCCTCCACCTGTGCACCCAAGGGAGATGGATGGATTTGGAGGGTCAGATGCATATCAACCTGCTGGAATTGAGGGCGATCAGGTAAGCCCTCCAGGCCTTTGTGTCTTGGATAGTCAACAAGGTGTACTGATCAGATGGAAGACCAAGTCGCCAGGTTCTACATCAACAAGCAAGGAGGCATGGGATTGCTTCCCCTGTGCAGAGAAGCACACAAGGTCTGGAGTCTCACTTTGTCCAAGAACTGTCACCTTCTTGAAATCTAACTGCCCGGTGAAACACAACCAGTTGACAGGCTGCAACCTCACAAGTGGTCCCTCAACGCAGAGATCATGACCTCCCTGTTTCATCGGTGGGGCCAGGACAGATAGACTACTTTGAACATCCCTCCAACATGAAGTGCGTGGAGTTCTGCTTTAGGCACCCATCGGAACAGAGGACAACAGCAGACACATTCAGCCTGAACTGGGGGAGCCATTACCTGCTGTACACCTATGCCTCTTTATCGCCAGGGTTCTACAGAAGCCCATCTCTGAAAAAGTCACAATCATCCTCGTGGCTCCCTACTGGCTGAGGCAAATGAGGTTCCCATATTTTCAACACCTCGCTGAAGGACCACCGGTATGCCTGCCTATATGACTGAACCTCATCGTCCAGGATGAGAGTGGGACACTACTTCCCAACCTCCCTGCCCTCACACTGACTGCTTGGAAGTTGAAAGATCATGGCTGTCTTCCCTGAACCTCACTGGGGATATCCAGTGCTTTATCCTCACAGCCCTGAGGGGCTCCACCCGATGATCATACTCACTGAAGTGGAAACAGTTCAATGCCTGGTGTGGGTTGATGGACCTAAACCCCCTCTCCTGCCCTTTGCCAGAGGTTCTCCAATACTTCGCCACCCTCGTGCAAGGGGGCCTCCAAACCTCTTCAATCAAGGTGCACCTCTCAGCCATCACAGCCTTTCATGACCACCTCGATGAACGACCTATCTCTGCGCATCCATTGTAACATAGTAACATAGTAAATGACGGCAGATAAAGACCAGCGTGGTCCATCTAGTCTGCCCAGCAATATGGCAGGAGTAGGTGCACCCCTACCCATGTCTTTGCTTAGTGGTGTACCCACCAGGAACAGGTGCATCCCTCCCCATATCTTTGTTTCTTTGTTTAGGGGTGAACCCACTGTTCCTCCCCCCTAGTGGTTGGGGCAAGGTACTTCAGGCCGGAAGGTCGGGGGTTCAAATCCCACTAGAGGACAGCAACCTTGGGCCGGAAGGACTGGGGTTTCTAGTCCCACAGATGCTCCTTGTGGTCTTGGGCAAGCCACTTAACCCTCCATTGCCCATGTTCCCTGTAAGTATTAGTGTATGTGTCTCATATCCCCATGTGTTAAATGTATCCCCCAATTGTGTTGTGACCGCTTTGATTGAAGGATAAGGCGGTATACAAAACTGTCTAAATAAATAAATAAATAAATGTAGGACACTCCTATTTGTTGAGAAATTAGATGGTTCCGTTTATTTTGATTTAATCTTGTTGCTGTAAAGTGATCCACTGTGTCTGTCCCAGGCCACTTTGAATTCTGTCACTGTGTTTGCCCCCACCACCTCCATCGGGAGGGCATTCCAAGCATCCACCACCCTTTCAGTAAAAAAGTATTTCCTGACATTGCCTTTCAATTTACCACCTTGCAGCTTCATGTCATGCCCTCTAGCTTTACAGCTTCCCCGTTTCTGGAAGAGGTTTGTCTGTTCATTATTTCTCTTTAAGTATTTAAAGGTCTGAATCATATCTCCCCTATCCCTCCTCTCCTCCAGAGTGTACATATTTAGGTCTTCAAGTCTCTCCTCAAAAGGCTTCTGACGTAAGCTCCAAATCATTTTAGTCGCCTTCCTCTGAACAGCTTCCATTCTTTTTACATCTTTTGCAAGATACGGTCTCCAAAACTGAACACAGTATTCCAAGTGAGGCCTCACCAGAGACTTATACAGTGGCACTAGTACCCCTTCCTTTCTGCTGGTAATTCTTCTCCGAATGCAGTCCAACATCCTCCTGGCTTTTGCCACCGCCTTGTCGCACTGTTATGCCACCTTGAGATCTACAGAAATAATCACACCGAGGTCTTTCTCCTGCTCCGTGCACACCAACCTCTCGCCCCCTATCGTGTACATTTCCTTTGGATTTCTGCTACCCAAGTGCATGACACTGTACCTCTTCACATTAAATTTCAATTGTCAAGCATCAGACCATTCCTCCAGCTTTTGCAGATCCCTCCTCATGTTCAGCACTCCCTCGGGGGAGTCCACTCTGTTGCAAATTTTGTGTCATCTGCAAAAATACAGACTTTTCCATTCAGTCCTTCAGCAATATCACTCACAAATACATTGAACAGTGCCGGGCCCAGGACCGAACCCTGCGGCACCCCGCTAATCACCTTCCTTTCATCCGAGTGAGCTCCATTTACCATCACCTTCTGTCGTCTGTCAGTCAACCAGTTTCTGATCCAGTTTACCACCTTGGGACCCACCCCCAAACTATTGAGTTTATTGATAATTTATTTATTTATTTATTTATTTATTTATTTAGCGTACATTTATATCCCGCTGCTTCCAGTGATCAGCAGCGGTTGTTACACATGGTGATGTTGGCTGTACTGGCCAGGAATTAGATTAAAACACTCTGATTAGAGGGGGGGGGGGCACAGCAGAATACAGATTACAGGCTTACAGTTGATTGCTATATACATATTTACACATGATTGTTATATACATATTTACACATGATAAGCCTCCTATGAGGGACAGTATCAAAGGCTTTGCTAAAATTCAGGTAGATGACATCCATCGCATGTCCTTGATCCAGTTCTCTGGTCACCCAGTCAAAGAACTCAATCAGATTTGTTTGGCAAGATCATCCCTTGGTAAAACCATGTTGCCTTGGATCTTGTAACCTGCTGGTTTTGAGAAAGTTCACTATTCGCTCTTTCAGGAGCATTTCCATTACCTTTCCCACCACCGAGGTAAGGCTCACAGGTCTGTAGTTTGACACTTCTTCCCTGTCACCACTTTTGTGTAGAGGTACGACGTCAGCCATTCTCCAGTCCTGAGGAACCTCTCCTGTTTCCAAGGATCTGTTGAAAACATCCTTTAATGGCCCTGCAAGAACCTCTCTGAGCTCTTTCAGTATCCTGGGATGTATTCCATCCAGTCCCATGGCCTTGTCCACTTTCAGTTTTGCAAGTTGCTCTAACACCTCATCCTCTCCGAATGGTGTGGTATCTACCTCATTCCCATTTTTATATTTGGGAATCACGTGTGGTCCTTCTCCAGGATTTTCTTTAGTAAAAACAGAGCAGAAATATTTGTTTAGTAATTTCGCTTTATCAATGTCATTTTCCACGAGTCGGTTCCCAGCACTTCTGAGCCCTGCAATTCCACCTCTGATCTTCTTCCTTTCCCGAATATACCTGAAGAAAGTTTTGTCGCCGCGCTTAACATCTTTAGCCATCTTTTCCTCTGCCTTTGATTTTGCTATCCTTATTTTTTTTTTGTCTCCTTGAGTTTGGTCCTGTAATCATTTCTGTGTTCTTCTGTTTGCACGCTTTTGAATTTTGTGAAAGCTGTGTTTTTTGCCCTTATTTGAGCAGCCACTTCTTTGGAAAACCAAATAGGTTTCCTTCTCCTCTTGTTTTTATTTACTTCTCTTACATATTTATCTGTTGCCCCTTTTATTGCCTCTTTTAGTTTAGCCCATTGAAATTCCACTTCCCTTATCCCCTTCCACCCTGTCAGCTCCTCCTTTAGGTACTTGGCCATTTTGTTGAAGTCAGTGTATTTGAAGTTTAGGACTTTGAGCTTGCTATGATTGGACTGCACCTTGGCTTTTATCTCAAACCACACCGTGTGATGATCACTGTTGCTCACAGAGGCACTCACCCAGACATTTGACATGCTATCATTGTTGGTGAACACCAAATCCAGCATTGAGCTTTCCCTGGTTGGTTCCATCACCATTTGTCTAAGTAACGCATCTTGGATAGCGTCCACAATTTTTTTGCTTCTTTCCTGATTTGCAGAAGGAGTAATCCAATCCACATCGGGTAGATTAAAGTCACCCAATATGATCGCTTCCCCCTTTGTTGCCGTCTTGGCAATATCTATAATCAATTCGTTATTTCTCTCTTCAATTTGAGTCGGAGGTCTGTAGATTACAGCAGTATGGATGACAGTGCTATCACCTCTTTCCAACGCAATCCAGAGCGCTGCTTCTTTTCCCCATGTCCCCTGCATTTCAGTAGCTTTAATATTGGTTTTGACATACAAGGCTACTCCTCCCCCTTTTCCATTTTCTCTGTCTCTTCTTAATAGATTATAGCCAGATATGGCTATATCACAATCATGCAATTCATTAAACCATGTTTCTGTAATGGCCACAATGTCCAAGTCCTTTTCCACCATTAGGGCTTCCAGGTCCGGAAGTTTGTTGGCTAAGCTACGAGCATTTGTGCTCATTGCTTTCCAGCATTTAACTGGCTTGTGTGTATTTTGCATTGATTTTATTCTACCCAGTTCTTCCAAGTTGCTTTTGATGTGTTGTTTAAAAGTGTGGTTTTCTTAAAAGTGTGCTTTTGCAGGGGGTGACATCCAGAACTTGACCTTCCCCGTCCGTCGCCCCCTTCTTCTAGTTTAAATGCAAATCGACATACTGCCTGAATTTTTCATGTAGGATTCTTTTCCCTGCGACAGAGAGGTGTAGTCCATCAGCACAGTATAGTTTCTTGTTGGTCCATGTGTTTTCCCAGTTGCCAATATATCTGAATCCTTCGTGTTTGCACCAGGTCTGGAGCCATGTATTAAAGCTGTTAATGCAATTTAGCCTTTTTGCCCCCTTACCTAGAACAAGTAGAACTTCTGAGAATGCTACAGTGTTAACAATGGGCTTGAGTTTTTCTCCCAGAGATTGGAAGTCCTTTTGGACTGTAGAGGCACTAATTCTAGCCAGGTCATTTGTACCCAAGTGGATGACAACATCAAGTTTGGAGTGTTTGCTTTCTGCGCTAAGTACATCAATAATTTGGTTTGTATTCCTGCCGGCTGAGGAGTCTGAGAGGCATTTGTCTATCTTCTCTCCTTTGAACTGTTTTCCCAAGTTGGTGTCTCTGATGATGGAATCTCCAAGTAGTAGTAGTTTTCTGTTTGGTGCTTTAGCAGGAGATTGGGCATTGACTGACTCCTCTAAGGGCTGTTCAGTTTCTTTGGATTGGGCATCCTTATTAACCAAGGCAGAGAGTGCATTATGCAGGGATATCTCTTGGTGTATAGGATGCCTCTGTGTCACAGATCGCAATCTACCTGAACGCACTGTGATCCATTTGTTCCTGGTGTGTTTGATTCTTTGTGGGAGCAGTGGTGGACTTTGTTCAGTCTGTATCCTAGAAGAGGTGCACTTCATTGAAGCCAGTTCTTCCCTCAGTAGAGACAATTCTTTATGCATGGCAGCTAGGTCTTCTCTTAGTAGAGTCAATTCGTTATGTATGGCAGATGATCTTCTGCACATAGGACATACTCTTAGGCTCAAAATGATTCTTCTTGGAATGAAAGTACCGCAAGTATTGCACTGAATACAAGACATGCTGGTTGAGAGAATGTGGGCGTATCCCAAGCTTTTGGCCACTATATAGGCAATGCAGCCCCAGGGGTGGGTGGGGTGAGGGGTAGGGTGGGCGGGAACCCAAGTGTCCCTGCCCCAGTAGGCTTATACCTGAACCGAGGGCACACTCAAAAAACTGTTAAAGCTACACAAGGAAATCAAGCAGTTTGACTATCCCTAAACCTAATGTACGACCAGCAATTAGCAATTTTCTAAATACCTAAGGTTTAGCCCACAGTTAATATTCTATATTTGCAATAAAAAATCCAGCAGAGATAGAAAGCTTAGCTCTGACCTGGTCTCACGGTTCATGAAAGGCTTGGAAAACCTGTACCCTACTGTGAAGAGACCAGTTCTCCCTTGGGACCTCAATGTCATATTAGAGCAACTCATGAGGGAACCCTTTGAACCACTGGAAAGTGTACCTCTCAAATACACCACGTGGAAGACCCTGTTCCTTATTGCCATCATCTCTGCAAGGAGGGTGAGTGAGCTCCAGGTGCTCATCGCACACCCATCCTACACCCTCCTCTATCCAGATCACACTTCATTGTGGACCCACCCCATGTTTCTGCCTAAGGTGGCATCGCCCTTCCACATCAACCAGACCACTGAGTTCCCCACCATCTACCCGGAGCCACACGCCACTCCGGAAAAGAATCACCTCCATACCCTCGACTGTGTACGGGCACTTACTTTGGGAACAAGCAGGAAATCAGTCGTCACATAT
Organism: Ichthyophis bannanicus; assembly: GCA_033557465.1. NCBI lineage: Eukaryota > Metazoa > Chordata > Amphibia > Gymnophiona > Ichthyophiidae > Ichthyophis > Ichthyophis bannanicus. The sequence goes on from CM066031.1 coordinate 1,355,854,421, forward strand.
GGGTGATGTTGGCACTGACTGAGCCCTCGCGGAAGCATCCCTCAACTTTCAAAGAAAGCCTTTGGGAGATACCCACCATGCACTTGTGGACCCCTTCCCGCCCAAGGGTGCCATCTTGCTTGGCTTCCTTTTTTCTGGGGGGCCCTTCAGACATCTGTCTGCTCTTCCCCAGAAAAAGTTCATTATTCTTGACCTGAGTTTCACACTCTCCTCCGGTAGTGCACCGGTTCACTTGTTGCCACCCGAATCCGCTGTCCTGGCCTAGTCTCGGGTTCATAGCTTTTTCTCCCTCTTGGCGCCTTTGTGCCTTTTTTTCCAACTGGTGGCACTGCGGGTCTTTGACCTTGCTGGGATACTTTTTTTCCCCATGGCTTTAAAAAGTGTGATCGGTGTGCCAAAATTATGTCCCTGACTGACACACATGATTGCTGCCTTCGTTGCCTAAGTCCAGACCACGACCCCACAACATGCGGCCTTTGTAAGAAGATGTCCTTCAAGAGCCGCCAGCAGCAGCATAAGTTTTTCCTAGAATCCCCGGTACCTCCGAAGGCCAGGGCCTCCTCCAAAACCGCGGAATCCCGGGGTAGTCTTATGGACTCCGACCGATGCCGTGGTTCCTCAGAAAGGAGGCCTCCCTTGAGGGAACTCAGGAATAAGAAGGCGGCCTCGAAGGCAGCGTCCCTGGATGGCTCAGACAGACCAGGTAAGTCCCGAGCAAGGTCCCCACAACCCTAGATGCTCGTCCGAGGGATCGGAGAAGGAGCGTCCTGCGAAGGTCCCCTGGAAGGATTCTACCTCAGACCAGCCTTGGTCACCTGACACCATCCTTGTTGAGGACTCCCCTTCGGGGGAACCAGCATCAGGCCTGATTCCCTCGGTGCCTGCGCTGATGGCTGTGGAGCCTTCTGGCCTGGATTCCAGAATGGTGGCCCTGGAGCACAGCTTCTCTGCCTTCATGGACCAGCAGTGAGTGCTGTTGTCCGGTACCACCCGTTCTTCCACCCAGACCACCGGGCCCTCGACGTCACAGGCATCCTCGGAGGCCAAGCCGATCCTCGAGGTCCTTCAGCCTCAAATCGATCCTCGACCAAGGTCTCGATCCGCCTCCCTTTCCACAGGGCTGCGATCTTCCCCAGCCAGTGCACCGGCCATGGGGCTCCGAAGGCCACAGGCAGGGATCAGTCCTGGAGCCCACAAGCCATCCTTTCCTTGAGTCTTTGATGGACTGTTCTGTGTGACAAATGGAGGATGAGGAGTCGCCGGACACTTGGTGCCACCGCAACATCTCCTCGGACTCCCCTCCCTCTGAGCCCCGACGTCAGTCCCCACCTGAGGACATGGTGTTCCTTGACTTTGTCAGAAACATGTTCAAGGCCCTTGCATTCACGATGGAATCGGAGGAGGACCCTCGTATATAAGAGCTAGAAATTCTCCAATACAAGTCCCCTCCAAGGGAATTGCTTACGGTGCCCATCCATCCTATCCTGGAAAGGCTAATGCTCCATATGTGGGAGATACCGGCATCAGTTCTGGTGGTGAGCAAGCGGCTCAACTCGATGTATGAAGTCTGCCGGAGTCCGGGCTTCCAGAAGTCACAGCTGCCGCACAACTCCATGGTGGTGGAGTCGGCCATGCATCGTCTAAAGAGTCAGAAGAGACACTCCTCGGTGCCCCCCAGTAGGGAGGTATGCACCCTGGATGCCCTCAGCAGAAAGTGCTATCAGGGCTCCAATGCTAATCGGCCAGATCCAGGCATACCAGCTGTACATGGACATGTACCTGAGAGACCTGGCAAAAGAACTCGTCAGGTTCTCAACTGGTCTTTCCAAGGAACCCCTGCAATGGTTCAAGAGCCTGGCCAAGTTTGTCTCGGGCAGGCTATGATGGCTTTGAGTTAGCAGCTCGGATAGCAGCAATGGTAGGCATCGGTGCCAGACGCCAGGCTTGGCTACAGTTGTCCAACCTCGAGCAATGAGTTCAGGATAAATTGGTCAATGTCCCATGCCAAGGAGAGAACCTCTTTGGCAAACCCATGACTGATAAGGTTGCCGAGCTGGAGATTGAGTTCTTGATGAGGACCAGGCTCTCAAAAAAGACTGCTGCCCCTCCCTGATGGAAGGGCTCAGATAAAAAGCCCTACCTGAGGAAAGGGGCTGCTTACAGAAACTACCCACCTTTTCAGGCCTCCCTGGCTCCCCAGCAAGGTCAGCAGGCCAAGGGACATGGCCCTCGTAAGCAAAAGGCTCCCAAGCCCCAGGCGTTGTCCCCAGCCCAAGGAGGTCTGCATCCCACAGGAGGACGTCTCATTCACTACACCCAAAGGTGGCCAGCCATTACCACTGATTCTTGGGCACTTCAGGTGGTCAAAGAGGACTACCTCCTCCACCTGGCCCAGACACCTCCCCCTTTCTTTCTAGGAGAGCCCCCCCAGAGCTCCCCTTCACCGGGACCTTCTACTGAAGGAATTAGTAGGTCTTCACGAGGACAGAGCGGTAGAACCAGTTCCCCACCATCTCGGGGGCAAAGGGTTCTACTCCAGGTACTGCCTCATATCAAAAAGAACAGGTTTCCATCCTCATTCTGCGTGATCTGAACAGATTCCTGGTGAGGGAGAAGCTCAAGATGCTCTCCTTTGGACCATTGCTGCCTTACCTCCAGCAGGGAGATTGGCTATGCCCTTGGATCTGACGGATGCTTACACACACATCCTCATTCACCCCAACCATAGGCAATACCTGAGGTTAATGGTGGAGGGCAGTCCTTATCAGTACAGGGTACTGCCCTTTGGCTTGGCTTCCTCCCCAAGGATCTTCACCAAGTGTCTGGCAGTGGTGGCTGCCTTCCTCTGCCTCCAGGGGGTTCTTTGTCTTCCCCTACCTGGACAACTGGCTCACAAAGAGAGACACCGCCTCAGAAGTACAGTAGGCAATAGCACATACCATCCAGGTCCTGCAGCATCTGAGGTTTGTAATAAACTACCCCAAGTCCCACCTCCTCCTGACACAGTGTCTGGAGTTCATAGGGGCAAGACTAGATACCCTCCAGGCACCTTCCAGGAGACTGAGCCGACTGCCTCAGGGCTCTGGCCCTGGACATACAACACTGTTCCTTGGTGTCTGCTCGGCTCCTGCTGCGCCTACTTGGAGACATGGCCTCCACGGTCCATGTCACCCCAGATGCCTGCCTCCACATGAGGGCCACACGGTGGTGCCTTCGGGACCAGTAGACACAGACCACAGGCCGTCTCCGTGACAGAGTTGTAGTGACCCACTGGTTGGTGGAATCCCTGACCTGGTGGCAAAATCGAGGCAGGGATGCCCTTTCAGGCTCCATGCCTCTTAAAGGTTCTCATGGTGGATGCCTCCCTGCTGGGATGGAGAGCCCACTGCGCGGAACTCTAAACCCAGGGCAGCTGGTCACAGTATAAGAGCAACCAGCAGATCAATCTCCTGGAACTACGGGCGATACGCCTAGCCCTCCGAGCCTTTCGCCTCTGCCTACGGCACCAACCAGTGTTGGTCCAAACAGACAACCAAGTGGCTATGTTCTATGTGAACAAGCAGAGCGGCGGGGGTCCTGTGCCCTCTGCCACAAGGTGATGGCCCTCTGCTCCTACACAGTTCAGCAGGGCATACTCCTATGTACAGCATACCTGCCAGGCCAGGACAGGACAGGACAATGCACTGGCCAACAGACTAAGCAGGGCTTGCCAGCTGCATGAGTGCAGCTGGACTCCAGAGTGGCTAGCCGGCTCTTCCACTCTGGGGGGAGCCCTTGATAGACCTGTTTGCCAGCCCGGACAACTACCAGTTGCCCCACATCTGCTTTCGGAAAGCCCACCCTTCGTGGGTGGAGGCAGATGCATTTCTCATCTCGTGGTCTGAAGGTCTCCTGTACACCTTTCCACCCACACCACTAATTGCCAAAATGTTATTCAAGACCCTCCGCGACAGAGCTTCGCTGATCCTGATAGCCCCCTGTTGGCCCAAGCAGCCGTAGTTCCTGTTACTCCTCTGACTTTCGGTGGAGACACCCTTCCTATAGGGAGCTCCCCAGGGCTCCTGTTGCAGGAGGGGGGCTCCCTCTTGCACCCCATCCTGGGTCCCTGTCACTGACAGTGTGGATGCTGAAAGGGTAACCCCAGCCTCTTTCAACCTCTCGGAAGTTCCTCCACCAGGAAAGCATACGCCTTCAAGTGGTGCAGATTTTCAGTCAGGTGTGCAGAGCATGAGATTAGTCCATTCTCCTGTCCAGTGCAGATGGTGCTGCAATACCTCCTCCACCTCTCGCACTCCAAACTGAAATCAAACTCCATCAGAGTGCATCTTGGTGCCTAGTGGCACATCAGCACCCGGTGGATGGCAAATCCCTCTCGGCCCATCCGTTGGTGACCTGCTTCATGAGGAGACTCCTTTTATCAAAACCCCCGGTATGCCCTCTGGCGACCTTAATGTCGTTCTGGCGCAGCTCACTCGCCCATCTTTTGAGCCCCTGGCTACCTGCCACCTGTCATACCTTTCATGGAAGGTGGTGTTCCTGGTCACGCTTACCTCTGCTCGCAGGGTGAGCGAGCTCCAAGCCTTGGTGGAGGTGGCACCCTATATCAGGTTCTACAAGAACAGGGTTGTGCTCCGCACACACCCCAAATTCCTTCCGAAGGTGGTATCGTCCTTTCACCTCAACCAGGAGGTGGTGCTTCCCAACTTCACACCAGTAGGGCGGAGACTGTCCTCCACACCTTGCAATGTTAGAAGGCCCTGTCCTTCTACATTCAACATACTCAGGGCCACCGTAAAGCTTTTCAGCTTTTTGTTTTATATGACCACAGTAGACTGGGGGAAGCGGTGTCTACCTGGATGGCAGATTGTATCACCCTCGCCTATGAGCAGGCGGGTCTTTCGCTGGGCGGCAGGGTCACGGCGCACCATGTCAGGGCCATGGCGGTGTCTGTGGCAAACCTGTGCTCTGTCCAGATGGTGGACATCTGCCGGGCCACTACCTGGTCTTCCATCCATACCTTTGTAGTACATTACTGCCTGGAGAGGGAGTCCCGACGGGACAGTGTCTTTGGCCAGGCCGTGCACCGTAATCTTTTCGGGGTCTAGGCAACTCCTACCCTCTTGGCCTTCTGTGTTCAAGCTACCAGGTTCCCATTGGACACATAGTCCTACTGCAGTCTGCATCTGCGGATTCCATTGCTGCTGCTCACGGCTTCCCCTAAGGGTAACTGTGTTTTTTTTCTCTATGGACTTTCGGTAGCCTGTAGCTAGGGAGTCCCATATGTGAGGACTGACTTCCTGCTTGTTCCCAAGAAAGTGTAGTTACTCATTTGTAGGAGGTTCTCCAGGGACAGCAGGAATCAGTCTTGACAACCCTCCCTCCTCCCCTTGGAGTTGCTTCTTTACCATATTTTGCTGTCTTTTAGCTGTCATCTGACTGAGTAAGATGGCACCCTTGGGCGGGAAGGGGATCACTTTGAAAGCTGGGGGATGCTGCTGTGAGGGCTCAGTTGGTGCTGATGTCACCCATATGTGAGAACTGATTTCTGCTGTCCCCGGAGAACACCTGTTACAGATGAGTAACTACGCTATGTGGCTTTCTGGCCTAGACTACAGCTATCCACCAAGGGGCATTCCTCTTCATCGCCTTTGACCACAACAGACCAGGACACCTGGTGACAAAAAGGACTCTCTCACAGTGGATCACTGCTACTCGCAGGTGGGTGCCAACCCACCCGTCTCCATCCGAGCCCGCCAACTCCGGGTGATGGCTACCACCCTTGTCAACCTCAATGCTGTTCCCCTCTAACACATCTGCAAGGCTGTGACCTGGTTCTCTGCGCACACCTTTCATAGACACAATTGCCTGGGCCATCTGACACTGACCGACATTTCCTTTGGATGATCCATCCTGAGCACAGGGACCTGACCAACACTGGTACCACCAGCGCCCACAGACTCCAGCCAAGGGTAACAGACACTAGGGGCGGCCCAAGGGTGAAGGCTCATTGCAGGGCCTCATTTGTATAACCACTGAACCTCATTTGCATAATTTTAATTTATTTTATTTTAAAATGTATATGTTGCCCTCTAAAATTTTAGGTGGCTTTCAAAGGAGCCCTTCACACGCTTCTTTTTTCTCCTGGCAATGACTTAGGGGCATGTTTGCTAAATATTAATGTGCATTAAGTGCCAATGTGCCAATAGAAATAAATGGGTTTTCTGCATTTAACACACCTTAACATTTGTGAATGTGCATTAACGTTTAGTAAACATGCCTCTTAATGAGTGTCTGAATACCACTTGCATGGGCAGTGAGGATAAAGAAAGACTACCAAATTTCTACATTGATATACTCCAGTGCCAACTGACAGGCATATTAGGAAGTACTATAAACTCTGCCCATTTAGAACCCATAGCAAACCCTCTGTATCATAACAGCACTACCAGGACACTCAGAGCACTAAACCCTACCTATCAAAAAGCAACGCTGCAAATATTAAACCAATACATCTCAGAGAATACCAAAACATCTCCTACTAGGGAAAGAGAACACGTGAGACTGTCACATAGAAACTACATGAACAGAGTACTGCAGCAAAACATAGATCATCACCAAACATAGAACAAGGGTTCACAATTTAGAAATATGAAGACAATAATTAAACTCACTCCCCCAGCTTCTTTTTTTCCCTCGCCAGCTCCATCCCCTTTTATTCCTCCCCCAACATCAGCTCCCTTCTAGTTCCAGCCTCTCTCAGCATACGCTCCCTTCCAGTCCCATTCTCCCATCAGCCCAATTGCTGTCCTAGCCCCCAGTCTTCTTCCAGGGCTAGCAGCTCTCTCCCCTCCCCTCCCCCATCAGCCCATTTCTAGACCTAGCCCCCAGTCTTCTTCCAGGGCCAGCAGCTTTCTCCTCCCCATCTGCCCATTTCCAGTCCTAGCTCCCCCCCCCCAATCTGCTCATTTCCAGTGCTAGCCTCCCCATCAGCTCATTTCCAGTGCTAGCTCCCATAAGCCCATTACCAGTGTCCCCCTCGATCAGCCCATTACCAGTGTTAGCCCCCATAAGTCCATTACCAGTCCTAACCCCCCCCCCCCCCCCTTATCAGCCTATTTCCAGTCCTAGCCCCGCACCTTCCTGACTGGCTTCATAGGGAGCTGGGGAGGCCTGAAGCCCGACATCCTCGTTCACTTCTGCAGAGCCACAAGAAAGAATGGCCTGAGCCCGCCGGTGTGCTGAGTGTCGGGAGGTTAAATGGGGCATTTCCTATCTTGAGCGAGAGAAAAAGCCCCTGTTTAACCTCCAAGTACTCAGTGCGCTGGCAGGCTCAACTTTAACAGAGCTGCAGGAAAGAAGGTAAATTCCATTCTTTTCTCTTGCGGCTCTGCAGAGGTGAGCCGGGTTGTCAGGCCTCCACTGCTTCCTCTGGAGCCGGTCAAGGGCGGGAGTGTATGGGCAATGCTCCTGCTTCAGATTAAAGGTACTTGAGGGGGGGTGTAGGTTTCAGGTGCCACCAGACCACCAGGGATTTTTGTTACTGAGTGGGTGGGGGGGAGGGGGAGGTCAGGGCCACTGGGCCAAAGGCAAATTGGTTTCTGTTGGGGGGTCGATGTCAGGGACACTGGCCCCCTGACAGTATTCAACATTAGCAAAATCCGCCCCTTCCTTTCTGAACACACTACCAAAACGCTTATCCACTCCTTAATTTCCTCTCGCCTAGATTACTACAACCTGCTCCTTGCCGGTCTCCCCGCGAATCATCTCTTTCCCCTTCAATCTATACAAAATTATGCTGCTCGACTAATATTTCGCCATGCCCACATTACTCCTCTTCTCAAGTCACTTCATTGGCTCCCCATCCATTTCCGCATACAGTTCAAACTTCTCATATTGACCTATAAATGCATCCACTCTGCGGCCCCTCAATATCTCTCATCCCTTATCTCTCTCTGCATCCCCTCTCAGGAACTTCGCTCTGCTAACAAACTACTTCTATTTAGGCCTTTCACTCGCACAGCTAACTCGCGCCTTCGCTCCTTTCACCTCGCTGCACCCTACGCCTGTAACAACCTACCTATGTCTATACGCCAAGCACCCTCACTGGCCCTCTTCAAATCCAAGTTGAATACCCACCTCTTCACTGTTGCCTTCAGATCCTGACTTCCACCCTTATCCTAACACGATTCCCATCAATCTCCCATGACCGAATTACACAGACCATATTATGCTTTGCACCGAACTGACTATCGTTATCGCTTTGTATTGTTGTATTAGATTGTAAGCTCGGATGAGCACGACTCTGACGAGCAGGGACTGTCTATTATATGTATATTTTTATATGTATGTCATACCTGTATTGTGCTGCATGCTCAGCGCTATATAAGTGCTAAATAGTAGTAGTATTTTGATGGCTTGGGAGACTTTTCCCGATGCCTGGATCATCTGAGGTGAAGTGTCAAACTTCACCTCAGATGATACTTTTGCTCCTGGCTGGATCTTTATACCTGGTCAGAGTTGGCATGCAGATCCATTGTTAAAAAACAGTGTAAGAACTGGGCTTAATTTCAGTGCAGTTTTTTACATTGGGCGCAATTACATATGCATCTTTTTGCCTGCCAAGTGTGCTGCAGTTTAGCGCTTTTGAGGGGTTTTTTTGCGTTTTCCGGTACTAGCTTGCTTTCTGCATCAGAGAGCAAGCATAGCGCCAGCAAAATGCCACACTAAGCTTTTCTGTATCGGCCTGTTACCCAGCCTGATATTCAAAAGCATTTAGCTGAATAGCAGTGCCCGTTATCTGGTCATTTTTAGCAGCACTGTACAAATCCCTTTTGAGTGCTCTAACACTATCCATATAGTGCCAAGGCAGAGCATGGGCGGTTCAGATAGTGGCAATATTCAGTCAGTTATGTGGATACCTTTACGCTAGAAAGAAAAGACTAAGTTATCTGGATAGCAGACTGAATATTGTTGCTATCCGGATAATTGAACTAACACTGTATATTCAGCACCGGATGCAATCCAGATAGTGGTACTGAAGATATGTATTTTCTTTAACCACTACATCCAATATCAAAAAAAGAAATTAAAAGCTTATTAGAGTGGCTGGATATTAATCTGATCATTTTTATAGCGCTGTTGGATATGAACAGCGCTATACAGTAGTGATAATAAGTATCGTATAGCAAACGCACATTTTTTTTCTAATTTGGATTAGCAATTTAGGGTCAATTCTGGGGGAAAAGGATTTGGTTCTAGTCCACTACTCAGTCTTTCTGTTGCTCTTCCAAAATATCAATTTAGATACAGCTAGTTCAGCATACTGTGGCAAGTTTAATTACAAGGTTGAGAGAGAATGACTGCTTTTTCTCTTGCATTGAAGAAATTGCATGAGCTCCCTCCCCACAGTCCAGCAAATATAATTTAAATCCTTTTTTATGTACAAAGCTCTGAATGATTTCACTTCTGAGCTTCTTAGCTCTGGGCTACAGCATTATGTCAGAGCATTCCCATTTATTGTGATTGAATTTAATTTTCTCAGATAGGCATTTCTATTATGCAGCTTTTCATTATGTGGCAGATACGGAAGGATTAGATTTTTGCCCAGTTACGTGTTTAGTTATAGCTCGGCTAGAGCATTCCTTGAGTAGGCATATAGCAAATTGCCTAGTAGTACTAAATAATTATCTATGAATCTGATGCTACCAGTCTTCAGCTAACCTGAATGAACCTGCTCTTGGCTGATCTCTGAGCCTGGCTGGTACTTGGATGGGTGACCACCTTGGAATATCAATGGCTGCAAACTCACTGCACGGAAGAAAGGCCTGACAATCTACTTCTGGTCACATCTTGCCAAGAAAACCCAGGTGCTGGGTTGTCAGGAGTCAGCATTGACTGGACAGCACACATTGACGTTGATGTAAGTGTCCTACTTGGATAACAAGAAGAAGAGTGACATCTAAAAACACTGATCTGCTCTATAATCTGTATTACAGTATTATTTTTAAGGTGTATTGAAATATTGTTTTGTGTGTTGTAAACTGCTTTGAGTTGCACTTTTGTTCAAGGAATGCACTATATATGTGTAACATAACATATAACATAAAAGGTCATTTTCCCTAAGAGCTTATAGTAGGGAGGGTAACTTGTCCAAGGTCATTCTTTGACTGATATAAACTGACCTGTGTTGTAATGTCTATGCTGCATTGTAACCCAGTCCCTTCAAAGTCTGTATTTATGCCTTGGGAACATATTTTGTTTAGGCTGGAGTGACCTGTTAATGAAATGCTGAACAGTTTGTTTTCAAATGTTTTATTTTGAGCCCAATGCCAGTTTGTAGAATGAAGGATTCTTGTTCTAAGAAGGGTGCTCATGGTTGAAAAATGCTTATTTCTAATGGTATATAGTGACAAATAGGATGAACAAATATGCTGTAGGGGAGTCTGGATCAAAACAGTCAAGGTCACTGCGTTGCTGATTAAACCTTCATGGGGTCAGAGAGTCCTGTTGTCTCAGATGAAGTAGCATTTCTTGGCAGGATGAACAATGAACACAGAATGGCAATTTAAAAAACACTTTAACTCTTGTTGAGCTCTTAGGAGGGTCACTGCTGAAGCTGTGTGGTGCAGTGAATTTCATTTGCACTTCTTACACGATCTCCATCTCAATTCATTTTTTGTTGTGCAGTATTTGAGATTTGGGGAAAGGCTGCGCAGCCAGTCTAAGCAGTTGATGTTAGCATAATAGCAAGGGCTTTGTCATGAGCTATGTCTGCCATACATGATGGTTGGGAGAAAGAATGAGAAGGAGACCAGCATGCGAGTGCTCAGAATGGGCAATTTGAAGCTGGCGCCTGGTCTTATGGCTGTGCATTGGTTAAGGGGGAGAGGGGCAGAAGCAGAAGGCTAAGGAGCACAGGGAACTTAGGGTTTATGAGGTTAGCATCCTCATGCAATTGCTCCTTCTCCAACCCACGCATGTAGGAACAAGCATGGCAGAAGCAGTAGTAATTGAGGGAGTGCATCCAAAGTATGTCCCAGGAGGGAGCAGGAGCAGGTGGAAGCTCAGTTATTGTATGGAATGACAGCTGCAAGGAGGAGGTGGAAAATCTGAAGTTGGCATTGGGCAGGGGAAAGGGGTATTTGAGCTCTGTCCTCCTGCTTATACCATTATTCAGGAGACCTAATAGCTGTGCTTAAGGATGGTTACTCTCTTCAAAGAAAGGGAGGGTCTCTAGCAGACCTGTTGTGTTCTGTGGTGTGGCGCAAGGCTGAGGAGCCCAGAATGGAGCGTGAGTGCAACTAATGCCACCTTAGTGGGCGGCCTTATTTGCACCGGCAGCTATTTTGCCATGCTGAAATGTGGTAACTGCAGGCGGATGTAACTGCCTCCCTGCAATTAGCCTATGGCTCTGCATAATCAAACTCTGGAATTAGTTACCAGAGGATGCATTAAAAGCTGTTAGTGTAGCTGGGTTTAAAAAAGGTTTGGACAAGTTCTTGGAGGAAAGGTCCATAAACTATTATTAAAGAGGATCCAGAAAATCCTATGCTTGCCCTGGGACAAGCATTGTGGAACCTGTATGCCTTTTTGGGAACCTACCAGGTACTTGTGACTTGGATTGGCCATTGTTGGAAACAGAGTACTGGGCTTGATAGACTTAGTCTGACCCTGCTAAATATCTCAAACAAGAAGGGCTCAACAGCACCCATGCAGCATCTCCCACTTCCACAAAAACAAGAGCGACTAAGCACTCCAAAACAGCACTTCCCACCCTCTGAGGGACAACAAAAGGGACTTTGTGATCCCAACACAACATCTCCCACTCCAGCATAAACACCAAGAAGGACTTGGCAACACCAGCATAACTCATGAAACTGTGTACTGGACCAGCATGGTATTAATGTAAATATATATTCCGTAAAAAACAAAGGAAATGCAGGATGCTCACACACGAAGGAACTAAAAGAAAAAGTGAGAACCACGGCACAGTTTATAAGACCAAATTAGAACTCATTTTATTCTGTTATAAACTGTGTTATGGTTCTTACATTTTCTTTTTGAAAATATATATATTCTGTATCCACAGAAACCTCGACAATGGGTGCAGAGTAGAAGTAGGACATTCACCTACAGAACTCAATATATTTTTAAAAAATCTGATTTGGTCATTTCACTAACAGTCTCCAGTGCCATGCATATTGGGAACTAATATAAAACCCTACAGAAGTCACCTAAGATTTACAAGGCCAAATCTACCATACCATACCAGCATAAACTTGTAGAACTCATACAAGGGGCCTACCCAGAAAAAAGCAGCACTGTAAATACTACAGCAGGCCCTAGAACATCCATACACCTATTTGAAACACTGAACAAGTCAAATTACTACAGTACAGATCCCTACGTACAAACGCCATGCTAACAGAACGCCTGGCCTCAGCACACACTCTGAACACAGACCCTCACCAAGTACAGAATAAGTGACTACAACCTAAAGTAAAAATAAAAAAATGTAAAAAAAAATTAAACTGAAGCCCCAAGAAGCCAGATTCTGAATGCAGTGCAACATCAGATAAATAAGATGCAGTTCCCCATACTGTGTAAAATATAAAGATAGCGCAAAGTACAATCACTAAAATGAAAATAAAATTATTTCTTTTTACCTTTGTTGATTTTATTCTCTGATCATGCTGGTCCCAATCTGAGGCTGCTGCTTTCCTGTCTTCTCTTAGCTCTCTTTCTGCAGTCTATAATCCTTCTACCATTTATCATCTCTTCTTTTGTTTTCTTTACTTCCTTCCATCAGCCTATTTCCAGTACCAGTAACCCTCCCCAGTATCAGCCCCCTTTCCATTCCTCTCCTCCCAGTACCTTCCAGTGTCAACCACCTTGCATTCCCAGGACTGCCACTGGTGCCCATTCCCTTCCAGACACCCTCCTTCCCACTGTCCAGCCCCATTTAGTCCAAATTCCATTGCAGTATCAACTCATTTCCACTCCCAGTGCCAACCCCCATCAGCTTTCTTCTAGTCACCCTATCCTCTGTCCATCATCCCTCCAGTGCTATCCCCATGTGTCTACTCCCTTCCAGCCCCAGTGCCCCCTTCCTTCCAGCCTCCTCCCCATTACCCAGCCACCTACCTGTCTCACCCCGTGTCAGCATCCTCCATTCCCACCCCCAGGTGTCAGCTCCCTTCCATCCCCCTACTCGCTTCCCTATTGTCATCACACTTCCAGTCCCCCTCCAGTCCCATCCTCAGGTATCAGCTCCCTTCCAGCCCCCAACTTCCCCCCAATTTCAACTCCCTTCCTGTCCCCTCCTTCCCCTGGCAGCCCCTTTCAGCATCTGCTCCCTTCCAGTCCCATTCTCCAATCCCTCCGCATCAGTCAGTTGTAGCCCTAGCCCCCTGTCCTCTTCCAGGGCCAACAGCTCTCTCCACCCCTTCCCCCCATCAGTCCATTTCCAGTTCTAGCCCCCAGTCTGCTTCCAGGACCAGCAGTTCTCTCCTCCCCCCCATCAGCCCATTTCCAGTCCCAGCCCATTTCTAGTCCTAGCCCCCCCCCCCCGATCAGCCCATTTCCAGTCCTAGCCTCCCCGATCAGTCCATTTCCACTCCTAGCCTCCCGATCAGCCCATTTCCAGTGCTAGCCCCCCCCCCCGAGCAGCCCATTTCCAGTACTTGCCCCCCCGTAAGCCCATTTCCAGTCCTTACCGCCCCCCAATCAGCCCATTTCCAGGGCTAGTCCCCCCCATCAGCCCTGTCCTAACCCCCCCCTGATCAGCCCATTTACATTTCTAACCCCCCCCCCCGATCAGCCCAGTACCAGTCCTAGCTCCCCCCCCCCCCCCCGGAACAACCCCACGCGTGTCTGACCGGCTTCAGAGGGAGCCGGGGAGGCCCGAAGCCTAGCGCCCTGACTCACCTCTGCAGAGCCGCGAGAAAGAATAGCGTTTCCCTTCTTTCCTGCGGCTCTGTTTAAATTGAGCCCAGCCATACTTGGCACGCCACCGGGCTCAGCTTTAACAGCGCCATGAGAAAGAACAGCATTTTCCGTCTTTCTTGTGGCTCTGCAGAAATGAGCCAGGGCGCCAGGCTTCGGGTCTCCCCAGCGCAGTGGTGGGGAGGAGGGGCGGGCGGAGGGGTTGAATTTGCCACTGCCAAGAAGCAGCACCTTATCCACCCCCATTTTTTTCTTTTTTAAACTTTGAAGGTGGAGTGAGGCGGCTGTTTCGGTGACATTTTTTGCTGCTCCCAAAAGTTTGTCTTTTTGTAGATAACACAAAAATTTGCAACAGAGTGGACTCCCCTGAAGGAGTGGATAACATGAGGAAAGATCTACAAAAACTGGAAGAATGGTCTAATGCTTGGCAGTTAAGATTTAATGTGAAGAAGTGCAGTGTCATGCACTTGGGATGCAGAAATCCAAGGGAATTATATGCGTTAGGGGGCGAGAGGTTGGTGTGCACGGACCAGGAGAAGGACCTTGGAGTGATTGTTTCTGAGGATCTCAAGGTGGCGAAACAGTGTGACAAGGTGGTGGCAAAAGCTAGAAGGATACTGGATTGCATACAGAGAGGAATTACCAGCAGAAAGAAAGATGTATTAAAGCCACTGTACAAGTTGATGGTAAGGTCTCACTTAGAATATTGTGTTCAGTTTTCGAGACATATCTCGCAAAGGATATAAAAAGGTGGGAAGCAGTTCAGAGGAAGGCGACCAAAATAATTTGGAGCCTGCGTCAGAAGACTTATGAGAAGAGACTTGAAGACCTAAATATGTACACTTTGGAGGAGAGGAGGGACAGGGGAAATATGATTCAGACCTTTAAATACGACCTTTAAATACTTAAACGAACAAACCTCTTCCAAAAATGGGGAAGCTGTAAAACTAGAGGGCATAACATGAAGCTGCAAGAGGGTAAACTGAAAGGCAATGTCAGGAAATACTTTTTCACTGAAAGGGTGGTAGATGCTTGGAATGCCCTCCCGATGGAAGTGGTAGGGGCAAACAGTGACAGAATTCAAAATGGCATGGGACAGACACAGTGGATTCCTTTATACCAGGCATGTCCAACTTCGAACAGATCATGATCTACTTTTTCCAGCCAAAAGTGCCGGTGATCTACCACCATGAAAATTAAGTTTCAAATTCGTTTCAAATTAAATTTTAACCCAATAAAGTTGGAGGATCCCCCCCCCCACTGCCATTTTTAATGAACCTTCTGTCATTTACTTGGATGTGATCAGCTGTTAAGCAAATTAAGCAAAAACAAAACAGAGAGACGAAGATCCAGTAAGAACTGCGAGGGAAATGGAAAGTACATTTTTTCTTAAAGTTTTATTGAGTAATAACTTTCTTTAACTTTTATTGAGTAATTTGTGTTCAATTTAGGTCGAGTATTGATTCAGACTGATCTTGCACAATCTTTAATATTTCGCTCTTGCTCATTAGTGAGACGTCTGAGCCTGCATTTCATCCACCAGCTTTTTGAAGATGGATGAATATTGCGTGAGGGCCAGTCTCAGGGAATCCTGGAGATGTTCATCTGTCATGTTGGAACGTTGTGTACTCTTTGTCATTTTCAGATGGGAAAATGCAGATTCATACAAATAAGTTGAACCGAAACAGGAGTGTACAGCTTCACTGCATCTTCTCAAGTTGAGAAATTTGTCTCTAGGCACTACTTCCAAAATGATTCTTGCTCAGCACGGGTCTTGAGAAAAATGTCATTTTTAAGGGTTAATATTTCATTTTCAAGAGGTGGCTTGTTGAATGAGTAATTTTTACTGATAGCAGCTGCAGTTTCTTTAATGTCCACATCTACTTTGAATGGGTATGACAAGTACTCCACAACGGTTCCAATTTTTTGGAAGTCACAGAATCTGTTTTCGAATTCCTGGATAACAGAACAGATTTCTGTCACATACTTCTCGTTCTGAAAAACAAAATTTGGATATTGTCCCAGATGGTCCTGCGTATTAGGAAAATGATCAAAAGTGTTGTTTGCAGGGTCAGTCATCATTAGCTCAAATTTGCTCTTGTAGGATGAAACCGTACTCATCATCTCGCCAATGTGTTTGTTTTTACCTTGTAGTTCAAGGATCATATCACTTAGTTCGCCTGTAAAGTCAGCAAGAAATGCCAGATCACATAACCACTCTTCATCTTCCAACTCTGCTTGGTCATCTCCCCTCTCCTTCAAAAAACTTCTTATTTCATTCAGCAAATCACAAAATCTTTGCAGAAATTTGTGCCTACTTAGCCACCTTACATCTGTGTGCAAAATGATTTACGCTGCCCCTTCATCAAGAGTAAGATTGAAAAGCCATCTTTGATGTGATCTTCCATGAACTGAATTTACAGTTTTGAAAGTGATGTCCATGACAGTCTTTGTATTGAGTCTCTTGCTTGCCAAAATTTGCTGGTGAATGCTGCAGTGGTAAGAAAGGAAATCTGGGAAGTAGTCATGCTGTCTACAGAGGGCTCTGAAACCGTTAACCTCACCAGTCATTGCTCTTGCTCCATCAGTAGTGATGGAAACAAGTCTATGCAATGGAAGATTACACTTTGTCAGAAAAGAATGGAAGGAACTGAATATTTCCTGACCGGTAGTTCTCCCTTTTAAAGAAATCATTCCAAGTAGTTCTTCTTTAACACTGAAGTCTTCAAAAACCATCCGGATAAAGACTAGTAACTGGGCTATGTCTCTTATGTCTGTAGATTCATCCAGTTGGAGTGAGAAAGCAACACAATTTGAAACATCCTCCAACAATTGTTCATTTGTATCTCCACACATCTTTTCTATTCGCCGCACGACGGTATTTCTTGACAATTGTACATCTTGAATAGCAGCTATGATCTCTTTCTTATTTTTAAATCCTTCAAAAAGATTGTCAGAACAAGCTCTTTGAAGCCACTGACCTCATCGGGTGTTAGATCTCTTCCTACCCACCCCATGTGAGCATTCTTGCTTTATAGGGCAACTCCCCAATTAGCTACATACAGTGACATAGAACAGCGCAGTTAAAACACACTGAAGAGGTTAACTGCTTTTTCTCTTAAAGGACAGCTGAGGAAAAGGTAGGGACTTTGGTTGGTCTCTCTCTTTTACTTCAACAGGTACCAAAGCTACACCAGCTGAACAAGGGCTGGGAAAAATCGCATTGCCAAAGCTGCTGTGCTGTTACAGCTTCTGCCTCTGTCTAGACAGAGAGCCTGGTGGCAGTTGAAGGATCAGTTCCATGGGCATGATGCCTGCAAGCTGAAGCTCTCATGAACCAAGTGGAGGAGCTCAGAGAAGAGGTGGTGAGGCTGAGAAGGTTTGGAGACAGTGAGAAGTACATTGAAGAGATGCTTCTTGAAACATCCATGCTCTCAGACAGAGGTGAGGATGGGAGGCTGCAGAATGAAGCGAGTTGGACACGAGTCACTAGAGCCTGCAGAATCAACAATCCAACTCTTCCAGCCCTTGAATTGAAGAACCAGTATGCTGTCCTGGAAGTGGAAGAGGTGAAAGCATCCCAGGAAAGGGAAGAACCAGTGCTCAAGCACCCCAAAGTTACAGAATCAGTGACCACAAGGAAGCGAAGGATAGTGGTGGTTGGTGACCCTCTTTTGAAAGGTACTGAGGTATTCAACTGCCAACCAGACTTGATTTCCAGAGAAGTGTGCTGTCTGTCAGGTGTCAAAATTCAAGATGTTACAGAGAGTTTACCAAGACTCATCAAGCCTATTGACTATTACCCGATGTTGCTCATCTGTGTCGGCACAAATTATATTGCTAGGTATCCCTCTGAGTGTATCATAAGTGACTTCATGCCTCTGGGACAGAGGGTGAAGAAAATAGGTGCACAAGTGGTGTCCTCTTCAATCCTCCCTGTTGAAGGTAAAGGCCCCAAGGCAGAGAAGCTCACATTCTTGAGGTGAATGCATGGCTACGTGGATAGTGTCATCAAGAGCATTTTGGTTTCCTGGACCATGGGATGATGTGCCAAGAGCTGCAGAGCAGAGATGGCATCCATCTGCCCAAGAAGAGTCAAAGTTTCTTCTGCAGCAGACTGGCTAATCTACTGAAGAGGGCTTTAAACTAGATTTGTTGGGGATGGGTGAAGAAAGCTCCCAGGTAAGTGAAAGATTAAATACTTCTGTAGAAATGGATAAAAGGGGCAACATCTGGAAAGCAGTGTGCATAAATGCCCATAGAATGGGAAATAAGATCCCAGATGTTGAAGCTTTAATGGAAGAAACATAGAAACATGACGACAGAAAAAGACCACATGGCCTATCTAGTCTGCCCTTCCATATCAACCACTACAGCAGTCCCCTTTTTTCCTTTAGAGATCCTCTGTGTTTGTCCCATGCTTCTTTGAATTCAGATACTGTCCTCATCTCTACCACCTCCACTGGGAGACTATTCCACGGATCCACCACTCTTTCCGTAAAGAAATATTTCCGCATATCACTCCTGAATCTATCCCCTTTCACCCTCATCCCATATCCCCTCATAGCAGAGCTTGATTTAAATTGAAAGAGGCTCTCCTCCTGTACATTTATGCCACGGAGGTATTTAAAGGTCTCAATCATATCACCTCTATCCCGCCTTTCCTCTAAGGTATACATATTAAGATCCTAAAGTCTGTCCTCATATGCTTTTAGTAGCCACCCTCTGTACTGACTCTAGCCTGTTTATATAATCCTTTTGAAGATGTGGTCTCCAGAACTGCACACAATTCTCCAAATGAGGTGGCACCAAAGACATATACAGAGGCACTATTGCCTCCTTTCTTCTGCTGGCCATTCCTCTCCCTATGCACCCAAGCATCCTTCTAGCTTTTACTGTCGCCTTTTCTACCTGTTTAGCTACTTTAAGATCATCAGACACAATCACGCCTAGGTCCCGCTCTTCTTTAGCAGACAAAAGTACTTCATCCCCTATACTATATTGCTCCCTTAGATTGCTGCAGTCCAAATGCATGACCTTGCATTTTTTAACATTGGTCTAGAATATGGCAGCTGAGGTTTATTCTTCAAGCTTAGCTAGATCCTCCCTCATGTTATCTACACCTTCCTGGGTCTACTCTATTGCAGATTTTGGTATCACCTGCAAAGAGGCCAACCTTACCTGACAGCCCTTCCACTATATCACTAACAAAGATGCTAAAAAGAATAGGACCAAGAACAGATCCCTGGGGCATACCACTGGTAACCTCCTTCTCCTCAGAGTGAACTCCATTTACCTGTACCCTTTGTCGCCTCCCACTCAACCAGTTTCTAACCCATGCAGTAACTTTAGGGTTCATCCCTAGGGTGCTTAGTTTTTTTATCACCTGTGAGGAATGGTGTCAAAGGCTTTACTGAAATCTAAATACATCCTCTAGGGGTCTCCCTCGGTCCAACTCCCTGGTCACCCCAGTCAAAGAAATCAATCAGATTTTTCTGACAAAGCCTGCTTCTGGTGAATTCATGCTGCCTTGGATCCTGTAATCCTCTGGACTCCAACTCCAGAAACCTCACTATTTTCTCTTTCAGCAGTACTTCCAATAATTTACTCACCACCGAATTTAAACTAACTGGCCTGTAGTTTTCAACCACATCCTTACTTCCGCTTTTGTATAAAGGGACCATATGTGTATCTCTCCAGTCCTTTGGCTCCACTCCCGACTCCGAGGCATTGAAAAGGTTAGTCAGTGGAGCTGCTAGAACGTCCCCAAGTTCCCTCAATATTCTAGGATGTTTCCCATCCGGTCCCATCGCTTTGTCTACTTTAAGTTTAGCTAGTTTCTCACGAACACAGTCTTCTGAAAATTGTTCAAGATGCCCCTCGCTTCTGTTCCTGTTTGTGGGTGTTTTCTGAGGTCCTGCTCCTGGTTCTTCATCTGTGAACACAGAACAGAAATATTTGTTAAGCAATTTTGCTTTATCCTCATCAGCTCCTACATATTCCTCCCCTTCACCCTTGAGTCAGACAATACCACTTTCGCCCTTCCTCTTCATAGGACATAAGATATGCCATACTGGGTCCATCAAGCCCAGTATCCTGTTTCCAACAGTGGCCAATTCTCTCACTAACATATCTGAAAAATGTCTTATCCCCCCATTTTATTGCATTGGTTATTTCCTCCTCTTTTTGAATCTTTGCTTTTCTGACTACTTTGCTAGCTTCTCTAAGTTTTTCCAAATATAGATGCCTGTCTTCCTCTCTTTGTGATCTCTTGTATTTCATGAGGGCCTCCCTCTTTTTCTTCACCTTTTCAGCTACTTCTTTCGAAAACCATAGTAGTCTCCTTTTACCTTTATTTATCATTTTAACAAAAAGGATTGTTGCCTTTAAAATATCCCCTTTCAGTTTTGCCCACTGTTTTTTTGCATCCCCCAGCTGTTCCCATCCCACTGATGACTTCCTGACTTAGATTTAGTTACGGAGACATGGTTCACGGACAACCATGACTGGGATGTAATTATATCGGGCTATACTTAATTCAGCAAGGGCAGGATAGGAAGAAGGAGAGGAGGAGTGGCACTATACATAAAAAATAATATTAACGCTATAGAATTACAGGGCTTAAAAAGGAGCAAGGAGGCACTGTGTTAAATGAGAAAGAGAAAGGGAAATCCATTTGCATTGGAATGATATACATATCCCCCTCACAAGGAGAAGTTGTTGATGGAGACTTAATTTAAGACATATGCAGTATTGCCATGAAAGGAGACGTGCTATTCATAGGTGATTTCAATATGCTGGATGTTGATTGGCCATCCCTGCTGCACTGTCATCTAGAAGTAAGGAGATCCTAGATTCTCTACAGGGAGAACTATTCTGGCTACTGATGACAGAACCCACACGTGAAGAGGCCATACTGGCTTTGGTGCTTACTAATGGGGAAAGTGTTTCTGATGTCATAGTGGGAGATCATCTTGCATCCAGTGATCACTAGATGGTGTGGTTCAGTATTAGGACTAGGGCTGATAAAATCCATTCAAAAGCGATGAGCTTAGACTTTAGGAAAACTAACTTTGCCAAGAAGGGACAGTACCTCAAGGAGTTGTTAGCAGGAATGGAACAGCTGGAGGATGTAAAAAGCAATGGGCAAAACTGAAAAGGGATATTTTAAGGGCAACCAATCTTTTTGTTAGGTAAATAAATGAAAAAGGAAAAGAAGGCAACTATGCTTCTCAAAAGAAGTAGCTGAAAAGGTGAAGAAAAAGAGGAAAGCCTTCATAAAATACAAGACATCACAGAGAGAGGAAGACAGGCATGTATATTTGGAAAAACTTGAGAAGCTAGCAAAAAAACCTGAAAAGCAAAGATACAAAAAGAAGAAGAAATAGCCAGTGCAATAAAATGGGGGGATAAGACATTTTTCAAATATGTTAGTGAGAAGAGGAAGGGCAAAAGTGGTATTGACTTGAGGGTGAAGGGGAGGAATATGTAGAAGCTGATGAGGATAAAGCGGAATTACTTAAATACTTTTGTTCTGTGTTTCCAGATGAAGGGCCAGGAGCAGGACTTCAGAAAACACCCACAAATAGGAACAAAAGTAACAGGGATCTTGAACGATTTTTAGAAGGCTGTGTTCATGAGGAACTAGCTAAATTAAAGGTAGACAAAACGATGGGACTGGATGAGATACATCCAAGAATACTGAAGGAACTTAGGGACGTTCTAGCAGCTCCACTGACTGACTTTTTCAGTTCTTCTTTGGAGTCTGGAGTGGTCCCAGAAGACTGGAGAAAGACACATGTCCTTTCACACAAAAGCAGAAGTAAGGATAGGGTTGAAAACCACAGGCTGGGTAGTTTGACCTCTGTGGTGAGTAAATTATTGGAAACACTGCTAAAAAAGAATATGGATTCCTGGAGTCCAATGGATTGCAGGTTCCGAGGCAGCATGGGTTTACCAGAGGCAGTTCTTGTCAGCCAAATTTGATTGATTTCTTTGACTGGGTGACCAGGGAGTTCGCCTGAGGGAGAGCCCTAGATGTGGTGCAGTTATATTTCAGTAAAGCCCTTGACACTGTTCTGCACAAGCGACTTATAAACAAACCGAGCACCTTAGGGATGGAACCTAAAGTAACTGAATGGGTTAGAAATTGGTTAAGTGGGAGGCAACAAAGGGTAGAGGTAAATGGAGCTCACTCTGAGGAGAATGAAGTTACCAGTGGTGTGCTACAGGGCTCTATCCTTGATCCGATTCTTTTTAACATCTTTGTTATTGATATTCCTGAAGGGCTGTCGGGTGAGGTTTGCCTCTTTGCAGATGATACCAAAATCTGCAATAGAATAGACACCCAGGAAGGAGTAGATAACATGAGGAGGAAACTAGCTAAGCTTGAAGAATGGTCTAGAATTTGGCAGCTGAGATTTAATGCTGAAAAATGCAGGGTCATGCACTTGGGCTGCAAAAATCCAGTGCAGGGGATGAAGTACTTCTGTCCACAAAAGAAGAGTGGGACCTTGACGTGATTGTTTCTGATAGTCTTAAAGCAGCTAAACAGGTAGAAAAAACGATGGCGAAAGCCATAAGGATGTTTGGGTGCATAGGCAGAGGAATGGCCAGCAGAATAAAGGAGGTGATAGTGCCTCTGTATAAGTCTATGGTGCAATCTCATTTGGAGTATTGTGTGCATTCTGGAGACCACACCTTCCAAAGAATATAAACAGGATGGAGTCAGTGCAGAGGGTGGCTACTAAACTGGCTTGTGGTCTTCGTTTTAAAGCATATAAGGACTGGCTTATAGATCTTAATATGTATACATTAGAGGAAAGGTGGGATGAAGGAGATATGATAGAGATGTTTAAATACCTCTGTGGCATAAATGCACAAGAGGAGAGCTTCTTTTGATTAAAAGCGAACTCTGCTACGAGTGGAAGTAGGATGAGGATGAAAGGGGATAGACTCAGGAATAATATGCAGAAATATTTCTTTACAGAAAGAATGGTAGTTGCGTGGAACAGTCTCCAAGTGGAGGTAGTAGAAACAAGGAGAGTATCTGAATTCAAAAGAGCACAGGACAAACACAGATCATCTCTTAAGGATAAAAGAGGACTATTGTAGTTTATATGGAAGGGCAGACTAGATAGGCCATGTGGTCTCTTTTTGCTGTCATGTTTCTCTGTTTTTTGTTTTCTATGATGAATCCTAATTAAGAACCTAGCATTGTATAATTATAATTTGGGTAATTCTTCTCTATGTGCATCACTTTGCATTTGCCAACATTGTACTTCATCTTCCATTCTCCCAGTCTCACAAGGTCCTCCTGTAATTATTTACAATTCACATGGAATTTTTTATTTTATTTTTTTATTTATTTATGCAGTTTTTACAAATAAATCAAGAAAGCAAACAATGCACTCTCTTGAAAGAAAACAGGTTGGCAAAGGAAAAGAAAAATAAAGAAAAAGTGTACAATTAATAGCAATACAAACAAAACATTGTTCAACCTATCTAGTCCACAAAAGGAGAGGCGATTCATAGAAATATAATATATATGTAATAAAAACACCAAATAAGCGAAGAAACAAGCAGCACTCAAATTCAAACAATCCATATCAGAGCACCATTATAGAGGAGGAGTAGAGGATTCCACACACCTAGCACTAATAAAGGCAAGCAGTTGGGAGGGCTCGAAAAATACATACGAAACATCTTGATATTTAATCAAAAACTTACAAGGATGTTTTAAAAAAAATAGCCCCCCCAACTGTAAAACCCCATACCGCAACAACAAAAACTCTCTATGACGTTTTTGTGTTTCTCTTGATAAATCAGGGTAAATACGGACCGCAAAACCTCGAAAGGGAATTTTCCTTTTACGGAAGAAAAGCTTCAATAACCACTCTCTGTCTGATAACAGAGCAAAAGTGACTAGGAGAGTAGAAGACTCCAGAGATTCTCGAGAATCCTCCAACAAATTAGTAACGTTTAACATATCTCCTTGTAACACCCCCCCCCCCCCTCTGCGGGGCTACTCGCTCGCTTCGCTTTAGGTAGATAATACACTTTAACTAAGGGAGGCATTAACTCCAGGGAGACCCCCAAGACTTCCAAAAGATATTCTTTAAACATCTCTTTAGCCCCAACAGAAGGGGATCTAGGAAAATTTACAATTCTTAAATTATTAACTCGAGACACATTTTCAAGCTGTTCTAATCTCATAAATACCGACAAAGAGTTCTTTTTATCAGCATCAGAATGATCTTCCAAGCGAGAAAGTCTACTTCGTATCTCTTCTTCCCCCAGGGAAATATCTGAAACTTTTTTCTTCAACACAGTCTCAGCTTCTACAGTGGATTTAACCTTAGTGGTCAAAGAAGAAACATGCGGAAATAAAGCTTCTCCCAGCAAGGCGATAGCAGTCCAAATAGATTCCAGTGTAAAATTCCCTGGACGTTGAAGAGAAAACACAGCATCCACATTCAAATCTGTATCCTCCACTACCGAGTATGTTTGTAGAGTGACCCGCGAAGCATGAGAACCAGCCTGCGTCGTACACACTTCTCCCACAGGCACCAAGGTAGATGAACTATCAGGGAGCTTACACCTAGCTCCACTCTTCGGCTCCGCCAACACATCTTTTTCTGGCCCACCCGAGGCACCAACAACCTCCGACATAGCAGAGGAGGGGATCTCCAGAAAGCCGTCAGGCAATGCGTGGGTGCGGAAGACTTTAGACGCCGGGCTCAACAACGGGGAGAGAGATGACACCGAAGCAGTTGCCGAGCTATCATGCTCCGACAAAGCCGCTAATCGGCAATCTCCACTGTCAGCGTCTGAACCCTGAGTAGCACGGAGAAGATAAGAATCTAAGGGCCCAGAAGAAACGGGCGTCGAGGCAGCAGAGGGCTGGGGGGGTAACGGCCCAGATTTGCCTTTTCGCTTCCGACCCATAAGAAAAACCGTGCTCACGCGGAACAGAGGGCTGCCGCCATCTTGAAATGCCTTCCAGCACTGTGCAATTCACATGGAATTTAACAACTTTGAATAAGTGGTGTCATCTGCATATTTTTTTTTTCCGATTGGTTGACTTAAGAGTTAGATGGAGGTCACATACTGGAAGTGGTCTATTTGGTTTTCAGCAAAGCCTTTGATATTTTCCCACATAGGAGCTAATTAATAAACTGAGCAGCTAGGCTCCCAGGGTAGTGAACTGGATTAGGTTTAGGTTTGTTCACACTTACTATGCCGCCTTTCGTAGATAACCGCAAAGCGGTTTACATTTCATAAAACAAATAAACAATACAACATAACATAACTTGTTTGACTGACAGAGGGTAGTAGTAAATGGAATTCACTTGAGGGAGAGAAGAGTGAATATTAGGCAACCCCAGGTCTTGGTCCTGGAACTGTTTCTGCTCATTACCTTTGTGAGTGATACTACAGAAGGGTTAGAAGGAAAAGATTCTTTATGCCAGTGACACAAGGATTTGTAACACAATAGGCATCCCTGAGAAGGTGGAGAAAATGAGACGTGATGGAAAAAACTGGAGGACTTGGAATTTGAAATTAATGCAAAGACATGCAAGGTGATGTATTTGGGGTACAAAGATCCAAAAAGCTGGTATGGAATAGATGGGGCATGGCTGATTTGTGCAGACCAGGCAAGAGATCTTGGGATAATGTCTATTTTTCTCAATGTAGTGTAACAGTGTGACAAGGGTAGTGGCTAAAGCCAGATGAATTCTAAATTACTTAGAGCCATAACCAGCAGAAGGAGGCGAGGCCTCTCTTGGAATACTGTGCTCAATTTTGGAGACTATATGTACATGAGGGCAGAAGGAAGCTAGAGATGGTCCGGAGAAAACCAGCCATAATGCTGTGTTGTTTACACCAAAGAGTATGAGATGAGACTCAAAAATTTAAGTATGGGTATCCTAGATGAGTGGAGGGGACATGGAGATATAATACAGGTGTTTAAAAACTTGAAAGGTATTACTGCAGAAGAAACAAGCTCATTCCAAAGAAAAGGAAGTCAGAGAAATGTGGGATACTGTATGACGCAACCCAAACAATATTAGGGAAAAAAAGTTTTCATGAAAAGTAAGTAGATGCCTGCCCCCCCCCCCCGCCCGAGTTGGTAGTGGAAGGAAAATGGTGATGGACTTTAGAAAAGCATGGGATAAAAACAGAGGATTCCTTCATGACCAGAGGATAGATACCAAGCACTGGTGTAATGTTAAATGTTCAGTGGGCTTGATATGACTCAGTGACTTCTCTTATGTTCTTGTGCTATACTGCCTTACATCATAATATTACAGTGGTTTGCAGTATATAAAAACATATAGGGGCCGATATTCAAAGGGATTAACATGGTTAGCAGACCTGCTAACCGTGTTAATCCTCTTGTCCGGGATATTCATGTTAGTGCCACTGAATATCTATGGGTGTCGCTGCTGCACACCCAGATGCTGACAGGTAGCATTGGGGCGGAGCGGGGGCGGCACCCAGCATTAACTAGGCAACAGAGTAATTGAGCCACTACCTGGTTATCGCACAGTGGCAAAGGTCAGGTGCAGCAAAGGCAGGCCTAGCTTTCACTGCTGAAGCTAACCTGGCAGCGGCTGAATATCATCGCTGCCTGGTTAACTTCAGAAATGGCCTCAGTGAAGATTTGGGTCTAATATTCAGCGGCAGCGGCTAGCCACTTTAGCACTGCTAGTGGCCGCCGCTGAATTTTGGGCCCATATAAAAACCTAAGAAGAGAAAAGTAGAGTTCATGGCTTAAAGAAGAAAAAAGACCAGGAAGAAAGAAAAAAAAAAGGAAAACCCATGACAATAGAAGGACAGGAGAAGGAGTCGGCAAGTGAGAGGCGAGCAGCAATACAGTCAAAGACTGCAAGCTATGGACTGTATTTCAACACTCAAGGGCCTGAGTAGAACTTAAACTAAGAGGAGGAGCTTTCCACACATAAGGGCAAAGGTAGGAGCCAGCACAGAGAAGGCAGTGTGGTGTGTACACTTGAATCTTATTCTATTTTATTTATTTATTTACATTCTCTTATATACCGTGCTATTCTGCATCAGTGCGGTTTACATTGAACAAACTGAAATTACATTGAACAGGGCATTATAACTTGGAGATAACTATTTTACAGGGAACATGGGCTATGGAGGGTTAAGTGGCTTGCCCAAGACCACAAGGAGCACCTGTGGGACTAGAAACCCCAGTCCTTCCGGCCCAAGGTTGCTGTCCTCTAGTGGGATTTGAACCCCCGACCTTCCGGCCTGAAGTACCTTGCCCCAACCACTAGGCCACTCCTCCACTCCTAATAACCGTAACAGTGGGGCTATCATACATGCAGAGCCAGTGCTATCATTAGGCGAACTAGTGCCAGGCCTCTGGGGGGGGCCCCACATTGCCACCCTGTTGCCCCTTCCCAGAACCTATATTGACGGCAGTGGCTTAAAACAGCTTTCCTTTAAACTTTGGCACCATAGGGCTGTTTGCTTCCTCCCCCACCAATGCCGACTTCCTTATGTATGGGGGCCGCTTCCACCCCCATGCACGAAGTCAGCATCGCTGGGAACGTTAGCAAACAGCCCCACAGTGCCAAAGTTGGAAGGTAAATGCCACAGGGTTGTTTCAAGGCATTGCAGCTGCTGTAGGTCCTGGTAAGGGGCGGCACGGCAGTGAGAGGTGGGGGGGAGGGGGGGTGCATGGGATGAGGCTCGCCTAGGGTGCCTCATCTCATTGTACCAGCCCTACATACATGGAGTGACATTTCAGCTCAAAATAGCAGTAAAATGA
Source organism: Ichthyophis bannanicus (assembly GCA_033557465.1). Lineage (NCBI taxonomy): Eukaryota > Metazoa > Chordata > Amphibia > Gymnophiona > Ichthyophiidae > Ichthyophis > Ichthyophis bannanicus. The sequence continues at coordinate 1,355,882,169 of CM066031.1, forward strand.
CTTTTTTGCACTTCAACGAAGATAAAGGATAGCCTGCATTGAGAAGATGTTAAAACCCTAAATGAACATATGGAGGGTAACCTGCATTGATTGGCCGTAACAATCCTATCCACCTTACTGGGCAGACTAGATGAGTCTCTTCGGTATTTATCTTCCATCATCTAAAATGTTGTTCTGCTGTGTAGCACTGTACAAAGAAACATAAAACATACATCTAAAAGCTCCTTGCATTCTCCTTTCCAGGACCTTACTATAGCTTAATGAAAAATCATAACATGGCTTGTTCTATGGTCTTGAAATATGTGATAGCAGCACCATGCTACACAGTACATGCCAAAATATGAGGGGAACAGAAACCTTGCTGTCAGGGGTTTAGAAAAAAAAATAAACAATCCTGGACACGTTTATGCCTTATTAACATTAAAAATAAAAGTAAGAATTAAATTTGTTTTGTGGAAATAGTCCAGGCGAGATATAAAAAGTTTAAGAACACTGTAGAAAGCAAGAGACGCAAGAAGCCGTTGCCGTGGGGATAATGAAGACGCTACTGCTGCTGACCAAATACAACTCTGTTAGAAGTTGAATTGTGTGCCATTGCAATTGTGTAACTGTGGCAGAGTAAATTTGCAACAAAAGGCGCTTGCCCTTAAACAGCACTGTGCTGGGTACTTGGGTGTTATCAATCATTTCGGCCTTCCCCCTCCTGCTGGGTCTTGTGAGGTGCAGTCTTGCTGAGGTGGATGCACAGGAAGAAGAAGGGATGATGGATAAGGACAGTACCCTGTCTTAAGAAGGAAATCGGAGAAATCTTTCCTTTGACTGTCAAGGGCCATCTTTTGTGAAGGCTTAGGACAATTAATTAATCTTTTCTATAGGCAGCATTTACAGTTGGGAGGTATGAGGAATTCTTGGTTCTGTCTTTTCCTGTGATTGGCAGTTGCTATAGAAACAGGATGTGATGGCAGATAAAGGCTGCAAGGCTGAGCAAGTGGCTTCACATCGTTCCAGTACTGGCGGTGGTGAGAATTCTTCAAAAGGTTGAGCATTTTTAATGTTTGAGGAGCCTATAGTTTATTTAAATGCATATTAACAAATTTGTTAACTTTTCCGTGTAGTGTAAAATCTACTTGGGTTTTGAGATAAAGTTGAAAAACAACTATGTCCCAAATTCTGTACTTCACCAAACCGCTTTTGACCCCAAAACTTGTTTAATGAATAAATTGTTTAATGAGCTTTCTTTACACAGGTAAGGAACAGATTGTCCACATGTAACATAGTAAACCGGTGCTTCCCAAACTTTCATTTAATATGTAAACCGCGCTGACAATAGTGCGGTATATAAGAAATTGTAATAAATAAATAAATAAATATGACCCCATTTTAACACTTAAAAGCTCACGTGACCCTAGATGATGATGAAAAGAAAATAGCCAGGCTTCTGCCTCCCTCACCCCTCTCATCCAAAGCATGAGGACAGCAGCAGTAGTGATGTCGGCGCAGGGCCCTAGATGTTAGTGTGCAGTCACGGACTTTAGTACTCTGGATAGGATTCCAGTCTAGCAGGAAGCCACCACAGGAGATGGGAAAAGACCTGTCATTCACTAACTTGCAGGCCAGGCCCCCTGCTAACTGCCTCCTCTGGGTATAAATCACAGTGGAGGCCCATAAGGAGGGGAACAACCCTGTTTCTGTGACCCCCATCCACTGATGATATGACTCCATTTGAGGTTGACCCACAGTTTGTTTGCACGCTCATAAAACCAAGCTTGTAAAGGGCTAGTTTAGTTTTCATCTGCCTCTGTTTACTACAGTGCTTCTCAGAGTTATTGCTTTGTGCAACAAGCCTCTGAAACTGAAGCCTTCTGGTGGACTTTGGGAACGCCCTCTGAAATTTCTGCCTGAAACCTAACGTATTTAACACTGGCCCTGCCCATCGAATCTGTCCCTCAAAGTATGTGGGGTTGTAACTGCCACTCCATGCCGGTGAGCCCTCCAGCCACAGCATTCTGTTTACACATTTATTTATTTGTTTTATTTATTTAGCAGATTTTATATACCGCCTTATCCTTTAATCAAAGCGGTTTACAGAGGTATAAAATAAACAACTAAATATTAGGTATAAGTAACACTTAAATATCAATAAATATTTAATTTCAATTTAATACATTGGGATTCTGTATGAGAGATATAAGTGCAAGGAGGGTTATTTTGATTAACTTAATAGAAATGAGAACTATTACAGGAAGGGAAGGATTAAAGTTAGAGGGCATAGAATAGGAATCAAGGAAACTTATTTAAAATAAAATTGCTGCAGCGGTAATTGCTGAGGTACCTCAAAATGAGTGATCTATATATAGCATATGCATTGGGTTAGGACTTTATAGATGATAGGGTTAAGATATGTGACAAATGTAACTGCTGCTTTGTTCAGCTTACCTCCATGCTTTTTTGGAAGCCCAGTTTACTGCTATCTTGAGCTGTACCACTGTTCAGTGTAGTTTATCCAATTGCCTTTCTGCCCATCTCTGCCTTCAGGAGTCAATTACATGCATCAATTACTGTTTCAGTGAAAGACCTATTTCCTATTGCTGTTCCTGGTATTAGCATGTTCAGAAACATTATAAAAACATGGATGTTCTAAGGAAATTAAGGCCCATGAGACAGAGATAATGGGAAGAAAAATGATGTGGTTTGCCATAGGATTAGATGATGGAGGGTTTAATGGGCCAGGAGTTGTACAGTATGAGGGGACCTTTATAAAAGCATTTTCACATGTACTGTATATATCTTAATTCATTTCAACTTTTGTTATTAATTTATAAAATAGTCATTTTATTCTTTTAAATTGTATCTTATGCTGTCTTGTAGCACTACTGCAGACCATTTTGACAATTTATGAAAAGTGGTATAGAAAGTTTTCTGAAATAAAAAAATACGTTTGGGGGTAATTTTGGGGTAAGGTGTGGGTAGGACATTGGCAGGGTAGGTTTTGGGAGCGAGAGCAGTTTGTAGGGTGGTGGGGGAATTGCAGAGGGTAGGTTTTTGGCATGTGGCAATTTGAGATGGGTGGGCAGTTGTAGGGCAATTAGTTGGGGTAGTTGCAGGTGATAGTTTTAAAGGGTGGGGCAGTATTTATTTGGAATATGTAGTTTGTGGGGTGATGGGGCAGATGTAAGATGCAGTTGGTGAGATGGTAGGAAAGTTGTGAGGATAGTATTTGGCAATGGGGGCGGTCTGTGGGGTGGTGACAGATGCAGGGATAGTTGGCGAGGTGGTCATGCAGTTGGATAGTCTTTGGGCTTGTGGTAGTTCGTGGGATGGTAGTGCAGTTTTGGGGGTATTTATGGTTGGAACAGTTTGTGGGATGGTAAGGGTTGTAAGGGTGTTTTTTTTAGGTATGGGGCAATGTTCAGGTTGGTGGGGCAGTTGCCTGGGGTACATTTTGGGGGTATTCTTTAGTGGTGGGAGCAGTTTATGGGGTAAGAGTTGCAGGGGGTAGGATTTGAGGGTGTGGCAGTTGATGGGGTAGTGGGACAGTTTTAAAGTATATCTTTTGTGGATGGGTTATTTGCAGAAGGTTGTGTATTGAGATGATACCAGTTTGTGGTGTGGTGGGGCAGTTGAAGTGTAGTTTTGGTGATGGGGCAATTTCTAGGGTGTCTGCAGTTGCAGGAGGTAGTTTTTTGAGGTGGGAACAGTTTGCAGTGTGGCAGGATGGTTGTGGGGATGTAGTTTTTGGGGATGCGGTTAGTTTGCAGGGTGGTGAGGATGTTGTATGGGGGTTTTTGGGGTGAGGATATGTGGCAGGTTAGTAGGGTGGTTGTAGGAAGTATTCTTCGAGGTTGGAGAGTATATGGGGTGGTGGGGCAATTGGGGGGAGAGTTTTTGGGGATAGGGGAAGTTTAGGGGGTTGGGAGAGTAGAGAAAGGGGAGAGAATTTGAAAGGAACAATTCCCTAACTGCTGTTTCACGTCATACAAGTTTTTATGCTACAGAAGCTGGAACTCTTTCTGTCATAGAAAAGCATGGGGGGGGGGGGGGCCTTTATCTCTGCAACCCTGATCCGATTTGGCCCGTTTTAAAAAATGGTGTCTTTTTACTAGTTTTTCCTACATACTAAGTTTCATCACATTCTGTTAAATTTCTGGAGAGTTATTTTGCCCCCAGATGGACAGGCAGACATTCTTGATCCCTTTTATATAATCCTTTCCAACTCTTATTGGGTTGGAAAGAAAAAAACAAAAGCAGGGCGTGCAGAGCTTCTGAATGAATGCATCTGTTCAAAGTTCTTTTGGGTACTGTCCCCTCCTTCAGCACAGGCTTCCTGTTAGTAAAAGTAAGCCTACTGTGAAAGGGAGCAGGACTTGATAGAGCTTTGAATGGAAGGCCCTGCCTGTGCTATCTCTTTTTTTTATTTGTAATTCCTTGGCAGTACAGGGATTACCTTTAAAAAAAAAAAAAATACACTCACAACTGCCACGTTTGCTGTCTGCTGTTTGCAGTCTGCTTCCAAATCAAGTGGTCCATCGAGTCATGCCCAAGTGCCCGATAAGACAGTCTGTCCCTGAATTTTGACACATTAATATCATCAGCATTTCCTTTATAGCTGGTTGTTTTTAATGAAGCTTTTGTTTAAACTGATTAATCAAGAGCTGCTGAAATACTGATAGCCATAGATTTTGTTTTCCTCTTGTTTTTATTTACTTTCCTTACATATGTATGTGTTGCCCTTTTATTGCCTCCTTTAGTTTAGCCCACTGCAATTCCACTTCCCTTACCACCTCCCAACCTGCCAACTTCTCCTTCTGGCACTTGGCCATTTTACTAAAGTCATTGATTTTGATGTCTATGTTTATGTTTATGTTTATTTGAATTTGATATACCGCTCAGACCAAAAGGTATTAGAGCGGTTTACAATACTACATCATTTAAGGAAATAAGAAAAGAACGCCATTATAACATAGGACAGAGTAGAGGACAGAAATAGTCAAACAGATAAGAGAAGGAGAAGGACACGGAACAGCAAGTTACCCTGATATATAAGCAGGACATCAATATAGACTCCAGAAACAGACGCCACGGACCAACGCCTAAGGGCCACGCCAAAGGGCCCTCTGGCGAGGCCCTCAGGTGCGGACCCGCCCCGGCAACGGCGAATCTTAAGCCGTTGGGCCTGGCTGCTGATTGGTGGGCTTGGGGAGGAAGGGGGAGCTCCTGCTCTCACCCCCGTGAGAAACGCTGCTCATCGGAGGTCTAGGACTTTGAGCTCACTGTGATTGGACTCTGCCTTATTTTTTTATCTCATACCACACCGTATGATGATTGCTGATGATGATATGGATGCCAACCTGGACATTTGACACACTGTCTCCGTTGGCGAGTACTAAATCCAGCACTGATCTTTCCCTGGTCGGTTCCATCACCATTTGTCTTAGCAATGCATCTTGGAAGGCATCCACAACTTTTTTACTTCTTTTCAGATTTGCAGAAGGAATACTCCAATCCACATCAGGTAGATTAAAGTCACCCAATATGATCACTTCCCCCTTCATGGCTACCTTTGCATTATCAATTATTGATTATAATCAAGTCTCTATCCATTTCTTCGGTTTGAGTTGGAGGCCTGTAGACTACACCAGTATAAATGATAGTGCCATCTCCTCTTTCCAACACCATCCACAGTGCTGCTTCTTTTACCCATGTCCCCTGCATTTCTGCAGCTTTAATATTCATTTTGACATATAGGGCTACTCCTCCTCCTCCTCTTCTGCCTCTAAATAAATCATAGCCGGCTATGGCTCTATCCCATTCATGTGACTTGTTAAGCCATGTTTTTGTAATGGCCACAATCTCTAAGCCCATTTCCACCATTAGGGCTTCCAGGTCAAGAATTCTGTTGGCTAGGCTACGAGCATTTGTGCCCATTGCTTTCCAGCATTTGTTTTCTGGCTTGCCTGTAGTTTGCATGCCTGTATTTTGTTCTGCATGCTTTTTTCTGTTTTCCATTTGTGTGTGTGTTAATAGTGTGGCTTTTCCAATGTAATGCCTTGCTGGGCGTGACATCCTGAACTTGTTTTTCTCCACCCCCTTTCCCTGGTTTAAATGTCTGTCTACGTAATGCCTGAATTTTTCACTTAGGATCCTTTTCCCTGTGACAGACATCCGCACAGTATAGCCTTTTGTTGTTCTATCTATTTCCCCAGTTGCCAATATATCCAAACCCTTTTTGTTTAAAATGTTTGGAGCCATGTATTAAAGTTGGAGCCATGTATTAGTTGATTATGGGATGCAGCCTTTCTGCCCCCTTGCCAAGAACAGCTGGAACTTCTGAGAATGTTATAGTGTTAGCAGTGGGTTTGAGTTTCTTTCCCAGAATCTGGAAAACCCTTTGAACTGTAGAGGCACTGTTTCTAGCCAGGTCATTTGTACCCAAGTGGATGATAACATCAATTTTGGAGTGCTCACTTTCTGCACTAACTATGCCAACAATTTGGTTTGTATTCCTGCTGGCTGAATAACGTGGTAAGCATTTGACCATCTTCTCTCCTTTGAACTATGTTCCCAAGTTGGTGCCTCTGGTGATGGAATCTCCAAGTAGTAGTAGTTTCCTGTTTTGTGATTTTTGTTCGTTTGGTGCATTATCAGTAGATTGGGTGTTAATCTTCTCATTTAAGGGCACTTCAGTTTCCACTAATTGGGCACTCTCATTTTCCAAGGCAGAGAAGGAATTATGCAGTGATACCTCTTGACGGAGAGGGTGTCTCTGTGTTACAGGTTGCAACCTACTAGAGCCCATTGTGATCCATTTGTTCCTGGGCTGTTTGATTCTTTGAGGGAGCGGTGGTGGATTTTTTTTCAATTTGTACCCATGAGGCGGTGTGTTTAATTGCAGCTAATTCTTCCCTTAATAGAATCAATTCTTAATGCATAACAGATAACTTGAGACACATAGAGCAAGCTCTTAGGCTCCAAATGATTCTTCTTAGAATGAAGGCACCATAGCTATTGCATTGAATACACAACATGCTGATTAAGATGGTACTAAAGCAGATCTAGGGCAAGGAGAAAAGTTGGGTGTTAAACCTAATTGGAGGACAGATACCAATCTATATGATGACTATATAGGCAATGCAGTCCCGGAGTGGACAGGGTGAGGGGTAGGGTGGATGCAAATTTAGGTGTCCCTGGCCAGTAGACCTTATATGAACTGAGGGCACACTCAGATTTCTGATTTATAAAGGCTATGCAAGGAATGTACTCAAGCTAAAGCTTCCTAACCTTATAACCAAAATTTAGGTTGTTTGCCACTAGACTTTTATCTCAAACCACACCGTATGATGATCAAGGTGGCTGTGAACAGATAGAAATGTGATAAAGACAGAAAGATAGGAAGAGCAAGGGTTTTTTTTCTTTTTTGTTTTGTTTTTGTCCCCTTCCCTTGGTGCAGTTCCCTAACACACCACAGTGCCTAAGATGTATTACAAGAGAATAAAACAGGTAAGCAATGGGCAAGGAAAATGTATATCAAATACCAGCCAAATAGTAAAGTTAGAAATCTTAGCTTTGTAGAGTCTGAAGTTGGCAGAGTGGTTGCTGCTTGAAATGATGAGGTTGCCACCGGTGGTATGAGTTATAGGAGTTGTAGCGCCAGGCAGAGGTGTATGGCTTCCTTGGGTGTGCTGCAGGTTTTCTTTGGGCGGAACTGCATTCCAAGCCATCCACTGCACGTGTTTGGAGGATGGTGCAGTGGTCTTTGAGGTCATTGACTATGTCCCTGATCTTATTTCCGAAAAGATTCTCACCCCCGCATGGAGGGTCTGCTATGCTGTCATGTGTGTCTTCCCTTAGTCCAGATGCTTTGAGCCAGGCCATGTGCCGGGCCGCGATAGCCACCCCCGCTGTCCAGGCTGCTGTGTCAAAAACATCACAAGCTGAGCAGATCAGATGCTTACCGCGTTCAGCAAGGTCTGCAATCTGTGAAGCAGCAGCCAAGGAGTCTGGAGGGGAGGGGGTTCAGGACTCCTTTTAACTTCTCCAGTAGAATTATTGTGGAACAAGATCTGTTGGAACTGGTGGGCCGCGATTTTTGTGCTGAATATCGTGGCCTGGAAGGTCTTCCTGCCCACCTTGTCCAGAAGCTTGCGGTCTCTGCCATGTGGCATGTGGGTGTGGGTTCATGACTTCTTGGCCCGTTTTATGGCCGATTTCCATCACAATGGATTGATGAGGGAGTTGTGGTTTTTCAAAGCCGGGTGCAACCTGTCTCAAGTCTCCTTTAGGTGGCCGCTCTGGAAGATGGGGTGTCTTGAGGGAGGAGGTTGTCTTGGAGGAGCTTGTAGACCAGTAAGGCCACCAAGCTTCTGGGGTTGTCCAGGTATTTTAGGATGCCCAGAACCTCGTTCCTAGGGTCTGGCATGTCTGCAGGGGTGAGGGAGAACTGGGATGCCAGCCTCTGGAGGAAGATGGGTGTGTCAGATCCTCTGGTGGTGAGGGCAGCTGTGATGGTGCAGGTGAAGGGTCAGTCCTGGCAGTCCGGTGAGCCGAAAGATCTGCTGTCTCCTGCAGCAGACCCCTGAGTGGCAACTTCTTCCCCTTCGCTGTCTGTAGTGAGCGGTTCTGGGAAGAAGCGGGGGGGGGGGGGACGGGGATGGGGATGAGGGTGATGGCTGTAGTGACTGTGTCTGCTCATTCCTTGGTGGCAGGGAGATGGGTGTTTGTGCTTTGGGCACTCCCTCTGAAGTCGCAGATCGCGGGCATTGGGGGATGTGCTGTTCTAGAAGACAAGCAAGCATGTCCTGTACTAATGAAGAGGACTGCAACCTGCCCCCGCTTTCTGCTGATGTCCCCAGGTGCAACGGCCCTGAGAGGCATAGGGTGGTGTGTATGGGCTATGGGATTATGAAGGGGGGTATAGGCCCTGTGTACATTGATTCTGTGCTGCCTGCTATAGTGAGAGATGCTCTCATTAGAAACATAGAAACATGACGTCAGAAAAAGACCACATGGCCTATCTAGTCTGCCCTTCCATATCAACCACTACAACAGTCTCCTTTTTTTCCTTTAGAGATCTGTGATTGTTCCATACTTTTTTGACTTCAGCTACTGTCCTCATCTCTATCACCTCCACTGGGAGATTATTCCATGCATCTACCACTCTTTCCATAAAGAAATATTTCCACATATTACTCCTGAGTCTGTTCCCTTTCACCTTTGGCGTGGCCCTTAGGCGTGGAACGTATTTACCGGACTAATTTCCAGCTAACACACCTGATGATCAGCTCAATCACCTGATTAACCCAGCTGAGACCAAACCTTATAGCAGAGAAAACAGCAAAGGACCCTAGATCAGATTATTATAACTGTAACCGTATCTTGTAACTACGATTGCTACAAAGTATTCTCCTTTGTAACCACCATATTGTAACCTTTGAGTACATTACAAAGTATATTGTATCTATGATTGCGGTGTAAAAAATCACTTTTAACTACTTTTATGTAGTTTTGATTATCTCAAAAGTACCTGTACTGTCTGCATCGCACTACTATTATTATATAAAGTATCTGCACTCTAACCACCATCTTAGGATTACATCATGGCTACCATTACGTTTGCCCTCCTGCTCCTCTCCACCCTCTCTAGCATCTTACACACTTCCTTTGCCCTAACATCTGATGCCAACCCTATCCCTATATACCAATCCAGGAATAGGAAATCCCACAATAATCAACAGCAATTCCCACAAAGTACATATAATAGACACACCTACCTTCTGTATGTACCTCTTGAAACAACAAACGGCAAAAGATCTATTCTAAGAACTACCTCACAGGATCTCAAGTGTGCTCTCATTAACACACGCTCAGCCCGCAACAAATGGCCTGCTATCATTGACCTTATTTCAAACCTTACATTAGACATCCTTCTGGTCACAGAAACATGGCTTTCTAACACTGATAACGTCCTAATGAACCAACTTACCCCACCTAACTACTCCATTTACACCTGTAACAGAGAAAACAGAAAAGGAGGAGGAGTCTGCATAATAGCAAGAACTGATTTGAAATACCACGTCTCTTGTACCAATGCCACAAACCATACAAATACTCTATCCATCTCCAACAATACCAATAACATAAACCTCATCTATAGAGCCCCAAATGCTCCTGCCGATGATCTCTCAAACATAATTGATCTTGCCATCAACCCGATAGATATCAACAAACCTAACTGGCTCCTCGGAGACTTCAATCTTGCATCCACATTGCCTTCAGTATCCAACTCCTTCCTTGATGCCATGACCAATCTACACTACAGACAAATTGTAAAAAACTCTACCCATAAACAAGGAAATCTCCTTGATCTCATTTTTGCCCCATCATCATCCTTGGAACTACTAAATCAACTCGAGCCCTTATCAACCCCTGTCCCCTGGTCCGATCATAACCTCATAACATTCATCATACCATCTGAGGAATCTTCAAACAAACCACCAGATGTTTATCCACCATCGAAACCAGCACGATTCAAACCATTCAACATAGACACAATCACTTCCCAAACCATCCCAAAACTCTCTATAATACCAGACAACATTGATGAGATTGTATCAAATTGGAACAGCGCCCTTGGACTATCAGCCCAGCCTAACATCACAGATAACCAATCCTTTACCAACTCTTCTATTTCCAAGAAGAAGAACGCTCCATGGTTCTCCTCCGAGTTACAATCCTCCTTACAGCAACTGAGGAGACTAGAGAAGAAATGGAGACACTCCCTAAACCCTTATGATCAATCCATTTACTTATCTCACTTGAAATCTCATCGTCAGCTAACCTGGGATAAGAGAAAAGAATATCATGCAAGGCTTCTTAGCCATTCTCTTAACAAACCGAGAGATCTCTTTCAATTAGTAAAATCCCTAACTAATGAGCCTTCTTCACCACAACAGGAACATATACATCCACAACTATATGCTGACTATATCCAATCCAAGGCAATCAAGATCACAACATTAACCACAAGTGATACCACACAACCTTCCAACGTCCAATTCATACTTAATAAGTTCTCATCCCCAACCCCAAAGACAATCGAAGAAATCATAACCTCCATCAATGCCACCACCGCCCCCAACGATCCATGTCCAGCCCACTGGATAAAATCACTGAGAACAGAGCTCAGCCCATACATATCAGCCATAGCTGACCGGTCACTTAGCACTGGGATATTTCGAACAGCTCTCAAACAGACCTCCATCCGTCCCTTACTGAAAAACAATAAACTCGATCCGAAAAAGGAAGACTCCTACCGCCCAATTTCAAGTATCCCTTTATTAGCCAAGATCTTAGAAAAAGTAATACTGAGACAGATTCAACAACATATTGATTCCGAAGCCCCACTAGATCCAAACCAGCATGGTTTCAGAGAAGCTCACGGAGTTGAAACTCTCCTAGCTTCTCTAATGAACACGCTCATTAATACAACAGACAACATCAGAAATGGAGTCGCAATGATCTTCCTAGACATGACCAACTGCTTGCCCGTCTCCACGAAAAAGGGATTCAAGGAATGGCATGGAATTGGTGCAAATCTTACTTGGAAGACCGCTGGCAACAAGTCTGAATTGGTAATACCACCTCTCAGCCTTTCCATCAGAAGCAAGGAGTACCACAGGGTTCCTCCATCTCAGCTCTGCTATTCAATATCTACATGCAGCCCATTTGCAACATCTCCCGTTCATTCGGAATATCATGTCTCATCTACACAGATGATGTGCTCCTATTCACACCAATCAACGTGTTGAAACCTGACTACACTACATTAATCACTTGCTTCAATTCAATCTCAGACTGGCTGCTCACACAAAATCTCCGAATTAACTTTAAAAAAACAGAAGTCCTGATCGTCACAAGGAACAAAGACTTCTCTCCTCCACCAACTCTAAAAACAAGAGATGCCGATCTACCACTCAAAACTACAATACATTACCTAGGTGTTATACTTGACCAGCGGCTTGAGTTCAAAGATCATATAAAAAATACAGTAAAAGCCATCTACCACAAGATCAGGACACTCCGACATCTCAAACCTATGCTTGAACCATATGACTTCCGCACAACCTTCCAGGCATTAGTCACTCCACACTTCGATTACGCAAATATTGTATTACACGGTCTACCCAAGAGCACGCTGAATCCACTACAATTGGCCATGAATACAGCGGCCAGGGTTCTACATGGAGCCTCAAGGAGTCAACATATTACTCCCATCCTATTCGAACTTCACTGGCTCCCGATATCATGCAGGATTTTATACAAAGCACTCATTTTGACCTTCAAAGCATTCCACCAAATATCACCATCCTCGTTATCTGACCTCCTTCATCACGCACAGAACACCAGATCTAGACGATCTGTAACAGAGAACACGCTAATGATCCCAAAAGGCCTGACAAAACTCACCCAGACAACTACCTCAAGAGCATTCTCATCCTTCGCCCCTAGATGCTGGAACATGTTGCCACCTAACATCAGATCACAAAAAGACCTGTCCCAGTTCAGAAAATCTCTGAAAACTCACCTCTTCCTACATCATTTCTCACAAGGCACTGGCTCCCCACCCCCTCCCCCTCCAACACAAATCAATGATCATGGTTAGTCAAATATGCTCCTGTAACTTCAATACTCGCCCCAGTTCAAAACCTTGTAGATCCCCTTCTTTAGAACTCAAAACATTTGAGAATTTATTGTAAATAGTTGTGAATTCTGTTATTTATTTCAACCCCAGTTATCCATGTTTCATTCCCTGTTACCTGTAAACTTGACATATGTTTTATGCTTAAGTACAAAGTTGTTAAAATGTAAACCGCGCTGATGATTAATAGTGCGGTATATAAAAGCTGTTAAATAAATAAATAAATAAATCATCTTATGTCCCCTCGTAACAGAGCTTGCTTTCAATTGAAAGAGGAACTCCTCCTGTGCCTTTATGTTGCAAAAATGCAATGTGTGCCTTCAAGAAGCTCCTGGGTTTTCTTGGCAGTGTCACCGGAAGTAGATTGCCAGGCCTTTATGTTACGGAGGTATTTATACGTCTCAATCATATCACCTCTATCCCACCTTTCCTCTAAAGTATACATATTAAGATCCTGAAGTCTGTCCTCATATGCTTTATAATGAAGACCACTAACCATTTTAGTAGCCACCCTCTTTACTGACTCAAACCTGTTTATATCCTTTTGAAGATGCGGTCTCCAAAATTGCACAAAATACTCCAAATGAGGTTGCACCAAAGACTTTTACAGAGGCACTATCACCTCCTTTCTTCTGCTGGCCATTCCTCTCCCTATGTACCCAAGCATCCTTCTAGCTTTCTTTGCGTTTTCTACCTGTTTAGCTACTTTAAAATCATCTGACACAATCTCGCCTAGGTCCCGCTCCTCTTTTATGGACAGAAGTACTTCATCTCATATGTTATATCGCTCCCTTGGATTGCTGCAGCCCAAATGCATGACCTTGCATTTTTTAACATTAAATATCAGCTGCTAAATTCTAGACCATTCTTCAAGCTTAGCTAGATCCCTCCTCATGTTATCTACACCTTCCTGGGTGTTTACTCTGTTTCAGATTTTGGTATCATCTGCAAAGTGGCAAACCTTACCGACAGTCCTTCCGCTATATCACTAACAAAGATATTAAAAATAGGACCAAGAACAGATCCCTGGGGCACCTCAGAGTGAACTCCATTTACCTGTACTTTTTGTCTCCTCCCACTCAACCAATTTCTAACCCAATCAGTAACTTTAGGGTCCATCCCTAGGGTGCTCAGTTTGTTTATAAGTCGCCTGTATGGAACTGCGTCAAAGGCTTTACTTAATCTAAATACACTGCATCTAGGGCTCTCCCTTGGTCCCAACTCCCTGGTCACCCAGTCAAAGAAATCAATCAGATTTGTCTGACAAGACCTGCCTCTTGCAAATCTATGCTACCTCGGATCCAGTAATCCGTTGGACTCCAGAAACCGGACTATTTTCTCTTTCAGCAGCGCTTCCAATAATTAACTCACTACCAAGGTTAAACTAACTGGCCTGTAGTTGTCAACTACATCCTTACTTCTGCTTTTGTGTAAAGGGGCCTCTCTCCAGTCCTCTGGCACCATTTCCGACTCCGAGACATTGAAAAGGTCAGTCAGTGGAGCTGCTAGAATGTCCCCAAGTTCCCTTAGTATTCTCGGGTATATCTTATCTGGTCCCATTGCTTTGTCTACTTTAAGTTTAGCTAGTTTCTCACGAGCACAATCTTCTGAAAATTGTTCAAGATGCTCCTCGTTTCTGATCCTGTTTGTAGGTGTTTTTTGTGAACACAGAACAGAAATATTTGTTAAGCAATTCCGCTTTACCTTCATCAACATCTATGTATTCCTCCCCTTCACCCTTGAGTCCGACAATACCACTTTTGTCCTTCCTCTTTTCACTAACATATCTGAAAAATCGTATCCCCCCATTTTATTGCATTAGCTGTTTCCTACTCTTTTGGAATCTGCTTTCCTGAATACTTTGCTAGCTTCTCTAAGTTTTTCCAGATATAGATGCCTGTCTTCCTCTCTCTGTGATCTCTTGTATTTCATGAAGGCCTCCCTCTTTTTCTTCACCTTTTCAACTACTTCTTTCGAAAGCTATAGTGGTCTCCTTTTCTTTTTACCTTTTTTTTACCATTTTAACAAAAAGGTTGTTTGCTCTTAAAATATCCCCTTTCAGTTTTGCCCACTGTTTTTCTACATCCCTCAGCTGTTCCCATCCGCTAACGAATCCTTGAGGTATTGGCCCATCTTGGCAAAGTTAGTTTTCCTAAAGTCTAAGACCCTTGCTTTTGAATGGATTCTAACAGCCCTACTCTTAATACTGAACCACATCTGATGATAACTGGATACAAAATGATCTCCCACTATAATATCAGAAACACTTTCACCATTGGTAAGCACCAAGTCCCAGTATGGTCCCTTCACATGTGGGTTCTGTTACTAGATGCCTGAATAGTTCTCCTTCTAGAACAGGGGTCACAAACTCCAGTCCTGGAGGGCCGCAAACCAGTCAGGTTTTCAGGGTAGCCCTAATGAATATGCATAAGATATATTTGCATGCACTGCCCCCATTGTATGCAAATATATCTCATGCATATTCATTAGAGATACCCTGAAAACCTGACTGGTTTGTGGCCCTCCAGGACTGGAGTTTGAGACCCCTGCTCTAGAAAATCCAGGATCTCCTTACTTCTAGATGATACTGCAGCAGGGATGTGCCAATCCTTATCTTTATCTTTATTAAAATTTGATATACCGCTATGGCAATAGCATTAAGCGGTGTACAATTAAAACTGATTTACACCACAATCCAGGAAATAGAACACCAAAGTTAAGACAGGAAAGAGGGTAAAAGAAAAAGAAAAACAAATCACAATAGAACACTTAACAATAAATCATAATAAATTACACGCAACTTATTTTAACAAATCAAATCATATTATAACAAATCATAAGAAAGTAACAATAACCAACCAGGATACAGAGACACATAGGTGGACAAACACGGACAATACTTGGGTTTGAACACACAGACAAACCAGTTAGGGGGGAGCTTCAGAGGGCAGGTCAAAAGCTGCCCTCTGAAGCTCCCCCCTAACATTTGGCATATTGAAATCCCCTATCAGTAGCACTTCTCATTTCCTGGCAATGCCGCTTATGTCTTTAATTAACTCTCTGTCCACCTTGTTTCCTTGTGAGGGAGGTCTGTATATCATGCCAATGCAAATAGATTTCTCTTTCCCTCTTTGTTGTTTAACTCATAGTGCCTCCTCTCTCCCTTTTAAGCTCTGTATTTCCATAGCTTTAATATTATTTTTTACATATAGTACCACTCCTTCTCTCCTTCTTCCTACCCTTCCTTTCTGAATAAACTATAGCCTGGTATAGTTACATCCCAGCCATGGTTGTCTGTGAACCAGTCTGTTACTACCACTAAATCCAAGTCAGCCTCTCCTATTAAAGCCTCAACATCTGGGATCTTATTTCCCCTTGCTATGAGCATTTATACACACTGCTTTCCATATGTTGCCCCATTTACCCATGTCCAGGTCTAGATAATGTTTCTCTTACCTGGGGGCTTTCACTTACCCTGGGGGCTTTCTTCACCCATCCCCAATGAATCTAGTTTAAAGCCCTCTTCAGTAGGTTGCTGTTAATGCTACTGCGAGGCCTCTTATGTGCTCTGTGCCTTCTGTCATTCAGGTACTGTCTCCCGATGCTGCTGCTTTTTTTCTGCATGGGGAGGCTCCGGGAGGCTTCCTCCACACAGGCAGCGTTGATCCCCAATGATGCGCTGGTGCATGTCAGCCCAGTGGTGCACACAGGCTGTGGCAGCACGGGGTACTCTGGAAGGTTTTCCCAGTACGGTGGGGAAGATTCCTTGCCAGAATGGTGATATGCACTGTGATGCTGGACACTTCCTGATTCTCCTCCAATTGTGTTTAAGTGGGCGCCATCTTGCCCGGAGTTACCAGCGCCAGAGAAGAGCAGCATGGCCACCGAGGTTCTGTGTGAGCCCGAGAGTGCTGGGGCCATAGGGGTCAAGTGGTCCAGTCCTTGGAGAGTCCTTTCAGCTGCGGAGGGCTAAATGAGGCCTGGGGTCACCCTATCTGCTGTCGAGGCAGGGATGGAGGCCTTTTCAGGCACATCCCATGTTGCTGCTAGGTGGTGGTTTTCCTGCTGCTTCTGGGCCATGTGAGAGCACTCAGCATGTGGCTCTGAGGAGGTAAGTGTCTCAGCATAACCCTGGAGTGCATGATTGTGTGATCTTTGTGCCTATGGCGACATGTGGGTGCAGTGAGGGCAATCTTCTACCCAGTGGCTGACTCCAAGGCACTGAAAACATCTATCATGGGCGTCTGTACTATTCAACTTCCTGTTGCACTTTGGGCACTTCTTGAAACCTTGCTTGGAGGACATTCTGTAGCTGCTTTCTTCAGTTTCTTTGTTTTTTGTAGGAAAGTAGGAGAGCTGTAAGCTGTCATCCTTGCTGGCAAGGCAGAACAACTGAAACTGGGCTAGGTAGAGGCAGCCCAGAGAGATTGGGCTACTTGGCACATGCTACTTGGGAGAGCTCCTTCGTCCATGGTACCGCCAGATGACATCACCAGGTGTGGCTGACTCATCCTGTTTATCCTAGAAGAAAGGAGGGAGTCAGACACTGATGGGTGGGCAAGAACAAGAGACCCCTCCTCCTTTTTCTTTTTGCATCTTCATGGATGAATTGGGGAGGGGGTAGTAAACACCCAAATATGGAGTGGGTTAAAGAAAGATCAAATGGGATCAGAGCAAGCTTTGGGGTAGGGCAATTGTTATGGCATAACAGAGAAATTAAGCACTGCTCTGAGGCTCTGTTGATTTAAATTAACCAACCATAAATGTACATAATTTTATATGTTCTGTTGACTGGCATGTTCAGGTAAATACTGTATATCCTTGCTATGTGGGCTGCAACTTCTAAGGGGATCCTCTCTTCCCTGGTCAGTCAGCCCACATAGTGTATTTTTTCCCAGTGTGGACTAACATTGAAATAAATTTGACACTCCTGATTTAGAATGAAGAGAAGGCTGGAGGAAGGAATAAAAGCCAGCCTGAAACATAGGGAGGGGGTGAAAAGATGGGAAGAAGAGGCTGAAGGAAAGGAGCAATAAGAGCAAAATAAAGGGAAAAATACACACAAAAATAGATTGTATAAAAATGTGTTAGAAAGCAAAGAAAAAAAAATAAGGCAAGGAGGGGGGGGGGGGGGAGAATTTCCCCCCAGCTTCTAGCTTTTCTAAATGGCCAGCATCCAGCTTTTCAAATTGTTTTCCCACTGATACACTAACTGTTGCTTTTACATTCTTCTGGGTTAATCAGGATAAATAAAAATATTTGAGGCTATCAAACCCTGTAAGGTAAGTGTGTTGCTGTACTTGTAGTATTTATCAAGGAAACTTCCCTAAACATATATTTGTTTTCTGTGCACTTAGTTATGAGCATGCTGGGACGGTCAAGGTTCTGTTGACCTTAACTAGCATCTTGTTCTGTTGACTGGCATGTTTCAAAGGTTAAACTAACTGCACATAGAATGCTATCTGTAGTTAATTCAGCTACCAATTACAAATGTAAGCACCAATGCCTAACCCTAGACTAACCTAACAGAAAATGAATATGCTTTAGCGATCAGGTCTCAGAGTCAAACTTGGCTATACACTGGACCTACTGGTATGGTACAGTGAAATGCCTTTAACACATCAATGACCCGTAAATATCGCTGCAATTCTATAATTTTCTTTTATTGCTTAATTTTTATCTTTTTATACTTTTTCTTTTTCCTTTTTTCTTTAAAAAATACCGACGGTGGCCTCACTATGATGTATATAGCACATTGAATGAGAAATGGTTCCAAAGCTGATGGTGTCCTTATTCTACCGTGTTCCTAGAACACTGTTACGGCTCACATTCCACCCTATCAGAACCAACATTCATTGTCAAATCAAAAGCTTGCTATAAACTTTTCAACATCGACAGTTGTATCGTGGGCCTTTAGTCGGTGTAATGACTGATTATCTCCAACGCGCTATTCTTCCATGACGTTTACTCATTTACTTTTTTATTCCCAACGCATATACCAAGGCGCCGTAGCGTTTCACATCCCGCGTTTCTTCAGGGGAATACCTTAAATTAAAAACAAAAAATGAAAGCAATCACCTTGAATCCGAATAAACTGCATTTGAGAAGAAGAAGTTAGTCCTATTTTCAGTGAGGTACTCACAGTACTTCGATGCTGCCAGTCCCATAGTTGAAAAAACGCCGCACATGCGGGATCAAAGGGCCGCCGGCCATTTAACTTCCTCTCAAGGGATTGTATGAGAAGTACCATTCCATTATTAAGCGGTGAGTTTCACTGACATATATTCCATTCAGTGGATGAATTTAGACCCGTCGGGGACACAGTATTCAGACGAAAAATCCATTCTTGTTCTCTACGTACAAGGGTTTGGTCCTGAGACTTCCCTTGTTCTCCTCGAGTGACTTGGTCAATGCAGAAACATCTAAGAGTGGTAAAACTATGTTGTCGTTCTATACAGTGGGATACCATAGGGGCCTGTAGTACTTTGCAATGGATTCTGCTTCGATGTTCTCTCATACGAACCTGAAAAGCCCGATTGGTTTTACCAATATAGAGCAGGGGGGCATGGACAATAAACCCCATACACCACATGAGTGGAATTGCATGTTGTATGATGTTTTAAATGATAAACCTTACCATGGTGTGTAAAATGTTGCACTTCCAATGTAATATCACAAATGGTACACCGACCACATTTATGGTGGCCCACAGGTTCTGATCGAAATTGCCGTATAGATCATCGCAGTACCGTGGGAGATAAGATCTCTTTCAGATTTCTGTGTCTCTGCCAGACACATCTGATATTTAAAGTTTCCAATCCTGGAGTACTCTGTAATACGTTATTATGTTTCTTTAGAATCCTTTGAATCTGATGGTTCAAAGGGGAGTATTTTGTTACCAAATGGACCGTCTCTCCCACGACGGACTCCTCCTTCTTCGTTTGTAACAATAACTCTCTATTCACATAAAGGGCTCGTTTGTACGCCCTATCTATTACTCGAGATGTAATTCTATCTGTAGTTAATTGGCTATTCTGCAAAACACACTGGGTACAGTGTTACCTAATTCTTTAGAATCGTTTTTGTCGAAAGAAAGTTAAATCGTATGAGATGGAAGATGGTGTTTTGAAGCATCCGCCTCAGTTTCCTCTTCCTCCGCCTTATGGCTTGTTCAGTCAGAAATGGACCCTGTACCAGGCACCATGTCACGTCACTAATTTCAACCCTGTTTTTATATCCTCCTCTCTCACTTGGGGTTAGCCATGGCAGTAATATGCCTTGACCAAGGATCATGCAGCAGCGCTTCCTTTGGTGCATAAAATCATGATCCCTGATAATGGATGTTGCTGTTTAGTGATGGATGATATCTGTTTCCCCATTCTTTAGTATTTTCTCCCCTGGCTGCTCAGGGAGCAGAGCCCTGGCCCAGCAGTTGAGTCTACATCAATTTCAGGAAGGTGGGCAGAACTGCTTCTTACTTTACTTTACTTTACTTTATTAAAACACTTGATAGACCGCCCAGGCCAAAGCGTCAGGGCGGTGTACAATCATAAAATGTGACAGCTGCTGAGAAAGGAAGAAGAAAAGAACGCCAAAAAATAATAGAACAGCAAAGAAATAGTAGAGAATAAAGAGAGAGCAAAACAGTAAGACAGTAAAACTGATAAAACAAAATTGTAAAAGCAATAAAAATAATAACTTAAAAATAAGACGGATTAAAAAGGCAGGGGAGGGGAGGAGGAAACACGAGCCAGATATAGGTGGACACTGGATCAGTCCCTCTATGCTTTTCAAACTTCAGAGTTTCATATGTTGAGGAAAGGAAGAGCAAGTTGGCTCTTCAAGTAAAACTATTATGAAGTTTGCTATTTGTCATAAGCTGACTTGCATTATTTTTTCTTTGCTTCAGATCCCATTCACATTGCCTTTAGTATCTTTGCAAACCATAACTAGAATGCCAAAACCTTGGCACACCTTTGGATGTAATTTGCAGCAGATTTTAGAAACAATTTATAGTGTAGAACATCAGCCATATTGGGGGTAAAGTCGCATATCATGTACGTATGTAAATCATGCATTTTCAGTAATTTACATGCATGGATGGGTCTTTTATACAGCTCGTTATTCTAGAAGTACACAAGGCCGATGGTGCGTACTTTCACCGTGGGCATAAGCACATGTGGGCAGAGCATTCAAGTATAGGCATATTTTATAAAATATGGGCATTTGCACGTTAAATACCTGTGGACATTTACACCAGCCAGAGTGTTTTGGACAACTTACACCCCTATTTTGTAAAGTAAAGTGCATGCATGTTGTTAAGTGCCGTCGAGTCTGTCTCTACTCATGGTGACCCTCTGGATAGTTGTCCTAAATTGTGTTCAGTCTTCAGTCAGGCGGCTCATTGTTGAAAGACTGGTACCCATAGCAGCTGTTATTGTATCGATCCATCTCATTGCTGGCCTTCCTCTTTTGCGATGACCTTCTATCTTGCCAAGCATGATGTCTTTCTCTAATGATCTCTCTCTTCGCATGATGTGTCCAAAGTATGAACGTCAAAGTCTTGTCATCTGAGCTTCTAAAGAAAGCTTAGGTTTGATCTCCTCTAGTACTGACTGGTTTGTTCTTCGGGCAGTCCATGGTATATGCAGTATTCGCCGCCAGCACCATAATTCAAAGGCATCAATTTTCTTCCTGTCTATCTTTTTCACTGTCCATCTTTCACATCCATATGATGTTATTGAAAATACCATGGCTTGAACAAGTCGAATCTTTGTATGGAGAGAGACATCTCTGCTCTTGAGAATCTTATCTAGGTCTTTCATAGCCATTCTGCCAAGAGCAATGCGTCTGATTTCTTGACTGCTTGTTGCTTCTTTATTGATAGTTGATCCAAGTAGGTTAAAGTTGTTCACGATTTCAATTTCTTCTCCTTCAACGATGAACCTGTTGATTATGCCAGTTGTCATGATCTTTGTCTTCTCAGGCACCAAATGACTCAGCCTGTGAAGAATCTATGTGTAGAAATAGGTTTAAGGGAAAATACATTTCTTAAATGCTGGCTGAGTTAAATGTTCTTTTGTCCACTGAACTGAGTATCTGTGCATTGCTCAGATTGTGTTCCCCAGCCCCCCACCTACCCCCTTTCTTTTCTATATGCATGCTCGCAATGTTCTTTCTGGAGGAAACTGTGTACAAATTTAGTGAACCACTAATTTTAATTCTCTTATTAAAACTATTCCCGGCAGACAAATCGATCTGATAACTTAAAATTCCTTGGAAGGCCTTTACAATTTCATGAAGCAGGGGGAAAAAAGGTCAGCTTTCTGCTGAAATACAGTTCAGTTCAACCAAGCCTTTGCTGTTGAGTTGTAGCCTCCAATGTCATTTAAAGTTAGAATAGATTTGTAATAGCTTAGTAAGCTCAGTAAGTAACCAGTTACCTAATGAAGATGATTTCTTCATGTGTCAGCAGCCCCCTTTGTGGGGTTTTTTTTTTTTTTTGCTGTTTGCTGCCTGTGGCTAATCTGCCTTTTGGGCTATCAAATCCAGACATTTTACGATGCTGGTAGTGGTATTCATCTGAAATGCTGCTGCCTTTTGTTTACTTCTTTGCCTGGCTTGAAATGCTTACTCTGATCATCTGGTGGCCCCGCTAATGTGATTTGCACTCCCAGGCTCTGCAGGTACTTAGGAGTCTTTAAAAGAGAATTAAGCCTTGGCCTGCCACCCTGCTAGTTTATGAATTCAGGAACCACAGGGAGTTTGTTTTTCTTTGGCAGTTTTTGAGATGTTTCTTTTTCTTTCCTTTTTTAATGTCTGCTGAAGATTTTAAGATAGATTGGGTTTGTGCTCATGAACTTTTCTGGGTTTTCTGCATTAACATTTAAGGTTCATATGACAATCCTGAGAATCTGTGGACATATTTAACAGTTATATCAGTTTGCAGTAGCATTAATCATCACATCATGCTCAATAGATTACAGCATTTAGGCGTGAAAGATACTGTTCTAAAATGGTTCACATCATACCTATCTGGTAGAACACAACAAGTCAAAATTGATCAGCAAACATCTGAACATTACAAACAGGAATAATTTCTGCCCTATCAGCCCTCCTCTTTAACATTTATCTTCAACCCATCTGCTCCATCTTTTAAAAATTCCAGTTAAATTATCATATATATGCGGACGACATAATGTTGTACCTCCTGTTTAACATCCACAACCCCTCTTTATAACAAGTCACAGATTGTTTTACGGAATTATCGGCATTGCTAACGAACCACAACCTTAAGATCAACATTAATAAAACTGAAGTACTGTATGTAACAAGAAACCAGAGCTTCAGCCCCCCTCCACCCCTTCACATCCATCAAGATCCAAGACATCAACATTTCAGTCAAAAGCGAGCTAAAGTATCTTGGTGTAATAATCAATCGCACCCTCAATATGACTTCACAAATCAGACAAACAACAAGGAATATTTTCTTCAAACTCAAATTGTTGAAGCAGCTTCTCCCGTTGCTGCCCCAACACGACTTTAAATCGGTTATAAATGCAATTATCACACCACACTTTGACTTTGCCAACACAACCCTACAAGGTTCTACTAAACAAACACTAAGACACTTTCAATTAGCCCAACACGCTGTATCTAGGACTGCCATGAATAGCAACCCCTTTGATCACATTACCCCCATACTGTATACTCTCCACTGGCTCCCTGTACAAAGCCATATCATCTATAAAATACTAGTCACAACTTTTAAACTAATCAAAGAAATCGCCCCATCATACCTCTCCACACTCATCACCAGGGACACTGTCACTCACTCTCAGCATGACTGCAATAAAAACAAACTAGCAATACCAACTGACTTCAGGAAATCAAGGAAAATTACAAACAAAAAAGCATTCTCCCACTTTGCCCCTAACCTCTGGAATAACCTCCCAGAACACCTAAGAGAAGCAAACGACCTCCTCACTGTCCGAAAAAAACTCAAAACCCATCTATTCACCCTTCACTTTGGATCCTCTACTAACCTCCACTTAAACCCTTCTAAATAAGTCGCCGATCACACCTCCCTATAACCCTCAAGAATGCTTCATTACATTATACTGCATCGGTCAACACCCCTAACACACACCGAAATGGTACATAGCTCAATGTAAGTGTATATAGTTCTATGTAAATCAGTCTTGATAGTTAATGTATATAGTTAGAGTTCTCTGTAATTGAAGATGTACCTTTCACTGTACTATTCAAATTGTTCATTGTAAACCGCATTTGATCTTTAGGAAAATGCGGTATAGAAATTAGTAATAAATAAATAACAAGTTGGTCGGCTACTGGCTGTCTCCCCTTACGCTATAACGGCGACTTTGAGCCTGGGAGGCAAGGGGGGCCAGCGAGTTGGGTGACGGCGGGTCTGGAGTTTCTAGGGCAACTGCGTATGCAGACGCAGGGGGAACTAGACTCGTTTCAGTCACTGACGAGGAGATACTTGATTGCGCCTCATTCGTTCTACTTCTACTTGCAGATGCGACATTACGTTCGGGCGTTGCAACAGACTCTGAGCTTGCGCCTTTGCCATAAGGGGGCATGGGACTTTATCGCTGAGGAGGACCAGCATTTTACATTGCGATCCCTGAGAGAAGAGTGGCATCCGGGTGGGGACCGGGGACCACTGGAGGCATTGATTCAGAGATGGCATCGAGAAGGTGGGGTGCACCTCGCCGTGGAAGACTTACAAGATGCTTTTCAGCGGCTTTGATTGGTTTCTGAAGCGGTTCGGTTCCAGGAAATCCAGTATAGGCTCATGTGGCGGGCTTATGTGCCTAATGTGTGGGCGGCTAGGATGGGGGTGCTCTCGACAGATGTGTGTCAGCTGTGTATTGCCCAGAGAGGGACCATGATGCATCGATTTTGGGAATGTGCGTGTATTGCGCCACTCTGGCACGCGGTGCATACTGCCTTGCGGGTCTGGAGGCCTCCGGGAGCGGTCCTCTCGCCGGAGTGGTGTTTATTTGGCGTCCCCAGTACCAGAGGTCACAACAGTACTAACTCCATTACTAGGGCTGGGGCGGGGGTTATTTCGCCCAGGGAGGGGGTTAGTGAGGCTTCATCGACGGATGGGTCTAGCTGTGAGGATGGCTCAATGGGGCATGAGAGTGACGCGAGGGTGGTACCTGCAGCTATGGCTAAGTGGGATGTAAAGCTATATGATAGGGGTTTTCTTGTGGTGAAGCACTGTATTCTCAAACATTGGGTGGAGGATAAACCCCCTGGGATTGGGGAATGGCGCCAAAGCCTGCTTGTCCTACAGGGCCTTGAGAGGCGGACGGCCCAGATTCTGGGGGGGGAAGAAGCAAGAGGACTTTGAAAAGATTTGGTGGGGGGTTCTCTGAAGACTTTGTGGGCAAGTATTCAGAGGGAGATTGGGAGTGTGACAGATGTGAGAGGGTGTGTGTGTGAGAGGGGTGCAGCTCCAGAACCGTCTAGCGGCCTGTAGGGAAGGGGAAGACGGGGTGGGGGGTTTGGGAGGTTGGAGTTAAGGGGGTGGGGAGGGGAAAGGTGGGGCTTGGGAGGAGTGGGAGGGTTTTAGAATGTATTGAAGGTATTGGTTTCTTGTTATGTTGGTTGCTATCTTGCCCTAATCTGACTCATCTGCTGAGGGTGCCAGGGGGAGGTCTGGGAAGGGTGAGAGTTCTGAGGGGTGGGTGAGCGAGCCTTCGGTACTACAGTACCCGCCACTCCCAGATATTTGTCTTCTGCTGAGGCGCCTCTCGCTAGAACTATGCTTGTTCGGCTCATTTATTTCTCTCAAGCTCTCTGGGACGTGTTAATAATGCCTGTTTTCCTGTCTATACTATGTTTGCTGTGTTTCCTGAGCTTAGGTGGCAAGATGTTTATGTTGATTTATAGTGAAAAGCAATAAAAAAGATTTGACATAAATAAATAACAAATTGTGTATCCATGTGTGAATTTCTTTTACAATTGCCACTGTTCACTAATGCCATGAAGCAAGTATGAGAAAGGGTAGAATTTGGACAATAAAGACTGGGAAATGAATCAAGAAAAGTGTTTTTCTGTCATGTTCAGCTTAGTATTGCAAAAATGTCTTGGAAGATGGCTGGAAAATTAGCAATAAGTTTTATTTATTTTTATGTAACTAGGCTTATATACCGCTTTTCTACAAGTCAAAGCGGTGTACATTCAGGTACTGTATATAGATTTCCCTTGTCCCTGAAGGGCTCACAATCTATTAGTTTTTACCTGAGGCAATGGAGGGTTAAATGTCTTGCCCAAGGCCAAAAGGAGCACCTGTGGGACTAGAAACCCCAGTCCTTCTGGCCCAAGGTTTCTGTCCCCTGAATGCCAGGCCCTACAGCCTGAGGTAATTTGCTCCCACCACTAGGCCACTCCTCCCTCATTTGTTATTTATATTGTGGCCTGCTAGTTCCTCCATCTCCTTTTTTATTCTGGTGTAAGCAGAATTAGGGCTGCGATTCTGGTGCCACAGACCTTCATGCACAGCTGGTTTTTTTCGGCCACTTTAACAGACCTTCCTATTAGTCTAGTCTGGTTATTGCAGCAACAGTCGGCCAGGATCCATGCCACAGAGCTGCTTCCAGAACCCTGTATAATAGGCTCTATATCCCACCACCAAGTGTTGCTTTTGACAATGACCAAGACTCCCTCCTCTTCTCCACAGCATTCCCATCCATTCTGAGGTACAAAAGGCCTGATGGGGGGAATCTAAATGGGAACTCTATATTGGTCCATAAAGCTCTTCACCAACAGCATGCATCACACCTCCAAACCCTTCTAACCCACCTAGAACTCCGGTAGACCTACACGGCAGACCACAAGCAATGCGCTCACAGTGCCACACGAGAGAACAAAATTCAATCACCAAACCTGCAACCACACATTCGACTTGTATGCCCCTTCACTATGAATCTCCCTCCCAACCAGAATCCGGAGCAACAGGAACCTCTCCTCATTTCAAAAACAGCTGAAAACCCATCTTTTCAGTGAACACCTACGATCTCCACAGAACAGCGACCACTAAGCACTTCGCCTGTTACACTGTGGATGAAGTGAGACTGACTGAAAACCCAAAATTCTGATAAGTCAAAAAACCTTGATGCATGCCATTTCAGAAATGTAAATATGTTTAATCCCCCTCTGTGGCACCCCCTCCCCACCACCCAGTGATGGTTTACCCCCCCCCCCATTATAATGTATCCCCCACTTTGTTGTAAACTGCTTTGACCCAGTGAAAAACAGTATATAAGCACAGCTAAATAAATAAACTCTGTATAGCAGCATATAGTCATGGAGCCACTAAGCTGGCCTTTCATGTAATTTATTTCAATCTCCAGGAACAAACAGGAAGTCAGCCTTCACATATGGGTGACATCGGCACCGACGGATCCCGGCGTGGGAACACTCTGCAGCATCCAATAGGAAAGCTTTTGAGAGTGTTCCTCCATGCATGCGTGGCTGCCTACCCGCCTTTGCTCCTGGTCTCCTTGTCTCCTTAGTCATCTTTTTTCTGCTGAGCCATTGAGACCTTGTCCCTGTCAGCCGTGTCAAGAGACTTCTTAGGTTTTTTTTGTAACATCGTCAAATACTTTAGTTTTTTGCCTTCCTGTCGCCGACTCGACTTCCCGTCAATTCCACTCCCATTACTATTTTCTTTTTTAATTTTTTTTATAATTTTTTCTTTCATTTTTTCTTGTATCTTGTCGGGCTCACGCAATTTGACTTTGCCTCATTCCTTTTCTCAGAAATGGAAAAGCCCTACAGTGATTTAAAAAAAATGCTCAAAGTGTGCTAGCACAATTTCCTCACTGACAAGCATAGCTGGTGCCTCAAGTGTTTAGGCCCAGACCATGATGTAGATTCCTGCCCCTCCTGTCGCCACATGACTGTCAGAGGTAGGAAGAACCAGTGATAAACAGAAGGCTAAGCTTATTCAGTGCACTCCTCGGGGGCGTTGACTCCATTTAAGTCCTCCCATACCTTTAGATCCCCACATAGTCAAAAGGACAAGCATCGATCTGAGTCTCCAGTGCAAAAGAAGAAAAAGACGTCGATAGCATCAAGATCATCGACCTAGAGGTCGGCCTTGACATAGTCACTAACACTCCTCTCATTCCGATGCAGACCAGCCAGCAAAGCAACCCTGGTGAGAGGCCTCACCCTCCAAAGCCGTAAAGGGGATAAGGGATGCCCCTGATACCGGCGCCAGGAGTTTTGGCCCACACAATCATGTCTGGAGCCAATTCTCCCCTGGTACAGACGCTCGATGACTGGATCATCGCCATTGAAAAGAGCATCGCTGCGCTCCTGGTGGTAGTGACACTGTTGGCATCGGGGGTATTGCAATCTGCACCAGTTCTACCACCACCGGTGGCCACGGAAAACCCTCTCGATACCCCTCCTCAGGCATAACCTGCGTCAAGCAACTAGTACTGAGGTCCTTATGAGGCCTCCTATAACGCCAGTGTTAGGCATGTTTAGATGACATGAGTAACACTGGAGTTATAGGAGGCCTCATAAGGATTATTTTGATTTCCTTTTAAACTCTGATTCTGCTCCAGAGGCCTCTGACTCCAAATCCATTGATTCTGTTACCATCAGGGATGTGTCATCAGATCCATCGCCTCCTTATGAGCATCGAAGGTCTCCACCCGAAGATGTCTTTTCAAGATTTTATTAAGGATATGGTGGTTGCCCTGGAGGTGTCGGTGGCTATGGAGACAGGACCCAGAGTTGAGGAGCTGCATATTCTCCAGTATCCATCGGCACCGAAGGAGATGGCAACCCTCCCGGTGCTTAACATCTTGAGAAATTTGATGGCTCGAATGTGGGAATCTCCCATGTCAACTCCTGCATTCTGTAAGAGACTGGATACTCTTTAGAGTGTCCTTCCTTCTCCAGGGTTTCAAAAACCTCAACTCCCTCACCACTCTATGGTATTTGAGTCTGCCATGAGAAGAATTAAAAGTCAAAAGAATCACTCCTCAGTTCCTCCTGGAAGGGAGTAAAGAATCCTTGATGCCTTGGGAGAAAGGCCTTCCAGGCAACAATGTTGGCTTCCAGAATAGATTCTTATATGCTATATATAGACATGTTCCTTGGGGGATGTCTCAAGGGATCTAGCAGAATTTACCACCTTGCTGCCTCCTGAGAAACAGGCAGCTTATCAGATTTTAGTCATACATGCCCAGAACACTTCCAAATTTCTAACAAGGGCAGCCTTTGATGCCCTTGAGGCCAACAGCAGGGCGGCTGTAGCCTGCATTGGAGCTAGATGCCTGGCTTCAGGCATCTGACCTTGATCAATGGGTCCAAGATAAGTTAATTAACATTCCATGCAATGGAGAGAACCTTTTTGACCAGAGGTGGAGGGAAAAGGCAGGTGAGTTAGAGACAGATGACCTCACCATGAAGAGGCTTTCTAGAAAGACTGCAGATCCTTCTAAAAAGAAGACTGCCACCAAGAAACCCTTCTTCCCAAAGAAGAAATGTTACTATCCACCCTATCATTCCTATTCCTCCTATTCTGCTGCACAACGACAGAGGCAGCAGAGCCAGAAACAACCCAGGAAACACAAGGTTACCAAGCCACAACCTGCTCCTCCTGCTCAACCATTTGAGTTTTTTAATCCTTTCTGGGGAGCATGGCCAATCATCCCAGGGAGACTAGTGCATTTCGCACACTGCTGGAGCACCATCACCTCAGAACCCTGAACTTTACATCTAGTAGGCCAGGGTCTGCACTTGAAATTCAGAGATCTTCTACCCACTCATTTTGTAGGCCACCCCTCCTTAGATCTCCATCAAACTACCTTGTTACAACAGGAGATTCACTCTCTACTACTTCAGAGGGCAATAAAGGAAGTACTCTCTCTCAATAAGGCCTAGGGTTCTACTCCTGATACTTTCTTATCCCAAAGAAGATGGGAGGCCACAGGCCTATACTAAATCTCTGAAATATCAACAAATTCCTGGTCAAGGAAAAATTCAAAATGATTTCTCTGGGTACCCTTCTTCCTTACCTTCAACCAAATGATTGGCTTTGCTCCTTAGACCTAAAGAATGCTTATACACACATCCTCATCCACCCAGATTACAGAAAGTGCCTCAGATTTGTTTTCTGGAACAATTATTACAAATATCATGTCCTTCCCTTCGGTTTAGCCTCTGCACCCAGAGTGTTCACAAAGTGTCTGGCTGTGGTCGCAGCCTATCTTTGAACTTTGGGGATCTTTCTGTTCCTGTACTTAGACGATTAGTCACTGCTGCCCTCAAAAAGACCATCCACGTCTTACAGGAGTTAGGGTTTGTCATAACTTTTCCAAAATCACACCTCACTCCAACTCAAAATCTAGAGTTCATAGGAGCTCGCATAGACATGCTCCAAGCCCGAGCTTTTATGACAGATGTGCCAAACTAATAACCTTGGTCTCACAAGTCCAACAACAAGCGTCAATAACAGCCAGAACATTCCTAAGCCTTTTAGGCCACATGGCCACCACAGTCCATGTCATCCCATATGCCCATCTAAACATGAGACTAGCACAATGGACTCTCTCACAGCAGTAGAAGCAATCCACAAACCAACTCTCAGAATCCATCATCATCACTCCTCAGATGAGGCCAACCCTTCAGTGGTGGTGCAAACTGCACATCCTCTTCATAGGGTTATGTTTTCAAAGGTCTGTACCACAGTGTACCTTGATGACCGATGCATCAAAACTAGGTTGGGGGGCTCACCTGAAAGGTCTTATGACCCAGGGTCTATGGACTACTCAAGAGAATCTCCTACACATCAATCTCCTCAAACTCACAGCAATCTTCAACTGCCCAACTCAGGGACCGCTCAGTCCTCATCAAGACAGACAACCAGGTGCCATATTTTATATAAACAAACAGGGAGGGACAGGCTCTCTCCCCTTATGCAGAGATGCCATCCAGTTGTGGAACTGGGCAATCTCTCGGGGAATTCACCTCCATGAAGTATACCTTCCAGGAACAGAGAATTCCTTAGCCAACTGACTGAGTGGCATCCTCTATTTACACAAGTGGCAGCTGGAACCTCAAGTAGCACAACACTTGTTCCATCTTTGGGGGAAGCCAATAATCAACCTCTTTGCTTGCCTTTTAAACTTTCAATTACCTTATTTCTGCTTAAGGATTCCATCCCCTCACAGGGAGAACTCGGATACGTTTCTCCTCCATTGGGGACGGAATCTTTTCTATGCTTTTCCTATTTTTCCCCTCATAGCAAAGACACTATTCAAGCTTCAGGCCGACAGGGAAATGATGATCCTCATTGCCTCTTACTGGCCCAGGCAACCGTGGTTTCCTCTGCTTCTTCAGCTAGCTCGGAAAATCCCCTCAACCTCGGTTGCTCTCCCAACCTTCTCTCTCAGGAACAGGGGACCCTCCTGCACCCCAGACTCAAGACACTTCACTTGACAGCCTGGCTCCTGAGCAGGTAGTCCTCTCATACCTAGGACTTGTCAGACGGCTGCCTGAGTGAGAATGTTCACAGTCTTGGCAAGTGCATATATCAATATGATTTGCAAGGGATTGTGGGAAATGCAGTCCATTCACACCAGACACAGCTGCTCACAATAATTAGTTGTGCTTGAGTGTAAAGCCAATAGGATATTTATTTATGGGGTTATTTCTCCCAACACAGATATGCTTGGTAGCACATAAAACAGGATACTTGCTTTCAGTGTTAAACTTAGAAAAACAAAATCAGGAAAACAACAGATGAACTTGTCAGGCAATCAAATGAAAAGAATAAAGACCTGGTTGGTAACAAACTGGTCTTTTCTGTAGGCTTTAGCTAATATTTTCTTAGCAGTGTTTCAAACAACAAGCAAAACCCACAAAGAAGGGAAAAACTGTTCTTTTCAGGTTAACTTCTTATATTTTCACACATAGACTCAGAAGTGATTCCCTCAGAGCTCACAAGCAATTAGGTAAGGCTCAATTGCTAGCAGTTACCCAGCTGAAACCCCTTAGCTGGCTTGCTTTCTACTGCGTGGCTCAAATCCTACTTCAGGAGCTTTTCTGAGTAGATTAAAGAACAAGTTTGTATTTCTTTGTGATGGTTGTTGTACTTTGTAACAGAAAATTACCAAAGGAGTTTAGACAGAGAGCAATCCATATATTCACAGCCTGTATCTAAGACCGCTCCCCCTTCTTCAACAATCATGGGTTCAATATCATGGATTGGCACAGAGGAATTTCTCAATGTAGCGCTCTCAGGAGAATAGTTGTTTCCCTGCTGTCTTTCAAGGTTATAGCTAGGGCATAGATCAGTGTTCATACCTGAGCTTCCATTGCTGTTAGAGTTCCTCTCTAAATAGCCTGGCCAGTATGTAGTCCAGTTCTTATGTCCAGCCTTCCAATCCAGATCCCTGGACACTGGATCTCTCTTCACATACCTTCTGGCACGGGTCCTAGGGTCCCTTCCAAGTGCAGCCGTCTCCCTCACAGGTACCGTCTGGAGATGCCTAGCTCTGCAGCACCACTCCTCTGGTTTTCCCCAGTCCAATGGTGTACGCTGGCCTTTTGAATGTCTCCCAGTATACGTACTGCTCTGGACTCCTTTAGACCTCCCAAATGCTTTTCTCTTCTTTCTTCCAAAGGGTTTCTTGCCCTCTCTGTCCGTCCGCACTGGCTTCTGCTTCTGATGATCCTCCAGATGAAACTGAGGATAATTCTGAGGATAATTCTCTGTAGAATAAACTCTACCTTTATTCTGCTTTGATGAGTGCTCCACCCTAGCACAGCGCAGCTGTGCTGAATCAGGCCCTGCCCTTTGAGATGAGTGCTTGGGGATTACCTCATAGCCCTCCTGATTGAACACACGTTTCCCCACTTCAGCTCCTCTAATGGCTGTTGGAAACCTGGTGCATTCTGGGACTGGTAGTCTTTTATGGGAAAATTCTGTTTTCTTATTTCTACCAGAACTGACAGGTTGCTTGTTCAGAGTCACTTCACCTTTTCTATAGCTCCTTCCTGAGCTATGATAAGCTTCCTTATCACAGACTTCAAGAGGAGGTTTTACAGGTTCTCCTATCTTCCAGAAAAGGCGTTCTTATGTTTTCAAGTGGCGCAGGTTTGCCATTTGGTGTTCACAGAAAACACTAAATCCTTACACACGTTCAGTTCCAGATCTACTTCTGTACCTGCTCCACATTCTCCTCTGGCCTCAAGACCAACTTGGTGAGGGTACATTTATCTGCCATTGCGGCCTCTCACCATATTTTGGAAAACTGGACTTTCTTCACACATGCCTTGGTGGCTAGATTCATGAGGGGTCTACTCATGACAAAACCACCTCACCACCCACAGTGTGGGATTTAAATGTTGTTGTACAGCTCATGCATGGCCACTTTGAATCCATGGCATCAGCTTCTTTAAAATTCTTAACATGGAAAGTTCTTTTTCTCATTGCAGTAACCTCTGCCCATAGGATCACTGAACTGCAAGCTTTGGTGGACTATGCTCCATATACTACATTCCACCACGACAAGGTGGTCCTTTGGACACATCCTAAGTTCTTACCGAAGGTTGTCACCTCTTTCCACTTGAACCAATCCATCTCAGTTCTAACATTCTTTCCAAGACCTCATAACTCCCCTGCTGAGGCTAGACTACATACTCTGGATTGTAAAAGAGCATTTGGAGCACTCCTCGTGAGGTAGTCCAGTGTGCGGAGGACAAGTTTTCTAAATTTGAAAAAGATTATGTAGAACAAATTGACCGAATTGAGCATCACTTCTGGGGTCCTTGTCCAGGCAATAGTGAACTGCAAAGGTATGAAGTGAAGATCAGGTAGCTGCTTGGTAGTTTTCTGAAATAGGAACGGAACGGAGATTAGCTACAGTGGTATCCATGGCCCGGATATTATGGGCAGTGACATGGTGCTGAAGAGATGGACCAGCTTGCGTGTAAGTGAAAGATATGAAGTCTGCTAACCAGTTACAAATTGTTCTTTTGGAAACTGGTAGCCCCAGATGACTTTGGTCAAAGGAGACAAATAGCTGAGAGGATTGCCGATGAGCCCTAGTACAGTCAAGGAAGAAGGATAATGAGCTGAGTCTGTTCAATCATTGCTGCAACCTCTGGTTGTGCCAGGACTCTTCTCTCGTGTGGCAGTCGGTGGCTAGGGAGTCCCATATGTGAAGACTGACTTCCTGTTTGTTCCTGGAGATAGCGTAGTTATTCACCTGTAACAGGTGATCTCTGGGAACAGCAGGAATCAGTTTTCACAATCCACCCATCTTCCCTTCAAGTTATCCCAATTTTTCTTTTTAATCTCAATTTGTCTCCGCTATACACCTAACTGAGGAGACCAGGAGCGAAGGCGGGAAGGCAGCCACGGATGCGTGGAGGAATGCTCCCAAAAGCTTTCCTATTGGATGCTGGGGAGTGTTCCTACGCTGGGCTTCCCATATGTGAAGACTGATTCCTGCTGTTCCCGGAGATCACCTTTACAGGTGAGTAAGTACGCTTTTTGTTCATATATGGTAAATTTTGCTTAAGTGCTGCAGTTGGCATGGGCTGAAAAGAGTAACCTATATAAATGAAAAAAGCATTAGAGATTCACATTCATTAGCATACATTCTGTTTAACATGCCTTAAATTTAGTGTGTGAACAACCTATTTAGCGCATGTTAACTTACGAATGAACACACACAAAATCGGTTTGCATGCATTAAAAATTATTAACATAAATGTGTGAAGCCAATCTAAAAAACGGTCTGAAAATTGTGAAAAAAGGTCAAACTAAATTTTTTTCTCCTATGTACATCCCTAGAAAGCAATTATGACGGGCAGAAATACTTGAGAGGACTAGTTATACTCTACATCCACAGCATGGCCAGAAGCAAATTTGTCTTCTGTATATTTTGTCCTCTGTTTCCTGTAATTCAAGAGCCATGGCAATTTCTGCAGACTTTGTCTGTTGCCTTGGGATTCTGTCTTGTCAGGCTATTTTTCCATTACTTTTGCTTCTTGTCATCCATCCAGCCGCTAAGGCCAGATGTTGCTCTCTCGCTTCCACTGCTAATATTTGTGAGGTTGGAACATTTTAATCTCACTGCCTCTAAAGTCAGCCAATTCTCCTTCCCTGCCTCCCTTCCCCCCATGGTAGTAACACCACCACTGTTGAAGGCCCAGCAGAATACTACCAAAGCTCATAGTAAAGTCACTGGACATCTGTGCAAGAGGGAAGGAGACAGCAGCAGGAAGAAACAGAATTGCAAGACCTAGTGAAGAACTATAGGAAGAAGACCGAGAAGAGAAAGTGAGGGAGGACAGGATAAAAAGAGAGAATAGATGAAGGGGAGGAAAGGAGAATGAAGATGTAAGAATGGGAAAGAGGAGGCAGGAAAGAAGAGGAAGAGAAATGAAAAGGCTGGAGATGAGAGGGACAAAATACTGAAAGGGGACAAGAATAAATGAGGCTGGAGGGACAGGAAAAAAACTTAAGGGAGGAAGCACACATCAAGATGGAAGAGAAAGGATCAGAGGAGACAAGAGAGAACTGAGTAAGACAAAAGAGATTAAAAAAGGAAATAGGAGATATAAAAAAGAATGGATGGTAACGGAGAAAATGTGAACCTAAATTGAGAAAAGAAAAAAATGAAAAAATAAAACATTGAAATGTACAAGGAGGCGTGGCCTAGTGGTTGGGGCAAGGTACTACAGGCCGGAAGGTCGGTGGTTCAAATCCCACTAGAGGACAGCAACCTTGGGCCGGAAGGACTGGGGTTTCTAGTCCCACAGGTGCTCCTTGTGGTCTTGGGCAAGCCACTTAACCTTCCATTGCCCATGTTCCCTGTAAGTATTAGTGTATGTGTCTCATATCCCCTCGTGTTAAATGTATCCCCCAACCGCTTTGACCCGGTGAAAAGCGGGATATAAATGCAGCTAAATATATAAGTAAATACAAACAGATTGGAAAACTTTTAAAGCACTTTTTTGTATAATAATGTAGATACTAGACACACTATGGGGCTTGTTTACAAAGCCGCGGTAGCGGTTTCCGATCGTTATCGGAGCTGCAGCCCCATTGAATCAGTGGGGCTGTGGCTCCGATAACGAGCGGAAACCGCTAACGCAGCTTTGTAAACAAGCCCCTATATGTAAAAATAAGCTGAATTTTCCAGTGGTTGCAGCATAATCTACCATGGGTTTCTGTGACAACCAAGGGGGGAAAGTACCTTGTATTTCTGAAAAGATTTCACTTATTATTGAGAGAGGGCACATTGAACAGAGTATAAAACTATAGTCACTCTTAAGCAGTAAGAAAACATATTGACTAATGCTCTACCAAAGAACTCCATTCACTTTGAAACAGAGGTGGGATGTCTTGTCTCTCATTGTTTTTAAGTGCTTTTAGTATCTTTAGGATAGAACATTTTGTTCTCATAATACGTTTTGCGATTAGTAGACTTGTTCTTTGAAGTACTAAACTGTAAAAAAAAAAAAAAAAAAAGGCTTGTATTTCTAGAGTTTTGTTTTTCAAGTGCTATCAAGTCAATGCTGACTCCTGGCAACCCAACAGCCCCCTGGGTTTTCTTAGCAAAGTATGACAAGTAGATTGCCAGGCCTTTTCTTCCATGGTAATGGACAGTTAAGTGACCTTCCCAAGGTCACAATTAGTGCCAGTGGGCATGAAACCCTGATCTCTTGGGTTTTAGGCTGCTGCTTTAACCACTAGGTGGCTACTCCACTGAATTTTCTGGAATAGGAAGTTTGAAAAATAACAAACTGAAGTTTATCTTATGTATCTTGCTTTTACTGACAGCATTAAAGAAATAATGTTTACTCTTTGTCAGAGTCTCACTGTATATCAGAGTTTTTGGTATTTTGTTTTTGTAATTGCAATCATTATTTAAGAGTGATGGTATTACATTTTTTCAAAGGTTTAGAGCAAGGGTATAGTTAATAGATAACCAGGGAGCTAGGCTGATTTTGATAAGTATTTTCTGGTGTACAAAATATTCTTCTTAAATAGGATATTTAGGCGTGCTTTGCATAAGCGATAGTGCTCATTGTGGAGGGTTCAGTTATTTCTAATTGTTTTCTGCTTTGGCTGTCTGTATGCATCTATTTGTTTGCACAGATGCTTATGCCCCTTTTTCCTTTCAGCTGGACTGCTTCAAAGCTTCTTCCAGCTGGGACCCCATCCCTTGCTGGTGGAATTATATGGCACTATATGTAAAAACTACTATTAAAGCTTTGGAATTACAGAACTTAAAAGGGAGAGAGGAGGCATTGTGGGTTAAACTAGAAAGAGGGAAAGAGAAATCTATTTGCATTGGAGTGATATACAGACCTCCCTCACAAGAGGAAGAGGTGGACAGAGAGTTAATTGAAGACATACGCAGCATTGCTAGGAAAGGGGAAGTGCTACTGATAGGAGATTTCAATATGCCAGATGTTGATTGGCACATTCCTGCTGCAGTATCATCTAGAAGTAAGGAGATCCTGGATTCTCTACAGGGAGAACTATTCAGGCAATTGGTAACAGACCCCACACGTGAAGGGGCCATACTGGACTTGGTGCTTACCAATGGTGAAAGTGTTTCTGATGTTGTAGTGGGAGATCATTTTGCATCCAGTGATCACCAGATGGTGTGGTTCAGTATTAGGACTAGGGCTGTTAGAATCCATTCCAAGGTGAGGATCTTAGACTTTAGGAAGACTAACTTTGCGAAGATGGGCCAATACCTCAGGGAGTCGTTAGTGGGATGGGAACAGCTGGGGGATGTAGAAAAACAGTGGGCAAAACTGAAAGGGGGTATTTTAAGGGCAACCAACCTTTTTGTTAAAATGGTAAATAAAGGCAAAAGGAACAGGAGACCGCTATGGTTTTCGAAGGAAGTAGCTGAAAAAGTGAAGAAAAAGAGGGAGGCCTTCATGAAATACAAGAGATCACAGAGAGCAGAAGATAGGCATCTGTATTTGGAAAAACTTAGAGAAGCTAGCAAAGTAGTCAAGAAGGCAAAGATTCAAAAGGAGGAGGAAATAGCCAATGCAATAAAATGGGGGGATAAGACATTTTTCAGATATATTAGTGAGAAGAGGAAGAGCAAAAGTGGTATTGTCAGACTCAAGGGTGCAGGGGGGGAATATGTAGAAGCTGATAAGGATAAAGCGGAATTGCTTAACAAATATTTTTGTTCTGTGTTCACAGATGAAGAACCAGGAGCAGGACCTCAGAAAACACCCACAAATAAGAACAGAAGCGAGGGACATCTTGAACTATTTTCAGAAGACTGTGTTCGTGAGAAACTAGCTCAACTTAAAGTAGACAAAGCGATGGGACCGGATGGGATACACCCTAGAATACTGAGGGAACTTGGGGACGTTCTAGCAACTCCACTGACTGACCTTTTCAATGCCTCGTTGGAGTCAGGAGTGGTGCCAAAGGACTGGAGAGAGGCTCATGTGGTGCCTTTACACAAAAGCGGAAGTAAGGATGTGGTTGAAAACTACAGGCCGGTTAGTTTAACTTCGGTGGTGAGTAAATTATTGGAAACGCTGCTGAAAGAGAAAATAGTGAGGTTTCTGGAGTCCAGCGGATTACAGGATCCAAGGCAGCATGGATTCACCAGAGGCAGGTCTTGTCAGACAAATCTGATTGATTTTTTTGACTGGGTGACCAGGGAGTTGGACCGAGGGAGAGCTCTAGATGTGGTGTATTTAGATTTCCGTAAAGCCTTTGACACTGTTCCTCACAGGCGACTTATAAACAAACTGAGCACCCTAGGGATGGACCCTAAAGTTACTGCTTGGGTTAGAAATTGGTTGGGTGGGAGGCGACAAAGAGTACAAGTAAATGGAGCTCACTCTGAGGAGAAGGATGTTACCAGTGGTGTGCCCCAGGGATCTGTCCTTGGTCCAATTCTTTTTAACATCTTTGTTAGTGATATAGCGGAAGGGCTGTCGGGTAAGGTTTGCCTCTTTGCGGATGATACCAAAATCTGCAATAGAGTAGACACCCAGGAAGGGGTAGATAACATGAGGAGGGATCTAGCTAAGCTTGAAGAATGGTCTAGAATTTGGCAGCTGGGATTTAATGTTAAAAAATGTAAGGTCATGCATTTGGGCTGCAGCAATCCAAGGGAGCAATACAGTATAGGAGGTGAAGTACTTTTGTCCACTAAAGAAGAGCGGGACCTAGGCGTGGTTGTGTCTGATGATCTTAAAGTAGCTAAACAGGTGGAAAAGGCGACAGCAAAAGCTAGAAGGATGCTTGGGTGCATACGGAGAGGAATGGCTAGCAGAAAAAAGGAGGTGATAATGCCTCTGTATAAGTCTTTGGTGCGACCTCATTTGGAGTATGGTGTGCAATTCTGGAGACCGCACCTTCAAAAGGATGTGAACAGGATGGAGTCGGTGCAGAGGGTTGCTACCAAAATGATTAATGGGCTTCATTATAAAGCATATGAGGACAGACTTAAGGATCTTAATATGTACACCTTAGAGGAAAGGCGGGATAGAGGTGATATGATTGAGATGTTTAAATACATCCGTGGCATAAATGTTCAGGGAGAGAGCCTCTTTCAATTGAAAGCAAGTTCTGCTACGAGGGGACATGGGATGAGGGTGAAGGGAGATAGATTCAGGAGTGATATGCGGAAATATTTCTTTACGGAAAGAGTAGTGGATCCGTGGAATAGTCTCCCAGTGGAGGTGGTAGAGATGAGGACAGTAACTGAATTCAAGAAAGCATGGGACCAACACAGAGGATCTCTAAAGGCAAAAAGTGGACTGTTGTAGTTGTTATGGAAGGACAGACTAGATAGGCCATGTGGTCTTTTTCTGTCGTCATATTTCTATGTTTCTATGTTTCTATGAATTAGAGCTACAGGCCATTATCATGGCTCAGTGCAGAGCCGCCACGAACGGGGGAGCCTGACTCCCACCTGGCAGAGTAATTGCTGTGGGCTACAATCACAGCCAAATGCAGAGCTTCTGCCAGTGGAAGCCAATCTCCTGCTCGCATAAGTCAGGCCATGATCGCGGCCAAATGGAGCGCCATTGGCAGAAGAGAGGTCTGCTGAGCATAGGGAGAAGACAACAGATGAGTATTTGCAAGGGGGGGTGAACATAAAAGGGGAGGGGATCACTCCAGGGAGAGAAGAATGAAGGCAAAGGGTAAGAGTGTAAGGGGAAAGGGACAGAAGGATAGATTATGGGAAGGGAAACAGAGGTGAAGTGGGAGATGCACAGACATACTCTGGCCCCCCACAGCACATACATGCGCATGCCCATGCACAGCCATTCTATACTATATATATGTGCATGCGCGCATACGCCCTCCCTCCCTATTTCAGTACACATACATGTGAACACCCATGCCCCCATCACCACACACCACGTATGTGCGCGCACCCACACACATACTACCACATGCATGTGCATTCTTTTACACACACACACACACACACTACTCCCATACCACATGTATTCACATGCCTACAGACCTCTACCCCTTACCATATGCATGCGCACGCGCACACACACACACACACCCCTACCTCCACACCACATATATATGAATGCCAACACACATGTAGTCCACCTTCACACTACATAACCCTGGGCTACAGACAGAGGCCATGCCTCCACTACACATATGTGGACACATGCCACTGTCATGGTACAGCACACACCCCAGGTCACACTCCAACACACACACAGACCTGGATATATGCACACACACACTTGAACGAACTTGACACGCCTACCATACTTCCCTGATTATACATATACAGATGTAAGCCATTCTTGCATCATTCTATATCACTACACAGACATGCACACTCAGACACACTCTGTCAAGATAGATACAAATATATACACAAGATGCCTCATACAGACCCAAATCCACTGCTTGGTAGTCTTGAAGGACTACCAAAAGGGACTGTTTCTGCTAGAAAGAAATCTGCACTTGTAAGTATTTACTAATGGGAAATTTGCTAAATCGTGGGGAAAAGGGAATTCTTTGGGTTAAAACTGATAAATCTGTGTATTTTTAGAATCCAGTATATTTGTTAACTCAGAGCCTAGTATCAGCAGAGAGTGGCCTAGTGGTTGGGACAAGTTTATTTATTTATTTTTATTTCTTATATACCGCACTATTAAAATCAGCGCGGTTTACATTAGAACTGAACAGTGCAACAATGCGTTAACATCACAATGTGCTTACATAGAACAGGTAGACAATCTTGAGGGGGATAACTGGGGAAACTACTTACAGCAATATTTACACAATATTTACAGAGAGCTATATACACTAATACTTATGATCTTCAGGGTGAGCATAGCTAGATCAAGTGAGAACCCTGGATACATCTATAGGGAGAGGGGCGACTAACCATTCTCCCATTACCATTCTAACCATTACCTCAGGCTGGAGGGCCAGGAGTTCCATTCCCACTCAAGGACAGCAACCTTGGGCTGGAGGGACTGGGCACTCCTTCTGTCCTTGGGCAAGCGACTTAACTCTCCATTGCCTCAGATATGCATGTAGATTTTGAGCCCTTCGGGGATGAGGGAATATATCCAGTACTTGTTTTTAGTGTTTGTAAACCGCTCTGATGCCTTTCAGCCTGGGTGGTATATCAAGAAATTTAATAAAGATAAAAGAGCTGTTAAATTAAATTTAAAACTCAGTCAGGGCTTAGTATCAGCAGAGAGCTTTTATTTATTTATTTTATTTTATTTAGTGTACACTTGTATCCCGCTACTTCCAGCGATCAGCAGCGGTTTTCTATACATAACAGTATGGTTGTACAGGCCATGGATCATAAGCATACATAATGATTCAGTGGAAAATTACAGGACAACACTCGGATTACAGTTGTACACTTGATTGCAAGACCGTGTTTAAATTAAGTCAGAGTATAGCTTAGCATAGAAGGAAGAATAGGGTAAACTTTTCTTTGAGTTGAAAGAAATAAATTGTTTCTAGATACCCGGATCTCTTGCCTCTTAAGTGGAAGGTAATGGTATTTGTTTTAAATGGGTGTTAAAGCCAAGTGAAAGGTCAAATAGGCAATTTGAAAGGCTCCCTCTATCAAACCAAGGGCTGTGTGAATCATCCACAAAATTAACAGATTACCTTAGAAGCACAAGTCTGGTACCCATGTAGCAAGCCAGCCTTTACTGTTCGTTCCTTCCCACCCACTCTGACTCCCACCCACCCCGACTCCCACCCACCCCAGGCATAATTTTAGATTTATAGGCCCTTAAACCTATTAAAGGGGGAAGGGTGTTCAAAGTCATTTATTGATTATTTATTTATTTAACTGGTTTTGTTATACTGTTTTTCTGCCAATCAAAATGGTGAACAGTCAACAAGGTGTAAAGTTAGGGGCGACAGAGGTAGTGTAGGCATCTTACATTAAAACATCATAGGTTTAACGGCAAGGGTAAAAGTTAGGAGAGATCAAGAAGCAGTATTGCGAAACATTGCACATGTATTAATGTGGAGAGCATTTGTATCTCTACGTTTGGTGCCTACGTGGGTGGGGTAGGAGGGATATTGTGTACTAGGTAGGGGTTGTCCTGCTGTAGGTCCATAGGTTGATCTGTGCCAAAATGTTCCTGGAAAAGGTATGGTTTCAGGTTCTTCCTGAAGGCCTGGTATGTTTGGATGTTCCGCAGTGTTGGGGGATAAGGCATTCCTGAGGGTAGGGGCGTATAGCATAAAGGCTCTAAAGCAAGTGTGTTGGGTGCTCTTGCAAATCTGTGTCAGCAGGCCGAGTGTGTTTGAAGGTGCATGGAAATGATGTGGAGATGGGCCTTGTGAATGATGGTAAGGATGTTGTGTTTGATTCTAGAGGCTATTGGGAGCTAATGGAGAGCTTTCAGTAAGGGTGTGATGTGGGTGTGTCTGGAGGCTCCGAAGATGGTGTGTGCGGTGGTGTTTTGGGCAAGTTGTAGTGGGAGGATGGTGGATTTGGGGAGCTCTTGGTATATAGCGTTACAGAACGAAAGTGAGCTGGGGGAAGGAGAGGGTATAGGGTCCTGCGTTTGAAGTAGACTGACTTAGTGGTGTTCCAGATGTGGGAATGGAAGTTCAGTTTCTGATCCAGGGTGCGGCCAGGTTCTGCTGGTTATCATCACCAGGAGTAGATTTAGTTAATTAATCTTGAGGTGAACAAAGTCCCTTAAAGGTAATTGATATAGTTGTATCAGTACAAGTATTCCTAGCATCTTTAAGTAAACAATTTAAATAGCTAAACAAACCCTTAAAACTAAGATGCAGATGGTAGTCCAGCAGCGAGATGAGGGCTATCCAATCTTTTGCACTGAGTGCCACATGTTCTATTTTCTCCCAGTTGGTGAGGTATCTTACATGTGCACTAGATGCAAGGAGCTCTTTGCCCTCAGGGAACAAGTCTGATCTCTGGAGGCTAGAGTAGCAGACTTGGAGGACAAAATGAAGACAGAGGTACATAGACAAGACCTACAAGGACATAGTACTGGTCCCAAGTCCAATCTGGCAGCCTCTCAGTTGCCATGGAGAGAAGTCACGTGAAAGGAGAGTATCACCTTGGTGTGCGAGGAAAAGAGCCTTTAGCTAGGCCCTCTCTGCCAGGAGATGTAAAACCCTCGCATTGAGGAGTTTTCTCCAGGGCCAATGTGCCCATGAGGGAAGGGTTAGGACAGCTGTTATAGTTGGCAATTTGATCATTAGGAATGTAGATAGCTGGATGGCTGGTGGACATAAGGACCACCTAGTAACAATTCTGTCTGGTGCAAAGTTAGTGGACCTCATGCGCTACCTAGACAAGGTTTAGATAGTACTGGGGAAGAGTCTGTTGTCTTGGTACATGTTGGCACCAATGACATAGGAAAGTGTGGGAGGGAGGTTCTGGAGACCAAATTTTGGGCTTTTAGGTAGGAAGTTGAAATTTAGAATTTCCAGAATAGTATTCTCTGAAATGCTTCCCGTTTCACACACAGGGCTCAAAAGGTAGGCAGAGCTCCAGGATCAATGCATGGATGAAATGATGGTGCAAAGAAGAGGGTTTTGGATTTGTTATGAACTGGGTAACATTCTGGAGAAGGGAGGGGCTCTTCCGAGGGGATGGGCTCCACCTTAACCGGGATGGAACCAGGCTGCTGGCATTAACCTGTAAAAAGGAGATAGAGCAGCTTTTAAACTAGATAGTAGGGGAAAACCAACAGTCGTCCAGGAGTGCATAGTTCAGAAGGATGTATTCTTGAAGGATACTGGCAAAACAGGGAAGTTGGGGCATCCCAACAGAGAGGTTCTAACAAAGAATAAAGTAACCCAGATTTCCTTCAGTACAGAGCCGAAAGATTCCAAATTAACCTATCAACTGATAACCAGATTAATATGAATAAAATACAACCTCTAAAATGCCTGTATGCAAATGCTAGAAGTCTAAAAAATAAGCTGGGAGAGCTAGAATATATAGCACCAAATGAAAGATTAGAAATAATTGTTCTCAGAGACCTGGTGGAAGGAGGACAACAATTGGGACACTGTGATACCTGAGTACAAACTATACCGTGATGGTAAGGCAGATGAAATTGGTAGAGAGGTTGCATTCTATGTCAGAGAGTGCATCGAGTCACGTAGGATTAAAGTTTCGCAGGAAACAAAATACACTGTAGAATCTCTATGGGTAGAAGTTCCATGTTAAAAGCAGAAAGTGATGGCAGTGGGGGTATACTACCGACTGCCTGCCCAGAATGTACAGATGGATGATGGAATGCTAAAAGAGATCAGGGAAGCTAAAAAATAGTTACAACATAGGAATAATGGGTGATTTCAATTATCCTGGTATCGACTGGGTCAATGTCACAGCGGGACATGCTAGAGAGATAAAGTTTCTAGATGAAATAAATGATTGCTGTTTGGAGTAGTTGGTTCATAACCGATAAGAGGGGAAGCTATACTGGACCTAGTCCTTAGTGGACCACAGCATCCTGGTGTAAGAGATAAGGGTTTTGGGGTCACTTGGCAATAGTGATCATAGCATGATCGCATTTGATTTAATAAATGGAAGAAAGAAGGCAAGGAAATCC
Source organism: Ichthyophis bannanicus (assembly GCA_033557465.1). NCBI lineage: Eukaryota > Metazoa > Chordata > Amphibia > Gymnophiona > Ichthyophiidae > Ichthyophis > Ichthyophis bannanicus. The sequence continues at coordinate 1,355,926,990 of CM066031.1, forward strand.
ACAGTACTGCCATTTACCTTTCAAAAGGGAGACTGTGATAAAATGAGGAAAATTAAGAAACAACGGAAATGAGCAGCTGCAAAGATTAAAAATTTACATCAACCATGGGCATTGTTTAAAAGTACTATCTTGGAAGCTCAGACTAGATGTATTCCACGTTTTAAGAAAAGTAGAAGGAAGGCCAAAAAACTTCCAGCATGATTTAAAGGCAAGGTCAGAGAGGCTGTTGCCAAAAAAGCATCCTTCAGGAAATGGAAAAAGGAGCCTAATAATGAGCACTGGAAACAATATAAGCATTGGCAAGTTAGAATCAAGGCATTGATAAGGCAGGCAAAGAGAGAATTTGAAAAGAAACTTGTCATGGAAGCAAAAACGCATAATAAAACCTTTTTCAAGTACATTCGTAGCAAAATTCTGTGAGAGTCAGTTGGACCATTGGATGATAGAGGGATAAAAGGACAAGGCCATAGCAGAGAGACTGGATGAATTTTTTGCTTCGGTCTTCACTGAAGATGTAGGGAAGTTACCTGTACTTGAAGTGGTATATAAAGATGATGTAGCAGAAGATTTGAAAGAAATATCGATAAACTGGAGGATGTATTACAATTGTTTGATAAACTGAAGAGTAGCAAATTACCTGGACCGGTTGGTATACATCCAAAGGTATTGAAAGAATTGAAATATGAGATTGCAGATCTACTATCATTAAAATCATCTATAGTACCTGAGGATTGGAGAGTGGTCAATGTAACGCCAATTATTAAAAAGGGCTCCAGGGGTGATCCGGGAAACTACAGATTGGTGAGCCTGATGTCAGTGCCAGGCAAAACGGTAGAAACAATTATAAAGAATACAATTACTGAATAAGTAGATAGCCAAGGTTTAATGGGAAAAGCCAACATGGATTTAGCCAAGAAAAGTCCGTACTATTTTTTTGAAGGTGTGAATAAACAAGTAGACAAAGGGTGAGCTGGTTGATAATAGTGTATCTGGATTTTCAGAAAGCCTTTGACAAGGTCCCTCATGAGAGACTCTTGGTGCAATTAAAAAGTCATGGGATTAGAGGCAGTTTAGTATTGTGGATCAGGAACTGGTTAAAAGATAGAAAACAGAGAGTAGGACTAAATGGCCAACTTTCTCAATGGAGAAAGGTGAATAGTACCCCAGGGATCTGTGCTGGGCCCACTGCTTTTTAACATATTCATAAATGACCTGAAAATAGGAATAACGAGTAAGGTGATCAAATTTGCAGCTGACCAAAACTTATTTAAAATTGTGAAAAATTGGAAGAGGACCTTGAAAAATTGGAAGACTGGATATCCAAATGACAGATGAATTTTTTTTTTGACAGATGAAATTTAATGTGGACAAGTGCAAAGTTATGCACCTAGGAAAGAGCAACGCCAAACTATGGTTACACGATGCAAGGTAGCACCTTAGAAACCACTATCCAGGAAAAAGATTTAGTAGGCATTGTGGATAATATGTTGAAACCCTCTGCCCAGTGTGCAGCAGCGGCCAAGAAGCCAAATAGAATGCTAGGAATTATAAGGAAAGGAATGGAGAATAAAACAATAGATATCATAATGCCACTGTATTGCTCTTTGGTGCGACCACACCTTGAATATTGTGTGCAGTTCTGGTCACCATATCTTAAAAAGGATATAGCTGAATTAGAAAAGGTACAAAGAAGAGCAACAAAAATGGTAAAGGGAATGGAAGGAGATACCCTTTGAGAAGAGGCTTGAAAGGGGGGATATGATAGAGGTATAGAAATTAATGAATGAAGTGGAACGGGTAAGCGTAGATCGATTGTTTATGCTATTGAAAAGTAGAAAGACTAGAGGACACACAATGAAGCTACAATGCGACCCATTTAAGACTAATAAGAAAAAATATTTCTTTACTCAAAGCTTAATTAAACTCTGGAATTCGTTATCGGAGGATGTAGTAAAAGCTGTTAGTGTAACTGGGTTTAAAAAAGGTTTGGACAAGTTCCTGGAGGAAAGGTCCATAAACCATTATTAAGTAGGATCTGGGAAATCCACTGCTTGCCCTGGGAGAAGCATTGTGGAGCCTGTGTGCCTCTTTGAGAATCTGCTAGGTACCTTTGGCCTGGCTTGGCCACTGTTGGAACAGGATACTGGGCTTGATGGACCTTGGTCTGACCCAGTAAGGCATTCCCACTGTAACTAGCAAGTGAGATCCAGAAACCAACAGTCCAGACCTTTCTCCCAATAGCAGGGGGTTCTGCAAGGCTCGGCCCTCTCAGCAATGCTTTTTAACATATACATTCAACCAATATGTAACATGAGTTCTAGCTGTCTATTGATTATTTACTGTTGTCTTATTGGTGTGCTACTTCACCTCCCTGTTCCCTATAGTTTTGCACTTCAGTTTCTCAGCTGTATAACTTACCTTGCCTCTCTCAACTAACTGGCTTTTGTGTGGTAGCCAGGTTAACTGTTACTTTAAATTAAATATATCTCCCTGCTCTGTCCCCAGAACCTGCTACGTTTTAAACTTTTTTTCCTGCTCTAGCCTACCTGATGGACTAACCCCCTCCCCCCCTGCTGAGGTATTGTATAGCCTTCTTCCTGTCTCTTCTTCCCACCTGTGCATAGTTCTGTTTGCCTCTCTCTGCTCTGGGAAGAGCAGTGCCCTCAGAGTGCTCTGCTAGAGAGGTGGATATTTAACTCCTGTGACAACTTTGCTGTGAGTTCTAGCTGTCTATTTGATTATTTACTGTCGTCTTATTGGTGTGCTACTTCACCTCCCTGTTCCCTATAGTTTTGCACTTCAGCTTCTCAGCTGTATAACTTACCTTGCCTCTCTCAACTAACTGGCTTTTGTGTGGTAGCCAGGTTAACTGTTACTTTAAATTAAATCTCTCTCCCTGTTCTGTCCCCAGAACCTGCTGCGTTTTAAACTTTTTTTCCTGCTCTAGCCTACCTGAGGGACTACCCCCTTCCCCCCCCCCCCTGCTGAGGGTACAGGACAGGGTACCTTGTAACAGCCCTCTTCTTTTAATAGGTCTTATTTCCCTCCTTCCCTCCCCAACACCTACCCGCCCCTGGGGTAATTGTAGCTTTATAGGTACTTGCACGTCTTAGAGGAAAGGGGCTGCTCTCAGGTGCAGCTCTTTATCCAAATCAGTCATACATTGAGGACCTGAGATTAATTAAGCTTCAGGTGAACAAGGTATATTAGAGGTATTAGATACACTTTTATTAGTATAAGCACCTACACCAACTCTTAGTAAATATAGAATTTAAAGACCTAAACACAAGCTTTAAACTAAGATGCAGACAACAGTCCAGCAGCAAATGGGGGATTTCCAGTCTTTTGCATTGAGTGTCACATGTATGATTTTCTCCCAGTTGGTGAGAGGTCTTACGTATGCACTAAGTGCAAGGAGCTCTTTGCTCTCAGGGAACAAGTCCGTTCTCTAGAGGCTAGAGTAGCAGACCTGGAAGACATAAGAAAGACAGAGAAGTACATGGACGAGACCTACAGGGATATAGTCCTGAAGTCCCACCTCCAGTCTGGCAGCATCCCTGTTGCTATGGAGGAGAGAGGTCACGTGACAGGAGAGCATCACCCTGGTGTGGCAGGACGTAATCCTGTAACTAGGACCTGTCCTCCAGGTGATGTAAGCCCTCTCGCACCGAGGACGTTTCTCCAGGGCCATATGCCCATGAGGGGAGGGTTAGGACAGCTGTTATAGTTGGTGATTCGATCATTAGGCATGTAGATAGCTGGGTAGCTGGTGGACGTGAGGATCGCCTGGTAACATGCCTGCCTGGTGCGAAGGTAGCAGACCTCACGCAACGCCTAGATAGGAAAATGTGGTAGGGAGGTTCTGGAGGCTAAATTTAAGCTTTTAGGTACGAAGTTGAAATCCAGAACTTCCAGGGTAGCGTTCTCCGAAATGCTGCCTGTTCCATGTGCAGGACCCAAAAGGCAGGCAGAGCTCCGGAGTCTCAATGCGTGGATGAGACGATGGTGCAAGGATGAGGATTTTGGATTTGTTAGGAACTGGGGAACATTCTGGGGAAAGGAGGGGCTCTTCCGAAGGGATGGGCTTCACCTTAACCAGGATGGAACCAGACTGCTGGCGTTAACCTTTAAAAAGGAGATAGAGAAGCTTTTAAACTAGAAAATAGGGGAAAGCCGACAGTCGCCCAAGAGCGCATGGTTTGGAAGAAGGTATCCTTGAAGGATACTACCAAAAGCAGTGAGGTTCCAAAAAAGAGTAAAGTAGCCCAAATGCCCTTGAGTATGGTGCAGACAGAGCGTAAAGATTCCAAATTACCATGCCTACCAATAGCCAGATTAATATTAATAAAATAGTCTCTGAAATGCTTGTATGCAAATGCTAGAAGTCTAAACAATAAGATGGGAGAGATAGAATATATAGCACTAAATGGGAGGTTAGATATGATTGCAATCTCAGAGACATGGTGGAAGGAGGATAACCAGTGGGACACTGTGATACCTGGATACAAACTATATCATAATGATAGAACTGATCAAATTGGAGGAGGGGTGGCACTCTGTTAGAGAGGGTATTGAGTCAGAAAGGATTAAAGTTTTGCAGGAAACAAAATTTGCTGTAGAATCTCTATGGATTGAAATTCCATGTATGAAGTGGAAGGTGATGGCAGTGGGGGTGTACTATCGACCGCCTGGCCAGAATGAACAAATGGATGATGAAATGCTTAAAGAGATCAAGGAAGCTAACAAAAGTTACAGCAGAGTAGTAATAATGCGTGATTTCAATTACCCCGGTATCAACTGGGTCAGTGTCATGGCAAGACATGCTAGGGAGATAAAGTTTCTAGGTGAAATAAATGACTGCTTCTTGGAGCAGCTGGTTCATGAACCGACCAGAGGGGAAGCCATACTGGACCTAGTCCTTAGTGGAACACCAGATCTGGTGCAAGAAATAAGGGTGTTGGGACCACTTGGCAATAGTGATCATAGCATGATCATGTTTGATTTAATTAGTGGAGGAGGGATAGTAAAGAAATCCACAGTACTACCTTTTAACTTTTGAAAGGGAGACTATGATAAAATGAGGAATATAGTTAAGAAAAAACTAAAAGGAGCAGTTGCAAAGGTTAAAGACTTACATCAAGCTTGGGTGTTGTTTAAAAATACTATCCTGGAAGCCCAGACCAGCTGTATTCCACGCATTAAGAAAAGTGGAAGAAAGTCCAAAAAACTGCCAGCATGGTTTAAGGGTGAGGTCAGAGAGGCTGTTGCTGCCAAAAAAGCATCTTTCAGGAAATGGAATAAAGTGCCAAATGATGAAAACTGGAAACAGCACAAGCACTGGCAAATTAAATGCAAAGCATTGATAAGGCAGGCAAAGCGAGAATTTGAGAAGGAACTTGCTACGGAAGCAAAAACACAAAATAAAGACTTTTTCAAGTACATTCGTAGCAAAAGGCCTGTGAGAGAGTCAATTGGCTCATTAGATGATAGAGGGGTAAAAGGGGCAGTAAGAGGAGAAAGGCTATAGTGGAGAGACTGAATGAATTCTTTGCTTCAGTCTTTACTGAGGAAGATGTAGGGATGTTACCCAAGACTGAAGTGGTATTTAAAGGTGATACTGCAGAGGAATTTAGAGAAATATCGCTACACTGGGAAGATGTATTACAACATAAGAACATAAGATATGCATACTGGGTCATGTCATATTTGATAAACTGAATAGTAGCAAATCACCTGGACCAGATGGTATCCATCCAAGAGTGTTGAAAGAACTGAAATATGAGATTGCAGACCTGCTATTAGTAATCTGTGAACTTTCATTAAAATCATCTGTAATACCTGAAGATTGGAGGATCGCCAATGTAACGTCAATTTTTAAAAAGTTCTTTACATACTAAGGGTTGCTGTGGATATTTATACTAATAAAACTGTACCTAATACCTTTAATATACCTTGTTCACCTGAAGCTTAATTGATCTCATGTCCTTAGTGTATGACTGATTTGGATAACGAGCTTCACCTGAGAGCACCTCCTTTCCTTTAAGATGTGTAAGTACCTATAAAGCTACAATTATCCCAGGGGTGGGTGGGTGTTGGGGAGGGAGTGAGAGAAATAACACTTATTAAAAGAGGGCTGTCCTGTGCTGCTGAGGTAAGCTGTGACCAACTTCCTGGGTGATTAACAGTCCTTGCTTTGATGGAAGGAGTCTTTCAAACTGGCCTTTTGACCTGCCACCTGGTGTTAACACCTATTGAAAACATTTCACAGGTCTCTTGCCCCCTAGGTAGAAGGCCTCTTTGTAAAGGTCTCTATAAGACTTTATTTGTTGCTCAAAGAGTACTGACCCTGTTTTGCCTTTTATGCTAAGTTATATTCTGATTTGATTTAAATTACAGCTCTTTGCTGCTGCTAGGCTCTGACTTATTATGAAATTTAAACTACAAGCTCTTTGCTGGGTTCCAAATTTAACCAGAAAACTCTCTTCTGTGTTTTAAATTTAAACTAAAAGTACTTTGCTGATACTATGCCCTGAGTGACTATTAAATTTAAACTACAAGCTCTCTGCTGGGTATGATATGTAACCAGAAAGCTCTCTTCTGTGTTTTAAATTTAAACTTAAACTGCTGCTACTAGGCCCTGACTGATTTAACAAAAATCACTGGATTCACAGATTAATTAGCTTTAATACAAAGAAGTCCTTTCAGAAAATTCCCAGAAGTATGTAGCGCATAGTCCAATCACTAAATTGAAAATAAAATTATTTTTTCTACCTTTGTTGTCTGATATTTTTTAATCATGCTGGTCCCGATCTGAGGTTTCTGTTTTCCTCTCTTCTCTTAGCTCTTTTTGTATGGTCTATAGTCCATCTACCATTTCTTGTCCCACTTTTGTTTTCTTCATTTTCTTCCATCAGCCTTTTTCCAATCCCAGTAACCCTCCCCAGTATCAGCCTCCTTTACAGCCTCTCTTCCCAGTACCTTCCAGTGTCAACCCCCTTGCATTCCCTGCTCTGCCACTGGTGTGAATTCCCTTTTAGTCCCCCTCCTCCTCCATCATCCAGCCCCTTCTAGTCCTAATACCATCTCAAGTATCAGTGAACTTCCAGTTCCAGTGCCCCATCCAGTTTGTTTCCTTCCAGTCACCCTCTCCTCTGTCCATCTGCCTTCCAGTGCTATCCCTGGGTGTCAGCTCCCTTCATGTCCCCACCTTCCCTCCAGCCTCCTTTTCCCCTCTTTTCCGCTCCCTTCCAACCCCCCCCCTCATGTGAGCTCCCTTCTAGCCTCCACCTTCCCCCGTCAGTTCTCTTCCAACCCCTCTCCTATTACCCAGCCACCTTCTAGCCCCATCCCCAAGTGGCTGTTCCCTTCCAGCCCCCCCCTGTGTCTGCTCCCTTCCAGCCCCCCTGTGTCTGCTCCCTTCCAGCTCCCCCCCCCCGTGTCTGCTCCTTTCCAGCTCTCCCCCATGTCTGTTCCCTTCCAGCTCCCCCCGTGTCTGCTCCCTTGTAGCCTCCATCTCTGCTGCCTTCCAGCTCCCCATTATCTGCTCCCTTTCAGCCCCCCTCTCCCCCCATGTTTGCTCTGATTTGTCCTTCAAAAAAGAAAGCAGTCTCCCATTTTTTTTACGAGAAACAGGAAATGCTTATTCTTGCTATTAGAAACTCCACGACACAGCAGTTTAAAAGCTAGCAGAGCTGCGGGAACAGAGAAATGTTCCCGCGGCTGCTTTCTTTTTTGAAATGGTGGGTGGTGAGCGGCTAGCGATGGCACTCTCCTGCCGCACTTACCCGGCTTACCGGGTAGATCCAGCCCTGACTACTCCATCCCAATCCACAGTCACTCCGCCTCACAGCTTGGCTGCTGAGAGCATAGCCTTACAGGGTTTTGACCTTTCTCAAGAGGTTAAGGAGATACTCTTGGCTTCTAGAAAACCCTCCACCAGATGATCATATGATTTTAAGTGGTCTAGATTTTTGGTTTGGTGGTCCCAGAAGGATCTCAATCCTTTTTCTGCTCCAGTGGAGTCCCTCCTTCAGTATCTCCTTCATCTGTCCTCAACAGATCTAAAGACAATTTCAGTGAGAGTCCACTTAAGTGCCATTGCGGCCTCTCATCAGCTGCTTGATGGACAGCACATCTCCTCTCAACCGCTAGTGGTGTGTTTCATGTGAGGTCTTCTACTATCCAAACCTCCCATTAAACCACCCCCGGTAGCTCTGGACCGCAATGTTGTTCTAGCACAGCTTCTCAAGCCACTCTTTGAACCATTAGCCACGACCTCACTTAAGTTTCTCTCATGGAAGGTGATCTTCCTAATTGCCCTCACTTCAGCTTGACGCATTAGTGAGCTTTAGGCTTTGGTGGCGGATCCTCCCTATACCCGCGTCCAGCATGACAAAGTAGTCCTTCGGACTCAGCCACACTTTATGCCAAAAGTGGTGTCTCTCTTCCATCTAAACCAGTCAATTTACCTTCCAGTTTTCTTTCCTAAGCCACATGCATGTAGAGCTGAAGCTACACTGCATAATCTTGACTGCAAGCGTGCATTGGCTTTTTTATCTCCAAAGGACTCTGGGTCATTGTAAAGCCTTGCAGTTGTTCATCTCTTTTGACCCAAGTCACCTGGGATTACCTGTCTCTAAGCTTATGCTCTATAGATGGATAGCGGACTGCATTTCATTTGCCTATGACAAAGTAGGACTCTCTCTGGACAGGCATGTCACTGCTCACAATGTTCATGCCATGGCCATCTCGATGGCGAACCTACGCTCAGTAGCCATCGATGAAATTTGCAAAGTAGCAACTTGGTCTTCTGTACATACCTTTACTGCCCATTATTGTCTGGATGCCATGCTTGGTCAGGCTGTACTCCAGCACCTCTTTCAGACTTAGATGCAACTTCTACCCTCTGTCCCGGACTTCAAAGATACCAGAGATTTATGTGGGATCCATGACCTCATCATACCTGCTCTGAGGCAAATCTCAGCCAGTTCTGAGGTCACTTCATCGGGCATTTGGGAGCTAAGGAGTTCCATATGTGAAGACTACATTTCTGTTTGTTCCTGGAGATAGCATAGTTACTCACTTGTAACAGATGATCTCCGGGAACAGCAAGAATTTAGTCTTCACAACCCACCCTCCTCCCCTAGGAGTTGTAGGATTTTCCCTCTTACTTTCCTTTTTCTCAGCTACAAACTCAACTGAAGAGAGGGGAAGGCAGGAAAGCAGCGACACAGGCGCAGTGGAGTGCACCCAAACACTTTCCTATTGGATGCTGAGGAGCGTTCTCTAAGCGGGTTTCGTCGGTACCGATGTCACCCATATGTGAAGACTACATTCCTGTTGTTCCCGGAGATCACCTATTACAGGTGAGTAACTACAGTTTTAACCTACTCAGTTCATTCAGACCTCATTCACAACAGCTCAAAATCACTCAAAACCTTTCAAATTTCTCAAAATTCAGTCATTCTGCGGCCTCTTCACTCATATTCAGCCGTTCACATCCATTCCCATTCAAGTCCACACAGCAATTGCCAATTAAAACCAGACCCACCAACATTCTATTCTCTGGGGAACTTTGCTGCTACACCTGTTGATCTCATCAATTAGTTCCGTTCTATTCCTTATAATGTTGGTTTTTCATTTCTTTTATCCTATTTTTCAAATTTCTTACACATACTGAACCCTTTCATGATTTATTTTAGTCGTCTTCCCTCTCTAGTCACAGTACCAAGAGATCTAGAAAGTAGGTCAGCTGAAGCAGTTAGTTACAACTGACCAAAGTGCAACAATGTAACTTTTCATATCCCTCCTCAGTCTCTCATTGAAATGCATTAAAACAGAAGAAAATTAAAGTTTTTATTACTTAAAACACCAAATTTGAACATTTTTTCCCACAGGATTCGTCTATCCCCATCCTTAGTACTGTTATTGTGGGGTTTTAAAAACTTAAATCATCCTAAAAATGAACCTTTTACAACTGGTCCATTTTCTCTCTTTTAAAACCTCATCTTTACCAAATAAACCCATTTTCCAGTTCCTGGAACCTCCCTAACTTTTATTCCTTACTTTAAACTGTTTAAAACTTTTAAACAATATGATTTTTAAAAATGAATGTAAACCCCTCCTCCTCTCCTTAAGAATTCAAATTTCAGATATTTTCTCAACTTTTAAGCTAAAATAAACACATCCCTCAGCTTGGCAGTTCCCTCTCTATAAATTACCATGCTTGAAACTTCAAGGAAAACACTTTTAATGTAGCCAATTTTTTTTCATTTTTATTTAATTCATCTACTATATATATATATATATATGTGTGTGTGTGTGTGTGTGTGTGTGTGTGTCCTGATTCATGCCTATACACAGGCAGACTCAATTTGACCATTTTTTCCTCTTTTTTAGGACTTTATAGTCCAATTAATTTAATTGTGCCAGTTAGACACACAGCTCTCACATGGCTCTCTTAACGTTTTATCTATTTATTTATTTCCCGGCACCTCGGGGCAGTCCTAATCCTATACCCTCGGGGCTTCTCGTTAGCCCTGAGGTATCCTTCCAAGGCTCCCTAGTTTTTTTTCTTTATCAGGTCTCCCAACGGCCCACCACCTCTCCTGGAGTCATCAACCAACCTCCAAGGCTCTTCGGCTCATGTTCCAAGCCTCCTGTCCTCTTTTAATTACTCCGGGCCTTGCCTAAGGGCCCCGGAGTGTTTTGCCACCTTAACTCCCCTCCCGACATCTGGGCCAGCCACAACCTCCGCGGCCCCCCTCTGACATTGGGGACAGCCGCGGTACCCGTGGCGGCATCTGATGTCAGGAAGACATCCTTCGGGTCCTTCCCTCCTGCATCGGGGAAGATCACGGGCACCCACAACCCTCCCTGCAACCAGCATCGGGGAGCCAAGGGCTTCCGCGATCTCCCCCCCCCCCCCCGATGCCTCAGATTGCCTTCAGAGGTGATTGGGGACAACTGCCAAACCTGCAGCTACTCCTGATCATCCCTTGCCTTCTCCGGCTGCCCCCAAGCCCCCGGGATGGCCCCTAAGCAGGCCTTTGAAGCACGGCCTGCCCATTCCTATCGCTCTCCCAGTTCCATTTTCTTTTATTCAAAAAAAAAAAAAAAAAAAAAAAAGCCCCAAACCCCGTGGTTGCTGGCTTCACTTTAGGGGACCCCCCCCCCAAAAAAAAGCCCCCAGCAAGGCTGCATTCTACAGCCCAGAACAGCTGCGGCTCCAAAAAACCCCCACAGTGCTGCCTGCCAAGAAGAAACACCCCCCCCCCCGGGTATTTTTATTTGTATTAATTGTAATTCCTTCTGGTTACATAAGCTATACCACTATTCATCCCACCATGGAGCCAGCTAGGCCATCATCTTTGAGCCTAGTTGTTTTTGCTGGTTTGCACAGACATTCAAATTCCCAGGGATCATGCCACTGTACTGTCATCATCCTGTTGGCCGGAGAGGTAACAGCATGACCTCCCTCATGATGATAGTCGAAAAAAAGGGGGAGGAGTCCTTCCCTGGCCACATCCCTCTCCTGGCAGAGTAGCCCATGTGGTAAGGCCTACTGCTTCCCAGAAGCATCTACTTCACCCTTGCCTTAGGGCACCCTGCCTCAAGCAGGGGATAGCTGGAATATGTGGTTCAGTCACCCCACTCTACTCCAAGTTGTGGCTTATCACTTCAGGTTAAGTGGTGCTTCACTTATTTCATACAGAGTGTTTTTAAAGAGGTGGCTGCTCACTTTAAACTAAAGGACTTCCTCCTTTCAGAGTAGCCACTTCAGTAGTTGTAGCATAAGTAGATGTTCATCTGTAAATAATTTTACTGCCTCTTGTGCAATGCAGCTGTCCCCCATCCAATGTGACTTACATTCTATTATAGTTAAGATGCCATTCATATAGACTCTGTGGCCTTTTATCTAATCCATATGAGAACTGAGTAATCTATATTGTCTTCATTTGTGCTGTCATGGTCAGAATCTCTGGTAGAGCAAACACACAATCATGTCCTTACTATCTGTCCCACATGTAAGATTTCTATGCAGTTGAATGCCACCAGTCACTTTTGTTAATACAGTCGTCCCTCGCCACTTCGCGCTTCGACTTTCACGGTTTCACTCTATCGCGTTTTTTTCAAATACATGTATATTCATTAAAAAGTTGATTGAGACAGTGAAAATGATACAGCGCATGCTCGGTTGTCTGAGTCAATTATACACCCCTGTATTACAATTAAAATTAAAATTACTGTACGTATGGACTGTAGGCCTTTATCTAAGCCCCACGATGTCTCCTAAACATGCTGCTTCTTCTAAGCCTTCTGACGATGAAACTAAGCGCCGGAGGAAGATGCTTACCATCCAGGAGAAGGCAAAACTCTTGGATATAAATAAAGAATCCTACTTCGCAGAAATTCACTTATCGCGGTAGAGTCTGGAACGGATTAACCGCGATAAACGAGGGACGACTGTATAGAATGCTGATTGACCTCACTTGCTGTACAGCAGAGGGCCCTGGATTGGTTGCAGCAAGAATAACAGCTTTGCTGGTCCAATGGCAGGGAGGGTTTTAACCAAGTGCAGTATGTTTGAAGATTATTGAAAATGAAACACCTAGGGAAAGTAACTTACTAGGCAGATTCTGTGGACCATGTCGGTCTTTATCTGCCGTATAGATTACTATGGTCACCACATCCATCTTAATGGAATGTGTGACAAAGTACAATAATCCATGTTCATGGTGCTATGGCAATGTCTAAAGAGATTTATAACTTGTAATTTAATGGGAAGAGCAGGCCCAGATGAATCAACCCATATAATCCTATACATCCTATCTGAGACCCAATCACTCCTCAACAAAACCACGCCGGACCTTGATGAACTAATCTCTTCCTGGAACTCCAACCTGCTTGCCATCTCACAATGCCCGAACCCCAAGAACACAGCAAGGATAAAAAGAAGCTCCGCCCCATGGTTCTATCCTGAGCTGCGATCTTCTCTTACTCAACTACGTAGACTTGAGCGCCAATGGCGCCGATCGCTCTCCACTGAAGATCAGACCGCCTACCGTACCCACCTTTCAATACACCGAGAAACAATCACAACCAAAATGAGACAATATCACACTGACACCCTAAAGAGATCTCTGAATAAACCACGTGACCTCTTCAACTTGGTCAAATCCCTCTCGAAGGAACCATCTCCCGAACAACACAGTGAGATTCACCCACAAAAATTCGCTGACTACCTGCAATCCAAGATCGTGCAAACTAACAAGGTTTCAGCAGTCCCGTATCAAGAACCAATGGGCCTATCCCCACTAAACAAATTTTCCACACCATCCACTAAATGTATTGAGGACACCATAGCATCTCTCAACACCTCCACTGCGCAGACTGACCCATGCCCAGCTTTTTGGATTAAGGAGCTACGTGGTGTGTTCAGCCCTATCATCGCAAATATAATGAACCTCTCCTTCACAACAGGATATTTCCCCACAACACTCAAGCAGACTTCCATTAGGCCACCATTGAAAAACCCCAAGCTAGACCCCAAAGGGTCGATTCTTATAGGCCAATAGCTAGTATCCCCCTCTTAGCTAAGATAATTGAGAAAGAGGCACAACGGCAAATTCAAGATCACATAGACGCCGCTGCTCCCCTAGATAGCTGCCAACATAGGTTCAGAGAATATCATGGGGTCGAAACACTACTCACTAGTCTATTCAACGATATCATCACAGGCATTGACAACATCCGACAAGGTTTTGTGCTCATCTTCCTAGACATCGCTGCGGCGTTCGACTCTGTGAGTCACGAAATTCTCCTCGGAAGACTGAAAGAGAAGGGCGTATGCAACAGTGCGCTAGGATGGTGTAAATCTTATCTGGATGGAAGATGGCAATATGTGAAGTCCGTATCAGAAGAGTCAAAACACTTCCATCAAAAGCAAGGGGTACCTCAAGGCTCCTCGTTATCTTCCTTACTATTCAATATTTACATGCAGCCCATCTGCAACATCATAAGATCATTCAATGTGAACTGTTTGATATATGCAGATGACATTCTCTTATATATGCCGTTCTCCACAGCTCACATGGATCTGGCTCCGCTTATAGACTGTTTCAATGCGGTCTCAGTGTGGCTCCAATCACAGAACCTACGCATTCAACATAAAAAAACAGAGGTGCTTTTCATCACCAGAGACCCCAACTTTACTCCCCCATCCCATGTCAGTGTCAAGGAAGCTGACTTACAAACTAAAGAAACAATAAGATACCTTGGAGTTTCTTTGGACCAACGTCTGGATATGAAACACCACATAAGCAACATAGTCAAAGCCGTTTATTTCAAAATCCGCTCACTCAAGCATTTACGCTCCCTGTTGGACCCAGACGATTTCCGGACCATATACCAAGCGCTAATCCTGCCAACTTTGACTTTGCAAACTCCATCTTACAAGGTCTCCCCCAATCCACACTAACCCCATTACAGTTGGCCATGAATGCCGCAGCAAGGGTCCTCTACGGAGCCTCCAGAAGTGACCACGTGACTCCCATTCTCAAACAGCTTCACTGGCTACCTATCCATGGGAGGATCATCTTTAAAACCCTACTCCTATCATTCAAGGCAATCAAAGGTATTTCATCCTCCTCACTCACAGAACTTATTCACATTGTCCCCCCCAACAGATCCAGAAGAGCAACAGCCGTAAACCTTCTAACAACCCCAAAGGCATTGACAAAGTGCAACATGACAACCACAAACAGGGCGTTCAGTCTCTATGTCCCCAAATGCTGGAATGTTCTACCCCCTGACATTAGGGCCATTTCCGACCTATATCAGTTCAGGAAGGCACTCAAATACCACCTTTTCCTCCAATACTACCCAACCAGCAATTGAACCTAGATATCCCCTCTGAAGAAATGACCCACTCTAGAAAGGTCCCTTACGTTCGTTATGTGATTGTTACCTAACCTTGTTCCGTGTAAATATCTCATGTGTAAATATCTCATGTATATAGTTCACCCCTGTTATCCAAGTTTGTACTCCTGTTCGATGTAAAACCAGACAGCTTGTTGTTATGGTCATTATGTTATGATGTAAACCGCGCTGATACCGAATAGCGCGGTATATAAGAAATTGTAATAAATAAAATAAATAAATAATGCTAGCTTTTTGATGACTGCATCAGGGATATACTGAAACAGACTGCACTGTGAAGAAATGCTTTTAATGGTGCTGGTAATTCTGAGACTTTTTCCTCCTATTAATTTTAGCTGTTGCTTTGGTCTGGGTGGAGTTTGAAGCATCTTAAAAAAAAAGTATATATATATATATGTATTGGAGGATTTATGATGAATTCTCTGGTGAAGATTTTTTGTGTTCTGTTATTCTTCATACCATGATATGTTGGTTTTGTAATATACCAAAAGTAGCTAGCTCCATGCTACTTATCCCCAGGGATAAGCAGTGATTTTCTCTCGGTCTACCTTAATTTATGGATTTGTCCTTCAGTAATTTGTTCAAAATTGTTTTTACCATTTTCTCCAGCAATGAGTTCCAAAACCTAATTGTTGAAAGAAAAAATATTTTCTGCTATTTTTTTTTAATATATGTGGTAGTGTGGCATACGATGGGAAGGGCTTTCTTTAAAACACAGGCCAGACAGCAGTTCAGGAGAAATAAAATCAGCTTTACTTCTGTTCCAGCTTATTAAACCTCCACAAACTGGTTCTTCAGGCCCTTCCTTCAGCCCCAGTTTAAGTTCTGATCTCAGAATTTTGCACGGCTTGCCTTGAAAGGACTTCTGGCTCCACGGATCTCTTAACCTCTCCCTGTGAGCCATGCCCTCCCAGTCCCGAACTCTGGGCTGCAGGCTCTCTTAAAGGGGACTGTTGATAATCCCTTTGGAAAGAGATGTCGCATTTTATAGTATATACACTACTTTGTTATTTCATGGCTTGTACCCCTTGTCTTTGTACTTTTTAAAAAAGTAAACAATTGATTCATGTTTACCTGTTTCATTCCACTCAGGATTTTATAGACCTCTATCATATCTCCCCTAATCTGTCTTTTTTTCAAACTGTAGAGCCCCTAACCTTTTTGGCCTCTCTTCATAAGCAAGTCGCCCCTTTCCCTTTATTATTTTGGTTGCCCTTCTCTGTACCTTTCCTAATGCTGCTTTATCTTTTTTGAGATGCAGAGACCAGAATTGCACACAATACTCAATGTGTGGTCGCTCCATGGAGTGATACAGAGGCATTGTTTTTGATTTATTATATTGCTTTCCTAATGGTTCCTAGACACCACACATTGAGTATCAGATTTCAATGTGTTCTCCACAATGACGCCTAGATCCTTTTCCTGGATGGTGACTTCTAGTGTGTAAGCTACCTTTTCCTGATGACACCAACTCTCTGGGACTTAGCTGTCTTGGGATTCTCAATATATAGATCCGGGGCTTCCAGTGGGAAAATTTCTGGGAAATCTTCCTGGTCCAGCTTAACAGAGCAGTCAGTTCGGGTCCATATCGCTTCAAAGTTTGGGCATTCTTGGCTGATCACCACTGGATAAGGGAACCAGGGCAGCACCATGACCTCGAATGTGGCTTGCCCTGCCGGAGTATTGTGTGCAAGCTGTGTTCTTGGATACTGCCTCTGGTCTCCATGCACACAGGAAAATGTTACCGTCTTTGCATAGTCCATTTGAAATCAGGTTATGGTTTCCCAGCGAAAGAGGATGCACATGCTTTCAGAGCCTATCAAGGCCTGGAGGCGGGTTCCCTCGAGCTTCACTGGAATCACAAAGTTCTGTGCCCCTGGGTGGGGAGTGTAAACAAAAACACAGGTGTGAAGGGTGGCTAGGCTGATATCCATGGGTTCCTCCGTACCTAGAGGACATTCCCGAGCAAAGTGTTCCTGGACCCCACACCTAAAACATGTGAAGGGGTCATGGCTGGGGCCCTGCCCTTATGGTTATGTTATGGTTATGGTTAGGCATTTGATATACCGCCCTTTACTTACGCATCAGAGCGGTTTACATGTATATACTAACAGGTACTTTTATTCCCTTGTCCCCGAAGGGCTCACAATCTAAGTGTACCTGAGGCAATGGAGGGTTAAGTGGCTTGCCCAAGGCCACAAGGAGCAGCCATGGGACTAGAGACCCCAGTCCCTCCGGCCTGAGGTTACTTGTCCCCATGCGGGAATTGAACCCCCGGCCCTCCGGCCTGAGGTAACCTGTCCCAACCACTGAGCCACTCCTCCCTCCTAGGAAGTAACTTTGGGGGGCCACTCCTCCCTTGCCTAGGAAGTAACTTTGGGGGCCGATATGTGGGAGCCAGTATCCATTCCAGCTTCTCCTTCTATCCTCCTGGGTTAACAGGTGACTTCTTCCCCTTCTCACTGTCTGCTTCAGTCACCATTTGGGCTTAATGATACCCCTCGGCTATTTCCAGTGCACTCTCCAGTGTAAGCTTGGTGTGCTGACATACCCACTGTTTCATTGGGGCAGTCAAGTCCTCAAAAAACGGTTCCAATAACACAATCTTGGCTATCTTAGGTCCGGTCTTAACCTCTGGATGCAGCCACTTCCATGCAAGATCCTTCAACTGATAGAGGAACCTCCGAGGGCTTTCCTTTATCTAGAGCTCCCCCTTTTAGACTCGCTGGCAATAGGCCTCTGGGGTACAGCTGGCCTGTTCCAGTATGATGGCCTTGACAGCTGTATACATAGCTTGCCCATCAGGATTGACATTCTGAAATGCAGCCTGACTGCTGCCCGTCAGCATATTCCCCCAAAAAGTGGTCCATGTCTCCTCTGGCCACCCAGCCATGTGGGAAGTTCATTTAAAGTTCACCAAAAAGTGGTCCGGTTCATATTCTGCTGTCATTTTAAGAAGCGCTTGCACTAGAAGGTGGAGTTGCGGTCTCTATAGGGCTTGAGTCAATTGAGCCAGGGAACTCTGTAATTCCCCTTGCACCTGAATAAGATTTTGTAGCTGCTGCTGACATTGTTGCTGTTGCTGCTGACCTTCTATCAGAATCTGGAGGAACCGCTCCTTCCTGGCTTGTTATTGTTCTCTTGTAACACCACCACAGCTTCCTCTTCTGCAGCTGAGTTAACCCTGCAATATCCCAGCTCCAGCAAACCTTTAGCAGCATCTAGTGGCCAAAACAAAGCTTGCTTGTCCAGCACTGACTAAACCTTCTTCAAGCTCCCTAACGAGGGTGAAGCTAACCCTTATAGCCCACACAAAGAAAAAATATATATATCCTGACCTGTTGTAGAGGTACAGCCATGGAGGGACATGGATTTGCCCTCAGTCACATGGCTAGAAGAAATCCTACCACCACCACCATGAGTGGCATGTGGTGGGAAGGGATTTCTTTAAAACATAGCTAGACAGCAGTTCAGGGAAAACAGAAGCAGTTTTTTATTCTGTCCCAGCTTGTTAAACCTCCACAAAGCAAAACCCAGAACAGACAACAGTTCAGGGGAAACAAAATCAACTTTACTTCTGTCCCAACTTGTTAAACCTCCACAAGCTGGTTCTCCTGGCCCTTCCTTCAGCCCCAGTTAAAGTTCTTACCACAGAACTCCTTTGCATGGCTTGCCTTGAAAGGACTTCTGGCTCCACAGGCCTTTCCCCATCCTGCAGCCTGCTATGTTTTTAACCTCTCCCTGTGTTCCATGCCCTATCAGCCCTGAACTCTGGGCTGCAGGTTCTCTTAAAGGGGATTGTTGATAATTCCTTTGGAGAGGGATGAGTTGCATTCTATAGATCCTATCACAATACACTACATTGTAACTTCATGGCATGTAGCCCTAGTATTTCTACTTTTTTAAAGAGCAAACAGTTGATTCATATTTACTTGTTTCAGTCCACTCAGGATTTTATAGATCTCTATCATATCTCCCCTAATCCATCTCTTTTCCAAATTGTAGAGCCCCTATCTTTTTGGCCTCTCTTCATAGGCAAGTCGCCCCCTTCCCCTTTATCATTTTGGTTGCCCTTCTCTGTACCTTTCCTAATGCTGCTTCATCTTTTTTGAGATGAAGAGACCAGAATTGCACACAGTACTCAACGTGCGGTCGCTTCATGGAGCGATATAGAGGCATTCTATTATTTGATTTATTTTAGATTGCTTTCCTAATGATTCCTAACCACTGCACACTGAGCTTCAGATTTCAATGTGTTCTCCATAATGACACCTAGATCCTTTTTCTGGATGGTGACTCCCTAATGTGTAAGCTAGCATTGTGTATATATAATTTGGGTTATTCTTCCCTATGTACAACACTACACTTGTCCATATTAAATTTCATCTGCCATTGCCTTATCATCCTGCTAGACCAGTCCAGTCATGCGGGTTATGCCCTCTTGGCAGCGGGTGGAGGCAGACTTGAACATCTTCCATTAATGTCATCCGTAGGTATTTCTGCTTGTGCAGCACTGAGAGAAGCCAGTACTGTCTACGTCTAGCAGGTGGCAAGGTATATGGAGTGGTGCAGCATTGCTGATAGACCTGTCTCCCCTGGCCCATACTATAGTGCTGTGGCTTCTGTGCAGAGTCCAGTAGGCTCAGTGTTGCTCTAAGCTCGAGTACGCCACTGTCTCCTGGAGCTGACAGTTTGCTACTACCTATAGGTTCCTAGCGCTTAGTGGGCCAGAAATCAGGCAGGAGGATCTACAACCTTACAGGGCCTCTGAAGGGGGGTAGTAAGTTTGGGCCCAAGCCCCACTTCCCTTTTGCTTTCTATTATCTGTTTGCTAATTTTGTCTTTGCTTTTTTACTATACAGTCAAACCTCGGTTTTCATGATTAATCCGTTCCAAAAAGTCTGACTAAAACCGAAACGTATGAAAACTGAAGCAATATTTCCCATAAGAAATAATGTAAATCCAATTAATCCGTTCCAGACACCCAAAAATATTCACAAAAAATACATTTTATAGAGAATAACTATATTTTTACATACAGAAAACAATGAGAAATAAATATAAATGACTAATGAAATGGATAAATGAACATTTAACATCACTGAAAGCAAGCTAAGTTCAGTACTGTACAGTACAGTATGTTAACATCTGGCCTTAACCACCCCTGACAAGCTGTTGTGCCCAGCTCTCTTCGGAATCACATTGGATTCAGCCCATTAAAATACCTTTACATTATCTGCTCAATGCTTCAGAATGGCAGAAAATCTTAATGATATAGCTTGAGACGTACCCTGCATGAGAAAGAACTGCCTCCCACATTCATGCAACATCTCCTGCTTACATTGACAGCTTTTCTTCCCTGCTACCTCCGAGCCTGAGGGGGCGCTCCAGAGAACGGGCAGGCGGTGGATGAGATCGGGGCCTTCCTCTCTGCGTAATCCTTGCCTCTCTGACTCTGACCAGGCTCGAGGATGTGTTTCATTTACGTGCTCAGCTGGCTTTCGCTTCTCATCACGCTGGCGATCGGTGAGTCCGGGGGGCAGTGCTGCCGGGACCGGGCGGGCGTTCCGGCAGTGAATACAGACCAGTGTGCAGCGCGAGGGTGTACGTATTTACAGTACTGTACTTTACGAAAACCGAGGCGATGTACGAGAACCGGGACAAAATCTCAGTCAAAAAAGACGTTGAAAACCGAAGCGATGTATGAGAACCGGGACAAAATCTCAGTCAAAAAAGACGTTGAAAACCGAAGCGTATGAAAACCGGGGCAAATGAAAACCGAGGTTTGACTGTATTTCAGTTTCCCCCTTGACTTCAATGGGGCTTTTTTCGGGCTCTCTGTAAAGCAGCTCTAAATTAAACAAACAAAATAAACCCCCAACCTTTCCAGCAGCTAGGCCTCAGGCCTGCAGAAATGGCCGGGGCCTCCCTTAGGTTCGGGGATTCCCCTTTTTGGGGTTCATTTATTGCGATTTTTTTCGTGGGAGGGTTTTTTTTTCTTCCTTTGAGCTGTTTCAGTGCTTGCTTGTGGCCTGATGCAGCCTGTAGCTTTAATGTTTGTTTTTCTCACAGCTGCATTTTTTGTCATGGGTGCTGCAAATCACCTCGGCACTTATACGTTGGCATGATCAGGCCACCCTACAGGAGCCCAGGGACCACTGACAGTTTTGGTGCCTCTGCTGCGCTCCACACATTTGTTTTTCTGATGGCAGGCTGCGTAGCGGTTTCCTACTGACGAGAGGAAGTGGGGTGGTTGCACCTGCAAGCTTATGGGCCCCTTTTTTCTAATGGCTTGCACAATAGCTACTGAAACAGCTGTTCTCAGTCCTTGCTTGGTGTTTGGAAGCCCCTTTGGAGGGGGGTTGAAGGACCAGTCTTCCTCCATGGTGGGATCCAGGGCTCTCTGGCATTTCTATCTATATGGCCAGGGGGGTTAAATGCCCCAACTACGCCCTTATGACCGTTGCCCTAGAAACCTAATCTGCCATATCACCCTGCTAGACTAGTCCAGACAAGTGGGTTGTGTTCCCCTACTAGCAGATGTGGAGACGGAAAGCTTCCAGAGGCTTCTAATGACATCATCATACCATTAATAACCTGTGCCATCTCCAGCAGATGGTGGATAGACGTTCTTCAACTCTGGTAGAATCTGAAAAGACAAAGAAGATTAAAGAAGGCTTGTAGTATGGAATACAAATTTAAAAAAATAAATAAATAAATTTCATTTGTGAGCAACCACCTTTTCTGGTGACTTTCTCACTAGAGCACGACGCGGGAAGCTCCACTAGAGACACCCTTAAAACGGGTGCTCTTTTCAAATGCCATAAGAAGTAGGGGAATTGATTGAGCTCCTCATCCTTATCCTGTTAAGGACCTGTTGGGCAGCCAGAAGATTGAAAAAAAGGAGTTTGGAAAGGATTCTTCAGCCTCTCACAACCTTGGTGCTCCCTTATCCCTCCTTCCCCTTGCTGTCCCCCGAAGATTTGAAGAAGACTCTTCAGAGATATGTGACTGCAGGTCTGGCAGCAGGGGTGTAGCACCGAGCCTGGCATGGTTTTTATCTGCCTTGGGACTCCCTGGGGGCTGAGTACTAAAACTAAGTCTCTGTCTGACTTGTTTGTGGGGGGATCCTGACCTCATGTGCTGGTGGTTCATGAGTCTGGTGGGCTGCTCAAGGTGTCCATTGGGTCAGCACTGGTGTTGTCTTGCCTTGTCCAACTGCCTGTGTACATTGTTTGCGCTTCCTGCACTTTGCCATATCTCTTCCACACCACCTCTGGTGCATGCCTGTAGCTTGTGGTTACTTGTGTGCGTGGATACTGCCCACATGGGCCTTGCACATGCAGTTCCTTCTGACAAGCCTGATCCTGTACATAGTTGTTTCCTGTTCTGTTGAACCTTGTTATCTTCTCTGAGATTGTGAGAGGTCAGAGATTCCTGACCTTATGCTTGGGTACGGATACTGAATTATAGCCCTAGGGCAGCGAATTTCAAACTTTTTCATCTCGCAGCACACTGACAGGGCACTAAAATTGTCAAGATACACTATCAGTTTTTTAAGAATATATTTTATCTTTAAAAATGAGTATTAATATTGTGCTGCCATCATTTACTATGTTACTATGTTTAAAGTTCAATAACTAAAATTTTAATCATTCTGTTATTTTAAAACAAATAAATCAGTGAGAAGTCTGTGCTTGCTGATGTTTCATGATGTCCCTTGTCTGAGGGCAGATGGTTGACAAACATACCCTCAAGTCCTCCTCCAGTGTTTGAAGCTGTGACCTGTTATTGTGCTTCATTGTGTTCATAGCAGAGAAACCAACCTCACATGGATAAGATGTTGAGAAAGGAAGAAATGCTTTATTCACCATTTTTGTGGTGATGGGATATTCCTCTCAGAAAGACAACCAGAATGAGATCATATCTATTGACGAGTGTTTCAGTTTAGGTCCTCTATTATTTCTGATTTCCATCAGCTTATCTTCTGCAACAGTTAATTCTGCTGACTTGCATGCAGTTAACATAAATGGATCTCTCACCCAGCCCAAGGAAGATACATCAAGTGTCGAGAAATACATAGAATAACACACTGATCTGAAAAATGGCTAAGTGAAGAATGATACTGGTTCCGTCCTCCCTCAAATTCCCCCAATGGCCCTACTAATACATGACCCTTCCCAAACACGCACAGAACATCTGCAGATCATTCGCAGCACACCAATGTGCAGCAGCACAGCGATTGAAAATCACTGTCCTAGGGGTTCAGACTAGTAATTGCATGATGTCATAAGAAGTCTTTGGAATATTTTCACTGTCTCCACATCTGCTGGTAAGGCTCTATCAGGTGGAAGCCCTTGTAACAGCTGTGCCAAAGCACATGACCATCTCAATGGAGGAAGATGCTGTGCTTAAGAGGTCTCAGGATAGGAGGGTGCAGGCACTCCTTAAGAATGCCTTTGTAGTTGCCACTGAAAGCTACCAAGCAGTGCTGTGTGCAGGTTTGATGGTCTAAACCCTCCTATGTTTGATTCAGCAGTTTCCAGACCATCTAGAAGCTGCAAGGTTGTAGTCATGGACTGCTTGTTTGGCTGATGCTCTCTACGAGTTGATCCATAGTTGGTTGGCGGATTCTGCCTCCAAACTGTGACTGCGCAAACTCACCTTTAAGGGCTGGTTACTCTTTGGGGTGGGTCTGGAGAAGTTGGTGAAAGACCCTGGGGAGGCTCGCCCACAGTGACTCGTAGAAGACAGGCCTACAGGTGTCTGAAGTGCTTCTTGTAGGGTTTGCATGGAGACCAGAGACACCCTTGGATTGCTTTTCTGCATTGTAATTTCAGAGAGAATGTTTGAAAGAGACTGCATGTTGCTTTTGTCTATGGCAGACCAACAATTGAATGTATCCTGGACTCAACAAGCCTGATATTTTGAAAGGCATGAATCGTGTGTAAGGCGGATTAAACGGGTAGACCACAAATATGAGGGTTAGTGAATTTCAGTGAGCAGCTCAGAAGCCCGTGTATGCAGCTTGAAGATGAATGCCTTGTTGGAGGAATGTGGGCAATCCTCATAGGGGGGACAAAATGCATGCATATATGGGACCTAGTGAACTAAATGCATATCGTGAATATACACAGTTGGGGGGGGGGGGAAGCCTGTGCATCGCTCAGTATACCTTCCAATATACCCATGTGATATGACGTGGACACACCATGGACACGAGTAACGAAAACCCAGTGTTATGATGCCCAGGTGTCCACTGCAGGGCTCCTCATTGGCACACTCCCCGAGTAGGTCCCCCCTACCCCCCACTGAGCAGGGGTCAGAGACAAAATGAGTCAGAGAAGGCAGATGAATTTCAGCAGCAAAGAAGCAGAGGCCCTAGCATGCATGGTGCTGAGGTGGGAGTGGGTGCTGTATCCAGGGGGGCACTGCAGGACCAATCTACAGTAGGCCACATGCATGCGGCTGTGTGAGTGAATAAGTCATTGGTGCCAGGTAGTGGATGGGAGAGGGGGAGGCCAAAAGTGGATGGCCCTCAAACCCACAACCTCAGACTGCCTCCCAAAAGCTATCCATCATGCAAAGAAGAATGGTGTCTGGGAGGAGACAGCATCCAGTCCTGCATTGTCATACAACCCAGGGCTGCTGCTATAGCAAACAACCAGCCAGCCACCTACAAAGCAGATATAGTAGCTCAGCCTGGAGGAGCACTGCAGCCATTGAACCAATACGCTTTGCAGGATGTCCACACTATTTTTAGCAATGTTAATCTCTGCTGTGTGGCAGCCCAAAGATAAATGTGTTGACTAGAGTAGTGTGTGTTCCTGGATCCTGTATGGCCCCATGCAAAGATAATGATGTGGGAAGCATAGTGGTGTGTGTGTGGCAAAGGCATCTCCACTGAGAGTAGCAGTGTACAGGCAGGGGAGTTATATGTGTGTTTATTTTATTTAACATTTTTTATATACTGCTTTTTGATATTATCAAAGCGGTTTACAATGAAACCTAACCTATTACATAGAACAGTAAAACAACAACTATTTACATTTAACATTTGATATTCTTTACAACATTTTATAACTATTTACAATAGAATGATGCTTTGCTTAGTGAGTCAACGTGTTGAATAAATGAAGGGGTTTATTGGCGAGTTTGTGTAATTTCGGTGGTGTCAAAGTGTTCTGTTAAAAGGTAGGTTTTTAGGAACTTTCTGAATTCGGTGATATCAAATAATAACTGAACAAACACACAATAAAGGAAAAACTCTTGACATGGTCTTCCTACCAAACTCTCTACACAACCTATATAACTCTGAATCCCTCTCAAACATTCCAGTCCCCTGGTCTGACCACTATCTTCTAAAATTCAATATAACCATCACCTACAACAATCAAACTAAAAGACCACAACGTCCTCAAACTAATAGATTCAGAAAATTCAATGAAGAAGAATTTCTAGATCATTTAATTCCAGATCTTACACTAACACCCACAAATCTTGATGAATCTATCATAAACTGGAACAATATAATCTCTAAAGCAGCTGAAAGTAATCCAAAACAATCACACCAAAATATAAACAACAATAAAATTGAAAAAAGACATGCTCCATGGTTTAATATATCTATCAAAACATTAAAAAGACAACTAAGAAAAGAGGAAAGGAAATGGAGACAATCAAAATCATTAATAAATCATGAGAACTACACTAATACACTACAAATTTATAAACAAACAATAAACAACTCCAAACAAAATTATTATTCTAATATAATCTCAAGAGCCACTAATCGCCCAAGAGAACTATTCTGTATAGTACAAAAACTAACAAACAAAACACTAAATTCTGATGAAATATCAATTGATATCTCCCCACAAGAATTAGCTCAATACTATATCAATAAAACAAAGCTACAAATAACACCTCTACATATTACTCAACCACAAATTCAAACACAAACAAAGCAAACTACATTTGATAACTGGACCAACTTCAACTTAATATCAAAATCTACTCTCAAAACTACAATAACTAACATTAATACAACAACCTCATACCTTGATCCATGCCCAGTTGATTGGATAAAGAAGACTTTCTCAATACTCTCTTCTTTCATTCTACCCTTAGTGAACCTATCCTTACAAAAAGGCTACTTACCACCATCTCTCAAACACGTTCAAATACGACCTATACTTAAAAATAACACATTAGATAAATTATCCCCAAAATCATACAGACCCATATCAAGTATTCCTTTTATGGCCAAACTTATTGAAAAAATTGTACAAATTCAACTACAAGACTTTATTGACACATTAAACCTCCTTGATGAACATCAATATGGCTTTAGACCCTTCCATGGAGTAGAAACCTTGCTAACGATCCTTTATGACACAATATTAAGAGGTATTGATAATCCTAAACAAGCCTTTATTCTTGTTTTCCTTGACATATCAGCTGCATTTGACAGTGTTAATCACTTAACAATGTTAAACAGACTTCAACAAATTGGAATTACATCTACTGTTTAATTGGTTCAAATCATATCTATCAAACAGAACTCAAACAGTAAGAATCCACACCCAAATTTCTAACACCTTCAAACAAACTCAGGGTCTCCCGCAGGGTTCTGCATTATCTGCGCTATTATTTAATATTTACTTACAACCAGTTTGTAACATCTTTAAACGTCACAATGTTTATTATCATATCTACGCTGATGATATAATGTTCTACCTCCCATTTGAAATCCCACACCCACCTCTTCAAAAAATAACAGAATGTTTCAATGAACTAACTGAATGGCTCAAAGAACAAAATCTACTTATCAACTTTACTAAAACTGATATATTATTCATCACTAAAAATCAAACATACATACCCCCAAACACGATCACACTAGATACTCATGAAATAAATACAAAAAAAGAAATAAAATATTTAGGTGTAATACTTGACAATAATTTAAATATGGATTCACATATAAAATATCTAACTAAAAAAATACATTACAAACTCAAAACACTAAAACAATTAAGACCATTGATTCATCTACAAGACTTTATTAATATAATTCATGCTATCATCACCCCACATTTTGATTATGCAAACACAATACTTAATGGCATTTCAAAACAAAATATTAAAAAGATACAAATAATTCAGAACATAGCTGCCAGGATGATTATGAATATAAGCCCACTTGAACATGTTACACCAATTTTGGCTGAACTTCATTGGCTACCTATTTACTCCCGAATCAAATATAAAATTCTTGTCACTACATTTAAACTTATAAATAATCTTGCACCATCGGCACTCAATACACTGATTAATATAGACATCGATAAACGATCCCAAAGAAGCAGAAACTTAAATACCTTAACAATACCAAAAGATTTCACAAAAGCCAGAAAACAAACAAATAAGAGAGCTTTCTCACACTCTGCTCCAATTCTTTAGAACATAAGAACATAAGACATGCCATACTGGGTCAGACCGAGGTCCATCAAGCCCAGTATCCTGTTTCCAACAGTGGCCAATCTAGGTCATACGTACCTAGCAGTTTCCCCAAAAGACACAAGTTCCACAATGCTTGTACTGGGTCAAGCATTGATATCCTGGGTCCCTTTTTAATAGTGGTTTATGGACCTTTCCTCCAGGAACTTGTCCAAACCTTTTTTAAACCCAGCTATACTATCAGCCCTTACCACATCCTCCGGTAACAGATTCTTTGGAACAATCTACCTGACAACATTCGCCTGCTATCTGATATAAAGGAATTTAGAAAAAAATTAAAAACTCACTTATTCATATTACACTACAATACACCCTCAGAACAGAATACTCAAATAGATACAGGCTAACATTTATACATTATTATTACATACTCTATTTTCAAAATAAATATCACTAATACACTATTAACCATACCACACTCTCATTCACATGATGATTATAGATTTAAACTAACAATGTATATATGTTCTAATATGTTATACCTTTAATGTTACAACATTCCTTGTAAATTATAATTATCTGTTCTATGTAAACTGACTTGGTATATTACATACCAATTAACCTACTGTTCCATGTAAACCGCACTTGATACTAGGGAAAGAGCGGTATATAAATAACTGTTAAATAAATAAATAAATAAATATCAGTGGTTGCTCTCAGGTGGGGTGGGAGAGAGTTCCATAGTGAGGGTGTGTGGAATTCAAATATTCTGTGTAGTGCAGATTGTGACGTGTATGTAGAAATATTAGCTGTCAAGAGAGTATTCAGGTGTTGCGTCCTCTTTGATTGGGTGTCTGGGACTCGTTTGATTAGTCTGGTCGGACATCCGGCTGATTGGTTGTGTAATATCTTGAATGCCAATATTAAGGTTTTGTATTTTATTTGAGATCTGATGGGGAGCCAGTAGAGGGATTTTAGGATGGGGATGATGTGTTTGTGTTTGTTTGTACCTGTGATTAGTCTCGCTGCTGTGTTTTGTGCTAGTTGAAGAGCTAGGGTTGCACAAGTATATAGTTACAGTAATCAAGCTGCAGGGTGATTACTGCCTGGCAGATGAAGTGGAAATATTTCTGGTCAAGTAAGGGTCGTAGGTTCTGCAGGATCCTGATTTTGTAGTAGGTTTTTGAGGCAGTCTTGTTGATGTGAAACTAAGTTGAGCCTTTGATCCAGGTGTATTCCAAAGTATTTTACTTCAGTCTTGATTGACCGGTTGCCTATTGATAGATTATGAGGGGAAATAAATGTCGTGTTTCTTGTGATTATGATTGCTTCAGATTTGTTGTAGTTAATTATTAGGTTGCGCTGTCCTAGCCATTCTGTGACACCTGTCATACAGGATGAGATATTTGAGTAGTTTGGGTTCTTGATATCGTGAGTGGAGTATATCATTAGATCATCACACCACCAGTGAACCACAGCAGACAGCTATGTCATAGATTGTCTGCGTTTACCAAGTTTAAGTTACAATGTAAACCACTTTAATTGAAATGATAAAGCGGTATAAAAAACCTGTTAAATAAAATTAATAAATATAAGTGGTAGTGAATATTGTGTTCCTGAATTATTTTGCAGACTGGCTGTATGTAAATGTTGACTAATAGGGCAGAAAGTGCAGAGCCTTGAGGAAGTCCTTGATTTAGCGGGAAGGGTCTTCAGGTGTTGCTATTGATTCTGACCTAAGTGTGTCTGTCAGAAAGGTATGAACGAAACCATGATAATGGGGTGTCCCTTATTCCTATCTCCATCAGCCTGTCTAAGAGTATGGAGTGTATTATTGAACTGAATGCGGATGTTATATCTATGAATAATAGTATGAAACCTTGTTTGATATTTCAAATTCCTTTAAGAACTATGTTCAGTAGGGATGTTAGTAGGGTTTCCACTCCGTGGAATTCTCGGAATCCATGTTGTTGATGGTCAAGTGGGAAGGCAGAGTCAATGTGATCTTGTAATTGACGTGGACCATCTTTTCAATTAGTTTAGAAAGGAGTGGAAGGCTGGATATGGGTCGATAGGAAGATGGAGAGCTTGGATCGGTCGTGGTGTTCTTTAGGAGAGGTCTTATGGAAGAGACTTTCAATAGTGGAGGCATGAATCCTTGCAAGAGGGATAAATGTATTATTCTGCAGAGTGATGATGCTAGTTCATGCGACGATATCTTTATCCAGGCAGTCGGGCAGGGATCCAGAGAGGAGGTGGTAGTGTTCAGAGATTTTAGAAGTTTGATGCGGTAATCCTCTGAGATTGGGTAAAATGAGGTCCAAGTCTTTGGGTGCTCTTGTTTTGTCATTAGTGTGAAAGATTGATTTGATGTGTGTTGTGAACAGAAGAGCTTGCTTAGGGAGGAGAAAGAGGATGAATAGAAGCTGGGGGCCAGTTGTCCTACCAGCTCTGTGTACGTGCTGCAACACCAAAGCATGATATAAATGCCTGGAGAGGGTACTGCAGGCTCTTTGGTGGAGGGATTGGAGACCGCTGTGCAAAAGGTACAGATGGGGGCAGATGAGACATTGGCAGTTTCATATATTGTGCACGTGTGGGGGGGGGGCAGGTCTGAAGTGCTGTGTTAAGCCTAATGGACAACTTATGATCCCACCAATCTCTCCCACAGGGATTTTGGTGTGAAGTGAACCCTGGAGTCCCTGAAATGCAGATTCAGGACTTTGAGACACCGTACTCCAGACCTCATCCAACGCTTCCGAGAGGAGGAGGTAGGTGAGCCAGAAGTCACCACAGAAACCCACACCAGTAAACCACATGCAGACAGCTATGTCAGCTGGGTCAGCAGGGATGTGAGCCTGTGATTCAGCAGTATATACAGTGTGGGAGAGGTCAGTCAGAAAGTTGGCATTGCAAGCATGTAATAGAAAGCCATGGAAGTAGATCAGGGGACCCAGGGTCTGGGAATGGAGAGAGGAATGCCTAGTTCCACAGCCATAGACAATGTTGTAGTGCAACTGAGGTAGCATGGGCCTGCCTTGCTATGTGACTGTACAACGTCTAGCTGTGAGATGCCCTGTAATGCCACATGTACTGATGGGATACTTTGGTTTACACAACACAATGGCAGCAGGATATTCCACAGGGGCCTGCAGCACAGCAGGACCCATCCACATAGGACACCACTGCCACAGCAGACACCAGCACAGCAGCTCCACCTCTACCTCTACCAGCACTACAACCACTGCGACAGCCTCCACAGCTGGTAGCATGGGGCTTGAGCAGCAAGAGAGCTCCAAGGATGGTGTGGAGGAGGAAGAGTAAAAGGAGGAAAAACATGGTGGTGGAGGAGGAAAGAGGAGGAGGAAGACATGGAAGAGGAGGAGAAGGATGAAAGAGAGGGAGACGGGGGAGTGTTTGCCTGTAACCTGTTCTCCTGCGGAGGGGTGAGTGCAGCTGGTTTTGAAATCTGCCGGCTTGTGTGGGGCAGCTACTTAGACGTCATCTAAGGCCCCGATAAAAGTTGAGCTGAGCATACTACAGCGCCTGCCGTCGGCGTCTCCTAAGGGGCGTATCTAAAGGGGGATAACAGGCCCCTTGTGAGCCCCTTAGGAGCACATTAGGAGCAGGAGATTGCCGTGTGCCACAATGCCTAGTGGTAAGAGAAAAAAGAAACCCATTACAGCGGATATTGCAGAGGGCCCTATGGACAAACACGTGATCTCGACGCTGGTTGCAACAAAATCAGGTACTGTTCTCTCTGTTCCCTTTGTTGAGGGAGCTAGCCTTAGCTCTGTTGAGCGTACCCCTCCACTTCAACCGGGTTTTTTGGAACTATCGGATGTACCTCAACCCTGTCTGAGTTCCCCCGGAGCTGGTGTGCTCCCCAGAGTTGTAGAATGGAAGGAGCCCGCCATTTCTGCTGATAATTCTCAAGCTTCTCCAATTTCGTTGTTGGACATTTGGCAGGTGGTTAATCGAACTGAGCGGATCTTAGTTGAGACTGTTCCTTCATTATGCCAATTCACCAGAGATGCAATCGTGAAGTTTCAAAGTTTGGATTCTCAAATTGAGAGTTTAATATCTGGTCTTTTGAATATTGATGTTCAGGTTAAATCTTTTTCATCATTTCAATCTAATAGCATGAAAGATAGCTTGGTAGTACAGCAGAAACTCGAGAATTTAGAGAATTTGTCACGGAGTAAAAATTTGCGGTTGCTTAATTTCCCCTGTATGTCTTTGCTTTCTCCTTTAATTCTTTTTAGGAAATATCTGAAGGATGTGCTACTCTTGTCTAATGCTGATACTCTAATTTTAATCAAATGCTATTATATTCCTACTAAAGTTGCTCTACCTAGTATTGATGGGGAACTGGCTGTTTTAGAGGAACAAAATACTTTCAATTTAACTGCATTTCTTGAGGGGACACAAGATATTATTTCCACCAGGGCTACTCTATTAATTACCATGTCTTCAGAAGATGATAAAATTGCAATTCTTAAAGCATACTTCAGGAAAAAAAGAGATTCTGTTTTGTGGAGACAGGGTATCTATTTTCCCTGACGTATCTCGTTCAACACAAATTCTTAGGAAGACACTTCTTTCCTATAAACCTAGAGTTCCTGCTCTTGGTGCTACGTTCTTCTTATGTTACCCTTGCAAATGTTTAGTGTCCCTAGGTTATGATAAATTTGTTTTTCTGTCTCCTCCTGATTTGGAAAAGTGGATCCTTGACAGGAAAAAAGTACAATGATGGTCCTCTTATTTAATTAACTCTATATTCTCTTTTCTCCGGTGTAAGTGGGAGGGATTTTGGCTAGGTGCTTTGTTAGCTAGAGTTGCCCTTTAGTTGAGGGCTTTCCCTGGTTTTGTTTTCTTTACTGTTTTCTTGCAGTTTTTTATCCCCGAGACGTGGGCTAATGTACCTGATGTTGGAGTTTATTGTTTAACATATCATGGATGGCTGATTTTGTATTTCCATTGTTTCTTTTTTCTGATAATGTATTGTCAGTAAAAAACTCTAATAAATATATATTATAAAAAAAAAAGAAAGAGAGGGAGACGAAGAGGGGGAGGAAGCAGACAATGAGGAGTTGGAGTACACAGGACATGTTGAGGACATGAGGGAGGTGCAGGAACGCATGGATGAGGGGCCTGAAGCAGCTGCTTTGGAGACGAGGGAAGGGCAGACAGCAGTAGTGGAGGTTCAAGAACCATTAGTCACTGTGGCTGCAGTGCTGCCAGCACATTATAAAGGTGGAGGCAAGGGAGGCAAGTGGGACCCGAAGGACTGCCATTGCATCACCCCACACCCTCCAGGACCACCCACCCCACAAACATGTCATCGGATCTTCAGGCTTAGGGGTCTACCCATGTAGGATTGGCCAGCCAAAGGCTGCCACAGCAGCCCCCAATGGCCATCTCCGCTGCTCCCTCATCCCCCTGTGATGCAGGCAGAACTCAGGAGCCTGTGTGCTCTAGGGATGCAGTGGTGTATGACCTGAGGCTCATAAGGGAGGCAGTGGAGGGGTGCAGTAGAGGTAATATGTGACAGTCTATGGTCCCTCAGCAGCAACACTCAAGCTGAGGTGCCCAGGGGAGGGGAACAATAGACCACACAAGGAGTGGTGCTGACCTTGACATACAGTGGGAGTGTGGGCCTATGACACCAGGTTAAATGGGAATAGGGTTTCAGGGGGTATGGTGTGGGGGTTTTTGGGGGAGAGGTGTGGATGTGTGGGAATGTTTTGTGGGGGGGGGGGTAAATTTTTTTCTGGGGAGGGGGGAATGGGTTCTGTTATGTACAGATATGTTTTACACCATGTTTTCTATGTACCTCTGTTTTCTCCAGGACCAAGCAGGAAGTCAGTCCTCACATATGGGTGAAGTCGGTGCCGATGGAGCCCTCGTGCAGAGCATTTCCCCAGCTTTCAAAGAAAGCCTTTGGGAATGGCAGCGCGCATGCACGGTCCCCTTCCCGCCCAAGAGTGCCATCTTGCTCAGTCTTCTTTTTTCCGCGGAGCCCAACGGACGTAGTTCATTTTTTGCCGAGGAAAAAGTTGATTTCCCTATTTTTTGTACTTCTCCTTCGGTTCGACGCCGGATCCTTTTCCCGCCTGGGCCCGGTACGCCGGTATTGAGCCCATTCTCTCCTTTTCGGTTTTTGTCCTTCGTGACTAGTGTTTGCGCCATTTTTTCTTTTTTCACTGGCAGCCCTGTCTTTTGACCTTGCAGGGGCCCTTTTTCCCCCGATGACTGCCAGCGGGTTTAAAAAGTGTGATCGGTGTAAGAAGCTTATGTCTCTTACCGACACACATGACTGCTGCCTCTGCTGCCTCGGACCCGATCATGACCCGATGATTTGTGGTCCGTGTGGCAAAATGTCCTCGAAGGCGTTGAGGAGTCGGCAGCACCAGAAGGATAGGATCTTCTCTGACTCCGCGTCCGGACGGGCCCGGACCTCGTCAGAGGCCTCGACGTCTCGGGACTCCAGCCTCGAGCAGTGTCGAGGTTCCTCTGAGCGGGGGTCTCCTTCGCGGGAACAGCGCAGGAAGAAGAAACCCGCGAGGGCGTCGTCGGTGGACGCTCCTGATTCCTCGAGAGCCAGGTCGCATAGCCCCGATAGCCGTCCCGGGTCTTTGGAGTCGGAGAGGCCAGTCAAGCAACCTCGTCTCGAGATGGAGTCTCCTGGACACGTGAGTGCTGTAGTCCTCGTGGACTCTCCTCCAAGGGAGCCGACGTCGGGCCCGACGCCATCGGGGCCCAAGTCGGGGGCTGCTGGGTCTCCTGAGCTCGGACTCAGGTTGACGGCCTTGGAGAGCAGCCTCGCTGCCTTCATGGAACAGCAGCGGGCATTGATCGCCGGTCTCACCGGTGCATCTGCCCCGACCACCGGGACATCGACGTCCAAGTCGACCCCAGAGGCCGAGCCGATCCTCGAGTCCATGCGGGCTCGAGTCGATCCTCGGCCACGGTCTCCCTCGGCCTCCCGTTCGGGACCGAGGTCGTCGACGCCGGTACCCTCGGCATCGGAGCGGAGGGCATCGGTGCCCGCCCGACCGGAGCCGCTCGACACCTCCTCCAAGGAGTTGGGCTGGGAGACGGAGGACGAAGAGTCACCCGATACCTATCAGACTCGGTGTGTCCCATCGGACTCGCCGGAGTCCGAACCTCGGAGACGATCCCCACCGGAGGATACCCGGTTCTCGGACTTCGTGCGGGATATGACCAAAGCCCAGTATGACTCTCCCCCGAAGGAGGCCTTTACTGTACCGGTTCCTCCGATGCTGGAGCGGCTGCTCTTCCGCATGTGGGAGACCCCGGCCTCGACACCGGTGTTAAGCAAGCGGGTCGATTCCATCTATCGAGTCCGCAAGAGCCCTGGGTTCCAAAAGGCACAATTACCGCACCACTCCATGGTTGTGGAATCGGCCATGCATCGACTGAAAAGTCAGAAGATGCACTCCTCGGTGCCTCCCGGCTGGGAGGCTCAGAACCTGGATGCCCTCGGTAAGAAGTGCTTCCAGGGCTCTATGCTTGCTTGCCGTGTCCAGACATACCAGCTCTACATGGGCATGTATCTCCGAGACCTGGCAAAGGAGATTGCCGGTTTCTCTGCTGGTCTCTCCGAGGAACCTTTGCAGAGGTTCCAGGCCTTGTCCACCGGTATTCGAGAGTGCTCGAAGTTTATCTCTTGAGCAGCCTACGATGGCTTCGAGGCTTCGGCCCGGGTAGCCGGAGCCGGCATCGGTGCCCGCCGACAGGCTTGGCTACAGTCATCCGACCTCGAGCCATGGGTACAGGACAAGTTGGTCGATGTCCCCTGCCGAGGTGAAAACCTCTTTGGCAAGCCCATGGCTGAAAAGGCTGCAGAACTCGAGACCGAGACTCTGACCAGGACTAGGCTGTCCAGAAAAACCTCAGAAGAAGAAGGGCTCGGGGAAAAAGACCTTTTACCTGAGGAAGTCATCTGCCTATAAACAATACCCTCATTATCAGGCCTCTGCAGCTCCCCAACAGGGTCAGCAGGCCAAGGGTCAGGGTCATGGGCCCCGTAGGCAGAAGGCCCCCAAGCCACCAACACCGGCCCCTGCTCAGCAGGGTGGGGGTTTTTGACTCAGAAAGCATAGCCTCTTCTCCTCAGCTGGCTTCTCTCAGCACAGGAGGCCGGCTGGCCCACTTTGCCCACAGGTGGTCAGCCGTCACGTCAGATACCTGGGTGCTTCATATAGTCCAAAAGGGCTATCTTCTCCATTTTCACCAGGTACCTCCCTCCTATTTTCCAGGGGAGCCTCCAAGACTCCCTCTGCACAGGGACCTACTCCTTCAGGAGTTAGCAAGTCTACTAAAGGAACAGGCTGTGGAACCGGTGCCCCACCACCTGAGAGGTCATGGCTTTTATTCCAGGTACTTTCTGGTACCAAAAAGAACAGGAGGCCTCAGACCCATCCTAGACTTGCGCAACCTCAACAAGTTCCTGGAGAAGGAAAAGTTCAAGATGCTTACCCTTGGAATCCTGCTGCCCTACCTCCAGCAGGGAGATTGGCTATGCTCCTTAGATCTAAAGGATGCTTATACTCACATCCTTATTCATCCAGACCACAGACAATATCTCAGATTTGTTGTGGGAGGAAACCACTATCAGTACAGAGTACTACCCTTTGGCCTGACCTCCGCTCCCAGGGTGTTCACCAAGTGCCTGGCAGTGGTGGCGGCCTACCTAAGGCTTCAGGGTCTCTTTGTGTTTCCGTACCTGGACGACTGGCTCATAAGGGGCCAGTCTTCCCAGGAGGCCCATCAAGCCACCCTTCGCACTGTGGCTCTGCTTCAGCACTTGGGGTTTGTCATAAACTTTGCAAAGTCCACTTTGCTCCCGTCCCAGAACTTAGAATTCATAGGAGCAAGGCCGGACACTCTTCAGGCGAAGGCTTTTCTGCCAATGGACAGGGCCCACAGGCTGATGGATCTGGCCAGGCAGTTTCACAGCAATTCCCTGGTCTCTGCAGGGCAATTCCTGAGACTACTCGGCCATATGGCTTCCACAGTTCATGTAACCCCCAATGCCCGCCTGCACATGCTGCCTGCTCAGTGGAGCCTTCGCACTCAGTGGCATCAGGCCACAGGGAGCCTAGCGGACTCAGTAAGAATATCCGGCCTGCTAGTCTCCTCTCTGCAATGGTGGCTTCATCTTCCGAATCTGGTACTCGGAGTGGTTTTTCAATCCCCTCCGCATTCTCAAGTGCTGACGACAGATGCTTCTCTTCTAGGTTGGGGAGCACATTGCCAAGGGACATGTACTCAGGGTCTCTGGACCCCTTGGGAGGCTGCTCAACAGATAAACTTCCTGGAGCTATGTGCGATATGCCTCGCTCTGAGAGCCTTCTCCCACCTCGCCTCTCACCAGTCTGTACTAGTCCAGATGGACAATCAAGTTGCCATGTTCTACGTGAACAAACAAGGAGGCACAGGCTCCTTCCTTCTATGTCAGGAGGCACAACGGCTGTGCTCTTGGGCCGTCAATCACGGAATCCTCCTCAAAGCTGTCTACCTCCCAGGTCAAGAAAATTACCTGGCGGACAGACTGAGCAGGATCCTGCAACCACACAAATGGAGATTGAACCCGTTGGTGGTTCAGCAGATCTTTCTCGGGTGGGGCCTCCCCACCATGGATCTTTTCGCCAGTCCTCTGAACCGGCAACTCCCGAGATTCTGCTCCAGACATCTGCATCCTCTCAGGGTAGCAGCGGATGCGTTTCTGATCTCGTGGTCAACAGGCCTACTGTATGCGTTTCCTCCCACGCCACTAGTGTCCAGAACGCTGTTCAAAGTCCTCAAGGACGGGGCCTCAATGATTCTGATAGCCCCCAGGTGGCCGAGGCAACCGTGGTTCCCGCTTCTGCTGCAACTGACAGTGGACACCCCTCTTCCTCTGGGGTTTCAGCACGATCTCCTGTCTCAGGAACAGGGATCTCTCTTGCACCCCATCCTCCAGTCCCTTCATCTGATGGCCTGGCTGCTGAAAGGGTAGTCCTAGCTCCCCTACTACTGCCTAGAGAGGTGGAAGACGTAGTCTTGGCTTCTAGACGGCAATCCACCAGGAAATTCTACGCTCTTAAGTGGCGTAGATTCTCCACATGGTGTGCTCAGCACAGCGAGAATCCCTTCTCGTGCTTGGTAGCGGTAGTATTGCAATATTTGCTTTACCTCTCCAATCTAGGCCTTAAATCCAACTCTGTCCGGGTTCACCTCGGTGCTCTCTCAGCGCACCACTCGCCAGTGGACAGAAGGCCTCTTTCCAACCACCCTTTGGTGGCTCGTTTTCTCAGAGGCCTCCTCCTGCTTAAGCCTCCTTTACGTCCACCAGCCCCTGAGTGGGATCTGAATGTGGTCTTACAGCGGATTACTTGTCCGCCATTCGAACCTATGGCTACCTGCCCTCTCCGTTTTCTCTCCTGGAAAACCTTGTTTCTGGTAGCTCTTACCTCTGCTAGGCGAGTAAGTGAACTTCAGGCACTAGTGTCTGATCCCCCTTACACTAGGTTCTATAGGAATAGGGTAGTCTTACGGACTCACCCGAAGTTTCTTCCTAAGGTTGTCTCCCCTTTTCACCTCAATCAGGAGGTGGTTCTTCCGACCTTCTTTCCCAGGCCGCATGCCAACCGGGCTGAGATGGTCTTGCATACCCTGGACTGTAGGAGGGCATTATCCTTCTACCTTGACCGTACGTGGGAGCATCGAAGGGCTGTTCAGCTCTTCGTTTCTTTTGACCCCAAAAAGTTGGGGCTACCTGTCTCCAAGCGTACTTTGTCCATATGGGTCGCTGACTGTATCGCCTGGGCTTATGGGGCAGCCGGCCTCTCGTTGGAGGGTCGAGTCACGGCTCATCGTGTCAGGGCGAAGGCTGCGTCAGTGGCTCATCTCCGCTCTGTTCCGTTAGCAGACATCTGCCGGGCCGCTACTTCGTCTTCAAGCCAGACTTTTGCGGCCCATTACTGCCTTGAGAGGGAGTCCCGCAGGGACAGTGCTTTCGGACAGGCAGTACTCCATAATCTCTTTGGGGTTTAGGCAACTCCTACCCTCCGGCCCTGTTGTTGGGCTACCAGTCGGGGGCGTTCTCAGAGAAGATTCCTTCCTTACGTACTGACGAGCTAGAGGGAGCTCATTTTTTCCGCTTGAGGTCTCCGGTAGCCTTAAGCTGGGGAGTCCCATATGTGAGGACTGACTTCCTGCTTGGTCCTGGAGAAAGAGTAGTTACTCACCTGTAACAGGTGTTCTCCAGGAGCAGCAGGAATCAGTTCTCACAACCCTCCCTCCTCCCCTTGGAGTTGCAGTCATATGATTTATTTTGCTAATTTTTTTGCTGTCTTTTAGCTATGTCATCAGACTGAACAAGATGGCACCCTTGGGCGGGAAGGGGACCGCGCATGCGCGCTGCAATTCCCAAAGGCTTTCTTTGAAAGCTGGGGAAATGCTCTGCACGAGGGCTCTGTTGGTGCCGACGTCACCCATATGTGAGGACTGATTCCTGCTGCTCCTGGAGAACACCTGTTACAGGTGAGTAACTACTCTATATGCTATCTGATCGCCGTTTTAAAAAAAAGGTTTACATACATAAAGTTTGTCTAACTTCCATACATCTGTGTTTGGTCTGGCTCTGCTCCCTAGGCAGTGGGGGCTTGCCATTGGTAGGCTTTGTGGTGTAAATGACAGGTGGGACTTGTGCAAGCATCACTTGTCACTGGCCATGCTGACATAGGGTAACAGCCCCCACACCCTTATATATGTCGTAGCTCTGCCAGGAGTTGCCTTGCCTGTCAGAGGTAAGGTGGTAGGATCAAGGTCAACCCTTGGACAGAATCAATGTCTGTTCTGACAGGTGTGCCTCATCCTGTGAAGCACAGTCATGGCCATACCCAGGTCCTCTTTTAGCTCTTGGTGCCATTGTCAGCAGAGGCCAACGTATGTTTTGGGTCATATGGTGTAATGTGTGCCCTCCTTTGTAGTGCATCCTCAAAATCAATCAGGGACCATTGCTGGCTATAGCAGGCACCATACTCTGCCATGCACATCTGCAGGCATCAGCTGTAAACCTGTACAGTTTCCCTAGCAGTGGACTCACTTGCAGGGTTGTTATATAAAAAAGCACTACCATTCCTCTCTCATCTCTCTCTACACCTCCTTGTGAACCCCACATTTCTGGTGTATTGCTACTGTTTATGCCCTTTTCTTCCACTGCCAACTCCAGACTTTGATCCTTTCACTTTGCTGCTCCTTATTCCTGGAACTATCTGAGTCTGTACATCAGGCTTCATCCCTGTCCTTGTTCAAATCCATGCTGAAGGCTCACCTCTTTGGAGCTGCTTTAGGATCCTAATCCGCTTAGTCTCCTATGTGTCTCTGTAACTTCTCTGGTTGTGTCCATGTCCTTAGCTGTTGTATAGTCTGTCTTGATGATATTTTAAGCTCTGATGAGCAGAAACTGTTATCACATGTATCTGTGCAGCGCTGCATATGCCTAGTAATGCTAAATAAATGCTCAGTAGTAGTAGTTGTAGTAGGAGTACTTCTGCATGGTGGATCTGAGATGCCATACACATCCATAGAACAGCAGACCTCACAGTGGGATCTCGGGTCCCTGTGTCACATACATATGGCTGGGTCAGGGCCACTGTCAGCCACATCTGGAGAACATTGGTATGCCAACCCCATGTAGGTCGCAACTGAGTGCCACATGCAGAACTGTATGTGGATATGGTCAATTGGGTTTTTGGTATGCTCACAGATAGTGTGCCTGGGTACTGTGTCAATGTGTGGGAGGTGGGAATGATGTAAGGACACCTAACTATTGAGCCAGGCATTGTGCTTCAATGGGTGCTCTACGGAGTACAGTATCATGTGGATGGTATGCGGTTTCCTATTGCTCAGACCAGCGTTAACAGCAAGGTGGAAAATTCCAGCTATTCCCATATGTAGCAGTGCAGCAGACCCCATAGTGGGTGGGAATGGCATGTTCTGTCACCCCAAGCAGACTGACAATGAGCCATGCAGCTGGGTTGGCAGCTACCTCAGCACTTGCCCCTTGGATACAATCTGTCCTTGGAGGGCCCCACAAACTTAGGGACCAATTCCATCCCGTACGTCGATCCCCTCTGAACCAGATGTACAGAGGGGGTTGCACTTCTGATCTTGCGGAGCACATCTAGCCCCACGGAATCAGAATCGCGAGCAGTCCTGCACATGCAGGCCAAGGCTGCGATTCAATCTGGCCTGACGTGCAGGACTATCCCCAGCTAACTCAGTCGATGCTCCTCAATGGAGCCGCGGTGCCATGTAATTATGTTGCCATGGCACCGCGGCTCCACTGAAGAGCTGCAATGCCAGCCGCCAGACTGCAGGACCTCATTCCCCACAGCCCAACCCCCGATCCATCCTTCAAAGGCCAGGATCGGGCTGCAGAGACTGCCTTTAGGTCCCCTCTGCCCACTGCAAGCCCTGGGCCCTCTGCAAAATGACATGTCTATATCCTGTGTCCTTTGGGAAATATGGCCTTTAGAATTGCACACATTTTACAGAGGCATTATCATCTAACTTTTTAAAATTGTAACACCTCGCACCACTACTCTGTCACCTTGAGACCTCTTTCTTGATCGGTGCATATCAGTAAATGACTCGCCATATTATACTGTTCTCTTACAATTCTGCCTGCCACCTGGAAATCACAAAGGGAAACATGGCATATTGGTCATGCTGACAATCTACTAAGTAATTAAACAAAAATCCTCTCAAGGGGCAAGAAAACTATGCATGAAAAACAGGTACTACCCCAATCAATACGACCCAAAAACAAACAAAATCAAAACAATCAATATGCACAAAAAATCTAAGCTCAAAAAATATATATGTCCAAACAAAACAAGCTCAGGGCTAGCCAATAACTGATATAGGAGGAAAAAAGACCTCAGTATCCCCCCGCACTAAAGTGACAGGAGTCAAGTCTGTCGACAGACGCCAGAACGTCTAAAAAGACTGAACAGACTGAAAATTACATCAACGGTCATAAAAAAACCTCCAACCAGCAGGCTTCCGAGCACAACAATACTAATATCACACAACATCAAACAGAAAGCTCCGGACACTTATCTTTGGATGATTACAGTCACTTAAGAATGATGATGATAAAAAAAGCAATTGTGAGGATGTTGAATCCAACCACGATGAGCTGAAGACCACGTCGAAGTAAGCGTATACGATGGTGTACTTCAGGTGATCAGGAACTCCGACATCAGATGTTTCGCTTTAATGGCTTCTTCAGGGAGCAAAAATCACTCGTCACCGTGCCATCATGTGACTCTATGCAACAAAGCACCGGAGCAAGGCTTAGATTTTTTGTGCATATTGATTGTTTTGATTTTGTTTGTTTTTGGGTCGTATTGATTGGGGTAGTACCTGTTTTTCATGCATAGACAATCTACTAAGTGGCAATAGAAAATGTAGCTGGACATAATTTTCTAATTTAAAAGTGCTGAAATACTATATGTTGATAATATATGAATAAATGAACTATGCATTTTAACACAGTCAGCCAAAACTTAATGACACAGAAAGAAGAAAAGTACTATATGGGGAAGTTATTCCACCTCGGAGGTGGAATAACTTCCCTGTATAAGTTGCCGGCCCTGGACATACAGGGTTGATGTTAAAATCAGGGTGACCGCCCAGACTCTGCCCCCGAGCCCCCCACGTCTAACTTCCCCACACAATCGGCGGGGAAGTTAGTCGCGGCAAGTGAAGACACGAATAGCAGGGGTGAACGTCCTGTTGGGCTTTCCATCCCCCCTATTTGTGGCACAGAATAACCCTCTTAGTGTCAACCATTGTATGGGCCAAATCGCATGCCGTAACCTGTTAGAGCCCTGATGAAGAAAGGGGATTGAAAGAGGTATAGTGCATGTATCGTGGCAACTGCCTAGGGTGTGAGAAAAACGGGGGTGGGAGAGCACATGGCTGTCCCCATTACACCTTGAAGTCAGACTTTCCCAGGAGCACATGCTTTTCACATTGCTGGGGTGCCCACACCTCTAACAACTCAGTGCCCAGCCCTGAAAAGGATGTGCACATACCTGTGTCTTTTGAGACTTTAGGCCGTCCTAACCGGTTATGTGCCTCAAGGGCATATTTGTCCTACGCAGTTAACTCTACATACATGGGTAGGAT
This sequence comes from Ichthyophis bannanicus, assembly GCA_033557465.1. Classification (NCBI taxonomy): domain Eukaryota; kingdom Metazoa; phylum Chordata; class Amphibia; order Gymnophiona; family Ichthyophiidae; genus Ichthyophis; species Ichthyophis bannanicus. The sequence goes on from CM066031.1 coordinate 1,355,969,605, forward strand.
GCAGGATATTGTGTCCTGAGCTAACCGGTTAGCTCTTCAACCAGCATTGCCCAGTCCGCGATTTTGAGTGGCAAGGTGCTTTTTTTTCGAATGCACCTATGAGGCAGCTATTTGTTCATGAGCATGGCCATGTAGACCTGCGTACCTGTGCAATATCCACAGATAGGTTGCTGCCTCTCATGTCATATCTACATATATGATAGATATGCATGGTTAGGCCAGAGATGCTGGAATTTTACCATGAAGAGTACAAGGAAGCAAAACCTCTCAGCTGCGGAGGTGGAACTCGCTATTGGCCTCATCCTTAAGGAGCATAATAATCTGCTTGAATCTGGGCATGCCCACAACCAGCAGTATGCCTAGCATGACATTGCCAGGCAAGTGAATGCTGTGCACCACTGTAATAGGGAGGTCGAGGACATAAATAAGTGGTGTGTGCTCCGCTAGTGCGCTTAAGGTGAAGCAGGCGGAGAACCTGAAAGAGTAGCGAAAGGCACTGAGTGACCTGGAGGAGAGGGTGCTAGCATGTATTGATGCTTGCTGTATCGCTGGGTTAACTGGCCAGGATGGCCAGGGGAGGCTCTATAATGAGGCGGTAAGGTGGCTGCCTCAGGCGGCAACAGCTGCCTCACTTCGTTTTGAAAAGTAAAAAAAAAAAAAAACCTCTAAGCGCGCAAGTTGCTGCCGTTGCCGAGTCTGCTTCTCGGCAGCGGCAGATTCACCTCTCCTTTTCCTGGCAGCTGTGGCTCCTGCCTCTTCGAACTGCAACTATGCTTGCGATCTACAGTTTAAACAAAAGCCAAACCGGTGTGGAGCCTTCCTGCCTCTGTGAAAGAGCCATGCAGCTGCGTCCCACTCCCAAAGAAAGTTAATGCGTTAGCAAGGGAGCTAACATGGGGAAAGGTGGGGGTAGCAGGCTGACATGGGGTGGGGGAAAGAGAGGGCTGGAAGGGAATTGACTAGAAGGTGGGATCTGCAATGGGGCTGACACGGTGGGGGGGGAGAAGGGGACTGGAAGGGAATTGACATAAAGGGAAGGTGGGATCTGCAATGGGGTTGACATGGGGGGAAGGAGGGGATTGGAAGGGAACTGACAAGGGAAAGGTAGAGTCTGCAACAGGGCTGACACGGGGGAGGAGGGGGCTGGAAGGGAACTGACAAGCGGAAGGTGGAGTCTGCAAGGGAGCTGACATGGGAAGGTGGGGACTGGAAGGAGGCTGACACGGGGGAGGAGGGGGCTGGAAAGGAGCTGACATGGGGGGAGGAGGGGGCTGGAAAGGAGCTGATATCTGGGAATGGTACTAGAGGGGGACTGGAAGGATGATGATACAAGGGAAGAGAGGAGATGGATGGAAGGAGCTGACACTTGGGATGGGACTGGTAGGTGGCTGGGTAATGGGGGTGGGGCTGGAAGGGAGGGGGCACTGGAAGGGAATGGACACCAGTGGAAGTCCTGGGAATGCAAGGGAGTTGAAATTGGAAGGTACTGGGAGGGGAGGACTGAAAAAGGAGGCTGATACTGTGGGGAGGGTTACTAGGGCTGGAAATAGGCTGATGGAAGGAAGTGAAGAAAACAAAAGAAGAGACAAGAAATGGCAGATGGACTATAGACCATAGAAAGAGAGCTAAGAGAAGACAGGAAAGTAGAAGCCTCAGATCAAGACCAGCATGATCAGAGAATAAAATGATCAGATAACAAAGGTAGAGATAATAATTTTATTTTCAGTTTAGTGATTGGACTTTGCACGATCTTTATGGGGAACTACATCTTTTATTTATCTGATGTTGCACTTCATGCAAAGTCTGGCTTCTTGAGGATTCAGTTTAATTTTTGTGTACATATTTTAATTTCTACTTTAGGTTGTAGTCACTTATTCTGTACTTGGTGAGGGTCTGTATTCTGAGTGTGTGACTGAGGCCATGTGTTCTGTTAACATGGAGTTTGTGCATAGGGATCTATACTGTACTGTAGTAATTTGACTTGTTCAGCTTTTCATATAAGTGTATGGATGTTCTAGGGATTACAGCAGTATTTATAGTGTGTCATTTTTCTAGGAAGGCCCCTTATGTGAGTTTTAGAAGTTTATCCTGGTATGGTATGGTATGGTATGGTAGATTTGGCCTTGTAGATCTTCGGTGACTTTTGTAGGGTCTTATATTAGTTCCCAATATGCCTGTTACTGTAGAATGTTTGTTAGATGTTTGTTATGGGTCCTGTACTCTCAGTTCTTAGTAAAGTCAACTTTAGGAGTTGGTTGGGGGAGGGGGTACTGGAATATGTATTGTCTTTGAGATTTATTTATTTATTTAATACTTTTTATATACCGTTTTTCTCCAATTCAAGACGGTTTACAGAGAACAAAAGTAAAAGTGTGGGTACAGCTGTTTTACATGAAACAAGAACAGTAGTTAAACATTTGTTGAACATTTAAGGATTTGTGTTCTTTATGCTGCCAGACTGAAATTTAAAATATTTTGTTAGATCAGATTCAAGGAAAATTCTAATTTTAAGGAAACGTCTCAGTTTATTTTTGTTTAGTAGCCTGATAACTTCACCGCTGCTGAGTTCCAGACTTTTCCAGCTCTAACACAATCCAGTCCAGCATTTGAATTCATGGCTACCAGGATTAGTTTCTCATTTTATAGCTTCCCTCCTCATCAATAATCTGGTCAGTGAAATAAACCTGATGTGCAGATCGGTGATGGTCTGATTAGGTGGGGGAGGGGGACTGTATTAAGTGGCTTTTCATTAATCAAATTTAATCTTTTATTATGTTTGTTTTATTGTTACATCTGTTTTACTAAATTTCATGTATATGTTTGGATTTAGATTAGTGACATATACATTTTAAAGTAAAGTATACTAAATTTATGCAAATAATGCTGCAATGAGTCTCCGCACATGGCCCTGCATCACCCTCCTGCTGCCCCTGGGAGGAAGTAGACAGTGGGGTTGGAGGAAAGCAGAAACCTCAGATTTGGACCAGTATGATCAAGAATAAAATGTTCAGACAATGAAGGTAGAAGAGAATTTTATTTTTAATTTAATGAGCAGTCTTGGTGCTATCTTTATATTTTATAAAGTACAGGGATATGCATCTCTTTCTATTTCTCTGGCACTGCATTGTATGCAGAATCTGACTTTTTGGGTTTGCAATTTAATTTTTATCTACATATATTTATTATTAGGTTATTGTCATTTATTCTGTACTTTGGTGAGCGTCTGTGTTCTGCGTTTGTGGCCAAGGCCAGGTGTTCTGTTAACATGGAGTTTGTACGAAGGGATCTGTACTGTAGTAATCTGAATTGTTTCAGCTTTTCAAATAGGTATTTGGATTTTCCAGGGCCCACTGCAGTATTTACAGTTATGCTTTTTTTGAGGTAGGCTCTTTATGTGATTTTTGGAAGTTGAGCTGGTATGTTATGGTAGGTTTGCTCTACATCTACCTCAATGACTTTGTTATAGGGTTTTGTATTAGTTCACAATATGCCTGTACTGGAATCAGATTTTTTTTTTTTTAAGATATTGAGTTCTGTGGGTGAATGTCCTGGTTCTGCTCTGCACCCACTGTTGAGGGAGGGGGTTCTGTGGATGCAAAATATATGTTCAAAAAGAAAAAGAAAGAACCATAACACAGTTTATAACAAAATAAAAATGAGTTATAATTTAGTGTTATAAACAGTGCTATGGTTCTCGCTCTTTCTTTTAGTTCCTTGGTGTGTAAACACCTTTCATTTCCTCTAATTGGCTTTTTGGTTCGGTTCAGTCCCTGACTGGAGTTTTGAGAAGCCTCTCCCCCCCCCCCCCCCCTGCTCTGGGGGGGGGGGGGCGCCACCTCATCTCTCACCTCAGGCAGCAGATTGCCTTGAGCTGCCCCTGAGGATAGCTTCACTCCGGCTGCACCAGAGGGGTCAGTAGGCCCTGTTTACCACTTACATCTTTCTCAACCCCAGTCACCCCTACAGAAACCACCCCCCCTCCTCGGGCCAGCAGTAGGTGTGTATTGAACTTCCTTGTGTACCCCCTCTTCCCTGCAAACAACGTGCTCCCTTTCACTGTGTCCAGTCCACAAGTTGCTTCCCTAACATTAGCTGCTGCTCAGCCTTGAACTTTCCTGGGTCCTTTTCAATGTTCCCATGCCACTCTGCCTTCCAGCGCCACCACCATGCCTAACCACACATTACACAGGTCATGGCAAATGGGCCAAGGGAAAGGTAGGTACCACATTAGTCATCTTAGTGTGTTTCCACATTGCGACATTGTCCATTAATCAAGGTCCAGGTTCAGCAGGTGTCCCCCTTCTCCTCCCTATGCTATACATCCACAGGTCTTTCCCTTCTGTACAGTCAGGGCAGTCCATCAATGAGGGATGGTGACCCCTGTGAGGCAAGTGGGGAATTACAATTAGAGCCTCTAATATTGGCTTTGTACCATAACAACTCCCTAATTATCAACCACACATTTATACACTCGGTGTTGTTCCAGCATTAGCAATACATGCACTCCTAACATTTTGCCATTATGATAGCATGGGCTTTCTAATTCCATCCAGTGCGATGGCCTACATTCACTGCTCCTGTGCACCATGGTGTGGGGGGGGGGGGGAGTCACATGTGTCAGCCCACACATCGCCCACCACCTTATGCAGGTGGATGCACCCCCTCACCCTAGCCCTTTGCTTACTGCCTCTCCCACAGATGGACCCCCAACCAGACTTTCCGATGAGAACCCAGGTCCTTCTGGAGTGCACACGCAGCTATGTCCTGGTATCCCTGAATAACCCAACCACATCACTGCACCTGCCACGCTCCCCAGCCCTCAGGAAGACACCACAGCTGCAAGAACTCAACCTCCTCAGCCACAGTCATCCCCAGGATCTGCTGGAGCTGGAGTTCCCAATCCCCGGGCAACCCATCGACACCTGTTCTGATGCTACAAGACAGAGCAGAGATGGTCAACCTGACTAAGGGCATCCTCACAAGCCTCGAGAGGAGAAGCCAGGAGTTATACGACTCAACCAAGTTGATGCATGAAATGGCAGAGCGGCAGGAGAAATACCAGGAGGCAGTGCACTGTCTATCCAGGGAAACAGTTGCCTACATGGCCTAAGTGATATTGCAGCTGTGAGGTGACACCTGAGGCAGATGCCCCTCTTGGGAGCAATGGCATGACATCAGGGATCTTCAGGCTACAGCCTGATGAGGCCTCAAACCTTCGGGGAGAGGGGGAGACAGCTAGCAATGCTTCAGAGGCAGCACCACTGAGGCATAGTGCCTGGTTTGGGAGGAAAGTTGGAGGGTCACAGAAGGAGATTCAGGATGGGAAGAGGGCACGTCAGTGATGGTGTTGGTGTTGATGATCTTTACTGCATATTCTGTGGATAAATGAGTATACTCACACTAGAAGTTCTTCCGTATCAGCCTGTCTCTTGCTGCTTGTGCCACTGCTGTCACATGCTGGCAGCCAATGTGGCCATTCTCTGGCCCCTCATTAGAGTATTCCATATCAACAAACACATCCTCCTGTAGCAGCTCGATCCCCCACTGTATGGCAATATTATGGAGAATGCAGCATGCCATAAAGATGCAGCAGACTTGTTCAGGGCTGTACAGCAGCTCTTGCCCACTCCTATTAAGGCATTGGAACCTGCTTTTCAGGAGCCCAAATGCCTGCACCACCACTGCCCTTGTATGTGCCAGTGCTCTGTTGTAGTTCTCCTCCTGGGCAGTTTGTGTGTTGCACTCTGGTGTCATGAGCCAGGTCCTCAGCGGGTACCCCCTATCACCTGTGAGTCACAAAGGGGAGGGAGGCACATGCATGTAGAGCCATTGGTAGGGGATTGTGCTCTGTGCAATAGCCATTCTAACAACTATGATACAAGAAACATGGAGGGGCTGTCTGGTGCTGCTGTCCTGTCCACAGTGCTGTCCATCACCATGGGCTTACCTCCTCTACACTGTCATCAGTACTGGGCAAATTCTGATAACTCTGTGCTTCAACAGTGCCCAATATGTGCTGTCCCCCTCCCCTCAGTTGGCTGCCAGGACATGTGCTGTCAGCACTTGCTAACACATATTTAGTAGCAGGGGTCAGTTGGGGCATCTGCCAACCTATGGCATGACTACCTTCTACCCACTCTGGGGCCATCCTCCATCCTAGCACATGCATTGCCTCCCCATACAGGTGACTGGGCAGTCCCTCCATCATCCCCCAGTTGTGTGTGTCTCACACAGACTGGACACTTCCCCGTGTTCCCAACAGGACTTGCCAGTAGCCCTTCAAGCCCCACAACCACATTACCAGCATGCAACCATAGCTTCAGTTATGCTTCACTCACCTAGTAGCCAGGCATTGCTGAGGTGTCCAGTGGCAGCTGCCTTGCCCAGGGCAGACTGTGATAAGACAAACGCATCATGGCAGGACCCAGGGAAGCGTACACAGAGGTCTGTGATATGCATGTGGGCATCAACAACAACTTGCATGTACATTGAGTGGTAAAGGTGCCTGTTATGCCCTCTCATCATGGCAGGGTGGCCTCAGGACCACATGGGTACAGTCAATCACACTTAGGACTGATGGGAAGGATGCAGTCTCATGAAAGGCCTGCATGGTCTGTTGTCTTGCCTGTGGCATGGTTGGGAAGCACACACTTCATGGAGCCATCTGAGAAGAGCTGTTGTCACTCCTGCTATACAGTGTAATGTTGCTGACTGTGTGATACCTGTGGTTGCCCCCATAACATGCTGGAAGTTTCCAGTGGCGAAGAAGGCAAGGGCAATAGTCACCTTGAGAGCCACAGGCTGGGATAATGGCAGCATCAAGGCGCTAACACTGGAACACCACCTCTGCAGTCAGGTGACCCATGGTCGGTACATCTGGGGTGTCCGGTAGCATCTCCGCCCTACCCAGGCCAATGCCGACTGCTGCTGATGCTGTTGCCTGTCTATGCGTCTCCACCTCTCATGTTGCTTGGATAGCCACCACATTCTTCTGCCCATGTCTTTTACCTCCTGTCTGGTTTTAATGCTCCGGTAGTGGCATATACACGCATAGCCAAAATGGATTTTCGTCAGTCCCGTAACCGGTTAAAACCCTGGCATAGAACTCTACACGCTTTTGACACTTATATGTGCCTGGATACTGCTGTGGAATATCAGCGTTCCGCACGGAAGTCACGCCCGGACTCCACCCTTTTATGCCCTCATGCATACATGGTTGCGTTACTGCACTTGCAATAATATCTGGTCCTATGTGTGCCACTCAAGATTGGGTTTACCCTTGTTTGCAAGTTTTATGTGGATTTCGGCTGGATTTGCCTGCTTATCATTTGCCTAACGTTTCCAATACTGGGCACTACGTTTTTAACTTTCTGGTTGCTCTCCAACTCATAAGGTTAGATTATTGCTTTTTTTCTTTTTTCTTTTTTTAAACTGGAATAGCCTAATGGCTAAAGTTCTATAACATCAACAAAGACAAAACCTGGAGCTGACTGGTACAGATCATCAACTACTAGTATGCAAACTCAAGCTAAAGTTGAAAAAGAGCAAACCACTCATGAATGCAGCAAAATATGACCTTGAGAATATACCACTGGAATTTAAAGACTGCCTGCAAAATCGATTTGCTGCTTTAGATACAAATGACAGAGCTCCAGAAGAGTTATGGGATGACATCAAGAAGGTTGTGTTGGAAGAAAGCGAGAAGTCTCTACAAAAGGTGAAAAAGCAAAAACGGCCAAAATGGATGACGGAAGAAACTCTGAAAATTGCCCAGAAACGCAGAGAAGCTAAAGCCAGAGGAGAAAGAAAGACAATAACAGAACTCAACAGAGATCTCCAACGTGCAGCAAGACAGGACAAGGAAAAGTACTACAATGATGCATGCAAGGAAATAGAAGCAGAAACTATTAGAGGAAGAACAAGATCGGCTTTCCTATAGCTACGAGAGTTAAAGAAAAAGTTCCAGCCTCGAATTGGAATGTTACAAGATGCTCAAGGTTCTATGTTGAATGATGCTGAGAAGATCAAAAAAAGGTGGAAGGAATATACAGAGTTTTTATATGATAAAGATCAAGTGGACCAACAGCCGTTTCAACCTGTACCTTATGATCGGGAACCATTGGTGATGAAAGAAGAAATTAAAGCAGCATTGAAAGCCTTATCATAGAACAAAGCACCAGGCATTGATAGCATTCCCATAGATGTATTACAGCAATCTGATGCAGCTGTTACCGTACTTACAAGGCTCTGCCAAGAAATATGGAAGACAACATCATGGCCAACTGACTGGAAAAGATCTGTGTTTATACCAATACTAAAGAAAGGTGATCCAACAGACTGTGGAAATTATCGCACAATCACTCTGATCCCACATGCCAGCAAGATTCTACTGAAGATTATTCAAAAGAGACTACAACCATACCTGGAACAAGAACTACCTGAAGTGCAAGCAGGGTTCAGGAAAGGGCGACGAACAAGAGACATCATTGCGGATGTGAGATGGATCCTTGAAAAGACTAAAGAATACCAAAAAGATATCTATTTGTGCTTTATCGACTATAGCAAGGCTTTTGACTGTGTGGAGGAGTGGTCTAGTGGTTGGGGCAAGGTACTTCAGGCCGGAAGGTCGGGGGTTCAATTCCCACTAGAGGCAGCAACCTTGGGCCGGAAGGACTGAGGTTTCTAGCCCCACAGGTGCTCCTTGTGGTCTTGGGCAAGCCACTTAACCCTCCATAGCCCATGTTCCCTGTAAAATAGTTATCTCCAAGTTATAATGCCCTGTTCAATGTAATTTCAGTTTGTTCAATGTAAACCGCACTGATGCAGAATAGCACGGTATATAAGAGAATGTAAATAAATAAATAAACCATGAGAAACTCTGGGCCACATTAAGAAGCATGGGTATACCAGAACACCTGATCGTACTCTTGCTTAATCTGTACATTGATCAAGAAGCAGCAGTTCGAACGGAACAAGGAGAAACAGAATGGTTTAAAATAAGCAAAGGTGTAAGACAAGGCTGCATACTTCCCCCTACCTGTTTAATTTATATGCAGAACAAATCATCAGAGAAGCTGGATTGTATGAAGACAACAGAGGTGTGAATATTGGTGGAAGACTCATCAACAACCTTTGCTATGCTGATGATACCACGTTACTGGCTGAAAGTGAAGATGATCTGAAACATTTGCTTCTCACAATCAAAGAACATAGTCTCAAAATGGGCCTGCACCTTAATGTAAAGAAGACAAAGATCATGACAACTGGCATAATCAACAGGTTCATCGTAGAAGGAGAAGAAATTGAAATCGTTAACAACTTTAACCTACTTGGATCAACTATCAATAAAGAAGCAACAAGCTGTCAAGAAATCAAGACGACGCATTGCTCTAGGCAGAATGGCTATGAAAGACCTAGATAAGATCCTCAAGAGCAGAGATGTCTCTCTCCATACAAAGATTCGACTTGTTCAAGCCATGGTATTTTCAATAACATCATATGGATGTGAAAGCTGGACAGTGAAAAAGATAGACAGGAAGAAAATTGATGCCTTTGAATTATGGTGCTGGCGGCGAATACTGTGTATACCATGGACTGCCCGAAGAACAAATCAGTCGGTACTAGAGGAGATCAAACCTAAGCTTTCTTTAGAAGCTCAGATGACAAGACTTCGACTTTCATACTTTGTACACATCATGCGAAGAGAGAGATCATTAGAGAAGGACATCAAGCTTGGCAAGATAGAAGGTCAGCGCAAAAGAGGAAGGCCAGCAATGAGATGGATCAATACAATAACAGCAGCTACGGGTACCAGTCTGTCAACAATGAGCTGCCTGACTCAAGACCGAACACAATTTAGGATAGCTATCCAGAGGGTCGCCATGAGTCGACTCCGACTCGATGGCACTTAACAACAACAACAGCCTAATGGTTAGAGCACTGGCTTGGGAACCAAGAGACCAGGGCTCGATTCCCACTAGTGCTCCGTGTGTTCTTGGGAAAGTCACTTAACCCTTTATTGCCTCAGAAAAATCCAAGTTATCAATGTTTCTGTTTAATGTACATTACCAAGTTTTTAAGTTACAATGTAAACCGATTAGACTGAAATGATAAAGTGCTATAAAAAAAACCCTGTTAAATAAATAAATAGTTGGTCATTTGTGTTATGTGTGAACAAATGGATTTGTGCAGGAAGAAATTCACACACTAAAGAATGGAGGAGGAGGGGGAAAGGGCCTTGCATTCCTTTCACTGAGTTTGGAATGAGCAATTCAGGACTGTGACTAGGCAAGGATTAGCTTCTTTCAAGGAAAATGGCAATGCTTACAGCAAAACAAGCATTTGTAGGATTGCAGGAGCTTCTGGTAGCTCTAAGATGAAAAAAGAGGGACCTTTGTGAAAATCAGTGAGAGTGAATGAAGCTATCCTGCCAGAAAAAATTCACTAAAAAAAATCTTATAGAAATGGGAAAATTGAAGCTATATATGGGATTTTAAATGTGTAGCCAATAAACAGAATGTAGCAAACTGTACAAGAATTACAGGGAACAGAAAAGAAAAACATTTCACATCAAAGGCGGATGGTACAATTGTGTACCAGTATTGGTTAAGGCAGTGCTGCTCACCCTCTCCTGGAGGCACACCTAGCCAGTCTAATTTCAGGATTATCACAGTGAATATGCATGAGAAACATCGGCATATATTGGAGATCCATTATATCCAAATTTATCTCATGCATATTCATTGCATTAATGGTGAATGGTTGTCGGGATCTCAGAGATGATCCACACTGTCCTTGTGGGGACAATCATACAATGGAACACTGTCAACACATGTCCACTTACATGTCTACCTGGTGGTCTCGAAGCTTTGCATACAGCTTCTGACTCCACTATTGATAGGCTTAGTTGAGTAACCTGCATACGTTAAGAAGGACTGTGGTAATCCTGAAAACTCAGCTGGCTAGGTGTGCCTCCATGAGGATGGACCAGCACTGGATAAGGTAAGCTATAGGGACAATGTTGAATGACTAAAGGACTTGTAAATTTCCTCAGATAGTGTGAGGAAGAGAGAAAGCCACTGCCTGGTATGATTCAGATTAATTATTTTTATTTATTTATTTACATTCTCTTATATACCATGCTATTCTGCATCAGTGCGGTTTACATTGAACAAACTGAAATTACATTGAACAGGGCATTATAACTTGGAGATAACTATTTTACAGGGAACATGGGCTATGGAGGGTTAAGTGGCTTGCCCAAGACCACAAGGAGCAACTGTGGGACTAGAAACCCCAGTCCTTCTGGCCCAAGGTTGCTGTCCTCTAGTGGGATTTGAACCCCCGACCTTCTGGCCTGAAGTACCTTGCCCCAACCACTAGGCCACTCCTCCACTCCTCCTCATTATAGAAATTTATTGGGAATACTGAAGATTCTTCTCAGCTAATTTATATTCTGTTCTTTCCAAGAGGAAATCCCTCTGATCCCTGAAAGGGGCAGCCTTCTGCCCTCTCCCCCACCCAAAAAAGAATTAAAATAAAATCTACTTAAGAGTGGCTCCTCCACTCCACTCTGGGAGCAGAACTGGTTTAATGTGCCAGTAATTTGTATCCTTTGCATTGGTTTGAGATGGAGAACAGATAGTGTGCTATTCTTGTACTGCCATGGCTGGAACCTATACTAGACATGTAGACAAACCAAGCTGAAATTTCTTAGTTTCTTATTCTTAGTTTTATTCTTGTTTTTTTGTATATCTCTTGTACTATAGTTTTAAATTTTGGTGTGGATGTTTATAGATATTAGAAATTTTGTTGTATGTATTTTTAGTGTAATTGATATGTGAAATTATCTACATCATTTAGAGCATGTTTCTTTAACGTCCCTCCAATCTAGTCCCGAACCTCTGGGGTTGTGCTCCTCCTCCAGCAGCTTGGAGACTGAGAAACGTCATCCTTTTGATGACACTGGTATAAAGACACAGGAACCGCCTCATTACTCCAGTTATCTCAGTCTCCAAGCAGCTGGAGGGTTGTGAGCCTGGAGGTCCGGGCTCACTTGAGGAACAATTAAGGAAAGCTAGGTAGAATAGTTAGTGATCGAGGTGGTAAAAGGATTTTTTAATTAAGTAAAATATTGATGTTATATACCTTTAAATTTGATCTGCTGAAGGGCTCCCCCCACTTCCCTCTCCTTCTTTCTCCCTGGGAGGTGCAGTTTTTTATCATCGGGAGTGCAGGCAAGTAGGGAAGGAAAGCTCCGGTTCCCGATCACACAATATTGGGTGAGGAAACGGTAGCATAGGTACATCGGCGCATTACAGAAGGCTTGCCTGTTAGCGCTCAGTTGTCGACGGAGGGGGAGAGCAGCTGGATCGCGGCAGCAGTTATTTCTCCGGCTCTGGGTCCTTCCGATGACGAGACAGTCAAGCGGCAGTCAGCCTGAGAAGAAAAAAGGTGATAGCTGCAGAGTCGGCTGTGGGAGACCGAAGAGAGCTTCTCCGGAGTGAACGGTAAGGGCTCCCGATAAGCAGAGGAAGTAGAGCTGTCAGACGCGCCGGCGGCCGCAGCAGGCCTGAACCGCGTGTTATTTGCGTGGGAAACGCCGTTAGGAGCTGTGGGGCTGCAGAGGCTCCTCGAACGGCCGGAAAGCTTCGCTTTTGATTTATTTCTTGAGGAATTGACTCGGAAGGATTCAGTGATGAATCCACATTGTTAAAAAAAAAAAAAAATTGAGGGTTCTCTCGGTCACGATCTGACAGGTTTTTAGGACAAGAGCTCCTGTGGGGGACACAGTGATTGTTCAGCTGCGGATCCTGGTTGGCATCAGAACATTACCGCTTGGCGGGATGCCTTCTAAACCATGCGGTGTTAGAAGGGGAGCGGTCTCGGAGGCAGGTGTGTGTAGGGGCTGCATTCAGGCTTCAGCTTCAATGGAGCAAGAATTAGAAAGCGGCAATGAGAGTCAGCCTATAGTCTTGCCAGAGCCGGTTTCTCTCACGTTGCCTCTGCTGGAGCCCGTGGCAGGGACTTCTGTCGCTCCGGATCTTCCAACCTCTCAGCTGCCTTTACCAGGTGGCCTGGTGGCAATATTTTCCCCAGATTTTGTTGCACTTATTCAGCAAGTGTTCGGAGGCACTCAGAAAAGGCCGCAACTGGTTCCCCAGATGTGGAACTGGGGGAGAAGAGGCCAGGGACGCCTCTGAATGCGGGGACATCAGGGATACTAACAAAGAAATCCAGGATGGAGAAAGAGCGACCTGATCAGTCGGTGACCTCAGAGGGGCTGCACTCCGAAGATGGAGATCCGGACTTGGAATTAGACGAGGAGTTTGAAGAAGGTGAGATCACTGAACAGGAGGACCAGGCTAGAGTGGTTTGCGTTTTTCGGAGAGATGAATTACCGGCGCTTATTTCAGAGACGCTCAAAGTGCTTAATATGCTGATGGCGGGACCGGCGGAGGATTCTACTTTAGAAGGTCCGTTATTACAAGCTTTTTGGAAGACTCAGAGAGCATTTCCAATACACAGAGTGGTTAAGGAAATGATTCAGGGAGAATGGAACATGCCCGAGGCAGGGCTTAAAGGGTCTAGAGTTATGTCCCGTCTTTACCCGCTGGTTGACCAGGATAGAGAATTGTTTAAGTCGCCGAGAGTGGATGCAGCCATATTGGCGGTCACCAAGAAGACTACCATTCCAGTAGAAGGTAGCGCGGCTCTCAAAGATACCCAGGACAGAAAACTAGATGCCTTGTTGAAGCAGGTGTTTGATGTAAATGCGCGACGGTATCTTTGGCTGCGCAATTGGGCAGCAGATGCTTCTTCCAAAGCAAGGCTAAGTAATCTTCCTTTTAGGGGAAAGCTACTTTTTGGAGAGAATTTAGATAAACTAGTAAAGGATCTAGGAGAGTCCAAAGGCGGAAGGCTTCCGGAGGACAAACAGAAGCAGGGAAGATTAACTCCAACTTCCAAGGTTCCGCAGAGGGAGTTTCGTCGTTTTCGTTCACCGAGGTTCAGTCAAGGGCAAAGAGGACGTTTCCCCAATAGAAACCAGGGTTTCGGGGCTTTTGAGGAGCAGGCAGAGGTTTTGCTTCCTCCTCTTCAAATCTTAGAAAATCGCAATGAAATAAGGGGGACCCAGGTAGACTTGGTGCCTGTAGGAGGTCGACTATGGGATTTTTACCCTGCCTGGGTCCAAATTACCTCAGACCAGTGAGTACTGGAGGTCATTCGAGAAGGTTATGCTTTGGAATTTCACCGACCGGTGACCGACTCTTTCGTACAGTCCCCGTGCAAAGCACATCTCAAGTTCAAAGCAATCAAACAGATGGTAGAGAGACTGATAGCTCTCAAAGCCGTAGTGTCGGTTCCTCGAGACCAATACGGTTCCGGTCGGTACGCCATTTATTTCGTAGTTCCGAAAAAAGAGGGGACTTATTGGCCAATTCTGGATCTCAAAAGAGTGAATCGGTGTCTCCGAGTGTCTCATTTTCATATGGAGACCCTGAGGTCGGTCATCCTAGCGGTAAGAAAAGGAGAGTTCCTTACGTCCCTGGATTTGTCAGAAGCATACCTACACATTCCAATTCATCAGGAACACCAAACATTTCTCAGATTTGTAGTTCCTATGGGACATTTTCAGTTCCGAGCGTTATCTTTCGGGCTCGCTACGGAACCACGAACTTTCACCAAAGTGATGGTGGTAGTAGCTGCGTCGCTGCGAAAGGACAGAGTACTAGTACATCCTTATCTGGACGATTGGCTAATTCAAGCAAAGTCAAGAGCCGAGAGCGAGGCGGCTACGTCCAGAGTAGTCGCGTTCCTGCAAAGTCTAGGTTGGGTAGTCAATATGACAAAAAGCAGGTTGGTTCCATCACAGAGTCTGGAATACCTGGGGGCGCGATTTGATACGGAGGCTGGCAGAGTATTCCTCCCACAGCATTGGGTGCAAGGATTGAGGAAGTTGATCCGAGAATTTCTGAGCAGGTCACTTCCCACGGCATGGCATTACCTACAGTTGCTTGGTACCATGGCGGCAACTCTCGAGCTGGTGCCGTGGGTGAGGGCCGATATGAGGCCATTAACAGAAAGCATTGCTCAGGCGGTGGTCTCACCAGGATGAGCCTCTGTCCCGGAAGCTACCCTGTCCGGTGGAGACGCAGCAGACGCTGCAGTGGTGGTTGCGTCCAGGATGTCTGGAGAAGGGGATGCCCTTGGAAGCGCCTTGTTGGATACTCCTAACGACAGATGCCAGCCTATTAGGCTGGGGTGCTCACTTCCAAGGACGGTTCACACAAGGACAGTGGACCGATCTGGAAAAGCTATGGTCGATCAACAGGTTGGAACTGAGAGCAGTAGCGCTGGCATTGCACGTTTTTCAACCTTATCTATACGGAAAAGCGATCCGAGTGTTTTCCGACAACGCGACCGCAGTGGCCTACATAAACCGGCAAGGAGGCACCAGCAGTGTGCCACTGGAAGCCGAGGCCGAGCAGTTGTTCGATTGGGTGAATAAAACCCGGGGCTCTGTCAGCAGCGCATGTGGTAGGAGTGGACAATGTAGAGGCCGACTTCTTGAGTCGAGTGAAGGTGGATCCAGGAGAGTGGATGCTTCATCCGGAAGTATACGAAATGGTGGTGCGTCGCTGGGGGTCACCAGTAATGGATCTCATGGTGACTTTCCAGTCGGCAAAGGTCCGTCGTTTCTTCGGCAGAAGGCGGGAGAGAATGTCTGAGGGCCTAGAAGCTCTCATACAGGACTGGCCAGTGGAGCAGCTCTTGTACGTGTTTCCCCCTTGGCTGTTAATAGGCCGCGTAGTGCAACGCATCAAACTACACAGAGGATTGGTGATATTGATCGCACCGGATTGGCCAAGAAGACCTTCATATGCGGATCTGAGGAGACTCTTAGTATAGCAGCCTTGGCGTCTTGCGGTCAGAAGGGATCTGTTGTCTGAGGGTCCGCTGTACATGCCCCAGGTGGATCGATTCTCGCTTATGGCTTGGCTCTTGAGAGGGCAAGGTTAAGAGCGAAGGGATAGTCCGCAGCAGTAATTGCTACCTTGTTGAAGGCACAAAGGAGATCTACTTCTCCAGACATCCTGGACGCAACCACCACTGCAGCGCCTGCCATGTCTCCACCGGACAGGGTAGCTTCCGGGACAGAGGCTCGTCCTGGTGAGACCACAGCCTGAGCAATGCTTTCTGTAAAGGCCTCATATGGGCCCTCACCCATGGCACCAGCTTGAGAGTTGCCGCCATGGTACCAAGCAACTGTAGGTAATGCCATGCCGTGGAAATATCTACAAAAGCTGGAAGACTGGTCTAATGCTTGGCAACTACAATTTAATGCGAAAAAGTGCAGTGTCATGCACTTGGGTAGCAGAAATCCAAGGGAAATGTACGCGGTAGGGGGTGAGAGGTTGGTATGCACGGTTCAGGAGAAAGACCTTGGTGTGATTATCTCTGATGATCTCAAGGTGGCAAAACAGTGCGACAAGGCGGTGGCAAAAGCCAGGAGGATGTTGGGCTGCATACAAAGAGGGATTACCAGGAGAAAGGAAGAGGTACTTATGCCACTGTACAAGTCACTGGTGAGGCCTCACTTGGAATACTGTGTTCAGTTTTGGAGACCATATCTTGCAAAAGATGTAAAAAGACTGGAAACTGTTCAGAGGAAGGCGACGAAAATAATTTGGAGCCTGCATCAGAAGCCTTATGAGGAGAGACTTGAAGACCTAAATATGTACACTTTGGAGGAGAGGAGGGACAGGGGAGATATGATTCAGACCTTTAAATACTTAGAGAAATGATGAACAAACAAACCTCTTCCAAAGACGGGGAAGCTGTAAAACTAGAGGGCATAACATGAAGCTGCAAGGTGGTAAATTGAAAGGCAATGTCAGGAAATATTTTTTCACTGAAAGGGTGGTGGATGCTTGGAATGCCCTCCCGATGGAAGTGGTGGGGGCAAACACGGTAACGGAATTGAAAATGGCATGGGACAAACATAGTGGATCCCTTTACAGCAACAGGATAAAAACAAAATAAACGGTACCATCTAACTTCCGAACCAAGTGGATTTTGGGCCACTAGACCACCAGGTAATTTTAATTTTACTTGGGGTTGGAGGGTTCAAGGGGCCGCTAGACCACCAGGTAATTTTTAATTTTACTTTTTGGGGGTGGGGGTTTCAAGGGGCTGCTAGACCAGGTAATTTTTGTTGGGGCACTGGCCCCTATCAGTGTTTTGATGGCATCGGGGGCTTTTCCTGATTCTGCAACCATCCCCAGTGCCATCAAAATACTGTCGTGGGGTGGGGGAATGGGCCGCTGGGCCACTAGGGATTGTTTTTTGTTGGGTACGGCCCCTGACAGTATTTTGATGGCTTTGGGACTTTTCCCAATGCCATGTTCGTCCCCGATGCCATCAAAATACTCCTAGGCAAATTAACCGCACAGTGCCCAGAGAGCAAACAAAACTAACGCAGGCTTCTTGTGCGCGTGTGTTTGGCTTGCTCTCCCAGTTTAACACTGTAGTGGCTCATTTGCATTTGCACAGTTAACACGAGGGTCATTTGCATACCCTATCCTTCCTGCATCGCATGTTAAAATGTGTGTGGTGTCAGGAACGTAAAAAATTGCTTCAGCGCAGGTCTGGCGCCGGCTTTCTGCATCAGCCTGTTCTAAAGGAAGTGCGCACCAGTGGGAGAGAATGGGGGCACCTGCAGGGGCATTACACATGCACTTTTAATATTTATTTATTTATTTGAACAGCTCTTTTATACTGCTGCTTCCAGCGATCAGGGGCGGTTTACATAGAACAATAACTTGAAGATACATAGAACATTGAACAGCTTAATAACATAATTTGAACTAATGAACTAGTTGAATCAGAACTAAATATACATCTGTTCTTATTGTGCCTCGTTAGCATCGCTTATCTTTAATTGTGCAGTCCAGTTGTAGCTGTTTCTGGCATGCCGAACTAGAGACGCTGATGGACATTTACTGACAGGAATAACGCGACATGGATCGGCCACATTTTGCTATATATGTTAATGAGGTTTGGATTGTATAACTATATCTATCTATCTATATGCACCAAAATTTGTAGTCTGAATTTAATTTGCACTTGTTCATAAACTTTTATTTGTGACTGGAAAAAGTGACCATAGTAGTGAAAAATGCATTGCAGTGCAGTAGTGTGATCATATTGAGCCTATGGTTGAAGATATATTTGGGCTGTAGCTCTGTACCAGATTTACTAACTCTTGAAATTCCTGAAATTGAATTAGAAGTTGAAATATGACGATTCTTACAATCTGTTACAGGCCGTGTTCTTGATTTTTTTCCTTTAAAGTGTTTAGGCCAAAGCGTAAAGCTTGAAATGTTGCTTCACTAGTTGTTCTTATATTTGATTGATAGAAACAAATTGTGTAAGTGGGGACTGAAATTAAAAAGAAAAGTTGTTTATAAAATGTTAGATTCCTAGCTTCTATAGAACAGTAAAAGGGCTTGGCAGATATTGCTGTCTGCTTGGAAGCCAAAGAGTGATAAATCGCTGCTTCTTCTGTCTCATTATTCAAATGTTTCAGCTCTAGGGTTTAGCCCAAGGACTTGAGGCCTGTTTTTGTTTTTTTGAAGTGCAAATAAGTTGGTGAAGGGTAAACCCTTTTAGAGTTTCATTTTGATGGATTTTTTCTATGTGGATTTCTGGCACTGACTGTGATCTGAAAGGGGCAAGGTCTTTTGTTTTTGGTCAGTCAGGCAAGGAGGACTTGCCATGGGGGTGTACGTTTTCTGCATGCATATTGATCCTATTGTGTTTAAAAGTAGTTTGCTTAATTGGTGGTTCTTAAAACCTCTCCCAAATTGAACTAATGGAGCCGTCATCTCAAGGCCATGTTTCAGTGTCAGCATCCAGTATAACTGACAGACATTAACACATAGTGAAATATGAGAGGATATTGCATATTTGTTTTGTCATCATTGGAGTTTTAGGGTAATAGGGGGAGGGGGGCTTGGCCTATGTTAAAGCCACACATTGCTAAATCTATTTGAGACACTGACACTTGTTCACATTTCAATTTCCTGCTTGATATACACTGCCAAGAAAACCCAGGAGCTGCTAGGTCGCCAGGAGTCAGCATTGACTCCAAGGCACACATTGCAGTGCATACAGTTCTTTACAATAAAATGTAAATATCTCGGTTATAGCACATCAGCATTGAACACACACTTGTCAAGAATGGTAGTTTAGTAGTAAGATATTAAGCAGCTCATAGTTTAACATACATAACATTCACAACATTACTATTGTACATATTAGACATAGGCTGGCCAATGTGGAAGCAGGACAAAGAGCAATTAACTGGCTGAGGAACTGATAAGCAATTGAATTTAGAGAGTGGTAGTCAATGAGTCTGTGTTGGTGAAGGTAAAGTGACTAGTGGGTTACCTAGGTGCTCAGTGCTAGGGCCAGTACTTTTCTTTATTTTTATTGGTGACATTGCAGAGGGACTTTTAAGAGGGAACATGCTTATTTGCAGATAACACAAATCTAATGGGAATGACACACTAGGAGTGGTGGTAAAAATGAAAGGGCCTTGAAAAAATTTGTCTAGGTTTTCAAACTGTATTTCCTTATTGTCAGACCAGTCCTGAACGAGTGGCTTATACTCATCAACCAGAAGATGGAGACCTAGAACAAAAGCTTGTGAGTTCTGCTCTGGATAGGCACTGTACAGCCACATGCTGCTCAGTATTTTCTGGTTATGGCATACCGTGTAGCTCAGACTGATTTGGTGGAATGGCTCTTGGGCCTAGTTGGAAAAATGGCAACAACAGTTGAGCTCTACTGGTTGGTGAGGAACCAGGATCTGTCCAGAAGAAGTTGCGTTCTGGCTGATACCTGGTAGAGTCCAGGTCCCTCACCTTCAGCCCAGTGGTTCCTGCAAGGTCATATTATTTTTTTCTACTTCTCTTATTCTGTCCTGAGTTTAAAAAAATGGGATTTTAGCTTGCTTTCTTGGGAGGCTGGATGTGTAGTTTTTTGCACTCTTAGTTAAATGTGCCAGGGTATACTCTGAAGGCTATTTGAGGCAGCAGGAGAGAGCTTTGACTTTGCCTGCATTATGCTCTTTGTCTCCATGTGGCACTTTGCAGGCCTCCCTGGCTGGGTAATTTGAGCTGCAGCAATTAGGCAGGGCTGGGGAAGGGAGATTTCTTTGGGTAAGCCGTTCTCTGGCTGCTCCAAGCAAGAGTGTATTTTCAGCTGTAGTGAAGTATTTTCCCTCCTCTAGCAGCGCAGTTGCGTTTCCTGAGGGCAGCACCAGGCTTGCCATGGAAGCAGTTTGTAGTACTTGAAGGGAACTATGGTGGCAGGTCAGAGTGGGGCCCTGAATCAGCGTGTTGGGAGTAGAGCCTGTCTAATTAATAGTGACAGATTAACTTGCAGTCGTTATGCCATGAAGGGGAGCACCAGGAGTTTATGTTGGAGAAACTTAAAGGAAGCCCCATCTGAGCAAGGAGTGCTCCTCCCATTGCAGCAGCCACTGGGGTGCTTTGGGTCAGGGAAGTGGCACGTCCTGGGAAGCAAAAAACAAACATAACCCCAAATATCATCGCTAAAGTATATTTTGGAGATGTCTGAGAGGGCTTTGTTTTCAAAGTCTGCAGCCATGTTATCTACTTCTCAGAGCCACATGGATCCTGCTGGAACTGCAGGAAAGTCAGCACAACAAAAGCGAGGTGAAGCAAACGGTGTATCAGACAGTTTTATTAACAGCAAACCCCAATGCGTTTCAGCACTTGCCTTCCTCAGGGTGCAAAAGCCTCAAAACGCAAGATAATAATTAAAATTATAAAACACATGTAAATATACAATCGTACATTTCATTATGCTTGTGACTATCATATACCTCAGCCTTATATGTCTTTAATTCTCTCTAATTCTTTTAGAATTCATTTACTTTTTATTTGGTATGTATAACTTACTTTGTTATTTTTATTCATATAGAATGTTTTTTACGATTCTATATTTACATGTGTTTTATCATTTTAATTATTATCTTTTGTTCTGAGGCTTTTATCATCTGAGGAAGACAAGTGCCAAAATGCATTGGGGTTTGTTGTTAATAAAGCTATCTGATACACCAACTGTTTTGCTTCACCTCGCTTTTATTGTGCTTCTTCCCCTCTGTCAGTGTGGTTGCTCTCTTTGGACTCTCCATTGCTGGAAAGTCAGCCATACCACTTTGATTAGGATAAGGTGGTATACAAGTCTGTCTAAATAAATAAATAAAATACAACCTGTTCAATCTGCTTTTAGTCCCCCGGAGATAATGCAGACAGGATTTAGCCCTGATTTGCCTTCTTTTCAGATACCTTTGGCAGCTTTAACTATTCTGGGCTCTGAAGACATATTTTTCACCAGATTGTGTACTACTCCTTCACAGAGATTGTTTGTTTGCTGAAACAAACCCAGGGAGATTCTTCTAGAGCAGAGCTCAGGAGTGAGTCTGAGTGTGCCATGAAGCCTAAACTGCCTTAGAGACTACAGTTGGAGCCAATTGATATTTGTAATTCATGCCTCCTTGGTGCATCCTATTGTCTTGCATGTTCCAGGGAAAGGGATTTTAGTTCAGGACTCTCTGAAAGATGGAGAAATCCCTGTTGGGGATGGGGATGTCCCCACAATAGTCAATCTCTTCCAAAGGGAAGAACTGCTATAGTTTATCACACAGATTTGGAAGCATTGAGAATTACTGACACAGTAGAGCAGCCCTCTGATCTTGCTGGGGAATACTTTTTTCTTTTTGGATGGTATAAGACAAGCATTTCTCATTCATCAGCCAATTCAAGCCTTAATCTCTGTTCAGTACGTCCTCCCCGAGGCTGGTCTGCATGTTGGGAGATTCATGGATATACTTTTCCCACTGGTTCCAAATGAAGAAGAGAAGTTGAAGCAGCCAAGAGAGGATGCTGTTGGAGAATTGGTGACAAAACACCACTGTTTGAGTGGACGATAGTACAGTCTTGAAGGATTTCCAAGACTAGAAGCTCAAGACTTGTTAAAGCAAACCTTTGATGTGGCAACTTTAGGCCTTCAGGCAGCAATATGTAGTGCCTTTCTTTCCAGGGTTTGTTTGATGATGCTACTGTGAAGGGCAGTATATGAAGTTATAATAAACATAAATAATGTGTGCAAATTTTCCGGGTGCACAGGAATCCTTGCTAAGCAATTTGGATAGAAGCATGCTTGGCAAACATAGTTAACACATTGTTCATGCTGGAGGCCTGTTGGTAATTCTTTCTGCTAGATGCCTTTTGTGACTCCGATATTGGTTGGCGGATACTGCATCAAAACCCTGGCAGGAGCCCCGTGTAATCCAAAGGGCAGTACTGTAAACTGGAACAGACCTTGTGGTGTCAAAAAAGCAGTCATCTCCTTGGCAGCTAGAGTCAAGGGCACCTGCCAGTATCCCTTGGTCAGATCCAAGGTTAATATAAAGCATGCTCCACTGAGTTGCTCGATTAGCTCATCTACTCTGGGCATGGGATACACTTCCAGTTTAGAAGCTACATTTACCCTCCGGAAGTCGGTGCAGAATCTGATGCTTCCTTTGGGTTTAGGATCCAAGACGATGGCGACCAGTCACTCATAAGACTCTTCTATCACTCCCAGGTTAAGCATCTCTTCCAGCAACTTGGCTCAGGAATCTGGTAGTGTCATTGCCGGACAACCACCCCAGGATCAGTAACGATATCAAGACAATTGAGGTGGGCTCATCCCAGGTGGGAAGAGAACACTTTTAGGTTCTGATGGATCAAACTTTCTAAATCTCTTCTCTGGGCATCGGAGAGCTGGTCTCTAATAGGACTGGAGCTGGAGCTGATGAGGCTGAAATTTCCGGCCCAAAATCATCTCCTTGTATCATCATAGTTGTCATTGGAGTCCATTTTTTCAATAGGTTAATATGGTAAATTTTGGCTTTTTTCTATTTATCTGGCTGACAATCTTGTAGTTAACAAGCCCCATTTTCTCTTCCGTCTCATAGGTCCCCTGCCATTTACAGAATAACTTGATCTCAGATGAGGACAGCAAGACTAAAACTCTGTCTCCTGGTTGGAAGGCATGGTATACAGCTGCTCAATTGTAGCCCCTGGCCTGCTCAGCTTGGGCTTTATTCAGACTAAATTTGGCTACCTCTCCAGCTTTCCTCAGTCGGTCTTGCATTTGTATAACATACGCCACCAAACTACATCTGGCACAGGGTTCTTCTTTCTAGGTTTCTCTTACCACATCTATTATGCCTCTTGGCTGTCTTCCGACGAGCAACTTAAAAGGTGAAAAACCTGTGGAACTCTGAGATACCTTGTGGATGGCAAACATTAAATAGGGTAGGAGAATATCCAAATTCTTCCCATACTCTTGCATGAACTTTTTAAACATCTGTTTCAGAGTTTTAATGACTTGTTCAATGAGGCCATCAGCCTGTGGGTGATATACTGAAGTTCGCAGCATGTTGACCTTCACCAAGGCACATACTTGCTTCATCACCTTGGATACAAAGGGTGTTCCTTGATCAGTGAGGATCTCATTGAGTATTCCCATCTGCAAGAATGCCTTCCAGAGGGCACTTGCGATCACAGTAGTCTTCATATTCCTTAGAGCAATGGCCTCTGGGTATCGAGTAGCATAGTACAGTATGACTAAAATATACGTTTTGCTGTGGATGGTTTTCTCCAAGGGTCCTACCAGATCCATGGCACCTCTTTCAAATGGGGTTTCAAATGATGGGCACTAAAGGGACAAGTTGTACTCTGACAGGGTTATGAAGTTGGCAGGTAGGGCATGACTGGCAATATAACTGTATCTGTTTATGGACCCTAGGCCCGTAAAATTGGGCTAAAACATGCCCTAGTGTTTTTGCCATCCCCAGGTGTCCCCCTAATAAATGGCTATGGGCCAACGATAACACCTGCTGGATGATAGGGCTGTGGAACTATCAGTTGTTCTACCTTTTCCCTCTCTAGGGCACCCTCAGCCACTCTGTATAATAAATCTCCCATTAGCACAAAATAGGGAAAGGTTCTTGCAGGGGACTCTGTTACATTCTGGAACCCCATGCTGCTCCAAAACCCACCCTTAGGCATATTTAAGGGATTCATCCTCTTGCTGGGCCTTCGTGGAGCTCCCTGGGTCTTCCCTCAGCCCCCACTCTGGGAAGGGGACAATTGTATTTGTATCACTATTGCTGAGCCCTGATCTTTCCCAGGGGTTTCTTCCCTAGGCTCTCCTTTCCCGGATTCCTCGCTCATAGATTCTGTTGGTAGCGTAGCTTTTCCTGGCTATGCAAACTCCGGGACTTAGCAGGATTGGGATCCTCATCATATAGATCCAGGTCTTCCAGAGCGGAAATCTTCCTGGTCTGACTTAGTGGAGCCGTCAGTTAGCCGAGTCCATATCACTCCAAAATTTGGGTAGTCTCAGCCGATCACCACTGGATATGTGAGTCAGGGCAGCACCACGATCTTGAACGTGGCTTGCCCTGCTGGAGTCTTAAAGGAAGCCTGTGCTGTTGGATACTGCCTCTGGTCTCCATGTATACAGGACAGAGTTACCGTCTTTGTATAGTCAATTTGAAATCTGGTTATGGTTTCCCAGCGAATGAGGGTCCATGCACTCCCAGAATTTATTAAGGCCTGGAGGCAGGTTTCCTCGAGCTCCACTGGAATCACAAAGTTCTGTGCCCCTGGGTGGGGAATGCACACAAAAGTGCAGGTGTGAGGGGTTGGTTAGTCTGGCATACATGGGTTCTTCCATACCCAGGGGACATTCCCAAGCAGTGTGTCCCTGGGTTCCACATTTAAAAGGGGTCGTGGCTGGGGCTGCCTTCACCTAAGACATGACTTTGGGGGTCAGAATGTGGGAGCCAACATCCGTTCCGGCTTACCCTTTCGTCCTCTTGGGCTGACGAATGACTTCTTCCCCTTCTCACTGTTCGCTTCAGTCACTGGTTGGGCTTCATGATACACCTTGGCAATTTCCAGTGCACTCTCCAGTGTAAGCTTAGGGTGCTGGTTTACACACTATTTCATCAGGGCAGTCAAGCCCTTGAAAAACTGTTCCAGTAGCACAATCTTGGCTATCTCTGGCCTGGTCGTTCCCTCCAGTTGCAGCCACTTCCATGCGAGCTCCTTCAATTGGCAGAGGAACTTCAGAGGGCTCTCCTTCAGTTGGATCCCCCCCTCCCTTCCTGAATTGCTGGCGGTAGGCCTCTAATACACAGTCAACCTGTTCCAGTATGGCAGCCTTGACAGCTGCATATCTAGCTCGCCCATCAGCAAATTCCCCAAGGATGTTTGTTTGTTGTTGCTTGATTGACTGCCCATAATTAAAATGAAAAGAAACAGGAGGAAAAGAACTTTATTCTTTAAAGAAAGTTTAAAAACATTCACAACTGGAAGAAAGAAGGAAAGTAGGGAAGGGAGATAGGAGAGAGTGGGAATTGAAATGGGAAGGCCACTGGTTAGGGAACTGGGAGGTCAAATGTGATGGAGAACAGGTGAGTTTTGAGGAGGGCTTTGAGTTTTTTGGGTAGGATGGTTCGAGTCTGAGGGTCATGGGTAGGGAATTCCAAGAGGCTGGGGCCAAAAAAAATAGAAAACTGAGGAACGGATGGAAACCAAATGAGCCTGGGAGGGGGCGGGAAGATGTAACCAGGTTGCATGTATCTCACAACATAAGGAGAGGAGTGGGGAAGCAAATTATCCGAGAGGTAGAGGGGGGAACCAGTATGTAGTGCACAGTGAGTCAGAGTGGGAAGTTTATATTGGGGTCTGAACCAGTAAGTTGTCCTTGTGTCCTCCGGCCACTCAGCCATGCGGGCAGTTCATTCAAAGTTCACCAAACTGTAATTAGGTTCCTCTTCTACCATCATTTTCAGTAGCGCTTGCACTGGAGGGTTTGAGTCAACTGAGCCAGGGAACTCCTCTGTAACTCCCCTTGCACCTGAATAAAATCTCGTAGCTGCTGCTGATTTTGTTGTTGTTGCCGCCACTGTTCTTCTAGCAGGGCTTGTTGAAACTGCTGCTGACCTTCTGCCAGAACCTGGAGGAGCCGCTCTATCCTGGCTTGTTACTGTTCTCTTGCAACACCACCACAGCTTCCTCTACTGCTGAGTTAACCCTGCAATATTCCAGCTCTAACAAACTTTTAGCGGCCACTAGTGGTCAAAACAAAGCCTACCTGTCCAGCACTGACTATACTTTCTTCAAGATCTCTAACTAGGGCGAGGCTAACCCTCTTAGCCCATACAAACAAACAAAACAAAAAGTCCTGACCTGCTTTAGAGGCCCAGCTCTGGAGTAACATGAATTTTCCCTCAGTCATGTGGTTAGAGGAAATCCCCATGCTACCACCACATGTGGGAATGTGATGTGCAGTGGGAAAGGGTTTTCTTTAAAACACATGCCAGCTGGGTGACCTTGTTGTAGCAGCAGCAGCATCACGAACTGGCGCAATGGTGGAATCTAGAACTTGGCACAGATTGGACTTGGTGATACCTTAGTACGGGCTCTCCGGCAAATAACTCAGGTCACCACGATGGTAGTGCTCCACGAGATCTTGTACAAGGTGATCCTCCGTGCGTTTTTTTTCCTGTGAGGATGACGGCAACTGGTCTGGTTGACACGGGATCCTATCTCAAGTGCCCGGAGCCCTGAGGTACTTTGAGCCACCAATTCTGGCTATGCCCCACGGTGCAAGACGTCTGGGATAAACTACAGATATTTGTGTGTAAGGCCTGTTTGTTGGGCCTCCAGGGCGTACTGCAGACATGGCTGGATCCAGAAACACCCCCCCCCCCCTTGCCTACTAGGCCTAGCGGAACAACCTCCATAAATTGATGCAGATGGAAAACATTGCTGCTCAAGTTAAATGCAAGGTATTGATAAGGAAGGCTCCCACGACATGCAAAATTTATGGCCATCTGGTAAGTTTATATTCAGTCACTTTCTCTGTGGGGACGTAGCATGGCCTTCAACTGTGTTTTTATTTAGGTTGCAACCCGCCTTCAGATCTCTCTCGATGTTCTAATTATATGTTTGAATCGCATGCTCTGTTTAGTATGCTTGCCCTACTAGGATGTTCAAGATAAGGTACCAAGAGGTGCATTGTGCAGAGATGGTTCGATCCCCTCTAATTCCGTTGTTCCCTCTGAGCCCATTAGTTAAATTTAGCTTTAGGATGGGAGGGGAGGGTGGGAAGGGAGTAACATGGTAAATGGTGGAAAAACAAACAAAAATGGAAAGAATTGTGGCATTGTTTGTGTACACTGGCCCCCTGGCCGCATAAGTGTCCATGCAGGCCAGAGGTCTTTATTTGTCTCCTGCTTGTTTGTGCATAATAAAAACAATTTAAACATAACACAGGCCAGACAGCCGTTCAGGGAAAATAAAGTCAGCTTACTTCTGTCCCAGCTTGTTAAACCTCCACAAGTTGGTTCTCTGAGCCCTCCTCTAGCCCCAGTTAAAGTTTCTATCTCAGAACTCCTTTGCATGGCTTACCTTGGAAGGACATCTCACTCCAGGGGCCTCTCTCCCCCTCTTGCAGCCTGCTGGGTTCTTAACCTCTCCCTATAAGCCATGCCCTCCCAGCCCTGAACTCTGGTTTGCAGACTCTCTTAATGGGGACTGTTGATGCTGCTTTTGGAGAGGGAGGGGTAACATTCTATAGACCCATCACAGATCCTGGACTAACACTTTGTATTGTTCACTATATTTATATGTTGACAGGGGGACTCATTTATTTGCAGAATAATCTTTGGTACGTTTCCTGAGTGGTCCTCCAGTTTAGTCCTCCACATCTGGGTAGTGCACCTCCTCCTGCAGCATGGAGACTGGACTAATCAAAATCTTCCCCTTAACCGGGTGTATGTTGCTGGAGCTCCCATCAGCCCCCAGTGTGTCCAGTCTCCATGCAGCAGGAGGACGTATGAGCCTTGAACTGGGCTCACTTAGGGACTGAATAGTTTTCTATTTTAGTTTTCCCCCTTTGACTTCTTTTGGTTTCATTTATTTTTTTCAGGTTACTGTTTCTTTAAAAAAAAACAAAAAAAAAAAAACAAAGAACGAGCCACGTTGCTGAGGAGCCAGGCTTTCACTGCCCTTCTGTCTCTGGCCTTTCTGCATTTGTTTAGGGTACAGGCAGCAACTTCGGATCCCTCCTCCTAGACGGAACGGGGGAGGAATCTGGTAGGCACAGTTACACGCTCTGCTCTTTGGGATTTTGAGAGTCGGACTCCACCGCGGCAGAGTGGGCGTCAGTGTGCACGGCTCGGCGGCTCAGTTTTCAGTGCGTGCGTTGCTCAGGACTCGAGCGGCATGGCAGCGCGTGGAGCTGCTTCTGTGGGGGTAAGTCTCCTTAAGGCGCCCGATGGCCAGCGATCCGGGGTGTAGGGATTCGGGCCTGATCGGGGGTTTTTTGCGCCTTTTTTGCGTTCGGTGGCGGCCATTTTGTTTAGGTTCCCGCGCTGAGCAGAGGGCTGCACTGCTGGGGGGTGCTTGGCAGCACGAGCACACAGGTGGCTGGAGTCTTGGTTTTGGCGGCTATATCTCAGTTTCAAAATAAAAAAATCCTTTTTTCTTGGAGGCATTCTTTCTGTGCTTAAGGGCCTTTCTATAAAAAAAAAGAAGAGAGATTTAATAATTGAGGGGTACATTAATTTTTGGTTTCTTTGTGAGAGATCAGTTAAGCCAAATCCTCTCCTCTCTCTCTTTGGTACTAGATTTCTGTCTAGTACTTCATGTCTTCTCGTCCGCAGTGCGTGGTCTGCGGTTCACGCACGGGGACGGTGTTTGATACAGGTATTTGCAGGGGCTGCGCTACTGTTTCTTCCAACATAGAGCAACAAATGGAAGACAGGGCACTACAGGACTCCCTAGACCCTGCGGTAAGTGCTGGGGGTGAGCCGTCTCCGGGAATGCCGATGGCTTCTCCTCCAGCTACGCCTGCGGGGCAGTCGGGCGCTCAGCCAGAAGCAGCTGCGGAAACATCCTTGGGGGATTTTTCCCCGGACTTTGTCCTTATTATGCATCAGTCCTTTCGCTTAGGGCGACTAGGAACGTTGCCGGAGGCCTTGGCGCCACCGGCGCCTCTGCTGTCCGCCAAAGGAGAGGACGCAAGGGGAGGTATCCTGAAGCCAGCAAAGCGGCTTCAGGCTGCGGAGATGGAGCACGTGGATATGGAGTGGCAGGATGCTGTGGATGCTGAGGTAGAGCCCGAGGACGGGATTGACGAGTTGGAGGAAGGGGAGATTCCGGAGCCCGAAGATCAGGCAAGGATCATACGGGTGTTTTGTAAGGAGGAACTGGTTCCCCTGATTACGGAGTCTCTCCAGGCACTCAATCTCGCTACAGCTCGGCCTGTGGAGGAAGACAGACTGGGGATCCCCTTATTCAGGTGGTGCGAGAGTCTCAAACAGTGTTCCCAGTTCACAGAGTGGACCAGATGATTCAAACTGAGTGGGATCAACCTGAATAGGGCTTGAAGGGCATCCAAACAATGAACCGGCTCTATCCTTTAGCGGATAAAGACAAAGAAAAGTTTCGGTCTCTACGTTGGACGCAGCAGTGTCGGCAGTGACCAAGAGAACAACTATCCCGGTTGAAGGTAGTGAGGCTTTGAAGGACACACAGGACAGAAAGGTGGACGGTTTATTGAAGCAGGCCTTTGAGGCCAATGCTCTTTCTTTGCAGGCCTCTATTTGTGGGGCCTGGGTGGCGAGGGCCTGATTGCGGTGGGCTCAACACTTAAGGCAGGACCCTCGACTGGATCAGCAGGGGTTGCTGGAAGTGACCCGGCTGGAATCCGGCTCGGCATATTTGGCAGATGTACACTATGATTTGATCAGAGCGTTGGCGAATAGTATGGCATCCCTGGTGACCGCCTGGAGGTCCGTTTGGCTGTGGAATTGGACAGCTGCTGGGCCTTCTAAGTCACGGCTCAGCAAGCTCCCGTTTTAAGGGCAAGTTGTTGTTCGGAGATGATCTGGAGAAGTTGGTGAAGGACTTGGGAGAATCTAAAGGGGGCATGCTACCAGAGGATAAGCCTAAGCAGGGTAGATCCTTGCCGGCCTCTCGGGGTCAATTTCGAGACTTCAGAAGGTTCCGGTCTTCCCGCCTTGGAGATTTCCAGCGTGGCAGGTTTGTCTCAAGATCCCAAGGTTTTTGTGGATTTCGAGGGGCAGGTAGAGGTTTCGTAGCAGCTTCCTCTTCCACCTCCTCTTACTTTAGCCGCAAGCTGCAATGAAACATGGCAGAGCCCGGAAGGAAGTCTAGTGATCGGAGGGCGGCTTCGGGACTTTCTTCCTTCCTGGGTCCAAGTAACATCATATCAGTGGGTACTGGAGATAGTTCGATAAGGCTATGCGCTGGAGTTAGCTTGCCCGCTCAGGGACTCTCTTGTTCTCTCGCCCAGCAAAGGACAGCAAAAGGCGCTGGCGATCCGTCTAACGTTGGATCGCCTGTTGGCCTTGGGGACGTTAGTTCCCGTCCCGGTGTCTGACCACGGCATAGGTCGCTACTCCATTTATTTTGTGGTGCCAAAGAAAGACGGTTCCCTCCAACCTATTCTAGATCTCAAGGGAGTGAATCGTTGTCTGCGGGTGCCTCATTTCCGCATGGAAACCCTGAAATCTGTCATTGTGGCGGTGCACCAAGGAGAGTTTTTGATGTCACTCGATCTCACGGAGGCCTACTTGCACATTCCGATCAGAGCAGCCCATCAAAGGTTCCTGAGATTCGCATTCCCGTGGGGACATTACCAGTTTCAGGTGTTGCCGTTCGGGATGGCTACGGCACCGTGCACTTTCACCAAGGTCATGGTGGTTGTAGCGGTGGCATTGCGAAAAGAGGGTATCCTAGTTCACCCTTATCGCGACGACTGGTTAATTTGGGCAAAGTCCAAGGTCGAGAGTTTGCAGGCCACAGACAGAGTGGTAAATCTTTTGCAGAGTCTCGACTGGGTAGTCAACGTAAAGAATAGTCACTTTGTGCAGACACTCGAATATCTAGGGGTTCGTTTCGACACTGTGAGAGGCTTGGTTTTCTTGCCGGATCGCCGCATGCAGGTCTTGCGTCAGCTCGTGCGCAAGATCTTAGGGATTCCCGCGCCATCCGCATGGTGGTACCTTCGGCTGCTGGGGACCATGGCGGCAACTCTGGAGGTGGTCCCATGGGCCAGGTTTCATATGCGACCATTGCAAAGGGCGCTATTGCGTCGATGGTCGAACCAATCGGAGTCGCTGAACAAGCGCCTCCCCTGCCCGAGGCGAGTTCGTCAATCGCTGCAGTGGTGGCTGTTTCCGAAGTCACTGCAGGCGGGCATGCCCTTGGAACAGCCGGTTTGGCTCCCTCTAATGACGGATGCCAGTCTGGCGGGCTGGGGAGCCCATTGCAAGGGTCAGTTCACTCAAGGGATGTGGTCGGCCCAGGAAGCCTCTTGGTCAATCAACCGTCTCGAGCTGCGGGCGGTGTTTCAAGCGCTTCAGGTATTCGAGAGCTCAGTGAGGGGGCGAGCGGTGCGAGTGCTCTTGGACAACTCGACGACGGTGACGTACCTCAACCAGCAAGGCGGAACGGGGAGTGTAGCCATGGAGGAAGAGTCAGAGTGGTTGTTCGAGTGGTTAGAGCCTCGCCTACTGGCCATTTCGGCAGCACACATCGCGGGAAAGGACAATGTGATGGCAGATTTTCTCAGCAGGGTGCGGGTGGATGCTGGGGAGTGGGAGCTTCATCCGCAGCTGTACGTGCAAATGGTCCGCAGATGGGGCCGCTGGTCATGGATCTCATGGCGACCTATCAGTCGGCAAAAACAGGTCGGTTTTTCAGCAGACGGAGGGAAAGGATGTCAGAGGGCATCGATGCGCTCATTCAGCCCTGGCTGGAGTCCGGGCTTCTTTATGTTTTCCCTCCGTGGGCTTTGATCGGCCGAGTGGTTCAGCGCATCGAGGTGCACCACGGCAGAGTCCTGCTGGTGGCTCCGGATTGGCCTAGACGTCCCTGGTATGCAGATCTAGTTCGCCTGCTCAACGGAGAGCCGTGGAGGTTTCCAACATTGGTGGACCTGCTGATTCAGGGTCCTCTGCGGATGCCCCAGGTGAATCAATTCTCGCTTACGGTATGGCCATTGAAAGGTCTAGGTTGAAATGGAAAGGTTATTCGGCGGCGGTCATTGCCACGCTACTTCGGGCAAGGAAATCCTCAACATCTCTCGCGTACGTGCACGTTTGGCGGATTTTTGAAGACTGCTGTTCCAGACGATATATTCGGGCGGCTACTGCTTCTGTCCCTGTGATCCTCAGTTTCTTGCAGGACGGTTTCGAGAAAGGGTTAGATGCCAGTTCCTTGAAGGTGCAGCTGGCGGCTCTCTCGTGCTACAGGGGCAAAGTTCAGGGGGTTCCTCTGGGGTCGCACACAGATGTTCAACGCTTTCTTAAGGCGGTTTTCCGGCTTCGACCTTCGCGCAGAGTGTCAGTGCCTCTGTGGGACTTGAATCTAGTCTTACAGGCCTTGGTTAAGCAACCCTTTGAACCCCTGAACCAGGCATCCGTTAAAGATTTGACATTGAAGACTGTTTTTCTGGTGGCCATCTGTTCTGCGAGGCGTATTTCGAAGTTGCAGGTGCTGTCGTGTAGGGAGCCTTTCTAATCTTTTTCTAGAGATAGGGTGATTATAAGGCCGGTCCCATCTTTCCTGCCTAAAGTGGTCTCTCCCTTTTATTTGAATCAATCGGTCGTTCTTCCGGTATTTAGCTCTGGGGCGGAACAGGCCACGAACCGGGGCTTGCGTCGTCTGGATGTGCGGCGGGCGCTGTGCCGGTACCTAAAAGTTTCGGAAATGTTTCATAAATCAGACTGACTATTCATGCTTTTCGGAGGCATTCGGAAGGGAGAAGCGGCGGCGAAGGCCTCCATTTCCAGATGGATTAAGGAGACAATTGCGTTGGCTTACATTCTGCAAGGCCGTCCGGTTCCGCTGGGGTTACGGGTGCACTCTACTAGGGCGCAGGCAACGTCGTGGGCGGAGCACAGTTTGGTTCCGCCAGCAGAAATTTGCAGGGCAGTTACCCGGTCGTCTCTTCATGCTTTCAGTAAACACTATTGGTTTGATGTTCTAGCAGCTCATGATTCCTGTTTTGGTTCGGCGGTATTGCGTGCCGGTTGGCAAGGTCCCGCCCAATGAAAACTGCTCTTTTACATCCCAGATGTGGAGGACTAAACTGGAGGACCGCTCAGGAAATGGAAATTACACTTACCTGGTAATTGTGGTTCCTGGAGGGACTCCAGTTTAGTCCTCATTCCTACCCAGAGGAGAGGTCTGTCTAGAGGGCGCAATGACTGCGGGAAGCAAAACACACTAGGATCCATATTTGGGGTTTTTACTCTCTCTTCTGTTTGCTCTCTTTCTTGTTCTTCTGCTGTCGCTTCCATTTTTTTTTCAGGTAATGGGGCAGAAGCAATGTGCAGAGTTCTGGCTTCCTCGTTTAGGGGGGGGTCAGGTGAATTCTTAAGGTTAGTATGTTATGGTTATAGCTAATTAGTTTTACCTTTTCCATGTGTTGCTTCTTTAAGTCTGCTTTCTCAATAGTTCACTGGGGGCTGATGGGAGCTCCAGCAGCATACACCCGGTTAAGGAAGATTCTGATTGGTCCAGTCTCCATGCTGCAGGAGGAGGTGCACTACCCAGATGTGGAGGACTAAACTGGAGTCCCTCCAGGAACCACAATTACCAGGTAAGTGTAATTTCCATTTTCTGCTTGTTCCATGAATCTTTGTAATTCTACAAGTTTTGCATAGACTCACAGGTGACATCTTAATTTAGAAAGAGGGAAGCTGCAGAGTTCCAGTGGAAGCCTTTATACCTCTTTTCCCAAGTTGAGTTAGCCTTCAAGGGCTGAGATGGGGAATAACTCTAATTTCTTTTCATGCCTATGCATCTGTAAGAAGAAGTTTGTATAAAAGATTTCATGCTTTGGTCTCATTTGAAGTTTCTCAATCATTTGCTTTAACTTTGAAAGATACAACTTGGTAACCTCAGCTGTACATGGGCATATTCTGGCAAAAGCAGAATTATTTTACACTCACACCAGTAGGGCCTAGAAACCTTCAGGTCAATATTTGAAAGCACTTACACAATTGATGGTGGCACAGACTAAGAGTGTGTGCGTGCTTTTTTTAAAATTTGGTCCAATTAAGCAGATCATTTTGGACATGCAAATCCTTACATGGCCAAAATGTTCTGAAAATGAGGGGGGGAGGGGTTTTGGAGCATTCTGAGAATGGCACCATTTAGACATATGACTTACATATTTATTGGCAGAATATCCCCACTTTAGACATTATAAATATGATGGTTAGGCAGGCCACACAGATCAAAGGCAAACTTGAATCTAACAAACGGTTTAAGTTCTGGGTATATTCAGCAGCACTATCTAAAGACTCGCATACAGCTTCATGGGACCATTAAATAACACTGATTACAGTTTTGGTCAACATTATTGGCACCTTTGCATTTTAGGTATGTTATGTACAATATCTTGAGAAATAATTGGAAATATTCCAACTGTATGTCGTCATAATATTTTAATAGTATGTTCAAAGGTGGTGGTTGTTAAGTGCCGTTAAGTCTGTGTCGACCTTCTGGATAGTTGACCTAAACTTTGTTTGGTCTTCAGTAAGGCAGTTCATTGTGATAGTGACATCCATAGCTGCTATTATTGATTCAATCTATCTCATTGCCGGCCTTCCTCTTTTACATTGACCTCCTGCCTTGCCGAGCATTATGTCTTTCTCCAATGATCTCTCTCTTCACATGATGTGTCCAAAGTATGAAAATCGAAGTCTTGTCATCTGAGCTTCTAAGGAAAGTTTAGGTTTGATCTCCTCTAGTACTGACTGGTTTGTTCTTCGGGCAATCCATGATATACACAGTATTCGTTGCCAGCACCATAATTCAAAGGCATCAATTTTCTTCCTGTCTTATCTTTTTCACTGTCCAACTTTCGCATCCATATGATATTGAAAATACCATGGCTTGGACAAGTCAAATCTTTGTATGGAGAGAGACATCTCTGCTCTTGAGAATCTTCTCTAGGTCCTACATAGCCATTCTGCCAAGAGCAATGTGTCGTCTGATTTCTTGACTACTTGCCCTTTCTTTACTGATTGTTAATCCAAGTAGATTAAAGTTGTCAACTATTTCAATTTCTTCTTCATCAATGATGATTTTGCCAGTTGTCAGGATCTTTGTCTTCTTAACATTAAGGTGCAGGCCCATTTTAAGACTGTTCCTTGATCTTGAGAAGCAATTATTTCAGATCATCTGCACTTTGAACTGTTGCTTCTTGATCAGTGTAAAGGTTGTGCAAGAGAACTATCAGGTGTTCTGGTATACTCATGCTTCTTAATGTGGCTCAGAGTTACACAGTCAAAAGCCTTGCTGTAGTCAATAAAACACAGGTTCAAAGGTATACAACAAAAAAAGATGTCTGTGCAACTTAGACATAGTAATTTCTGAGAAAAAAAACAAAAACAAAATATGACCTAGACAGGATTAATGGCACCCTTCACTAATATTTGGTTTCACAACCCTTGGCAGTGATGATAGCCTCCAGACGTTTCTTGTAGCCATCTATAAATTTCATAGATCTGTCTGCTGGTACTTTCCCCCACTCTTCAATTGCAATTTATTCCAGCTCATGAATGTTTTCAGGATTGCTTTTACCAATGGCATATTTCAGCTCTTTCCAAAGGTTCTCAATTGGATTCATTGCTGACCAGTTTAAAAGTGTCCGTTTCTTCCTTTTTAACCATTCTTTTATACTTTTGAATGCATGTTTTGGGTCATTGTCCTGCTGGAGGACACATGACCTTCGACCCAGACATAGCTTTCTGACACTAGGTAACAAAATATTGACTTCATGACTCTTTTAATATGTTCAAGACCTCCAGTTCCTGAGGCAACAAAATAGCCCCACAATATTGTGGAACCTCCACCATATTTAACTGTAGGAAGGGTGATTTTTTTTCTTATGTTTCATTTCTTTGCCTGTAAATGTATAACTAGTTTGCATTGCCAAAGAGCTCAAGTTTGGTTTCACCTGTCCACAAAACATTTTCTCAGAATGATTGTGGTTTCTCAAGGTGGGTTTGGGCAAAGATCAGGCTTGCCTTTTTATGTCTGTCTTTGAGCAGTGGGGTCCTCCTTGGTCTTCATCCATGAAGTCCTCCTTTGTTTACTGTGCGGCTTATGGTGCGGGCAGGGCCGGCCCTAGGCATGTATGCATGTGTTTTTTGCATACGGCCCTGCTCTTAGCAGGGCCCCACCCTCAGCTTGGCTCGCCGACTCTACTTCCCCCTCCTACTCACTGCTGCTATTTAGAGCTGGAGCAAGCCGGAGACAACGGCTGATGCCTCTGACTTCTCCTGCAGCACTGTCACCAGGCATATTGTAACCAAGGGGGAAAAAAATAAAACATAAAGAGGAGACCAAATCAAAACAAAACAAAAATAACTGAGAAAAGCCTCTATGAATATCTATTACCTGGCTCCATTGCTGGCCCGATTGATTTTTGTCCTGGAGGGGAGGCCAGCAGGAAAAAAGGAAGAGCACAATCTTAAAAGGTAAAAAAAATAAATAAATCTGCAATCATAACTGCAGTCGCTTAAGAGAAGCAGCGATCGGGCTGTCACGGCTGTAGGGAGAAGTGGCAGGCAAGGGTTTTTTTTATGTTGAAACAGCAGCTACAATTGCGGCTGGCATCAGAGAGCCGCAATTGGGGCCTTGATGATGCGCTGGTGGTGGGAGCCCGAGAGGCATGAGGAGAGTACAGGGAGGGCAGGATGGGGCAGAAGCAGCCACGATTGGGCCTGCTTGGAGTAAGTTGAGGGGCGGAGCTGGCCTTAAATGGCCCTTCGCACCCCAAAAGGCTGGGCTGGGCCTGATGAGTGACCGAACCCTGTTTGGGGAGGTCCAGATGAGAAAGAGGTGGGCAAGGCTGGAGAAGAGGCCCAGGTAATGATGCCAGGCTGCTCTTATTCAGCCCTAATGTGCCTGCCGTAGAAATATCCCACTGACCCCACCTGCAGCACAACCTAATCCCTGGACTTTGGGGTGTAAGGTGTGGATATGGAGGGGGGTGACTGTGATGTGTAGGAATGGAGGGGGTGTTTATGAAGGGGGTCTGTGATGTGTGGGATGAATGAGGGGAGGGGATAGAAGGTGTTAACTGAGATTGGGGAAAGTGTGTGAGAGATGTAGGAGCTGTATGGGGAGGGGGTTATTTGTGGAAATGGAGGGGTGTCTATGTGGGGGTGTCTGTAAGGTTGGTTATAGATGGGGAGAGGGGTTACTTTTGGAAGCTGGAGGCTGTGTCTGTGATGTGTGGGAAAGATGAGGTGATTTTTGGAGTAGCTGAGGTTCAGAGATGGAAGGGTATCTGTGTGAGATTGGTGGAGGGAGTGTCCATGAGGCATGTAATGGCTGAGGGGAAGAAAATTGTTAGTAGGGATGTAGGGGTAACTATGGTAGTGGCGTCTGTGAATGGGATGGAAGTTGATATTTTATTTATTTGTGGGACTTGCTAATACTGTTCTTTGAACAGGGAAGTCCTTGACGTGGTTTACCTTTTCAGTGTAGTGTGTGGATGGAGGAGGCTGTCTGTGGGGCAGTGGAGTAAGGGGGGGGGGGGTCCTGCAAGGTGGAAGGGGCTAGGGTTGGTGACTGAATGAGATGCAGAGGATGGTGGATGAAGGTTGAGGGGATGAGTATACAGGGTAGACATAGGGAGTGGGTGAAAAGTAGAGAGAATATAAGAACAAGGGAAGGAGAGACACAGTGAGGGCAATGGGGGCACTAGAGAGGGTTAAGAATGTGAGATGGAAAGCTAGTAGATGGAAGACTGAAGGGTGAGGAAAAAAGGAGAGAGGGATAAAATGAGTGGATAGAGAGGCAGAGGAGAGAGAGGGGAAAACATAAAAATAAAAGATGTGTAGAGAAGGAAGTGAAGAAGACAGGAGGCGAGAGAAAAGGAAAGGAGTCATTAAGAAGACAGACTCAAGGAAAGCAAAAAAGAGAGACTGGAATCAGCTCAGTTAAAATAAATAAATAAGTAAATAAATAAATAAATGGCCAGATGACAAAGGTAGAAAAAATTATTTTCTTTTTAATTTAGTGATTACATTATTTCAGTTTTTGTAATTAATGTGCTGTCGTTATCTGCATCTCTTTCTGTTTCTCTCGTGTGGCATTGCATATAGCACTTGGTCTCTTGCGCTTTCGGGTTAATATTTGTCTACATATTTCTACTTTTAGTTTGTGATCCCTAATTCTCTACTTGGTGAGAGTTCATCTATGTTCTAAATAGATGGGTGAAAGGGGATAGATTCAGGAGTGATATGCGGAAATATTTCTTTATGGAAAGAGTGGTGGATCCGTCTCCCAGTGGAGGTGGTAGAGATGAGGACAGTATCTGAATTCAAAGAAGCATCGGACAAACACAGAGGATCTCTAAAGAAAAAAAGGGAACTGTTATAGTGGTTGATATGGAAGGGCAGACTAGATAGGCCATGTGATCTTTTTCTGTCGTTATGTTTCTATGTTTCTAAATGTGTGACTGAGGCCAGGTATTCTGTCAGCAATGAATTTCTATGTAAGGATCCTTAGTAATCTGGCTTGTTCAGTTTTCTTGTTAAGTGTATGGATTTTTTAGGGCTCACAGCAGTATTTATGGTGCTGCACTTTCCTAGGTAGGCTGCTTGTTGTGGTCGTTTTGGAAGTTAGTGCTGTTATGGAATTGTAGATTTTCTCTATAGGTCCTGTGCTGTCATTCTCACTTTTTGTTTCCTGTGTGGAGTCAACAGTAGAGTGCTAGTGGGGGGGGGGGGGGGGGGATGTTATTGGAATATGAATAGTCTTTAAGGTTTGCAGTTTTGTGTTTTCGATGCTGCATGGACAGGTCTTAAATTTCAAAGATTTGGTCAGTTCAGATTCAAAGAAATCTCAAACTTTAAGGGAATATCTCAGTTTAGTTTTGTCTTGTGGCCTGATAGCTTCACTGTTATTAATTTCTGTTTTTTTCCAGCTCTGGCACAGTCTAATCCAGCCTGCTTACCCTGATTTGAATTTACAGCTGCAAGGACTTTTTTTCTAATTTTATATCTTCCTTCCTTATCATAAAGCTGGTCATAGCACTGACCATCAAGTGCGCTTGTCGTTATGCAAATATTTATGCAACTGAGGCCCTGAGGATATGCAAATACTTTTGCAAATGAGGCCCCACTCCGCATATGGCCCCGCATCACCCTAGGGCTGCCCCTCAGTGTGGGTTGAAACCACCACGCCAGATTGCTCCAGGTCAGCCTTAAGCTCTTTGGATGTTGTACGTAGTGTTTTTCCAACAGTTCATACTAACCCTCGAAGACTTCTTGGATTAACTTTCCTCTTCCCGCCGCATTCTGGGAGGTTCTTGACAGTTCCATGAACAGAAAACGTCTTAATATTATAAAATGTAGACACAGGATTCCCAAGGTCTTAGGAGATGGCCTTTGATGTTTGGTGATAGTGGGTTTTCTGACGGTTTCAGGCAGCTCTCTTTCTTCACCATTGTAAAAGTGGAACAGGGAATGAATGTGGCCATTTTAAATATTAGAGTCATCATTCATTGGTTGATTCAAGTCATGTGAGTATTGACAACTGCTCACAGGTGCGTCTAATTTTACTGCAGTGAGAATGTGGTTCTGTTCAATCTGATTTGAATTGTTTATAAGAGTGCCAGTAATCATGCCCTGGCAATGTCCCTTTTTATACTATTC
The DNA here is from genome assembly GCA_033557465.1 of Ichthyophis bannanicus. Classification (NCBI taxonomy): domain Eukaryota; kingdom Metazoa; phylum Chordata; class Amphibia; order Gymnophiona; family Ichthyophiidae; genus Ichthyophis; species Ichthyophis bannanicus. The sequence goes on from CM066031.1 coordinate 1,356,009,479, forward strand.
CCTACTATTTCCTTTTTTAATTGGTCTTATTTGATTTGATTCTTTTGTGTGTCAAATATGTGTGTGCATATTTAGTCCAAAGCCATTTCATTATCCACTTTTTTTTTGAGGAGATATTGGACTTTAAGGGGTTGAACTGCAAAGGGTACCAATGTTTCATGAAGAGTGTCCATGCAGTTGGCCCATTTACTCGTCCTACTGCTGTGCTAATGAGGCTACCCAGCTCTACTTTCTTCCTTGTAATTAAATGTCTTCTGTCACATGATTTTTTGTTTAAAGTTCAGCACAGTTTTTGCTCTTTCTGCCTTCCCTGTTGTCACACAGCTGATGATTTTTTCAGAAGGCAGCATTACTTTATAGGGGTCTGTGAAGTAGATTTCAAACTGTGTGATATCATTTTTTACTTCGGGTTTCTCAAGAGCCTCTTCATAAGTAAGATACTGTTTTTAATTTAACAGGGGGCTCTTGCAAACCTTTAAGAGCTCCCTCCAGCATGCTGTTAGTTCAATTTTGCGTGTAAAAAGCGTATTTGCAAGTTGAGAAAAATCCGTATGTGGTTAATCACTCTTAATTGGCAGTTAATGAAGTGCACTGCATTTGACATTTGAACTGTTATTGTGAGTGGGATCAGGGTAGAATTCCATCATCTTGTGTAAGAAGCTGTAATGGTAAGAGTGCTTTATTTTTACTTTTTAAAATTTCTTCCAGCAGTTTTTATGGTGCACAAAGGTTGTGTAATAATCTTGGCATATCTAGCTAACAAGCTTTAGACAGTAACATAGTAGATGATAGCAGATAAAGACCAATTGGCTATCCAGTCTGACCAGTTATTCCTACGCCTGCTGCAAAGGAATATCCCTGCTACCAACCAGCATGCGTGATCTCTTGTAAGATGGTTCTTCCTATCCAGGACAGATTTTCATTTCATTTTCATATATTTCACCTACATACCATCTCTCTTAAGCAGGAAATGGTCAACAAAAAACAATCAAATCGCATACAGAAATAAAATGAATAACAGTAATATAAATTAACCATTAATGTTGACTATAACATTTAATGTGAAAAAACTAACTTAAAAAATGTTTTCAATTTGGCAACACAATTATGAGGAGCTTAAATAAGCCGCCTGACTGAAGACCAAACACAATTTAGGATAACTATTGTCACGCCACCACCACTCGCCTCTAGCTTAGAGGGGCGTGGTTAATAGAGGAACTTTCTGCTATCTGCTTTTTTCAGCTTTTTTCAAACTATTTCCCCGCAGTGCCCTCTGGGAAATGTAGTCTTTGTTTAGCTGTATGGGTGCATCAGGCAAAAAGTTGTAGTTAGGCTCAAAGAGGTAAGGCAAATGACAGAAATTTATTTTGTACACAATGGTTCGTTCATACCACATACAGGATTAGTTGTTCAGGACTCTGTGAAGTAGAGCATTGTCCAAAAACAAAGCCAAACACAAAATGGCTGTTAAAGGTTCTCTATAGTTCAGGATACACAATCTTTAACAGCAAGGATATTGCATTCCTTTTTAGCCTTGCTGGCTAAAGCACAAAAACAAAATCACATTCACTGTCCGTGATAGTATAGCTTCTATTCAGCTTCAAACGTTTCTTGGCTACCTTCCAAGTAAACAGATATAAAGCAGGGGCAAAAGAAAGCTTGGTTATAATAGCTATTTTAGCTTACCCCTGTGTCCTCATTCCAGCAGCAGGTTATTAAGAAGCTTATCACAGTTCCAGGCTTGCTTCTTAGTCCCCGTAAACTTTCCCTTTACAAACACGAGGGAAGCATGGCCTCCCTGCTTGTGGACTATGGGTACCTTTTCCTGGAAGAGTTTCTTTCAAGACTGGCTTGCTTTCTCTACGTTCCCAGGTTTAAAGCTTGGCAAAAGGAACAGTCCATGGGAGTGTCCTCATCATTCAGTTTTACCTCGGGCTCTCCCAGCTGCATAGGTTCTGACTCCCCGTCTTGCTCACAGTGCTCAGCTAACAGCCTCCTGGGGGATCTTGGAGTCTCTCTTGTTCCTGGCTCCAAACTCTCCTGCAGAGTGCTATATGCCAATTAGCACTTTCTCCTCCTGGAAGTTCAGTTCCTCTGCTCTGCTCAGCACCAGTCAAGCTTCCCTTGCTCGTGTCTGTGCCTCTGCTCATGTCAGCCTAGCTTCCTGCTTCTCTTCCCCTTCTCTCATACTCTGGCCTAGGTTTATACTTCCAGGGCTCTAGCTCCAACTCCTCCCTACCCAGGTGATGGCAATCAGCCTGACTTCGGGCACCTAAGTGCTTGGAGCATTCACTGCCTAAGGGGTTCTGGACCCTGTAGCCTCTCCCCTTCCTTCCACTAGGGGGAGGATGAAATGTTGGCCACGTGGAAGTTTTCTGATTCCTGGAGGTGTTTGTGGCTTTCCTACCCTGATTTGGTGAAAGGGGGCCCTTTACTAGGGTGAATTCCCTGTCTCTTTGTCCTCCCCCGGACTTCGGATAGGCCTCCTTGCCACACTATCCAGAGGGTCGCCATGAGTCGACACCGACTCGATGGCACTTAACAACAGCATTATGAGGAGAAAAAAGATGTCAGTTGCCTTTTTTTCCTCATAATAGTGATTGTTTCTTTTTAAGTGCCCTCAGGAAAGTTTTTCTATGATTATTTAGGTGCAAGGGATTCATATGTATCGATTTTTGTTCCCTTTTTTGCTATCGTTTGGTTGCTGATTTCAATTTGGCAACACCATTTAGTTAACACCAGATCAACTCCCTTCTTATGGCTTGCTATAAAACTTTATAATAATCTAAACAGCTACCTATACTATTGTAAAGATACAAGAAATGTATTATGGTCTTCTCGGAGTATTTTAGTAGTATTGAATTTATGGAAATACTCTACTTCAACTAACAGCAATATTTTAAACGTTTGTAAAATTAAATCCCAGTAATATATCTTTTTAAATTTTTTCTTTTAAGAACATATGCTCCAAATGTAGTCTCAGACCACTATTGCGCAATATACCACAATCTTTGTGGAAAACAATTAGCGCCGCACTCGCATCAATGACTACTAGGAGCTGAACTTTTTTTTCCTTTTTTTATGTGCGCTAATTCAAAAATATCACCGGCTTTCCTCCACCTTGTGATGTTCAAAAGTTATATTATAAGCTTATCTTAATTCTCTCTTCTTTACTTCTTCCTTTTTTAATGATCTCTACGCCTGCCATCGGCGCCTTTCTAGCGTTTCTCTCCTTATCGGAGTTTCTTCGCGGCGTTTTTTTAAAGACCACAAAAGAGAGATTGTGAGACACGGGCAGCAATCAGCAATTCTCCTGAAGAAACTCCGATAAGGAGAGAAATGCTAGAAAGGCGCCGATGGCAGGCGTAGAGATCATTAAAAAAGGAAGAAGTAAAGAAGAGAGAATTAAGATAAGCTTATAATATAACTTTTGAACATCACAAGGTGGAGGAAAGCCGGTGATATTTTTGAATTAACCCACATAAAAAAAGAAAAAAAAGTTCAGCTCCTAGTAGTCATTGATGCGAGTGCGGCGCTAATTGTTTTCCACAAAGATTGCGGTATATTGCGCTATAGTGGTCTGAGACTACATTTGGAGCATATGTTCTTAAAAGAAAAAATTTAAAAAGATATATTACTGGGATTTAATTTTACAAACTTTTAAAATATTGCTGTTAGTTGAAGTAGAGTATTTCCATAAATTCAAACCTATACTATTGTGGCTGCTGTTCAGACATCTGGCCTTTGAGGTCCTCTGTGTGACGTGTGAGACAGTCCCAACAGTTTGACTGCTTCTGCTTCAATTAGGACATTTAGTTATTACTGTTCCTGCAGCCTGCCAGATCCAGTGGCGTAGTTGCCTATACTTTCACTAACGATTCATATTATCAGCCCAAACATACATTCTTGAATCGTTTGAGTAGGGCAGCTTAACTAGCATGCTGAATAACTATTGTTTCCACTATTTGTCTGCTTTTTTAGTAATTAAGGAGCCCTTTTACTAAAGTGCGCTATGTAGTTAACATGCAATTTGGCACGTTTTATTTATTTATTTAATTTATTTATTTATTTATTTATTTATTTATCTATTTTCTTTTATACCGCCCCTTCCAAAGATCAAGGGTGGTTTACATGGAACAATTTAACATTCTTGAACACTTCTGTATACATTTACATTGAACAGTAGAGTTCAACTATGTACAGGTGATAATGCAAACAACTGTCAAACTATTTACATTGGCTATTTACAGAGGCTATTTATAGTGTGTTACAGAGTTCGATAGTTATTGGGCATGTGTGGGTATTGGAATTAATTTCCTTTTTTGTCGTAAGTCAGGAGTGTGCGTGGTAGAGGGCTATCAGGGGTTAGTTAATTGTAATTTCCGTTTTTTTGTGTTTGTGTGACTGTGTTTGCTGTGGGGCTGGACTTGGGGGGTAGGGGATTTCAAAGTGTTCGGAGAATAGGTAGGTTTTTAGTTCTTTCCTGAATTGAGATAGGTCTTTTATGATGCGAAGGTCTATTGGGAGATCGTTCCAGAGTGTAGGGGCAGTGAATGAGAATGCTCTGGAGCTTTAACTGCATGCTTGGGCCCATAGTAACAGTTACCCCTGGGCATGACAGTTAACGCACGCTGATTTTCACAATAATTGCCAATCACATGTTAGGGTGCCAAATGGGTAGGTTAGGGATGGAGAGTGGGCATGGTGAGCACATTGTAGTTAGCACGGAGATACATTGTGTGCCGTCAGTGTTGCAATTAGCGCAGGTTCAACTAACGCCACCGCAGTTAGTGATACTAGGTGCACCTATAGTAATTGTCCTATGCATTAGGGTACACAACTGCTGGGAATATGCTGGCCATGCCACTGACAGTTACGGCGGAGGCTATGCATTTAACGCTTGTTAGTTTTTGCGCTTTCTCTGGGAACAAGCAGATAGTCCTCATATATGGGTAATGTTGGCGCCCATGGACCCTACGCAGTAGCTTCTCCCCAGCTTTCAAAGAAAGCCTTTGGGAGATGCACCACATGTGCGTGGTCCCCTTCCCATCAAGGGTGCCATCTTGCTCAGTCTCCTTTTTTCCTGCAGAGCCCACTGGACATGTCTGTTTTCCCCGGAAAAAGTATTTGTTTTTCTCTTGAATTTTTCTTTTCTCCAGTCGTGTACCGGTTCCTTTTCCCACCCCTGAGCTCGCTTGCCTTGGCATCTCGTCTTGGGTCTATTTTTGTTCTTTTTTGAGTTTTTCTCAACAGACATCATGTCCTTTTTCCCTGGCTGGGCCTGAGGCTTTTGACCTTGTGGGGGCTGTCTTCCCCACCATGGCCTTTGCCAGTGGTTTTAAACACTATGACTGATGCGCCTATACCATGTCACACACCGATCCACATGACTGCAGCCTCTGATGCCTCGAGCTGGACCATGACCCCTCGGACTGTGGTCTCTGCAAAAAGATGACCACTAAGGCCATCAAGAGCTGACAGCAGCAGCAGGAGTCCTTCTTTCACAAGACAGACTCTGCACTAGAGTCTCTGGCAACACCGCACTTCAGCACTCCTTCTGGAACCGTGGGGGAGACTGTGTTGCCTCGGAGCACCGAGGGCATAAGTCCTCCAGCCGGAACACCCTGGAGGAAGAGCCCAAGAAGAGCTGGAAACCCTCAAATACCATTCTGGCTGACGATTCTGGGGAAGTGGGTAAGTCCCATGGGCCCCAGACCCACACTCTCCCCTTCCTTCCCTCTCCTGTTTCCCTCCCCCCTTCCTCTCCCCTCCCCCTCCCTCCTTTTTCTTGTAGGCTATAATCAAATTTTATTCAGAAAACCTTTGTCTGAAATTTTGTCCTCATTTATGTTATATTGCATTTATGAACATTTGAGTTTTTATTTTGCTATGATGAGGGAACGCTTTTAATGTCTAGAAGATGCTAGTAGAGCGTTCTTTTTAGTTTACACTTATGGTCAGTATGTGATCTTCAGAATAGCATTTTCATCTTGTTTTTTATCAATGAGATTATGCATAATCTTTCTTTCCCCTTGTTATCCTTATTACACAGATTGTAATAACAATCATCATGTGCCTCACAGTATACCTTTTTAAATATTTTCACTCATCTATGCTGTGTTCATTTATACTATACACACTTCTTACTCCGCTATAGCAGGGAGACGCTAACAATCTTTAGTAGATGTTGGTAGAGCGCGTTTTTGGATTACAATATGATCAGTATGTGAGACTCAGCGAGGGATTTACAGTCATTTATGGTTTGTTTTTTCATTGTTATTGCATTTATTCACACGTGACCTTTGATCCCGCTACGGCGGGAAAACGCAAATAAATTTTAGAAGTGACTGGTGGAGCATTCTTTTCTACAGCAGTCAATACTGAATGCTGCATTAGAGGGTAAGGTGGTTTTTTCCTCTCTTCTTGCTCAGTAAATGGTACATGTTAATCTTGTTACTTTGTAGGTTTTTGAACAATGATTTGCTACATAAAGCCGTTCATTGTCTTCCCCGTCATTTTTGGAAAACACCTTGATTTTCAGCATTTGACGGCATTGGCTGTCGGGCTGCAATCATTGTTTTTGATTTATGCTGTTCAAAAATCTATTTCGGGTTTTTAGAAGAAACAGAAGCTAAAATAGTTTTGAGCTTTATGTGGGAATGTGTCCCTTAAAAATCATTGACTGTTCTAAATAGTTCGATTTCAATATACATAAGTCGGCTTGTTCTTAAAAACTGCCCTTGTGAGTTATTTCACTATAAGTTTCCAGTTCTTTATTTAATTTTTTGACATAACACAATTTTGAGGTAGTTAGTAAAATACTAGCAATACCATTAATTTATCATGAAATAGCAAGAGAAAGTAAAACGGCTGGTTTTCCTCCTTCTTAGGTATGCGGTTCCTTTATGCATAAGTAGAAGGTTTTTCACGGCGATGTCTGGTGTCCTTGGAATAAGATTCAATATATGACAATCCCCCTCTTTTCCTTGATTAGAACAGATGTTTTTTGGCTCTGATGTAATAACTATAGGCAGCGATAGGCAATGGTTCTCTTATTCTATTTTTATGCCTTCATGATTTTATTCTTTTAATAATATTGTGTTTAATCTTTTTATTTCTCAGTATTTTATTTTTTGTAGTGGTCTGCATGTACCACAAGATATAAAAGGTATTGTTCAGAACTTTTCTTCGTATTCTCCTCATCCCTGCCTTTCCCATTTTGTTTCCTTTATTTGCACTTTGGAATATAAGAATCAATGTCTTATGGAACGTATCAGTCTGTGCATTTTATCTGTGTATGACCGTTATTTATTTTCTTATCCTCATTTATTTGACTCCTTGGAGTATAATGAGTAATGGTCTTCAGTTTTGGCTTGATCAAATTACATATTTTATTTATGTTAGTATGGTGTTTGAATATTTTTTTATAAAATTTTGTTCTATAAAAATTTTGTTCTATGAACTTTTTAGTACAATATACATGGTATATTTATGTATTGTTATGCATGTATAGGAATTTTTTATCTCTAGGTCTTATGGTTATGATTAAATCTATTATAGTCTTATATGTTTTTTATATTTTATAGAGCACACTGATATTTAAATGTTTTATGGTTTGGTTTATTATGTTTTAATAATGTTTATCTATTTTTTTTTGAGGCTTGCATTCTCTAATAAGACCACCTGAAGAAGGCTTTTTAGCCGAAACGTGTAGGGGCTAATAAAGGGGTTTACCTGATTCAAATATTTGCCAGTCTCCTTTGTGCCTGCTTTTTTGGTTTCCTCAGACCCCCCAAGGCCATCCTAATCAAGGACTCCCCCTCAATGGAGCCGGAGCCGGTGCCGGGCTCAGAGTCCCTCAGTGCCCATGCCAAAGGCTGCGGAGCTATCTGGCCTTGAGACTAGGATGGCGGCTTTAGAGCGCAGTTTGTCTGCCTTCATGGCCCAGCAGCAGACTGTGATGCCTGGCTCTTCAGGGCCATCACTCCAACTACCAGGCTCTCGACCTCAAGAACTTCCCTGGAGGTCGAGCTGATCCTCGAGTGCCACCAGCCTTGAGATGTTCCTTGACACCGGTCCTGATCCTGGTCCTCAGGACAGAGGTCATCCTCGATGAGTGCCTGTGGCTCTGACCACAGGGCCTCCTGGGGGCAGGGGCCATCTGGTTCGGGGCCTGACCCTGGAGCCCAGACTGCCCTCGACATCTCCACTGACTATAAGTTGGACTGGGAGGCAGAGGACGAGGAATCCCCCGAACACCCGTTATCACAAAGATGTGCCTTTTGACCCATCTCCCCCGAGACCCGGCGCTGGTTCTCACCTGAGGGATACACCTTTCCTCGACTTCGTGTGGGACATGGCCAAGGCACTAGCCTTTGACACTGAGTTAGAGGAGGAGCCTTAGACTGAGGAATTTGAGATCCTCCAATACAAGGCCCCTCCGAAGGAGGCATTCACAGTGCCCGTCCCCCTGATCCTGGAACGACTGCTCCTCCGCATGTGGGAGATCCCTGCGTTAGTGCCCATAGTGAGCAGATGGCTAGACTCGATGTACTGGGTCTGCCGGAGCCTTGGCTTCCAAAAAGCACAGCTGCCACACAACTCCATGGTGGTGAAGTCAGCCATGCATCAGCTCAAGAGCCAAAAAACACACGTCTCGGTTCCCCTGGATAGGGAGGCCCGTGTCTTGGATGCCCTGGGCAGGAAGTGCTACCAGGGCTCGATGCTCATTGGTTGAATCCAGGAATACCAGTTGTACATGGGCATGTACTTGAGGGATCTGGCAAAGGAACTTGCTGGGTTCTCGGCTGGTCTCTCTGAGGAACCTCTCTAGCTGTTCTGGACCCTGGCCTCAGGTGTCAGAGAGTGCTCCAAGTTTATGACTCGGGCAGCCTATGATGGCTTTGAGTTGGCGGCTAGAGTAGCTGCGGTAGGCAATGGTGCCCAATGCCAGACTTGGCTACAGTCCTCTGACTGGGAACAATGGGTTCTGGACAAGCTGGTCGATGTCCCTTGCCGGGGAGAAAATCTCTTTGGCAAACCCTTGACTGATAAGGCTGCAGAGTTGGAGTCAGAGTTCCTGATGAGGACCAGGCTCTCCAAGAAGACCACTAACCCTTCCCAACAGAAGCCTTCAGGTAAAAAGTCCTTCTTCCCGAAGAAGAGGAAGGCTTTTGGGAACTACCCTCAGTACCAGTCCTTCCCAGATCCCCAACAGGGGCAGCAGGCCAAGGGACAAGGGCATGGCCCTCGTAAGCCTAAGGCTCCCAAACCCCAGGCACCAGCTCCGACCCAGCCTGACAGGAGTCTTTAACTCCTTGGGCATAGCCTCTCTTCCTCCAGAAGGCCCAGCCCAGCAGCCCATAGTGGGGCATCTAGTTCTCTATGCCCCTGATCTTTCACCCCTTAATAACTGTCTCTCATGCATTGATTCCTGGCTATCCTCAAATTTTCTCCACCTTAACCTAACTAAAACACAGGCTATTTGGTTCACGTTTGGCAACCCTACCCCTTCCTTGGCCCCCTCTATTTCATCCTCCCCCCTCCCTCTGGTATCCACGCTCTGCAACCTTGGTGTTACCCTGGACTCAGCCCTGTCATTTCACGACCATCTTTCCTCAGTGATCCGTCACACTTTCTGTTCCCTGCATCAAATCCGTGCTGTCTGATCTTTCCTTGCCATACCCTCTCTAATTACTCTCCTCATTTCACTAGTTATGAACAGGATAGATTATTGTAACGTTGCTCTTGCTGGCCTCCCACAGTATGAACTCCTGCAGACTTCAGTTACTACAAAACACAGCAGCCCTTGTCTTGTATGCCTCCTGTACTGATCACATTACGCCTCTGCTTATCCATCTCCACTGGCTACCCGTTGCCTTTAGGATTCAGTTTATGATTCTCACCTTTGTACACAAGGCTATTCATTTTACTTCCCCTCAGTATATCTCTGACCTAGTCCATCTTCACATTTCTCACTGCTTGCTACGACACATCCACGCAAACTGCATGTCTCTCCCCTCCCCCTCCCTGGCTCACCTTGAATCAACTTGCAGCTCTGCATTTTTCTTTCTTGGTCCCAAGCTCTGGAATTCTCTCCCCCCTGACCTCCACCTTGAGCCTTCCTTCACCAAGTTCAAGGCTCTGTTAAAATCCCATCTTTTCTGTGCCGCTTTTAATCTTCTTCACCCCTCTGTCCCTAGCTGAGGTTTCCCTTGTCTCTCTTCTCTCTCGCTGCCTGGTTCCTCTCTGTCTCTAGTTTCTCCCTCTTTCTTTGTTTTTCTCTGTCCTATCAAAACTATGGCATTCTTTTCCTTTTCCTGGCAGTGTGCATTTTGCTCTTGTAAACCGCTCTGTTGTTTCTTCGAAGGGCGGTATATCAAGAAATGGAATAAAGATAAAGATCCATCACCACTGATTCCTGGGCACTGCAGATGGTGAGGGAGGGTTACCTCCCCAACCTGGCAGAGGTGCCCCTTCCATTCTTTCCAGGAGAGGCCTCCAGGACTCTCCTCCACTATACCTTAACTACTGCAGGAGCTTGCAGGTCTTCTCAAGGATAGGGTGGTGCAACCAGTGCCCGCACACCTTAGGGACAAAGGGTTCTACTCCCGATTCTTCCTCATACACAAGAGGGCTGGAAGCTTCTGGCCCATTCTGGACCTGCGGGATCTAAAAAGGTTCCCGGTGAAGGAGAAGTGCAAAATGCTCTTCCTTGAAACACTGCTGCCATGCCTCCAGCCGGGAGACTGTCTATGCTCCTTGGATCTAAAGGGTGTGTACACACACATCCTCATCCATCCCAACTACAGAAAATACCTTGGGTTCGTGGGGAGAAGTGGCCACTACCAGTACAGGATGCTACCTTTCAGACTGGCCTCCGCACCGAGGGTTTTCACCAAGGGCCTAACAGTAGTCGCAGCCTACCTTTGTCTCCAGGAGGCTTTTGTTTTCCCCTACCAGGACAACTAGCTCATAAGAGACTGCACAGCCGCCGAGGTGCAACATGCAATGGCACGCACCATCCTCATCCTGCAGCACTTGGGGTTCATGATAAACCACTCAAAGTCCCATCTCCTTCTGACACAGTATCTGGAGTTTATAGGGGCAAGACTGAACACTGTTCAGGCCAGAGCCTTTCTCCCTCGGGACAGGGCCGATTGCCTCAGGGCGCTAGCCACTGCCGTGCAGCACCAACATTTAGTGTCCGCCCGCCTTATGCACCGTCTTTTGGGTCACATGGCATCCACAGTTCATGTTACCAGGATGCCTGACTTCACATGACGGCGGCTCATTGAGGCCTCCGCTCCCAGTGCACCCAGGCCACAGGCCGGCTGCAGGACAAGGTGGTGGTGACCCGCCAACTGGCTGACTCCCTCGCCTGGTGGTAAACTGCCCAGTACCTTCATATGGGGATGCTCTTCTGGGCCCCTCCCCCCAGTGGGTCCTCACCACGGACACCTCCCTCTTAGACTGGGGAGCCCACTGCGACAACCTCTACACTCAGGGCAGTTGGTTGCAGACTGACAGTCTGGAGAAGATCAATTTCTTGGAACTTTGGGCCATATCTGTGGCACTCCGGGCCTTCCGTCACCACCTGCAACCATCAATCAGTGCTGGTCCAGACGGACAATCAAGTGGTGATGTTCTACATCAACAAGCCAGGGGGGCATGGGGTCGTACACCCTCGATCAAGAGGCAGTAGCTCTCTGCTTGTATGTGAACCACCACAGAATGCTCCTGCAGGCGATGTATTTGCTGGGCCAGGACAACGCCCTGATGGACAGGCTGAGCAGGGTCCTCCAGCCGCAGAAGTGGTGGCTAGACCCCAGAGTGGCCTATCAGCTCTTCCAGATCATGGGGACTCCACGGATGGACCTTTTCACCAGTCTGGCCAATACCCAGCTGCCCTGCTTCTGCTCCAGGCAGCCACACCCATCCTGAATAGCAGCCGATGCATTTCTCATTCTGTGGATGGAGGGCCTTCTCTATGCCTTCCCAGCCATGCCACTGATCGCCAAGACTCTGTTCAAGGTTCAACATGACAGGGCATCACTGATACTAGTAGCCTCTCGATGACCCAGAGAAACGTGGTTTCCACTGCTCCTTCACTTATCCATGATGCCGCCAGTTCCCCTGGGGAGTGCCCTGGGGCTGCTGTTGCAGGAGGACTCCCTCATAAGAACATGAGAACATAAGGTATGCCATACTGGTCAGACCAAGGTCCATCAAGCCCAGTATCCTGTTTCCAACACTGGCCAATCTAGGTCACAAGTACCTAGCAGTTTCCCCAAAAGACACAGGTTCCGCAGTGCTTGTATTGGGTCAAGCAGTGGATATTCTGGGTCCATTTTAATAATGGTTTATGGACCTTTCCTCCAGAAACTTGTCCAAATCATTTTTTAAACCCGGCTACACTAACAGCTTTTACTACATCCTCTGGTAGCAAATTCCAGAGTTTGATTACACGTTGAGTGAAAAAATATTTTCTCTTTTTAGTCTTAAATAGGTTACCCTGTAGCTTCATTGCATGCCCCCTAGTCTTTCTATATTTTGATGGCGTAAACAATCGATCTACGTTGTCAGACGGCTGCCTAGGGTGAGAACTTACACAATCTTGACGATGCATATATTCATATGATTCTTGCAAGGTATTGTGGGTATTGTAGTTCATTCACTCCCAAACACAGCTGAAGACAATAATTGAGTTGTGAAACCAGTGGTAAGGCCAATAAAATACTTCTTTTATTGATGGGGTTTAATTCACCCAGCACAAGTATGCTTGTTAGCAATATAATTGAGGTTACTTGCTTGCAGTGTTTAAATGGATAACATAAAGTCACAAAGCAAATCAGAAAACAACCTTCAGCTTGTCAGGCAATTAGCTAATGTTTTCTTAGCAAATAATTACCACATAAAAAGGCACAAAGAAATGAATAAACTTTGCTGGTTAGGTTAACTTCTGCTTATTTTCCACACAGATCCTGCAGTGATTCTCTCTTGCTCACACACACAATCAGGTGCAGCTTTAATTACTATCAATTGACCAGCTGAAACCCTTTAGCTGGCTGGCTGCTACTGTGTGAACCCAAATCCTGCTTTAAGAGCTGTTTGCAGTGGAAATAAGGAACAAAGTTAGGTTTCTTTGTGATGGCTGATGTGTTTGCTCACAGAAAGATAGCAATAGCACTTGGATAAAGAACAGTCCATGTAATCAATAGTTTCATCTGCTGTATCTCCCCCTTCATCAATCAGCACAGGGTCACTATCATACATTGGCACAGACGAGTCTTTCCATAAGGCACTATCATGAGAATGCTTATTCCCTTGCTGCCATTCACTATTATAGATAGGGTCTGGATCAGTGTTCATACCTGAGCCTCTCCTGCTATCATAATTCCTCTCTGTATAGCCTGGCCAGTATGTAATCCAATTCTGATGTCCAGCCTTCCAATCTTGATCCCTGGACACTGGATCTCCTCTCACATACCTTCTGGCCTTGGTCTGAAAGTCCCTTCCACGTGCAGTCTTCTCTCTTCCAGGTAGCCACTGGTGATTCCTATCTCTGCCATTCCATTCCTCTGGCTGACTCCAGTCCAATGGACTCTGCTGGCATTTGGAATACCTCCCAGTATAGGTACTGCCTTGGACTCTCCCAGATCTTCCAATGGCCTTTCTTCTCTTCCTTCCAGAGAGTTTCCTTCTTTCTCTATCCGCTTGGCTTGGCTTCTGTTTCTCCAGGTGATGCTGGTGCTTGTGCTTGAAGCTGTTGCTGTATCTGTTCCTGAAGCTCTTGCTGAAGCCGTTATCTGAAGAATAAGCTCTATTCTTATTCTGTTCTAATGTGTGCTCCTCCCTAACACAGCGCAGCTGTGTTGAATCAGGCCCTGCCCTTTGAGATGAGTGCTTAGGGATTACCTCATAGTTCTCTTGATTGCACACACGTTTTCTCACTTCAGCCCCCCTCATGGCTGCTGGAAACCTGGTGCATTCTGGGACTGGTAGTCTTTTATGTGAAAACTCTGTTTTCTTACTTCTACCAAAACTGACAGGTTGCTTGTTCAGAGTCACATCATCTTTTCTATAGCTCCTACCTGAGCTATGATAAGCTTCCTTATCACAACGTTTACCCATTCCACTCCATTCATTAATTTATAGACCACTATTATATCTCCCCTCAGCAGTCTCTTTTCCAGGTTGAAGAGTCCTAACCTTTTTAGCCTCTCTTCATAGAGATATCCTTCCATCGCTTTTACCATTTTGGTGGCTCTTCTCTGTACCTTTTCTAATAACGCTATATCCTTTTTAAGATACAGCGACCAGAATTGCAGAATATTCAAGATGCGGTCGCACCATGGAACGATACAGAGGCATTATAATATTCTTTGTTTTATTCTCCATTCCTTTCCTTATGATACCTAGAATTCTATCTGCCCTCTTGGCCGCCGCCACGATAATGCCTAAATCTTTTTCCTGGGTGGTGGTTCCTAATGTGGAACCTTGCATCGTGTAACCATAATTTGGAGTTTTTCTTTCCTGGATGCATAAATTTACACTTGTCCACATTAAATTTCATCTGCCATTTGGATGCCAAGTCTTCCAATTATCAAGATCCTCTCGCAATTTTCCACAATCCTCATGGGTTTTAACGACTTTGAATAGTTTTATATCATCTGCAAATTTGAAAACATCACTCGTTATTCCCATATCCAGGTCATTTATGAATATGTTAAAAAGCAGGGGACCCAGCACAGATCCCTGGGGTACTCCACTATTCACCTTTCTCCATTAGGAAAATTGGCCATTTAGCCTATCCTCTGCTTTCTATCTTTTAACCATTTCTTGATCCACAATAGTGCACTGCCTTCTATCCCATGACTTTTGAATTTTGCCAAAGGTTTCTCATGAGGGACCTTGTCAAAGGCTTTCTGAAAGTCCAGATACACTATATCAACTGACTCACCTTTGTCTACCTGTTTATTCACACCTTCAATAAAAACATAACAGATGAGTAAGACAAGATCTTCCTTGGCTAAAGCCATGTTGGCTATCTCCCATTAAACCATGACTATCTACATGTTCAGTAATTTTTTTTTTTATGATGGTTTCTACCATTTTCCCGGTACTGATGTCAGGCTCACCGGTCTGTAGTTTCCCGGATCACCCCTGAAACCCTTTTTAAAAATTGGCGTTACATTGGCTATCCTCCAGTCTTCAGGTATTACAGATGATTTCAATGATAGTTCACAGATTACTAATAGTAGGTCTGCAGTCTCATATTTTAGTTCTTTCAACACCCTTGGATGTATACCATCCAGTTCGGGTGATTTGCTGCTCTTCAGTTTATCAAATAGTTGTAATACATCTTCCCGGTGTATTAATATTTCTTCCAATTCTTCCGCAGCATCTCCTTTAAATACCATTTCAGTCATGGGTAATATCCCTACATCTTCCTCAGTAAAGACTGAAGCAAAGAATTCATTCAGTCTCTCTGCTATAGCCTTGTCCCCTCTTAGTGCCCCTTTTACCCCTCTATCATCTAATGGTCCAACTGACTGTCTGACAGGTTTTTTGCTACAAGTATGCTTAAAAAAAATCTTTATTATGCGTTTTTGCTTCCACATCGAGCTTCTTCTCAAATTCTCTCTTTGCCTGCCTTATCAGTGCCTTGCATCTAACTTGCCAGTGCTTGTGTTATTTCCAGTTTTCATCATTTGGCTCCTTTATCCATTTCCTGAAAGATGCTTTTTTGGAAACAATCTCTCTGACCTCATCTTTAAACCATGCTGGTAGTTTTTTGGACTTCCTTCCACTTTTCTTAAAGCATGGAATACAGCTGGTCTGGGCTTCGAAGATAGTATTTTTAAACACCCAAGCTTGATGTAAATCTTTAACCTTTGCAACTGCTTCTTTTAGTTTTTTCTTAACTATTTTTCTCAGTTTATCATAGTCTCCCTTTTGAAAGTTAAAAGGTAGCACTGTGGATTTCCTTACCGCCTCCCTCCTCCATTTATTAAATCGAATGCGATCATGCTATGATCACTATTGCCAAGTGGCCCCAACACCCTTTTTTCTTGCAGCAGATCTTGTGTTGCACTAAGGACTAGGTCCAAAATGGCTTCCCCTCTGGTCGATTCATGAACCAGCTGCTCCAAGAAGCAGTCATTTATTTCATCTAGAAACTTTATTTCCATTCGTCGGCATGTATTAGCTCTAGAATTACCACAGTTATCCAAGTAACGGATGGAGCGATCAAAGGAACCATAACTGATTTAACGAGCCATTCGCAGTTTCACTGTAGCAGCTGTGTATACTTATTCGTGCATGGCTTAATCTTTGAGACAGGCATATGCAGCTTTGCCTCCTACACCCCAACTTTTGGGTCTCTGATGCTAACGTCCTGGCTGCTGAAAGAGTAGCCTTGGCCCCTTTCAACCTTTCAGGGGAGATGGAGGAAGTCCTCCTGGCTTCCTGTAGGACCTCGGAAAGCAGGAGAAGGTGGCCTTCTGCAAAACCCCAAAAAACATCCCCTGGTACTTCTAAGGATTTTTTGTTCGGAGAGATTTGGGAGAAAGAGTCAGCACAACACAAGTCTTCCAAGAAACCCTTCCCCTATCCACCTCAGTTAGAATTCAGAGGGAGAGGAAGAGGCAGGGGCAGAACATCACGTCCTTTTCAGAACCGTTCTCACAACCTCTACTAACCCTTGACAGTGATTCCTCACAAGTACCACACTCATCTAATATTGACCTTCCCGTTTCGAATCTTTCCTCTGTTGCAGTTACCAAAAGTGAAACTGACCTTTTACAGAAGGGCCTCTCCTTTGTTCCCACAGTTTTCTATGATCCCTTCCAGACTCACATTGACCACCACAATTTTTTCTGCAAGCTCCAGATAAAACAATTATTTTCAGATAAACCCAACAATACCACTGACCCCTCCGTTGTATGTAACAAGTCCAGATGGATCCCACCTGGCCCTATTGACCCCGCTATCCAGTCCTTCATGGATTGTACATCTCCAAGAACACAACTACTTGAGACTAAGTCCAGATACAGATATAATAACCTTTCACGCGATGAAAGATCTGCACTACACTCTCTTAGACAACGGTCTGACGTCATTATCAAACCAGCCGATAAAGGCGGAGGCATTGTCATTTTAGATCGTTCCTATTATGTACAACAGCTTTCGAGCCAACTTAATGACAGTGAGTTTTACTGAGTTTTGTCCTGTGATCCAACATCCACCATCAAACATGAAATAGACTGTCTCCTTTCAATGGGTCTAAATGCAGGTTTTTTGACACATCATGAATTTTCATACTTACAGGTATCCCGTTCTGTCATGCCTACCATTTACACCATCCCAAAAATTCACAAATCACTCATTTCACCACCTGGCAGACCCATCGTTTCTGGCATAGGCTCCATCCTTGAACCTCTCTCTCAATTTATTGATTATTTCCTCCGTCCTTTTATCCCTTGTATTCCATCATTCTTCAGAGACTCAGCTCAAGTCATTACTTTTCTTGACACCTTTACTGGAGACCTTTCTGACATTATTTTGGTTACATTTGATATAGAATCCCTCTATACAAATATGCCTCAGGAGGGTGCCCTTACTGTTCTAACTAAACATTTGAACTCACGTACAATGCCTTCTCGTACACCTACTCAATTTTTAGTGGAACTGGCTCGCATTGCCTTTGACTCAAAACTATTTCCTTTTTAATGATACCTTCTATCAACAAATTAAAGGCACAGCTATGGGTGCCACCATGGCACCCGATATAGCTAATCTGTACGTGGCAGAATTTGAAGAGATCCATCTAAAAGCATTCCCCTACCTATCCTCTGTTTTGTCCTGGAAGAGGCATATTGATGATATTTTTGTATTATGGAAAGGCACTAACAATGAGCTCTCACATTTTTTTCAACTGGCTTAACACCTTGGATGTTAACCTTAAGTTTAAAATGCAACCAAGTCCCATTGAGATATCCTTTCTTGATATTCTCATTAAAAAAATCTTCATCAGGGTTCAGTACCACTATTTTCCGCAAGCCTACTGATTGTAATAAGCTTCTTAGATTTGACAGCTTTCACAGTTGTTACCTTAAGAGGAATTTACCTGTCTCACAATTCTTAAGACTCCGTAGGCTATGCACTGACTTGACTGAGTTCAAGAGCAAATCCCATGACATGGCTAAACGCTTCTCTGCGAGAGGCTATCCCACCGAATGCATCCAAAAAGGTTTCAACCGTGCTTGCTCTTCCTATAGAAACAGTTTGCTTTTACCTAGAGAAAAAAGATCTGATGACAAATTTGTTGGCGTCCTCCATTTTTCTCACTTATCCTCACATATTCAGAAAGTTCTGAAGAACACTGGCACATCTTGCAAACACGCTCTTGCTTTTCTGACAAACGGTTGATTATCGCTTACAATAAGGAACGTAATCTAGCAGACACATTGGTCTCATCTTATATGCACTCACGGCGCACCACCACCTTATCGAGGGCAAGACCCTCTCTATCCAAACTCTCGTGACCCACTTCCTGTGGGTCTCTTGTTGTCCAAGCCTCCCATCCACTCACTGGTAGTGGAGTGTGACCTCAACGTGGTGCTGTCGCAGTTCTCTGGCCCACCATTTGAGTTCCTGACTACCTGCCACTTATGGTAACTTTCCTGGAAGGTCGTTTTCTTGGTGGCACTCACATCGGCTCGCAGGATCAGTGAGCTGCAGGTGTTGATGGTGGATCCACCCTACACGAGGTTCTATAAGAACAGGGTCGTGCTCCGCATGCACCCCAAGTTTCTTTCCAAGGTGGTGTCCCCTTTCCACTTCAGTCAGGAGGTGGTGCTCCCCAGTTTCTTTCCATGGCCTCATGACAGCAGGGCAGAAACCATCCTTCATACTCTGGACTGTAAGAGGGCCCTGTCCTTCTACCTTCAATGTACCCAGGGCCACCGCAAAGCCTCACAGCTTTTTGTCTTCTATGAGCCCAGTTGGCTAGAGGGAACGATGACCAACTATTCTCTGTTCACTTGGGTGGTGGACTGAATTGCCCTTGCCTGGGAGTAGGCTGGGCTCTTGCTGGAGCGCCGGGTTACAGTGCACAGCATCAAGGCCATGGCGGCATTCGTAGCAAACCTGCATTCCGTTCCACTGTTGGAAATCTGCTGAGCTGTCACCTGATCCTCAGTCCATACCTTCACAGTTCACCACTGTCTATAGAGGGAGTCCCGTGGGGACAATGTCTTTGGCCAGGCAGTACTTCGTCATCTATTCAGGTTATAGGCATCTCCTGCCCTCCGGCCCTTGGGTGTTCTGGCTACCAGAGTACTGGTTTCTTGCTGGACACGTGGGCCGCTCTGTAGTGTTTCTTCTCAGGACTCAATGCTGCTGCTCACGGCTCACTCTTTTCTGGTCACCCACAGCTTTACAAGTCTCTCGGTAGCCTGTAGCTAGGGAGTCCCATGTATGAGGACTGACTTCCTGCTTGTTCCTGGAGAACGCATAGTTACTCACCTGTAACAGGTGTTCTCCGGGGATAGCAGGAATCAGTCCTCACAACCCCTCCCTCCCTCCCTGTGGAGTTGCTTTTTCTGTCATTTTTTGCCTTTGAGCTATAACATCCTACTGAGGCAGGATGGCACACTTGGGCGGGAAGGGGACTATGCATATGCATCTCCCAAAGGCTTTCTTTGAAAGCTGGAGAGAAGTTACCATGCGGGCTCCGTCAGTGCCGACATCGCCCATATGTGAGGACTAATTCCTGCTGTCCCCGGAGAACACCTTGTTACAGGTGAGTAACTATGCTACTGATATGTGGTCATCATAAATGCAATCGATGTGCTGTCTGTTCAGTTACGTTAGAGATCCGGTCCTTTATTCATCCAACTTTGGGATTTGTTTATAATTTACAGGGGGACACTAATTGTTTGACAAAAGGAGTGATTTATGCCATTTTATGCCCTTGTTCAATGATATACATTGGACAAACGTCTCGTCCATTTAAAACGCGTATCATTGAATATATGTCAGCTATTCGCCGTGGTGTGGAATCGGCTCCTTTGGTGTCACATTGGAGGCAGAAAAATCATCTTGTAGGAGATTTACAGTGTTTTATTATATTACAAGTAAGGGGTGGAGAGGGTGGTAATTTCCAACAGTTACTGTGTCAAAAGGAGCAACAATTTATATTCCGGTGGCAGACTGTGGAACCTCAGGGATTAAATTCCCAAATCGAATGGCATTGGTTTTTACTGAAATTTGATTGGTGGATTTCAGAATAAAACTGCTCATGCGTTGGCGTTTTTTAGAGCATTTGTTTGGGTTACCGAAGTTAATATTTGAAGTGAGTTTCCGGGGCTCAATAAAGGTCAGTACGGTGATTATATTATATCTTATTTTTCGTCTTTCTAGTGTGTTTGTAGATTTTTGTGATAATAATGTTGTATTTTGGTTTGGCATTTTTTGCCTCTAAAGAGGAATCCTTAAAGAAGTCGTTTTTGGCGAAACTGCTAAATATAAGGACGTTTATGGCAATTGGTGCAATGAGGGCTGCGATATAGTGGTTTGAGTTTCATTCAGGTGATAACATAATTGATCTTTCCATTGTAAGTAGACATTGGATTGATGGTGTTTATTCACAAGAAATATGTAATGTGATGTGTTTCAAGGTTTCATTGTTTGGCTTGGTTTGTAGGTGGTGTGCTGGGGCGATTGTAATTGCCAACAAGAAGAGTGACTTTGGGAAGCCGTAATACCCTAATGTGGAACACCTGGTTATGAAGGGAATGAAGATCCATGGAATGTAGAGAAGTTGTATATTGGATTATTTGAAGGACTAGTATTCATCAAGAAGAGATATTTTTACCCTAGGAATAGGGATTGCCTGCATTGACAATTTGCTATTTCCAACAGTTGGTTTGTCTCACTGTATCTAATAAAGATTCTTTTGAGATAATGTTTACCATTTATTACGCTGTGTAATCATTGTTATTTTAGATAACGTTTTAGATTGTGTTAGATGTAATGTGGATTTGTATAATTTTATGTATTGGTAAAAGATTACTCATTAATAGGTTTTTGCCAGAAATTGATACATATGCTGAATATTTTGAGAATACTAGAATGTAATTTACATGCATATACATTAGTGTCATGTATATTTGTTAAGCAGTGGTCTACATGATTTATGTTTTTGTATTTTGTAGTTGCTAAAGTAATATTGATTTATGTGTGAGTTATATTTGCATTGTGTATTTTGTATAGAGTAACTATGCTAAACAGGTGTTAAGTGCAGAAACCTAACGCGTTTCAGCAAAAGGGCCCCTAAGGATGCTATGTGCTTATCTCATGCCTCCTTAGTCTTTTACAGTTTTAGCTACCATCGCTCATGTTGGAATGGCCTTATTTAGGAATCTTGAGCCTGGCTAAACTAGTAAAATATTGCACAGCGGGGAAGAAGTGACATCAGATTTCTGGATAGCTGCCCGAGCTGGGAGCTCCGTTGTCAGTCCGGTGTTCCTCCCACCTGGGTGTCCTAAAAAAAAAAAAACAGCCGAAGATACCACCAATATCCATAGCTGACAGAGAGCCAAATGACGTGGAGGAAAGCTGCTGATTTGCAAGAATTCGCATATACGGGTGCGGAGACAACCAAAGGTATGGAGCAGAAAATGGCCACTGTGCAGAGTGGAGGAGGGGAGATGGTAGAGCTCGATAAGAGAGGAGGAAAATTCGGCAATGAGGAGAAGGGAGAGGTGGTCGTACAAAAGATTACCCGGGAGGAGTTGAAAGGATTGTTCAAAGATTTGAAAGCTGAAATTACAGCAATGAAAGAGGAAGTCTGAGAAATGATTGGGGAATGCAAGGAAGAAATGGGAGAATTGAAACGCAGGGTGGATGAATATGATCAGGCCCTAGAACATCTGCAGGCGCAACAAACATAAGCAGGCAAAACTGCAGAAATAAGTGGAGGGAGCACATGCTATATAAAATCGAAGATCTTGAGAATAGAACCAGGAGAAATAACCTGCGTCTAAGGGGGATTCTGGAAGATCAGAAGTTTTGAGACCAGTAAAAAAAGTGGTGGAAGCTGTGTTTTTAGAAGTTCTCTACCAAGGAAGGGAAGCAGGAGTTCTCAAAAGCATAGAGATGGACCGTGCGCACTAGGCCCAATTAGGCTGAATAGGCCAAGAGACATTGTTATATGCCTTAAGGACTATGAAGTTAAAGAACACACAGTAGCTAAAATGTGATGACTAGACAACTTCACATGGCAAGGATATAGAGTGATGATCTATGTGGACTTAGCGGCAGGAACACTTCAGAGAAGAAGGGACATGATCCCGGTCACGCAGATATTGTGCCGAGAAGGAGTGAAATATTGATGGTTATACCCTTTTGGTCTATCATTTAATAAGGGCGTGAATATATGGCGCATCAGGAATTTATAGGAGGCCAAACATGCACTGGTGGAGGCAGAGCTGCCGGAGATGATCATGAACCAGCAGGAGGTAGGAGAGTGGGTACGGAGTAACAATCAAGGAAAATAGGACAAGCAACAGGACAAATGGCAAGGGATACATAACGGTGACCCCAGAAAAGGACAGGACAGCTTGCTTAATGCTGGGTCACCATGAAATGGACATTGCGGCTGGGTATAGTAGAAGATGAAAGGTCCTTAAGGTAGTACAGCTACCTGAGGTGGGAACGCCAGACTTAAAAAGTAAAAGCAACATATAAAGATAAAGGTGTTGGTTGTTATAGGCTGTTTGAATTAGTTTGGTTGGAACTGGTTAAAAATGTGTTAATGCAGATTGCATTGGTAAAGGAAGATAATATGCACCTTGTTAGAGATGGAGATAAAATAGAGGAGGGAGGGGGAATGAAGGTTGTTTATATGTATGTGTGGAGGCATGTTGGAAAGGAGGGAATGGTATAGACTGGGTAATAAGGTACGGAGGAAGGAGGATGTGAGACACAAGGGGGAGGGGTGGGAGGGGCACCAGGAACTAGGAAGTTGAACACTACTGTAAGAAGTTCCTTAGGAGTGAGGGAGGGAAAAGGGGGAGGGAGGGGAGGAAGGCATTAAGGAAGTTTACGAGCCGAGAGGAAGGAATGGCGGGTGGGAGGGGGAGTGAAGCAGGCTGTAAAACAGATGTTCACAATCGCCACAGTTAATGCAAAAGGCTTAAGAACCTGGTGTAAGAGGAGACTGGTAGAACGTGAGGGGGTAGGTTAAATGCAGATATAATGTGTATCCAAGAAATCCACTTAAAAATAGGTCAAGAAAAATTGCTCCAAACTAAGAAATATCCTCATGTTGTATTGGCCGGGCGTCAAGATGAACCTAAGAAAGGGGGAGTTGGTGTCATGATGAGGGATAATGTTAAAGATCAGGTGGTGGGAGAATATAGAGATAAGGAAGGTAAGTGTGTGGGAGTTCGATTGAAGATGGCAAAGAAAGAAGTGTGTGGGTGTTGTGCATATATGGCCCAAATGAACAACAAAGGGAGTTCTATGACAGAAAATTGGCTGAATTGGAGAAATTAGGGGAAATACCCATAATTGGAGGAGATTTTAATCTTACAGTGAATCCACCTCTGGATAACGGCAGAGGTTGGGGGGGGATGATGGGAGGGAAAAGAGAGTGGAGTAGCCTACTCAAAATGAAAGAAAGACTAGGATTAATTGATGCTTTGAGGTGTGGGCGCCCAGGGGAACGTAAATATACTTTCTATTCAGTCCCACATGGTACATATGGTGGAGACTTGATTTCCAAGGTTAAAAGAGTGGAACATGGGTCCACTACATGCACCGGTGAGTGCCACTTTTAATTTGGGATACAGGGATGAGGGATTAAAATTCTGGATACTTAATGTTTCAATATTGGAAGAACCAACAAATGTAGCTGTCATTAACAAAGTCCTTCGAGCGTACATGGAACTTAATACCAATAGGGATGTGGCATTGAGGACAACTTGGGACGGGTTAAAAGCAGTGGTTAGAGGACATTTGAAATAGCAGCATGTGCAAAAAAAATACAAGGGGAGAAGGAGTATAATAATATAGTGCAGAAAATCAAAATACTTGAAAGTAGCCATCAGAGTGATTG
Organism: Ichthyophis bannanicus; assembly: GCA_033557465.1. Classification (NCBI taxonomy): domain Eukaryota; kingdom Metazoa; phylum Chordata; class Amphibia; order Gymnophiona; family Ichthyophiidae; genus Ichthyophis; species Ichthyophis bannanicus. The sequence goes on from CM066031.1 coordinate 1,356,033,606, forward strand.
TAACACGCAGGTGTTGGAGAAATTAAAATCTTTGAGAATAGAACTAGGGAGACTATGGGCTTGTACCATTGCACTCAATTTAAATGTACTTAAGCAATCCTATTTTGAAGGAGGCAACAAGGCAGATAAGATACTGGCAAGTAGACACAAAGCGACAGCGCAGCAAAATAAAATTGGAAGCTTTAGGGATTCTAAGGGGAAGATGATATATGGAAATAATGAGATTAGACAGGTGTTTAAGGAATTTTGTGCAAACTTATATAGGAGCAAAAGTAAGAATGGGGAAGAAAAGAGTACCCAATACTTACAGGAAATCACTCTACAAAAAGTGAAGCTAGAAGAGGCCGAAAGGATGGATCACCCTATCAGTGGTTTGGAAGTAGCTGAAGCCATAAAGACCCTTAAATTGGGAAAAGCACCCGGACGAGATGGATTTACATCTAAATTCTATAAGGTGTTCCAAGAACAGCTCAACCCCTTATTGATGGAGGTATTAATGATATTTTGGTGCAAAAGAAGTTTCTTAGTAGAATGGAGGAAGCTGGTATAAGGATGCTACCAAAACCGGGTAAGGATATTATTATTTGTGGCTCATATAGACTAATATCCCTGCTAAATTTAGATGCCAAGCTACTAGCCAAAATATTGGCGAACAGATTGCAAGGGATGCTACCACATTTGGTTAAAAAGGGACCAGACAGGATTTATAACAGGTAGGCAAGGAGGGGGATAACATCAGGAAAACGGGGAATTTAGCATGGAAGCTGCAAAGTACCAGGAAACAAGCAGTGTTATAAATGTGGATGCTGAAAAAGCATTTGATAGGGTAGAGTGACCCTTCATACTGCAGGTTTTACACCGTATGGGGTTGGGGAGTAATTTTATTGGGTGGTTATGTGCAATGTATGCCATCCCCTCAGCTCGCATACGGGTTAATGGAAGTTACTCGGCAGCTTTTAGGTTAGGTAGGGGCACAAGGCAGGGCGGCCTGTTATCACCATTACTCTTTGCTTTAGTGATGGAACCGCTGGCAAAGAGGGTAGCGAGACAATCTGATATCAAAGGAGTGCAGATGGGGACAACAGAGTCCAAAATCGCCCTTTTCGCTGATATGATCTTTACCTTGAGTGAACCACTTGCCACTTTACCGGTTTTAATGAAACAGATTAGGGAGTCTAGCGATGTATCTGGGTATAAAATTAACCTAAATAAAACTGAGATATTGGGTTTTAGTCTCCCTATAGACCTGGAGAAGAGGCTCCAAGACAAGTTCCCCTTTAAATGGGTTAAGAATACATATCAGTATTTGGGTATACATTTAGGAAACACTACAAAATCTCTTAGAGAATGGAATTATGACCCCTTACTGGCAGCACTAAAAAGAGACTTACAAAAATGGAAGGGGATGATATTATCATGACTAGGGAGAATAGCCACTATTAAGATGAATGTACTCCTGAGGATATTATTGTTTAGTTCAATATCATGCACAATGCCTAAGGTATATCTAAAGAAATTCTAAAATCTAATTATGGAGTTTATTTGGGAGGGTAAGACACCCAGGGTTTCAAGACAAACTATGTTTATGAGGCAAGAGGATGGGGGACTAGGAGTGACGAATCTTGAGCAGTACTACAAAGCAGCTCAACTTCGAGCACTAGTAGCATGGAAAGGAGAGGGAGAAGTACCGCAGTGGATCCAAATGGAACAAGAAGGGAGTCCAGCATTAGGGGAAGCGGAATTCTGGATATGGGATCCACAATACAGGAAGGGGGAAGGGACAAATGAGACCAATGAGAACCTATTTAGAGCATTGGCAAAGAAAATGTGGATGGGGACCAAAAAGAAGCTTATGGCTGGTAAGAAATTTTCAAGAAGAGCCTTTATTATGAGACTGCAAGATTTTCCCCTGGGATTAGAGAGGGGAACCTTCAAGGAATGGGGGAGAAAGGAAATTTGGTCTATAGGGCAATTGACCTCTGAACATAGGGGGGGGAGGGGTAGTCCTTTTTGAGTCACTTAAAGAGAAATTTAATTAAAAGGCTAGTGATTATTATGCTTATATTCAGCTTCACTTTTTAAAAAGGACAGTTGTTCAACGGGATTTGAAAGCACAGGCAATGATCTTTGAGCAGATTATGGCAAGAGAAGGGCCATCGAAAAGATTATTATCCCTGCTATATAAAGGGCTAATGGAAATGGAAGGGGAGGAGTGGTAGACCACAAAATATGGGAAAAGGATATCCTGGGCCTCTGGGACCAGAAACGATAGACAGATAATTGTCTGGGCTCGGAGATTGTCACTGGTTACAGCTTATTTAGAAAACAGTATTAAAATTTGCCACAGAATGTATTGGACCATACCAGGCTAAAGGCCAATAACAAGCAGGAAAGTGGGGAATGTTGGAAGAAATGTGGGGAGCAAGGAGATCTAAAGCATTTATTGTGGGATTGCTTGAAAGTGCAAAAAATGTGGAAAGAGCTGGAACAGGTATTTTATGAGATAACTAGAGTCCAAGTGAAAATCGACCCGGAAATGATAATAATTTAGAAAGATTCCTGGGCTACTGTATAGGGGCAGCTCACATGACCCTTATGGCCAAATGGAAACAGACGGACATACCCACGAGAACAGAGGTAATGAGCCAGTTGGAGCAGTTATGGTGTATGTGGGAAATTGCAGATCACAAGTAACATAAGTTAAATAAATTTCAGAAGGAGTGGGACTGGTATGCTGAATGGCGAGTAAAAGGAGGATTTGGGGTAAGCAGTGGAAATGAGCTGGGGTAAAAGGACTGGGGGTTAGGGGAAAAGGGGAGGGGGGGAGCAGGGGGAAAACTGAAAACCAAGAATAATGGTTGGAAAGTATTTAATATAAGGGGGAGTGGTGATTCAAACTTGTAAGTACTGTTGAATATAGATACAGTTTGTTAAAGAACGGCAGACTAAGAAGTGTATTACATAATTCAATATTGTAAGACATTTCAAAATGTCAAATATAAACATATATTATATATAATATAACTGGGCGGCTCACAAACATACATTACACTCTGAGCATGCTCTATCAGGGTTGATAGCATATCTAAGCCAGGAAACCACACGCAATTATTTAGCAGGCAATCATTCAGAATCCTCAATTCCTTACAGAAAGCGCCCCACCCACTACAAAAATCTCAAAATGGCTCTATCAATCAACGCCCTAGCCATTTGTATCCTTTTTCTCCTAAGCTGGATTAATGAATCCCTGGCATTACATCACACAGCCCTCCAAATTCCAATACTCTGGAGCCACGGAAAAAGATGGGCGGATGCTCCTTATCCTAACATAAGAGATGAAGCCCCCATGCACCACTCTCACCTAATACATATTGCTCTCCAACACTCCAAAAAAAATGAACTAGTGGAACCCCCTCAACCCGTACACCTAAATTGTTCGCTCATAAACGCACGGTCTATCCGTAAGAAATGGCCAGTTATCGCCGACTCAATCTCTTCCTACAATCTGGACATACTCATGATAACGGAAACCTGGTTATCAGACGTAGATAATGTAATCCTCAATCAACTGGTACCCTCCAACTTCTCCGTCCACTCCCAACATAGGGAAAACAAGAGAGGAGGAGGTATTCTTATACTTGCCAAGGCAGATCTACATTTCCACACCGTTGACTCCTCAAGCTCAAACAACATGGACGTCATATCCATCGCAAATGAACAGTGCTCCATCAATTTAATATACAGGGCACCCTCATCATCCCCTGATGACCTTCCTAACATTTTAGAAATTGCAGCCAACGCACGCAATCCCAGCATTCCGAATTGGATACTAGGAGACTTCAATCTCCCAACACTTCACCCCAGCCACGCATCATCCTTCCTAGAAGCAATCAACGAACTGGGCTACAAGCAAATTATCAAAGATCCCACACACAAAAAAGGAAACATCCTTGACATGATCTTCGCCCCTCTGTCAGCCCTCGATGCTAACAATAACCTCTACTCCTCTATAGCTCCAGTACCGTGGTCAGACCATAATTTAATCACCTTCCCCATTCCCATCAAGAGCAAGACTTCATCTAATCTCAACAAAAATTCTATCAGTGTAACAAAAGTATCATCTCGGCCTTTCAGAGCCTTCAACAAAGAACTTATTCTTGCAGAAACTCGTCCTCTCCTCAATGACACCTCCCTCAACCTGGAGAACCTGATCACCGCCTGGAATAACCAATTCAGCGTCATTGCCCTACAACCAAACCAGAGTAACATCTTGAAGAAAAGGAAACCTTCTCCTTGGTTCTCCCCTGACCTACGATCTTCCCTCATACATCTTAGAAGATTGGAAAAACGGTGGCGTCGATCACGCTCCATGGAAGACCAAACAGCCTACAAATTACACCTATCCATGCACAGAGAGTCAGTCATTGCTAAAATGAAACAATTCCATACCGATACACTCAAAAGATCACTAAATAAACCACGTGATCTTTTCAATCTTGTCAAGACCTTAGCTAAGGAACCTTCGTCTGAACAACCTGAACTCATTAACCCACAAGCTTTTGCTGAATATCTGCAATCCAAGCTGCTACTAACTGACAACATCGCAACAATCCCTTCTCAAGATACAACCTGCATATCTAACCTATCCATGTTCTCTACACCATCTAAGAAGCATGTTGAGAACACCATCGCTGCCCTCAACACATCCACTGCACAAACCGACCTGTGCCCAGCCTATTGGATAAAGGAGCTACGCTGCGATCTCAGCCCTCTCATCACTAGAATGATGAACTTATCCTTTACATCTGGTTCCTTCCCATCAGCCCTCAAGAGAACGTCTATTAGACCTCTCTTGAAGAACACCAAGCTTGATCCACAAAAGGTTGAATCTTATAGACCCATAGCTAGTATACCCCTTCTAGCTAAAATAATTGAAAAGGAAGCGCAAAGGCAAATACAGGACCATATAGACACCGCCTCCCCTCTAGACCAATGCCAGCATGGTTTCAGAGACTGCCACAGTGTAGAAACCCTCCTCACCACCCTCTGCAACAACATTATCACGGGCATTGACAACATCCGCCGAGGCTTTGTTCTTATCTTCTTGGACATCGCTGCTGCCTTTGACTCTGTGCATCATGATCTTTTAATAGGGCGGCTAAAAGAAAAGGGCATCAACGACACTGCTCTTGCCTGGTGCAGATCATACCTGGATCAGAGATGGCAGTATGTAACCTCTGGAACAGCAACATCCACACCCTTCCATCAAAGACAAGGTGTGCCACAAGGCTCATCCCTATCATCACTATTATTTAATATATACATACAGCCCGTCTGCAACATCATCAAGTCCTTCAAGGTCGACTGCTTGATATATGCAGATGACATCCTTCTCTGCATGCCTTTTTCCACAGTCAATATGGATCTTTCTCCGCTAACCAAGTGCTTCGATGCAGTCTCTGAATGGCTTCAATCCCAGAACCTCCGCATTCAACACAAGAAAACTGAGGTTCTCTTCATCTCCAGGGACCCAGCTTTCACTCCGCCACCCCAGATAAAGGTTAAAGAAGCTGAGCTCCAAACAAAGCCCTCAATCCGATATCTTGGGGTCACTTTGGACCAACACCTGGATATGAAGTTACATATAACCAATGTTGTCAGAGCAATCTACCTCAAAATCCGGACTCTCCGCCACCTTCGCTCCTTGCTTGATCCCGAGGACTTCCGGACGATTTTCCAAGCTTTAACCCTACCGCACCTCGATTATGCTAATGCCATTTTTCAAGGCCTCCCACACTCCACTTTAAACCCTTTACAGCTTGCCATGAACACCGCTGCCAGAGTCCTCTATGGAGCATCAAGAAGAGACCATGTAACACCTATCCTGAAGCAGCTTCACTGGCTCCCCATACATGGGAGACTGTTGTTCAAGACCTTATTACTCACCTTCAAAGCTATCAAAGGCATCACCTCCTCCTCACTAATAGACCTCATTCAGACCGTTCCACCTAACAGAGCTAGGAGAACTATTTCTACAAATGCGCTAATAATCCCTAAGGAAGCAACAAAATGCTCACTAGCAACGTCTAACAGGGCTTTCAGCTTCTATGCCCCTAAGTGCTGGAACACCTTACCACCGGAGATTAGGGCTATCTCCGATCTAATGCAATTCAGAAAAGCACTCAAATCCCACCTATTCCCCCAGTATTACCAGACCAGCCAAACACCGACCTGACCTCCCATCTCCTTTTGAACACCTGTTCCACATGACCCATCCCAATCTAAGAATAATACTGCTGTATATACATGTAATTACATATGTAAATAGTTTCAGTTCATCATTTTCCCCCTTGTTTTTATCCAAGTTCTTGTTCCTGTTATATGTAAAACCAAACAACCTGTTGTTCTGGTATATTGTTATATTGTAAACCGTGCTGATCTCAAATTTATTTATTTATTTATTTAACAAGTTTTTTATACCGCCTTTTCCTTCAATCAAATAGTGCGGTATATAAGAGCATGTAATAAATAAATAAATATATGTATATACACATACACACAATTATAAAAAAAGAAAGGTAGAATATTGGGAGACCTGGAATTGGAAGTAAAGGTTGACAGAATAAAGTGATGTTATAAGTTGAGGTGAAATGACTAATATCATGAAACATGTTGAATATGGCTATTTGTAAGGGGGGAAGTTGAGAAGAATGATGAAAATGATGGATGTCTCAAGTTTGGAAGATTGTGAACATTTTTGTATTTTTGTATGTTTGGATATGGTTGAAAATTAATAAAATATAAATTACAAAAAAAAGGTATTTCACAGCATCATAATTTTAATTTTGATTTGCACCTTGCATTTCTATAGGTAAACTCTTACTGAATATGTACAGTATCACAATATAGACATAATCCAGCAATACAATTGACGGTATTCATTAAGTTATGAATCATGGTACTAATTTCATACTGGTTGCATTAGATATCTTCCGCTTTTCTTCTGCCAATCATGTCATACTTGAGAGTCTAGAACCATTGGCTTATCAGAACAGATTTTAGAATGTTTTTAATCATATTTATCTAATGTCAGCAAGAACTGTACATAGAGCAGAATTACTATTTTTGCCTACCTCTCACAGCCAGCGTGCTCCAGGGGTCCACCCTGTCAAGTACATTGTTTAATATTTATTTATCAGTTATTTGTAGGAACTTTAATGAATTGGGAGTATACTACTAGGTATATGCTAACAGCATTCAGTTCTTTTTCCCCATAATCCATCTTTGGATGATGCCATTGATAAAACAAAATGTTACTTCAGGGTTGTTGAGGACTGGATGATGTTAACTAGGCTGACCTTCAATCTTTCCAAAACTGAGGTATTGCTTTTAAATAAGATCAGCTCAATAAATTGTCTCCTTAAATTGGGAGATATAGTTACACCTATTTTACAATACACATATTACCTGAGAATTATATTAGACTCGCAACTGCCCATGAAATCACATTAAAAATTTGTTCAGGTTAGATCTTGTGTGTAGGCAGGAATCCATTTTAAATTCTAATGATTTTAGAATAATGATGCAGTTATTAGTTTTAGTCTGATTGGATTATTGCAATTCTTTATTTCCTTTTCATCCTGCCTTGACCAATCCAGATATGTGGGTTATAGTCTCTTGTCAGCAGGTGAAGGCAGACCCAAGCAACCTTCAGGGATGTCATCACTAGGTATATCTGTGGTTTAGCATTGAGAGAAGCCAGTATTTTCTTCCCCTAGCTCACATCATGGTGTTGTGGCTTGTGTGATTTAGACCTCTAAGCCCAACATTGCTTAGAGCTCAGGTGTGCTTGTTGTCTTGAGCTGGCAGCTGTCCTATGTCCAGTGCTGATACCCATGAATTCCAACATTGGTGGACCTGAGAAGAGCAGAAGGACCCCATGAGGCCACTGAAGGGGGGGGGGGGGCTGGTAAGTTGAATCCAGGCCGCCTTCCCTCTTACAGTCCTCTGTATGCTTTCTAGATTATTTATGAAATTTTTTTATAATTTCCTTTTTCTGCCCGTTATGTTCTGTCAGGCTGCATTTGGCTCTCTGTGCTGCTGAATAAAGCAATTTCAAATTTTAATAAAAAAAGAGGGCAATTAGAAGTTTTGAGATGCCTTTGTTGAGTATCCCTCTTGCTCCCCGCTCAAGTGAGTTGCGATAGAAGAAACTCTTCAGCTCCTCCAGGAGTTGCAGGCTATTCTACCTGTGCCTCCTGTAGAGCAAGGTCAGGGTTATTATTCCATCTCCTTTGCACTGCCCAATTAAGGAGGTTCCTTCCATCCTATTCTGCACCTGAAAGTGATCCATTCCATACTCTTTGAGTTCCCCATTTCTGTTTGGAGACCATCAGATTGGTTATTGTATTCGTTTCACAGGAAGAGTTCCTTACCTCCCTAAACCTTCTCTGAGGCGTACTTCGATTTTGCAATCTGGGAACAAGCAGTTTCTTTGCTTTTGCATCCTGGACTGCTACTTCCCGTTTCGGGCTCTGCCCTTTGGTCACTACTCCTCACACTTTCTTGGAGATAATGGTGGCAGTAGCAGTGTTTCTTTACAAGTAGGGAATCCAGGCTACCCACACCTGGACAACTGGCTGATCCATTCAGACTCTCTGGAGAAGTCTAGGGACAATATAGGCCTGGAGATATACTTGTTGGAAAGGCTGTGGTTAGTTATCTCAAGAATAGCCTGCTTCCTTTCCAGAACTTGGAGTACTGCAGAGCCCAATTTAACACTCTTCTGGGTCACATTTTCTTCAAGACAGAGAGGTCCATCAGCTTCAGAGCTAACTTGGGGTATTTTGTGCTCAGTCAGCCCCATGGGCCTAGAACTTTCTCCAACCTCTTTGGTCCATGGCACAGACGTTGAAGCTGGTTCCATAGGCCAGGACACATATGGCTCCTCTGCCGAGGCACTTGCTAGCCCTCCAATCTTCCTGTTTCTGCTTGTTCGACTAGACCCTTTCTTTCCACTGGGAGATCAAGGAGCATTCAAAGTGGTGCTTCCAGTCTTGCCATCTGATGGCTGGGATGCTGTTGGAAGCACTGGATTATGTGATTGCTGCCTTGGATGCCAGCCTGAAGTGCTGGTGGTGCACTGCCTGGGCCAGTTGACCCAGAGGTTCTTATCCCTCCAGGATACCTCCTGAGCGATAAATCACTTGGAGATGAGGGTGATGCTCCTAGCCTTGGAGAACTTCCATATTCTCCTAATGAGCAAAGTAGTCTGGGTATTAACATAGTAACATAGTACATGACGGCAGATAAAGACCAGTATGGTCCATCTAGTCTGCTAGAATAGGTGTATCTGCCACTCCGTGCAGGTCAGCCCCTCTCTATTTATTGAAATATAAAAGATATTTGTTTGTTTTTGATTTCATCCTCTTGCTATAAAAGGGATCCACTTTGTTTCTCCTATGCCATTTTGAATTCCATCACTGTATTTGCCCCCACCACTTCCATCAGGAGAGCAGTCCAAGCATCCACCACCCTTTCAGTGAAAAAATATTTCCTGACATTGCTTTTAAGTTTACCTCCTTGCAGTGTCATTTTATGCCCTCTAGTATTACAGCTTCACCTTCTTTGAAAAAGGGTTGTTTATTCATTAATTCCCTTTAAGTATTTGTATCATATCTCCCCTGTCCCTTCTCTCCTTTAGGATATACATATTTAGGTTTCAAGTCTCTTCTCATGCATCTTCTGGTGCAGGCTCCAAATCATTTTGGTCGCCTTCCTCTGAACTATTTCCAGTCTTTTTATATCCTTTGTAAGATATGGTCTCCAAAATGAAACACAATACTCCAAGTGAGGTCTAACCAACAACTTGTACAGGGGTATTAATACCTCCTTTTTTCTGCTGGTCATTCCTCTCTGCATACAACTCAGCATCCTTTCGGCTTTTGCCATTGCCTTGTCACATAAGAACATAAGATATGCCATACTGGGGCAGACCAAGGTCCATCAAGCCCAGTGTCCTGTTTCCAACAGTAGCCAATCTAGATCACAAGTACCTAGCAGTTTCCCCAAAAGACACAGGTTCCACAATGCTTGTATTGGGGCAAGCAGTGGATATTCTGGGTCCACTTTAATAATGGTTTATGGACCTTTCCTCCAGGAACTTGTCCAAACCTTTTTTAAACCTGGCTACGCTAACAGCTTTTACTACATCCTCCAGTAGCAAATTCCAGAGTTTGATTACATGTTGAGTGAAAAAATATTTTCTCTTATTAGTCTTAAATAGGTTACCCTGTTGTTTCGCCAGCTTGAGATCGTCAGCAACAATCACTCCGAGGTCCTTCTCATGGCCTGTGCACACCAACCTCTTTCCCCCTATCGCATACAATTCCCTTGGATTTCTGCTTCCCAAGTGCACTTCTTCACATTAAGGGGCTTGTTTACAAAGCCGCGGTAGCGGTTTCCGATCGTTATCGGAACCGCGGCCCCATTGATTTCAATGGGGCCGCCGCTCCGATAACGATCGGAAACCGCTACTGTGGCTTTGTAAACAAGCCCCTAAATCTTAACTGCCAAGCATTAGACTATTTTTCCAGCTTTTGTAGATCTTTCCTCATGCTGTCCACTCCCATAGAGGAGTCCATTCTGTTGCAAATTTTCATGTCATCTGCAAAAAGGCAGACTTTTCCCTTCAGTCCTTCAGCCATATCACTCAAAAATTCATTGAACAGTACCGGTCCCAGGACCAATCCCTGGGCCACACCACTACTCACCATTTTTTCTTCCGTGTGAGTTCCGTTTACCACTACCTTCTGTCATCTGTCAGGCAACCAATTTCTGATCCAGTTCACCATCTTGCGACCTATCCCCAGGCTGCTCCGTTTATTAATAAGCTTCCTATGAAAAACAGTAGCAAAATCTTTGCTGAAATCTAGGTAGATCATATCCATTGCATGCTCTTGATCTAGTTCTCTGGTCACCGAATCAAAGAATTCAATCAAATTTGTTTGGCATGATCGTCCTTTGGTAAAACTGTCGCATTTGATCATGTAACCCATTGGTTTCTCGAATGTTCATGATTCTTTCTTTTAGGAGCACCTCCATTACTTTTCCTGCCACTGAGGTAAGGCTTACCTACCTATAGTTTGTCATTTCTTTCCTATTACCACTTTAGTGAAGAGATACCACATCAGCCCTTCTCCAGTCTTGCGGAACCTCTTCCTCACCAAGGATCTATTAAAAACAACCTTTAAAGACCCTGCCAGAATCTCTCTAAGCTCTTTTAGTATCCTGGGATGTATCTCATCTGGTCCCATGGCCTTGTCCGCTTTCAGTTTCTCAAGCTGTTCAAAAACATCATCTTCTGTGAATGGTGTTGTATCTGCTCCATTCCTATTTGTATATCTGTCAATCATACGTGGTCCTTCTTCGGTATTTTCTTTAGTGAATACAGAACAGAAGTATTTGTTTAGCATTTTTGCTTTTTCATTGTCACTTTCCATGAATCAGTCCTCGGCATGTTTGTCTTGCAATTCCACCTCTGATCTTCCTCTTCTGAATATACCTGAAAAACGTTTTGTCTTCACATTTCACATTTTTAGCCATGATTTCTTCTGCCTTTGCTTTTGCTATCCTTATTTCTATTTTTGTCTCTTTTAGTGTTATCCTGTATTTTCTGTGTTCCTATGTTAGGGATTTTCTGAATTTTGTGAAAGCTGTGGGGTTTTTTGCCTTTATTAGTGCAGCAACTTCTTTTGAAAACCATATAGGTTTCCTTTTCCTCTTGTTGTTGTTTACTTTCCTTACATATATATCTGTTGCCCCTTTTATTGCCTCTTTTAGTTTAGCCCACTGCAAATCCACTTAACTTATCTCTTCTATCCTGCCAATTCCTCCTTCCGTGTTTTTGAAGTCTAGGACTTTGAGTTTGCTGTGATTGGACTCTGCCTTGGTTTGTACCTTATACCACATGGTGTGATGATTGCTGCCACTCACATGAGCAGCCACCCAGACATTCGACACGCTATCTCCGTTGGTGAGTACTAGATCCAACGTCGAACTTTCCCTAGTTGATTCCATCCCATTGTCAGTCCTTGGAATGCAACCGCAATCTTTTTACATCTTTCCACATTTGCAGAAGGAATACTCCAATCCATATTCAGTAGATTAAAGTCACCCAATATATGATCATTTCTCCCTTCATGGCTACCTCTGCAATATCAATGATCAAGTCTCTATCCATTTCTTCCATTTGAGTTGGAAGCCTGTAGACTACACCAATATGGATGATGGTACCATCTCTTTATTTCCAACACAATCCACAGCGCTGCTTCTTTTCCCCATGTCCCCTGAATTTCAGCAGTTTTAATACTACTTTTGATATATAGAGCTGCTATTCCTTTTCTGCCTTCTCTGTCTCTTCTAAATAAATTATAACCAGCTATGGCTATATCCCATTCATGTGCCTCATTAAACCATGTTTCTGTGAGACTTCCGGTGATGCGGTGAGAGTGAGCGGACGTGCTCTGCTCGCGCTCCGACCGTCCCCAGCCTGAACCGGTAGATTAGAGCCGTTTTTTTACCCCACTGCCTGCTGAAAACCCATCCCCCGGCGATCGGGTCACCCGTGGAGGGGAGGGCGGAAAGCGGAACCCTTCACTGCGATGGCGGCGGCGCTGAGAACGGGGAAGAAGGAGCGCGACCGCGGGCCTGGGGCCAACAAGATGGCGGAGAGCACGCCGGCGCCGAGCTCCCCAGCCTCCCCGGCCCGGGTGGAAGACATCTCCGCGGCGGTGGCAGAGGCCTTATCTGCCCAGTTTACCGCCATCCGGGAGAAACTGGACGTGGTACAGAATTCCGTGGAGAATCTGGGTAGGAGGCTCCAGGAGGCGGAGGAGCGCGTGGGGCGCGCAGAAGACACCCTGACCACGATGCAGCAGTCCATGGACGGCCTTCAGACCCTGCTGCGCTCCCATGAGACCAAGCTCGATGATCTGGAGAACCGCTCCAGAAGAAATAACCTGCGAGTGCTGGGCGTCCCAGAAACTGTACCGGATGCTGAGCTTTCGCGCTACCTGGCGGGGCTCTTTGCACCGTTGTTGACAGGGGACGCCGCCGAGGGACCTATCCAACTGGAGAGAGTGCATCGTGTGGGCAGCCGCAATGTGCGGGATTCCAGACCCTGAGTGGTGCTGGTGAAGTTTCTCTGCTTCCCCCAGAAGGAGGCCATCTTGCGGGCAGCGAGGGCCCGCGGTGGAGTAGAGGCAGATAATGCACGGATTCGGCTTGCCCAGGACTACTCGTTGCAGCTGAGCCAGCGCCGCCGGGCATACGCACCACTATGTCAGAAGTTGATTGACAGCCATATTAAATTTGTGGTGCAATACCCGGCGCGCCTACATATCATTCGGGAAGGGCAACGCCGAAGCTTCGAGTCCGCGGAGTTGGTGGCGTCCTACGTGGACAGCATTACCTCGAATGGCGGAGCGGGCTGAGGACTTGGAGCGGCGGATGTCTGCAGCACAGTTGGACTATCGTGGCCATTTATGCGAGGGTCTCATTCTTTGGGCTCGGATCTGAGGGGAGGCCCCCTCTGAGCATTCCTATCAGCAGTGGACGGCTGGCCTTGATTACACCCCCTTTGAATTGCCGGGTGTGGACACTCTGAGACTGCTGGCTAACCGGACTGGGGAAATTATCTTGTTGCCATCAGTTTTTGGCCCACCACTGGCCCTTTGGCATGTTCTTTTTTTTTTTTGTTGTTTTTTGTTTCCCACCCTTTGTAGTTTTCTACCTTGTTGTTTTGTTTGTGTCTGTCCAATTTGCCATTCGTCTTGCTGACTACAGTTAGTTGGAGTTGGAGACCGGTACGGGTTGAGGTAGGTGTATCGGGAGGGGAAGGGAGGGTCGGGGGGGCCGGTCCGGCCCCCTAGAGCCAGGTCTGTACTGTTCATGCCTTGATTTGGGCCGGGTGGGGGGGTGGATTTACTGGGGGGACTCCCCCGTGCCCCGGCTGGAGCGTGGGGGGGTGCACGGAGTCGCCCTGCCAGTGCGGGGAGGGGCTGGTGCGGCCCCGGGTCGGCTTCCCGGCCTACCTTGGGGACGCCCCGTGCCGGTGGTGGTATAGGCACGAGCGCTGGACAGGCAATGGGGGTTTAATGCTCTGGTGATTTTGCCTGAGCGGGAGGCGGCGCCCCCTTCCAGGGTCGGAGGGGGGCCTCCACTCTGCTTTAGAAAATGAATACCTAGGACGTCCGGTCTTCACATCCATATGTGTATGTATGCTAGCTGAATTAACAATTTTGATTCTGTTTCTGCAGTGTTGGGAACGTGGCTGTGGGGGGGAGGGGGTTCACTTAGTGTCTGTATCCATTGGGAGGGCTAGAGTGTGGGGGGAGAGGTGTAGTGGGGGGGGGGGCGGTGGAGCGCATCACTGGAAGATCGATAGGCGTAAGGTGAGGTGTAATGGAGGTGAGAGGGTTAGCATATTTTGGGGGGGGAGGGGTTGGGGGGGGAGGGAGCTGGGGGTCAGAGGGGAGGGGGGGGAGGGATTTGGGAGTGGAGGGAGGGGAGGGGAGGGGAGGCAGATTGCAGCCGATATCACCCCCAGGGAGTGTTCAACCAACAGCGGAGGGGGGGAGGGTTCCAGGCTGGGAGGACCCTGTCCCTATTAGCTCGAGCTACCGGTCAGTTGAGCCTTGACACTGCCCCGCCGCCGTGAAAGTTATCACCTGGAATGTCTGCGGCCTGGGCAGCCCCATTAAGAGATATAAAATTCTGCAGGCCCTAGCGCGGCAGAAATGCGATATTGCATTCCTGCAGGAGACCCACCAGACGGCTGAGGAGCATAGTAAATTGAAACGAGACTGGGTCGGGCAGGTGTGGGGGGCCCCGGCCGTAGGAAGGAAGGGAGGGGTGGCCATCTTGATTCATAAACGGGTACGCTGTTCAATCGAAGTAGAAGTGCGGGACGAGGCGGGACGTTACTTGTTTTTGCAAGGTACCTTGGAGGGGAAGCCGGTCATTTTGGGGACGGTATAACGGGCCGACTTCTCTGGATCCTTCTTTTTATGCCACTCTGGCTTCGAAGGTGGAGCAATTGCAGGAATCCCCATTGGTGGTGGGCGGCGATTTCAACGGCGTGCTGGATGCTGAGTTGGATACCTCCCGGGGAGGGGAGGTCCGAGAGCGGGGGCCGGTGTTGCGGGTGTTGCGGCGTTTTCAGTCTCGGCTAGGGTTGGTCGATGCATGGCGGGTGTTGCACCCGATGGAGAAGGATTTCACACACCAATCGCGAGCCCATGGATCCAGCTCGCGCATTGACTACCTTTTGCTTTCTAAAGAGCTTTTTGCCAGAGTGGACGAAGTGCAGATTGGTCCCTACGAGATCTCGGATCACGCCCCAGTGTGGCTGGAGCTGGGATGGGGGGGGACAAATGACCGGTCGCGGATTTGGCGGTTCCCCTTAGAACTCTACCAGGATATGCAGTTTCATCAGTTTTTAGAACAACGCTGGCGCGAATTCGAAGAGGTCCACCGGGTCCACCAGGGGGACCCGGAACTAATATGGGAAACCGCTAAGGTAGTGTTGCGTGGCGACATCATAGGCTTTGCAGCCCGTAAGCGCAGAATGTTAGTACAACGTATTCTTCGGCTGGAGAAGCAAGTAACCTTACTACGTAGGCGCCTGGCGCGGGCCCCGACCCCAGGACTCCAGAAGGAGCTGTGGGAAGCCCGAGTGGATCTTAACGAACTGCTGCACCAACGCGCCAAGAAGTCTATTCTATATTATCGTCATAGGCTGTACTGCTTTGGCGATAAGCCGGGTCGTTTGCAGGCCCGTTGTTTGCGGGGTCCGCGAGGCTCTCACACGGTGGCGGCTTTAAGAGATGAGCATGGGGTGTTGCAACGGGACAGCCGGGAGATAGGTCAGGTCTTTCGGGGATTCTTTCAAAAATTATACGCAGCGGAGGACAGCTCCCCTTTGGCTGTTTCGGATTATCTTCGGAAGTTGAAGCTGCCCTCACTTACGGTAGAGCAAAGCCTTTCCCTGGGCCAACCAGTCACCGCCGCCGAAGTGGAATCGGTAATCCAGGCGGCAAGTTGTTTTAAGTCACCAGGGCCGGACGGTTTGGGGGCCGAGTTTTATAAACTGCTTCAGGGCTACGTTAGCCCGGCCCTAACGGCGGTTTATGCACAACGGGTGGAACAGGGCGGTTTTAGATGGGGAGCGAACCACGCGCATATCACGCTGATCCCTAAGCCGGGTAAGGACCCCGAGTTGCCTGCCTCCTACCGTCCGATCTCTCTGTTAAACTTTGACGTCAAGATTTTTGCCAAAGTGTTGGCGGGCAGATTGTTGGGGTTTTTGGCTGCCTTGGTCCATAGTTCCCAGATCGGCTTTGTGAAGGGTCGGTATATCGTCCGAAATATGCGCAAAATCTTGGCCTCACTGGAATGGGTCCATGCCCAGCAACTGCCCTCTCTGCTAGTAAGTTTCGACGCGGATAAGGCTTTTGACCGGGTCTCGTGGAACTATCTCAGAACTTTGCTGCCGTGTTATGGCCTCGGTGCTCCTTTTTGTGCAATGATCGACTGTCTCTATGCTGCCCCCACAGCGGGAATATTCTGTAACGGGGTGCTATCAGCGGCCTTTCCGCTGGAGCGTGGTACGAGACAGGGTTGCCCTCTATCGCCTCTATTGTTTATCCTCTCCCTGGATCCATTAATTCGGGCGGTGGAGGCGTCGCCGACGATTCGGGGAGTGCAGATCGGGTCTCATACGTTCAAGTTGTCGGCCTTTGCGGACGACCTCTTGGTGCATCTTGTATCTCCGGAGGAATCCTTACCGTCTCTGCTACAGGAATTTCAGACTTATGGTCTATTTGCCGGCTTGCGGATCAACAGCGAGAAGTCGGAGGCCTTGGATGTTTCCGGGACTTTGCAACCGAATTGGGTGGGTCGGTTCCCCCTTAAGTGGGCCACCTCCTATTTTACTTATTTGGGTATACGATTGACTCGGCGGCCTCAAGACCTCTACCGCTGCAACTTGGACTGGATGATGACACGACTGCGCTCTCAGTTATTGGCATGGGGCCCCTTGCCGCTTTCCTTGTCAGGTCGGGTGGCGGCGGTAAAGATGGTAATTCTACCTCGCTTGCTGTATTGGCTCCAAACCTTACCGGTGTGGTTGTACCGAGGCAACCTGCGTCGACTGGAGAGAGAGCTGCGGCTCTTCCTCTGGCGTGGTGCTCGGGCCCGTATCCCTCTGGGGCGGCTAATGGGGAAGTGGCGGGAGGGGGGGATGGGGTTCCCGGATCTGGGCATGTATGCGTTGGCGTGTCAGGCTCGCCACCTGGGGGACTGGCTGGGGGGGACGGAGACCTATACGCCCACCTCCCTGGAGGAAGCTCTGGTGGCCCCACTCTCCTTGCTGGGAGCCTTACACACATTGCCCAGAGACCTGCCGAGCCGCTTAGGGCGCTGCGTTTTGTTCAGCTCGGCCCAGCGGACCTGGCGGTATCTAAATTCCCGATGGCGGACGCCTTGGACGGTTTCCCGTTGGCTTCCTTTACAGGGTAATGTTCACTTCAAGCCAGGCTCTGGGACGCGGGGGTTTTGGGACTGGTGGAGAAGAGGTATAAGATCCCTAGGGCATTTGGTCGATGCCACGGGGTGCTGTAAAACTTTTCAGGCCCTATCTCAGGAGTACGACTTGACTGCACAACATACTTTTACGTTCCTGCAGGTCTCTCACTACATTGCTTCTCTGCCTAATGAGGCGCTGGCCTCGGAGAGATCCGAGCAGTTGCTGGGTTTTTTTGCTTTGGGGGAGGATGATCCCCCGTCGATAGCGAGTCTGCGGGCTCGCCTGACTGGGGTCCGCCCACCGGTAGATTATAGGGGGGTGGAGGAGGCGTGGGGGGCGGAACTGGGGAGGGAGGTTTTCCCTAACACCGTCCACACCGCTTTGTGTCGGATTGCTGGGGTGGTGGAAGGGGCGCGGTGGCGCGAGGTGCAATTCAAATGCATTACCAGAGCCTATTTCTCTCCCCGCAGAGCCCTACGTAGCCACTTGACGGAGGTGGGCTGCTGCCCACGCTGCCGAGCCCCTCTAGCTAACTTGTTGCACATGTGGTGGACGTGCCCGCGTGTCCAGCAATATTGGAAGCGCATTGGGGCGTATGTTGGTGGCTTGCTGCAACAACGCCTGCATTGGACGGGTGTTTTTGTGGTACTGGATAGGATGGAGCCTCCCTACCCTGCCCGGCGTACTGATCGTCTGCTAATGCGGAAGGCCTGTCTGGTGGGTAAAGGCCCTATTTTACGCCTCTGGCGAGAACAGCGTTCACCTACGTTTATGGAATGGCGTAATAGTTTTCACCAACTTATGTTGATGGAGCGATGGAGAGCACGGGGCAGTGTCAAGCATTGGACTTCCTTCCTGTTGGTCTGGAGCTCGTACATAGACACCTTGGGGCCCAGGTGCCGTAATGAGCTGCTGCATATTGGCCACTAGGGGGTGAGCGGCTATAGCGAGTAGATGACGGTATGGGGGGGAGGGGATGGGGTTGGGATGGGGAGGGGATTAGAGGGGAATTGAGGGGGGGGGATGGGGACGGAGCCTATTTTACTTACCGTAAAAACTGTAATCATCTCCTTTCTGTTCCCGGGGGGGATGAGAGCCCACCTCCTCGGAGATACCGTGTGCCTTGTTTTTTGTATATGTTGGTGATGATTAAAATAAAGTTTGCAAAAAAAAAACCATGTTTCTGTAATGGCCAACATGTCCAAGTCCATTTCCACCAGTAGGGCTTTCAGGTCTGGAGCTTTATTGGCTATTCTTAAGCATTTGTGCTCATTGTCTTCCAGCAAATTTTGGCAGGCTTGCTTGCTTGCTTGTATTTTTCATGGATTCTATTCTAGACTCCTCTTCCCACTTGTCATTGATGTATGGGTTAATATGGTAACCATTTCCAATGTTATGTTTTTACTGGGAGTGACACCCTGAACTTGTTTTTCATCTGTCACCCCCTTTTCCTAGTTTAAATGCTTGTCCACATTTTGCCTGAATTTATCACTTAGGATCCTTTTTCCTGTCACAGAGAGATGGAGTCCATTGACACAGTATAGCCTCTTCTTGTTCCATCTATTGCTTCAGTTGCTTATATATCTAAATCCTTCTTGTTTACACCAGGTTTGGAGCCACATATTAAAGTTGTTTGTGATGCATCCTGTCTTCTCCCTTAGCATAAACACGTAGAACTTCTGAGAATGCTATGGTGTTGACACAGTGATGGGTTATATCAACAAAAAAGATGGAACTTGCAGTGCCAGGGTGGCTCTTGGTCACCAAGCCATGCCATTGGGGCAAAGGAGCATCTGATTGCCTTTGCAGCACAAATTGCCAGCATCGACAATGTGTAGGCTGATCTCTTGAGTCATAACACTGTGGATGCAGATGAGTGGGAGCGCAGCCCTAACAAGTAAAACTTCATGATGCAGAAGTGAAGCTTTCCAGTGTTTAACTTGATGGCCACCTAGGAGAATGCCAAAGTGAAGAATGTTTTTAGCTGCAGGAAAGGGCTGCGGGCTCTGATTGCCTGCTTCAGTAGTGCTATATGTCTTCCCTCCATCACCTTTGGTAAGCTGTACTGAATTTTGGCTCATCTGGATCTAGTGATTCTTGGGGGCCCGGACTGACCTTTGCAGGCTATGATATTCAGATATTTTGAACCTGTTGGTGGGGCCACCCATCTTGTTGCCTCAAATGAAGGGCCTCCTGAGGCAGGGGCCTCTAGTAATGGAGGATCTTGGTCCCTTTTCATTTACGGCCTAGCTCTTGAGAGACATAGGCTGTCCAAAAAGAGCTACTTTGGAGCAGTAGTAGACACCCCAGGCCTGGAGGATCTCTGTTCTTGGTGTATGTGAGAGTCTGAAGGGTTTTTGAGAGATGGTGTTCTTTTGGTTCCTGGAAGCCAGGAAGGTGGAAGTAATCACTATTTTATCCTTCTTACAGTCTGGTCTGGACCATGGTTTGGCACTGAGTTCTCTAAAAGTTCAGGTGGTGGGTCTAGCATGCTACAGGAGGTTCATCAAAGGGATGCCAATTGGCATTGCACCCTGACATATCTGCTGCCTCAAGGGAGTGAAGCAGATCCAGCCACCAGTGTGTCTGATTGTTCCTAAATGGAGTCTCTTTCTGGTGTCTATGAGCCTATTTGAAAGGCCTCTCTCAGGGATGGGACCCTTAAGGTGGTGTTCCTGGTAGCCATAGAGTCCGCTAGGCAGATGGCAGAACTGCAGGCCTTGCCCTGTAGAGAGCCTTTTTTTGTTCATCTTGGATTGGTCTAGAAGGATAAGGAAGGAAAAATTGTACATACCTAATAATTTTCTTTCCTTGAATCCTGCTAGACCAGTCCAGGAGCTCCCCCCCCCCCCCCGAAGACTTTCTATGGGTTGGGAAGTCCTGCTGTTCTTTGATTGCATTGTAGATATCAGTGCCTGATGCAGTTATTTTTGGTAAGAGAGCCAAATACTTGTTCTACTTGTTCAAAATATTTGCTGCATAATTGAATTGTTGGTTAATAATGTTATGCACGTCTGAGATTTTCAGCCTTGCTTACTGCTTTGGAAGTGACATACTAGCTTCCCTCAGTGTTGCACCAGCAGATATACCCAGTGACATCATTGAAAATTGCTTGGGTATGTCTTCACCTGTTGGCAAGGGAGAATAACTCACACATCTGGACTGGTCTAACAGGATTCAAAGAGAGAAAATTATTAGGTATGTAAAATTTCTCTATTTAAGGTTTCCTGCTTGCTCAGAATATGGCTGCCTGCATTCTGACAGAGGTCCCACGGCATATGCATATTTCTCTGTGTTTAAAAAGTTTACATTGGTTGCCATTTACATATAGGATCAAGTATAAAGTATTAACCATGACCCTTAAGGCACCTTATGGTGTCATTAATTATTTTAGTACTGTGTTAAAAATTTATAAGTCCTCGCAGGCTCTAAAATTGGAAGGTACTCAATTAACTATTCCAGCTATTAGGAAGATTTCATTTGCTGATACACAAGCAGGCTGTTTTTTCAATAAATGGCTTGTTGAGTGGAATAGACTTCCAGCTGAATTGAGAACAATGAGTGATGTGAAACTATTTCAGAAACAGATAAAATCATTGATGTTTCAGCAGGCTTTTTTTATTTAGTGAACTAATATAGCAACATTTGAATAGGACAGTATATTTTAGAGCATTGAAGGAGGTAAGATGTTTGATTTGTTTTTGACTTATTTTTGTGAAATTGTTTTTGGATTTGAATGTAGTTGACTATTTTTTCCTTTTTATGATGTTATTCTGTAATGTTTTTAAATAAATTAACAAATACATCTATTTTATCATTTATGCTAGCATAAAAATACAGATGTAAAATACATCAATATATATAAAATCCTTACTGCAGGCTGATCCACCTATGACTATCTCTAGGGAGTAGAAACCAACCACATAACAAACTATAATAATAAACATAAAAAATGTACTACTAACAAAAAAAAAATGCTCATATCAAAAAGTATACTTACTCCCAAAACCCACACATTAATAACATAATAACTATCTACAGATCACAACAATCGGTATGGCATCATGATGTGATTATTATGAATTTCTAAAGCTACATTTTTAAACTGAGGATTAATGATGATTTTAATGAGGAACAATGCAATGTAATTCTCAAAAACTAATTGGAAATGAATTAAGTCCAAGTAAAAAAAAATTATACATATTGCGTTTTCCAGTGCAATGTTCAGCTTTTAACTAAAACAGTGGAGTAGAGGAGCAGCCTAGTGGTTAGAGCAACAACCTACTACCCAGGAGATCTGGGTTTGATTCCCACTGGCATGCCTTGTAGCCTTGGGCAAGACACTTTACCCTCCTTTCCTTATTGTTCCTCCAGTTCAGTCCTCCACCTCTGGGTTGTGCACCTCCTCCTGTAGCTTGGAGACTGGGCATGTCAAAATCGTTACATCACTGGATATAGCCTGCTGGCCTTTCCCATCAGCCCCAGTGTGTCCAGTCTCCATGCAGCAGGAGGACGTAGTGAGCCTAGGTGCTGGGCTCACTTGAGAGGCAGATAAGGAGCAGTTAGTCAGGATTTTAATTTCATTTTACTTTCATTTTTACGCCATTTTAAGTTCTGGGTCTATTATTAATTGTAATAATTTATTTTTTCTGGCCTTAGTCTAAGTTTTTTGAATTTAGTCAGTTTTCTAAGTTACTATAAGTTACTTTGCTTTAAGTTAATATTGATTTACTAGGAGTTACTGTCCCTTTAAGTTAATCGTTTCCCGCCTAGCTTCTCTGGGTCTTCTCACATTGCCCATTGCGGATCTCTCCCCCAGGACTGTACGGGGGAGAGCTCTGTAGCCCAGACCTACCCGCTTCAGGATGGGTGTGCCGGCAGCTTCCTTCGAGCGGGAGCATCATTAGCGGCTAATGGCTGCGGTCGGTGGGACAGGGCTCATTACGAAGGCTGCTCGCGGTAGATCAGAGCAGCATCGTGATTCGAAGACTGTGCTCTCGGGGGTAACAGTGGTGTGCGGGTTCCATTTTGGGACTCCACAGAAAAGGCCCTTAGACCCGGGCGGGGTCCCTGATGCGGTGGACACAAGGGAAATGTTTTGGGCGCCAAGCGAGCCTGTCGGGGCTTGGCGCCATCTTCTCAGCACAGCTTGTGCCTCGTGGTGGAGGTTGCAGCGCACACATGAGGACTGCAAACACTGTCCAACACAGATAAGAGAGCGGCTACTTCCTTTCAGTTAATGCTGTGCTTCACAAGGTTGATTTTGGTGGGATTCCTGCAGGTTGCAGCAGGTTACATTAATTTTTATTCCTTTTTAGGTGATCGGTGGTGTTGGTTCCCGCGCTTGTGGCAGGCGCACAGATTACACTTCTTGTTTATCTCCAGGAACAAGCAGGAATGTAGTCCTCACATATGGGTATCATCGGTACCGACGGAGCCTGCGCGGGAACGCTCCCCAGCGTCCAATTAGAAAGCTTTTGGGAGCATCCCACAGCGCCTGCGTGCTGCCTTCCCGCCTTTCTCAACTGCCTCTCTCCAGTTCTTCGTTTTCCACGGAGCCAGCAGGTCGTGTTCCTGTCATCGCAGAAAATTGTTCTTCTTTTTTGTGGTCGCGTCTGCCTTCCTCGACGCTTTACCGGTACCGCTGTTTTTTTTTCTTCTTTCTTTCTTTAATTAGAAAAAAAACAAAAAAACCCCTTTTTAGTACTTTTCCCGTTTTTTTTCCAGGTGCACGCGCCTTTTTGGGCCTTAGGCCCAGGATTTTTTCCACGATGGAAAAACCCTCCTCTGGGTTTAAAAAGTGCACCAAGTGTGGCAGTACCATCTCCGTCACCGATACCCATGACTGGTGTCTGAAATGTTTAGGTCCTGACCATTCCATCTCGGAATGTATGGCCTGTGCCATGATGTCCAAGAGAGGTCGACAGAACCGAGCTGCCAAGCTCAGTACCTGTTTCCCTCTGATGCAGCTTCGGTGGCATCGACGTCTTCCAGGGCTTCGTCTTCCTCCCATGGATCTCAGGTAACTAAACATAAGTCTAGCCGGTCCTCAAAGGGTAGATCTCCTTCTAAGCATCGAGATGCCTCTGGCGTTGCCCTTAAGGATTCTGCGCCCGCAAAATTGCCCCAGCGGGAGGCTTTGGCTTCCAAAGCAATATCGGGGCTCCAGGATGTTCTCGAGGCCTCGACCTCGGCAGAACTACTGGTGCCATGCTCTGGGGTACCGGCGGTTTTCTCTGGTACCGACATCCAGGCATCGGCAGCATCGATAGATCAGAGTCCTAGCTATTGAGCGCAGTCTGGCGGCTCTCCTTGCGGCATCGATGCCCTCGGAACCGCGACAGACAATCCAGCCGGTACCGGCACCAACCCCGATGTCGGTACCGGTACCGGTGACATCGACATCAGTATCGGTGTCTGCTTTGCCGGTACCCGGTCATCCGATGCCTTCCGGTACCAATACCCCGGTGCCGACTACTCCCGGTACCGACTTTGCTCGGTATGGGTATCGGGCTTTTCAAGAGCATCCGAACAGGCGGTACTTCGAGTCCTCAGAAGAATCTGAGGATTCTGACAGTTCTATCGATGCAGGAATGCTTCTCCCAGAGGAGCCCTCCTCCCCTAAGCGCAGGATGTCTCCTCCAGAGGATATTTCCTTCCAGGATTTTATCAGGGAGGTGGCTCGGGGTCTGTCCATTACTGTGGCTCTTGAAACAGAGCCCAGAGCTAAGGAGTTGGAAATTTTACAATATCCCAAAACTCCTAAGGAGGCAGCTACCTTGCCCATTCATGAGATTTTGTATGATCTCATGTTAAGAATGTGGCAGACACCTCTTACCACCTCTCCTCATTCTCACAGACTAGATACTCTGTATTGAGTCCCTCCTTGTCCTGGTTTCCAAAAAACTCAGCTTCCTCACCACTCTATTGTAGTGGAATCAGCTATGAGAAGGATCAAGAGTGCAAAGAGGCATGCCTCTAATCCTCCAGGATGTGAGTGCAGAACCCTGGATGCTTTTGGATGTCGTGTCTTCCAAGCTTCCATGCTTTCTGCCAGGATCAGTTCCCATAGCCTATACATGGGAATGTTCCTGAAGGAGGTCACAGGTGATTTAGAGGCTTTGAGTCCTATTCTTCCTGATGATAGAAGACAGGATTTTCTCACATTGGTCAAACATGCCCAAGATGTTTCTAAGTTTGTCAGCCGTGCAGCTTTTGACTGCTTTGAGTGCATAAGCAGAACCTCTGCCATTGCCATAGGTGCACGTAGAATTGCTTGGCTCCAGGCATCTGATCTGGAGCTCTGGGTACAAGACAAATTGGGAAATATCTCTTGTACTGGTGAGAACCTGTTTGGTAGAGACTGGCAGGAAAAGGCCAAAGAGTTGGATGCTGACAACTCCACCTTGGATAGATTATCCAAGTCCACAGCTGATCCTGCTAGAAAGAAATCTTTCAAGAAACCATTCTTTTCTAAAAAGAAAAGATATTATCCTGCTTATGCTCAGCAGGGACGTTCTGCAGGTCAGCTTGTCAGAAAAGGTCAGCATCCACACAGACAGAAGAAAGCAAAGACTGCTAAGCCTCAGCCGTCCCAGCAGTCTCAGCCTCCACAAGGCCTTTGACTTTCAGCTAGAGAACTTAGCATTCCTGGCTCTTGTGGGACCAGAGCCTTCCACCATTCCAGGAAGGTTATGTCACTTTGCCTCCAGATGGGGGCAGATAACAGCAGAGCATTGGACACTCCATCATAAAGGAGGGGTAGAAGCTTCATTTTTCAAGCATGCCCCCTCCCACAATAATAAGGCAGTTCAATTCTCTGACCTCTCTCATCAACCTGTTTGGTCAAGAGATCGCTATGCTTCTTGCCCAAGGGGCAATAGAAGAAGTACCCATCTATCAGCAGGGTACAGGTTTTTACTCCCCCTATTTCCTTATCCCAAAGAAAACAGGGGGATACAGGCCTATTCAGGACCTCAGAGAATTGAACAAATTCCTTGTCAAAGAGAAATTCAAGATGATTTCTCTCGGAACTCTGCTGCCATACCTTCAGAGTCAGGATTGGCTTTGTTCTCTAGATCTCAAGGATGCGTACACCCATGTTCTCATCCATCCAACTCACAGAAGGTTCCTTCGGTTCCTTTTTCAAGGAAAGCACTACCAATACAGGGTGCTTCCTTTTGGCCTGGCCTCAGCACCAAGGGTGTTCACGAAATGCATGGCTGTAGTACTAGCATTTCTCCGCACTCTAGGGATATTCATCTTCCCCTACTTAGACGACTGGCTCATTCGAGCCCCAACAAAGTCAGAGGCCGTGACTTCTCTATCTTGCACAATGCGTATCCTTCAGTATTTGGGGCTGGTAATAAACATCCCAAAATCCAGTCTAACTCCCACTCAGTCTTTAGAGTTCATAGGGGCTTTGCTGGATACCAGAAAGGCAAGGGCCTATCTACCCCAGTACCGCTGCCTTCGCATGGTGCAGTTAGCTTCTCAAGCAGTGCTAAAGTCTCATCTCACTGCCCGAGAAATGCTACAACTACTAGACCACATGGCATCTACTGTGCATGTGGTTCCCTATGCTCGCCTCCATATGAGGGCAGCCCAGTGGACTTTATCCCCTCAATGGACCCAGGCATCAGGATGCCTGTCAGACAAAATAGCAAACACAAGTCGCCTTATTTTGTCCTTCCAGTGGTGGAAGTCCACCCAAAACCTGTTGCTGGGGTCCTCTTTTCAACAACCCTTACCCCAAGCAACTGTAACAACAGATGCTTCTCCGATGGGTTGGGGAGCTCCTCTGCAAGACCTCTCCACTCAAGGCACCTGGTCTCTGCAGGAGACTCATCTACATATCAATCTCTTGGAGCTCAGAGCAATCTTCCTTGCTCTTCGAGTGTTCCACACCCTGCTCAGCTACAAGACAGTCCTCATTCATACGGACTATCAAGTAGCCATGTTCTACGTGAACAAGCAGGGGGGAACAGGCTCTCTGTCGCTTTGCAACGAAGCTTTGCGACTATGGGCTCTCGCCAGAGAGCATCAGATTCATCTCCTGGCAGTGTATCTTCCAGGCATACAAAACTCTTGGGCAGACAGACTCAGTCAAGTTCTGCTTCCACACGAGTGGTCTCTGCATGCAGACCAGGTGGCAAAGATTTTTCAAATTTGGGGAACCCCGGACATAGACTTCCTTGCAACTCCGTGGAATGTCAAACCTCCCCGGTTCTGTTCCAGAATTCCGGCTCAGGGGGCTCAGGCCAGGGATGCTTTCCTCCTTCATTGGGATCAAGACTTCCTGTATGCCTTTCCACCCATTCCCCTAATTCCCAAAACCCTGTTCAAGCTTCAGAGAGACAGAGGCCATATGATTCTCATAGCTCCGCATTGGCCACGGCAAGTGTGGTACCCTCTGCTTCTACATCTCTCTCAAGCTCCCTCCCTGGAGTTAGGGTCTGCTCCAGATCTCCTATCTCAGGAGGATGGAATGTTATGGCATCCCAATCTCCAGTCTCTGCATCTCAAGGATTGGTTGCTGAAGGCCTAGATCTCCATGATCTTAATCTCCCTCAGCAAGTAAAAGTTATTCTTTTTGCTTCCAGGAAACCTTCCACAAGACGCTCTTATGCTTTCAAGGAGAAGACTCAATCTATTAATTTCCAGCTGTTTATTACAAATAAGCAGAAGAAGGAGCTTACTGTGAAAGTTGAAACCAAGAGTGCAGCACTGATTCTGGTTCAATACATGCAGGATGAGTCTATCTATAAATACCTCAGTTGAAAAATTGCTGACAGGATGGATTAATGAATTAACTGAATAACTGCTGGAGTGTATGCTGAAAGATGAATGTTGAACCATTGAAAAGGTGATGGAATTGTAAGGGTAGAGACTGAGAGAGGGAGAGAGAGGCTACGAGAAACCTTACTTGCTGTGCCCAAAATGGAAATGTTTATTCTAGAGAGGGGGGTGAAGAAGAATATCTAGAAGCTAGAGACTGTGCAATTTACCAGTAGAGTCAACAATTTTACCTTATCTTGAGGTATGAGCCAGGCAGGTCTCTAAGAGACTGGAGTGAATGGGTCACATGCTACATTTAACCCAGTGGTTCTTAACCCAGCCCTCTGGAATCCCCAGGCCAGTCAGGTTTTCAGGATATCCACAATCAATATGCATGAGATAGATCTGCATGCACTGCTTCCATTGTATGGAGATCTAGCTCATGCATATTCATCGTGGGTATCCTGAAAACCTGACTGGCCCAGGGGTTCCAGAGGGCTGGGTTGAGAACCACTGGGTTAAATATTACATGTGACCCATTCACTCCAGTCTCATGGAGACTTGCCTGGCTCATACCTCAAGACAAGGTAAAATTGTTGACCCTACTGGCAAATTGCACGGCCTCTAGCTTCTAGATATTCTAATGTACCCCTCTCTCTAGAATAAACATTTCCATTTTGATGTAACCTATAGATACAAAGCAGGAAGCTGGTTGCATTAGTTTACAGGCTGTAAGTACAATATAAACTGAATACAGTATAAGCATACACACACACACAACTGTGGGGGCAGAACTGGTATCAAGTATGCATGGTTTGCCGATCTTACTATCTCCAGGAATAAGCAGGAATGAGTCTTCACATATGGGTACGTCGGTACCGACGGAGTCTGCGCGGGAACGCTTCCCAGCGTCCAATCAGAAAGCCTTTGGAAGCATCCCAATACGCCTGCGTGCTGCCTTCCCGCCTTCCCAACTGTCTCTCCTCAGTTTTCGTTTTTCCGCGGAGCCAGCAGGACGTCCTCCTGTCACCGCAGAAAATTCTTCTTTTATTTTTTAGTTTTCTTGTGGTCGCGACTGCCTTCCCCGACGCCACCGGTACCCCCGGTGTTTCTTTTTTCTTTTCTTGAAAAATGTTTCCTTTTTAAGGAATATTTTTCCTCCTTAGTGTCTCACGGTTTCTCAGGCCTGTTAGGCCTCTCCTTTTTCCTTCATGGAACCGCCAGCCACTATCCCCAAGAAATGTACAAACTTATTTTTAGACACTCACAATTGGTGTCTAACCTGCTTGGGTCCTGACCATTTTCCTCCGGAGCCCTCTGGCAATAGTATTGTGGGAAGACGTTTTCAACATCGAGCTCCCCTCGACACGCGGTCCCCATCCAACTTCAGGGCACCGACCATATCTTCTTCTACACAGGATCAGGTAACCCAAAAACAGTCTGTTAAGACTAGCCAGTCCTCGAGCGGCACTTCTCATGCACAGCATAGAGATGCCTACGGCCTTGCCCTCGAGAAACCACTGGCTTCAAAACCCCGGTGGGAGTCTTCAGCCTCCAAAGCCTGTGTGAGGTTTCAGGTTGTTCCTGAGGTTCACCCCTCACAGAACATACCTGAGCCATGCCCGGTGGTGGCGTCCGCTTCGAGCGGTACCGATACCCCGGCATCGGCAATGGTGTTGGATGAAACATTCCTCACCAAGGATCGTCGTCTGGCGTCCTTGGTACCTACGGGGCCGTTGGATACGCTCCAGACCGACCTTCCAGTATCGGTACCGGTACCGATACTAGTACCGACGTCTGTACCCTCCAGACGTGCATCGATAGACTCGCTTCCTTCGATGCCGAGTCTGGAATCGATCTCTAGTCTGGAGGACTGGGTACCGACTCGCCTTGGTACCAACATCAGATGGTACCGAAGGCTTGGTTCCGATAATTCGGATCCGCAACTCTCGGTTTCTTCGATACCGTTAGAGTTGCCACCGGCTGGCCTTCATCCACCGGTATTGGATACGGTACCGAAGTCGGTACCGTTATCCACATTACCATTGCTGTCGGTGCCTTCCATGCTTCTCTCCTCAGGCTCGCTTCCCTCGATACCGAGTTTGGAATCGATCCCTAGCATGGACGATGTGCTACCGACTGGCGCTGGTCCCGACCTCCCGCAGTACCAGCGACCATCCTACAAGGATTCCATACTGCACCATCCAGGATCTTCTATTCTTATAAACTTGGATAGATCCCTCGGTGCCAACGCTAGTTCTTCATCAGATCTATCCTATCCAAAGGAAGTTCCCTCTGGGGATCCTTCTTTTTCAGGTTTTCCTCCTAGATATGGCAAAATCCCTTGCCATTTCTATTCCTGGACAAGGTCCTACACAAGGCAATACAGGATCCCTCTATATTCCTGAGAGAGCAAAGGAAAACATCATGCTTCCTTTGCATCATTCCTTGCAGGATATCCTTCTACGAATGTGGGAAGCTCCTTTAAAGGTACCCCCACTTTCCAGAGCAACTGATCTTCTATATCAGGTGCCCCCCTCTCCAGGATTTCAAAAGACTCAACTTCCTCATCATTCCATTGTTGTAGAATCAGCAATGAGGCGGGTGAAGAGTACTAAAAAGCACTCTTCTTATCCGCCAGGTCGTGAGTCTAAGACTATAGATGCCTTTGGATGCCAAACTTTTCAGGCATCCATGCTTTCAGCAAGAATTCTCTCATATATTTTTATATGGGTTTATCTCTTGAAGAGGTCACAAAGAAATTACATCTTTTGACTCCTTTTCTTCAAGAGCCCAAGAGTGCAGACTATTCCTCACTGGTTAGTCATGCTCAAAATATCTCTAGATTTCTTACTCGTGCTTCCCTAGACTCCTTTGAGTCTGTTAGCAGGACTTCTGCTATAGCTATAGGAGCACGACGTAAAGCCTGGCTCCAAGCTTCAGACTTGGACAAATGGGCACAAGTTAGACTGGGAAATACTCCTTGCACTGGAGAAAATCTCTTTAACAAGGAGTCTTTACTCCAGGTTGCTCAGTTAACAACTGACTGTCCTACGCCTTCTTCTTTCCCAGTTGGTAGGAAATGTCCTGCCAAAATTTCTTCCCCTAGGGGAAGAAGATTTTATCCATCTTCTGCCCATCATACAGATGTTCCCAAACAGGGGAAACATCACCCTGGTCTGAAGAATCCACAACCTCAGCAGGGTCAACAAACCCAGCAGTCACAGGGTTTCAAATAGATCATCATTGCCCCTCTTGGTTGGTGGTTAGAGTAGCAGTCTGCTTCTTTTCATTTGCAGTATCTGCACTAAATTTATTCTAACCTTCCTAGATATCTCTTCATGAGACATCTTTTCTTTAACTTTAAGAGTCTTTATGATGATCATGACCATACTTAACAGGGTTTTCCTCTTCCTCTTGGAGGAAAGAGAACTAACAACTATTAATAGACAGTTGTTTTCCCTGTACTGGCATGTATCATCTCACCTGTCAGAGACTTCCTCCATAGTCAGTCTCTTTCAACTCTGTCTTACCTCCCTCTTACTATAACATTTGGTTTGTAAGAGGGACCCTTTTACACTGGTAAGCCCCTATGGTTCTCTGCCTGTTCTACCGGGGGATTCTCCCTTCCGGAGTTATCTCCCCTCTTGTTACCTTAGGGCAGCCTATCAGACAATAGGAAATCATACCAGGTCTGTTTCTTTTTCCCAATCTAAAAGAGGGAGAGGGAAAAGAAATTTTCTCCGCTGCCCTGGTACGTTGCTGCAGATACAGCAATTCCTAGTGGTTAAGCCACTGGTTCTGTCCACCACACAACAAGGGATTCTCCCCCACTAGCAATCCTGCTAGCCTCAGTGCTAAGCCCCAAACAGGTTATCAACCTCGTTTGGGAAACCCTCTTATCACAGCCTGGTTGGTTAACTTCTATTCTTCGCCCCCTTGTCCTTGGCAGAATACTTGCTTACCTGCTGGCTTTCCACAGCCAGTTTTTCTTCTAACCAACCTGCAGCATGCTCTCTGCAACTCTACAGAGTAGCTTTGCACTATGGGCCCTTGCTAGAGAGCATTAGTATCTTGCCTAGCAGATAACCCCAGATGGTTAAAAGGGGTTTCCCCAGTCATGTTTCCATGATTGGTAGGTATTTCCTACCCTTACCATCTCATCTTAAATCTCTTTTGAGATATCAGTCTCAGGCCTTTCATTACGTGAAAGCCTAAAGAAGGGCCAATTCCCTGGCTTGGCCTATATCTCCTTTGGTCTTCTCGTCAGAGATAATTTTCTTCAATGGCAGCTAGAAGACGCCCAATACCCCTCTTGCCCTCATAGGCAAGTCACTAGGGTATCTTCCTCCAGTGGCGTCCTCTATCCATTCTCCATATGGCAATTCTGGAGAAATCTGGACTTCCTGCCTACAGTCTGAAGTTATCCTCTGCCTTTTTCAGTAGGCCATCCTGGTTATTCAAAAGCTCAAATTCTGAAAAGAATCCAGACTTCTTCTTGTTAGGGAGACCTCTCCTCTGACTCTGCCAATCATAACCAGGAAAAGAGAATTCTCTGTATATCTATTCAAGCAGGTATTAACCTTCTTGCTGTTAGATGAATCTTCCTCTCTCCCTATATCCCTAGGGGGGATCAGCTTCTATAGACCTCTCTCCTTCCACATACCTGGAGATATGTGTCTAGATGTCTACATATTCATATATATATATACACATATAAATATATATATATATATATATATATATTTATATTCATCTATATCTATCTGTGTCTTCTGCCCCTATATATCTCCTATAGTTATATGCATATATACCCTATATGTGTATATATTCAATATATATATGTATATATACATAGATATATTTATAGATCTATTGAGATATATTTTTAGATAGATATGTATCCATATACTCATCTATCTGTTCTGTTAGGTTCAGATATCCTTATATTCCTATATGATCCTGACAGATGGGCACTACCCCTATGAATGCTATGCCAGCATACTTAGGGGGCGACACTTATAACCACTTCCTGTGGTAATTAACAAAATTTTCCTTACCATATAGGTTGGGTACTCCTGAAGCTCTCCATGTAACTTTCTTCTTTCCTAATTGACCCCATTTAGGAAAGACATTGCGGAGCTTCAGTTAACCTAACGCTTAGCGCTCCCGAGTCTGTCCTTACTTTCTTATCAGATATAAGGGTCTCCATACCCTTTCTCCCCTACATGGACTGATTCCATCCCCAGTCCAGTTAGGTCAGACTCATTTTTTCTTTGGGTCCTAAATTTATACTGTTTTTGGACCTAAACAGCTTAAGCTTTCTTTAATACTGCCTTCTGCGTCTCCGCTGAAGCTCTACCTCTTATACTACCCCAGTCTTTCCCCCTGGAGCCATTTCTCACCCTGAAGGGTTCTGACCTCCACTTGTTTTTCTCTACTTTTATGACCTCTACTTCTCAGTGAGGTACCCCTTGAGCACATTCACTGGCTCTTCTAACAGATCCATATGTACCTCAGTGGACTTGTGCAAGGTCAACAAGGGAGGCCCAGATTACAATATTTTACTACAAAATATCCTCTATACAGGGTCTTCCCCTTTAGAAACCCTATTCTAGCCAGTTGTTCCACAGCTCCTCTTCTGTATTCAACTCCTACCCTCCATCCCCAGGATGCCTGAGGTCTTAAGCAATAGCACGACTCGTTCTAGACTTGCAACATGCTAGGACTCCCTCTGGGCATCTGAGCTTGGGAGTCCCCATATGTGAAGACTCATTCCTGCTTGTTCTTGGAGATAGCACAGTTACTTACCTGTAACAGGTGATTTCTGGGAACAGCAGGAATAAGTCTTCACAACCCACCCACCTCCCCTAGGAGTTGCTTTTTCTCTATCTCTATTTTTCCCTTCCTTGCTCTCTCTCTCTCTCTTTGTCTCAGCTTTCAAACTTAACTAAGGAGAGACAGTTGGGAAGGCGGGAAGGCAGCACGCAGGCGTGTTGGGATGCTTCCAAAGGGTTTCTGATTGGACGCTGGGAAGCGTTCCCGTGCAGACTCCGTCGGTACCGACGTACCCATATGTGAAGACTTATTCCTGCTGTTCCCAGAGATCACCTGTTACAGGTAAGTAACTGTGCTTTCTCTCCAGGGCTAGTGGTGCAGCTCCATAAGGTGCAAGTATGGAAGAAGCCCTGACCTCATTACTGGAGCTTCCAGGAAGCCTGATAAGTGTGTTCCTGCATATGGCTGAGTGAGGAGGGAGGTGCCAGATTCACAAGCTGCACAGGGCACATTTCTAACTTGCTATGGTCCTGTTTCTCTATATCCAAGTAGCCGAACACAGCAACCGTGCCACTTTAACTTAATATGAACATGAGAACCACCAATTTTGATCTATCTACAATACAGCACCTTTTATGTGGGATGTTTGGAAACAATACTATTCTGAACAATGGGCGTTCTACATAGTGGGTAATTTTCTTGTAAATGAATTTCAAAAAATGGGAGCTCTCTGGTTAATGGATCATATGACATCCATAAGTTTTCAGATATTGGGCATAGTGCAACTAGCTAAGGTCCTGCTCTTGCAGTCATCTGCCCCAGTCTGACCTGTGGGGTCAGTCGCACCAACACTTTGATCAGACATCCCTTTTCTACATACATTCCCCTTCCTGTGCTCCTCCCCTTCAGTCCCAGTGCCCTCACCGTACTCGTCCCCTCAACCAGCATTCCTGCAAAGCACTGCCTGCTCCTTGAGACTAATAACATGAATTCCTCTACTGGTGGCAGCACAGGTGGAGAACTCCCACATAGCTATTTGGGAGCATTGCTCACAAACCAACCCACACCCTCCTGTGCTTCTGCCTTGCCTGTCCCCTATTACAAGTAGCGACCAGAATTATCGCAAAACCGCCTTCATTATAAACATTGTTTTCTGCTATACTAATATTTACTTTAAGGCATTTAGCAGGATCATTGATTTCTGGATATATATATATTTTTTTTTATTTAATGTAAAATAATTTGTTTGTTGATGAAGCCAGGCACACTGCTATTGAACAGTGAATGTCTTGGGGAATGGCTTCTCTCAGCCTTGCTTGTTGAGAGCTCCCTTCTCCTCAGTGCATCTTCTCTTGCTCATTAGTTTGTTGCTGGGAGATGTTCATATGACCTCTTTTTTGTCAGCACTTCACAGACTCTATCTTTCACAGCCCAAGCTGCATATTATATAACAATGACAAAAGGACAGCTAGAGTTCACTCACTTGTTCATTTCATGTGCCAAGATTTTATTTTAGTAGAATGTATATTTAACTGTTTGCCATAAGACAGTGTGTCATTAGTAATATTCTGTTGAACAATTTTATTATTTACAGACACATTTATTTTATTAGGATGTAATACAGCTCTATGATGCATTGCATTTCAAAATGCTGACATGCAGGGATTTGCAATGTGTCCAACTGAGCCAGTGCTAAACCAAAATTATCCAAAAATCTGAATGAAGAAAGGAGACACATCCACAGAAAAGATTTCATTCTACCTGATAACAGCTTCAGGTATTAATTGCTTTAACAAATTCTATCAGGAGAAAAGGATCTCAAATCCATCGAGTATGAGTCCAGACATATCAATCTCAGCCTTAGACAAAGCTCAGGAACATCAGTGATCCTAAAAACAACCTCCTAGACTGTCAGGTCTAATAAAACATTTCTTACATATCTTTTTATATCTTTTTAATTTTTTTTTATTTTTTTCTTAAAATAAATCATATATTGCCCACAAAGCATAGATTCAAAGACTGCAGCCCATGTTTTGCCATAGAGCCACACAATAAGGCACAAAACATATCTGCTCATAAACCCCAACGTCACTGTAGACACCTTCGGTGTTTTGCAAATGCTTTGTCAGGGGAGGCAAAACCTCAGTGTGCCAACATGCAATGCAGTGGGTAGCATTGCTCACACAGCAATCTGCAGTCACTGCTCATCCAAACCAATGCTGACTCCTGGAAACCCAGCAGCCCCTGGGTTTTCTTGGCAAGGTACAACTTGAAGTAGATTGTCAGACTTCTGAGGTAGTGGAGGGCAGAATGACTTGCCCAGGGCTACAAGCAGTGCCAGTGGGAATCAAACCCTGGTCGGATGTGCCCATGTTTGAACTCCGTGGACTCCTTTTTATCACAGCTGGGAGAGAGAAGGCAAATGCCGCTCTTTACTCCCGCGGTTGTTCAGAGGTCAACCGGGCCTTTGGGCCTCCCCGACTCCCTCTGAAGCTGATCCAGGATCCCTTTTGGTATGTGGCTGGGGGGGGGAGGGGCTGGGGGCTAGAATGGGAACTGGGAGGGTACTGAGGGCTAGAACAGAACAGAGGGGGGACTAGGAGTGGGAACTGGAAGGGGGGGGTAGGACTGGAAATAGGCTGATTTGGGGGGATGGTGGACTGGGGCTGGAAGGGAACGGATGCTGGGAGGGACTGGAAGAGAAATGATACTGGGGGTTAGGACTGGAAATTGCCGGGTGATGGGGGATTGGGACTGGAAGGGAACTGATGCTGGGAAGGACTGGAGGAGGATTGATACTGGGGAGTTAGGATTGGAAATGGGCTGATGCTGGCGGATGGGGGACTGGGACTGGGACTGGAAGGGAGTGGATGCTGGGAGGGACTGGAGGAGGACTGATACTGGAAATGGGCTGATGCGGGGGGGGGATGGGCGAATGGATGCTGGGAGGGGCTGGGATTAGAAGGGAGCTGATGCTGGGGGAGGACTAGAAGGGGGTGGGGCCAGGACTAGCAGGATAAAGAAAGAAGTTGGGGAAGTGAGGATGAAGAGGGGAACAGATATTTTGTGTGGGAGGGAAGAAAAATCTATGATTGGCTAAGTATTGGGAGAGTAAGTGGGGATTGATTATAAAGGGGTGAAATTAGAGTGGATGAAAAAGGAATAAAGAAAGAAATGGAGGAAAGAACAAAAGGGGAAAGATCAGTATGTTAGAGGCAGATGTAGAGAGAATAGAAAAACTAGAAGAGGGAAAAAAAGGACAAATTGGCAGCAAACAATGGAAAATTAGCAGAAGACACGAAGAAAGAAGAAAGTGACTGTGGCAATTGCAACTGAAAAATAAAATGCCCAAACAACAAAAGGTAGAAAAAACTATTTTATTTTGAATTTATTAACTGAAATATGTCAGCTCTGGGAAATGTGCATCACTAACGTTTTGCGTTTTCTTTAGTAAATGAGGAAATTAATTTATAGTTTTACTTCTCTAGTGGTATTGTATATTCTAAGTTTGGCTTTTCGGGTTCCCGGCTTAATTATTGTCTTCATATTTCTAAATTGTTATCCCTTGTTCTATGTTTGGTGACGGTCTATGTTCTGCACTTGTAACCGAGCTGCAGTATTCTGTTCTTGTAGTTTCTATGTGACAGTCTCACTTGTTCTCTTTCCCCAGTAGGAAATGTATTGGTATTCTCTGAGATATATTGGTTTAATATTTGCACTGTTACTTTTGGATAGATAGGGTTGGTGCTCTGTGAGTCCTAGTAGTGCTGTTATGATAGGGCAGGTTTGCTGTGGCTTCTAAATGAAGGAACAAAAACCACTAGTCCCAACCACAAGTATAATCTCAATATAAAGGTTAGACTTTAAGTTACCCCATCAAAATGCTTTTTTCAAAAAAAGGATTTTTTGTTGAAATGTTTGAACGTAACAACTGCTTTCTTGAAACAAACTTTTGTCTTTATTCTTTAAAGGGCAAGAAAACATCCAAATTTTCTCCAAGACCAAGCAGGAAGTCAGTCCTCACATATGGGTGACATCGACGTCGATGGAGCCCTTGCGGAGCATTTCCCCAGCTTTCCATGAAAGCCTTTGGGAATGCAGGCACGCATGCGCGGTTCCCTTCCCGCCTAAAGGTGCCATCTTGCTCAGTCTCTCTTTTTCCGTGAAGCCCGTCGGATGTGTGTCCTAGTCCTCCCGGAAAATAGTTGGATTTTTTTTGCGATTCCTTCGCTATTTTTTCTCCGGTTTGACGCCGGTTCCCCTCCCGCCGGGTTCGGTACACCGGTATCGAGCCCGATCTTATTTTTTCGTTTTTTGCCCTTAATGGCTGGTGTTCGCGCCCTTTTTTTCTTTTTCCCTGGAAGGCCGGTCCTTGGACCTTGCGGGGACTCTTTTTTTTCCCAGTGGCTTCCAGTGGTTTCAAAAAGTGTGATCGGTGTAAGAAATTAATGTCTCTCACCGACACACACTTCGGTGCCTGGGTCCTGACCACGATCCTAAGATCTGTGGACCATGTGGAAAGATGTCTTTCAAGGCGCTTCAAAGTCGTCAGCACCAAAAGGAAAGGCTTTTCTCCGACTTGGCCTCCGGCCGGGCCCGGACCTCGTCTGAGGCCTCAACATCTCGGGAATCGGATCCCGAGCACCGTCGGGGCTACTCGGACAGGGGGCCCCCCAACCGGGAACGAAAGAGGAAGAAGCGGCTCGCGAGGGCGATATCGGAGGAGGTCCCTGGCTCCTCGAGAGCTAGGTCTCAGACCCCCGACCGCCGCCCCGGGCCTGTGGAACAGGAGAAGCCTCCAAAGGTACCTCGTGTGAAGCCGGAGTCTGCTGGACAGGTAAGTCCTGTAGTCCTCGTGGACTCTCCTCCCAGAGAGCCGACGTCGGGCCCGGCGCCGCCGGGGCCCGAGTCGGTGGCTGCTGAGTCTCCTGAGCTGGGTCTCAGGCTGACAGCCTTGGAGAGCAGATTGTCTGCCTTCATGGAACAGCAGCGGGCACTGATGGCCAGCCTGTCTGGCGCATCTGCCCCGACCACCGGGACATTGATATCGAAGTCGACCCCGGAGACCGAGCCGATACTCGAGACCATAAAGGCTCGAGGTCGACCTCGGTTGCGGTCTCCCTCGACCTCCCGTTTGGGACCGAGGGTGTCGACGCCAGTGCCTTCGGCGTCGGGGCGGGTGCTCACAGGCCCCGCGTGGTCGGACCCCGATTCCTCATCGGACGAGTCCGCCTGGGAGACGGAGGACGAGGAGTCCCCCGACACCTTCAGGACTCGGTGCGTCCCGTCAGACTCACCGCAGTCTGAGCCCCGGAGTAGATCCCCTCTGGAGGATACCCGGTTCTCGGAGTTCGTCCGGGATATGGCCACTGTGTTGGCTATCCCTGCGGACCCCGAGGAGGAGCCTCGAGCTGAGGAGCTCGAGGCCCTACAGTATGACTCTCCTCCGAAGGAGGCCTTTACTGTTCCGCTTCCTCCGATGCTGGAACGGCTCCTCTTCCGGATGTGGGAGGCACCGGCCTCGGCGCCGGTTCTAAGCAAGCGGGTCGATTCTATCTATCGACTCCGGAAGAGCCCTGGCTTTCAAAAGGCGCAGCTACCACACCATTCCATGGTGGTGGAATCGACCATGCATCGCCTGAAAAGTCAGAAGATGCACTCCGCGGTGCCCCCTGGCAGGGAGGCCCGGAACCTGGATGGTTTTGGTAGAAAGTGCTTCCAGGGCTCGATGCTTGCTTGCCGTGTCCAGTCTTACCAGCTGTACATGGGCATGTACTTGCGGGACCTGGCCAAGGAGCTGGCCGGGTTCTCTGCTGGTCTCTCCGGGGAACCCTTGCAGAGGTTCAAGTCCTTGTCCTCGGGGATACGGGAATGCTCCAAGTTTATGTCCTGCGCTGCCTACGATGGCTTCGAGGCTTTGGCCCGTGTTGCGGCAGCCGGCATCGCGGCTCTACGCCAGGCATGGCTGCAGTCATCGGACCTCGAGCCATGGGTTCAGGACAAGTTGGTCGATGTCCCTTGCCAAGGTGAGAACCTTTTTGGCAAGCCCATGACCAAGAAGGCCGCACAGCTCGAAACCAAGCACCTCACGGGGACAAGGCTGTCTAGAAAGACTTCTGCCCCTTCTCACAAAAAGAAGGGCTCGGGTAAAAAGCCCTTTTACCCGAGGAAGGGCACTCTCTACAAACAGTACCCACAGTACCAGGCCTCCCAAGCTCCCCCTCAGGGTCAGCAGGCCAAGGGGCAGGGTAATGGGCCCCGTAGTCAGAGGACTCCCAAGCCTCCGGCCCCTTTAGGCATAGCCTCTCCATCCATGCTCTCCCAACCCTGCACAGGAGGTCGACTAGCCCTGTTTGCCCACAAGTAGCCACTCATCACTGGAGACAGTTGGGTGTTAAGCATCGTCCACAAGGGCTATATGCTACACTTCCAGCAGCTGCCTCCTCCATACTTTCCAGGGGAGCCTCCAAGGCCTCCCTTGCACATAGATCTTCTCCTTCAGGAGCTCCAAGGTCTGTTGAGGGACAGGGCAGTGGAGCCTGTACTTCCCCACTTCCAAGGTCAAGGGTTCTACTCCAGGTACTTTCTTATACCCAAGAGAACCGGTGGCCTCCGGCCTATTCTAGACCTCGGAAATCTCAACAAGTTCCTAGAGAAGGAAAAGTTCAAGATGCTTACTCTTGGAACACTTCTGCCCTACCTCCAGCAGGGAGATTGGCTATGCTCCATAGATCTAAAGGATGCGTACACTCACATCCTCATTCATCCAGACCACAGAAAGTACCTCAGGTTCATTGTGGGAGGAAACCATTACCAGTACAAGGTACTGCCTTTTGGCCTCACCTCCGCTCCCAGGGTCTTTACCAAATGCCTGGCAGTGGTGGCGGCCTACCTGAGAAATCAGGGAATCTTTGTCTTCTCCTATCTGGACGACTGGCTCATCAGGGGTCAGACATGCCAGGAGGCCAGACAAGCCACCCTTCGGACTATTGCTCTTCTTCAAAACCTGGGGTTTGTCATAAACTTCGCAAAGTCCACTTTGCTCCCCTCCCAGAACTTGGAGTTCATAGGGGCAAGGTTAGACACTCTGCTGGCAAAGGTGTTCTTGCCAGAAGACAGAGCCCAAAGACTGATAAACTTGGCAAACCAGTTTCTCAGCAGGTCACTGGTCTCCGCCAGACTCTGCCTGAGGCTTCTTGGCCACATGGCTTTGACAGTACATGTGACCCCCAATGCCGGGCTCCATATGAGGCCTGCACAATGGTGCCTTCGAACTCAGTGGTCACAGGCCACAGGCAGCCTCAGAGACAGAATAAAGGTGTCCAGACAATTTCTGAACTCCCTCCGCTGGTGGCTGCACCCACCCAATCTACTGCAAGGGGTGCCTTTTCAGGTTCCTAGGTTCACAGTGGTGTTGACCACGGATGCCTCCCTGCAGGGCTGGGGGGCTCATTGTCTAGGCAAGTGCACCCAGGGCCTGTGGTCTCCCTGGGAGGCCACACAGCAGATCAATCTACTGGAACTCAGGGCTATTCGTTTGGCCCTCAAAACTTTCTCTCAAACACTGGCTCATCAGTCTGTCCTAGTTCAAACGGACAAACAAATAGCCATGTTTTATGTGAACAAGCAGGGCGGAACTGGGTCCAAGCTCCTTTGTCAGGAGGCACAGGACCTCTGCTTGTTTGCTCTCAGGCATAACATGCTCCTCAAGGCAGTGTATCTACCTGGCCAGGACAACTACCTGGCAGACAGGTTGAGCAGGATTTTGCAGCCCCATGAATGGCAGCTCCATCCCTTAGTGGTTCAGAAGATTTTCCTGAAATGGGGACTTCCAACCATAGATCTGTTTGCCAGTCCATCGAACAGACAACTGACAAGGTTCTGTTCCAGACAACCGCATCCTCTGCGGCTGGCAGCAGATGCTTTTCTGATTTCCTGGTCCCAGGGCCTCCTGTATGCGTTTCCTCCCACGCCCTTGGTGGCCCGAACTCTGTTCAAAATTCTTCAGGACAAGGCCTCGGTCCTGCTGGTGGCTCCCAGATGGCCGAGCCAGCCTTAGTTTCCACTTCTGCTTCAGCTGGCAGTGGATCCCCCACTGCCTCTGGGGTTGCAACCCGACCTTCTCTCTCAGGATCAGGGTTCCCTTCTGCACCCCAATCTCAAAGCTCTCAATTTGATGGCCTGGAGGCTGCAAGGGTAGTTTTGGCTCCCTGGGGCCTACCTCAGGAAGTTGAGGAGGTTGTTCTAGCCTCTAGGAAGCAGTCCACTAGGAAAACCTATGCCCTGAAATGGAAAAGGTTTTCTGTGTGGTGTCAGCTACGTACAGAAGATCCTTTCTCCTGTGCTGTGCCAGTAGTGCTTCAGTACCTACTGCACTTATCAAATCAGGGACTTAAGTCCAATTCTGTTCGGGTCCACCTCTCAGCTTTAGCAGCTCACCACTCACTGGTGGAAGGACATTCTCTGTCGGTACACCCCTTGATGTCCCGGTTTCTCAGAGGCTTGCTCTTGCTCAAGCCTCCAATCCGTCCTCCTGCTCCTGAGTGGGAGCTGAATGTGGTCTTACAGCAACTGACTCGCCCACCTTTTGAGCCGATGGCTACTTGTCCTCTCCGCTTCCTGTTCTGGAAGACACTTTTCTTGGTAGCCCTAACCTCGGCCAGGCGAGTGAGTGATCTTCAGGCCTTGGTCTGTGACAGGCCTTACACCCGCTTCTTTAGGAACAGGGTAGTCCTTAGGACTCATCCAAAGTTCCTCCCAAAAGTTGTCTCCTCCTTCCACCTTAACCAAGAGGTGGTTCTTCCAACATTCTTCCCTAGGCCTCATGCGAGCCAGGCTGAAGCAGTTCTGCATACCCTGGACTATAGGAGGGCCTTATCCTTCTACCTTGACCGTACGCAGGGACATAGAAGGGCTACTCAGCTCTTCATATCTTTTGACCCTAATAATTTGGGGTTAGCTGTGTCCAAGCGTACCTTGTCCACCTGGGTAGCTGACTGTATCAGCTGGGCTTACAAGGCAGCTGACCTTCCTTTGCAGGGTCGGGTCACGGCCCATCGTGTCAGGACAATGGCTGCCTCAGTGGCTCACCTCCACTCTGTACCGTTGATGGACATCTGCAGGGCTGCAACTTGGTCCTCAAGTCAGACTTTTGCGGCCCATTACTGTCTGGAGAGGGAGTCCCGTAGGGACAGTGCTTTTGGCCAGGCAGTACTCCGGAATCTCTTTGAGGTTTAGGCAACTCCTGCCCTCCAGCCCTCCGTTGGGCTACCGGTGGAGGTTCTTTCAGTGAAAAGCCTTTCTTTGATGCTGGGACTAGAGGGAGTTCTCTTGTTCAGCCTGGGTTCCCTGGTAGCCCAGAGCTAGGGAGTCACCCATATGTGAGGACTGACTTCCTGCTTGGTCCTGGAGAAAGAGTAGTTACTCACCTGTAACAGGTGTTCTCCAGGAACAGCAGGAATCAGTCCTCACAACCCTCCCTCCTCCCCTGGGAGTTGCAGTTGTACATAGTTTATTTTTTTACATTTTTGTGTGCTGTTTTTAGCTATGTCATTTGACTGAGCAAGATGGCACCTTTAGGCGGGAAGGGAACCGCGCATGCCTGCCTGCATTCCCAAAGGCTTTCATGGAAAGCTGGGGAAATGCTCCGCAAGGGCTCTATCGACGTCGATGTCACCCATATGTGAGGACTGATTCCTGCTGTTCCTGGAGAACACCTGTTACAGGTGAGTAACTACTCTTTATGTGAACACCACAAGAAGCATTAACACATTAGTTAAAAAAATGAGAAACTTAGCTCGTGAGATGGCAAATGCCAAGTCCCCGAAATCCACTCCCGGCATGCAATGCTGTTATAGGAACTTGTCTGGAGGTTGGTCGGTAATCCCAAAAGAAATAGGTGCGACACAGAACTGTGTGTCAAACTCATAACATTGTAACGAGCTTTGCCTCAGGTGCACTAATTGAATGGGTTCCTTCTCTGAACGCTGAAGTCTTTTGGGATTCCCAACCAACCTCCAGACAAGTTCCTACAACGGCACTGCACACCAGGAATGGATTTCGGGTACTTGGTGGTCACCATCTCACGAGCTAAGTTTCTCACTTTTTAACTGTGTTACGCTTCTTGTGATGTTCACATATAATTTGGGTGTTTTCTCACCCTTTAAAGAATAAAAAGGAAAGTTTGTTTCCAAAAAGGAGTAGTTCCGTTCATAACAAACATTCAAAAAAAAAAATCCTAGCCACATCAGTGAATTTCAGGGGTTGGTGGCAGACTCACCTTATACCCGGTTCACCATGATAAGGTGGTCCTTAGGACTCACCCCCATTTCATGCCAAAGGTGGTGTCTCCTTTCCATCTCAATCTGTTTACCTTTTTGTCTTTTTCCCTAGACCGCATTCCTCTAGGGCAGAGGCAACCCTCCATACCCTTGACTGTAAACGGGCCTTAGCATTCTGTCTTCAAAGGACAGCTGAGCACCGTAAAGGCTCTTAGTTATTCATCTCCTTTGATCCCAGTTACTTGGAGTTGCCAGTATCCAAACGTACTCTTTCTAAATGGATTGCAGATTGCATTTCATTTGCTTATGATAAGGCAGGACTATCCCTTGAAGGTCATGTCACTGCCCATAACGTTTGTGCCATGGCTGCATCCACAGTAAACATACATTCTGTTGCCATTGATGAAATTTGCAAAGCAACCACATGGTCTTTGGTACATACCTTTGCGGCTCATTACTGTCTTGACAAGTACTCCTGCCGGGATGCCAGGTTTGGTCAGACTATACTC
Source organism: Ichthyophis bannanicus (assembly GCA_033557465.1). Taxonomy (NCBI): domain Eukaryota; kingdom Metazoa; phylum Chordata; class Amphibia; order Gymnophiona; family Ichthyophiidae; genus Ichthyophis; species Ichthyophis bannanicus. The sequence continues at coordinate 1,356,077,537 of CM066031.1, forward strand.
CAGCACCTCTTTCAGACTTAGGGCAACTCCTACCCTCCGTCCCAGAGGTTTTCGATGCCAGACATCCATGAAGGATCCATGCCCTTATGGGGACATTTTTCTGGCATCTGGGAGTCCCATATGTGAAGACTACATTCCTGCATGTTCCTCGAGATAGAGTAGTTACTCACCTTCAACAGGTGATCTCCGGGAACAGCAGGAATTTAGTCTTCACACCCCACCCTCCTCCTCTAGGAGTTATAGGGTTTCTCTCTCTCTCTCTATTCTCTGCTTTCATCTCAGCTACAAACTCAACTGAGGAGGGAGAGTCACACAGGCGGGAAGGCAGCAGCCCAGGCATAGGGGAATGCTCCCAAAGGCTTTCCTATTGGATGCTGGGGAGCGTTCCTGCGTAGGCCCCTTCGGTACCGACATTATCCATATGTGAAGACTAAATTCCTACTGTTCCTGGAGATCACCTGTTACAGGTGAGTAACCACGCTTTATCCACATGTGTGTGTCTCATTTTATAAAATAACAGAATGTCAACATTCTGTAACCTAGGTGTAGCAATTACTCCTGCCCTAGAGCAGGCATAACTGGCCACACCTAGATCTGTGCAGGGGCGCTTGTACATCATATTATTCTGTAACATACATGTGTCCTTCGAGACTGCACCTATGCTCTGCCTCTGTGCAGGCCCCTACCAAACATGCGTGTATTGGGCAATTCCGTGTGCACTTGCAGAATAGTGACCAGCCAAAATGCATGCAGAATTACCCATTCACATGCATAAGTCCTGTAAAATAAGGACTTGTGCACATAAGTGTGTATATTTCCATAGTGTCCTTATAAAATCACCCCCTTGATGTCCTCTCAACTCTAGATTTTCAGGACACATTTTGGTGGTAGGGGACAAGAGGAGTTGGGCACTGATATTTTTTTTTCTGCATCCACATATTCCAGAAAGACAAGTGCACAGCTGTCATCCCCTAGTAATGTTTGGTTGTGCATCAGTTTCTACATCCAATTCATGCCCAATATGTAAGACATATCTGGGCTTCCAGGTGGATTATGATACCTGTATTTTGGGGATGCAAGTATTCCATGAATATACACTTGTGATTGTTTATTTTACCATGTTTATATGCCGCTTTATCTTAGAGTCAAAGCGGTTTATTGTTAACTTAAACTTATAGAACGTTTACATGGAACACATTATACATTGAACTTTTATGCTTCCATTGGGTATAAATATAACTAGGAAAGGAGAACCTTTCTTCCGGGTAGGGAAGATAGCTTTATAACATAAATATTAACAAGATTGATTGATCTGTCTCTGAGTGTGGTAAGTTTTTCTTCCAAAGTGCTCTAGGAGTAAGTGTGTTTTGAGTCTCCTACTAAAACCTGTTATTTCATCTACAGCTCTTATATCTTCTGGGAGTGCATTTCAAATGGAGAGTGCATATAATGAGAAGGCTCTGTTGCAGGCAACTTGACTGCTTTTCACCTTTAAAGTTCGAATGGTGAATGTATTTAGTGTGTTATCTGGTGTTTTTTGTAGTAAGGATTGAAGGCTGTCTGAGGACAAATTGTGTGATATCTTGAATATGGTAAGTAGTGTTTTATATTTTATATTTATTAATACTGGAAGCCAGGGTAGTTGTTGAAGTACGGGCATGTTATGGACATATCGTGATGCGCTATATATGATGTGGGTGTTTGTGTTCTGGGCCATCTCTAGCAGGTGCAGAGCATACTTCGGAATTTCTTGGTAGATTATGTTGCGGTAGTCAAGATGTGGAGATGATATGGCCTAGAATACTGTTTGGAAGTCACTGGTGTCGAATACTGGGCGTAGGTGTTGCAGTATCCTTATTTTATGGTACACAGGCTTTGTAGCTTTGCACATGTATGATTGTAGGGTTAATCGCCGGTCTAAAGTGTTTCTCTGGTAAAATAGAGAACTTCTGGGGGTTTTTTGTAATTCATGGATAGATTGTGTTCCGATAGCCAGTATGCAGTTTATTATTAGTGTGTAAACTGGTCAGGCTCTGGACAAAGGTGCATAAATCATGATCTGTGTATATATGTCTGTGTATATATGGTAAAAGACATTGTAAACCTGTATAATTGAGCATAATGGTTGTATGTACATATTGAATAGTAGTGATAGGGAGTATCCTCGTGGCTGTCCTTGATGATGCTTAAAGGGAGTAGATTTGTGTGCTCCTATTTTTACTTGATGTTGACGTTGTTTTAGATAAGAATGGAACCATTCCAATGTTGTATTATGTAAACCCATGGTTTGTAGTCGCAATATTAGTATGCTGGGATTGAGTCAAAGGCTGCTGATATGTCTAGGAATATTAGAATAAACCTTTGTTGTGGCTTTTCTGTGCTTTTTCTGATTGTAAGAGCGCTGTTAAGTGTCTCTACTCTGTGATTGGGTCTGAATCCATGTTGTTGTGGGTCTAGAAGTGCGTAAGAATTGATATAATGTTGTAGCTGGTATTAGACTGCTTTCTCAATTATCTTTGCTAGGGAATGGTAGGCTGGAGATGGGTCTGTAGGAGCTTGAATGCTTTCAGTCTAGTGAGGCACCTTTCAGTATAGGTCGGACAGATGCACATTTCAGGTGTGCTGCCACCTAATAGATTTTGGTTTCCAATCATGGGCGTAGATTGGGGGGGGAGCAGTGCCCCCCAAACGTGCTGGCTCTCGTGTTGAAAATGCTACAGCCTACCCCCCCTCCCCCACCAGTGGCAGTGCTGCCGCTGCAGAAACAGAAAAGCAGCAGCAGTGGTGGTGCTGCGGTTGGGGTGGGGCAGGCTGTAGCTGTTTCAGTGTAAGCCAGCTCATTTGGGGAGGGGGGGGGGCAATGCCGCTGCATTTTCTGTGTCGGCAGTGGCGGTCTCAGATAAAGAGAAAAAAAAACCTTGCAGCCTCTCCCGAGATGAGAAGTCTGGTCTGGAACCGCCCTTCTCTGATGCATGCTTTATGTCAGAGGGGGTGGGACTAGACTACACTTCCTAGCACAGAAGTGCATAGAGCTGTGTGAGGTTTTTTTCCTTTTTTAATATCTGACACTGCCGTTGCAGATGCAGCAAAAATGGTGGCGGGGGAGGGGTTGTGGAATGGTTGGAAGGGAAATGCTGGGCAGATGGACGTGAAGGAGGGTGGAGGTGGAATGGCCGGAAGAGAAATGCTGTGCAGATGAACATGAAGGGGTGGGAGGGATGGAATGGCTGGAAGGGAAATGCTGTGCAGATGGACATGAAGGGGTGGGAGGGATGGAATGGCTGGAAGGGAAATGCTGTGCAGATGGACATGAAGGGGTGGGAGGGATGGAATGGCTGGAAGGGAAATGCTGTGCAGATGAACATGAAGGGGTGGGAGGGATGGAATGGCTGGAAGGGAAATGCTGTGCAGATGGACATGAAGGGGGGTGGGGGTATAATCGCCAGAAGGGAAATGCTGGGCAGCTGAACACAAAGGAGGGTGGGGGTTCTAATGGCTAGAATGGAAATGCTGGGCAAATGTTCATTCATTTAGCAGGTTTTATATACCGCTTTTCAATTAACTATGTACAGTAACATTTAACTATGTTCAGCATATTTAATTATTTCTCCGGGAACAACAGGAAGTCAGTCCTCACAAATGGGTGACGTCAGCACTGACTGAGTCCTCGCGGAAGCATCCCGCCAGTTTTCAAAGAAAACCTTTGGGAGATGCCACCATGCATGTGTGGTTCCCTTCCCACCCAAGGGTGCCATCTTGCTCAGTCTCCTTTTTCACACGGAGCCCTTCAGACATTCGTCTGGCTTGTCCCCGGAAAAAGTTGAATTTTTTCTCTCCGAGTTTCATTCTTACCTCTGGTATTGCACCGGTACTCTTCCTGCCTGCCGACCTTGTTGCCTTGGCATCGAGTTCAGTCCCCTTTTGTAGTCTTTCGTTCTTTTCTTTCTTGGCGTCTTTGCGCCTTTCTTTCCCCACTGGCAGCCCGGAGAGTCTTTGACCTCACAGGGATACATTTTTCCCCCATGGTTACCAGTGGCTTTAAGAAGTGTGATCAGTGCTCTAAAGTTATGTCTTTGACCGAAACACACGACTGTTGTCTCCGCTGCCTTGGGCCAGACCACGACCTGGCGGCCTGCAGTCTCTGCAAGAGGATGTCCAGTAAGGCTCTAAAGAGCCGCCAGCAGCAGCATGATAAGTTTTCCCCCAAGTCCCTGGTTCCTCCGAAGGCCAGGGCCTTGTCTAAGGCCTCAACATCTCAGGCGGAACCTTCTGAGCCCGAGCCGTGTCGTGGGTCTTCAGAAAGGGAGTCCCCCTCAAGGAAACCCAGGAAGAAATCCTTGAAGGCGGCTTCCTTGGATGGTTCCGACCGGCCAGATGCTCCCCGGGCCCGGTCCCGGTCCCGCAGTCGAAGGTGTTCATCTGAGGCATCGGAGAAGGAGTGGCCTGTGAAGGTTCCCCAGAAAGATTCAACAGTGGACTGGCCTCAGTCCCCAGACACTGTCCTCGTCGAGGATTCCCCTTCGGGGGAGCCAGTGTCGGGCCTGAGTCCCTTGGTGCCTGTGCCGAAGGCTGCAAAGCCTTCTGGTCTGGAGTCCAGAATGGTGGCCCTGGAGCACAATTTGTCTGCCTTCATGGACCAGCAGCGGGCGCTGTTGTCCAGCACGACCGGTTCATCTGCCCCGACCACCGGGCCCTGGACATCCAAGATGTCCATGGAGGCCGAGCAGATCCTCAGCAAAGGTTGCGATCCGAGTCCCACTCAACGGGACCGTGGCCATCCCCGGCAAGTTTGCCAGCCACTGGCCACAGGGCATCGGGGGCCCTGAGGCCCACGGAGCAGCTCTCTTACGAGTCCTCAACGGACTACTCCGAATGGGAGATGGAGGATGAAGAGTCCCCCGATACTCGTCACCACTGCGACGTCCCATCGGACTCTCCCGTCTCGAGCCTCGATGGCGTTCCCCGCCCAAGGACATGGGCTTCTTTGATTTTGTCAAGGACATGTCTAAGGTCCTGGTGTTCCCGACCGAGTCGGAGGAGGACTCTCGGGCGGATGAGTTGGAAATCCTCTAGTACGAGGCCTCTCCATGGAAATCACTCACGGTGCCCACCCCTCCCGTCCTGGAATGGCTGATGCTTCGGATGTGGGAAGACACTGGCCTCAGTGCTGGTGGTGAACAAATGGCTCAACTTGATGTAGCGAGTCTGCCGGAGCCCGGGCTTCCAAAAGTCACAGCTGCCGCATAACTCCATGGTGGTGGAGTTGGCCATGCGTCGGCTGAAAAGCCAGAAGATGCCCCCCTCAGTGTCCCCCGGCAGGGAGGTCCGCACCCTGGATGCCCTCGGCAGAAAGTGCTACCAGGGCTCATTGCTCATCAGCCGCATCCAGGCCTACTAGCTGTACATGGGCATGTACTTGAGAGACCTGGCGAAGAAACTCGCTGGGTTCTCGGCCTGTCTCTTCAAGAAACCCTTGCAGCAGATCAAGAACCTGACCAAGGCTGTCCGTGAATGTTCCAAATTCATGTCTCGAGCGGCCTATGACAGGTTCGAGTTGGTGGCTCGAGTAGCAGCAGCTGGCATTGGTGCATGCCGCCAAGCTTGGCTATAGTAGTCCGACCTCGAGCAGTGGGTTCAGGACAAATTGGTCGATGTCACCTGCCAAGGAGAGAGCCTCTTTGGCAAACCCATGACCGATAAGGCTGCCAAGCTGGATACTGAGTTCATGACTAGGACCAGGCTCTCTTAAACCCCCCCCCCCCCAAAAAAAACCCTCTGCCCCTCCCTGACGGAAGGGCTTAGGTAAAAAGTCCTTCTACCCGAGGAAAGGAGCTGCTTACAGAAACTACCCACCTTATCAAGCCTCCCCAGCTCCCCAAGAGGGTCAGCAGGCCAAGGGACCGGGGCATGGCCCATGAAAGCAGAAGGCTCCAAAACCCCAGGCACCGGCTCCGGTCCAGCCAGGGGGGTTTTTTGACTCCTTGAGCATAGCCTATCTACCCCAAGGAGATCAGCAACCCACAGGGGGACGTCTGGCCCTCTATGCCCAGAGGTAGGTGACCATCACCACCGATTCCTGGGCACTAAGGGTAGTCAGGGATGGTTACCTCTTCCACCTGACTCAGACACCTCCCCCTTATTTACCAGGAGAACCCCTCAGGTCTTCCCTCCACCAGGACTTTCTTCTGAAGGAGTTGGCAGGTCTTCTCAAGGACAAAGCAGTGGAACGGGTACCCCATCATCTCAAGGGCAAGAGGTTCTATTCCAGGTACTTCCTCGTGACAAAAAGAACAGGTGGCCTAAGGCCCATCCTCGACCTGCGCAACCTCAACAAATTCCTGGTGAGAGAAAAGTTCAAGATGCTCTCCCTTGGAACATTGCTGCCCTATCTCCAGCAGGGAAACTGGCTATGCTCCTTAGACCTCAAAGTTGCTTATACCCACATCCTCATCCACCCCAACCACAGGCAGTACCTGCGGTTCGTAGTGGGGGGCAGGCATTTTCAGTACAGGGTGCTCCCCTTCGGCCTAGTCTCGACCCCAAGAGTTTTCACAAAATGCCTGGCAATCATGGCCGCCTTCCTCTGGCTCCAGGGGGTCTTCGTATTTCCCTACCTTGATGACTTGCTCATAAAGGGAGGCAAAGCCTCAGAGGTGCAGCAGGCCACCGCATGCACCATCCAGGTTCTGCAGTACTTGGAGGTTGTCATAAACTACCCCAAGTCTCACCTGCTCCCGACACAGTGTCTGGAGTTCATTGGGGCAAAGATTGACACACTCCAGTCGAAGGCTTTCTTGCCCAGGGACCGAGCAGATCATCTCAGGACTCTGGCTCGGGACATACAGTGCCACCCCTTGGTGCCCGCTCGGCTTCTCCTGCGCCTCCTCAGGCATATGGCCTCCACGGTCCATGTCACCCCCAACGCTTGCTTCCACATGAGGGTGGTGCAGTGGTGTCTCTGGGACCAGTGGTCTCAGGCCATGGGCCACCTCCGAGACTGAGTTTCTGTGACCCGCAAACTGGCAGATTCTCTGGTCTGGTGGCAGTCTCCCCAGCATCTCAAGACGGGCATGCCTTTTCAGGCCCCAGGCCCCAAGCCCCTCAAAGGTCCTCACCATGGATGTCTCCCTGCGTGGATGGGAAGCCCAGTGCAGAGATCTCCACAGTCAAGGCAACTGGTCACTGGACGAGAGCACCCAGATAAACCTCCTGCAGCTCCAAACCATTCACCTAGCCCTGAAGGTTTTCTGTCACCACCTGTGTCGGTCCAGATGGACAATCAGGTGGCGATGTTCTATGTGAACAAACACGGGGGCACAGGGTCTTGTACCCTTTGTCAGGAGGCTCTGGTCCTCTGCTCGTATGCAGACCAACAGGGTATCCTCCTGTGAGCTGTGTACCTGCCAAGCCAGGACAACCTGTTGGCCGACAGGCTCAGCAGAGTTCTTCAGCCACAAGAATGGCAGCTGGACCCCAGGGTAGCCAGTCAGCTTTTCCAGCTCTGGGGGGAACTTGTGATGGACCTGTTCGCCAGCCCGGACAACTTTCAGTTGCCCCGCTTCTGCTCCCGGCAGGCCCACCCCTCCAAGGTGGCAGCGGATGCATTCCTGCTCTCATGATCAGAAGACCTCATGTACGCCTTCTCTCCTATGCTGCTGATCACCAAGAACTTGTTCAGGACTCTCCGCGACAGGGCCTCACTCATCCTGATAGCTCCTCGGTGGCCCAGGACACCGTGGTTCATGCTGCTTCTACAGTTGATGGTGGAGACCCCCATCCCCTTGGGGCCCTCCCTGGGACTCCTATCTCAGGAGGGGAGCTCTCTCCATCCCATCCTGGGGTCCCTGTCACAGCGTGGCTGCTGAGAGGGTGACTCTGGCCCCTTTCAGCATTCTGATTGAGGTGAAAGACATTTTGCTGGCCTCTCACAAAGCCTCTACTAGGAAGGCTTACGCCCTCACAAATGGTGCAGGTTTTCTGTTTGGTGCGTCAAACAGGGGGCTGACCCTTTCTCCTGCCTGGTGGCTCTGGTGTTACAGTGCCTTCTCCATCTCTCTCAGTCCGGGCTCAAGTCTAACTGTCTGAGTGCACCTTAGTGCCCTGGTGGCGCAGCACCATCCGGTGGATGGTAAGCCCTCTCAGTCCAACCGTTGGTGACCCATTTTCTTTGGAGCATGCTCTTATCAAAGCCCCTGGTTCCCCCTCTGGCAACCGAATGGGACTTCAATGTAGTGTTGGGGCAGCTCACTTGCCCACCCTTCGAACCTCTGGCTACCTGCCACCTTCGCTACCTCTCTTGGAAGGTGGCTTTCCTGGTTGCGCTTACCTCCGCTCGCAGAGTTAGCGAACTTCAGGCCCTTGTGGCGGAGGCGCCCTATACCAGGTTCTACAAGAACAGAGTGGTGCTTTGCACGCACCCCAAATTCCTGCCAAAGGTAGTGTCACCCTTCCATCTCAACCAGGAAGTGGTGCTCCTTACCTTCTTTTCCCAGACCTCACTCTAGTCAGGCAGAGACTGTCCTCCACACCTTGGACTGTAAGAGGGCTTTGTCCTTCTTTATCCAATGCACTCAGGGCCACCGCAAAGCCTCTCAGCTTTTCATCTCCTATGACCCCAGTATGTTGGGGGAGGCGGTGACCAAGCGTATGCTGTCCACATGGGTAGCGGACTGTATTGCCCTTGCTTATGAGCTGGCGAGGCTCCTGCTGGAAGGCAGCATCATGGCTCACTGTGTCAGGGTTATGGCTGCTTCGGTGGCAAACTTGTGCTCCGTCCATATGTGGGAGGATGCTTTCTAGGAAGATGTCCTTGTTGAATCGTTTGAAGCATCTTTTTCTATGTTGATGGGTGGGTTGGGTGGTTGAGGGGGAGATTAAAGCTAACTAGTTTATGGTCAGACCAATGCACTGGCTAGATTTGTACCGATTGGGGGGCCTGTGTGTATTGTGTGGTTGTTTGTGAAGATTAAGTCAATGGTATTGCCTTTGTTGTGTGTAGGGAGTAGTACGACCCGAGATAGGTCTATGGCCGCCTAGGAAAGAGATGGCCCTTTTTGATTGGACTGAGGGGAGGTTGAAGTTTCCTAGGATGAGGAGAGGTTTTTGTTAGATTTGGTATTCACAAGTATTTTTTCCAGTATGTTTGATAGGTCAGTGGCAGAGGTGGTTAGCGTTCTGTATGCGAAGTAGATTGTCGTTTGTTATGGTAAGGAAGTCTGCTTCATCTGTGCTTTCAGTTGAGTGGCACCTGAAGTGAAGTTGTGTCATGGCTATGATCATGACTCCTCCACGTCTTTGGTGTGATCCTAGGCAGTGGAAGAGTTGGTTCAGAAGAACGATGACTGTGTCTGGTGAGCCAGGTTTCAGTTATACAGAGGATATCAAATTGGTGGGTTTCTTGTAGGTCTCTGATGACAGGGATTTGTTCCTTACTGAGCGTGAGTTTATAAGTACACATTTGAGAGTTTGTGATGGGGTGCTTTGTACTGTGGTTGGTGGGGTGTGGTAGTTTGTTTATAATGCGTTGTGTGTTATGTAGTTTGGTGTGTTGGTGTTTTATGTTTATGTAGTGGGGTGGTGTATTTGTCGTAGGTGGTGGAATGTGTGGGGTGTGTGTGTTGTGGGTGTTAGCTAGTAGGAGTAGTATAACCAGGATGTAAAGAATGACATACAGTGGCAGCATGATGGTAGAGAGTTGGTGGATGCGGGTTCTTGATGGATGGATTCCTTGTAGCGTGCTTCTTGTGAGCAGATGATGGGTTCTCTAGGAGGTCGGTGCAATTGGATGTTTTAGAGTCCCAGTTTCTGTGGTATCTGTTCTTGAGCACAAGGCTTGGTATGGAGGCAGAGGGTGTTGTCCTAAAGGTCCGGATTCTGTGTTGCCGATACTTGGATGTGATGTGGGCAGGTTTGCAGGGTAGTAAGTGGTCCTCACCCAAGGGCCCTTTGGTGCGGGCCCGCCCTGGGTGAGCTGCAATTTTAACTGTTCTGTGGTCACAGTTGGATAAGGTGTGCAGCAGGGATGAGTTCCATGCTGTTCTGTCCTATGGAGTCCTTTGTGTACAGCTCATGGCATCGAAACAGAGCAGAAGCAGATCTGGTAGTGCGCTGAGGAGTCCGATTTGGTGTATGTGTGTATGTGTGTGTGAGTGAGAGGTTGCTGCAGGCTTTACTGGGCACCCCGGGTGAATGGCGATTTCAGTGTTGGACACGAAGAGGGAGCAGAAGGCAGATGCTGAATAGGAAGTGTGGAGGGGATGGCACAGGGCAGATGCTGGACACAAAGGGAGGTGAAGGGCGGATACTGGACACACTGTAGGGGTGGAAGGCAATGCAGGACATAGATAGTGGGCTAATGCTAGACATGGGGTAGAGAGCAGAGGCCAGACACGGGATTGGGATCATAAAGGGATGAGGGCAGGTAGCTGCAGAACACAGGATAGGGGTCAAAGGGGATACATGGCAGATGTTGGACACAAAATGGGAGAGTGGAAGGTAGATGCTGGACATTGGATGAGAGAGAGAGAGGGAGATGCTGGACAGAGGGTGAGAGAGAGGGGTAATACTGGACATGGGGGGATAGAATGAGAAAAAGGGGAAAGGCATGAGATTGGGGAGCGAGGGGGAAACTTGACAGGTCATGACAGAAGTGTACACATACTGAACGTAGGGAGGGTGAAAAAAGGAAAGAGTTAGTTAAAGAATGGGGAATAAGTGGCTGGGGAAGGCTAGAGAAATGGAGTAAGAGGGCTGTGTTAAAGACTGAAAAGTGGTAGGTTGGTGTGGTAAAAAGAGGGAGATTGAGAACTGAACATAAAAAGGAGAAATGAAACCTGAGTTGATAGAGAAAAATAAAGAAAGCTGAAAGGAAAATATCAATGTTAGAGATGGATATAGGAGATCAAGTGAAGAAGACAGGAGTGGAGAAAAGTGGCATGTGGATTGCAAACTCTGGAAAAGAGAATTAAGAGAAGACGGGATGCAGAAAGCAGATTACCGGGACAAAGGCAATTAGAAAAATAAAATTGCTAGATGATTAAGGTAAAGAATTAATTTTCAGTTTAATGATTGGAATATCAGTTTCTGAATTTTATATACACCATTCTTATATTTGGCACAGTATTGGGGAAAATGCATCACTTTCTATTTCTTGGGTTGCACTGCATGCAGAGCCTGGCTTATTGGGGTTTCATTTAATTTTTTTTACATATTTCTAATTTGAGTTTGTTAAAATTTATTCTGTACTTGGTGAGGGGTCTAACTGTGTTCTGCTTGTATGACTGAGACCATGTGTTCTGTTAGCATGGAGTTTCTATATAGGAACTGTAGTATTCTGGCTTTTTCAATTTTCCGAAAAGGTGTAAGGATGTTCAAAGGCCCACTGCAATATTTATGGCGCTGCTCTTTTCCGGGTAGGCTCCTTATTGTGTAAATTTTAGAAGCTGGTGTCATTATGGTATGGTAGATTTGCATTATAGGTCTTTAGTAGGGTTTTGTGTTAGTTCACAATCTGCCTGGTATGGGAGAGGCTGTTAATGAGATGACACCAGAATCTGATTTATTTTTTCTTGTATGTTGGGTTCTGTGATGAAATGTCCTAGTTCTGCTCTGCATCTGCTGTTAGAAGAGGGATTTCATTGGACACAAAATTGATGTTCAAAAAGAAAGAGAGAGAAACATATTTTTATTTTTGTCCCTAGGCGTGTGAGCACATTACATCTACTTTGTTTTTTAAAAAATATATATTTAAGAATTTAAGTACATAAGAAATGCCATACTGGGTCAGACCAAGGTCCATCAAGCTCAGTATCCTGTTTTCAGCCGTGGCCAATCCAGGTCACAAGTACCTGTCAGATTCTCAAAAAGCACACAAGTTCCACAGTGCTGGCTGGTATTGGGGTAAGCAGTAGATTACCTGGGTCCTCTTTAATAATGGTTTATGGACCTTTCCTCCAGAAACTTGCCCAAACCTTTTTTTAAACCCAGCTAAACTAACAGCTTTTACTACATCTGGATAAATATAAATCTATCTGGTAACGAATTTCAGAGTTTGATTACATGTTGAATGAAATAATATTTTCTCTTATTAGTCTTAAATGGGTTACATTGTAGCTTCATTGCTTCTCTAGTCTTTCTACTTTTTGATGACGTAAACAACTGATCTGTGTTTACCTATTCCACTCCATGAAGTGGAGGAGTGGCCTAGTGGTTGGGGCAAGGTACTTCAGGCCGGAAGGTCGGGGGTTCAAATCCCACCAGAGGACAGCAACCTTGGGCCGGAAGGACTGGGGTTCGGGGCTTCAAATCCCACCAGAGGACAGCAACCTTGGGCCGGAAGGACTGGGGTTTCTAGTCCCACAGGTGCTCCTTGTGGTCTTGGGCAAGCCACTTAACCCTCCATAGACCATGTTATCTCCAAGTTATAATGCCCTGTTCAATGTAATTTCATTTTGTTCAATGTAAACTGCACTGATGCAGAATAGCGCGGTATATAAGAGAATGTAAAAATAAATAAATAAATTTATAGACCTCTATCATATCTCCCCCTCAGCCATCTCTTTTCCAAGTTGAAGAGCCCTAACCTTTTAAGCCTCTCCTCATAGGGGTATCCTTCCATCCCCTTTACCATTTTTTATGCTCTTCTCTGTACCTTTCCTAATCCTGCTATATCCTTTTAAAGATATGGTGACCAGAATTGCACACAATATGCAAGGTGCGGTCGCATCATGGGACGATACAGAGACATTATAATTTCCTTGGTTTATTCTCCATCCCTTTCCTTATGATTCCTAGCATTCTATTTACTTTCTTGGCTGCCGCTGCACACTAGGCAGAGGGTTTCAGTGTATTATCCAGATGACGCCTAAATCTTTCTCCTGGGTGATGGTTTCTAAGGTGGTACCTTGCATCGTGTAACCAAAGTTTGGGTTGTTCTTTCCTTGGTGCACATAACTTTGCACTTGTCCACATGAAATTTAATCTGCCATTTGGACATCCAGTCTTCCAATTTGTCCAGGTCCTCTTGCAAGTTTTCACAATCCAATTGGGTTTTAACAACTTTGAATAATTGTGTGTCATCTGCAAATTTTATCACCTCACTCATTATTCCCATTGCCAGGTCATTTGTGAATATGTTAAAAATGAGCGGGCCCAGCATAGATCCCTGGAACACTCCACGATTCACCTTTCTCCATTGAGAAAATTGGCCATTTAGCCCTACTCTCTGCTTTCTATCTTTTAACCAGTTCCTGATCCCCAAACTGTACTGCCTCCAATCTAATGACTTTTTAATTTTGCCAAGCGTCTCACATGAGAGACCTTGTCAAAGGCTTTCTGAAAATCCAGATATACTCTATCAACCGACTCACCTTTGTCTGTTTGTTCACACCTTCAAAAAAATATAAGAGATGGGTAAGACAAGACCTTCCTTGGCTAAATCCATGTTGGCTTTTTCCCATTAAACCATGACTATCTACATGTTTGGTAATTTTATTCTTTATAATGGTTTCTACCATTTTGCCCGGTACTTACAGGTGTCAGTATTTTTGCCTGGTACTTACAGGTGTCAGTATTTTTTTTATCTTAGGGGTATGTTTACTAAATGGCGGTAGCGGCTTCCATGTGATATCTGAGCCGCGGCCCCATTGAAATCAATAGGGCTGCGACTCCGATATCGCACGGAAACCACTACTGCCATTTAGTAAACATACCCCTTAGAGTGCTAGACTAAATAATTTAACAGTTACAGTTATGCTGCATTTTAATTATATAGCCTGGGAATATGTTGCTTTCTTTTTTTTTGGCAAAGCCACTGAATGAGAACCTCTGCTCCCTCATAAGAACATAAGAGATACCATAGTGGGTCAGACCAAGGGTCAGACCAAGGGGCCATCAAGCCCAGTGTCCTGTTTCGAACAGTGGCCAATCTAGGTCAGGTTCTGGAAAGGTAGAACGATGCCATGCTGCTTATCACAGGAGTAAGCCGTGGATTTCCCCAGTCCCCTTTAATAGTTGTTTATGGACTTTTCCTCCAGGAAGTTATCCAGACTTTTTTAAAAGCCACCTCCACTAACAGCTTTTACTATATCCTCCGGCAACAAATTCCAGAGTTTGATTATTCATTCAGTGAAAAAATATTTTCTCTGATTAGTTTTAAATGTGCTACATTGCAGCTTCATTGCACATCCCCTAATCTTTCTACTTTTTGAAGGAGTAAACAATCAATTGATACTTACTCGTTCCACTCCATTCATTTTGTAGACCTTTATTATATCTCCCCTCAGCCATCTCTTTTCAAGGCTTAAGAGCTCTAACTTTTTAAGCCTTTCCTTGTAAAGGTATCTGTTCATCCCCCTTATCATTTTGGTCGCTCTTCTTTATACCTTTTCTAATTCTGCTATATCCTTTTTTGAATATGGCCACCAGAACTGCACACAATATTTGAGGTGCAGTTGCACCATAGAGTGATATACTTTGTTTATTCTCCATTCCTTTCCTTATGTTTCCAAGCATTCTATTTGCTTCCTTGGCCGCCGCTGTACATTAAGCAGAGAATTTCAACGTATTGTCCAAGATGATGCCTAGATCCTTTTCCTGCGTGCAGAGCTGGTCCAAGGGTTTCTGCTGCCCTAAGCAGAAGCCCTGACATGCCGCACCCCCATGTACCACACTCCCCCCTTTCCTGTGCTGAGCTGCACTGTTGCTTATTCTGGCAGCGGGTTCGGGGGGGGGGGCAGCTTGGTGGCAGCAGCAGGCCATATGCTTCAGCACACATGATCTGCCGCTTCTGACCCCTCTGACACAACTTCAGGGGGTCAGAAGCAGCAGGCCATGTGTGCCAAGGAACATGGCCTGCCATTGCCGCTGAGCCGACCCCACTGCCAAAATCAGTGGTAGTGGGGGGTAGCGGTGTGTTGTGGTTTGGCTCAGCTCAGCATGAGCGGGCAGCAGGCCATGTGTGCCGTGTGGCCCACGGAGGTCAGCCGCCCTAGGCAACTGCCTAGGTTCACCAAGTGTACGAGCAGGCCCTGCCTGGGTGGTGATTTCTAATGTGGAACCTTGCAACATGTAACTGTAGTTTGGATTGTTCTTCCCTAAATGCATAACTTTGCATGTGTCCACATTAAATTTCATCTGCCATTTGAATGCCCAGTCCATCCCTCACTTATTTGATACACTGGCTTCCTGTTCATCTTGTATGACAAGGGTGTTACAGGGATCTCAGTTATATTCATTGTTTAATATTTAATCTCCAGGAACAAGCAGGAATGTAGTCTTTACATATGGGTATCGTCGGTACCGACAGAACCTGCGTGGGAACACTCCCCAGCGTCCAACAGGAAAGCTTTTGGGAGCATTCCACAGCGCCTGCGTGCTGCCTTCCCACCTTTCTATCTCTCTCACTTCAGTTCTCCGTTTTCCACAAAGCCGACAGGACGTGTACCCTGTCACCACAGAAAATTTATTCTTATTCTTTTGTTTTTTTGTGGTCACGTCTGCCTTCATTTGACACCTACCGGTACCGCTGGTTCTCTTTTCTTCTTTTTCAAAAAAACCCCCTAGCTTTCTAAAAGATTTTTTCTTTCAGGGGCCTCTCCCCATTTGGTGCTAGGCGCCATTTTGGGCACTAGGCCCACTTTTCTTCAAACATGGAGAAGCCAGCTAGTGGTTTCAAGAAATGTTCTAACTATGGCGGTACTATATCCGTCACCGACACCCATGATTGGTGTCTTAAATGTTTAGGTTCTGAACATTGTCCATTGGAGTTTCTCTCCTGCAGAAAGATGACCAAAAGGGGCCTGCAGAATAGAGCTGCAAAACTCGGTACCCTTTTTGCCATGGATATGATGTCAGTTGCATCAACGTCTTCCAGAGCTTCATCTTCCTCCTATGGATCTCAGGTAACTAAACTTAAGTCTTCCAAGACTAGCCGGGCCTCAAAGGGTAGATCTCCTTCTAAGCATCGAGATGCCACTGGCATTGCCCTCGAGGAACGTTTACCGGCAAAACAGCCCCGGCGGGGGTCTTCGGTCTCCAAAGCATTAACGGGGCTCCAGGATGTTCAAGAGGCTTCCACCTCTGCAGAACTACTGGTGCCATGTTCTAGGGTCGTGGCCGCTTCCACCGGTACCAACACCCAGGCATCGGCAGGAGCGATGGATACGAGAATCCTCGCTATTGAACGCAGTCTAGCGACCCTCTTAGCAGCTTCGGTACCGCTAAGACCGCTACAGATGGTTCCACAGGTATCGGTACCGACATTGGTGCCGGTACCAAGTGCACCTGCCTCGGCGGGTATGCTTCCGCCCATGCTGAGCCTCGAGTCTATCTCAGGCATCGAAGGGCCGGTACGAGACACCCCGATACCGACTTTGAGCGGTACCAGTACCAAGCGTTCCACGAACACTGGTCAGAGATACTTCGAATCTTCCGATTCCGATGATTCTGATGACTCTACCGGTACTAGAGCCATCCTACCAGAGGATCCAACTCCTTCTCAACGCAGAATGTCTCCTCCAGAAGACATGTCCTTCTAGGATTTCATACATGATTTAGCCAAAGGTCTTTCAATCACGGTGATTCCAGAAAAGGAACCTAGGGCAGAAAAATTAAGAATACTATAATATCCTATGGCTCCTAAGGAAGCAGCTACGCTTCCCATTCACAAGATCTTACATGATCTTATGTTAAGGATGTGGGAAACTCCTTTAACGGTGTCTCCACATTCCCGACGCCTCAATACCATGTACCGAGTGCCAAGCTGTCCTGGCTTTCATAAGACTCAGTTACCACACCATTCAATGGTAGTGGAATCGGCCATGCGTAGAATTAAGAGTGCTAAAATGCATTCTTCTAATCCTCCAGGCCGGGAATCGAGGACACTCGATGCCTTTGGGCGTTGATGCTTCCAATCCTCCGTTATCAGCCAAGATCAGTTCCTACATTCCTTATATGGGTATGTTCCTGGAAGAAGTCGCACGAGACTTAGAGCTCATGAGTCCTAATATGTCTGAGGACAAAAGGGAAGTTTTCCTTACCCTGGTCAAGCACACCCAGAATGTCTCTAAATTCATGAACCATGCAACTTTTGATTGCTTTGAATGCATAAGCAGAACCTCTGCTATCCTCCATAGGTGCACGTCGTATTGCCTGGCTTCAGGCATCAGACTTAGAGCAGTGGGTGCAAGACAAGCTGGGAAACATTCCTTGTACAGGAGAAAATCTCTTTGGCAAGGACTGGCAGGACAAGGCTAATCAGCTTGAATCTGAAAATACTACCTTGAACAGACTATCAAAGTCTACAGCCAAACCAGCAAAGAAAAAGTCATTCAAGAAACCCTTTTTCAACAAAAAAAATAGGTTTTACCAATCATAACCCCATTTGGGCCATTATCCAGTTCATGTTCCCCAAAAGGGACAACAGAACAGACAACAAAGAAAGCCGCAAGCTCCCAGCAGACTCAGCCTCCTCAGGGGCTTTGACTCTTACCTAGAGAACTTAGTCATTCTGCCCCTGAAAGGACCAGAACCCTTAACAATTACAGGCAGGTTATGCCATTTTGCCAAAAGATGGCAACAAATAATATCAGAAAACTGGACTCTACATAAGAACATAAGATATGCCATACTGGGTCAGACCAAGGTCCATCAAGCCCAGTATTCTGTTTCCAACAGTGGACTATCTAGGTCATAAGTACCTAGCAGTTTCCCCAAGGGACACAGGTTCCACAATGCTTGTATTGGTTCAAGCATTGATATCCTGGGTCCCTTCTTAATAATGGTTTATGGACCTTTCCTCCAGGAACTTGTCCAAACCTTTTTTAAACCCAGCTACACTAACAGCCTTTACTACATCCTCCGGTAACAAATTCCAGAGTTTGATTACACGTTGAGTGAAAAAATATTTTCTTTTATTAGTCTTAAATAGTTTACCCTGTAGCTTCATTGCATGTCCCCTAGTCTTTCTATATTCTGATAAGGTAAACAATCGATCTACGTTTACCCGTTCCACTCCGTTCATTAATTTATAGACTTCTATCATATCTCCCCTCAGCCGTCATTTTTCCAGGTTAAAGAGCCCTAACCTTTTCAGCCTTTCTTCATAGGAGTATCCTTCCATCCCCTTTACCATTTTGGTGGCTCTTCTCTGAACCTTTTCTAAAATCGCTATATCCTTTTTAAGATACGGCGACCAGAATTGCACACAATATTCAAGGTGCGGTCTCACCATGGAACGATATAGAGGCATTATAATATCTTTTGTTTTATTTTCCATTCCTTTCCTTATCATACCTAGCATTCTATTTGCTCTCTTGGCCGCTGCTGCACACTGGGCCGA
The DNA here is from genome assembly GCA_033557465.1 of Ichthyophis bannanicus. NCBI lineage: Eukaryota > Metazoa > Chordata > Amphibia > Gymnophiona > Ichthyophiidae > Ichthyophis > Ichthyophis bannanicus. Next base: position 1,356,095,874 of record CM066031.1, read on the forward strand.
GGGTTTTAACATGGTATCCACAATGACGCCTAAATCTTTTTCCTGGGTGGTGGTTCCTAATGCGGAACCTTGCATCGTGTAACCATAGTTTGGGTTGTTCTTCCCTAGGTGCATAACCTTGCACTTGTCCACAGTAAATTTCATCTGCCATTTGATGCCCAGTTTTCCAATTTATCAAGATCCTCTTGCAATTTTCCACAATCCTCTTGGGTTTTAACAACTTTAAATAGTTTTGTGTCATCTGCAAATTTGATAACCTCACTCGTTATTCCACTTTCCAGGTCATTTATGAATATGTCAAAAAGCAGCGGACCCAGCACAGATCCCTGGGGTACACCACTATTCACCTTTCTCCATTGGGAAAATTGACCATTTAGCCCTACCCTCTGCTTTCTATCTTTTAACCAGTTCCTGATCCACAATAGTACACTGCCTCCTATCCCATGACTCTTTAGTTTTGCCAAACGTCTCTCATGAGGGACCTTGTCAAAGGCTTTCTGAAAGTCCAGATACACAATATCAACCGACTCACCTTTGTCCACCTGATTATTCACTCCTTCAAAAAAACATAACAGATTAGTAAGGCAAGATCTTCCTTGTCTAAAGCCATGTTGGCTGTCTCCCATTAGGTCATGACTATCTACATGCTGAGTAATTTTATTCTTTATGATGGTTTCTACCATTTTTCCCGGTACTGATGTCAGGCTCACCGGTCTGTAGTTTCCCGGATCACCCCTGGAACCCTTTTTAAAAATTGGTGTTACATTGGCGATCCTCCAATCTTCAGGTATTAGAGATGATTTTAATGATAGTTCACAGATTACTAATAGCAGGTCTGCTATCTCATATTTCAGTTCTTTCAACACCCTTGGATGTATACCATCCGGCCCAGGTGATTTGCTACTCTTCAGTTTATCTAATAGTTGTAATATATCTTCCCGATGTATCAATATTTCCTTCAATTCTTCCACACCTTTAAGTACCACTTCAGTCATGGGTAACATCCCTACATCTTCCTCAGTAAAGACTGAAGCAAAGAATTCATTCAGTCTCTCTGCTATCGCCTTGTCGCCTCTTAGTGCTCCTTTAACCCATTTATCATCTAATGGACCAACTGACTCTCTCACAGGTTTTTTCCTATGAATGTACTTGAAAAAGTCTTTACTTCGCGTTTTTGCTTCCGCTGCAAGCTTTTTCTCAAATTCTCCCTTTGCCCGCCTTATTAATGCCTTGCATTTGATTTGCCAGTGCTTGTGCTGTTTCCAGGTTTCGTCGTTTGGCTCTTTTTTCCATTTCCTGAAAGATGCTTTTTTGGCAACAACAGCCTCTCTGACCTCACCTTTAAACCATGCTGGCAGTTTTTTGGACTTCCACTTTTCTTAAAGCGTGGAATACAGCTGGTCTGGGCTTCCAAGATAGTATTTTTCAACAACAGCCAAGCCTGATGTAGGTCTTTAATCTTTGCAACTGCTCCTTTTAGTTTTTTCTTAAATGTTTTCCTCATTTTATCATAGTCTCCCTTTCGAAAGTTAAAAGGTAGTACTGTGGATTTCCTTACTATCCCTCCTCCACTAATTAAATCAAAGGCGATCATGCTATGATCACTATTGCCAAGTGGCCCCAACAACCTTATCTCTTGCACTAGATCTGGTGTTCCACTAAGGACTAGGTCTAATATGGCTTCCCCTCTGGTCAGTTCATGAACCAGCTGCTCCAAGAAGCAGTCATTTATTTCATCTAGGAACTTTATCTCCCTAGCAAGTCCTGACGTGACACTGACCCAGTCGATACCGGGGTAGTTGAAATCACCCCTTATTATTACTGTGCTGTAACTTTTGTTAGCTTCCTTGATTTCTTTGAGCATTTCATCATCCATTTGGTCATTCTGGCCAGGCGCTCGATAGTACACCCCCACTGCCATTGCCTTCCCCCTTTTACATGGAATTTCAATCCATATAGATTCTACAGCAGATTTTGTTTCCTGCAAAACTTTAATCCTTTCTGACTCAATGCCCTCTCTAACATAGAGAGCAACCCCTCCACCAATTTGATCAGCTCTATCATTACGATATAGTTTGTACCCAGGTATCACAGTGTCCCACTGGTTGTCCTCCTTCCACAATGTCTCTGATATTCCAATCATATCTAACTTTTCATTTAGTGCTATATATTCTAACTCTCCCATCTTATTTTTTAGACTTCTAGCATTTGCATACAAGCATTTTAGAGAATTTATTTTATTCATATTAATTTGGCTATTGTTAGACATGGGTAATTTGGGATCTTTAAGCTCTGTTTGCTCCATACTTGAGGGCATTTGGACTACTTTACTCTTTTATGGAACCTCTCTGCTTTTGGTATTATCCTTCAAAGATACATTCTTCCGAACCATCCGCTCTTGGGCGACTGTCGGCTTTCCTCTAATATCTAGTTTAAAAGCTGCTCTATCTCCTTTTTAAAGGTTAATGCCAGCAGCCTGGTTCCATCCCGGTTAAGGTGAAGCCCATCCCTTTGGAAGAGCCCCTCCTTTCCCCAGAATGTTCCCCAGTTCCTAACAAATCCAAAACCCTCATCTCTGCACCACTGTCTCATCCACGCATTGGGTCCTGCGCGTGGAACAGGAAGCATTTCGGAGAATGCTACCCTGGAAGTTCTGGATTTCAACTTCCTACCTAAAAGCCTAAATTTAGCCTCCAGAACCTCCCTACCACATTTTCCTATGTCATTGGTACCGACATGTACCAAGACAGCAGACTCCTCCCCAGCACTATCTAAGACCTTATCTAGGTGGCGCGTGAGGTCCGCTACCTTCGCACCAGGCAGGCATGTTACCAGGCGATCCTCACGTCCACCAGCCACCCAGCTATCTGTATGCCTAATGATCGAATCACCAACTATAACGGCTGTCCTAACCCTTCCCTCATGGGCACATGGCCCTGGAGAAACTTCCTCGGTGCAAGAGGGTTTTACATCACCTGGAGGACAGGTCCTAGTTACAGGATCACTTCCTGCCACACCAGGGTGATGCTCTCCTGTCACGTGACCTCTCTCCTCCATGGCAACAGGGATGCTGCCAGACTGGAGGTGGGACTTCAGGACTATATCCCTGTAGGTCTCGTCTATGTACCTCTCTGTCTGTCTTATCCTTTCCAAGTCTGCTACTTTAGCCTCTAGAGAACGGACTCGTTCCCTGAGAGCAAAGAGCTCCTTGCACCTAGTGCACACGTAAGACCTCTCACCAACTGGGAGAAAATCATACATGTGACACTCAATGCAAAAGTCTGGAAAGCCCCCATCCCGCTGCTGGACTGCTGTCTGCATCTTAGTTTTAAGTTTGTGTTTAGATCTAAGTTCTTTACTTACTAAGGGTTGCTATGGATATTTATACTAATAAAACTGTACCTAATATTTGTAATATAGCTTGTTCACCTGAAGCTTAACTAATCTCAGGTCCTTAGTGTATGACTGTTTTGGATAATGAGCTTCACCTGAGAGCACCTCCTGCCTTTTAAGATGTGTAAGTGCCTATAAAGCTACGATTATCCCAGGGGTGGGTGGGTGTGGGGAGGGAGGAAGGGAAATAACACTTATTAAAAGAGGGCTGCTACACAGTACCCTGTCTTGTGCTGCTGAGGTAAGCTATATTCTGATTTGATTTAAATCATAGCTCTTAGCTGCTGCTAGGCTCTAACTTCTTATGAAATTTAAACTACAAGCTCTCTGCTGGGTTCTAAATTTAACCAGAAAGCTCTCTTCTGTGTTTTAAATTTAAGCTAAAAGTACTTTGCTTATGCTAGGCTCTGAGTGACTATTAAATGTAAACTACAAGCTCTCTGCTGGGTTCCAAATGTAACCAGAAAGCTCTCTTCTGTGTTTTAAATTTAAACTAAAAGTACTTTGTTGTTACTAGGCCCTGAGTGACTATTAAATTTAAACTACAAGCTCTCTGCTGGGTATGAAATGTAACCAGAAAGTTCTCCTCTGTGTTTTAAATTTAAAATTAAACTGCTGCTACTAGGCCCTGACTGATTTAACAAAAAATAGTGGGTTCACAGATTAATTAGCTTTAATACAAAGAATTCCTTTCAGAAAATTACCAGAAGTATATACTCACAGTTGCAGATCTCTCTCCAGAAGTAACAGTCCCTTTTTCTAGTCCTCTGTCCATTGTATGACTGGGGTACAAGCTTTACTTTCTCAACATGCCCCCGCCTACAATAATCAAACTGTTCAATTCTCAAGTCCCTGTCGCCAATCTCTTGGGCCAGGAGGTCGCATAACCTCTTGCTCAAGGAGCAATAGAAGAGGTACACATACCCCTACAGGGTACAGGCTTCTACTCCCCCTACTTTCTCATACCAAAGAAAACAGGGGGACACAGGCCTATACTGGACCTCAGAGAATTAAACAAATATCTATTCCAGGAAAAATTCAAAATGATCTCCCTCGGAACACTCCTGCCATACCTTCAGAGTCAGGACTGGCTATGTTCTCTAGATCTAAAGGATGCATATACGCATATTCTCATCCATGTGGATCACTGGAAATTCCTTCGATTCCTGGTTCACGGAAGACACTTCCAGTACAGACTTCTTCCTTTTGGTCTGGCCTCTGCCCCAACAGTCTTCACAAAATGCATGGCAGTGGTAGCAGCATTTCTGAGAACTCTAGGAATATTCATCTTTCCTTACTTAGACGATTGGCTCATTCGAGCATCAACAGCTCCAGAGGCCAGCTTCGCTCTTTCTCGAACAATGAGAATCCTTTAATACTTGGGATTGGTCATAAACCTCCCAAAATCTCATCTCACCCCCTCTCAATCTCTCGAGTTCATAGGGGCTCGTCTAGACACATGGCAGTCAAAAGCTTTCCTGCCACAGTCACGCTGTCTACGTATAATACAGCTGGCATCCCAAGCAGCCATGAAGGTCTTCCTGACTGCTCGGGAGATGCTTCAGCTTCTGGGGCATATGGCAGCCACTGTCCATGTGGTTCCCTATGCTCGCCTTCATATGCTCACAGCCCAGAGGACCCTATCCTCTCAGTGGACACAGGCCTCAGGTCAGCTAACGGATGGAATCAGAAACTCCACACGTCTAATTTCGTCCCTGCAATGGTGGCAATCACAGGAAAACCTCCTCGTAGGCTCTCCTTTCCAGCAGCTTCTGTGCCAAGCCACCCTAACAGCAGATGTGTTCAAGTTGGGTTGAGGGGCCCACTTGCATGATCTCTGAACTCAGGGTCTTTGGACCCCACAGGAGATTTCTCTTTACATAAACCTCCTAGAGTTGAGAGCCATTTTCAATGCTATTAGAGTATTTCAGGCCCATCTCAGCCACAAGACAGTTCTGGTCCAAACTGACAATCAGGTAGCCATGTTCTAGCTGAACAAGCAAGGCGGAACGGGCTCTCTGTCGCTATGCAACGAAGCTTTGCAACTATGGGCCCTCGCCAGACAGCTTCAGATCCACCTTCTTGCGGTATACCTTCCAGGCATTCAAAATTCATGGGCAGACAAACTCAGTCGAATACTGCTGCCACACGAGTGGTCTTTCCACTCAGACCACCTTGCTCGAGTTTTTCAAATCTGGGGAACACCAGATATAGACCTCTTTGCAGGTCCACAGAATGCCAAACATCCCCGATTCTGTTCCAGAATCCTGGCTCATAACTGTCAGGCAAGGGATGCATTCCTACTCCACTGGAATCAGGACTTCCTCTATGCCTTCCCACCCATTCCCCTCATTCCCAAAACTTTATTCAAAGTTAAGAGAGACAGAGGTCGTATGATACTTATCGCTTCATGTTGGCCAAGGCAAATGTGGTATCCTCTGCTTCTACGTCTCTCTCAAACCACTTCTCTGGAGTTGGGAAATGCTCCAGATCTCCTTTCCCAGGAGAACGGATCCTTACTGCACCTGAATCCCCAGTCCCTGCATCTCAGGGCCTGGTTACTGAAGGCCTAGATTTCTTGGATATCAACTTCTCTCAGTAGGTAAAGGATATCCTTCTGGCTTCCAGAAAACCTTCCACAAGGCGTTCCTATGCTTTTAAGTGGAAAAGATTCTCTGTCTGGTGTTCACAAAAGGGACTTAACCCCCTTTTGATACCTGTGGAGTCGCTACTGGAGTATCTCCTCCAACTATCCACTTCTGGTCTTAAGACCAATTCAGTGGGAGTCCATCTTAGTGCTATTGCTGCTTTTCACAAACCTTTTGATGGACAACCTATTTCCTCTCATCCACTTGTGTCAAGGTTCATGAGAGGCCTACTCTTAACAAAACCTCCAATTAAACCACCACCGGTGGCATGGGATCTAAATCTTGTTCTTGGGCAGCTCATGAAACCACCCTTTGAACCCTTAGCCCTAACCCTAAAGTTTCTTTCATGGAAAGTCATTTTCCTAATTGCTATCACCTCGGCAAGACGCATTAGTGAACTGCAGGCTTTAGTGGCTGACCCTCCTTATACAAGGTTCCATCATGATAAAGTAGTCCTCAGGACTCACCCTCACTTTATGCCAAAGGTGGTTTCACCTTTTCATCTAAACCAGTCGGTTTATCTTCCTATATTCTTCCCTAGGCCTCATGCCTCCAGTGCAGAAAGGAATCTTCACACTTTGGATTGTAAAAGGGCCTTAGCCTTTTATCTTCAAAGAACTAAGCAACATAGAAAATCTTCTCAGCTTTTTGTTGCTTTTGACTCTAGTCATTTGGGACTTCCAGTTTCCAAAAGAACTTTAAATGGATTGCAGATTGCATATCCTTTACATATGAGAGTAAAGGACTTTCTCTCAAGGGCCATGTCACAGCTCACAGTGTGAGAGCCATGGCAACCTTGATGGCTAATCTTCGTTCTGTGTCTATTGACGACATCTGTAGAGTAGCTACTTGGGCTTCGGTGTATACCTTCACAGCCCACTACTGCTTAGACAAAGACTCCCGTCGGGAATGCCTTGTTTGGCCAAGCTGTTCTTCAGCATCTCTTTCATACTTAATACAACTGCTACCCGCTGGCCCCGAGTTTGATGCCAGAGGTCCATGGGAGGAAGCATGACCCATCTCACCTGGGTTCACAGCTTGCTGGAGTCATTCCCTTAGTGTATCTATAACAATATACTGGTCAATTTAATAAGCTGTAGTATCCACGCAAAAAAATAGGTTATCAGCTCAAAATTCAACTATAGGAAATGAAAACCAAAAGGTAATACACCTTATACAGTGTACCAAGGTCTCAGTAAAAAACACAGCAGTTTGTACAGGGTTAATATTCAACACCCTGACTATTTGCTGTAATTCACATCAATGACCTTATTTTATAGGTACACTAACCAAATTTTTATTTTCTTAAATTTTTCATATAACAGATTTAAAACCGCCAGGCACAGCTCTTGTCAAAATGATGAAATTCAAACTCTCATTTTCAAATATAGACTTATGGCTTGCACTTAGCTTTTGAAAACTGAAGTCATCATGAAATGAGAGTTTGAATTTCATCATTTTGACAAGAGCTGTGCCTGGCGGTTTTAAATCTGTTATATGAAAAATTTAAGAAAATAAAAATTTGGTTAGTGTACCTATAAAATAAGGTCATTGATGTGAATTACAGCGAATAGTCAGGGTGTTGAATATTAACCCTGTACAAACTGCTGTGTTTTTTACTGAGACCGTGGTACACTGTAGAAGGTGTATTACCTCTTTTGGTTTTCATTTCCTATAGTTGAATTTTGAGCTGATAACCTATTTTTTTGCGTGGAGTCATTCCCTTGGCATCTATAAGCTGGGGAATCCCCATATGTGAAGACTACATTCCTGCTTGTTCCTGGAGATAGCATAGTTACTCATCTGTAACAGGTGATCTCCGGGAACAGCAAAATTTAGTCTTCACAACCAATGTTCCCTCTAATTTTCTGTAGGCTGTGTGTGCATAAAATGTCAGCTGTGCAGCTTTTGAAGGAAGGTTAAATTTTTGTGCGCCACATAACGACACTCGGAGTTATATACTTTAAAATTTGACTACACGTCAGAATACAGTATGTACACCACATTGATTGCACTAGAAAATATTGTAGAACTTGTGAAAACCATAAATACACAACAACTTTTAAATTTTAAGATGTCTGTGTTGTTTTCTATCAGAATCAGAATCGTAATTTTTGTGCGCTCTGTTGTAAAGTATGTGCTCGCTCAGCGAGGTGTGTGCGCGCGCACACGCGCACAGCTTAGAGGGAACAGTGTTCACAACCCACCCACCTCCCCTAGGAGTTGTCTCTATCTCTCGTTCTCTACTCCTCTCCTTTGGTCTCAGCTATAAACTCAACTGAAGTGAGAGAGGTAGAAAGGTGGGAAGGCAGCACGCGGGCGCTGTGGGATGCTCCCAAAAGCTTTCCTATTGGACGCCGGGGAGCGTTCCCGTGCAGGCTTCGTCGGTACCGATGATACCCATATGTGAAGACTAAATTCCTGCTGTTCCCAGAGATCACCTGTTACAGGTGAGTAACTATGCTTTTTAGTCCCTTAGCACAGTATATTAGAAAATTGGGGCTTTCCCCATATATATACGAGGGGGTACCCAAAAAAAACAGGAATAACATTGCCATGGGCGGAGCTTGTGTAGTACGCACTTCTGCCGCTAGGCGTGTATAGTACAACTCATTGTCAGTTCAGTGCCGCCTGTGTTGTCGACCTGGCTTGTTCTGTTCATCTGCAGTGATTGTTTTTGCTAGCGCTGTTTTGTTCTTGTTTCTTTTTTTATGATGACAAGTTTAAGTGAACAACGTGCAGCTGTGAAATTTTGTTTTCTATTCAGTAAAAATGCTGCTGAAACTGTTTTAATGTTGAAAACAGCTTATCAATATGACGCTATGGGAAAAAGTCAAGTGTACCAGTGGTTTGCTCGGTTTAAAAATGGCGACATGTCGATTGATGACAAACCTCGTTCTGGGCGTCCATCAACTGCCCGAATCGACGAAAATATTGAAAAAATTAGAGAGCTTGTGCTCACAGACCGTCGACAGACAATTGATCAACTGTCAGAGATTAGTGGGTTATCTTGGAGCTCGGTTCAGCGAATTTTAACGGAAGATTTGGGAATGAAAAGGGTTGCTGCCAAGTTTGTTCCTCGGGTTCTGACTGACAATCAAAAGGAACATCGAGTTGAAACATATCGTGTTTTGAAACAACAGCTTGAAACTGATCCAGATTTTCTGTCAAAGGTCATTACAGGTGATGAGTCATGGTGCTATGGTTATGACCCAGAAACAAAGTAACAGTCAAGCCAAAGTAACAGTCAAGCCAATCGTCACCCCGTCCAAAAAAATGTCGTCAAGTCAAATCAAACATCAAAACAATGCTGATTTGCTTTTTTGATGCCAAGGGGGTAGTTCATTCAGAGTTTGTTCCCCCAGGTCAGACCGTCAATCAAACCTTTTATTTGGAAGTTTTAAGAAGATTGCGCAACAGTGTTCATCAAAAAAGACCTGATTTGTGGCAGACAGGAGACTGGTTCTTCCACCACGACAACGCACCTGCACACACAGCCATCTCTGTTAGACAGTTTTTGGCTAAAAATGGCATAGTTCCGCTGCCCCACGCACCTTACTCGCCTGACCTGGCTCCGTGCGACTTTTTCTTATTTCCACGCATGAAAAGGGGCATGAAAGGACACCGATTTGACAACATTGAAGAAGTCAAGAAAAAAAAGAGGGAGGAGCTGTCAGCCGTTTCTAAAGATGACTACAAAAAATGTTTTGAACAGTGGAAGCACCGGTGGGACAAATGTATCAGTTGTAATGGAGAGAATTTTGAAGGGGATAAGGTTGTTTTGTAAAGAATTTGAAATTAATAGCTTTTAAAAAATAATTCCTGGTTTTTTTGGGTACCCCCTCGTACAGTATATGCTGATGTTCAATTGTTGGCTACAGGAAAATAAATTAAGCCTGAATTCAGAGAAAACTGAAGTTTTATGGGTGGGGAAGGGTATGATTCCAGATGATACTAAATTTGTTCGGTTGGTGGGACAAAAAGTAGATATATCTTCTGAAGTGCATACCTTGGGAGTTATTATAGATTCTAATTTGACTCTTGAATCATATGTACAACATATACAAAATAAAACGTGGTATAAATTTAAGTTGGCAAGGCATTTATGACCAGTGTTAAGACCACAAGATTTTTGGATGGTGGTTCAATCGATAGTCCTGAATCATCTGGACTATTGTAATTCTATATTTTTGGGAATACCTAAACAGTTATTACATAAATTGCAACGGATTCAAAATATTTCTGCAAAGTTGATCGCACACAGTTGTTATAAGAAGAGAGTTACCTCTTTATTGTTAAACCTTCATTGGTTACCAATAGAAGCATGAGTTTTGTTTAAGATTTTATGTTTGACTTTTAAAGCTATTCATAAGAAGGGCCCAATTTATCAAATAGGTTGTTGCTTTATTCTTCAGTAAGGTTTCTACGTTCTATGACTCATTGTACATTGGTATTGCCCCCTGTTTCCTCTTTTGAGCAATGTGTTCTATGTATTACTATTGTTTTATTGTAAACTGCTCTTGATCGCAGGAAGGGGCGGTATAAAAGAAACACTAAATAAATAAATAGAGGGTAAGAGAGAGAGATTTTTCTTGTGCAGTACCAAAATTGTGGAATAATTTACCTTCTGCGATTAGGGATCTTGTAGACTATGTCCAGTTTTGTAAAGCTCTAAAGTTTTGTAAAGCTCTAGTAAAGCTCCAGTTGTAAAGGAGAAACTACAATTCCTTGCACACAATGATTTGCTTCTGTTGTAAAGCTCCAGTTGTAAAGTTGTAAAGCTCCAGTTTTGTAAAGCTCTAAAAAAAAAAAAAATTGATTTGAATTGTTTTTATTTCTTTTGAACTCCGCTTTGTACATTTGTGGATTGTAAAAGTGGAATATAAGCAATATTATTAAATTAAATTGTGTTTTTAAAAAGATAACCATAATGAATATGCAAATATTTCACCACGCCCTTTGCTTCACCAAATGTAGCAGTCAAACTACACCCATGTTTCCAATCCGATCCCCACCAAAGTTTCAGGAGATATCAGAAAGGCCAAGAGGAATGCATGTGCATTCTGGAAGACTTGTTCCATTAGGAGTAGCCTAATGGTTCAAGTAGTGGGCTGAGAAGCAAGGAAACCAGGATTCAAATCCCACCGCTACTCCTTGTGATCTTAACCCTCCATTGCCTTAGATTGCAAGCTCTTCCTGAAGAAGGAAATACCTCCTGTACCTGACTGTAACTTGCCTAGAGCTACTACTGTTTAAACAGGCCTTGATAGATTTTCTTGGAACCTTGGAGCCAGCCTAAAAAAATCTAGTAACAAATCACCTAGACCTAGATCACAGCGTGTGCCCCCCTCCCCCCAAAAAAGGTGCAGCACAGTTCCTTTTTAAGGACCTGATTTACTAAGACTGTTCCATTTTCTATTGAAAAAGAAAGCTTAATAAGTCAGGCCCATAATATGACCCCTCTCCTCCCCCTCTCACCTGAGGCAGATTCCTTTTTTTCCTTAATGTGTCATCAAGGTCTGTGATATGTAATGCAAAAATGTGTGTCTTATATGCTTCCACACCTCATCAGGGCTGGCCCCAGAGTTGTTCCAAGGTGTTGGCACCCTAGGCAGATCTTAAAGCTTACACCTTATTTTTAGCATTGAATGCCCTGCTCTTTGCGGCCCCCCCCCCTAGATGTTGCCACCCTAGGTGACCACCTAGTTTGCCTAGTGGTTGGGCCGGCCCTGCTCCTTGTCTTTACCCAGTCTCTCTCTCTCTTTTTGCTATGTCCCCTCCAGCCTTTACCCAGTATCTCTCTCTCTCTTTCTCATATAACCCCTGCAAGCTTCTCCCAGTCTCTCTCACTCAACAGTTCGTCTGCCTTGCTGTTGCTGCAGAAAAATGCCGAATTTCTGACTTTCCTACTGTGATCAGTTTTCTGCATGCTCTAGCCTCATGGTGAAGGAAGTTTGGACTGATCTTGCGATTTCAAGCCTTGCGAGACTTGAAACTGTAAGATCAGCCCAAACTTCCTTCACTTCAACGATCAAGCATATTGGAAATGCAATGTTTTTAGCAGCTTCAGCCAAAAAGAAAACATTCAGGGGCATGAAATCCTGGGTGATAGGGTGCAATTTCTTGGTGCTATGGTGACCTGGTGCCTGAGATTTGTCGAACCCTGATTTTAAAATATTTCTATGCCACTTTAGCCCAGGCACGACTGTCCTAAGCAGTTTACAGTAATTGTACTGTCATTTACATTTTACAGTAATGTCTGGTCATTCTCTTACATTCAATCTTTTTGGAAAATGTACCATTATTATGAATGTGAGCAAATGCACAGCACTGTGATGCTGTTCATCAGAGCCACATACATGCTTCATACTCATGATAAAAAGGACACAAGTCAAAGTAAAATTAGCATAATGGGGATAATTGTAGACAGGCTTTCTACATGTAAAACCCAATTTTACACTTAAAAAGGGGCTATGTAAAATGTGCTACATGTACACATATGGGGTTAATTTTATAAGGAGGCACCTATTTTTTTGCATGAAAATACAGTAGGTGGTTAAAAAGGGTATTTTAGTCATTTATGTGTATAGATGGCCTCTTATGAAATTGTGCCTAGCAAAAGTAGGCATAGTAATTTCATGGCATGTACTTTAACTGTGGGCATGCATGGAGCAGGATTCGTGTTTATTATAAAATGCTAGTTTAGGCACTTGTAAAACATTGGCACAATCATTTACACCAGTGCTAGGGCTGGTGTAAATGATTACGGTTTAAATTAAGACACGTTTTCAGCCACTTATCTAGTATTTTATAAGGAAAAGTAGGTGAATTTTGGCTGCCTTAAACTAGGTGTCTTATAAAATTACACTCATAAGTCGATGTTCGAAGCAGGGCTGGCTTAAGGGTTCGGCTGCCCCATCCTTGCCGAGCCATGCTGCCACCCCCTGATGCCGCTGATACTGTCTTGCAGAGTGGGGCGGCAGTATTTAAAAAGCTTCAGCACACATGGCCTGCCACTTTGACCCCCCCCCCACTTCAACAGTAAGTTGCATTGGAAGGGGATCAGAAGTGGCAGGTCATATGTGCCGAAGCACAAGGCCTGCCACAGGCAACAAAGTGGCGGTACAAAGCTGCCTACCTTGGTCGACCGCCTAGTGGACAGGCTGGCCTTGGTTCCCAGGAAATGAGTTGGGTGAAGTTTTGGGGTTTGCTCATGTACTGTGCAAGCTATATGCACATAAGCCAGCAGACATACATATGTGCATTTATGCCTGCTGCTGTTGGTTTCATGTATAAATAGAGATTTTTAGAAGGGAAAATATTCTTGTACTTTATCTTTCTAAAAATTGCCACTTTTCAATTGTTCCCTGGCCGAATACACTTAAGCTGCTGGTTCTAAAATCTCCTCCAATGTAGTTTGCTAGTCCGGGAAATGTAAGTACATGTAGCATTATCAGGTTGTGGGTTTGTGGCACTGGAATAGCTTGCATTGGAGGAGAACTTCTAGTAAAGTGCAGTGGCACAGGCGTAGTTTGGGATAGTTTGTTGCAGTGGCTAATGCCAAATTGGTCCCTGTTCCCTTACTGCCAATAGGAATTCCTTACCCTTTGCAGTGGGAAGACTGAGTGATATCACGGTGTGTGGCACTAGTTGATAGCTACAAAGAAACTGGTGTCATGGCATCCATATTGATGGCCATGGCCTTGACCACAGTTAGTGTGCCACAGGGGCAGTAGCAGGCACCCTGGGAGCTGCATAGGCTGGATATGGATGCTGGACAATAGGGATATCTAAAAGAAGTGTGAGGAGATTAATGGTGGGGGTAGTGTGAGAGAGAGAATGGGCTGAGTAATGTGGGGTGGGGGGGGGGGAGAAGAATGGAGGAGATGGGCGTGGCTGCATAAATAATGAGAGATGATCGACTCTGACTTAAATCATATATGTGTGTGAGAAGGAAAAGAGGTGATTGGGGAGTTGGAGGGGACTGAAAGACGTTTGATTCAATGTATGGTTGTGCGAGAGTGAAAAGGAGCTTGGTTCCAGGGCCAGTGTATTTCATAGAACCCTAAAAATGTGTATAGTTGAGACAGAGCAAACACCAGTTTTATTGGGGGGGGGGGGGGGGATGGTTGGAATGCAAGGAAAGTCAAAGCTGGAGCAGAGGTGAGAGGAGGGTATCTCACACCTACACACTTTTTTTTTTTTTTTGCAGCATTGTTGTGGGAGGGAGATTTTTGAATAACCTTGATCTCTGTGGCAGAAACAAGGCACTTGAAAACTCTCTTCCAAGAGCTGGTTTAGTTTCACTGCTAATTGAGCAAAATACCAATACTTTGGCGAGACTGTTTGTGGAATGAAGACTCCCAGACTACCAAAATAACCCCTGCTTTTCCCTTTGATGACGGTGAATTATTTTCTCTTTCTAATTGTTTTCTTTTTCAATCAAGTGGTTTATGACGCACTGTTGGTTAGAGCAGTCCTGCCTTTAGCTTGCAGTAGTATTTCTATCGGGAGTTCCTGAAGGTGATGTTATCTTTTGTTCACTCACCAGTAGGGTCCCTCCTGAGAGCATCTGTCACTGCAGGCATCAGAAGATGGATGAGTCTCAAGTGAACTGCTGGTTGAAACAAATGGTGAAAATAAGAGAGGGCAAAGGGGATTGGAGGTCTGCAGAAGGGATAATAGGGGGGAAACGGTGATAGAAACCAAGAGTAAGGCAGGCAAAGCTAAGAACGAGGATGGATGACTTGGCTTTGTCTAAAGGTCCTGGAAAGCGGCTTCGCCAGTGACAACACTGATCCAAGGTAGTCTTCCTGTTTCATGGATAGGACAACAACCTTTGCATTTGGTTTAAGGGTTGAGATATGGGCAGCAGAGAAATAAGCTTCTGCGTGTGAACACGTTCAGTGCTTTTTTGTGTGGCGTGAGTGGTTTTGACATACCTGTAGTATTGGACAAATAATGCTGGGATATTTTTCCGGCGATGTAGCTTGATATACTTGTATAAATGTTCGTGCCTGGTAAATCAAATCTAAAGAATTACACCGACTTCTTTTTAGGACAGACAGCTTGCTTAAGCCTTTCATGTTGTAACTCGCTTTATTCGTTTGTTAATTCGTATTTATGGCAGTAGATGGAAGAGACGCATGGTTTCTGACTTGGCAGATTTTTTGTGGGTTTGTTTTTTGTTTCCTGTTGAGCAAAACCAGACATGTTTTTGAAGCTCTAACACTTGTGGTCTGGAAATCTTGGCAGATAACTTGAAATGCCTTCTCAGAGGGTAAAGCATTTTATCAGATGACGAGAAAGAAGGGAGCAAATGAAAAACTGAAGATTGAAAACGATTTTTGTGTGCGTTTCCTAGTCGATCTCTGAAGAGGACTCCATGTTGAAAGGCTAGGAAATTACGATGATTAGAAACCTGAAGGCTTCACAAATGGTGGCATATCTCCCTTCTCAAAGGGTGTAAATAATAGATGAAAGACTAAAGAGTGACAACAAAGGAGCAGGCGTTGAAGAGAATGTGTGCAGGCCGAGCAGAGGTCTGTGGCCTAGGGCCAAAGGTCTTTGCTCCAAGTGTAATTAGGAGAAAATACAAAAATGTCATTACTAGCAGGTGAAATGTGCAGCACGTGGCCAAAAATATTGTAATTCTGGACGTAGGATTGAATTACTGACCTTTTTTGTATGCGCGTGAGAGGGCGCGATCAGTTTTGTCAGGAGCAATGTCGTTTGACTTTGCTGACCATCTGTGGCAGACTTAATGTCAGCCGTGCGGCGAGGCCACCCACCTCCAGAGTAAGATGTATGGCTTCAGGGAAAAGGTGGACGTTTGGGAGGCTTACTCTAATTTTCTTTCTTTCTGTGGCGTAAGAGGTGAAAGGGAAGTCAGAAGAGGATGGAAAAAACCGGTTCTTGAGTCGGTGTGAGAGGTAAAATGTTTGTTATAGGGGTGAAGGAGAGTACCCAAAGGACCGTGATTTCTTTGTGGATTAATACGGAACCAACAGAACAATTGAATTTTGTTGTCGGAATTCTCATTTGCGCGGTTGCATTTCAGCCGAGAAAATCATGCAAATATGCATTAATTTGACAATGGGTGCTTCGAAATATAAAGACCAGCAAGAGTGGACTTTTAAAGGTGGTTTTGGTGCTGGAATAGGTTATGCAATAATACATTGTAGGCAACTTTGCATTGAAGCCGCACGGGAGTCTTATGCTCGCGCTGCCGCCAGTAGGGAGAGGTGCTGCGATACTGCGTTATTTGTCGCAAGGAGGCCGCTCCTCGCGACTAATAACGTGATATCGAGCACCCCTCCCTACCCGGTAACAGCGCGGGCGGTGCACTCCCATGGAGCTTCGTGGGTACGTTTTGAAAGCTCAGCAAATGGGCCAATCCGTCTTTGAAATAACTGCAAAACTGAGGGGCTCTAAGAGGACAAATGGTTTAAACAGCAAAACCTCTCATCTCTCGACATTTGTATAAGGAAATGGAAAGGTGTGTCTTTTAAAGAGGATGACGGTGGCAGCTCTCTGTACTGATTTTCTTTAGTTTGGAAATATACCTGCGCACTTTCTGTTCTATGTTTTCGCTTGTTTATGTTGGGATGAGGGTTTTCTCATCATTTCTGTTGCATAAGTATCAGTCAGCAGGATCTCTTTGAGGAGGGTTAGAGCCGAGAGAATGACAGACCATTTTGAAGTTGGGAATCTCCAGTGAAACAGTTTATCATGTGTTCCAGCCTGCTTTGCTTATTAGGTATGTTTCTGTGCAATACCATATCCTTAAAGAGGGAGGAACTAAATCCAGAAGAAAAAAATGCCCAAATATAACTGTGAATAGGGCATGTAGCTGGGAGAAAAAGTTTATATATATGCTTGATATGTAGAACAGGAACACCCTGAAGATTTAGCAACTGTTAAGAGCAGAAAGGTGTGATTTAGTGCAACCTTGTTGCATTAGGAGATCCAGAATTCTTAAAGTATTGATACCAGGAATTTTGCCTATGTTTTTTTTAAATAACAGAGAGCATCATCACAGTATTAATATCACTACATTAGTCGTGTTGAAAGTGTGTAAGTCATTTAAAAAAACATGTATCCTGTGTCTTATACCAACAGAAAGAAGACCCAAAGACTGTGGATGTGTATTTCAGAATCTTTGTGTATGGTTGGGGGAGGGGGGATGGGGGATGATGTCTTAAAGTTCTCTGGTATTTACTTCAGTGGGATCCGATAGTTCTTGAATAAACACCGGAATTAAAGCCTTGAAGTAAAATATCCTAGAACTGGAAGTTCATGTGATGTGGAGGAGGGAGGTGTTCTTTCTGTTGTAGTCTTCCTTCCCCCATCCCACCCCCTTAAGTTTTCATTCCTTTCTTCAACCCTCCACTTTTCACCTCTCCTGCAGCAAAAGGGGAGGGGTGAGTGTGGTTCCCCTGCTGTAGATGCCTATACCATGCTCAGTAGTTGCCACTCTTGTAACCCTTCCTATGGCACATGGTCTTTGGATACTTTTTAATGTTACTGTTACTGTGGATGGCTTATCTTACTATATATTTCAGAGCTGCAGGTTTTACAGTGTAAATGCCAGTCCTTAACTTTCCAGAATGCTGTTGAAAGCACTGACCTAAAACGGAAAGGCTTTGGAATAGGCTCCATGTAAAGTGGACACCTTGGGCAGTTTCTCCAGATGGGTTCGTTTTCCACATAGCATGACAGTCATGAACCTCACTCCTAAGTCAGGGTATCTCTGTGGAAGCTCCAGGTTTGCTGCTGTTTGTGCTATCTGCCATCAATTGTTACCTTGCATGCTAAGGGAAACCCCATGCTCTAGCTCTCTTAGAGGATGCTGGTTGTAGTGCTCTTAAGGGGCTTCAGTGTTTATGCTGATCACTGTGTGTGCATTCTGCTCATGGACTGTAACAAGCAACCTTTCATCTGGGAATGGCTGCAGTGCATTGGTGCTGTGGGGATACGTTTTTTATTTCAGATGTGTCCACGTGAACATTTTTGTTCTGCTTTTTCACAGGTGTTTGAGAAACAGTAAACAGCATCTTGGTTAACTTGACTGCAAACTTCTCTATCTGCTATGAACATGGTCATGACTGTATTTCAGAAGGACTGAGATATTGAGCAGGTACTGTATTATAAGCATACTCCTCACAGAAATTTGGTTTGCCATTGATTTTAACAGTTCGTATGTTTTCTTCCTGGAATGGGAGTTTTTGTTCTCGTTTTGAGGCAGGTCATATGTAGAAAGATTAATGGTGAATGAGTTGGCATCAAGATGGCGAGGTTTCTCTCTGAGGCAATTTCTCCAAACGGGTTAGTTTTGCGCATACCTTGACAGTCATTTATTTAACAAATTTTCTATACCACTTTTCTTGTATTCAAAGCTGTTTACATTGAACAGTAACAATGAACATTACATAGAACAAGGTCGTTGAACTTGAGTCGTGAACTTCACTCCTAAGCCAGGTTATGCAGAATATGATCTCAGTTTCTCAAATATACTGTTAATGCTCATCATAATACTTGCACTGTGCCAAAGAGAGCTTCCTTCTAGAGTTCATAAGATGTAACTTGTATGGTTAATTTTTCAAGGTGTGATTGGAAATTCTGCTTAATCAGGCCTGTGACTCCCAATGCAATGGGAAAGATTTCTGTATCTTTCTGCCACATTTTCTTGGTCTCTGACTGCATTTCTTGGTACTTCAGGATCGTCTCCCTCTCCAAATGAGGTTCTGTGTAGAGCCCTTTAGGTATATGTTAACATGGACACTACCAGCAAAGTGCAATGCCTGCATAAAATATGCATCAGTGTCATGAGCTCTTAAAAGTGATATGTTGCCCTGTTGATCCATTCCCCCAGAAGCCCAAGAGCTATGCTTTGTGTTTTTCTAAGTTGCGATGTGTAGGTTTGCAGAATTTTCTGTGGCTGTTCAGTGTTCTAAGAACAAGTATGTTGAAGGAATTGCAGCTGAGCACAACCCATTGTGTTCCATGGCTCTCCAAATGAATCTAATAAGTCATTGATTTTGCCATTAGTAAATATGAGGTGGTAGAAGCTTGTGACTGGCTGACTCAGGAGATCAGTCCCTTTTTTTTTGTTTTAGAAGTCTTATGCACTTTCTCTATGTTGAGTGAAATGCACCTCATGCTGAAAACTTTACAGCAACTTCATTAGTCGGTACAGAGGGTGGTTATCAAAATGGTCATATGGGGACAGACTTAGAGATCTCAATACGTATACTTTAGAGGAAAAGTGGGAGAGAGGAGATATGATAAACACATTTACATACCTCTGTGGCATAAATGCACAGGAGGAGAGCATCTTCCAGCTGAAAAAAACTCTGCAATGATGGGTCATCGAATGAAGGCGAAAGGGAATAGACTCAGGAATAATATGCAAAAATATTTCTTTACGGAGAGAGTGGTAGATGCGTGGAACAGTCTCCCAGGGGAGGTAGTAGAGATCACAACAGTTCTTGAATTCAAGAAAGCATTGGACAAACACAGATCTCTAAAGGAAAAGAGGGACTATAGTAGTTGATTTGGAAGGGCAAACTGGATAGGCCGTATGATCTTTTTCTGCATCATGTTTCTGTTTCTATTTTGATTTAACTACCAGGGGAGCAGTCTGCTTGCTAGTAACCAGGAGAAGACCATTGATCCTTTATTTTGGTCTTTAAATGATGATGTATTTCAGTGGCCTTGTATTTTCAGGAGGCGAAAGAGCTGCTCCTGGTTTATGACCCTGCCATATCCTTAGGGCATCATTGAGGCCCAGTGGAACAAGAGGGTCATTGCCACAGCCTGGGTTTCATTTATTGCTTTTCCACTACCACACAGATAGCAGTCTCTCCCCCCCCTCCCCTTTTTTTTTTTTTTTTGCTATTGGTAACATTTCAGTTTGGAATGCATGTATTAAGGGGTGGGGGAAGGGGGAGAAGGAGAAGAAAAGAGTGAACTGTTGCATTTTGGTGCACCAGGTGCCAGGAGGAAGCAACATTAGCCTTTTTTGATATGGGAGGCAAACTCCCTGGCCCCTGAAGTTAGGCTGCAACAATTGAAGAGGTCAAAGGACAGCTGAGTGGGGTCAATGAGACACCATGGGGTGTATTTTGTTACTTAGTAAAAGGAGCGGCCTCCTAAAACCTCAGAGGATTCTCTTCAAAATCCTTCTGGTGAAAAGGTTTTACGAGTCTGAGGGCAAAAGGGAAAAAATATGCTGATTTATCTGAGGAATGTTTGGTCTGAGTAAATGAAAGGATAATCCTTACCAAAGGTTGGTAGCTAGGCTAGTGCAGCTGAAGCAGGGCTGAAAAGGACATTTGGGGTTGAAGTGTACTTTACTTTCCCAAATGTTTATCCTTTTAATGACTTGCTATCAGAAAAAGAATTCCAAACCTGTGAAATGTAGTTTCTTCCCAGGAAAGTGTCCTCTGGAGTTTGGGGAAAGGGGGGCGAAATGTGTTTAGGCAGAAAGGCTCTTAAGGACTTTTTGAGAAAACTCTGTTTCCCCTTGAAAATGAAGGTGGTTCTTGGGGCCTATCCTGGGCCAGGCAGATCATTTCTGTGTGTAAAGGCAGACTTGACTGTGAGCATGATTTAGAACAAGTTGTAGCTTAAATAATTTTAAATTGCATTTAGCCCATGGAATTGTTTCTTTTTGGGGGAGATGGAGGGAAGAGGAAGAGGGCAGAACATAGGATTGGTTTATTTTATTTGGGGGAGAAAAAGCAAATAGAGATTAACTAAGGGACTAGAATATGTCTGTGTTCATGACATTGTGGGGTATATCTGGGCCTATAAAATATTGTGTCTCTGTGTGCTATGCTTTTGTGCATAATAGCCGTGATGAGCTGTTGCAGGATTGGTGAGTTTTAAATGACTAAATAAAGCAGATATATCTGCTTGTTTATCTATGTCCTCTTCCTTCTCCTCCATCTTGTCCTGCTACAAATCAATGTGAGAGTCAAGTCCTGGTTCAGAAGAGAAAAGACTTGTGCTGTACAGTGTCTTTCTTGTTTGGGGGAGGGGGATGGGAGGTGGAAGGAAAGAGCAAGTCCCTGGAAGAAAGGATTCTCGCCACAGTGCACATGCAGCCTGCATGCAGCTTTGGTCCCATGGCCCAATGTGACTTAATTCAGCAACCAGAGGCACATAATCACTCACTATGTTGCAGCAAATATTGCCAAAAGTATGTTGAAGTACTTTCATTGTGAATACTCAGAACCTTTACAAGGGTTTTCCTGAATAAAGACTTATGCAGTTATTCTTTTGCAACAACGCTTTAAATCCTAGCTCTCTGTTCAGAATCATGGATTAGGTTTCTTAGATGTTTTTTCTTTAAACTACAAGCAATGGAGGATGCCTTATTTAGATTTCATGTCTGTGTCTTTTCTTCAGTTCATGTGGGCAACTTTCAGAATGACATATGCAAGTTCTGTGGTACTGAAACAGTTGACTAATTAGATGCAACAGGATGCATCTGGGAACCAAATCATCATGTATTTTTCCAGTGCCGTGAAACCTGCATGTCTACATTGACCAGCAGTGGCACCATGAGCCTTCCTTTGCAGTTGCTGGGGGGGGAGAGGGTGTTCCACATTTTATTCCCTCCTCTTCATTCCTTATGTAGCTGAGCCACTGCAGCGACGATCTTCTGACTAAGAAGCACAGAACATTGCTGCTTCTGGGAACTGATTTGGTGGAGGGGGGTGGGGGTGATGGCTCTTGATGCAGCTGATGGGCATCATTGTTTGAACAGGGACCAGGATTCTTGGGGTAGAGTTAACTGTAAATATTTACTTCGTCGCATCTCTAACCCTTGGGGACAAGAGCTAGGTTGAAGAAATGAATCTGAGTCTCCCAAGCAGCACTCTGCCAGTGGACCACAAAGCCAAACTCTGTGTGTTTGAAATCTATTTTGTCTTCAGGAATAACAAATTCACACATCAGTGTAGAGTAATTGCCTAGCTATAGCCAGATGGCAGTGGTTGTATGAGAGCTAGAGTCCAGCTTTACGCTGATGTAATAAAGAGTGAAAAGCTGACTTGAAGGAACACCTGAAGAACTGTGATTTTTTTGTATGTGCCAGGTCCCTTGCTGTCACTCGGAGGTCACATTGCTTAGGACTGTTTTGCATCTTTGATCTCTGCACAGCAATTGCCTTTAGTAATTGCACTAGTTCAGGGAGTCTTGAGGGGAGAGCTTTGTTTATTTGACCCCAGAAAACTTTTGGCATTTTAGGAAAGCATGAAATCGGAGATTCACAGACCTGACATTTGAAAAAAAAAAGAGTTTTATGTGGGTGGGTAGTGGGGGACACACTTAAAAGATTCAAAGGTCTTGTATTTTGCAGCAAAACTCACTTTGTGACGACCAACGTTCCTGCAAAGTTGCGTGGGACAACTCTTCCCACATTGCTTCCGGTAGGGAAAGTGCTTGATATCACGTTATTAGTTGCAAGGAGCCTGTGATATCAAGCACCTCCTTTTACCAGCAGCAGCATGGCAGAGGACTCCCATGCACCTTCACGGGAACATTGTTTGTGACTGAATGGAGATATTGGATATTTTTACAGAATTGTGTGAATACCCAGGATCTGTAATCATCGTCTGAGTAGCAGGTTTGGCAACAAGCTAACACTGCAGTAACGTTGGCACTGTCTACGCTATTTACTTTTTTGTATGTTGATTGCTTCCTTAACAGTACCTGACTACAAAGAAGCAATGTTCAGAAACACATGTAAAACTGTATTGACTTAAATTCTTTATTTCAAACAACTGCACTTCAGAGGTCTCTTTAAAAAAAAAAAAAAAAAAAACAAGACGAGTTATCTGTTTAATTTGCAATCCTTCATGTAGATTTAAAAAAAAAAAGTAACCACAGAAAACAAAGTAAGCACCAAAAGATAAAACATATCAAAACATGTAGTGAAGCCTTAAATTACAGTGTTTTTTTTTTTAAATACTGATCTGTATTGAGTTTATGCCGGTTTCCATTTTATTCGGGATCATTTGTTGCAATTGTGTGACTACTCTCGAGAGAGAGCCATCAGTTGGTTGCCTTTTTAAATAGTTTTGTGTAATTTTTAATTCCTTACACAGGCATTAGCTAAAACATGGCCATGTTGGGTATATTTTAGATCATAAACGGCGATGGGAATTGAGACGTCGAGGTTGGGAAATACTTGATTCTGGTGGTATTTTAGAAACTGCTCTGCTAAATGTGGAGCCGTTTCGAAGATACAGTACATAGAAGGAAGTGTGGGAACGCACAGGAATTGACATCCATATGCAGCAGGTGGCGCCATTTTACAAATTCACACATGGGGAAAATCGACAGAGGAAGCTTGCCTATTTACATGTGTAAGTGCTGGCATTTTACAACTTGCACATGTACATATTGGCACTTACACGTGTATACAAACTATTTAGTAAAATTAAACATGTAGTTGCTACTATTTCACTACAGAAGACGATATATTTAACTTGTTTCAGTTTGGAGGGAGAGAGAAGCTAGAAGGGATTAAGGAGGATAACCCCTCTGTAGTCCCTCTGTGAAGGGCTGGCTGAGATTTATTATTTTTTCAAAACCGTCACTTGCGAGGAAGCAGATGCAAATTCCAGCATTGAGATTTTTCAGTTTACAAATGCATTCCCTATATGAAATGGGGAATGCACATGACATTTTTGTCCCACCCAAGCCATGCCCCCTCAACTTCCATGTACTAAGAACATCCATGTGTAAATTGGACCTTCTCTAAAAGGGCCATTTCCATGTGGATGTGATTTACACATATCTGCCTAATTATACATAGGCAAATTGAAAATAAGGCTTCCAAAATACCTCCCTTATTATTTTAATATTTAAAACATATAATTAAAAAAATCCCAACACATCCATTTTTTAAATCTTGTGATATTTACTTTGGGCCATGTTTACTAAACCTTACCATTTGCTAACAGATTGGTTAGTAAAACATGCCTCTTTGTTTTCTATGGCTATTTAGGTTTGCACCTGTGCCTCTTGTTTGTTACTAAGAAAATAATAGTGCATGGTTGGCTTCATCCTTGTGTTTTTCTTTTGTGTTTTACATGCATTTACTTTGGACTGTTTTACATACCCAAACAAGCCTGGTGACTGTGTAAAGGATTTTTCTTCTGGGGTGCAGGAGGTTCTGGCTTGTTGAGTCCGTTCTGTAACCAGCTGCAAGGTTGAATGTGCTGCTGAATATCCCACTTGGTATGATTAATACAATTAGCAGGTCTGCTAACTCTGTTAATTGTTTTGAATATTGCCCCCAGTGTTCAAAATATGTAGCTGAATGTCTAACACTTGTAAACATTAGTAGTAAAGTAGTACAGTCGCTCTAGTAGAATTCAGTTAAACATAGAGGTGAGCACCTATGTGAAAAGTCCAAAAGATGTCTATTTTATAAAGGCAACATAGGCATATATGTGCCTTTTATACAATAGGATTCCAGAAGTCAATAGTGCAGAAAGACAGATGTGCTCTGAAAAGGGTTTAAATATGGGCATATGCTTGTGTATTTTATAAAATTATCATATGTGTGCCTAGCAAGTCTACCTCCTCTCTACCCTACCTATACCCCTGTTAACGCCTGCACACTGATCCCATAAAAGTAGGTGCATACTTTGCATGCATGTGCTTTTTACATACGCCTACAGCAGCACAATTTTACAAAAAAATATTTTCCATGTGTAAAAAAAGCTTTGCATATGGAAAAAGGCTTTATAAAATTAAAATAAGATTTCCCAAAAATAATAGGATTCATTCTTTAGAGAGAGGTTCCTGTTATTGGGTCAGTGCACAACAGTATAGGTTCCCAAATTACCCACAAATGTGGTATGTATTCAGTAAAAAGATATTAACGTCAGATTTTCTGTTTTCCTCAATTTTTTTTCTTTTAAGTGTTTTGTATAAAGATCTCATAATCTCATAATCTTTAAACAGCAATGAAGGGTCTTACTCCAAAAATGATTTTTTTCCTATTTTAAAAAAATATATTTATTGAAGGAAGTCTGAAGTATGTGGCTATGCGGAAAGTAGTTATTTATTTATTTATTTATTTATTTTATTTAACACTCATTTTTATACCGCATCTTCCATAGATCAGTTGCGGTGTACAAACAACAACATTTAACAAAGCTAAGTTTGTTTTACATAGAACATCTTAACATATCAAAAGTAAACAAGGTGGGTTAAACTGAATGCAAGTTCTTTTGGATAAGATCTCTTCTTGACCTTTTGACTGAGATAACACACTGCTGTAAGAAGTACTGGGCATGCCATCTCTTTTCAACATCAGATGATCAGGATGAAGAAACCAGTCTTTCCTTCAAAACAAACAAAAAAGATTGAATCATTTGACTGCTAGCTACTTTGCAATCTTTGGGGCATTTCTAAGTCTGGTTTTAGCTTGTTAAAAACCACGTGGTAATTCAGCAAGCAGTAAGTATTGATAATATTTAATTGTTTCTATAGTGCACACCAGATGTGTGCAGTGCTGTACAGAGATGCACAATAGTCCCTCTGCTCCTTGGAGTTCACAAAGTAGTCAAGACACACAAAGTATGCATTATAAACGAGAGGCTTTGATTACAACAGAGTGGCTGTGATTCAGAAGCCTGGTGGGTTATAGGTAATTAGGTTCAAAGATGTTTGTTTCTGTGATTCTCCAATACAACCAGAATTAAGATTTAAAGAGGTAGCCTTGTAAAGCGGGTAGGGATTTGCTGTCCTGTGTCCTGTTGTTCAAAGTGCAATGTGAGAATTGTGGTATCTCCAGGAACAAGCAGGAATGAGTCTTCACATATGGGGTACGTCGGCGCCGACGGAGCCCGCACGGAAATGCTCCCCAGCATCCAATCAGAAAGCCTTTGGGAGCATCCCTCGCGCCTGCGTGGTGACTTCCCGCCTTTCCCACTGTCTCTCCCCAGTTTTTCGTTTTTCCGCGGAGCCAACAGGATGTACCTCCTGTTACCGCAGAAACGTTTTTCTTTAAAATCCTTATTTTCTTGTTTTCTTGTGGTTGCGGCGGTCTTTCCCGCCGATACCGGCACAGCCGGTGCTTTATTCTTTTCTTTTCCAACTTAGAGAAATAACTTCTCCTCAGTTTTTTTTCTTTTATCTTTTTGAGGCCTAACAGGCCTTTCCAGCATGGAGCCTTCTTCCCCTAAGAAGTGCCTTCACTGCGGAAACTTAGTTTTCTTTTTAGACTCCTGTGCCTGGTGTCTAACCTGTTTGGGTCCTGACCCCTTTTCCCCTGGTCCATCAGGCTTTAGTATCGGGAGAAGACCTTCTCTTTTTCGGGTATCCCTCGATGCCGTTTTTCCTCCGGAGGTGAGGACATCGGTTTATTCTTCTCTCCAGGATCAGGTAACCCACAAACAGTCTGTTAAGACTAGCCAATTCTTGATGGGTAGGTCTCATGCCCAGCATGATGACGGCTCTGGCCTTGCCCTCAAGACCCCATTGGCTATAAGACCCCGGCGGGAGTCTTCGGGCTCCAAAGCATTTACAGGGTTTCAGGTTGTTCCTGGGGTTCACTCCTCACAGAACATACCTGAGCCATGCTCGGGGGTGGTATCCGCTTCGAGCGGTACCGATCCCCCGGCATCGGCACCGGTGTCGAGTGCTCCACTCTTCACCGAGGATCGTCAGCTGGTGTCCTCGGTACCTTCGGGGCCGATCGACTCGACCCAGACTGGCTTTCCTGCGTCCCCGCCATGCGCGGGGTTGGTACCGGCTTCGAGCGGTACCGCTCCCCCGGCATCGGCACTGGTGTCGAGTGCTCCACTCTTCACCAGGGGTCATCGTCTGGTGTCCTCGGTACCTTCGGGACCGATCGACCCGACCCAGACTGGTTTTCCTGCTTCCCAGCCATGCGCGGGGTTGGTGCCGGCTTCGAACGGTGCCGATCCCCCGGCATCGGCACCGGTGTCGAGTGCTCCGCTCTTCACCAGGGATCGTCGTCGGGAGTCCTCGGTGCCTTCGGGGCCGATCGATGCGACCCAGTCTAGATTTCCTGTATCCCAGCCAACCGCGGGGTCGATACCGGCGTCGAGCGGT
Source organism: Ichthyophis bannanicus (assembly GCA_033557465.1). Lineage (NCBI taxonomy): Eukaryota > Metazoa > Chordata > Amphibia > Gymnophiona > Ichthyophiidae > Ichthyophis > Ichthyophis bannanicus. The sequence continues at coordinate 1,356,123,020 of CM066031.1, forward strand.
ACCGATGCGTCGGCATCGGTGTCGAGTGTTCCACTCTTCACTGGGGCTTGTCATCTGGTGCCCTGGGTACCTTTGGGGCCGATCGTTGCACCCCGGATGGGCTTTCCTCTATCTACGCCATGCTTGGGGGGGTACCGGCTTCGAGCGGTACCGATACCCCAACATCGGCGCCGGTGTCGAGTGTTCCTCTCTTCACCGGGCGTCGTCCTCGGTGCCTTTGGTACCGATCGATACGATTCCGATTGACCTTCAGGTAGCGGCATCGCCAATTCCACCACCGACGCTCAGTTCGATGCCCAGTCTGGAATCCATATCCAGTCTAGATGACTTGGTCCCGCCGCGTTTCGGAGCCAATCCATGCCACCTCAGACTACGCAGTACCGGGGATAATCACCAAAGCTCTCTGGTTACCTCGGTACCGCTTCTGCAACCTCTGATACCTGCTACGATGGCATTACCGTCCCTGATGCCGGTACCGGTGTCGACGTCGTTTCCTGCAGTTCCATCGGTGCCATCGATCCTTTCTATGCCTAGCTTGGAATCAATACCGGGAACAGACGACGCAGTACTAACTGCCTCGAATCAGAACTGTCAGTATCGTTCTCCATCTAGCAGGATTCTTTTTATGCACCAGTCCAGTAGGTCTTCTGGTGTTCACGCTGCTCATTCAACCTCAGCCTACCCAGGAATAGTTCCTCTGGGAGATCCTTCTTTTCAGAAATTTCTCCTTGACATGGCAGCCTTTCTTGCCATTCCTATTCCTGGTCCTACTCTTGACCAAGATCCTGCAGAAAAGGAAACCATAATGCTTCCTTTGCATCAGTCTTTGCAGGACCTTCTTCTGAGGATTTGGGAATCACCTTTAAAGGTTCCTGCACCTTCTACAGCCATGAATGTTCTGTATCAGGTGCCTCCCTCTCCGGGGTTTCAGAAAAGCCAACTTCCGCATCATTCCATTGTAGTGGAATCAGCAATGAGGAAGGTCAGAAGCAAGAAGAAGCATTCTTCTTTCCCACCAGGTCGTGCATCTAAAGCACTTGATGCCTTTGGACGTCAAACCTTCCAAACTTCTATGTTGGCTTCAAGAATTATTTCATATATTTTTTTATATGAGTCTCACACTTCAGGAGGTCACAGAGAAGTTATCTCTTTTGTCTCCTTTTTTGTCAGAACCCAAGGCCTCTGACTATTCCTTGCTTCTTAATCCTTTCTCGTGCTTCTCTAGACTCTTTTGAGTCTGTTAGCAGATCCTCTGCTATTGCCATTGGAGCGCGTCGTACAGTGTGGCTGCAGGCTTCAGACTTGAGCAGATGGGCGAAACATACCCTGGGTAATTCTCCTTGTACTGGAGACAATCTTTTCAATAGAGAAGCTTTACGTCAGGTTGCTCATTGCTCCACTGACTTTCCTAGTTCTGGAAACCATCCTAAGCCGCCTTTTTCCCCAGGACGTAGGAAATGTCCTACCAAACCTTCTTTCCCGAAGAAGAGAAAGTTTTTCATCCTTCTGCCCATCCTCCCGGTGTCCCCAAGCAAGGGACATCCTCATCCTAGTCTGAAGTCTCCAGACTCTACCCAGTCTGCTCATAACCAGCAACCATAGGTTCCTGTGTATTGCAATCTACAGTTAACTTCCCCTTAGCAGAAGTTTATTCTTCAAACTCTACACTGGTTTCTTTTCCAGTATGCTATGCTCTCGGATACTTTTGTCCATGGGTTGCAGAATTCTCCCATTCTTACTACCACGAAGGGAGGTCACAACTATCCCATGATAGTTTCTGTCCCCATATGGACATCTTTTCCTTCAGCTGCCTTACCCTATGGTAAGTCACTTTCCAACCCCCTCTCTTCCAGGGTTTCCCCTGCTTGAGTTGGTGCCATACTGAAACACTTTTTTTTCTTCCAGTGTAGCCTGTTTGTTTTTCCTTCACTGCGTGCTCTGAACAACTCATCGGACAGGGATGGAGATTCTCTCCGCTGCCTTTGTCTGTTTTCTACAGGAGAATTCCCTCTGTTGTTTTGTTCAGTTGCTGTATATGCAGGAGTTCCAGTGATTACTTAAATGCTCATTGCAAGCTGCTTGCAACTATCTTGCATAATACTATCTTCTTCTAGCCATATCCTTTCCTCGGATGTGGCAGCACGCCTGACTTCTGTCAGTTTTATCTTATAATTCTCCTGCACAATGCTCTCGGCAACCTTCAGAGAAGCTTCTACTCTGGGCCCTTACTACAGAGCATTGCCTTTGTCTCTGAGGGTCTTTCATATACAGCAGACAAGCTTTTCTGCGTGAATGTCCACGGAGTTCCCAATCTGACCGGAATATGCTCCTGTTCCTTACAGCTTGGAATTATGTTTTTCTACTCCACTTGGACAACGCATACTCCTTTATCGTACATGATACCCCTGAACCCCTTGGCTGGGTCACTCTGGTATCTTCGTCTATGCGTTCTTCTTGTCCTTTGGACGTATCAGAGTCCTAAAGCACTGCTGACGTACTCTTGCCAGACTGCTGTTATCCTCTGTTTTTCACGCAACCATACTGGTTCTTCCACTGACCTACATTCCTGCTCCACAGAAATCGATTCTCTATATTTCTTCAGGTGGGTTTCACCCCCTATTATTGGATGAATTTTTTCCCATCACATTCCCCATGTGAATGGTTTTTTTTCTGTGGCTCAGTTGCAGGCATGTATTCCGAAAAATTTTCTTATGTATGTGGGCATACATGTTTTTGTACCCTGGGTGGGCGTCAGCCATCCCACCTCTATCTATACATATATCTATCTACATGTCTATATGTAGATATATATATAAAAAAAAAACAAAATAAAACTACTTGTCTACATACATATATCCTCATAGGTATAGATATGTATGTCTCCAGATATATATATATATATATATATATCTATAGTGATGCGGCGGACCCTCTTGCAGAGAGAGAAAAAGTTTTAAATCCAGGAAAAGACAGGTATAGCCTGCAATGTCCTGAGGATCCACCTAGAGGGAGCACGAGAGTCAGTACAGAGTCTGAAGAACCACGCCTCTATGGGCAGGACTTAGGCCCGGTCAGTTTGGATTTAAAGAGAGACAGGTCTGAATCAGAGGAGGAAGGAGACCCAAAAGCCAAAGAAAGAGCAGACTCGAAAGGCAGAGAGAAAGCAGGCCTGAGAGGCAAAGAGAGTGCTGGCCTTGAAGACAAGTGGAGAACACAAAGAACCGGTGTGCACAGAAAAGCTGAAGGAGCTGGGCTACGAGGCAAGGGCAGAGGCAGAGAAACAAACTGTAAGCAAATATCTGGCAGATGGCAACAGCTGCAGCCTTGGAACAGAGAGATTCTTCCCTATACTAAGGAAGGAGAGATACCCTTGGAGAACCTGGACCATGCTAAGCTAGAAGCCGACTGGGGTGGGCCTCAAGCCTTCTCAGAGAAGGAAAGGAGAAAACTTAAAGGTAAAACTTTTATTACTTGTAATTGTCTACATAATCCTAACACAAGAGAAGGACAGTGGAAGGAAGCTTCTCCTTGTAACCGAGATACTTATAAGCAAAAGCTTGAAAACAATTGGTCTAAAAAGAGGACTGTAAATGCTAAGCATTGCGCTGAACAGGCTTTTAAAACTCTAACTGAAGAGGAGCCTTTGTTTTATCCAGTGGCCAGAAACCGACGCCCTAAGCTATCTGCCAGACACTGGAAAACAGTACAGCAAGCTTTTAAAAAGCCAGAGTATAGTTGTGTGGAGACATCGGATTCAGAACTATCAGAGGTAGAATTCATGCAAGTGGAATCTGCAGGCGAAGAGTCTGACCAGCCGATGGAATGCACATACTGCACAGCAGAGAATCTGGAGTTTATCCCTAGCTCTATGAATGAATAAATGAATGCAGTATATTGTGTTGCCTTAAGCTACTGGGAAGTTAACAGTCATTACTTTGGTCTTTTTCATTTATGGTTTAAACCTGATGCAAGGGACTTGTTCAGTTGTGATACCATCCAATCCGTTTATCCTGTTTTGAACCATTTGTAAAAAAAAAGGGGAAATAAAGCCTTTTCATTTTCCCTCCATTTTCGTGTGGACTTGTTTCTCTTTGGGAAGTTGGTTACGAGGCCGGCACAAGGGACTGCCACCCTTGACCCTCGCACCTGTCCAACCCCAATCATCACAATCGTGTGTCCCCCAGCCCTTCTGTGGAAAACTACGCCGCCACTAGGGGGGGCTGCGGGTGACAATATATATAATATAGGCATACGCATATTGGGAGATGTCCATTGCACCCTATGTCTTCCTATCTCCCTGACTGTCGGTGCTTAGGTTTTTATTTTCTTATGGGGTCCGGACAGTCAACTTTATTTTATTTATTTATTTACATTTCTTATATACCGCACTATTTGCGATCAGCGCGGTTTACATAAAACTAACAGTATCCGACAATAAACAAGAGTCAGGTCATTACAATAAACAGGAGCAATCAACTTGGCTCAGTGACTGGGACGGGTTAGTGACTGGGACGGGTTATACTAACCATTACTGTTGTGACGTCAACAGCTTCTGTTTTTGTTATACATCTCCCTATCTGTGCAGTCTCAAACTTCAATGTCTTCCTGTCGCTTAACAGCTAGGAAGGACAGTGTACATCTTCAGTGTTCCTGAGTACACTTCTGTTCTCCTTGGGAATAGGGGCTTTTTTACATACCCTCTCTTCCCTTCCGGACTGGGCTAATTGTCCAGATCGGTCAGTCTTCTTTTAGTCCTCAATGTTTATGACTCTGTACCTAAATGAGTTCTCAGCTTTTCCCATAAAGCTTTTCATTGGAGACCTGCCGATCTTCTCCTGCCCCGGTTGACACCTGGGTCACCTGCCCATTCCAGATTGGAACTTCTTCCTCACTACTGTGGAGTCACCTTGAAGATTCTGCTACTGCATCTACAGTCTACTTCCTACAATCCAGTAGGTAAGCTCTATATTGTGCTAGTTCATTAAATATTTTGATGATACTTGACATACCTTCTAAAGACTTTTTTCCCTGTAGTCTTTAGATTCGCTGTTCCTCTACAGCTCTGTTCTATTCAACTCCTACCCTCCATCCCCCAGGGGATGCCGGAGATCCAGGTTTGGGAAATGCCGTCCTGTTCCAGGGATACGCATTTTATGGGATCCCCTCTGGCACCCACAGCTAGGGAGTCCCCATATGTGAAGACTCATTCCTGCTTGTTCCTGGAGATAGCACAGTTACTTACCTGTAACAGGTGATCTCCGGAACAGCAGGAATTAGTCTTCACAACCCACCCACCTCCCCTAGGAGTTGTATCTATCTATTTCCTTTCCTCTTTCTCTCCTTCTGTCTCAGCTATGCAACTCAACTGGGGAGAGACAGTGGGAAAGGCGGGAAGTCACCGCGCAGGCGCGAGGGATGCTCCCAAAGGCTTTCTGATTGGATGCTGGGGAGCGTTTCCGTGCGGGCTCCGTTGGCGCCGACGTACCCCATATGTGAAGACTAATTCCTGCTGTTCCGGAGATCACCTGTTACAGGTAAGTAACTGTGCTTTCTTGATTGTTTAACCCCATTGTTAGGGATGTGCACAGGCAAAACATTTTGGTTCATTAGGTCCCCCCCCCCCCTGATTTTTGTATGGCTCATTTTACATGTTTATCTTAATAAAAAAAAAAAGTTTAACAAGCTAATCAATTTAGTGTGCACTGAATTTTTTTTGAAGGGGCACTAATGAATGCACACTAACAAATGCACTTCCCTGCTATCACATAACATTTTAAAAAATTGTACTTCCAACTGTCTTCAAAGAATCATAATTTCTTATCCTGCTAGACCAGTCCAGATGAGTGGGATATGCTCCCTTGCCAGCAGGTGGAGGCAGACTTCAGCAACTTAAAGTGAGTCATCACATGGTATATCTGCTGGTAAAGCATTGAGAGACGTCAGTATTTTGTGCCTCCAGCAGGTGGCAAGGAGTGTGGACTGGTGCAGCAGTGCAGATAGGCCTGACTCTCCTGGCCCATACTCCAGTATTATGGACCAGGAGAGTCAGGACCTAATGTAGGACCTTGGAGCGGGGATATACCTTTCTCTCCTGGAGCTGACAGCCGCTTTGTTGCCAGGGCCTTGAAGAGGTGCAAGAGGACCCCATTGGGCCCCTAAGGGGGGTTGGTAAGTTGGGCCCAGGCCCCCCCCTTACCTCTTCCTGTCCTTATCTGCATGTTTTGTACTTTTTTTCTGAAAAAAATTTTTCCCATTGTATTTGATTCTTTTATGCTTTCAACAAAGCAGTTCCAAATTTAAAAACAAAAAAACAAGAAAAAAAAAGACAGCTGGGCCTCCCAGGCCTGCGAGGGTGTCCGGGGCTTCTCTAATTGGGTTTCCTCAGACAGCCCAACAGGTGCTAGGATTACCTTTTCAGGACCCCGCTTTTCTCTGAAGTTCTGCGCATGGCCTGATGCAGCCAGCGATCCCTAGCAGTTTTTTTCTATGGCTGCTGCTTTTTTGCCCTTGTTGTGGCTGCAAAGCCTGTGCCACCTTTTTTCAGTATTTTAGGACTCAATTCTGTTTCTCCGAGAACATGCAGGAAGTCAGTCCTCACATATGGGTGACGTTGGCAGTGATGAAGAAGGTGTGGTAACTTCTCCCCAGCTTTCTAAGAAAGCCTTTGCGAGATGTACCACGCATGCGTGGTCCCTTCCTGCCTCAGGATGCCATCTTGCCTCTGTCTCCTTTTTTCCATGGAGCCCATCGTACGTGTGTCTGTTTCTCTGGAAAAAAAAGTAGATTTTTTTTCTTGCCTTTTACTTTGATACCTTTCTCCGGTTGCATACTGGTGCCCTTCTCGCCTCCTGAGTCTGCTTGCCTTTGGCATCCTTTTTTCCCCTCTGGGATTTTTCTTGGTGCATGGGTTTTCACCCCCTTTCTGGCCAGGCCAAAAGAGTTTGACCTTGTGGGGGCCATTTTCCCCGCTATGGCCTCGGTCAGTGGCTTCAAGCCTTGTGACCGCTGTGCACATACGTATATTGCACACAGATCCGCATGACTGTTGCCTTCGGTGTCTTGGGCCGGATCATGATGCCCTGATGTGTGATCTCTGTCAGCAGATGACCCCCCCAAGGCCCTCTGAGGCCGTAAGAAGCAGCACGAGTCGATTTTTCACAAGACCGACTCAGCCCCAGAGTCATCTTTGGACCAGCGCCCTCAAGGGCTGCCGCGAAGGCCTCGGCCTTGCATAGCAACCATGCTGCCTTGGAGCCTCGAGGTCACAGGACTTCGAACCTACGGGGCATCAAGCCGGGGCTCCCTTAGGGGGGGCACCCCTCAAAGAGCCAGATGTCGTCGGTGGCCTTGTTGGGTGACAAGTCTGAGGCCATGGGGAAATCCCATGGACCCCAACCTTGGAGTCCTCAACTCAAGGCTGAGAGTGATGGCCGGGAGTGGCCCTTGAAGCTGCCCCAGCAGGAACAAATTCCATCGGCATTCGGGGATCGGTCCTCCGAGGCCATGCTCCTCAAGGACACCCTCTCGACGACATTTAGGCAGAGGTTCTCTGTGCCTGTGCCAGTGACTGGAGCCTTCTGGTCTTGAGGCCAGGATAGCAGCCTTGGAACACAGCTTGTCTGCCTTCATGGCTCAACAATGGGCTCTGATGCCTGGTTCCTCGGGGTCATCTTTATCTTTATTAAAACATTTGATTGCTCATCAGGAGCCATCTGGGCAGCTTACAAGAACAATAATATATATAAGAAAAGCCAGAAACAGAAAAGGAACTACAATGCCAGACAGAAAAGTGCACACTCATGCAGGACTAAAGAGAAAAATAGCTTAAGTGGAAGGAGAGAAGGAAACTGGGTTCATAGGCAGTAGAGAAGAGGTGGATTTTCAGGAGAGACTTGAATTTGGGAAATGATTCTTGACAGATTAGGGGAGGAACGGAATTCCACAGTGATGGGGCTAGAAAAAAGAAGGCGGCATGCCGGGTTTGCTCCAGGTGGACATGGGCAGGAGAGGGGAGGTCAAGGAAATTGGTGTGCAGGAACTGGAGGCTACGAGGTACTATACGATAGTGTATTGAGTCTGCGAGATTCTGAAGGGTGTATTGATGCAAGTCCCTGTGTGTTAGGATTAGGAGTTTGAAGGTAATGCAGTAGGGGAAGGGGAGCTGGTGCAGGTGGATTAAGGAGGGAGTGATGTGATTGAAGCGAGGAGTATGAGTGAGGAGACAAGCGGTAGTGTTCTGAATTAGCTGTAGACGGTGAAGCTGATGGTGGGGGATACTGGCAAAAACAACGTCACAATAATTGAGACGTGAAATTACTAGAGAGAGAAGAAGAGTTATGAGAGATGCCAGGGAGAGCACAGGACTGATGGCTCGAATTTGACGAAGAAAAAATTGAGAGCGGCGCACAAGGGAGGGAGATGTGAGTGTGGAAGGAGAGGTCAAGATCCAGGATAAACGCCAGGTGCAAGAGTGAGGTTTTAAGTGGGATTGGGGCATCGAAAAGAAGAGGGGAGAGGGGCCGGTTGGGGACCATCATGGGTGAACCACTCCCAACCACCAGCCCCGCCACTGTGAGGGAGTCCCTGGAGGTGAAGCCAATCCTCAAGCACCATCAGCCTCAAGAGACACCTTGGCACTGGTCCCAGTCCTGGTCCCACTTGGGGCTGAGGACTTCCCTGCATAGCACTCTTGACTTTGAAGCACAGGGGCGCCTGGACTCCCGGGCCATCTGGGCTGGGGTGTGAGCTCTAGGCTCGGCGGACCCTAGAGATCTCCTCTGACTCTGGATCGGACTGGGAGACTCAGGAAGATGAGTCCCTAAACACTCGTCTCCACAGGGATGTGCTCTTGGACCCTTTCACTCCTGAAGCCCGGTGTTTGTCCCCACTCAAGGAACTGGCCTTTCTGGACTTTGTTTGGGATATGGCGAAGGCTCTCGCCTTCACCACAGAGTCCGAGGAAGAGCCTTGGATGGAGGACCTCGAGATCCTCCAGTACAAGGCTCCCCCTAAGGAGGCCCTTACAGTGCCCATTCCCCCCATCCTGAAACGGCTGCTCCTTCTGTATGTGGGATTCCCCGGTCTCTGTGCCTATTGTGAGCAGGCAACTGGACTCAATGTATCGGGACCGCCAGAGCCCTGGCTGCCATAAAGCTTAACTGCCTCACAACTCCATGGTGGTGGAGTCGGCCATGTGTACGCTCAAGAGCCAGAAAATGCACTCCTCGATGTCCCAGGCAGGGAGGACCATGCCATGGATGATCTGGGCAGGAAATGCTTCCAGGGCTCGATGCTCATCAGTTGGATCCAGGCCTACCAACTATACATGGGCATATACTTGAGGGACATGGCAACAAAACTTGTCAGGTTCCTCTGAGGAACCTCTTCAGTGATTCCGGACCCTGGCCTTGACGGTCAAAGAGTGCTCCAAATTTATGACTCGGGCGGCCTATGATGGCTTTGAGTTGGCAGCTAGAGTAGCCATGATGGGCATTAGTGCCCGCCGCTAGGCCTGGCTATAGTTTTCCGACTTGGAGCAATGGGTGTTGGACAGGTTGCTCGATGTTCCTTGCTAGGGAGAAAACCTCTTTGGCAAGCCAATGACAGACAAGGCTGCCGAGCTGGAGTCCGAGTTTATGACCAGGACTAGGCTCTCCAAAAAGAACTCTGACCCTTCCCAAAGGAAGGCTTCAGGTAAAAAGCCCCTATATCTGAAGAAGAGGAAGGCTTATGGTAACTACCCTCAGTACTCAACCTTCCCAGCTCCCCAACAGGGCCGGCAGGTCAAGGGACAAGGGCATGACTCTCATAAGCCTAAGACCTTCAAGCTCCAGCCTGCACCTCTGGCGCAAACTGGAGGGGGTTTTTGACTCCTTGGGCATAACCTCTCTTCCTCCAGGAGGTCCTGCCCCACAGCTTTGGGATAGCATCTAGTATTTTATGCTGACTGTTGGTCCACCATTACTATTGATGCATGGGCCCCTACTGGTGGTGAAGGAGGGTTCCCCTTCACCGTGGCCTGCTTCAACAGGAACTCACAAGGCTTCTGGCAGACAGAGCGGTGGAACCCATTCTCCTCCACCTTAGGAGCAATACTTCCACTATTTTCTGGTACCCAAAAGGACTAGAAGATTCCAGCCCATTCTAGACCTGTGGGACCTCAACTGGTTCCTGGTGAGGGAGAAGTTCAAGATGCTCTCCGTTGGAACACTGCTGCCATACCTCTGACAGGGAGACTGGCTATGCTCCCTGGATCTAAATGATGCGTATATGCAATCTTCATCCATGCCCTTCACAGGCAATACCTCCGCTTCTTGGTAGGAGGCTGCCACTGTCGGTAGAGGGTTCTACCTTTTGGTCTGGCCTCTACCTTGAGGATATTCACCAAGTGCCAGACGGTGGTTGCCACCTTCCTGCATCTCCAAGGGGTGTTCCTCTTCCCCTATCTGGACAACTGACTCATAAAGGGAAGCACTGCTGCCAAAGTGCATCAGGCGATGGTCCACACCATCCTCCTTCTGAAGCACTTGGGTTCATCATAAACTACCAAAAGCCTCATCTCCATCCAGCACAATGCGTCGAGTTCATAGGAGCACTGCTGGACACCGTTCAGGCCAGGGCCTTCCTCCTTCTGGACAGGGCCCAGCGCCTCAAGCACGTGCAGTGAACGTCCAGGGTCACCCCTCAGCGTCTGCCCACCTTCTGCTTTGCCTGCTCAGTTACATGGCATCCATGGTGCATGTCACCCCTCCAAACACCCGTCTGCATATGTAGATGGCTCAGTGGGCCACTCCCAGTGGTCTCAAGCAACGGACAGAGTGGTCATGCCCTGCCCTCTGGCTGACTCCCTCAGCTGGTGGCAACAGCTCCAGCACCTACAGGCTGGAATGCCCTTCCAGGCCCCCCCCAGAGGATTCTCGCCATGGATGCCTCCAGACTAGGCTGGGGCGCCCATTGCAACAATCTCCGCACTCAGGGCAGTTGGTCGCAAGTGGAGTGTCTCCAGCAGATCAACCTCCTGGAGCTCCGAGCCATAACGCTAGCCCTCCGGGCCTTTCAACACCACCTACAGCACCAAACAGTACTCCAGACCAGCAACCAGTACACCACCTACAGCACCAAGCAGTACTCCAGACCAGGAACCAGGTGGCGATGTTCTATATCAACAAGCAGGGAGGTATGGGATCGTCCCTCCTGTGCCAGGAGGCGGCGAATCTCTGTTCTTTCACCAGCAACAGTGGGATGCTCCTGCGGTCTGTATCTCCCGGGCCAGGATGACGCCCTGGCAGACCAGCTCAGCCAAGTCCTCCAACCACGTGAGTAGTGGCTGGACCCCTGGGTGGCCAGCCAGCCAGCTGTTCTGTCTCTGGGGGCTCCTGCAGATGGACCTCTTCCTCAGTCCAGCCAATACTCATCTGCCTTGCTTCTGCTCCAGGCAGCCACATCCCTCATGGGTGGCGGTGGATACATTCCTCATTCCATGGATGAGGGGCCTCCTCTACACCTTCCCGCCCATGCTGCTGATTGCCAAGGCGCTGTTCAAGGTCCAGCTTGACAAAGCAACCTTGATACTGGTGGTTCCTTGATGGGTCTGGCATCCATGATTCCCCCTGCTCCTCCGCCTGTCCCAGGTATCCCCCAGTCCCTCTGGGTGCACCCTGGGCCTGCTCTCGCAGGAGGACTATTCTCTCCTGCACCCCAATCTGGGGTCCCTGACACTGGTGGCCTGGCTGCTGAAAGGTTAGCCTTTGCCCACTTCATTCTCTCAAGCGAGGTGGAGGTCGTCGTCCTGGCCTCCCATAAAATTCCACCCGCCACGCCTGTGCCTTCAAGTGGCGGAGATTCTCTGTGTTTGCACAGAGAAGCAGATCAACCCCTTCTCCTGTTCTGTCCAGATGGTGCTGCAGTACCTGCTTCACGTGTCCCAGGCAGGGCTGAAGTCCAACTCCGTTAAAGTACACTTTAGCGCACTTTGGCGACCACCATCTTGTCAAGGGCAAGCCCCCTCTCTGCTCAGCCCCTCGTGACTCGCTTCCTGAGGGGCATACTTCTCTGAAGATCACCCATCCGCACCTGGCTGTGGAGTAGGATTTCAACGTGGTTCTCTCAAAACTTATCGAGCTACCTTAAAAGCCTTTCAGCTCTTGCCATCTCAAGTATCTCTCCTGGAAGGTGGTCTTCCTCCTGGTGCTCACTTCTGCTTGCAGGGTTAGCAAGTTCCAGGCCTTGGCGGCCCATCCACCTTATACGAGGTTCCACAAGAATAGGGTCGTGCTCCGCATACACCCCAAGTTTCTGCCTAAGGTGATGTCTCCATTCCATCTCAACTAGGAGGTGGTGCATTCCACCTTCTTCCCACAGCCTCATACTAACACAGTGCGGAGGCTGCTCTCCACACTCTGGACTTTTAGCGGGCCCTGGCCTACTATTTGGAGCATAACTAGGCCCACTGTTGCTCCTCACAGTTCTTCATCTCCTATGACCCAAATTGGCTGGGAGCAAGAGTGAAGGATGAGCACAAGTGCTTTATTGATCCCCAACGCGTTTCGGCGAATGCTTTCTTCGGGGGGTGGGTACTTAAATACAAAAGAAACCACATTAAAACATAATAAACCTAACAAATTAAAATTAGGTGGGCATGTTAGTAACAATTAAAATATATGAATATAACAATAAAAAAAATATTAACAATAAAAACACAATTATTCAATGTAACTAATAAATAAGTAAAACCACATGTATAAAATTATGTAGAAAAAGTATGCAAAGAAGACGCAGGGCAGAATTGAAGTATCAAACAATGTAAAAATCAATGTACAGATGTAGAAACAACATATTACTCACATTCAAGCACTGTGGGTACAGAGACCCTGAACGTAAATCCTCTTATGTTGTAGACAACACCATGAGCTGGCAACAACTGGCTCTTGCAAGATAAAACTGTTGTGTGACTAACAAAACTGAGATATAACATAAAAATGAAAATCTATAACAAATCTAACATATTGCGTAATAAAATCAAAACTTGCTGTCTTGAAACTCTCTAATATTACGTATTGTCCCTAAAGACAGCAAGAAAAGATGTGCCTGTATAGTTAATCAGGAGACTTATAAAGTCACAAAACCGTGTTAATATAAATGTGCTGAATTGTGTAGCTAATGCTAACCATTGTGTGACTAATCAGGAGAAGAGGATTATAAATATATAAGTGTGTCTAAAAGGAACTAACTGTCTTAATGTAATACTAGAGTGAAGATAAAAAATCTACATAGTAGACTATCATTTAAAACTAATGATTAAAAGCCATCATTTAAAAAACATATGTCAAAGCAGGTTATCTTAAAAATGTGCCCAAAAATTATGTAGAAGATTATCAAGAAACCGAACAATACTATTCGAGAACTGTCACCGCGGACAGGAAGCACGGACAAAAACCTTTGCAAAACAAAAAGAAACGAATGCTTGTGTGCCCAATGAATATACTGCAAAACATATATTTATATAATATTAAGAATAGTAAATAATCGGCGCGTTAAGACCTAATTTCAATTGCGTTTTAAAAAACATTTGAACATAATACATGGAACGTGAGCACAAGTAGTGCTGAAAAAACCGCCGAAACTAAACACACCGAAGATCTGTCTATGCGGACAAAAAACACCTTCTGAATCAATAAAAATCAACATATGTATATTAGAACATCTAGTAGAAAATGTATATTAAAGGACCCTATGATGCTGTGCCTGTGTCGTTGAAAAACTGAATCAACTGTACCTGTCAAAGGGGACACGCTGCTAAGACGCAATTCATTGAAGGCCGGCAGTACGATAAGAGGTGGATTTTGAAGATGCCGACAACCGCGCCAAAAGTGGGGGGCGTGGCTAACTCAGCATTTAAGTGACATATGCTTAAGGTGGCGATCAAAAAACCACATTCTGGCATTGTGTGGGGATGAAGAGGATTATAAATTGAATACAGTTTATTACTGGACCCATGATGGGTCAGTTTTTAAAGGTAGGCAGAGAAACGCCTCCTTTAAAAAGCCGTTACAGTCTCCTATATTCCAAAAGTACTAAATCACTATATCCCCTTTGTGAAACTGAAACTTATAAATGTCGGATGTCACCGTAAAGGGACAAGCATTGAAGATCATGTCCTCCACTCGGTTTCATCCTTTTAATCAAAATTGTGTAAATCATTAATAAACACCATAAAGTAAAGTCCCAGCTACTTAGCTGCTTCCAAGATCCCAAATCCTGAAGAACCAGGCACCAAATCCTGAAGAACCAGGCACGACGTGCACGTTTCGGGTTATCACCCTGTTTCAAGTGCTATCATCATGTAACATTATTCAACCGATGATGATAGCACTTGAAACAGGGTGATAACCCGAAACGTGCACGTCGTGCCTGGTTCTTCAGGATTTGGGATCTTGGAAGCAGCTATGTAGCTGGGACTTTACTTTATGGTGTTTATTAATGATTTACACAATTTTGATTAAAAGGATGAAACCGAGTGGAGGACATGATCTTCAATGCTTGTCCCTTTTCCGGCGACATCCGACATTTATAAGTTTTTCCGTTTCACAAAGGGGATATAGTGATTTAGTACTTTTGGAATATATGAGGTGATCGCTATATATGGGACTTTATTTAACAGTTACAGTCTCCTAGACATAAAGTAAGGAACAGTCCTAGGAATAGATACAGATCCAAGGGAAAGTCTCCCTCTGTATCTCCGAATCCAGTTAGGAGTCACAAAAGAAGAAGACGTGCGTCAGGTGGACAATCTGAAGACCCTATAGATCCCACAGGTTCTCTTTTCTCTGCAGCTCCACCCCCTCCCCGACGTCAAACGCGTAGTCCACATCGGGATTTTCACATGGATTCTCTCTGGAGAGGAGGTGGACCGTGACTACTATCAATACCCCCACAATTCCCCACACAATGCCAGGGACCATCATCCGTACCCCCCACGGGGCAGGGGCAGAGGACTCATGTCCAAGAGAAGGTTGGATTGGGACTTATGAGCGGTATTATTGGCTGAAAAAACAACATACCATTAATGATTTGAAATATTTAGTTATTAGGACAGTAGTTCCCCAGTGGAGAGGAGGAGATGTCAACTAGATATTGTTAAAACTCGAGCAGAGATACATTTTTGAACTTAATAGTCTGGAACCAAATGGGTTAAATCAAAAAGTAGATCTGTCAGTGTTCCTGTGACCCACACACCTCTCTGCAATAGTTTGATTTTGATTCGACACATTTTCACAGTTAAAATAATGCAATTTATTATTTTCAATATGCAAAACAAGTTTTTTTAATATTACATGCTTAATTTATTTATTTTAGCATACATAACGGCATTTACATGGTTTACAATACCGTTTCTATTGGGTTTACACTTTTTAATCTTATTTATTGGACTTTTATGCTTCTTATCTTATTTATTGTTTTATTGATTTATTTATAGACCAAGGCGTTATTATCAGGTCGGTGGAGATGAATATCTGTCCACGTAGGCTCTTATATTTTACATTTATTCACTGTTTGATACGAGGCTCACAATGGATGTAATTGTGGTTTATTGGACTGCGTAATCAACTCTTAATTTTGGCGTTGAAGTGGTTTTTTGATCGCCACCTTAAGCAAGATATGTCACTTAAATGCTGAGTTAGCCACGCCCCCCACTTTTGGCACGGTTTTCGGCGTCTTCAAAATCCACCTCTTATCGTACTGCCGGCCTTCAATGAATTGCGTCTTAGCAGCGTGTCCCCTTTGATAGGTACAGTTGATTCAGTTTTTCAACGACACAGGCACAGCATCATAGGGTCCTTTAATATACATTTTCTACTAGACGTTTTAATATACATATGTTGATTTTTATTGATTCAGAAGGTGTTTTTTGTCCGCATAGACAGATCTTCGGTGTGTTTAGTTTTGGCGTTTTTTTCAGCACTACTTGTGCTCACGTTCCATGTACTATGTTTCAAATGTTTTTTAAAACGCAATTGAAATTAGGTCTTAACGCGCCGATTATTTACTATTCTTAATAGTATATAAATATATGTTTTGCAGTATATTCATTGGGCACAC
This sequence comes from Ichthyophis bannanicus, assembly GCA_033557465.1. NCBI lineage: Eukaryota > Metazoa > Chordata > Amphibia > Gymnophiona > Ichthyophiidae > Ichthyophis > Ichthyophis bannanicus. Next base: position 1,356,139,118 of record CM066031.1, read on the forward strand.
AAGCATTCGTTTCTTTTTGTTTTGCAAAGGTTTTTGTCAGTGCTTCCTGTCCGTGGTGACAGTTCTCGAATAGTATTGTTCGGTTTCTTGATAATCTCCTACATAATTTTTGGGCACGTTTTTAAGATAACCTGCTTTGACATATGTTTTTTAAATGATGGCTTTTAATCATTAGTTTTAAATGATAGTCTACTATGTAGATTTTTTTATCTTCACTCTAGTATTACATTAAGACAGTTAGTTCCTTTTAGACACACTTATATATTTATAATCCTCTTCTCCTGATTAGTCACACGATGGTTAGCATTAGCTACACAATTCAGCACATTTATATTAACACGGTTTTGTGACTTTATAAGTCTCCTGATTGACTATACAGGCACATCTTCTTTTCTTGCTGTCTTTAGGGACACTACGTAATTTTAGAGCGTTTCAAGACAGCAAGTTTTGATTTTATTACGCAATATGTTAATTTGTTATAGATTTTCATTTTTATGTTATATCTCAGTTTTGTTAGTCACACAACAGTTTTATCTTGCAAGAACCAGTTGTTGCCAGCTCATGGTTTTGTCTACAACATAAGAGGATTTACGTTCAGGGTCTCTGTACCCACAGTGCTTGAATGTGAGTAATATGTTGTTTCTACATCTGTACATTGATTTTTACATTGTTTGATACTTCAATTCTGCCCTGCGTCTTCTTTGCATACTTTTTCTACATAATTTTATACATGTGGTTTTACTTATTTATTAGTTACATTGAATAATTGTGTTTTTATTGTTAATATTTTTTTTATTGTTATATTCATATATTTTAATTGTTACTAACATGCCCACCTAATTTTAATTTGTTTGGTTTATTATGTTTTTAATGTGGTTTCTTTTGTATTTAAGTACACACCCCCCGAAGAAGGCATTCGCCGAAACGCGTTGGGGATCAGTAAAGCACTTGTGCTCATCCTTCACTCTTGCTTCTTGTGTACTGCTGGGTGTTTTTTGCAAGAGTTTCTTGCTCTTTCTGTGCTCGCCAAATCGGCTGGGGACAGCAGTCTCTAAGCATACCCTGTCCATTTGGGTGGGGGACTGCATCTCCTTCGCCTACGAGCAGGCCGGTCTCTCGCTGGAGTGCCATGTCACACGCACAGCGTCTGGGCCATGGTGGCCTCTGGCGAACCTGCACTTCGTTCCCTTGTCTGAGGTCTGCCGGGCTGCCACCTGGCCCTCAATCCATACCTTCACAGTTCATTACTGCCTGGAGAGGGAGTCTCACTGGGACATCACCTTTGGCCAGGCAGTACTCCATTATTTGTTTAGGGTGTAAGGCAACTCCTGCCCTTCGGTATGTTCAGGCTACTAGAGAATTGGTTCCTCGCTTGACACTCTGGGATGCTCATGGAATTGCTGTTCCTTTATTCCATTGCTGCTCACGGTTCACCTTTTTTCTGGTTACCCATGGCTTTTATGGGGTTTTTTCGCTAGCTTGTAGCTGAGGAGTCCCATATGTGAGGACAGACTTCCTACTTGTTCCCGGAGAAAACGTAGTTGCTCACCTGTAGCAAGTGTTCTCCAAGGATAGCAGGAATCAGTTTTAACAATCTTCCCTTCTCCCTGTGAAATCACTTTTCTTTTTTGCTGTCTTGAGCTGTGTCATCATACTGAGGCGAGAGAGCACCCTTAGGCAGGAAGGGGACCATGCATGCTTGGTGCATCTCCCAAAGGCTTTCTTTGAAAGCTGGGGAAAGGTTACCATGCGGGCTCTGTTGGCACCAGTGTCACCCATGTGTGAGGACTGATTCCTGCTGTCCCCAGAGAATACCTGTTACAGGTGAGTAACTACGCTTTCTGTGGCCCCTGCTGCTTCTTTCCTATTTTTTCCCCACTAGTGGGCACTGTGGGGAGGTGGAGCTTGGTAGGATAACTTTAGCTGCAAGCCTCCGGGCACCAGGGCTCATCTTTTCAAACAACTTGTGCTGCAGCTCCTGTAAAAGCTCAGGGGCTGTTCTCAGTCTTGGCTAGCAGTTTGACAGCTCCCATCATGGGGAATCCAAGACTGAGGCATTCCCTCCGGGATCCTGGAGCCCATGAGCACTTCTGTCATGGAAAGTTGGGGGGGGGGGGGGGTCACAGCTTCCACTTTGCCCTTGCACTCCTCCACTCCCCTGGGAGTCCAACCTTATCCCTACGTGGGGTTGGTTGAAAGAAGTACAATTTTGTCAACAGAATTTAAGTCCGAGGAGGTCAGGGTGGTTTCCTTTGGAGAAAGGCTAGGATCTCTGTGATTCACCTTTTTCATTGACTGGCTATGTTGATGCCCCTTCAGGACACTATGGCAGCTCTACATATTGCAGAGCCTGCTTTTGGGAGAAGTTAGCAGATGGAACCCCCTTATACCTGGAGGGTATCCAGTGTCCTGCTGCATTTGTGCCACTGCCTGACTCTGCAGTAGGATGTAGGGTTTTATGAAGCAAAGCCTTGAACTGGGCCCCAAGGTCCTGTCTCAGTTGTACCTTTGACCCCAGGGCAAGTGAGATCGGCCTTTCAGGCTCCCTGGGGTGGGAGTCCTGGTCATGCTGTGATTAACCACATGACCATCTTTTTGGAGGGTGGTGCTGCACACAAGGAGTCTCAGTTTTGGAGGGTTGAGGTCTGCCTTGAATGCCTTTGCAGTCCACCACCTTAAGCTTTCAGGCAGCCTCTGTGCATGCCTGAAAATTATCCTTCTAATGATGGATTGGGCTCCTTCTCTGGCCCTATTCAAGTCCAGGTTGAAGACCCACCTCTTTGAAGCTGCTTTTGGATCCTTATGCTTCTCATTCTCTTGTCCACTCCCCAGTTCTGCAATGTTTTTTCATTTTTATTAGATAGTAAGCTCTGATTAGCAGGGGCTGTGTCTTCCATCTATATGGACAGCACTGCACTATACATATGATTAGTAGTAGTAGTAGTAGGCTCCATCCTCTGCTGGTTAGCTCTGTGGCTCCTGCCATTTAACTCTGGATTATGGATCCCAAAGTTGCAGGTTTTGATCCCTGGTACACCTGACATTGCCATGCCTGGGTCAAACCCAAAGGTTCATCAAGCCCAGTCTCCTTTCCAGAGGCTAGGAGGTTTGTAGAAGACTGCCTTGGAGGCCGCTGCTTTTTAAGACTGATTCAGAGTCTCTTTCAAGTCCATGGTGGCAGTGGTAGTGGCCAGTTAGCAGTGCTGGCACTACACTTAGTTGATGGATGCTGACTCCAAACTAAAGCTGAACAGATTCCCTTTAAAGGGCCTTTTGCTCTTTGGGAGTGGAAGCTTGCCCATTGAAACTCCTGGAAGGTAAGCCTAGTGGTGCCAAGGGAGCCTCTTATATGACTGCATAAAGTCTAGAGATGTCCTTAGACCACTTTGAGTTCTTTAGGCCTTAGTTGCAGTAGAGGCAGTCCATTTGGATATTTTGTCATATTCAAGTCTCCATCATGGCTGCATTGGGAGCCTGTAATCTCCTCATTGAGTTCCAACGGTCCTTCCTGAGGTGCAGCTGGTTGGGATGTAACTCAGGCTGTTTCTCTCTGAGGGAACCTTTATAATATTAGACTGGTAGGACTTTGGAGCCCTCAATCAAGGTTGGAGATGTATTAGCTTCTTCTGCAAGACACCTGTCTTCTTATTTAAATCTTTATTGAATTTTCCACTGCATTCATGAAATTGAATGAGGAAAAATTGGCAAAAACAAAAGAAACAATAATAAACCCCTTTCATTAAGAAAAGGAAATACAAAATTAGCCAAAATTAGCCCACAATTATTAAAACAGAAGGAGGCATCAGGAAAATTTTTACATAGAAAAAGAATCATTACATAGCAGTGTGAGACTTATGCATCAGCCATATGGGAGCCAATAACAGCCACAGGATCCTCCCTAGCCACAAGAAACTCCAGTAGCTGATGAGGTTCAAAAAACAAATATATCTTCTCTTTATAGGAAACATGACATCTAGCAGGAAATTTAAACAAAAAAGACCCGCCAATAGAAAGGACCCTGGGTTTCATCCGCAGAAATTCCTTTCTCCTTAGCTGGGTATCCCTAGCAAGATTGGGGAAAATGCTAACATAAGAGCCCAAAAACTGCTCACTGAAATTTCTAAAATGTAAATGAATTAACGATTTATCAGATTCAAGAGCCAGAATAACAAGGAGAGTGGTGCGAGCCGTAACCAGTTCCAGAGAACTCTCCAAAAACCCAGTGAGGTCTCTGGGTTCTACTAGGGCTTGATCAACAGCTCCCTGATTACCCCAGCCCACATCAAGGTACTGAGCCCTAGTCAAAGGTGGTAGGTCATCCTTAGAGGTCTTGGAAGTACCTATGAACCATCTCCATGGGCGAGTGTAATGGAGATCTAGGAAAATTAATCAGTCTCAAATTGTTCTTCCGGACTTGATTCTCAAGATATTCCAGTCTCCTAGAAGTCACATTCCTGTTCTTAATGTGGGCACTATGCAACTCCCTGCTGCTCAAGATCTCCTTCCAGCCACACCAACTTCCCCACTTGCTCCTGCTGGGCTCTGGAACATTCTTGAATATGTATACTTAAGGAATCAGTCTCAGTACTTACAAAAGTCGAAATAGCCACAAGAGAGGAATTCATGGTGGAAATAGCATCCCATAGCACCTCCAACGTAACTTTCTGGGGCTTCACCAACACACCAGCACCACCGATGGACACCAAAGCACAGCCAGCCTGGGTTGGGCTGTCCTCCGAAGAAGAAACAGCCTCCGTTCTCAATCCCACTCCAGACGGCGAAGTCAAGTGAAAACAGCCAGCCACGGAGCCCTCTTCACTCCCCTGTACCGGCGTGCTAGTTTTCGCGCCATTGGGAAGCACTCCAGAGGCCGCTGCAGCACCTCTGGGGCATGGCGGTGGAGGGGGGGGGGCTCGCTGTTCAGGGGAAAGCACTACCCCTGATGTGCTCAGGTCTGGAAAAGATGCCAGACCCGCTGAAGATGCAGCTCCAACTCCCGGAGTCACAAACCCACACATCGGAAGCGTTTTCTGCCCGACAGAGCCAGTAAGAGCCTCACCCGAGGGTAGGGAAGCTTGCTTATGTTTCCTTCGTTCCATCTCACCCATTGAAAGCGCAAAACCGCCAAAAGCAGGACGCTTCCGGAGTCTTCTTGATGGCCTTTGTCGCTTTGTGGTTTATGCCACCCTTCTCTCAAAGGGGCCTTTCCACATTCACCTTGACCAGACTGTGTTTCTGTTTTCGTTCTCGGAGAACGATCTTTGGAAAGACTACATACATTCTGAGAATGTTGCTCAGCTGCATGGCAATTGCTAATTCCTTCTGCTAGTCAGATCTTCTTGTGTCCTCCTCGGTGGTTCGAGGATAAGACTTGAAGAGGCCAAATCCTCTATTGTCTGCTGGCTTCAGGAGGCCATTGGGTCAATGTACTTCTGGCTGGTAAGCAAATGTCAGGGTGAGTCAGAGTTTACTCCATTGGGTGCAGTTCTCCTGGGTAGAGTCCGCTCTGCTTTCTCCAGCGGTCATTTGTAAGGCAGCTTTCTTGTCTTCATTGAATGCCTTTGTTGAAGCCCTACAGGTTGGTTGTATGGGTTGATATAGGAGGCATCTTTTGCAAGGTAGTCTGAGCATTATCTTCCTCTTCCCTTGGTCCTGACTACTTGGGTACATCCCACTGATCTGGACTAGCTTAACAGGATAAGGGATACATTTACAGGCCTTATAATTTACTTTTCTTGAGTCCTGTTAAACCAGTCCAGGACCCACCCTGGAAGACACTTTTCTGCAGGTTTGGGAGTCTGGCTGCTATAAAAGACCTAGTCAGTCCTATGGTCTGACACCATTCTCATTGTGATAAGAGTCAAATACTTGTTTACAGAATTATGTGGCAAATTTTTTGAAAAAATCAGTGAGTATTATTAACCACAATCTCTTGCTTACTGCTTGAGAAATGTCATACTGGGTTCTCTCAATGCTGTACCAGAGGATATACAAAGTGTGACATCACTGAAAGTTGCTTAAGTCTGCCTCCACCTGCTGGCAAGGGAACATAAGCCACTCGTCTGGACCAGCCTAGCAGGAATCAAGGAAAATAGATGATCAAGTATGTAAAATTTCTCTTATTTGTCATTCTTTGTCCTTGACTGCCCTCCCCCCAGACTGTCCATGTTCCTATTAACTTTTCCTCGACCAGTAGTTCTCCACCCAATTCTCAAGACACAGTCGGTCACTTAGATTTTCAGATGTGCTGCCTTCATTTCATGCACATCTATCTTGTACATATTCATTGTGGATATCCTGAAAAACTGACTTCACTGAATGTGTCCTGAGTGAACTGGGTTGAGAACATCTGTCTTATTTCTTTATTTTTATTTAACAGTTTGTTTTATACCGCTTTATCATTATAGTCAAAGCGGCATTGTAATTTAAACTTGGTAATGTATATTAAACAGGGACATTGATAACTTGGATTATTCTGAGGCAATGGAGGATTAAGTGACTTGCCTAAGGCCACAAAGAGTGCTAGTGGAAATCAAACCCTGGTTTCTTGGTTCCCAAGCCAGTGCTCTAACCACTAGGTTACTCCTGCACGCCAAGTCTTAGACCAAAGACTTTTATTCACATATATTCTTAAATAACAGCTTTAGAGACATGCCACTTAGGCCTTTTGGGATGTCTATTTGAAGTTTGGATTTTAATAGGTTAAATGAGCAGAGGTTAACCCTGCTAGGAGGAAATTTAATGCAGAAGCACATGGTGTGCAAGAAGTGTTATGAATACACCCAATTTCCCCCTTATGTTGCTTCCTACCTACCCCGTCCCTTGTTAAGGGGATCACTGTGTCCTTATTTGTTCATAATTTTATATTTTTCCTGTTCATGGTAATCTGCTTTTGGTGCACATTGACCACTTGTCTCATGCTAGTTCTTTTTTTTTTTCTGGATCCGTGACAACACAGCCATCACAAAAGCCAGAATACTCTGCAGAGAGGGAGGGGGGGGGGTGGCCCTGGACTGGTTGCTGAAAGAATAACACACAACATGGAACAACGGAGATAGCTCTATTGATGGATGAGCTCTCGTGCTGTACGGTAGGAGGCCCTGTGCTGATTGTAGCAAGAATGAAAGCCTAGTTGGTCTCTAGCAGGCTAGGGACCTTAAGTGCAGTATGTTTAAAAATGATTGAAAACCAAAGGCATGGGGATAATAACCCGTACTGCACCGTAAATTCTTTCCTAGCAACTTTACTGGATGGACATGATGGACCATGTCAGTCTTAACTGCTGTCATCCACTACCTAACGTAGAACTAAAATATACACAAATGGATAGTCTAGACCAGTGGTTCTCAAACCCAGTCCTGGGGGCCCACCAGCCAGTCGGATTTTCTGGATATCCACAATGAATATGCATGAGAGGGATTTGCATATACTGGAAGTAGAAGGCATGTAAATCTCTCTCATGCATGTTCATTATGGATATTCTGAAAGCCTGACTGGCTGGTGGGCCCCCAGGACTGGGTTTGAGAACCACTGGTCTAGACAATGCAAGCATCCGTCTTCCTTTACCGAACTTGTCACCTCACACCTTTGTATATTAAACAACTTGTCAACTCTTACAGGTTACCCACTAATCTGTTTCTGTCACTTCAAGTTTGTCATAACCTAATATGTTTAATGTCTGTGGTGTAATATTGTAAGAATAAGTTAAATGTTACCCAGTTCATCAATATTTTATGCACTTTAAGCTTAAATTAAATATAACCTTGATCAATATTTGTTGTAAAATCCCTAAAGTTAAGTTGATTGCAAACCATTTTGACTCTAAGATAAAGCTGTACAGAAAAGACATTAAATAAATATTGCTACCTTAGAATGTTGCTTTCCAGGGGTAGTGACTTTTGGTCATGCATAAAGTTTAGACAGAATTTTTTGGAGTCCAATAAATAGACATCACCAGAACCGTATTAAAGAACCTGTACATCTACAATAGCCTAATGGTTAGAGTAGTGAGGTAGGAACAGGGCAACGAGAATTCAAATCCCACTGCTGCTATCGTTGACGTTGTGCTGGGGATGATGGAGTGCTAACTTCTCTATACCCTCTGGATGTTTTTCAGCAAAAGCGAGCACTTTTCAGATGCCTGTTTGTGTCTGGAACAGGTTCTAAACTTAGAAGCGATGCTGTACTTCCATGACATTTTTGAGATCAGGCGGCCCCAGCCATGCCCCCATTCAGACTTGGACATCCTCACGCTGGGGACATCTGCAGAGATGACTTCTAAAATGGCTCTGGAGATGTCAAACACTATGGGGGTCATTTTGGAAGCCCTGTTCATGAGCACAGAGACTTTAGCGCGCACCAAGTGCTAATGCTACATGTATGTGGTAAGTGTTACCATGACCATGTGCTAATGGTTACTGTGTGCTAATTCATGCAGTAACTGCTTACCACATTTTAGTAAACAGGTTCCATAGCCTCAGATGGTACTTTTCAGGATCTCTATTAAATATTGCTTAAATACTTCCAGGGGAGAGAATAGTGGAATCACCAGAAAATTAAGGACATTTAGATTCAGGATTCTAGAATGAGTTTCTAAATTTGTCTGTCATTCTTCTGTAGACTAAGGCTTTCTTCTGAATGAGGGCCTCCTGCACTTTGGACATCTGAATGATTCATCTCCCCAGTTTTAACTGTCTGTTTCACCAATCTCTCTAAATGCACCTGCAAGTGTGAAAAACTAGGCATGGAAATAATTGACAGCAATGAAATAGCCTGCTGCAGTGATAATAGAGTAGACAAAGCAGGCTCCACAACTTTATTTAAACATTCATATAAAAGCAACCAGCTGAAAACTGCAGATTTGTGCTATAATACCACTATAGTCCTGGACGTTGAGACCCTCAGGTTGGAAGGCACTCAACTGGCTACTGGGGAGGAGCCAAAGACTTTTCAGAGTAAAGCCAGCATTTATGATGTGCTGGATCAAAGCCCTCGGGACATCTGACTGCTGATCTGGCTGCACATGAAATAAGAGTCAGAAGCTGCAAATTGTCTTACATATTGGGACATGGAATGTACAAAGCATGAACCAAGGGAAGTTGGAAGTGGTCAAGAATGAAATGGAATGCTTACAACTTGATCTGTTGGGTGTCAGCAAACTGAAATGGACTAGCATCGGGCACTTTGCATCTGATGATCACAAGGTCTACTATGCTGGAAATGAAAGACAAAGAAGAAATGGTGTTGCATTTTATAATTAAGAAGAAACTTGCAAGAACTGTAATGCAATGCAATCAGTGAACGCTTATTTTCTATTCGTCTATGACGAATGCCCATCAACACAGCTATAATTCAGGTATATGCTTCAACAGCTACAGAAGAGGATGAAGTTGATGAGTTCTATGAACAAGTACAAGCTGAAATTGACAGAACATGCAAACAGGATATCCTGATAGACATGGGTGACTGGAACGCAAAAGTTGGCAACAAAGAAGGTGGCAAAGTGGTTGGAAAATATGGACTTGGCAACAAAAATGAAGCTGGAGAAAGACTTATAGAATCCTGCAAGACCAACGATCTAATCATCTCAAACACCTTCTTCCAGCAACACGAGTGGTGACTGTACACATGGACTTCACCCAATGGATTGTACAAAAATCAGACTGACTACATCTGTGGAAGTCAACGATGGAAAAGCTCTGTAATGTCAACAAAGACAAAACCTGGAGCTGACTGTGGTACAGATCACCAACTACTAGTATGCAAACTCAAGCCAAAGTTGAAAAAGAGCAAGTCATTCATGAGTATAGCAAAATATGACCTTGAGAATATACCACTGGAATTTAAAGACTGCCTGCAAAATCGATTTGCTGCTTTAGGTACAAAGATAGAGCTCCAGAAGAGTTATGGGATGACATCAAGAAGGTTGTTTTGGAAGAAAATGAGAAATCTCTACAAAAGATGAAAAAGCAAAAATGGCCAAAATGGATGACTGAGGAAACTCTGAAAATTGCCCAGAAACGCAGAGAAGCTAAAGCCTGAGGAGAAAGAGAGGCAGTGGCAGAGCTCAACAGATTTCCAACACTCAGCAAGACAAGACAAGGAGAAGTACTAAAATGATGCATGCAAGGAAATAAAAGCAGAAACTATTAGAGGAAGAATAAGATTGGCTTTTCTAAAGCTACGAGAGTTAAAGAAAAAATTCCAGTCTCGAATTGGAATGTTATAAGATGCTCGAGGATCCATGTTGAATGATGCTGAGAAGCTCAAGACAAGGTGAAAAGAATATACAGAGTTAGTATATGATAAAGATCAAGTGGATCAACGGCTGTTTTTCAACCTGTACCTTATGATCTGGAACCATTGCTGATGAAAGAAGAAGTTGAAGCAGCATTGAAAACCTTATCAAAGAACAAAGCACCAGGCATTGATGGCATTCCCATTGAAGTATTACAGCAAAGAGATGCAGCTGTTACCATACTTACAAGGAGCTGCCAGGAAATTTGGAAGAAGACAACATGGCCAACTGAATGGAAAAGATCTGTGTTTATACCAGTACCAAAGAAAGGTGATCTAACTGATTGTGGAAATTATTGCACAATCGCTCTGATCCCATATGCTAGTAAGATTCTACTGAAGACTATTCAGCAGAGAATACAGCCATACCTGGAACGAGAACTGCCTGAAGTGCAAGCAAGGTTCAGGAAAGGTTGAGGAACAAGGGACATCATCGCAGATGTGAGATGGATCCTTGAAAAGACTAAAGAATACCAAAAGGATATCTATATGTGTTTTATTGACTACAGTAAGGCTTTTGGCTGTGTAAACCATGAGAATCTCTGGGCTGCAATAAGAAGCATGGGTATACCAGAACACCTGATCGTTCTCTTGCATAACCTTTACGTTGATCAAGAAGCAACAGTTCAAAGGGAACAAGGAGAAACAGAATGGTTTAAAATCAGCAAAGTTGTACGAAAAGGCTGCATACTTTCCTCCTAACTGTTTAATTTATATGCAGAACAAATCATTAGAGAAGCAGGACTGTATGAAGATGACAGAGGTGTGAAGATTGTCTTCACTTGATGAGTCTCCACCAGTCTGAAACATTTGCTTCTCAAGATCACGGAGCATAGTCTTAAAATGGGCCTGCACCTTAATGTGAAGAAGACAAAGATCCTGACAAATGGCAAAATCAATAAGTTCATCGTTGATGGAGAAGAAATTGAAATAGTGGACAACTTTAACCTACTTGGATCAATTAGCAATAAAGAAATAATAAGCAATCAAGAAATCAGACGACGCATTGCTCTTGGCAGAATGACTATGAAAGACCTAGACAAGATTCTCAAGAGCAGAGATGTCTCTCTCCATACAAAGATTCAACTCGTTCAAGCCATGGTATTTTCAATAACGTCATATGGATGCTGAAGTTGGACAGTGAAAAAGATAGGAAGAAAATTGATGCCTTTGACTTATGGTGCTGGTGACAAATACTGTATATACCATGGACTGCCCAAAGAAAAACCAGTCAGTACTATAGGAGATCAAACGTAAGCTTTCCTTAGAAGCTCAGATGACAAGACTTCAACTTTCATACTTTCATGCGAAGAGAGAGATCATTAGAGAAAGACATCATGCTTGGCAAGGTAGAAGGTCAACGCAAAAGAAGGCCAGCAATGAGATGGATCAATACAATAACAGCTATGGGTGCCACTCTGTCAAAAATGATCTGCCTGACTGAAGACCAAATACAGTTTAGGACAACTATCCAGAGTGTTGCTGAGTCAACATCTACTTGACAGCACTTAACAACCACACTGGGTATGTCAGTCTTGAGCCTCCTATATTGCAGATAGGTATGCTTAGGGAATGGTAAAACAAGACAGATCTTTGTTTGCAAACCTACTGTATGTGACATGGGAATGGGATTTACAGTTGTGGTCAACATTATTGGTACCCTTGCAGTTAATGGTGCCAATGACATTATTGTTACCCTTAATATCTCTTTAAAAAAAGAAAAGAAAGTGGCCAGTGCTATGGCTTTGGACTATATGTGCACACACATTTGATGCATAAAAGTATCAAATAAAACAAGACCAATTAAAGTAAATAGTAGGAAATACTATAAAAGCTAGGACATTGCTAGGAAAGGTTTATTTAACTACTCCAAACCTGAAAACTATATCCCACAAAAAGTATTCAACCATTTCTAAAGAGATATACCTATAAGAATTAAAATTTTTGTCGGAACTAATGCCTTGAAGATAAAAAATCCTCTCATAGCATAACTTTCCTTTTTTTCTTTTTTATTATTTGTATAGGGACGCAACCCCAAAAGAATTACCCGAGGGATACACAAAATCCTCAGGGTACAATCGATTTAGTGTGGGAAATGAATCCAACTAGGACTGAAAAGATCCTAAGCTTCTAAATGGACACACACCAGTGCTGTCCTAAGACCAACAAATAATCCACCTCAAAAGACACTATGTCTTATCCTGCTACCGCACGCTGGCCTAACCACCAACATATATCATGTAGCTTAACATACGATCCTCATCCTTATAAAGCCATTAAATCAACACTTAGCTTCCCAAAGGGATCAAAGCTCCCGGATCGATGCATGAAAAAAAGCTAAAACCTCCAGTAATGAAGAATGCTGCAGCAGGCATCACGGGTCTTCTGAAACAGATCTTTATAGTCCGCTTTTCAATTTGCAACTTAAATGTAATATTTGAAGTTAACCCAACGTTGTTTTTCGGGCTTTAGATCCTCCTAGCCCTTTTTCAAAACTTTGTTGCAGATGTAAAGAGGCCAAGGGCTCGCTCATCACTTTCAAGCCCCCGTCCTAAATCACGTGACTAATCGACAACCAATAAGATAACCTGCTTTTGCATAAATCCCACCTCTTAAGTTCTCATGATCATTCATAAGATACTCCACCAATCCAAAGAAGAGTTAATGCCTGAAGGTTTAAACAAATTCAAAAGGTAAATCCAATACTGCTCCCGGTAAAGGAGACGGGATTCATGATCACTGCCCCTTATTTTTTTCTGGAACATAATCCAGGATGTGCCATCTTAAATCCTGTAAAGAATGTTGATGATCATCACAGTGTTGGACCCCAGGAGCAGATAAAACTTTAGTAGTAATCCTAGACCGATGTTCCTGTAATCTTTTTTTCATCATGGAGTGGAGGAGTGGCCTAGTGGTTGGGGCAAGGTACTTCAGGCCGGAAGGTCGGGGGTTCAAATCCCACTAGAGGACAGCAACCTTGGGCCGGAAGGACTGGGGTTTCTAGTCCCACAGGTGCTCCTTGTGGTCTTGGGCAAGTCACTTAACCCTCCATAGCCCATGTTCCCTGTAAAATAGTTATCTCCAAGTTATAATGCCCTGTTCAATGTAATTTCAGTTTGTTCAATGTAAACCGCCTTGATATCATGAAAGGCGGTATATAAGAAATGTTAAATAAATAAAAAAAAAATAAATCATCCGTGTAGTTTTTCCAATGTCAATTTTATTACATGGGCATATCAACATATAGACCACAAAAGTGGTCAAACAAGTGGTATAAAATTTGCTATAGAACAATCGATGACTCCTAGGGTGTTCCCAGATAGGGCCTTCCAATGTTGAAATGCAAAAATCACATTTTTGACATTTAAAATGGCCCTTATCTTGCGGTAAAGGGATGTCTTCCGTAGTGTGTACAATCCAGTCAGCGATATTACGGCCTCTTCTAAAAGCCAACATTAAAGGCTTATCAAAACACGGATGTAGTGAAAGCACAGTCCATTATTTCTTAAGAATAGATACAATTTCCTTAGATTGGGGCATATACGGTAAAATACCTTCAAAAGGATGAGATTCAACCGATTCTTCCAATGGAGCTCTTATGTCATCCTGCCACCATTCTGCGTGGTTGTATCGTGCTCTCCGATATGCTTTATTAATAATGGACTGCAGGTAACCCCTTTCACGAAGCCGAAGCTTTAAATCATAGGCTTGTCTTTGAAAATCTCCAAGCGTAGAACATAGTCTACGTAATCTAATGAATTTACCAACTGGCAATCCCCGTCTTAATGAGCCAGGATGGTAACTTTGAAAATGCAATAGAGTGTTACGTTGAACTGACTTGTGAAACAAGCTAGATTTTATTGTAGAGTGATCTTTGAACAATCGCAAGTCCAAAATGTCTATAGATGCATAATCATATTTAGGGGCAAATTTTAAATCTTCTGATATAGAATTTATCCAATCAAAAAAAGCCTGCAAACGAGCTTCTGTTTGAGTCCAAAAGAAAAAAATGTCATCAAGGTATCTTGACCACATTCGAATATCTGAAAACCATTCCGATGGATACACATGTTGCATTTCAAACTGGTGCATATAAAAGGTTGCTACCGATGGGGCCACTGTAGCCACCATCGCTATCCCATAAATCTGCTGGTAATAGATGTTCCCAAATTTTAAAAAATTCTTTGTAAGAACCAGGGACAATAGTTGTAGAATAAAGTGTTTAGGCAGACGTTTAGGCAATGAAAAAGGTATTGATGCCGCCATCTGTAAGGCAGCATCTTCATTGATGTTGGTGTACAGCGCCTGTACGTCCGTGGTCACAAAAAAACACTTTGACATATCACCCTGTTGTTGTCGTAAAATTGATAAGAAATTAAAAGAATCTTTTATATATGAAGTTATAGTGGGTAATAATGGACGAAAAAACATATCGCGAAATTGCGACAAAGGTTCTAAAATAGAATCCCGACAAGAAACAATCGGGCGACCTGGAGGGTCAACTAAATTTTTGTGTATCTTCGGTACCATGTATAAAATTGGTAATGTGGGATGACATTTATTCAAGAATGTAAATTCCTTTCTCGTAATCCAGTCATGTTGTATAGCATACGTGGTGCAATCATTGATAAGCTGTTGAATCTCAGGCCAGAGGGGGGATGAGACACCCCTGTGCCAGAGGGGGGATGAGACACCCCTGTGCCAGAGGGGGGATGAGACACCCCTGTGCCAGATAGTATTTACTATCCAATAAGTGGGACTCTACAATAGCTTTATATCGAGACATGTCCTGGACAACAGTTGCACCCCCTTTATCCGCCCGATTTATCTCTCCGATCACTTAAAGCTCTTAGGGCCATATGTTGTTGTCGTGTTAGATTAGAAAAAACAATCCTGGTCTTTATAGGTTCCATAGCTGATATGTCCCGTAGGACCAATTTTTGATATGTATCAATAGGAAAGGTTTATTGGCACCCTTATAAACAATTCAAATCAGTTTGAACAGAAGAACTGCATTCCCATTGCAGTAAAATTAGATGCACCTGTCATCAATTATTAGTACTCACATGACTTGAATCAACAGTGAATAATGGCGTTCATGTTTAAAATGGCCACATTCACTCCCTGTTCCATTTTCACAGTGGTGAAGACGAGAGCTGTCTGAGGCCATCAGAGCAGCCATTATCACCAAACATCAAACTTCAAAGGGGTACAAGGCCATCTCCAAAGACCCTGGGATTCCTGTGTTTACAGTTCGCAATGATAAGAAGTTTTCTGCTCATGAAACAGACATAAAAAGGCATGTCTGATCTTTGCCCAAATCCACCTTGAGAAACCACAGTCTTTCTGGGAAAATGTTCTGTGGACAGATGAAACCAAACTTGAGCTCTATGGCAATATAAACCAGTGATACATTTAGAGGCAAAGAAATGAAGCTTATAAGGGAAAAAAAACACCCTTCCTACAGTTAAATATGGTGGAGGTTCCATAATGTGGGTTGTTTTGCAGGAGGCCTGGAATGTATTAAAGGAAATATGAAGTCAGAAGGTTACCAAGGTATTTTGGAGCAAAATGTGCTACCTAGTGTCAGAAAGCTAGATCTGAATCGAAGGTCATGGGTCCTCCACCAGGACATGATCCAAAACATACATCCAAAAGTATAAAAGAATGGTTCGAAACATAGAAAAAGACCACATGGCCTATCGTCATATTTCTACCTAGTCTGTCCTTCCATATCAACAATTACAACAGTCCCCTTTTAACCTTTAGAGATCCTCTGTTTGTCCCATGCTTTTTTGAATTCAGTTACTGTCCTCATCTCTACCACCTCCACTGGGAGACTATTCCACGGATCCATTACTCTTTCCGTAAAGAAATATTTCCGCATATCACTCCTGAATCTATCTCCCTTCACCCTCATCCCATGTCCCCTCGTAGCAGAACTTGCTTTCAATTGAAAGAGGCTCTCTCCCTGAACATTTATGCCATGGAGGTATTTAAACATCTCAATCATATCACCTCTATCCTGCCTTTCCTCTAAAGTGTACATATTAAGATTAACTGGCTAGCAATGACTCTTCCATTTGAGAACCTTTGGAAAGAACTGAAATCTGCCATTGGTAAAAGGAATCCTGGAAACATTCATGAGCTGGAACTAATCACAGTTGAAGAGTGGGAGAAACTGCAAGCAGACAGATGTACAAAACTTATAGATGGCTACAAGAAACGTTTGGAGGCTGTCATCGCTGCCAAGAGTTGTGCAACCAAATATTAGTGAAGAGTGCCATTAATCCTATTCAGGTCATATTTTGTGTTTTGTTTTCTCAGAAGTTACTGCATCTAAGTTGTACAGAAATCTTTTTTGTTCTATACCTTTGAGCATACTGTTAAAATATTATGATGACATACAGTTGGAATATTTCCAATTATTTCTCAAGATATTGTACACATCATATCTAAAATGTTAGGGTGCCAATAATGTTGGCCACAACTGTAGAATGCAAGCCTAGAGGAGGAACAAAATAATTTTTCCTAATAGTACAAACCAATGTTGGAGAGAATGTGGAGAAATGGGCTTGTTCTTTCATATAGAGTGGAGTGGAGGAGTAGCCTAGTGGTTATAGCACTGGCTTGGGAACCCAGAGACCAGGGTTCGATTTCCACTAGCACTCCTTGTGGGCTTGGGCAAGTCACTTAACCCTCCATTGCTCAGAAAAATCCAAGTTATCAATGTACCTGTTTAATGTACGTTTGCCAAGTTTAAGTTAGAAAGTAAACCGCTTTGACTGAAATGATAAAGCGGTATAAAAAAACCTATTAAATAAAATAAATAAATAAATATTTGGCGTTAATGCTGTTAGCCTGCATCCCCACCCAATATGTTTTCCTGATATACAGAGAATAGCTTAAAAAAATAAATCTACCTTTAGATGTTAAGATCTGACTTGCTGGGCCTGATGGCAGTTTGTTCCTTCCTCTATATTTGTTAATTCATTAAGCAATGCCATCTTGCTGCTAGATGAGGAACTAAGCCTGTGATACTGTTCCTCATAGAAGGCTTATCAATAAACAGCAGCCTGGGGATAGGTCCTATGGTCGTGAACTGGATCAGAAATTGGTTGACTGACAGATGACAGAAGGTGGTGGTAAATGGAACTTGCTCAGAAGAAAGGAAGGTGCATAGGTCTTGGGACCAATACTGTTTAATGTATTTGAGAGTGATATCGTGGAAGGATTGAAGGGAAAAGTCTGCCTTTTTGCAGATGAAATAAAAATTTGCAACTGAGTGGACACCTTTTTGAGGGAATGGACAACATGAAGAAAGATCTACAAAAACTGGAAGAATGATTTAATGCTTGGCAGTTAAGATTTAATACGAAGAAATGCAGTATCATGTACTTGGTATGCAGAAATTCAATGGACTTGCACTGTTTGTGGTAGGGGGTGAGATGTTGATGTGCATGGACCAGGAGAAGGACTTGGAGTGATAGTGTCTGAGGATCTCAAGGTGACAAAACAATGTGACAAGGCGTTTGCCAAAGCCAGAAGGATACTGGGCTATGTACAGAGAGGAATAACCAGCAGAAATGAGGAGGTGGTTAATGCCCTTGTACAAGTCATTGAGGCCTCACTTGGAGTATTGTGTTCTGTTTTGAGACCATATCTCACAAAAGGTATAAAAAGACTTGAAACTGTTCAGAGGAAGGCAATCAAAATGATTTGGAGCCTGCGCCAGAAGATGTATGAGAAGCGAAGACCTAAATATGTATACCCTGAAGGACAGGAGCGACAGGGGAGATATGATACAGACCCTTAAAAGGGCATTAATGAACAAACAAACCTTTTTCAAAGAAGGGGAAGCCATAAAACCAGAACACATACAATGAAGCAATGAAGGCAATAAACGTAAAAGCAACATCAGGGAATACTTTTTCACTGAAAGGATGGTGGATGCTTTGAATGCCCTCCCAATGGAGGTGGTGGGAGCAAATACAGTGACAGAATTCAAAATGGCATGGGACAGACACAGTGGATCCCTTTTATAGCAAGAGGATAACATTAAAGCAACATTAAATATCTTTTATACGTCAGTAAATAAAGAGAGGGTGACTTGCACGGAGTCAAAGGATAGAGGGGGGTGACTTACATTTATTTATTTATTTTATTAACATTTCTATATCGGAGTCCGACTCGACGGCACTTAGCAACAAGATATCGCAGTTTACAAGTAACAACAATTTGAGTAATACAGACCTGTTATACTCATTTACAAGGAACAATGTAGAACTATTTACAGTGGTATAATAAACATTTAACTATATACATGAACAGGTAGTGAGCATTCGAAGATGGGATGGTTAGGAAATATCTATATAAAATTCTTTGTGTGTGGAGAGGTAGCGGGCACTGGGTTATGTTTGAGGAGAAGGTGACCTTGAATTCAGTGTATTATGGAGGTCTTGATTGCCAAAATGGAGAGTAAACAGATGGGTTTTAAGGTTCTTTCTGAAAGTTTGGAGGTCAGTTAGTTCTCTAATGTTGTCAGGGAGAGCGTTCCAGAGGTAAGGGGCAGAGTGAGAGAATGGAAAGTACACGTGCAGTGTCCCGGTGGACGCCGGTAACCTGGTGATCGGCCCGGGCCCGGCGTCCTGCTTTGGGGCTTGGGGGGGGGGGGAAAGGGGGGCAAAGCAAAGGAGACGCGGCTGACACTGTCAGCGTTATTTAAAATCATTGGCTCCGCGAGTGCGAGGAGTGGAGCCAATGAAAAGGTCCCGGCATGCCCGAGGCTTTAAAGGGAAGGAGCTTGGCGGTTCCTTCCTTTCCAGCGTCGGGTGTGCAGCGCGCCGGCTTCGTGTGTGGGTGGTGCTGGAAGGCCCTGGTTGCAGTTTTGGGGTGTGTCGAGGATTCAGTGGCGAGGTGCGTTGTGGAGGCCCGGGGCGGCGTGGGAGGTGCTCTGCTTGTGCGGGCCCGGTGTGGGGGAGCGCGGCGTGGTGCTTCATTGGAGAGTGGAGGCGGCGTGGAGGTTTGAGAGTGCAGCGGGACCTGTGCAGGTGAGGGGGTGATTGGGGGTCGGGAGTCCGGAGCGGCGGTGGAGAGTGGAGGGCCTCCCTCCCCCTCTCTTGAAAGGCAAGCACTCCTTTTTTGTCTAATTTATTTCTTCCAGCCGCAGCCAGCGGCAGGGGTGTTTAAGTCCTTATAAATACTTAATATTTCAAGGATGGCTCGAGGAGGTGATCGGGCCAGAGCACAGGGCTCAGGCAGTGTGAGGGGGAGTGTGCGCGGGAGGGGCGCGCAGAGGCATAGTGTAGAAGGGATGGAGGGGCCTGTAGGGGGTGAGAGCAGTCAGAGTGGATGTGGGCGCCGGGGGACTTTAGGTAAGAGCCCAGCAAGGGCAAAAGGACCTACTCGGAAGAAGGGTGGGCCTCCAGTAGTTCGGGGCAAAGGGTGTACTGGGTCCCGGTTGCGTGGGCCCAGAGGGCGAGGGCAGCTCCAGCCTGTGGGTAGGGGGGCCGGTTTGGAGGTGGTGTCTGCGAGTAGCGGTGAGCAAAGTGCTGTTAGGAGGGGGAGAGAGGTGGCCAGTGCTGGGGGGATTGA
Organism: Ichthyophis bannanicus; assembly: GCA_033557465.1. Lineage (NCBI taxonomy): Eukaryota > Metazoa > Chordata > Amphibia > Gymnophiona > Ichthyophiidae > Ichthyophis > Ichthyophis bannanicus. The sequence continues at coordinate 1,356,159,008 of CM066031.1, forward strand.
ACAGAGTCAGGGTGACTTAGCGCAAGGGGGATGGAGCGTTGGGGTTCAAGGTATGGGGGCTACTCCGGGGTTTGCGGGAGCACATAATTTGGCAAGTGGGATCATGACATCTCCCATGGGTGGGCAGACAGGTCAAAGCGGCGGTGGGGTGTGGGGTGGACATCCAGCTTGGGCACACTGGTTGGGGGCGGTCAAGGTTCCTCCAGAGCTGAATGGCTGGAGGCATGGCGACCTGTTTGGCCCCCTGCTGTTCCCCCCCCCCTTCTTCTCCTTTTATGTCTCCACAGGTTCCGGCGATGTATTCGCAGGCCGCGGCTCGCGAAGCAGGTGAATACGAAGGAGCAGGAGGACAGCAGCACGCTGGGCACCTGGAAACTGCACATGATACGGGGCCACGGACAGTTTCAGGTGTGGTCGCGTCCCGGGAGGAGGATGGCCAGCGGCTGGATATTGGGCGTAGCCCGTCGAATGTTAGTCCTTCGGAAGAGGTGGTGTCTGCGGCAGCTGTGGCGGGTGAGTTACGGGAGGCACTGGACGAGGGTTGCGAGGGGGGCAGGGGGCGGGGGAAGAGGAAAGGGAAAGGAAGTAAAAGACGGCGGCATTCATGTCGGAGGCATAGGAGATCTAGATCATCGGTAACGTTGTCATCGTCGGAAGATGGTAGGCATACTGGAAGGAGCGGAAAAGGGGTTCCGGCGGGGGGAAAGCGAAGGGGGGGTCCCTACAGCGGTAGCTATCTCTGAGTTATGGGAGGGAGTTCCGAGGAAGTTACGGCAAAGAATTAAGAAGCGCCGTTACATTGATATTTTCCGTCTGTTAGAGGGCCGAAAACGTTCGGGAGAAAGTAGGAGGAAGCGTAAGGAGGACGAGAAGGCTGGACGTGTTAAGAAAGTGGCGCGGAATGTAGTTAATTGGACTCGAGCCTTTTTGTGTTTGGCGAGTGTTTGGGGACAGTATTATCCAGGGCACTACGAGATGCTTTTATCGTATGCGGATTCAATCTTGGAAGTTCGCAGACGCACGAAGGGTGGTCATGGTTAAACTATGATGAGAAATTCAGGGACAAGATGGAAGGGAATCGATTGGTTTCCTGGGGCATGCAAGACATTAATTTGTCGTTGACCCAGATGTTGGCCAGGGCGGGTGGGTTTGGTGCGAGTGAGGTGAATGGCGCAGCGGGAGTTCCTACGGGAGTGGGTCGTTCCTTTCGAGGGGCGGGGAGTGTTGGACAGCAGCGAGCAGGGGGCAGTGGAGCAGGTGATGTATGCTGGAGGTTTAACAAGACCTTGTGCCCTTTTCCAGACTGCAAATTTAGACACGTGTGCTCCATATGTGGTGGAGCTCATCCCGCAATCAAATGCCTTAAGAAAGGGGTTTCGCAGTCCCCCGCGCCTGGCGCGAAGCAGTGAGGATTTATTTGGCCTCACCCCCACGCCGATTCGAGTTGAGGTTTTAAACGAGTGGCTGGGCCGATACCCTAGGCGAAGGGATAGAGAAATTTTGTATGCTGGCTTTAATTTTGGTTTTGCAATTCCCGTGTGTAGGCAGTTGGAAGGAGCGGTGGCGCGGAATTCCCTTTCAGTTCGGCGCTTCGCGCCGGTTGTGAGGGAGACGTTAGAAAGGGAAGTGCAGCTTGGGAGAGTAGCGGGCCCTTTTAGGAACCAGCCATTCACGAGAATGGTAGTCTCACCATTAGGTATAATACCTAAAAAAGAGCCTGGGAAATTCCGGTTGATACATAATTTGTCTAGCCCGGTCGGCGAGTCGGTCAATGATTACATCCCGCGTGAATTGTGTACTGTACGGTACGCATCATTTGATAGAGTTGGTAAGGGCAGCAGGGTTTAGGGCACAAATGGCGAAAGTTGATATTGAATCGGCGTTCAGGCTGCTGCTAGTACACCCGTCCTCCTTTTATCTATTGGGTTTTCGTTTCGATGACGGACTTTATTTTGATAAATGCATGCCAGTGGGCTGTTCCGTGTCCTGTGCATACTTCGAGAAATTCAGTACCTTCTTGCAGTGGGCAATAGAGCGCAAAGGGGGTAAAGCGAAGGTAGTCCACTATTTGGATGATTTTTTGTTTGTGGGTTCCGCACATTCGGAGGAGTGCCGCGACATGCTGGAAGGTTTTGTGGAGTTGGCGAGGGAGTTAGGCGTGCCGCTTGCCAAAGATAAGACGGAGGGCCCGTCCACGAGGATCACGTTTCTGGGAGTGGAGCTGGATTCTGAATTCATGGTGGCGCGTCTTCCTCTAGAAAAAGTTAGGAGATTGCGTGTGTTGGTGGCTAACGTATTGACAGCATCAAAATTAACATTGAAGGAGATGCAAGCATTGATAGGATCTTTAAATTTTGCTTGTCGGGTGATTCCAATGGGCAGGGTTTTCCTACGGCGATTAGCTGCATCTACGGCTGGTGTTCGCAGGCCGCATCATCATATCAGGGTTTCGAAGGCGATTAAGGCAGATTTGAGGGTATGGCAGGTCTTTCTGGAGGATTATAATGGGACCTCCGTTTTGATGGAGGCGGAGCGCAGTAGTGCGGATCTGCAGTTGTACACTGATGCAGCAGGGGGCATTGGTTTGGGTATTTATTTTGGGGGGTCGTGGTGCGCGGAGCGATGGCCCCAGGCATGGCACGAGGTGCAACTCACCAGCAATATAACATTCTTAGAATTGTTTCCTATATTGGTAGTGTTGGAGTTGTGGCCGGACAGACTGCATAATAGAAGGGTTGTTTGGTGGTGTGATAATGAAGCGGTGGTCAGTGTGGTGAATCATTACACGCCTCATTGTGTACAGGTAGCGAACTCGATGAGAGCAGTGGTCTTAGCATGCTTACGTTTGAATGTTGCACTGAGAGCTAGACATATACCAGGGCACTCTAACGAGATTGCTGATGCTCTTTCCCGTTTCAAGTGGGATCAATTTCGAAGACTGGCACCAGAAGCGGATGCGGAAGGAGGCGCGGTCCCTTGGAAGTTATGGAGTCTTGGCCACATGGAATGAAGGACTTGCTGCAGAGTTCCGTTGCTGCTGGGACGTGGGCAGCCTATCTGCGCGGATGTGGAAAAGTGGTGGCCTTTCTTGAAAGCTGTGGTTGGCAGTATGGGGCGGTATCTGCTCAGTTGATGGGCCAATATGTGGTTTGGGCTAAAGCGCACGGGGTGGCTCGTTCTTCAGTGCACATCCACCTGGCGGGCTTTGAATTTTTTACAAAAGCGGTTGGTTGGGACTTTCCGGTAGAAGGATTCTTAGCCTATAAGCTGTTGCAAGGGTGGGGTCGAGTGGCACCTGCTCCTCCGGACACTCGGAGACCGATCACGCATGATTTGTTGGTGAAGTTATGTAATTCATTGATAGCAGTGGCTTCGTCTCACTATGAGGCGGTTCTATTTAGAGCAGTTTTTAGTCTTGCATTTTTTGGTGCCTTCAGGATGGGGGAACTGGTGTCAAACTCGAGCAAGGCCGGGGCACAGGGGACAGTGCAACGGCAACATGTTTGTCTTGAGCGGTGCCAGTTGAGAGTTTTATTGGCAAAATCTAAGACAGATCAACAGGGAAAGGGTTTGTGGGTGAGGCTGTGCGGGATTGGCGGATTGTCCACATGTCCGGTGGCAGCAATGTGAGACTATTTGCGGGTGCGCCCGGCAGTAGCCGGGGGGTTATTCCTGCATGAAGATGGGCGTCTGCTAACGCGTTTTCAAGTAGTTGCGGTGCTGAGATTGGCATTGAGGTTTGTGGGCGAATCCTTGGAACAATTTGCGGCACATTCCTTTCGCATCGGCGCGGCAACCAGTGTGGCTGCGGCGGGACTGTCGCAACAGGACATACAGAATATTGGGAGATGGCATTCTCTGGCTTTTCGGGGTTATGTGCGCTTATGACGGGTGGGGAGGGGCATCTATTTTATCGATTGATTATATTTTCTTTTGCAGATGAAGAAAGGAATGTGCAAAGCTGCTGGATGATAGGGCATTCCTTCGTTTTCTGGGCTGGCCGGCATGCAGCGGAGAGACCGTTTGGGCCTAACCTGGGTCTGGCTCCAGCTGCGATGTCAATTCTATGGCTAGGTGAACGAGGGCTGCGGTGGACTCGGCTCTTACCTTTGCTGCGACATGAGCGCGTGCGGCGCCCGCCAAAGTTCATCCTTTTGCATCTAGGTGGAAACGACCTTGCAGCTTGGACTTGTAAGCAGCTCATCAGAGCAGCAAAGCGGGATTTGGCAATTGTGCTGCGCATGTTCCCAGGGGTGGTGTTACTATGGTCCAACATTGTTCCAAGGCCTGCTTGCAAGGCCCAGCGGCGATGGTCGCGGGGTCTCGCAAAAATAAATTGACAAATTGGGCGATGGATAAGTGAGCGGGGTGGAATTCAAATTTTACATCCTTGGGTGGAAGTTACTTGTGCCGGGTTGTATCGGCAGGATGGCGTACATTTATCCCCTGTGGGTGTCGATTTGCTTTTGAACGACTGGCAGGAGGCCTTGGAAGGTGTAGGGAGGCGGGAGGACAACTGGTCGCAGCTTGGTTTTGGGGGGGCGGCACAATGACATTGATGTCACCTGTGCCGGTGGCGGGATCCCGGAGGTCTCCGGGGTCCGGAGCCTTTAGGACATACTTGGGCGGGGGTGGGGTGCCCCCGACCCGGATAAGCCCTGCTGGCCTTTGCTAGTCACATGGCGAGGTCGGGAAAAGGGCGGTAGGAAGTTGGCCGGTGCCAGGACACGGCCGAAGCGGAGGCAAGGTCACTTTGCTAGTTATATGGCTGGTGAGGCATTGCTTCGCTCTTAGGAGATTGTTAAGAAGATTATTATGGTTTGGAATGTTTAATTGTTTATAAATATAATAAAGCTGTGACCAGTTGGTTCTTCCCATCAAGAAGTCTTTGTGTAATTTGTAAAGAAGTAGAAGAAGGTTGGGGTTTGGGGGGAGGGGAAAGGGGAAAGGGGTGGCAATAAGGGGTGTGTTGGGCAGGAAGGATAGGATACCGGGTACGATCTACCACGGTTATGATCTGTTATTTGTTATCTTTTTAGATTTCCTAAAATCTATTGGAGTACATGGAGCGGCAGTTACAATCTCTTTAGCCACCTAACTGGGCAGACTAAATGGCCCATACTGGTCTTAATCTGTCATCATATACTATATATAAGATGTGATCTTAGAGCATCATGGAAAAGAAAAGAGGAGCAGAGTATGTTAAAATGGCTCTGTAGATTGAAAAAGTGTTCTGCATCACAATACGATAGATAAGAGAAACTTTGAGTCCACATAGAATCCTTATGTAAGACTATATGAAGACAATGGAAGAGTCAGGATAATATTGTATTCATTGGCCCCTGTGATGGTGATAGAGGGGTAAACCCAAGTTGACTAACAAGGGTTAGACTTGGGGAGGGGGTAGGAAAGGGAAAAGGAAAAGGGTAAAAGTGGAGAAATAGGAAATATAAATATGTAAGCATTAGCGGTTAACTAAGGTGAGAATTGGAGTAAATGTTGTACATCTTTTGATGTGGGTTTCTTGTGAAAAGTGCAATAAAGATGCATGGAGTGGCAGAAACAACCCTAAACAAAGGCATGAGGGGAATAACCTGCACGGAACAGGGGGTACAACTCTCACCACCTCACTGGGCAGACTAGATGGACCATGCTGCTGTTTATTTGCTGTCATTTACTTTCACTATGTTAATGAAACTAAATTATTCTGGTTGTAGTGTTATTAAGTGCCATTAAGTTGATGTCAGCTCATGGCGATCCTGTGGCTAGTTGTCCTAAACTGTGTTTGGTCTTCAGTCAGATGGCTAATTGTTGATCGAGTTGCATCCATAGTTGCTGTTATATCAATCCATCTCATTGCTGGCCTTCAACCGTGCCAAGCATGGTCTTTTTCTAGTGATCTTTCTTTTCACATGATGTGCCCAAAGTATGAAAGTCAAAGTCTTGCCATTTGAGCTTCTAAAGAAAGCGTAAGTTTCATCTCCTCTATTACCAACAGATTTGTTCTTTGGGAAGTCCATGGTATACACAGTATTCTTTGCCAACACCATAATTCGAAGGCATTGATTTTCTTCCTGCCGTCATTCTTCACTTTCCAACTTTATTTTTTATTTATTTATTTTATTTAAAGGGTATTTGTATCCCGCCTTATCCTTTAATCAAGGCAACTTTCACATCCGTATGATGTTATTGAAAATATGGCTTGGACAATTTGAATCCTTAAGTGCAGAGATACGTCTTTACAGTTGACAATCTTGTCTAGGTCCTTTGTAGCCATTCTGCCAAGAGCAATGCATCATTGGATTTCTTTATTGATTATTGATCCAAGCAGGTTAAAGTTGTCTACTGTTCTACTTTTCCATCAAGAATGAAATTTTTGATTTAGCCAGTTGTCAGAATCTTTGTCATCTTTATGTTAAGGTGCAGACCCATTTTAAGATTATGGTGCTTAAGCAGATGTTTAAAATGATCTTCATGTTTAGTTAGTAACGTGGTATCATCAGCATAGCGGAGGTTGTTGAGTTATTTTTGGCTTTTGATGAATATTTCTTGATTAATACTCATTTATCCCTTTGGGCTTTTATTTATGTTTTCCTCTTTTATGTGGTTAGCCATGAAATTGTGATGCCCATATTGCTCCCTCCTGGTTTGATGTTTACAATGTACTGGGTGCATTTAGTTTTTAGTTTGTTTTTCCTTTGTTCCTTTTTGTTTTTTGCTTACATGGATAATAGATTCCTTTTCACAACATTCATTATGTTTTTTTCCCGTTCCGTTCTCGGCCGGTAGTTCGCACAATTAGCATTCTTTCCCATGCAAGCAAATTTGCTTTTTAGTACCCTTTGTCATTTTTGTTCACATTTTCTCACTCTTGCCCCTTGGTTTTGATTTTTTACAGACATTAGATGTTATATTTAGCCACTACTTGTATGCTTGCGATCCAGTTTCACAATGCATTACAGCATTGTCCGTGCATAATTTCTGTTTACCCTTATTTATGTTCATATTTTTTGTATGGCCACATTCATAACTATTATCTCATGGCAATCAGAATTGTTTGTTTTTGTTTTCACTGTTTAATTTAGATTTTCCATGATCCTTTCTTGACCTTTGACCTCTCTCCCGTTTGTTGCAAATCTCATCTGGGCGTTTTAAAAGTGCATTGCCATACTTCTACGGCTTCTTGCTTCCAAAACAGTGAGTTGTTACTACCGCTCGTCAGTTAAGGTTGACATCTGGTTTTAATGTGACATAAACTTGCAAGTCGCACCAGATTCTTCATGATCTTTTTGTGTTACGGTGGTTTTATTGGTCTAATCTGATGAAGCTTTCCCTTCTTTTAGTTTTTAAGCAGTACCGCATACAGCATACAGCATATTTACCCGTTTCTTTTCACCTCTCACATTGTGTTTATTAATGGATGGTTTGATCATTTTACACTTTTATTAGGTCCTCTTCATCTCTTTTGTCTTGTGGCACTATTGGCTTGCCGACATAGTTTGTTCTCACATCACCTTTCCTGTCATTGTGTATGATAGCTTCCTTAATGTAAAACATCCCATTAGGTTTTTCAAGCATCAAGCCCACTGCTTTATTTGAATACATTTTGATTTTATTCAATTGTGTTTTTAATTTGCATTTAAGATAGATATATTTGTTTTACAGTACGTATATTTTTTTCTTACATTTGTATTTGTTTAATAATTTTATATAGATGTAATCTTTTATGTTTTTAATTATTTATCAATGTTTTATTGCATTTCTTGAGGTTTATCTCCCCCTGAAGAAGGCCTTGTTGGTCGACACGCATTGGGGCCTAATTAAAACCTGTTTGACTGCCAGTTCATGTACCAGTTCCTTTTGTTCTCTAGTACTGTGTTGCAGGTACCTGTGCTTTGCTTTTGTTTTTTCTTCTTCACTGTCCAACCTTTGCATCCATATGACATTATTGAAAATATGGCTTGGACAAGTTGAATCCTTTGTGTAGAGATACGTCTCTGTACTTGACAATCTTGTCTAGGTCCTTCATAGCCATTCTGTCAGGAGCAGTGCATCATTGGAGTTTTTGATTGCTTGTTTCTTTATTGATTATTGTTCCAAACACATTAAAGTTGTCTACTGTTTCAATTTTTTCTCCATCACAAATGAAATTATTGATTTTGCCAGGTTTCAGAATCTTTGTCGTCTTTATGTTAAGACCCATTTTAAGGCTGTAGTGCTTAAGCAGATGTTTAAAATTATCTTCATGTTTAGCTAGTACCGTGGTATCGTCAGCATAGCGAAGGTTGTTGATGAGTCTTGCACCACTCTTCACTCCTCTGTTTTTTCTTCATACAGTCCTGCTTCTCTAATTAGAACTGTTGGTTCTTGATCAGTGTAAAGGTTGGGCATGAGAACTATCGGGTGTTCTGGAATATCCAAGCCGCTTAATGTGCCCCGAGTTTTTCATAATTAACACATTCAAAGGCCTTGTTGTAGTCAATAAAGCACATATAGATATTATTTTGATATTCTTTTGTCTTTTCAAGGATTCATCAGTGATTTTGTCTTTTGTTCCTTGCCCTTTCTTGAACCCTGCTTGCACTTAAGGCATTTCCTATTCCCGATAAGGTTATGGTTTCCATGGAATGACCTTGAGTAGAACCTTTCTGGCGTTAGATCCGAGCAATTGTGCGATAATTTCCACAGTCTGTCAGATCACCTTCCTTCAGTATTGGTATGAGCACCATTATTTTCCAGGCAGTCAACCATGATATCTTCCAGTTTTCTGGCAGAGCCTTTTATTTTAGGTATTGTAATAGTTACAGCTGATTGCTGTAATACTTCAATGGAAATGCCATCCATGCCTGATCCTTTGTTCTTTGATAGAATAAGTCATAGCCTATTGATTGTATTTTCATACCAATGATTCCTGCTCATAAGGTACATGTTGATCTTGATGGTTATAATGACTTTGTATTCTTTTCATCTTTCCTTGATCATCTCAGCATCATTCAGCAAGGATCCTTGAGTGTCTGTTAGCATTCCATTTTGAGGCTGGAATTTCCTGTTTAACTCTTTAGCTTTAGGAAACTTGATCTTGTTCCTCTGGTGGTTTCTGATTTTGTTTCCTTGCATGTGTCATTGAAGTACTTCTCGTTGTCTTGTCTTGCAATGCTTTGGAAATCTCAATTTCTGTGATTATTTCTCTTTTTCCTCTGGCTTTAGCTTCTCTGTGTTTCTGAGCAATTTTCAGAGTTTTTGGCCATCCATTTTAGCCATTTTGCTTTTTTGCCTTTTGTAGAGACTTTTCATTATCTTTGAGCACAACTTTCTTGATGTCATCCCATTGTTGTTGTACCTCAGAAAGTCATATGGTCTAGTCCAGCGATGGCGAACCTATGGCACGCGTGCCAGCTGTGGCACGCGAAGGCCTTGCGTATCTCTCTCCCTTCGCGTATCTGCAAGCCGGCAGAGAGGGGCTGAGCCGCGCCGGGAGAGTCCCGCCGGGCAAAGGGAGCCCCGCGGGACACTCCATGCCGCCGCGGCGGCAGCGTCCAGCTTTTTTTTAAATTTTAATTGCCATGAGCCGAGGGGGGGCGGGTAGGACTGGCAAAGGGCTAGGGAGGGAGGGAGGGGGCTTAAGACTGGCAATGGGCTAGGGAGGGAGTTGGGTTAAGACTGGCAATGGGCTAGGGAGGGAGGGAGGGAGGTTAAGACTGGCAATGGGCTAGGGAGGGAGGGAGGGAGGGAGGTTAAGACTGGCAATGGGCTAGGGAGGGAGGGGGGTTGAGACTGGCAATGGGCTATGGAGGGGGGTTAAGACTTGCAGTGGGCTAGGGAGGGGGGGTTAAGACTGGCAGTGGGCTATGGGGGGGTTAAGACTAGCAATGGGCTGTGGGCTGATGAGGGCTGGCAATGGGCTATGGGGGGGGTTAAGACTGGCAATGGGCTATGGGGGGGATAAGACTGGCAATGGGCTGTGGGCTGATGAGGGCTGTCTGGAAATGGGGTGATGGGGGTTACGACTGGTAATGGGCTATGGGGGGGGGGTTAAGACTGGTAGTGGGCTGATGGGGGGGTTAGGATTGGTAATGGGCTATGGGGGGGTTAAGACTGGTAGTGGGCTGATGGGGGGGGTAGGACTGATAATGGGTTATGGGGGGGCTAGGACAGGAAATGGGCTGATGGGGAGGGGTTAGGACTTGAGGTGGGCTGATGTGGTTAGGACTGGTAATGGGCTGTGGGCTGATGGGGGGGTTTAGGACTGGCAATGGGCTATGGTGGGCTGACTGGAAATGGGCTGATGTGGGGTTAGGACTGGTAATGGTTATATGGGGGCTTAAACTGAAAATGGGGTGATGGGGGTTAGGACTGGAAGTTGCTTGATGGGGGGCTAGGACTGGTAATGGGTTGGGGGGTTGCTAGGACTGGAAATGGGCTGAGTGGAAGGGGAGGCTTGAACTGCAAATAGCTGATGGGGAGGGGGCTTGGAATGGAAATGGGCTGTGAGGGAAGGGAGCTAGGACTGAAAATGGGCTGATGGAACAGCTAGGATAGGACTGGAAATGGGCTGTTGGGGGGAGCTAAGATTGGAAATGGGCTGTGGTGGGGGCTTGAATTGAAATGGACTCATGGAGGGGCTAGAACTGGAAGTAGGCTCATGGGGGGGCTTGGACTGGAATTGGGCTGAGTGGAGGGGAGCTATGATTTGACATGGGCTGATGGTGGGGCTAGGAAATGACTGAAAATGAGCTGATGAAGGGACTTGGACTGGAAATGGATGGGGGAGCTAGGACTGGAAATGGGCTGATGGGGGGCTAGGACTGGAAATGGGCTGATGCAGGGACTAGAAGGGAATGGATGCTGGGTGAGACTGGAAGTAGAAGGGAGCTGATGTTGGGGGAGGATTAGAATGGGATGGGGCTGGGAGAGTAAAATGGAGAGGGGAAAAATATTTTGTGTAGGAGGGATGAAAAATCTACAATTGGCCAGGTATTGGGAGAGTAATTGGGGATTGAGGATGGAGGGGTAAATTTGTGTGGATGAAATAGGAATGAGGAAAGAGCAAAAGGAGAAAGATTAGTATGTTAAAGCAGATGTAGAGAGAGAGAGAGAATGGAAAAAAAACTAGAAGAGAGAAGAAAGGACAAATGGACAGCAGACGATGGAGAGTTAGCAGAAAACATGAAGAAACCAGAAGAAAGTGGCTGGACCAATTGCAACTGAAAAAAAAAATGCACAAAAGGTAGAAAGATATCTCTTTATTTTGAATTTATTAACTGGAATATGTCAGCTCTGGGAAATGTGCATCATTAACATCTGCGCTTTGTTTGGTACAAGAGGAAATTAATTTATAGTTTTATTTCTACAGTGTTGTTGTACATTCCAAGTTTGGCTTTTGGGGTTCCCAGTATGCATGCAACAACAAACATCACATTAATTTTTTTCATGTATAGATTCTTTGGGAATACACACCGAGTCCTAACACAGTTAACAGTTTCAAGAAGTTTATCTTTTTTTTACTCAGGATACATTTGACATGTTATGTGAATAATACATTTAAAATATATTGTGTAACTGAATCAAATTCTTCCTAAATTCATTAAATTGAATGAAATCATTAAAACATTATAAATTGCCAATAAATTGAAATGAAAACCAAAGGATTGTGAATCAAATTGATTCTCTGACAATACAAAGATTCCAACCTTTACAAATGATGTTACATAGTTCAGGCAACTTTATAAAGAGTTTTTAGATACTAAAATCTTGTTGTTAAGGTTTAATTGACGTGCTGGCACTTTGAGGAAATTCTTTGGTTTTGTGCGGCAGTTTGGGCACTCGGGCTCAAAAAGGTTAGCCATCACTGGTCTAGTCTCTTCTTAGTGCCAATACCTTTATAGGACATATGAGCACATGAACTAGTTGAAGCCTACATTTTGTTTGGGGTTCATTCTTTGTTGCTAGAAGATATCAAACACCACCTTTTCCCATTTCATCCTCTCGCAGATCCTTCAGTCTCTTATTGTTCCCTATTACCTTCCCAGCTCCAGCTCCACATATATCTCTATTCTCTTTCTTTTGTTCCTTGTTATTACTTGTCTGTCTCTTTTTCTCTTCATAATTGGTTTACCCTTTCCATTTCCCCCTCCCCATTGTCATGTTTCATTGTTAACCATATACTCCAAATTGCTTTTCATATTTTCCTTTCTCTCTTTTCCAGTGTTCTACTCCTCCATTCTATTTCTGTGTATGTTAATTTTCTCTTTTCTTTTCCACTGTTATTTGCCCTGCCACTCCCCATGCGTAGGGGAGAGGGAATGGCAGGGCAAATAAGTAGGGAAGTAGCTCAAGTGGTAGAGCATGCACTTTGCATGCGAGAGGGAGTGGGATCAATGCCTGCATTCTCCAGATAGCTTTTAGAGCAGAGGAGTAGCCTAATGGTTGGAGCAGCGGTCTAGAAGCAGGGAAGCCAGGATTCAAATCCCACTGCGGCTCCTTGTGATTTTGGGCAAGTCCCTTAACTCGCCATTGCCTCAGGTATATACTTAAATTGTAAGACTCCTCAGGGGATAGGAAAATGCCTACTGTACTTGTCTTGAAAATCTGAGTAAAGGCTTGAGCTAAATCCAATTCCCTTCCCCCCTCCCTTTCCTTATTTTGTCTTTGTTCTTTTCTCCCATGTTCCTTTTTCAATGCATTTGTTGCCATATTTTGTTCCCTTCCTCTGCATTTCTGTCCTCTTTCCTCCTGTTGTCTCCACATTTCCCCGCCTTGCTGGGTTCTCTTATTGCTCTTCCTGTTTTCTCCACATGTTTCTCGATCTCTCCTTTTCCATTGCAGCTAAGTTGGGTTGCAGATGAAACAGCTTCCTCAGAGGCAGAAACAGAACAGGACCAAGTAAGCCTGTACTTCCAGTCTTTCTGTCACCTTCCTTCCCCCACATGCTTCCTGTTTAGAAATGTTTCATGTGGGAGAAGAGGATGAGGACTACCATTAGTACATGCTGGTTCTTCCTTCTCCTTCTTCTAGCCAAAGTGAGGCAGTGTGTGCTGACCCATTTTGTACTATGGCTGTTAGTAACTTGCAGCGTGATAGTGTTAACTTCACAGCTTATTGTTGGTGAAGGCAAGAAAAGTGAATTGTACTAAATGTTTTGAAGACTGTGCAAGGTTTCACTATGTTGATTTTCCACAAAATTCTGTGTTGATGAATGGTCTGATCTGGTTCTTGTTAGATAACCATTTTTGGTATGTTAAAATTAGCAGTTTATGATCTTTGTATTTTTCCAGGTCATGCTACGTCTTACTACCATGACCCGGAAAACTGCAAAGATTGCTGTTCTCTTAGGCTTCTGCAGCTAGTATGACAATTAGTTTAGTTTGGTCTAGCAAGTAAATGTATTCTGGCCAGGACTTGTTCATCTACTAGGCAGTCTCCTAGGGTGGCAGACCCCGGTGGGCAGCACGTCATGATTTTTTAAAGCGGAGGCTTTGTGCTCACAGCAGGCCATGCACTTCAGTACTTAGGACATAAAAACCATAGCCTGCCACTCCTGCCCCCTCTGACGCAACTTCCTGTTGGAGGGGGGCAGGAGCATAAGGCTGTGAGTGTACGTGCGAGTGCTGAAACACATGGCCTGCTGAAGCGGTGGCACAAAGCTGTCACTTTCAAAACTAAGAGTTGAGTCGATGCCACTGCCCCACCCCTACCCCGCAGAAGATGAATGCGGCAGTATGGTGGGGGGAGCAATGGCTGCGGTGTGGGCTTCTGCTTGGGGCAGCAGAAACCTTTGTGCCAGCCTGATGCTAGCTCAGAGCACATTGTCTCTAGGCTGCAAAAGCTCTTTGAATAACTAGTTGTCAGGAATGATCCCCTGAAAGCACTTTCTTACATTGGCCAACCAGGGTAATCTAGAGGTTTCAGCTCAACAATCGGATCGGAGCCTTACAAAAATCTTGCAGGTTAGAATGCCATACTTGAAAGGTTGAATGAATGATCCTGTAATTTTGACAAGCACTCAAAAATAAAGCATAAAGGATTTAGTTGTCATCGTGGATACTACATTGAAATCCTCTGTCTAGTGTGCAGCAGCAACCAAGAAAGCAAATAGAATATTATGAATCATAAGGAAAGGAATGGAGAATAAAACAAAGGATATTAAAACGCCTCTGTTTTGTTACATGGTGCAACCGCACCTTGAATATTATGTGCAATTCTGGTCACCATATCTTAAAATAATATAGCGTTTAAGGTACAGAAAAGAGCCACCAAAATGGTAAAGGGGATGGAATGATACCCCTGTGAGGCGAGGCTAAAAAGGTTAGGGCTCTTCAATCTGGAAAAGAGATGGCTGAGGGGACATATGATAGAGGTCTATAAATTAATGAATGGAGTGGAACGGGTAAACATAGATCCGTTTACTCCTTCAAAAAGTAGAAAGAGTAGGGGACCTGAAATGAAGCTTCAATATAGCCCATTTAAGCCTAATAGTAGAAAATATTTTTTTGCTCAATTCATAATCAAACTCTGGAATTCTTTATCGGAGGATGGTATTAGGGTTGCTGGGTTTAAAAAAGGTTTGGACAAGTTCCTGGAGGAAAAGTCCATAAACCATTATTAAAAAGGACCAGGGAAATCCACTGCTTACTTCAGAATAAGCAACGTGGAATCTGTGTACCCTTTTGGGAACCTGAGAGGTACTTGTGACCTGTATTGGCTGCTGTTTGAAACAGTATACTGGGCTTGATGGATCTTGGTCTAACCCACTGTATCTTATGTTCTTAAGCATTAAGACTGACCTATCTGGCATTCATACAGGCACTCTGTGCTGTTGCCTTCTCTTGGAGACAGGCCTAACGAGCTGTCCAAGAAAAAGCTTTTGCAGCCAAGGCTGAGTTAGCACATGAAGGATGTATGTTTGATTATCTCAGTAGAAGTACATGCAGTTTGCAACAACTACCCATTTAGGTCTGTCCTGAAAATGTGAGAGAAAAGAAATTCCAAATTGTGTTTCTGCAGTGTTGTGAACCATGTATTGAATTCCTGGCAGCTGGAGGATACAAAGTGTCACTTTTATAAGTGGAAAGGTCACATCAAGCATGTGCTGTGCAAAGACCAAGATATCAAGGAAGAAAGAGGAGCTGCTGCAGGCCTCTGACACATATTACTGAGTTAACTGAAGAATCAAAGCATCCACATCATTGAATCACAGTGCTCCCCAGTGGGGCCACTGTGTAGAATGAAAATGAACTTGAGCTTCTTTCACTATTGTCTCACAAGACATTAAGCATTCTGATCTCACTGTGTTCTGAACCTATAGCTGTTAGCCATCTTATAGTATGACTACTGAAAGAAAGCGATCTAACTTGATTTTTTTTTGTTGTCCGTGTTTAAAGAGGGCACAAAGCAAGCATCTTTTAGGAAGATTATGTTTGAAGTACTTAGAATTTGACTGTTGTAATGCTTCAGTTTCAGGAGAAACTAGTAAAAATGATACTTTATAGATACATTGAAGTCTTAAAAAAGACATTTTTAGGCTATTGACCACCAAATGTCAGTTGGATCATTAGCAGCCTAGATCAGAATTAAATCATGCAGTATTCATAACCTAGATCAGAATGAAAGCATGTAGTATATACTGAGGCTGAAATGTGATGGTGGACTGAGTACAGTGTTTCATAATCTGTCATGTTCCTTCAAATAAGATCTGTGTGTCTGTGGTGACTAAAAAGTCCCAATAAGTAAAGCTGTTAAGCTCCATATGTATTCCATACCAATTCCAGATTTAAGATTTTGGTCCCCATAGGCAACACCAAACATCAGATCTTGTGGGAGGAGGGGGATAGGGGAGGCAAGTGTCGCACTCCCAGGTGCCCTACCGGTGAGGCCTTGGTACTGCCTGAGGACTCCCCTGAGGGTGGTAGTTGTACCTTCTCTATAAACCACAAAAGACACTTGTGTTCCAAACTCAGGGTTTTATTCCCCGTCCGTGAGGTATTTTCTCCTTGGCAAAAACAAAGCAAACAACCCACTTCGGGCATATAACAGAAATCAGAAAGGTTAAACAAAAATAGCTTACTTCAGCTTAAATGCAAAAAGAAAAGAATTAAACATTCTCAATGTCTTTCACAGGTTTTCCTTTTTGCTGCTACAGCACAGCTCATTCACATGGTTTTCTGTGAGACACGTTTTCCAGCCCACAACTTGTGACTCTTACTCAGGTTATCTTCAACCCTTTTCACCTTAAGGAAAACTCTGGGTCAATTACCGAGACTGAGCATTCCATGGGCTCAGGAACTGTTGCTAACTCTGCATTCTCATATTCCATAGATTCTGATTCATTAACACTCACGTTTTCAAGGTCAGCTGTTTCAAAAGGATAATGTAGGTTTTCCTCGTCAAGCAGGAAGTTATGCTGTCCTTCTCTCTCAAAGCCTCCCTGGGAACTACCATATACTTTTGCATGAGGCTTATGAGAACTCAGCCCCTGCAGGTAATCATAAGGACATTCAGGAACTTCCCTGGCTCTGCTGTTAGAGTGATTACGGTAGACTCTGAGCGTGCTCGGGTCTAGCCTTTTCTTCACAGCTGCCCTGGATTGCACTGCTCTATACGGAGGTTGCTCAAACTCTGGGAGTTTAAAGTGGATACTAGAATCACCAGCTTCTCTAAGTAAGTGAGCTTCTCTTCTCCTGGGTTTCCTAGCACAAGGGAAGGGATTATTTCCAAAGCTTATTTCCGGGTGGCTTTTTCTATTGCTGCAGGGTTTTACCCACTCGGGTAGAAAACAGCCACTATCAACACTTCTGGCTTTGTTACCTTGTACTGCAACTTTCCCACGTCTCTCGTGCTCTTCACACATGCATTCAATATCTGGCTTCTGCCTTCCAAATGTTTCACTCTGGGTTTGAGACTCACGCAGACCTTCGTGTAGGCTTGCATGCTGTCCCAGTAATTCAGACTCTCTTTCATTCCACTTCCATACTTTTCCCAGCTTCTGCTGCGCTGACCGTTGTCTCCCCTGCTGTGAGACTTGCTGGTTCACCTTCTCTCCCTCTCTAACTATTTGGGAGCGTATTATATCTCTGTGTTTCTGGGCTCCACCTCTACCCAGCTGATTCCTATCAGGCAAAGCAAACTCCCTTTGCTTGTTATCTGGGTGTGTCTTCTCAGCCCTTACCTACGTGTGCCTAGGTTGTCTATAGCAACCATCTGACAGTTTTTTGTTTATACTGTCATGTCTCCTCTGATCACTGCTGCTGATTTCCATTTTCTCAGGCTCCAATAGGTCCACCTTGTGACACAAGGCATGGAGTTTGTCAAAGATCCTAAAGAATGGAGAGCCAGAAGAAGGAGGCCTAGAGCCATAGTCACAGCAGGACTCTGAAGGCAGTTTCAATTCATCAACGGCAGCAGCCTCAGTGAAATACCCAAATGCAGGACCCTGCATCTTTTACATCAAATCTTAGCTGAAAACTTCAAGACCATTCTTCAGTATTCACTACATTGCAGCCGCAGTCGGAACATCAAAGCCTGCCTGAACCAACCTGTACAGCCGCTGCCGCCGGCGCCGGAACATCTCTCTCCCTCCTGATCGGTGTCGGGCTGAGGAGCGGAAAGACAAGCACTGAACCTTTCTTCCGTAAGTCTCTCCACCAACCTTATTAAACGCTCCTCCTCTTGCAACAATCCTACTTTCTCTTACCCTTACCTCAGCCTACTCACACGAAACAAGTGACTCAAGCATGGGTATACAACCCAAATAACTCGCCCTTATATACCTCTCATCCCTACTGGCACACTGCCTCTCAACTTACTTCACCCTTCCCTCCTTCATTCCCATTATTCACCTCCCAAACCCCATATTCCACTACACTCCAACTCCTCATTACAGCCATCAACATAGGAGGCAGTCCCACCTACTCCCCATTCCTACCTCACCACGATGACATACCCTAACACACACCCCACCCAACCAACCAATTAAATGCAGCCTAATCAACGCACATTCTGCCAGGAACAAAATCCAAACCCTTGCCAATCATGTCACTGACAACGTAATTGACCTCCTCTGCATCACCTAGACCTGGTTCACCGAGACAATGTAAGAACATAAGATATGCCATACTGGGTCAGACCAAGGTCCATCAAGCCCAGTATTCTGTTTCCAACAGTGGCCAATCTAGGTCATATGTACCTAGCAGTTTCCCCAAGAGACACAAGTTCCACAATGCTTGTACTGGGTCAAGCATTGATATCTTCGGTCACTTCTTAATAATGGTTTATGGACCTTTCCTCCAGGAACTTGTCCAAACCTTTTTTAAACCCAGCTACACTAACAGCCTTTACTACATCCTCCGGTAACAAATTCCAGAGTTTGATTACACGTTGAGTGAAAAAATATTTTCTTTTATTAGTCTTAAATAGTTTACCCTGTAGCTTCATTGCATGTCCCCTAGTCTTTCTATATTCTGATAACGTAAACAATCAATCTACGTTTACCCGTTCCACTCCGTTCATTAATTTATAGACTTCTATCATATCTCCCCTCAGCCGTCTCTTTTCCAGGTTAAAGAGCCCTAACCTTTTTAGCCTTTCTTCATAGGAGTATCCTTACATCCCCTTTACCATTTTGGTGTCTCTTCTCTGATCCTTTTCTAAAATTGCTATATCCTTTTTAAGATACGGCGACCAGAATTGCACACAATATTCAAGGTGCGGTCTCACCATGGAACGATATAGAGGCATTATAATATCTTTTGTTTTAATTTCCATTCCTTTCCTTATCATACCTAGCATTCTATTTGCTCTCTTGGCCGCCGCTGCACACTGGGCCGAGGGTTTTAACATGGTATCCACAATGACGCCTAAATCTTTTTCCTGGGTGGTGGTTCCTAATGTGGAACCTTGCATCGTGTAACCATAGTTTGGGTTGTTCTTCCCTAGGTGCATAACCTTGCACTTGTCCACATTAAATTTCATCTGCCATTTTGATGCCCAGTCTTCCAATTTATCAAGATCCTCTTGTAATTTTTCACAATCCTCTTGGGTTTTAACAAATTTAAATAGTTTTGTTGCATCTGCAAATTTGATAACCTCACTCGTTATTCCACTTTCCAGGTCATTTATGAATATGTCAAAAAGCAGCGGACCCAGCACAGATCCCTGGGGTACACCACTATTCACATTTCTCCATTGGGAAAATTGGCCATTTAGCCCTACCCTCTGCTTTCTATCTTTTAACCAGTTCCTGATCCACAATAGTACACTGCCTCCTATCCCATGACTCTTTAGTTTTGCCAAAAGTCTCTCAGTCAGCTCAACACCAACATCCACCACATCCACAATTGTCCACGAGCCACCAGCAGAGGAGGAGAAGTCTGCATCCTTTCCAACAAACAACTCTGCTCCACCACCACTAGCACATCATCCTCTCATGGACTTGACATCCTCATCATAAGCAACAAATGCTTCACCATATGCCTCGTATACAGAGCTCCACACCACAAGGCAGACTGACTGGACT
The DNA here is from genome assembly GCA_033557465.1 of Ichthyophis bannanicus. NCBI lineage: Eukaryota > Metazoa > Chordata > Amphibia > Gymnophiona > Ichthyophiidae > Ichthyophis > Ichthyophis bannanicus. The sequence continues at coordinate 1,356,178,518 of CM066031.1, forward strand.
CTCTTCTTGAAGTAGTTTGCTCCATTGTCCCGCGCCAGAATGACCTCCAATTCACCCAACTCATCAATACTTCTACCCACCAAAAAAGAAGTGCCCTGGACCTGCTCTTACTACCCAATCAGCTACTCTCCTCCCCCCACCTAATCACTCCCTCATCCACTCCAGTCCCATGGTCTGACCACCACCTCATTTCCTTCACCCTACCCACCCCCCAACTCAAACATCCCACACTGCCCAAACCTCACACAACAAGAAGATTCACAAACTTCAATGAAGACACCTTCATCCAACAAACCATTCCTCATCTGAAGCAAGCATTTCAACATTCAGACCTCAATCTCCTCATTCAAACCTGGAACACCGTCATCACTACAGCCTCTCAAGCTCCACACCACAACCATCCCAAAACCCCCCGACACCATGCCCCCTGGTACTCATCCTATCTCAAAATTAAAAAATGCCTACTCAGAAAACTAGAACGAAGATGGAGAAAGACTAAAGACCCACAGCTGCTAAACATCTATCTTGACCAACGTGCAGCATACTCTACCAGCATTCTCATTGCCAAGCGGGAACACCACAGCAACATTTTACTCCGTGCCATAAACAAACCTAGAAAACTCTTTCAACTCATCAGAAGCCTCACAAATGACCCATCCCAGCCCCGCCAGGAAGACATCATCCACACACAAGTGATGGCAGATTTTCTTATAGCTTAACATAAGCACTCTGCTACATCTATCTTGACCATTCTGTCCACCACCACCTCAACCCCCACAATCCAGCACTGGACCTCTTTCTGGGGTGTCCATCCTGAGGAACTCCACCCTCATCAATGCCACCCTCCCCCTTAGATCCATGCCCAGTAACATGGATCAAGCAAACAAAGACTCTGATGCTCCTGCTCATCTCTACAGTCCTCCACACCTTCCTCAACCAAGCCTACCTCCCCCCATTGCTCAAACAAGCCTCCATTAGACCCCTATTGAAGAAACCCAACCTTGCATCCTACAGACCCATTGCCAGCGTTCCTTTTCTCTCCAAATTCATTGAAAAAGCAGTCCAAATTCAGCTTCAGGAGCACCTTGACAGCAACCAGCATGGATTTTGCCCACTCCACAGTACAGAAACCCTTCTCACATCCCTCCTTAACACACTCATAGCTGGGACAGAGAAACCCCGCTCAGGGTTTATCCTATTATTCCTTGACATATCTGCAGCTTTCGACATGGTATCCCACCAGACCCTGATCAACCAACTTAACATCATTGGCATCCGAGGCACCCCACTACAATGGTTTCACTCCTACCTCTCCTAACTAACCCAACAAGTGAGAACTGCAAACCAATCCTCATCGCCATTTACCCTCCCCCAAGGAGTACCTCAAGGATCAGCCCTCTCCTCCCTCCTCTTCAACATCTACATCAGTCCCCTCTGTCACATCCTCAAGAGCCTGAACGTTGGATTACCAACTCTATGCAGATGATATAATGATCTTCACCCCTTTCAACACCATCTCTCCTGACTACTCCACTCATACAGCCTGCTTCATAGAAATCATCGCATAGCTACAACAGCACAATCTTACAATCAACTTCAGCAAAACAGAGCTCCTTCATGTCTCTAGAGTTCCCAGTTTCAACCCCCCACATAACATCAAACTGGGTGACACTGAAATTCAGGTCAAACCTCAGATCAAGTACCTTGGTGTAAACCTGGGCCACCTCTTGAACTTCCAGCCTCATATACTAAGCACCACCAAAAATATCTATCACAAAATCAGAACTCTTCGCAACCTATGCCCTCTACTACCCTATGATAGCTTCCGCACAGTCTGTCAAGCCTCTATCACCCCTCTCATCTGACTACTGCAATTCCATCCTACAAGGGCTACCTAAGACCACCCTCGCCCCCCTGCAGCTGGCCCAAAACACAGCTGCACGTCTTATTGCCGGAGCACCCAGGCACTCCTACATCATGCCCATATTGAAATCCCTACACTGACTGCCAGTTACATCCCGTATCAAATTTAAGACTATTATCCTCACGCACAGAGCCCTCTTAAATATCACTGCGGAACAGCTACAATTACTAATTAAGCGCCCCAACAACAGCAGACTCCGGCACCAAAACACAGCAAATCTCCTCCGTCTACCTGCACAGAGTTCCAAGAAACCTCAACGCACCTACACAAGAGCCTTCCAATTTTACGCCCCCACCAACTGGAGCAAACTACCCCCCACCATGCGGTCCCTCCAATCCCACACCCTCTTCAAAAAACATCTCAAGACCTTTCTTTTCGAAGGATACTTTAACTCAGCCACTGTCACAAATCCCCCACAAGATCATATCCTGCCCCTCCTCACCACTCCCACAACTCACCCCCCAACCCCTCTGCCTCATCCCCCACCAGTACTCCCCCTCATCCCCCAGCTTTTTCCCCCAAGTAGGCGAACACAAGGCCTCCCTGCATAGCCTGTATACCATCTGTAAATAGTTCACTTAAGTTCTTTTGTTCATTTGTAAATATCCCTAGAAGAACTGTAACATTTACACCAAAGTTACCTGTGCATAGTTCAAATTGTTCCATGTAAACGTTCCTACATGTTCTATGTAAACCGTTTTGCCTTGCAGAAAAACGGTATATAAAACCAGTTAAATAGTGGCAGTCCTTTCAAGCAACACATGCATGTGACCCTAATTAAGTGAGAGTGGGCTCCTGGGTATTTTGCATTGTCAGTGTTTAGTGCCCTAGGCCATTGCCTATGACTAAATCTGGGCCTGTCGGGAACCATCCATAATGCAATTATTGCCCACAGCCAAAGGAAGGATTTCCAGTGCCTCTCCCCTGCTATACTTGGCTAATAACGAAGGGACCTGTCCTCCAGAAACATGCCAAATCTTGTTTTAAATACAGCGGTATTATTTGCATTAACCACACTCATCAAGAAATTCCACAACTTAATTATACAAGGACCAAACAGACACAACATGAAAGAGTCAGTTTTATTTTATAATCTCCAGGAACAAGCAGGAATGTAGTCATCACATATGGGTATCGTCGGTACCGACGGAGCCTGCGCGGGAACGCTCCACAGCGTCCAGTTAGAAAGCTTTTAGGAGCATCCCACAGCGCTTGCGTGCTGCCTTCCCGCCTTTCCCAACTGCCTCTCTCCAGTTCTTTGTTTTCCACGGAGCAAGCAGGTCGTGTTCCTGTCGCCGCAGAAAATTGTTGTTCTTTTTTGTGGTCGCATCTGCCTTCCTTCCTTCTTTCTTTCTTAAAAAAAACCTTTTTAGTACTTTTCCCGTTTTTTTTTCCAGGTGCACGCGCCTTTTTGGGCCTTAGGCCCAGGATTTTTTCCACGATGGAAAAACCCTCCTCTGGATTTAAAAAGTGCACCAAGTGTGGCGGTACCATCTCCGTCACCAGCACCCATAACTGGTGTCTGAAATGTTTAGGTCCTGACCATTCCATCTCGGAATGTATGTCCTGTGCCATGATGTCCAAGAGAGGTTGACAGAACCGAGCTGCCAAGCTCAGTACCCTGTTTCCCTCTGATGCAGCTTCGGTGGCATCGACGTCTTCCAGGGCTTCGTCTTCCTCCCGTGGATCTCAGGTAACTAAACATAAGTCTAGCCGGTCCTCAAAGGGTAGATCTCCTTCTAAGCATCGAGATGCCTCTGGCATTGCCCTTGAGGATTCTGCACCGGCAAAATTGCCCTGGCGGGAGGCTTCGGCTTCCAAAGCATTATCGGGGCTCCAGGATGTTCTCGAGGCCTCGACCTCAGCAGAACTACTGGTGCCATGCTCTTGGGTACCGGCGGTCTTCTCCGGTACCAACATCCAGGCATCGGCAGCGTCGATAGACCAGAGAGTCCTGGCCATTGAGCGCAGTCTGGCGGCTCAACCTTGCGGCATCGATGCCCTCGGAACCGCGACAGACAATCCAGTCGGCACCGACCCCGACGTCTGTATTGGTACCGGTACCATTGGCATTGACATCAGTATCGGTGTCTGCTTTGCCGGTACTCGGTCATCCGATGCCTTCCGGTACCGACTACTCCCGGTACCGACTTTGCTCGGTATGGGTATCGGGCTCTTCAAGAGCATCCGGACAGACGGTACTTCGAGTCCTCAGAAGAATCTGAGGATTCTGACAGTCCTGTCAATGCAGGAATGCTTCTCCCAGAGGAGCCCTCCTCCCCTAAGCGTAGGATGTCTCCTCCAGAGGATATTTCCTTCCAGGATTTTATCAGGGAGGTGGCTCGGGGTCTGTCCATTACTGTGGCCCCTGAAACAGAGCCCAGAGCTAATGAGTTGGAAATTTTACAATATCCAAAAACTCCTAAGGAGGCAGCTACCTTGCCCATTCATGAGATTTTGTATGATCTCATGTTAAGAATGTGGGAGACACCTCTTACCACCTCGCCTCATTCTTGCAGACTAGATACTCTGTATCGAGTCCCTCCTTGTCCTGGTTTCCAAAAAACTCAGCTTCCTCACCACTCTATTGTAGTGGAATCAGCTATGAGAAGGATCAAAAGTGCAAAGAGGCATGTCTCTAATCCTCCAGGACGTGAGTGCAGAACCCTGGATGCTTTTGGACGTCGTGTCTTCCAAGCTTCCATGCTTTCTGCTAGGATCAGTTCCTATAGCCTATACATGGGAATGTTCCTGAAGGAGGTCACAGGTGATTTAGAGGCTTTGAGTCCTATTCTTCATGATGATAGAAGACATGATTTTCTCACTTTGGTCAAACATGCCCAAGATGTTTCTAAATTTGTCAACCGTGCAGCTTTTGTCTGCTTTGAGTGCATAAGCAGAACCTCTGCCATTGCCATAGGTGCACGTAGAATTGCTGGGCTCCAGGCATCTGATCTGGAGCTCTGGGTACAAGACAAATTGGGAAATATCCCTTGTACTGGTGAGAACCTGTTTGATAGAGACTGGCAGGAAAAGGCCAATGAGTTGGATGCTGACAACTCCACCTTGGATAGATTATCCAAGTCCACAGCTGATCCTGCTAGAAAGAAATCTTTCAAGAAACCATTCTTTTCTAAGAAGAAAAGATATTACCCTGCTTATGCTCAGCAGGGACGTTCTGCAGGTCAGCTTGTCAGAAAAGGTCAGCAACCACCCAAATAGAAGAAAGCAAAGACTGCTAAGCCTCAGCCGTCCCAGCAGTCTCAGCCTCCACAAGGCCTTTGACTTTCAGCTAGAGAACGTAGCCTTCCTGGCTCTCGTGGGACCAGAGCCTTCCACCATTCCAGGAAGATTATGTCACTTTGCCCCCAGATGGGGGCAAATAACAACAGAGCATTGGACACTCTCCATCATAAAGGAGGGGCACAAGCTTCATTTTTCAAGCATGCCCCCTCCCACAATAATAAGGCAGTTCAATTCTCCGACCTCTCTCATCAACCTGTTAGGTCAGGAGGTCTCTATGCTTCTTGCCCAAGGGGCAATAGAAGAAGTACCCATCCATCAGCAGGGTACAGGCTTTTACTCCCCCTATTTCCATATCCCGAAGAAAACAGGAGGACACAGATCCATTTTAGACCTCAGAGAATTGAACAAATTCCTGTTCAAAGAGAAATTCAAAATGATTTCTCTCGGAACTCTGCTGCCATACCTTCAGAGTCAGGATTGGCTTTGTTCTCTAGATCTCAAGGATGCGTACTCTCATGTTCTCATCCATCCAACTCACCGAAGGTCCCTTCGCTTTCTGTTTCAAGGGAAGCACTACCAATACAGGGTCCTTCCCTTTGGCTTGGCCTCTGCACCAAGGGTGTTCACAAAATGCATGGCTGTGGTGGCAGCATTTCTCCGCACCCTGGGAATATTCGTCTTCCCTTACTTAGACTACTGGCTCATTCGAGCCCCTTCAGAGCCAGAGGCAGGGTTGTTCTCTCTCGCAAAATGCGCATCCTTCAGTATTTGGGACTTGTCATAAACTTCCCAAAATCCAACCTTGCTCCCACTCAGTCCCTGGAGTTTATAGGAGCTCTGCTTTATACCAGAAAGACAAGGGCCTACCTTCCACAGCCCCGCTGCCTTCGCATTGTGCAGTTAGCTTCCCAAGCAGTGCTAAAACCTCACCTCACTGCTCGGAAAATGTTACAGTTGCTAGGCCACATTTCATCCACCGTGCATGTGGTTCCTTATGCTCGCTTCCTTATGAGGGCAGCCCAATGGACTTCATCCACTCGGTGGACTCAGGCGTCAGGTTGCCTGTCAGACAAAATAGCGAACTCAGATCGCCTTATTTTGTCCCTCCAATGGTGGCAGTCACCCCAAAACCTTTTGGTGGGGTCTCCTTTTCAGCAACCCCCACCCCAAGCCACTCTAACAACAGATGCTTCACAGGTGGGCTGGGGAGCCCACCTGCAAGGCCTCTCTACCCAGGGTACCTGGACTCCACATGAGGCCTATCTACACATCAATCTCCTGGAACTCAGAGCAATCTTCCTTGCTGTTAGAGTATTCCACATCCAGCTCAGCTACAAGACTGTCCTAGTTCAAATGGACAATCAAGTAGCCATGTTCTTTGTGAACAAGCAGGGCGGAACAGGCTCTCTGTCGCTCTGCAACGAAGCTTTGCGACTATGGGCCCTCGCCAGAGAGCATTAGATTCATTTCCTTGCGGTGCATCTTCCAGTCATTCAAAACTCTTGGGCAGACAGACTTGGTCGAGTTCTGCTTCCACACGAATGGTCTCTCCATGCAGACCAGGTGGCCAAACGTTTTCAAATTTGGGGAACCCCGGACATAGACCTCTTTGCAAGTCTGCTGAATGCAAACTTCCCCGGTTCTGTTCCAGAATTCCGGCTCAGGGTTGTCAGGCCAGGGATGCTTTCCTCCTCCATTGGGGCCAGGACTTCCTGTATGCCTTTCTACCCATTCCCCTAATTCCCAAAACGCTGTTCAAGCTTCAGAGAGACAGAGGTCATATGATTCTCATAGCTCCACATTGGCCATGACAAATGTGGTACCCTCTGCTCCTACATCTCTCTCAAGCTCCGCCTCTGGAGTTAGGATCTGCTCCAAATCTCCTTTCTCAGGAGGACGGGATGCTGTGGCATCCCAGTCCCCATTCTCTGCATCTCAGGGCCTGGTTACTGAAAGCCTAGAATTTCACGGTCTTAACCTTTTTCAGCAGGTAAAGGATATCCTTTATGCTTCCAGGAAGCCTTCCACAACACGCTCTTATGCGTTTAAGTGGAAAAGGTTTACCATATGGTGCTCGCAGAAGGGTCTTAACCCTCTTGTGATACCTCTGGAATCATTACTGGAGTATCTCCTTCATTTATCAAATGCAGGGCTTAAGACCAATTCAGTGAGAGTTCATTTGAGTGCTATTGCAGCTTCTTTCAAGCCTCTAAATGGTCAACCTATTTCCTCTCATCCTCTCATAGCGAGATCTATGAGAGGCCTTCTTTTAACTAAGCCTCCCATTAAGCCACCACCGGTGGCATGGGACTTTAATCTGGTTCTTGGGCAGCTCATGAAACTGCTTTTTGAACCATTAGCCACTACCTCTTTGAAATTCCTTTCCTGGAAGGTCATCTTTCTTATTGCAATCACATCAGCACGTCGCATCAGCGAATTGCAAGTGTTGGTGGCTGATCCTCCTTATGCAAGGTTTCATCATGATAAGGTAGTCCTTAGGACTCATCCACAGTTTATGCCAAAGGTGGTGTCACCTTTTCATTTAAACCAAGCGGTTTACCTTTCTGTATTCTTCCCAAGGCCTCACGCCTCAAATGCGGAAAGGAATCTTCATACCTTGGACTGTAAAAGGGCTTTGGCCTTTTACTTGCAAAGGATTTTACTTGCAAAGGACACAGCAACATAGAAAGTCCTCTCAACTCTTTGTTGCTTTTGATCCTAGTCATTTGGGACTTCAAGTCTCCAAAAGAACACTGTCCAGCTGGATTGCACAGTGTATATATTTTGCCTATGAGAGTAAGAACCTTCCTCTTGAAGGCCATGTCACAGCTCACAATGTGAGAGTCATGGCAGCCTCTATGGCTCATCTTCACTCTGTGTCTATCGACGACATCTGTCGAGCAGCTACTTGGGCTTCGGTTCATACCTTCACAGCCCATTACTGCTTAGACAAGGACTCCCACCGGGATGCCTTGTTTGGTCAGGCTGTTCTTCAACACCTGTTCCATACTTAATCAACTCCTACCCACCATCCCTGGTAGGATGCCAGAGATCCATGGGGGGAAGTGGAGCTCTTTCATAGGGGCACACAACGTCTGGGGCCTTCTCCCTGGCATCTGCAGCTAGGGAGTCCCCATATGTGAAGACTACATTCCTGCTTGTTCCTGGAGATAGCATAGTTACTCACCTGGAACAGGTGATCTCCGGGAACAGCAGGAATTTAGTCTTCACAACCCACCCATCTCCCGTAGGAGTTGTATCTATCTCTCTCAATCTCTTTCTCTCTTTCCCTCTCTCTTTGTCTCAGCTTTAAACTCAACTGGAGAGGGACAGTTGAGAAAGGCGGGAAGGCAGCACGCAGGTACTGTGGAATGTTCCCAAAAGCTTTCCTATTGGACGCTGGGGAGCGTTCCTGCGTGGACGCCGTCGGTACCGACGATACCCATATGTGAAGACTAAATTCCTGCTGTTCCCAGAGATCACCTGTTACAGGTGAGTAACTATGCTTTCTTATGGAAAGCTTCAGATGTGTATCTTGATTGGTATATAGATTTTTATATATATTGGTAAGATAGCTTTGGTTCTATTTGTATGCATCTAGAAAGACACCCTTTCTACTGGCTAACTCATGGAGTGCAACTTGTCTGTTTTTCAGGATGACATTTTTAAACAATCTCTATCCTTCATGCAGACTTTTAAAATACTATGTTTAATTTCCTTCTGATTTCCTCATTTTACTATGGTTTTCCATTTTAAAATTAAATGCTAGTATACTGTATTAATTTTATTCACCTTCCAGTTATTATTAAATTTTGATTACATTGTGATCACTACTGCCAAGTAGCTCTACTGTCATTTATCACCAGGTGCTACAGTCGAATGAGAGTTAAATTTAAGCTCTTTCCCTTGTGTCTTTTAGGACGAACTGTTCCATGAAAGTCATTTATGGCAACTAGAAATGTATTCTCCCTCTCATTCCCTGATGAGACATTAAGCCAGCTGATATTGGGATAATTGAAATCTCTCATAAGTGTGTTCTCATTTGTATTTGTCTATCTAATCTGTTAACATTTCACAGTCTGTTTTACTGTTATCATTTGGATGGGGCATATTCTACCCTGTCACAAGTGGAATTTCTATTCATAGAGATTCTAGACTGAGGGTTATTTATTGCAGAGCTTTTGTCCTACTTAACTTTATTCCATCATTAATACATAGGGCTACCCCAGTACCAGCTTGATTCGTTTGGCCATTTAGAAATGTGCATGGTAATGCATGTCCATGCATGCACATTTGGGGACTATTTTATAAACTGAAGCACACGCATACTTTACTTTTTAAAATAAGGGTTTATTGGCACACCTGCACCCATTTGGAGCATTCATACCTGCTTTAAAGCAGGCGTAACTGCACACAGCTAGATTGGCAAAGAAAGATACGTAGGTTATACTATCCTATAACCTATGTGTTTGAATTTAGACCCTGCCTATCCTCCACCCAAGTGCTGCTCCCATGCACACCCCTGCAGAGGGTATGCATGACAGGACTTAAATGTGTACTTACAGGATAACGACTGCCCAAATCGCGCGCATTAAGTGCCCATTTACATGCATGAGTCCTTGTAATTAGGGACTTATGTGTATTTCAAGCGCATAACTATCCACATGCACTTCATAGAATCGGCCCCATATTATACTTTGGTATCCTCTTTCTATCAGGCCGGTTATATATCTCCAGGAACAAGCAGGAATGTAGTCTTCACATATGAGTGATGTCGGCACCGACAGAGACCGCACGGGAAAGCTCCCCAGCATCAAATAGGAAAGGCTTTGGGAGCATCCCACTGTGCCCGCATAGCAGCCTTCCCGCCTTTCCAGCTCTCCCTCCTCAATTCTTCGTTTTCCGCGGAGCCGACAAGAAGCAATTCCTGTCACCACAGAAAATGTATCTTTTTAAAAGTTTTTGTGGGACGCCATTGTAGGCTTAAGCCTTCTTTTTTTGACACGGACAAAATGGAAAAACATCCAGTAGTTTTAAGAAGTGTTCCAAATGTGGCGAGACCATTTTGGCCACAGACATCTATAACTGGTGTCTGAAATGCTTAGGGGCCGGATCATCAGCCATCAGAATATCCTCTCTGTAGGAAGATGACAAAGAGAGGCCTACAGAATCGAGCTGCAAAGCTGGGCACCCTCTTTGCCTCTGATGCAGTATCTTTAGCATTGATGTCATCGAGAGTTTCATCTTCCTCCCAAGGATCTCAGGTATCAAAACCTAAATCTTCATTGAAGGCTGGCTGGCCCACCAAGGGTAGATCTCCTTCTAAGTATCAAGATGCCTTGGGCAGTGCCCTGGAGGGGGGGGGGGACACTGGACAAATAACCCCGACAAGAGGACCTTCCCTCCAAAGCCTTAGTGGGGTCCCAGGATGCTCTTGAAACCTCCACCTCCAGAGAGCTCCTGGTGCCAAGCTCAGGAATCGTGGCCTGCAATTCAGGTACCGATACCCCAGCATCGGCAAGCTCCATGGATCAACGTATCCTGACCATCGAGCGGAGCTTAGCGGCTTTATTGGCAGCTTCGGTACCAGTAAAACCCTTTCAACCCGCATCGACCTTTGTGTCGCTTACCACGCTACTGCCCATGCTGGCCCTCTAATCCGTTTCCGATACCGAGGTTCCGGCACCACAAGCCTGAGCTACCGGTTTTGATCAGTACCGAGTTCGTGCAGAGTGGAAACACTTTGCCTGTCGATACTTTGTGTTTTCGGATTCCGATTCATCGGATGATGAATTGGTAGATACCTGGGACATGAGAACTATCCCGGAAGACCCATCTCTCTCTCCGCAACATTGCATGTCCCCTCCAGAGGACATGTCTTTCTAAGATTTATTTGCGATGTTGCTAGGGGTCTATCCATAACAGTAACATTGGAGAAAGAGAGCCTAGGGTCGAAGAACTCGAAATTCTTCAGTACCCTACCACCCTGAAGGAGGCTGCTATGCTCCCTATCCATCAGATACTTTATGACCTTATGCTTCATATGTGGGAGACGTCCCTTACCATCTTTCCCCATACCTGCCGACTCGATACCATGTACTGGGTATCAGAGTTTCCCGGTTTCCAAACGATGCAATTGCCACACCATTCCATGGTGGTGGAATCGGCAGTGCGTTGAATAAAGAGTGCTAAGACACATTCCTCAAATCCTCCTGATAGGGAATCGAGAACCCTCGATGCCTTTGGTCGATGTTGTTTTCAGGCCTCCATGTTATCGGCCAGGATCAGTTCTTACATACTCTATATGGGTATGTTCCTTAGAGAGGTGGCTAAGGATTTGGAGTTAATGGCTCCTCTTCTCCCCGATGGCAAGAGAGCAGATTATCTCATCCTTGTAAAGTATGCTCAGAATGTTTCAAAGTTTTTGTTAATAGAGCAACTTCTGAGTGTTTTGAGCGCATCAGCAAGACTTCATCCATCTACATCGATACACACAGGATTGTTTGGCTTCAAGCATCTGATCTTGAACAATGGGTTCAAGATAAGCTGGGTAATAACCCTTGCACTGGTGAAAACCTTTTTGACAAGGATTGGCAAGACAAAGCCTCTCAGTTAGAATCTGAGAACACTACCCTCAATAGGCTATCTCGATCTACTGCCAACCCAGCTAGGAAAAAAGCAGCAAAGAGAGCTTTTTTCAATAAAAGAAGTACTATCCTTCTTATACCCCTGCTGTTCAGTGTCAGCATCATGCTCCTCATAAGGGGCAGCAACCACCAAAGCAGCAAAAAAAGGTTCAGACTCCTAAGTCAGAGCCACCTCGGCTGACCCAGCCTCCTCAGAGTCTTTGACTCCTTTCTAGAGAACATAGCAGTTCTGCCTCTGGAGATTCCAGTTCCCGTCCACATCCCGGGCATCTTATCACATCAGAGCAGTTGACTTTGTCCATAGTACGGGAGGGATATAAGCTTCATCTACAAAGTCTACCCCCCTCCCCCCCCGGACTCCTCTAAGAGAGTTGCACTCTCAACCTTCCCTCACTGCTCTGTTGCTCCAAGATGTCACGTCCCTTCTCTTGCAGGGTGCAATAGAGGAGGTTCCACCATCCCAACAGGGAATGGGCTTTTATTCTCCATACTTCCTCATTACAAAGAAAACAGGAGGGTACAGGCCCATTCTGGATCTCAGGGAACTAAACAAGCATCTCCTGCGGGTGAAATTCAAGATGGTCTCCCTAGGAACCCTTCTCCCCTATCTCCAGAGTCAGGATTGGCTCTGTTCTCTAGATCTAAAGGAAGCATACACTCACATACTTATTCATTCACAGCACAGAAAGTTCCTGCACTTCATGTTTCAAGGGAGACATTATCAATACAGAGTCCTGCCTTTCGGCCTCTCCTCTGCCCCAAGAGTTGTCACAAAATGCATGCGGTAGTAGCCACATTCCTAAGGACTCTAGGGATATTTGTCTTCCCTTACTTAGACAACTGGCTCATTCGAGCAAGCACCTCTCTAGAGGCCAGCCTATCCCTCTCGCATACCATGCAGGTGCTACAACACTTGGGATTTGTAATAAATCTTCCAAAGTCCCATCTCATCCCCTCTCAAACTTTAGAGTTTATAGGGGCTCTCCTAGACACTCAGCAATCAAGGGCATTTCTCTCTTAACTCCGCTGCGCTCGTCTCAATCAGCATCTCAGGCATGCCTCTAAAACTTCCTCACTGCTCGAGAAATGCTATAGCTTCTGGGCCATATGGCATCAATGGTGCATGTTCCATATGCTCGTCTACATACGTATGCGCACAGTGCAATGGACACTGGCGTCCCAGTGGTCTCAAGCTTTGGGTCACCTGGAAGACAAAATAGCGGTCTCTACCTTCCTAATCTCATCTCTTCAGTGGTGGCAATCCCCAGAAAACCTCCTGGTAGGGTTACCTTTTCAGATGCCAGCACATCAATGTACCTTGGCAACGGTGGGCTGGGGAGCGCATCTGGTCACTCTCTCCACTCAGGGACTTTGGTCTCATTAGGAGTCACAACTCCACATAAATCTGCGGGAACTCAGAGCCATTCACAATGCTCTCAAAGTGTTCCAGGACCATCTTCGAGACCGCACTGTTCTAGTCCAGACGGACAATCAAGTAGCCATGTTCTACTTGAACAAGCAGGGTTTAACAGGCTCTTGGACCCTCTGCAGTGAGGCTGTACATCTGTGATCCTTTGCCATACAGCAACGCATTCACCTGCATGCGGTGTATCTTCTGGGCAAGCACAATGTCTTAATGGACAAACTAAGCCGAATCCTTCTCCTCCACTTGTGGTCTCTCCATGTAGACAAAGTCTCTCACATTTTTCAAATCTGGGGGACTCCAGAGATAGACCTGTTAGCAAGTCCTCAGAATGCCACGCTGCCTCATTTCTGCACCAGGACTCCTGCACTGCACAGTCAGCAAGTGGATGCTTTTCACCTCCACTGGGATCAGGGCTTCCTATATGCCTTCCCTCCCATTCCCCTAATTCCCAAGACTCTTTTCAAACTCCATAGCGACGCGGGCTACATGATGGTCATAGCTCCATGCTGGCCATGTTAACCATGGTACCCTATCCTTCTACGTCTGTCTCAGGCTCAACCCATAGATTTGGGGTTTGCTCCAGATCTCCTCTCTCAGGAGGAGGGGATGCTGCTCCATCCCAATCCGCAGTCCCTCCATCTCACAGCATGGCTGCTGAGGGCATAGCTTTCCAGGACATTAACCTTCCCCAGGAAGTTAAGGACATTCTCTTAGCTTATAGGAAGCCATCCACCAGGCGCTCCTACACCTTCAAGTGGTGCAGATTTTCTCTCTGGTGTTCTCGGAAGGTTCTCAACCCCTTCTCAGCTCCGGTGGCGGCATTACTTGAGTATCTCCTCTACCTTACTTCTTCTGGACTCAAAAACAATTTGGTAAGAGTATATCTAAGTGCAATTACGGCCTCTCATATGCCCTTAAATGGCCAGCCCATCTCTTCGCAGCTGCTAGTAGCACACTTCATGAGGGATCTTCTATTAACTAAACCTCCCATTCAGCCCCCTCCAGTGGCATGGGATCTTAATGTTCTAGGTCAGCTTCTCAAGCCTCCATTTGAACCTCTAGCACTACTTCACTGAAGTTTCTCACATGGAAGGTCATCTTCCTTATTGCCCTCATTTCAGCTAGATGCATTAGTGAGCTCCAGGCTTTGGTGGCTGACCCTCCTTATACACGATTCCACCATAAGGTTGTCCTTAAGACTCATCCTCACTTTATGCCGAAGGTGGTCTTGCCCTTCCATTTAAACCACTCAGTCTACCTTCCTGTCTTTTTCCCTAGACTTCATTCCTCTAGGGCAGAGGCAACCCGTCATACTTTGGACTGCAAATGTGACAGCCTTTTACGAGGTGTGATGAAAAAAAGAAACGAGAAGGTGGCAACCATGCCCATGACTCAATGCCAATTGGCTAACTGCTTATGTCACTGTGTTGTGCAACGTCTCGCCACTGTTCTTCTGTAATATTTTTCATCTCTCTCACTCTGCTTTTCTTTTTCAGGTTTTTTTTGTAGCACACTGCTCCATCGCTTTGTCACGCAACTGGAGGTGACAGAAATATGGAGCAAAGAATCAACTTGAAATTTCTGCTTAAGGGCCCAACTGAGTGTCTCCAACTTCTCCAAAAGGCTTATGGAGAAGATGCAATGTCAAGGCCGCAAGTCTTTGAGTGGCACAAACGCTTCAAGACTGACCGTGAGGAGATGGAGGATGACCCCAAGTCAGGACGGCCTTCCACGATAAAGACAGCTGAGAACATTGACAGAGTGATCCAGCTACTGTGGAGTGATTGCAGATTGACGGTGTGAATGATAGCTGAGGAGCTCAGCCTGAACAGGGAGTCACTGCGGACCAGTCAGTCTACCTTCCTCAGCACCCTAGGGATGGACCCTAAAGTTACTGCTTGGGTTAGAAATTGGTAGAGTGGGAGGCGACAAAGGGTACAGGTAAATGGAGCTCACTCTGAGGAGAAGGAAGTTACTAGTGGTGTGCCCCAGGGATCTGTCCTTGGTACGATTCTTTTTAACATCTTTGTTAGTGATATAGCGGAAGGGCTGTCTGGTAAGGTTTGCCTCTTTGCAGATGATACCAAAATCTGCAGTAGAGTAGACACCCAGGAAGGTGTAGATAACACAAGGAGGGATCTAGCTAAGCTTGAAGAATGGTCTAGAATTTGGCAGCCGTGATTTAATGTTAAAAAATGCAAGGTCATGCATTTGGGCTGCATTAATCCAAGGGAGCGATATACTATAGGGGGTGAAGTACTTTTGTCCACTAAAGAAGAGCGGGACCTAGGCGTGGTTGTGTCTGATGATCTTAAAGTAGCTAAACAGGTAGAAAAGGCGACAGCAAAAGCTAGAAGGATGCTTGGGTGCATACGGAGAGGAATGGCTAGCAGAAAAAAGGAGGTGATAGTGCCTCTATATAAGTCTTTGGTGTGACCTCATTTGGAGTATTGTGTGCAATTCTGGAGACCGCACCTTCAAAAGGATTTAAACAGGATGGAGTCAGACAGAGAGTGGCTACTGAAATGGTTAGTGGTCTTCATTATAAAGTATATGAGGACAGACTTAAGGATCTTAATATGTACACCTTACAGGAAAGGCGGGATACAGGTGATATGATTGAGATGTTTAAATACTCCATGGCATAAATGCACAGGAGGACAGCCTCTTTCTATTGAAAGAAAGTTCTGTTACGAGGGGACATGGGATGAGGGTGAAAGAGGATAGATTCAGGACTTATATGCAGAAATATTTCTTTACGGAAAGAGCGATGGATCCATGGAATAGTCTCTCAGTGGAGGTGGTAGAGATGAGGACAGTATCTGAATTCAAAAAAGCATGGGACAGACACAGAGGATCTCTAAAGGAAAAAGGGGGACTTTTGTAGTTGTTGATATGGAAGGACAGACTAGATAGGCCATGTGGTCTTTATCTGGTATCATTTTTCTATGTTTCTATCTTGGTGCAGGAGCTGGGGATGCGGAACGTGTACGCCAAGATGGTGCCCAAGCTTTTATCGGGCGACCAGAAGGAGCAACGAGTCAATGTTTGTTGAGACTTGCTAGAGAAGATCGGAGAAGATCCAGAGTTTATTGGCCGAGTCATCACAGGAGATGAGACTTGGGTCTTCCAGTGTGACCCTGAAAGCAAGAGACAGAGCCTGCAGTGGCAGACGCGACTGTCACCCAGACCCAAGGCGGCGCGCATGTCCAAATCAAGGATCAAGGTCATGCTGATCGCATTCTTCGACCAGAAGTGGGTGGTCCATCATGAGTTTGTGCCTGAGGGTCAGACAGTCAATCAGCACTTCTACCAGCCGGTCCTCAATCGCCTCCATGACCGGGTTTGGCGCAGCAGACGGGGCTCTATGGAGACGACAAGTTGTGGCTGCTGCACCACGACAATGCACCCGCACACACTGCACTCAGTGTGAGGCAGTTCTTGGCCAACAAACAGATCACAGCTGTCGACCACCACCCTTATTCCCCAGATCTCGCACCGTGCGACTTCTGGCTCTTTCCCAGGCTGAAGACTGTGCTCAAAGGAACTCATTTCATCTCTGTAGAAGAGATCAAGGCCACTGTGACGAAGGAGCTGAGGGACCTCAAGGAGGAGGACTTTACCGAGTGCTTCCGTATGTGGCAGAAGCGAATGCAGAAGTACATTAACTCTAGGGGGATTACTTTGAAGGGGACTGCATAATTTCTCTGTAGATTTTGTAATAAAACATTTATGGGACAGTCCCATTTCTTTTTTGTCACACCTCGTATCTACAGAGAACTCGAGAGCACCAAAAAGCTTCCCAGCTTTTTATTTCATTTCCTTTGACTCAAGTCACCTTGGCTTGCCAGTATCCATACAAACTCTCTCCAAGTGGATAGCTGACTGCATCACTTTCGCCTATGTAAAGGCAGGACTTTCTCTTGAGGGTCACGCCACTGCCCATAATGTTCGAGCTAAGGCTGCCTCTATGGCAAATCTACACTCTGTAGCTATTGACAAGATATGCAAAGCAATAACTTGGTCTTCGGTCCACACTTTTGCTACTCACTACTGCCTGGACAAGGACTCCCGCTGGGATGCCTTGTTTGGCAAAGCTGTTCTCCAGCATCTCTTTCAGACTTAAAGCAACTCCTGCCCTCCGTCTCGGGTTTCGATACCAGACATCCTTGGAGGACACATGACCTCTCTAGGCATACCTGTGTGATCCACAGCCGACCCTGAGGTCATCTCTCTGGCATCTCCTAGTTAGAGAGTGCCATATGTGAAGACTGCATTCCTGCTTGTTCCTGGAGATGGCGTAGTTACTCACCTGTAACAGGTGATCTCCGGGAACAGCAGGAATTTAGTCTTCACAATCCACCCACCTCCCCTGGGAGTTGTAGGTCTATTCTCTCTCTCTCCTTTTATCTCGGCTACAAACTCAACTGAGGAGGGAGAGCTAGTAAGGTGGGAAAGCAGCTATGCAGGTGCAGTGGGATGCTCCCAAAGGCTTTCCTATTGGATGCTGGAGTGCGTTCCCGCATGGGCTCCATCGGTGCCAATGTCACCCATATGTGAAGACTAAATTCCTGCTATTCCCGGAGATCACCTGTTACAGGTGAGTAACTATGCTTTATACTAGTGGAATAAATCTGTCAAAAATTTTAAGTGTAAATGGCTTCCCTGTTTGTGTTCTGTGTCCCCCTTCTACTGCTCCCAAAGGGGCTGTTCAGCAGCTCATACAGACCACTTCATTTTCACCGTAGTTTTTTCCTGCTTCTGAACATAGCACTTGGTTGTCACTAGTCCAGCCCAGTCAAGTTCTACATACCTGCCTGACTGTATTCTACTCTGACTGAATGCGAGGTGAATGGACAGCCAAACCCCGCTGAGACACACATGGGTCCCTAAAACAAATGCACATGATGCTTAGGGGCGTACCAAGCCATAACTGTGCCCTGTGCAACTTGAAACCTGGTGCCCACCTCCCAGTGACATCAGACCTTTGTCATTTGCCCCTATGCCCCCCATGCCCAGCATAGCCCTTGTGCCCCTTTCCCCCCATGTCCAGCATCTCCCCATCTTACCCCACCTCCTCATGTCCAGCTGGCTCCCCCCCCCCCCCTTGCTCCACTGCTGCCTTTCCTGTTCCTGCAGCGGTGGCAGACCTCCAATTAAAAAAAAAAATAAAGCGAGTTTTTCCGACTTGTGCTTGCATGGCTGCTCTGATCCCTCCCTCCTCTGATGTATGCTTGCGCCAGAGGAGGGAGGGACCAGACCAACCATGCAAGCAATGAGTCAGAAAGACCGGCTTTTTTAATTGGAGGTCGGCCATCACCGCCAAGGGAACAGGGAAAGTGGCGGGGGAGAGGGGCAAGGGCAGGCTAGGCAGGTGGGAGCAGAGGCCAGTGGTTGGCAGAAAGCCATCCCTAAATGTGCTCCTATTTTTTTGTGCCCTGTGGCTGCACCACTGGCACAAGGCTCAGGTACAGCACTGATAATGCTTACGATCCCAAATCTCTGTTATGTAATCAACTTTAAATTACTATTATATAGATAACTTAATTTCTCCAGGACCAAGCAGGAAGTCAGTCCTCACTTATGGGTGACGTCGGCGCCGACGGAGCCCTCGCGGAGCAATTTTCCCCAGCTTTCAAAGAAAGCCTTTGGGAATTGCAGCGCACATGCGCGGTCGTCTTCCCGCCCGAGGGTGCCATCTTAGCCAGTCTTCTTTTTTCCGCGGAGCCCTACAGACGTACCCGTCTTGTCCCCGCGAAAAAGTCGATTTTCTTCATTATTTTATTCTTTTTCCTTCGGTTCGACGCCGATCGTTTTCCCGTCCGGACTCGCGACGCTGGTCACGAGTCCTCCTACTTTTTTTCGGTTTTTTCTGACTTTGTCAGCTTTCGTTTTCGATTTTTCCCTGGCAGCCCGGTCCTTTGACCTCGCAGGGGCCCTTTTTCCCCCGATGGCTGCCAGTGGCTTTAAGCGGTGTGGTCAGTGTGACCGAAATATGTCACTAACTGACACACACGACTTTTGCCTCCGCTGCCTGGGCCCGGATCATGAGGAACTGATCTGTGGACCCTGCGGCAAAATGTCCTCAAAAGCGTTGAGGAGTCGGCGGCATCAGCGTGATCGAATCTTCGCTGACCCCAGCCGTACCCGGACCTCGTCGGAGGCCTCCGCGTCAAAAGGCTCCAGCTCGGACCGTCGCCGGAGTTCCTCCGACCGGGGTTCTCCCTCCGGGGACCATCGTCGGACGGCGAAACCCACGAGGGCAGCGTCGGTGGACGCTCCTGGTTCCGCGAGGGCCACGTCGCATAGCCCCGATAGCCGCCCCGGGTCCTTGGAGAAGGAACACCTCCCGAAGCGACCTCGCCTGGAGTCGGAGATGCCTGCTCGGGTAAGTCCTGTAGTCCTTCTGGACTCGCCTCCGCGACAGCCGACGTCGGGCCCGACGCCGTCGGGGCCCAAGTCGGGGGCTGCTGGGTCACCTGAGCTCGGACTCAGGTTGACGGCCTTGGAGAGCAGACTGTCTGCCTTCATGGACCAGCAGCGGGCACTGCTCGCTGGCCTCGCTGGCGCCGCTGCCCCGACCGCCGGGACGTCGACGTCCAAGTCGACCCCGGAGACCGAGCCGATCCTCGAGTCAATGAGAACTCGAGTCGATCCTCGGTCGAGGTCACCCTCGGCCTCCCGTTCGGGACCGAGGTCGCCGACGCCGACTCCCTCGGCGTCGGGGCGGCAGGCGCCGCGCCCTGCCCAGGCCGACCCCACCGAGTCCTCGTCGGAGTCGGTCTGGGAGTCTGAAGAGGAAGAGTCGCCTGATTCTTTCCGGACTCGGTGTGTCCCCTCGGACTCACCGGAGTCCGAGCCTCGGAAGCAGTCCCCCCCGGAGGATGCCCGGTTCTCGGACTTCGTTAGGGATATGGCCAAGGCTTTGGCCTTCCCTGCGGATCCCGAGGAGGAGCCTCGAGCCGAACAGCTCGACGCCCTCCAGTATGACTCTCCCGCGAGGGAACACTTTACTGTACCGGTTCCTCCTATGCTGGAACGACTACTCTTCCGCATGTGGGAGAGTCCGGCCTCCTCGCCGGTCCTGAGCAAGCGGGTCGATTCTATCTATCGAGTCCGCAAGAGCCCTGGCTTTCAAAAGGCACAGCTACCACACCATTCCATGGTTGTGGAATCGGCCATGCATCGTCTTAAGAGCCAGAAGATGCACTCCTCGGTGCCTCCTGGCAGGGAGGCCCGTAACCTGGATGGCCTTGGTAAGAAGTGTTTCCAGGGCTCTATGCTCGCATGTCGTGTCCAGACTTACCAGCTCTACATGGGCATGTATCTCCGGGATCTGGCTAAAGAGCTAGCCGGATTCTCCGCTGGTTTGTCCGAGGAACCCTTGCGGAGGTTCCTGGCCTTGTCCACTGGCATTCGGGAATGCTCAAAGTTCATGTCCCGAGCAGCCTATGATGGCTTTGAAGCATCGGCTCGAGTGGCCGCAGCCGGCATCGGTGCCCGCCGACAGGCTTGGCTTCAGTCGTCAGACCTTGAGCCCTGGGTGCAGGACAAGTTGGTCGATGTCCCCTGCCGAGGCGAAAACCTCTTTGGCAAGCCCATGGCGGATAAGGCTGCACAAATTGAGACTGAGACTCTCACCAGGACCAGGCTTTCTAGGAAGACCTCCGCCCCTTCCCAGAAGAAGAAGGGCTCGGGGAAAAAGTCCTTTTACCCGAGGAAGGCGGCTGCCTACAAACAGTACCCCCATTATCAGGGCCAGCAGGCCAAGGGACGGGGTAACGGGTCCCGTAGGCAGCAAGCCCCCAAGCCTGCACCACCAGCCCCTGCTCAGCAGGGTGGGGGTTTTTGACTCACAAAGCATAGCCTCTCCCCCCCCGCTGGTTCCTCCCAGCACCGGAGGCCGGCTGGTTCACTTCGCCCACAGGTGGTCCAGCATCACCGCAGATGCCTGGGTGCTTCAAGTCGTGCGAGAAGGCTATCTTCTCCACTTCCATCAGGTCCCTCCCTCCTATTTTCCGGGAGAACCTCCGCGACCCCCTCTGCACAGGGAATTACTCCTTCAGGAGTTAGCAGGTCTTCTGCAGGAACAGGCGGTGGAACCGGTGCCCCACCACCTGAGAGGTCAAGGCTTTTATTCCAGGTATTTTCTGATACCAAAGAGAACAGGGGGCCTCAGACCCATCCTGGACTTGCGCAACCTTAACAAGTTCCTTGTGCGGGAGAAGTTCAAAATGCTTACCCTTGGAATCCTTCTGCCCTACCTCCAGCAGGGAGATTGGCTATGCTCCTTGGATCTAAAGGATGCCTACACGCACATCCTCATCCACCCAAGCCACCGCCAATACCTAAGGTTTGTGGTGGCCGGAAATCATTACCAGTACAGAGTACTGCCCTTTGGCCTGTCCTCCGCACCGCGAGTCTTCACAAAATGTCTCGCGGTCGTGGCGGCCCATCTCCGGCTTCACGGCCTCTGTCTTTCCGTACCTCGACGACTGGCTCATCAGAGCAGCGTCCGCTCAGGAGGTCACCAACGCCACGTGCCGCACGGTGACTCTTCTGCAGCACTTGGGCTTTGTTATAAACTTCGCAAAGTCCACTTTGCTCCCCTCACAGGATCTCGAGTTCATCGGCGCGAGGCTGCACACTCCTCAGGCGCGAGCATACCTACCGCTCGACAGGGCTCAACGGCTCATGGACCTAGCCGACCGCTTTCGCAGCCAGCCCCTGGTCCCCGCCAGGCGCTTCCTGAGACTGCTCGGCCATATGGCTTCCACCGTCCATGTGACCCCCAATGCCCGCCTGAATATGCGGTCTGCTCAATGGTGTCTCCGCCAGCAGTGGCGACAAGCCACAGGCGGCCTAGCAGACCTAGTGCGCGTCTCCGAGCCGCTGGTCTCGTCTCTCCGGTGGTGGCTCCGGCAGCCGAACCTGATCTTCGGAATGCCTTTCCAGTCACCTCAACCGACCCGGGTGCTGACCACCGATGCATCCCTCCTGGGCTGGGGAGCACATTGCCAAGAGGCACGTACTCAGGGCCTCTGGACCACGTGGGAGTCTGCTCAGCAGATCAACTTCCTGGAGCTCAGGGCGATCCGCCTAGCTCTCAAGGCCTTCTCCCACCTGACTTCCCAACAGTCCGTCCTTGTACAGACGGACAATCAAGTTGCCATGTTCTACGTGAACAAACAGGGGGGCACGGGCTCCTTCCTCCTCTGCAGGGAGGCACAGAAGCTCTGCTCTTGGGCCGTCAGTCACGGCATTCTCCTCAAGGCAGTTTATCTCCCGGGCCAGGAAAATTGCCTTGCGGACAAACTCAGCAGGGTCCTCCAGCCGCACGAGTGGCGTCTGGATCCCTTGGTAGTTCAGAAGCTCTTCCTCAAGTGGGGCCTCCCCACGGTGGATCTCTTTGCCAGTCCTCACAACCGGCAGCTTCCTCGCTTCTGCTCTCGTCAGCCACACCCCCTTCGGGTTGCGGCGGACGCCTTTCTGATCTCATGGTCGGGGAGCCTTCTGTACGCTTTCCCTCCCATCCCGCTAGTCTCTCGGACTCTCTTCAAGGTTCTCCGAGACAAAGCCTTCATGATCCTGGTGGCCCCTCGCTGGCCCAGGCAGCCGTGGTTTCCGCTCCTGCTGCAACTGGCGGTGGAGGATCCAAGCCCTCTGGGGGTGCAACCGGATCTCCTCACTCAGGATCAGGGGTCCCTACTGCACCCCAACCTCAGGTCTCTCAACCTCATGGCCTGGCTGCTGAGAGGGTAGTCCTTGCTCCCCTTCTCCTGCCGGCGGAGGTGGAGGAGGTCGTCTTGGCTTCGCGACGGCCTTCTACCCGCAAATGCTACGCCCTTAAATGGCGTCGCTTTGCAGTCTGGTGTACCCAACAGTCTCAGGGTCCCTTCTCCTGCCCGGTGTCGGTGATCTTGCAGTACTTGCTACACCTCTCTAATCTGGGACTTAAGTCCAACTCCGTCAAAGTTCACCTCAGTGCTCTTTCGGCACATCATGTGCCGGTGCACGGTAGACCTCTCTCAAGCGACCCTCTCGTAGCGAGGTTTCTCCGAGGTCTCCTTCTACTTAAACCACCTCTGCGCCCGCCAGCGCCTGACTGGGACCTGAATGTGGTTTTGCAGCGGATCACCTGTCCGCCTTTTGAACCTATGGCTACCTGTTCTCTCCGTTTTCTGTCTTGGAAAACGCTGTTCTTGATAGCCCTCACTTCCGCTAGACGCGTAAGTGAATTGCAGGCCCTCGTGTCTGATCCCCCTTACACTAGGTTCTACAAGAATAGGGTAGTCCTACGGACTCACCCAAAATTTCTGCCTAAAGTGGTCTCCCCTTTTCACATCAATCAGGAGGTGGTACTTCCAACCTTTTTTCCCAGACCACACTCCAGCCGAGCTGAAACGGTCCTCCATACCCTGGACTGTAGAAGGGCATTGAACTTCTACCTTGACCGTACGCGGGAGCACCGTAAAGCTGCTCAGCTTTTTGTGTCTTTTGACCCCAATAAATTGGGGCTCCCGGTCTCCAAGCGTACTCTGTCCATCTGGGTTGCGGACTGTATCTCTTGGGCTTATGGGGCAGCCGGACTCTCCTTAGAAGGTCGAGTCACGGCTCATTGCGTTCGGGCAAAGGCTACGTCAGTGGCTTACCTCCGCTCTGTTCCGCTGGCAGACATCTGCCGGGCCGCTACTTGGTCTTCGAGCCAGACTTTTGCGGTCCATTACTGTCTCGAGAGGGAGTCCCGTAGGGACAGTGCTTTCGGACAGGCAGTCCTCCGTAATCTCTTTGAGGTCTGAGCAACTCCTACCCTCCATCCCGGATGTGGGCTACCGGTGGGTGATATTTCAGCGAAGATTCTATCCTTCTGTGCTGCTGAGCTAGAGGGAGCTCATTTTTGTGCTTAGGGTCTCCGGTAGCCTTGAGCTTGGGAGTCCCATAAGTGAGGACTGACTTCCTGCTTGGTCCTGGAGAAAGCGTAGTTACTCACCTGTAACAGGTGTTCTCCAGGAGCAGCAGGAATCAGTCCTCACTACCCTCCCTCCTCCCCTTGGAGTTGCAATCGTCTGCTTATGTTCTTTTGCAAATTTTTATGCTGTCTTTTTTAGCTATGTCATCTGACTGGCTAAGATGGCACCCTCGGGCGGGAAGACGACCGCGCATGCGCGCTGCAATTCCCAAAGGCTTTCTTTGAAAGCTGGGGAAAATTGCTCCGCGAGGGCTCCGTCGGCGCCGACGTCACCCATAAGTGAGGACTGATTCCTGCTGCTCCTGGAGAACACCTGTTACAGGTGAGTAACTACGCTTTAGAGGGCAATTCTCACAAGTATTTCTGGGCATAAGACAGAGATTTATATATGGCAATTAACGTTTTTTGAAAAGTGCCTACACTATATGCAAATAAGCTTATGTGCATAGAAATCAGTATATGCATAAATTTACACATGCGGAGAGTAATGTTATAACAGATTGTCTGTATATGAAGGCCACGTAGGCATCTAATTTTAGCATATTTTGTAAAGAAATATAGGTGCCTATGATGTCTTTATAAAATACTGAGGGTATACAGGCAGAAATAGCAGCTAGATGTCTGGCTGCTCAAGAGCAGATATGAATATTATTGTGTAACGTATGCACATACAGGTTGATGTAGAAAGTTGGTGCTGAAGTCACGCTATATCAGCTTTGTACGACTCTTTGCAGTGTACCGATAGTGCACGACTTCAGTGCGGGCAGGAAGAAAGTGGCTCATATGCAAATTAGCCATGCATTAAACTTGGCCCAAATGGCAGCGTTAAACAGGGAGAGCAAGCCAAACATGTGCACAGAAGTCGATGCAAGTTTGGCATGCTCTTCCAGAGAAACGGGCACCATATGGCTATTTTGCATATGCACCCCAACAGTGCAGCAAAGTGTGAAACTTCCCCTCAGATGATCTAGGCATCGGGGAAAGCCCCGATCCCCTCACCAACCTGCTCAACTAAAAATAATCCTGGTGGTCCATGGGTCGCGATCCCTCCCTCTTGCCCAACTAAAATAAAGCCTAGTGGCCCAGCGGCCCTGCACCTCCCTCCCCCCTTCACAAAGGAGCAGGAGCACTGCCCATGCGCTCCAGCTCCAGCGCAACCATCTTGACAAATGGCAGCACCTAGCCCTGCACAGTGCATCCTGGAATGCACTGGGCAGGGTCAGACTGCCATATAAGGTGCCTTACATGGCAGTCTGATCCTGCCCCGTGCCGCCATTTTTCAAGATGGCACAGGAGCAGGAGTGTGTGGGCAGCACTCCGGTTCCTTTGTGGAGGTGCCGGAAGGGGGGGTGGGGGGTTCGGAGCGGTTGGGCTTCCAAGGATTTGCTTTCTGTCGGAAGTATCGGCCCCCCTCCCCGACAGTAATTTGATGGCATCAGGGGCTTTCCCCCGATGCCTGGATCATTTGATTGGAAATTTGATACTTTCCCTCAAATGATCTCGGCATCGGGGAAAGCTCCTGATGCCATCAAAATACTGTTGGGGGCATGCGTTAAACATTTAAGCCACCTCAAGATTAAGCATAGAGATATTGGCACTAAGGCTGGTTATGAAATTCTCTGTGTTTCTCTGCATCGGGTGCAGACAGTATTAGCATGCCATTTTAATATGACCAGCTCATTTGCCTATAATTTAAATACTCTTGGCATTAATTGTGCACTCGTTTTTTTCTTTGCTGTTTACACGTGTCTGTCTCTTTTCTGCATTTGGCTGTAACGGTAATTGTGCTTATAAGCAGCGTTATCTGTGCTTAAAGTCCATGCTAGTTTTCTGCATCGGCTCGATAAATTGTGACGCCATCTGCATGCCACTACAGAACGTACCTACAGGTGGGTCACGTAAAAATGTGTGCCGCCTTGTCACAGTGTGTACTTTTTTATGCCTGTAACCCCGGGGGTAATTTTAGAAAAGCCCTTTTCCATATCATCCTGCTAGACCAGTCCAGACAAGTGGGTTGTGTTCCTTTACCAGCAGATTGGTGGAGACAAAGAACCATTGACAAGCCCAGGTTTCAATGACATCATTACATGTTTCTATTCGCCTCTGCCACCAGAAGTCCCTTCAGTATTTCTTTGTCTCCAGCAGATGATGGATGGATTTTCTTCTCTTTGAAGAAAATCTGAGGATTGAGAGGAAAAGATAGGTTAAACGCTTGTGAATGGACCACCTTGAGGGTCACTTTCTCACTTGAGCATGATGTTGGAGGCTCCACTAGACTGCAGTCTTTTTGGTAGCCATAGGAGAAGGGAAAATTGGTTTAGCTCCACACTCATCATGATAAAAGCCTGCTGAGCAGTCACAAAATTGGACAGATTTGGAAGGATCTGGAAGAGTGCAGCAGCCTTACACTTTAATGCTCCCTCCCTCCTCCTCTGTTCCCCCCTGTTGTCTCCTGAAGTTTGCAGAAGGCTCTCAGAGGGATCTGCCTACCAGCCACCTTAAACACAGTGCTGCAAGAGGCAGTGAAAAAATAGAGTAGAGCTGAGCCTGGCATGGATCCTCTGCCTGGGGCTCTCAGGGGGTGAATACCAAGGCTTGATCTTATCATTGTCCTTGTTGGGGGCTCATGATTCCATCTGTGTAGGATGCAATTCGGGGTAGACTGCTGACAACTGTGGGTGCAGAGTGGGGGTTTCCTGTCATTTGCTGCATACGTTAGTGTTATCTCCAGGAACAAGCAGGAATGAGTCTTCACATATGGGTACGTCGGTACCGACGGAGCCTGCGCGGGAACGCTCCCCAGCGTCCAATCAGAAAGCCTTTGGGAGCATCCCACAGCGCCTGCGTGCTGCCTTCCCGCCTTTCCAACTGTCTCTCCTCAGTTCTTTTTCCGCGGAGCCAGCAGGTCGTGTTCCTGTCACCGCAGAAGAATTTCCCTATTTTTTCTTTTTCTTTTCTGTCGCGTCTGCCTTCCTCGACGCTATCCCGGTACCGCCGGTTCTTATTCTTTTCTTTAAAAAAAAAAAAAAAAAAAAAAAGACTTTTTTCCATTATTTTTCTTCAGGTGTGCTTCAGTTTTGGGCCTTGGGCCCAAAACCCTTTTCCTTAAATATGGAAAAACCTGCCTCAGGATTTAAGAAGTGCACAAAATGTGGCGGTACTATCTCCGTCACCAACACCCATGACTGGTGTCTAAAATGTTTAGGCCCTGACCATTCCATTAAAGATTGTGTGTCCTGTTCCATGATGTCTAAGAGAGGTCGACAGAACCGAGCTGCCAAGCTCAGTACCCTGTTTCCCTCTGATGCAGCTTCGGTGGCATCGACGTCTTCCTCCTCACATGGATCTCAGGTAACTAAACATAAATCCAGCCAGTCCTCGAAGGGCAAATCTCTTTCTAAGCATCGAGATGCCCCTGGCCTTGCCCTCGAGGATTCTGCACCGGCAAAATTACCCCGGCGGGAGGCTTTGGCTTCTAAAGCATCATCATTGGGGTTCCAGGATGATCTAGATGGCATGGCCTCAACAGATCTCCTGGTGCCATGCTCTTGGGTACCGGTGGCTTCCACCAGTACCGACTTCCAGGCATTGGCAGCGTCGATAGATCAGAGGATTCTGTCCATTGAACGCAGTCTGGAGGCTTTTCTTGTGGCATCGATGCCCGTGGTACCGCAAGACTACTCCGCCGGTATCGCCATCAGCACCGATTCCAGTACCGGTGGCATCGACATCGGCATCGGTGTCAGCTATGCCGGTACTCTGCCCTCTGCAGCCCTCCGGTACCGATGATTCCCGATACCGATCCCGGTCGGTACGGGTATCGGGCTTTGCAAGAGCATCCCGACAGACGATACTTCGATTCCTCTGACTCTGAGGATTCTGAAGAGTCTGTCGATGCAGCAACGCTTCTTCCACAGGAGGACTCCTCTCCTAAACGAAGGATGTCTCCTCCAGAGGACTTGTCTTTTCAAGACTTTATCAGAGAGGTGGCTCGGGGTCTCTCTATTACAGTTGCCCCAGAGTCAGAGCCTAGAGCTAAGGAGTTAGATATTCTACAATATCCTAAAACTCCTAAAGAGGCAGCTACCTTGCCTATTCATGAGATTCTGTTTGATCTCAAGTTAAGGATGTGGGAAGCACCTCTATCCACCTGTCCTCATTCTCGCAGGTTAGACACCATGTATTGTGTCCTCCTCGTCCTGGTTTCCATAAAACTCAGCTTCCTCACCACTCTATTGTGGTTGAGTCTGCAATGAAGAAGATTAGAAATGCCAAGAGACATGCCTCTAATCCTCCAGGACGTGAATGTAGAACCCTAGATGCTTTTGGTAGAAGAGTCGTCCAAGCTTCCATGCTTGCTGCGAGAATTAATTCCTATAGTCTCTTCATGGGAATGTTCTTAAAAGAAGTCACTGACCATTTGCTGACTTTAAGTCCTTTTATGTCGGACAGTAAAAGGCCAGAATTTCTCTCTGGGCTCAAACATGCCCAGGATATCTCCAAATTCTCCAACCGTGCAGTTTTCGACTCCTTTGAATGCGTAAGCAGAGCCTCAGCTATAGGTATTGGTGCACGTAGGATTGCTTGGCTTCAAGCATCTGATTTGGAGACCTGGGTCCAAGATGAATTGGGAAATATCCCTTGTACAGGTGAGAATCTGTTTGGTAAAGATTGGCAAGCAAAAGCCAATCAAATGGATGCTGAAAATTCTGCTTTGGATAGACTATCCAAATCTACTGCTGCTCCTGCTAAGAAAAGGTTGTTCAAGAAAACACCTTTTTCTAAAAAGGTAAGATCCTATCCTGCTTATAGTCGGAGAGCATCTTCTGCAGCTCAGTTTCCTTCCAAATGTCAGCAATCCTCCAAACAGACCAAGGCAAAGGCTGCGAGGCCTGCTCCAGCCCAGCAATCTCAGCCCCCTCAGGGCCTTTGACTCTGCTGGAGAACTTAGCCTTCCTGGCTCTAGAAGGACCAGAGCCCTTCACCATCCCAGGAAGGTTATGTCACTTTGCTCCCAGCATTGGACATTCTCCATCATAAGAGAGGGGTACAAGCATCATTTTTCCAGCTTGCCCCCTCTCACAAGAGTGCACCAGTTCAATTCTCCAACCTCCCTCCTCAGCCTGTTAGAGCAGGAGGTTGCCACTTTTCTAGCTCAGGGGGCAGTAGAGGAGGTGCCTTCTCAACAACAGGGCAGGGGGTTCTACTCCCCTTATTTTCTTATCCCAAAGAAAACAGGGGGCTTCAGGCCCATTTTAGATCTCAGAGAATTGAACAGATTCCTAGTCAAAGAGAAATTCAAGATGGTTTCTCTAGGAACTCTGCTGCCATGCCTTCACAGTCAGGATTGGCTTTGTTCTCTAGATCTCAAGGATGCGTACACTCATGTTCTCATCCATCCAACTCACAGAAGGTTCCTTCGGTTCCTTTTCCAGGAGAAGCACTGTCAATACAAAGTGCTCCCCTTTGGCCTGGCCTCTGCACCACGGGTGTTCACGAAATGCATGGCAGCGGCTGCTGCTTTTCTGCGTACCCTGGGAATGTTTGTCTTCCCTTATCTGTATGACTGGCTCATTCGAGCTCCCACTCAATCAGAGGCCAAGACTGCTCTAACCTGGTCAAGGCGTATCCTTCAATATTTAGGGCTGGTAATAAACATCCCAAAATCCAATTTGATCCCTACTCAGTCCCTGGACTTTATAGGGGCACTGCTGGATACCACAAAGGCAAGGGCCTATCTTCCCCAGGCCTGCTGCCTTCGCTTGATGCAGTTAGCTTCTCAAGCAGAGTCAAAACTCCTACTAACTGCTCGAGAGATGTTACAGTTGCTAGGCCACATGGCATCCACCGTTCATGTGGTACCATATGCTCGCCTTCACATGAGAGCAGCTCAGTGGACTTTATCCACCCAATGGACCCAGGCATTAGGTTGCCTGTCTGACAAAATAGCGAACACAAGTCGCCTCATTTTGTCCCTCCAGTGGTGGAAGTCCCGTCAAAACCTGTTGCTGGGGTCTCCTTTTCAACAGCCTCTACCCCAGGCAACTCTTACAACAGATGCTTCTCCAATGGGCTGGGGAGCTCATCTTCAGGACCTCTACACCCAGGGCATCTGGTCCCCACAGGAGATTTGTCTACATATCAATCTCTTGGAACTCAGAGCAATCTTCCTTGCTCTGCGAGTTTTCCACACCCTGCATAGCCACAAGACAGTCCTTGTCCACACGGACAATCAAGTAGCCATGTTCTATATAAACAAGCAGGGAGGAACTGGCTCTCTGTCGCTTTGCAACGAAGCTCTACGACTGTGGGCCCTTGCCAGAGAGCATCACATTCATCTTCTGGCAGTCTATCTTCCAGGTGTTCAAAACTCTTGGGCGGACAGACTCAGTCGAGTTCTGCTTCCACACGAGTGGTCCCTACATATGGACCAGGTTTCCAAGATTTTTCAAATTTGGGGAACCCCGGACATAGACCTCTTTGCAAGTCCGTGGAATGCCAAACTTACCCGGTTCTGTTCTAGAACTCCAGCTCAGGGTGCTCAGGCAAGGGATGCTTTCCTCCTTCACTGGGGTCAAGACTTCCTGTATGCCTTTCCACCCATTCCCCTAATTCCCAAAACCCTGTTCAAGCTTCAGAGAGACAGAGGCCACATGATTCTCATAGCTCCACATTGGCCACGGCAGGTGTGGTACCCTCTGCTTCTACATCTCTCTCAAGCTCCCTCCATAGAGTTAGGGTCTGCTCCAGACCTCCTCTCTCAGGAGGATGGAAAGTTGTGGCATCCCAATCCCCAGTCTCTGCATCTCAGGGCTTGGTTGCTGAAGGCCTAGATCTCCAGGATCTTCCTCTTTCTCAACAAGTGAAAGATGTTCTTTATGCTTCCAGAAAACCTTCCACTAGACGTTCTTACGCCTTCAAGTGGAAAAGGTTTACCATCTGGTGTTCTGGAAAGGGTCTTAACCCCCGGTCAATACCTCTGGAGTCGTTGCTGGAGTATCTCCTGCATCTCTCTAATGCAAGCCTTAAGACAAATTCAGTAAGAGTCCATCTGGAGTGCTATTGCAGCTTCCCTCAGGCCTCTAAATGGACAACCTGTTACCTCTCATCCCCTTGTAGCAAGGTTCATGAGAGGCCTCCTTTTAACAAAGCCGCCGATTAGACCACCTCCGGTGGCATTGGACTTAAATTTGGTTCTTGGTCAGCTTATGAAGCCGCCTTTTGAACCTTTAGCTCAGGGGTCTCAAACACGCGGCCCGCGGGAGAAGGTTGTGCGGCCCGCGACGGCTTCTGCTGCTGCCGTTGCCGCCGTGGCAACGGCAGAATCGACGGTCAATTTAAAAAAAAAAAAAAACTGGCTTCTGCTGCTCTGTCCTGCGGCCCGTTCCCCTCTGCGCGAGAGCCCTGAATGTGCTTCCTCTGCGGCGTGCTTTTCAAGCCGCGAAGGGAGTATTTCCCTCTATGTTTCTATACACAGAGGATCTCTAAAGGTAAAAAGTGGACTGTTGTAGTTGTTGTTATGGAAGGACAGACTAGATGGGCCTTGTGGTCTTTTTCTGTCGTCATGTTTCTATGTTTCTAAAAGTGAATAGGCTTAAGCCGCGCGAGAGGGAAATACTCTCTTCGCGGCTTAAAAAGCATGCCGCAGAGGAAGCACACTCAGGGCTCTCGCGCAGAGGGAAAGGGGCCGCGGGACAGCTGATTTTCTGCTGCAGCAGAAGCCAGGTTGTTTTTTTATTTACCTGGGGGGGGGGGTATGACTGGAAATGGGCTATTGGCAGGGGGGGTATGACTGGAAATGGGCTATTGGCAGGGGGGGGGTTATGACTGGAAATGGGCTATTGGCAGGGGGGGGTTATGACTGGAAATGGGCTATTGGCAGGGGGGGTTATGACTGGAAATGGGCTATTTGCAGGGGGGGTTATTACTGGAAATGGGCTATTTGCAGGGGGGGTGTAGTACTGGAAATGGGCTATTGGCAGGGGGGGGGGTGGGGTTATGACTGGAAATGGGCTCCGGTGGGCGCCAGGACTGGAACTGGGCAGGTGGGGGTTAGGAAGGACTGGAGGTGGGCTGATGGGGGGAGTTAGGACTGGTAATGAGCTATGGAGGGGCTGACTGAAATGGGGTAATGGGGGTTAGGGCTGGAAGTGGGCTATTGGCAGGGGGTTATGACTGGTAATGGGCTATGGGGGGTCTAGGACTGGTAATGTGCTGGGGGGGTTGCTAGGACTGGAAATGGGCTGAGTGGAAGGGGGCTTGAACTGCAAATGGCTGATGGGGAGGGGGGCTTGGAATGGAAATGGGCTGTGAGGGGAGGGAGCTAGGATTGGAAATGGGCTGATGGTGAGGCTAGGATAGGACTGGAAATGGACTGATGCAGGGACTAGAAGGGAGCGGATGCTGGGTGGGGCTGGAACTAGAAGGGAGCTGATGTTGGGGGAGGATTAGAATGGGATGGAGCTGGGAAAGTGAAATGGAGAGGGGAAAAATATTTTGTCTGGGAGAGAAGACAAATCTACAATTGGCCAGGTATTGTGAGAGTAAGTGGGGATTGAGGATGGAGGGGTAAAATTTGAGTGGATGAAATAGGAATGAGGAAAGAGAAAAAGGAGAAAGATTAGTATGTTAAAGCAGATGTAGAGAGAGAATGGAAAAAAAAACTAGGAGAGAAGAAAGGGCAAATGGAAGCAGACGATGGAGAGTTAGCAGAAGACATGAAGAAACCAGAAGAAAGTGGCTGGAACAATTGCAACTGAAAAAAATGCACAAAAGGTAGAAAAATATCTCTTTATTTTGAATTTATTAACTGGAATATGTCAGCTCTGGGAAATGTGCATCATTAATGTTTGCGCTTTGTTTAGTACAAGAGGAAATTAATTTATAGTTTTATTTCTACAGTGTTGTTGTACATTCCAAGTTTGGCTTTTGGGGTTCCCAGTTTAATTATTGTCTTCTTGTTTCTAAATCTTTTAGTCTTTCTTTATCCATACTCATTAAAGAGGCATGTTTACTAAAAGTTAGTGTATGGTAACATTATGCAAATATTTATGCAAATGAGGTCCCTTATGCAAATGAGGCCCCGCGTCTTATGCGGCCCCCGGGTTACTTTACAAGTCCTCATTTGGCCCTCAAAGCAATTTGAGTTTGAGACCCCTGCTTTAGCTACTACCTCCTTGAAATACCTTTCTTGGAAGGTTATCTTTCTCATTGCAATCACATCAGCACGCCGCATCAGTGAATTGCAAGCACTAGTAGCTAATCCACCTTATACAAGGTTCCATCATGACAAGGTGGTCCTTAGGACTAATTCACACTTTATGCCTAAGGTGGTCTCGCCTTTTCACCTCAACCAAGAGGTCTACCTACCTGTTTTTTTTCCAGGACCTTATGCATCAAGTGCAGAGAGGAATCTTCATACCCTGGACTGTAAAAGAGCTCTAGCTTTTTACTTAGAGGACACAGCAACATAGAAAGTCTTCCCAACTCTTTGTTGCTTTTGATCCTTCTCATTTGGGACAACCAGTCTCCAAGAGAACTCTTTCCAACTGGATTGCCCAATGTATTTCTTTTGCCTATCAGAGCAAGAACATTTCTCTGGAGGGCCATGTCACAGCTCACAATGTGAGAGCCATGGCAGCCTCAATGGCTCATCTGAACTCTGTGTCTATCGATGACATCTTTCAAGCAGCCACTTGGGCCTCAGTTCATACCTTCACAGCCCATTACTGCTTAGACAAGGACTCCCGCCGGGATGCCTTGTTTGGTCAGGCTGTTCTCAAACACCTGTTCCATACTTAATCAACTCCTACCCACCATCCCTCATGGTATGCCAGAGATTCAGGTGGGGAAGTGCAGCCCTGTCCCAGGGACACACAACTTCTGGGCTCTCTCCCTGGCATCAAAAGCTAGGGAGTCCCCATATGTGAAGACTCATTCCTGCTTGTTTCTGGAGATAGCACAGTTACTTACCTGTAACAGGTGATCTCTGGGAACAGCAGGAATAAGTCTTCACAACCCACCCACCTCCTCTAGGAGTTGTCTCTCTCTCTCTCTATCTCTCTTCCTTTCCTTCTCTCTCCCTCTTTGTCTCAGCTATAAAACTCAACTGAGGAGAGACAGTTGGGAAGGCAGCACACAGGCGCTGTGGGATGCTCCCAAAGGCTTTCTGATTGGACGCTGGGGAGCGTTCCCGCGCAGGCTCCGTCGGTACCGACATACCCATATGTGAAGATTTATTCCTGCTGTTCCCAGAGATCACCTGTTACAGGTAAGTAACTGTGCTTTCTTATCTTGTGCACCTGGCAGTTGTGTGGTCTGTACATACTTATTTTATTTATTTATTTAACATTTCTTATATACCGCCTTTCATGATTTCAAGGCGGTTTACATTGAACAAACTGAAATTACATTGAACAGGGCATTATAACTTGGAGATAACTATTTTACAGGAAACATGGGCAATGGAGGATTAAGTGGCTTGCCCAAGACCACAAGGAGCACCTGTGGGACTAGAAACCCCAGTCCTTCTGGCCCAAGGTTGCTGTCCACTAGTGGGATTTGAACACCCGACCTTCCGGCCTGAGGTACCTTGCCCCAACCACTAGGCCACTCCTCCCTACGTTCCGCCCAAGTGACTCCAACCCGCGTTCTTATCTAATGCCAGTAACACACATTGCAGTAAAAGCGCAGTTCATGCATGCTGCAGTAAACGCGGTTAACAAGTGCCTTCAGACCCCCGCAGCCTTAGTGTGTGCTGTTGTAATACTTGCCTTAACTCTGTATCTTCTTCCAAGACACGTGCGTTTGACCTGTGGCAAACGAGGTGCCTCATCTCCAGATTCTGGACTGTGCTCTTCTTGCATGATAGTTTCTGAGCCATCTTTGGAGGGCCTGCTCCCCCTCTTTCAGCTGGGGAATGTGATTAGTCTGGCATTGCCTGCCTCAGGGCAGGAGATGACTTATGGCACTCTGGGTAAAGATATCCAGTAAGCTGGAGGAGCCTGTGACTGTGCTGTGAGCTGTTCATCGTTCTTTAGGGGAATCTCTGGCGTTTGTGCCCCCTAGTGTTGGGAGGGTCGTTTTCAAGAGGAGAGCTGCTGGACTCTGGATTTTTCCTTCCCGGAATTCTTTCTTTTTTGTAGCAGCCTGGTCCTTCTGACATAGAAATTCAGACCCTGCGGCCTCTGGGTGCCTTTGGGTGCTAGGGCGTGTAAGTTTCCCTCCTCTCCTGATTGTACACATGACCAGCAGCCTCAGTTGTC
Organism: Ichthyophis bannanicus; assembly: GCA_033557465.1. Lineage (NCBI taxonomy): Eukaryota > Metazoa > Chordata > Amphibia > Gymnophiona > Ichthyophiidae > Ichthyophis > Ichthyophis bannanicus. The sequence goes on from CM066031.1 coordinate 1,356,213,994, forward strand.
ATTTTTACACACCTTTCTATGGACTGGGGGGTGTGATGGCCAGTCTGGAACCACCATGGACTTGCTCAGAAATGCCTTGATCTCTGCTGTTGTCATGGTACAGGTAAGAGGAGGCTCAGAGACTCCGGAGCTCCAGTCAAGCAGTGCACTGAGGGGAGATCTTGGCTTCTCTGGATCTGACCAAGGCATACTTTCATATCCTGATCTGGATGGATGAGTAAAAGTATCTGCGTGTTGCCATGTTTGGCTCTCACTATAATTCGTCGCCCTCCCTTTCAGGCTTTCCACTGCCCTAAAGATGTTCTCCCAGGTCATGATGGCGGCTGCAGTGCCAAGGAATGTGTGGCCTCCTTAGAAGGCCTCGGCTGGGTGATCAATCAGGGAAGACCCAGCTATAGCCTTCTCAGTCCCTGGAATTTCTGGGAGCAGGTTTTGACTCTTGAGTGGAGAGAGGTTTCCTGCCAGAGGAGAACATCAAAGTCTGTTGGATTGTCTGGTGCTGTTCTGTGTGCAGCAGGCTCCCAGAGGCTGGGATTCTCTTCAGCTGCTCGGATTGATGATGGTGACCATAGAAATGGTGTAATGGGCGCATGTCCACATGTGACCACTCCAGCGGTCCTTGTTGACTTGGTGGTCCCCAAGTTCTCAGGAATTTGAGCGCAGGCTCCTGTTGATGATGAAGTCCAGCCTGCGGTGGTGGCAGCAGCCCTGTCATCTGAGGAAGGGCGTGCCACCTCCTGGATCCTCCTGATGATGAATACAAGTCTTTTGGGCTGTGGAGCCCATTGCCAAGACTGTATGGCCCAGGGCCATTGGAATCACAGGGAAGTGATGTGGTCCATCAATTGCCTCAAGGTGAGGGCTTTCAGGTTTGCTCTTATGTGTTTCCAGCCTCTGATTGACGGCTGGGCAGTTCGAGTGTTTCAGACAATGCCACGGTGGTGGCTTATGTCAATCGGCAAGGCAGCACGAGGTGTGCCAGGGTAGCTCTGGAGATGGCTGTCCTGTTTGCCTGGGTGGAGAAGAACCTCCTAGCCTTGTCAGCTCAACACAGCGAGATGGGGGCTTTCCATTCTTTTGCATTGAGTGTCACATGTATGATTTTCTCCCAGTTGGTGAGAGGTCTTACGTGTGCACTAGATGCAAGGAGCTCTTTGCTCTCAGGGAACGAGTCTGTTCTCTAGGGGCTAGAGTAGCAGACTTGGAAAACATAAGAAAGACAGAGAGGTACATAGACAAGACCTACAGGGATATAGTCCTGAAGTCCCACCTCCAGTCTGGCAGCATCCCTGTTGCCATGGAGGAGAGAGCTCACATGACAGGAGAGCATCACCCTGGTGTGGCAGGAAGTGATCCTGTAACTAGGACCTGTCCTCCAGGTGATGTAAAACCCTCTCACACCGAGGAAGTTTCTCCAGGGACATGTGCCCATGAGGGAAGGGTTAGGACAGCCGTTATAGTTGGCAATTTGATCATTAGGCATGTAGATAGCTGGGTGCCTGGTGGATGTGAGGATCGCCTGGTAACATGCCTGCCTGGTGCGAAGGTAGCGGACCTCACGCGCCACCTAGATAAGGTCTTAGATAGTGCTGGGGAGGAGTCTGCTGTCTTGGTACATGTCGGTACCAATGACATAGGAAAATGTGGTAGGGAGGTTCTGGAGGCTAAATTTAGGCTTTTAGGTAGGAAGTTGAAATCCAGAACTTTCAAGGTAGCGTTCTCCGAAATGCTTCTCATTCCACGTGCAGGACCCAAAAGGCAGGCAGAGCTCCGGAGTCTCAATGCGTGGATGAGACAATGGTGCAGAGATGAGGGGTTTGGATTTGTTAGGAACTGGGGTACATTCTGGGGAAAGGAGGGGCTCTTCCGAAGGGATGGGCTTCACCTTAACCGGGATGGAACCAGGCTGCTGGCATTAACCTTTAAAAAGGAGATAGAGCAGCTTTTAAACTAGATATTAGGGGAAAGCCGACAGTCGCCCAAGAGCGGATGGTTCGGAAGAATGTATCCTTGAAGGATACTACCAAAAGCAGAGAGGTTCCAAAAAAGAGTAAAGTAGCCCAAATGCCCTCAAGTATGGAGCAGACAGAGCTTAAAGATCCCAAATTACCCATGTCTACCAATAGCCAAATTAATATGAATAAAAAACAGTCTCTAAAATGCTTGTATGCAAATGCTAGAAGTCTAAAAAATAAGATGGGAGAGTTAGAATATATAGCACTAAATGAGAGGTTAGATATGATTGGAATATCAGAGACATGGTGGAAGGAGGACAACCAGTGGGACACTGATACCTGGGTACAAACTATATTGTAATGATAGAGCTGATCAAATTGGTGGAGGGATTGCGCTCTGTTAGAGAGGGCATTGAGTCAGAAATGATCAAAGATTTGCAGGAAACAAAATTTGATGTAGAATCTCTATGGATTGAAATTCCATGTAAAAAGGGGAAGGCGATGGCAGTGGGGGTGTAATATCGACCACCGGGCCAGAATGAACAAATGGATGATGAAATGCTCTAAGAAATCTAGGAAGCTAACAAAAGTTATAGCTCGGTAATAATAATGGGTGATTTCAATTACCCCGGTATCGACTGGGTCAGTGTCACGGCAGGACATGCTAGGGAGATAAAGTTCGTAGATTTATTTATTTATTTTATTTATTTAGTGTACATTTGTAACCCGCTGCTTCCAGTGATCAGCAGCGGTGTCTATACATAGGAGGTTTGGCTGTACTGGCCAGGATTAATTTATATACAATGTGATTTGGGGGGGGGGGGGGAATAGAGCACAGCAAGCATAGGGTTACAAGATTTACAGTAGATTGAATATTGTAGTTACATACAGGTACTTAATACATATTTACAGTTGCTGCCTGTTAGGACTTTACAAATGATGACCCTTATATACAAATTTACACATTGCTGAGTTTACTTCAGGAGGTTAGTATATTTCATGTGGTTAAGTTGTAATGTGCTTGGAAAAGATGTGTCTTGAGTAGTTTTCTAAAGTCTTTCAAATCACTGACTTCACGTAGTTCGGTTGGCAATCGGTTCCAGAGTGCTGGAGCTGTAAAGGAGAAAGCTCGGTTGCTGGTGCAAGCATTAACCTTTGCGAAGCACTTCGGGATACAGAGGGTGTTGAGGTTCTGTGTTCTTCTACTTCTATTGCTAGGTAGTTTTGCTACTAGGCTGTTGAGGTGTGATGGCGCTATATCATGTATGAGTTTGAACGTAGTGACTAGGACTTTGTATTGAATGCGGGCTGTGATGGGGAGCCAGTGGAGCTCCATTAGTGCGGGTGTGATGTGGTCGGAGAGGCCCTTCTGCATGATGATTCGGGCTGACACATTTTGTGCCATTTGCAAAATATTGATAGTTTTTCTTGGCAGGCCTTGCAGTATGGCATTGCAATAGTCCAGGTGTGGAATGATGAGGGCTTGTGCGACTGATCTGAAGTCAGTATGATCGAGGATGTTACGCAGGGGCTGTATGACTCTTAATTTGTGAAAAATAGCCCGATTGGTAATACGAAGGTGCTTGTCCATATTCAGGTTGCTGTCAAGCATCACTCCCAAATATTTTATCTCTGCTTTGATGTTGTAGATATTATTGTTCATGGTGACTGTTGTCGGGGGCTCGAATCCTGGTTTCCTGGAGATACACATTGCTTCTGTTTTCTTGTGGTTAATGGACATATTATTGCATTGTAGCCAGACTTGAAGCTCGTGTAGGCATTTCTCTAGGTTGCAGAGGTTCGGGTTGTTTACGTCTAGTTGCATATATAGCATTAGGTCATCTGCGTAGATATGGTAGTTGATGGTATAGTCCTGGAAAATCTTGCATACTGGTTGAAGGTATAAGTTGAATAGGAGGGAGGAGAGGGCAGAGCCCTGTGGAATGCCTTGGGTTTGTGGGAAGGGGGTGGCTTTGACATTGTTGAAATTGACCTGCTGCATTCGGTTTGTGATGTACGAGGAGAACCATTTTAGAGGGGTACCTGTGATGCCTATGGACTCGAGTCGCTTTAGCAGTGTGGGGTGATGCACAGAGTCGAAAGCTGCTGAGATGTCTATGAAAATAAGCATATACATTTTACTCTTATCTTCCAGACCCTTAAGTAGGTTGTCCATTAGGACTAACAGGAGGGTTTCCACGCCGTGGTGCTGTCGAAACCCGTATTGATGCACATCCAGGGCGGTTATGTCATCAATGTGGTTTTGTAGCTGCTGCTGCACTGCCTTCTCAATGATCTTGGCGAGGAAGGATATGCTTGAGATGGGTCGGTAAGAGGTGGGGTCGTCCTTGTTGAGTGTTTTGTTTTTCAGGATTGGACGTATAAGCGATCTCTTGAGGGGTGATGGCATGATGCCTTGTTGAAGTGAGAGGTTCACTATGTGGGAGATGTGTTGCGCTACTTCCTCTTTGGTTGCCTTAATCCAGGAGGCTGGACATGGGTCAAGAGGGGAGGTAGTGGATCTCAGGCAGTTGATGTTGTCTTTACCTGCTGGTCATTCACTCCCAGGAATGTTGACCATTTACCACTCTGGTCTGGACTTCTCCGGGTGTAGGTTTCTTGCAGGGGGTTGGTTGTATCCAGTTTTGGATCGAGGTGTTCATGTGTTGTGGGACTAAGTTTGTTGGCATAGTGGTCCGCTAGCCGTTGGGCTGTCATGGCGCCTCCGGGATTGTTTTGTGGAGGCTTGGTGAGTGATTTTACGAGGGCGAATAGTTCCCTAGGTCTGTTGAGGGCCTTGTTGAGTGTGGTTGTGTGGTGAGCTTTCTTAGCTTGGTTGACTTCCTTCTTATAAGTTGCCAGAAGGTTGAAGTAGGTCTTTTTACTTTCTGCGGTCTTATGTTTTCTCCATTTTCTTTCTTGCTTTCTCAGATCTTTCTTGAGGTCCCTTAAGGTTGCGGAATACCAAGGTTCTGACTTGGATTTGGTTGAGCGCCTCGGATGGCTCCAGGTGGGTTTAGAGGCGGCCTCAATCCCCATGTTCCAGAGGTTTGCCAACGCCTCAAGATCCGTGTGATCTGTGTGTATGTGGTTTGCTATGGATTCTAGGAGAGCCTCTTTGTTGAACTTTTGGAAACATCTTTGCTGCTGCGTTGTTTGGTTAGGTTGTGCTTGGTCAGGGGTTGCGGGGAGCGTTAAGAGTAGCTCTATTTGATAGTGGTCGGACCATGGAACTTGGGTTATTTGTGGTTCGGATTTCAGCAGATGACATAAATGACTGCTTCTTGGAGCAGCTGGTTCATGAACCGACCAGAGGGGAAGCCATATTAGACCTAGTCCTTAGTGGAACACCAGATCTAGTGCAAGAGATAAGGGTGTTGGGGCCACTTGGCAGTAGTGATCATAGCATGATCGCCTTTGATTTAATTAGTGGAGGAGGGATAGTAAGGAAATCCACAGTACTACCTTTTAACTTTCGAAAGGGAGACTATGATAAAATAAGGAAAATAGTTAAGAAAAAACTAAAAGGAGCAGTTGCAAAGGTTAAAGACTTACATCAAGCTTGGGTGTTTTTGAAAAATACTATCTTGGAAGCCCAGACCAGCTGTATTCCACACTTTAAGAAAAGTGGAAGAAAGTCCAAAAAACTGCCAGCATGGTTTAAAGGTGAGGTCAGAGAGGTTGTTGTTTCCAAAAAAGCATCTTTCAGGAAATGGAACAAAGAGCCAAACGACGAAACCTGGAAACAGCACAAGCACTGGCAGGTCAAATGCAAGGCATTGATAAAGAAGGCAAAGGGAGAATTTGAGAAGAAGCTTGCTGCGGAAGCAAAAACGCGAAATAAAGATTTTTTCAAGTACATTCGTAGCAAAAAACCTGTGAGAGAGTCGGTTGGACCATTAGATGATAGAAGAGTTAAAGGGGCACTAAGAGGCGACAAGACGATAGCGGAGAGGCTGAATGAATTCTTTGCTTCAGTCTTTACTGAGGAAGATGTAGGGATGTTACCCATGACTGAAGTGGTATTTAAAGGTGCGGAAGAATTGAAGGAAATATCGATACATCGGGAAGATGTATTACAACTATTAAACTGAAGAGTAGCAAATCACCTGGGCCGGATGGTATACATCCAAGGGTGTTGAAAGAACTGAAATATGAGATTGCAGACCTGCTATTAGTAATCTGTGAACTATCATTAAAATCATCTCTAATAACTGAAGATTGGAGAATCGCCAATGTAACACCAGTTTTTAAAAAGGGTTCCAGGGGTGATCCGGGAAACTACAGACCGGTGAGCCTCACGTCAGTACGGGGAAAAATGGTAGAAACCATCATAAAGAATAAAATTACTCAGCATGTAGATAGTCATGGCCTAATGGGAGACAGCCAACATGGCTTTAGACATGGAAGATCTTGTCTTACTAATCTATTATGTTTTTTTGAAAGTGTGAATAAACAGGTGGATAAAGGTGAGTCGGTTGATATAGTGTATCTGGACTTTCAGAAAGCCTTTGACAAGGTCCCTCATCAGAGACTTTTGGCAAAACTAAAGTCATGGGATAGGAGGCAGTGTACTACTGTGGATTAGGAACTGGTTAAAAGATAGAAAGCAGAGGGTTGGGCTAAATGGCCAATTTTCCCAATGGAGAGAAAGGTGAATAGTGGTGTACCCCAGGGATCTGTGCTGGGTCCGCTGCTTTTTGACATATTCATAAATGACCTGGAAAGTGGAATAACGAGTGAGGTTATCAAATTTGCAGATGACACAAAACTATTTAAAGTTGTTAAAACCCAAGAGGATTGTGGAAAATTGCAAGAGGATCTTGATAAATTGGAAGACTGGGCATCAAAATGGCAGATGAAATTTAATGTGGACAAGTGCAAGGTTATGCACCTAGGGAAGATCAACCCAAACTATGGTTACACAATGCAAGATTCCACATTAGGAACCACCACCCAGGAAAAAGATTTAGGCGTCATTGTGGATAACATGTTAAAACCCTCGGCTCAGTGTGCAGCGGCAGCCAAGAGAGCAAATAGAATGCTAGGTATCATAAGGAAAGGAATGGAAAATAAAACAAAAGATATTATAATGCCTCTATATTGTTCCATGGTGAGACCTCACCTTGAATATTGTGTGCAATTCTGGTCGCTGTATCTTAAAAAGGATATAGCGTTATTAGAAAAGGTTCCGAGAAGAGCCACCAAAATGGTAAAGGGGATGGAAGGATACTCCTATGAAAGGTTAAAAAGGTTAAGGCTCTTTAACCTGGAAAAGAGACGGCTGAGGGGAGATATGATAGAAGTCTATAAATTAATGAACGGAGTGGAACGGGTAAACGTAGATCGATTGTTTATGTTATCAGAATATAGAAAGACTAGGGGACATGCAATGAAGCTACAGGGTAAACTATTTAAGACTAATAAAAGAAAATATTTTTTCACTCAACGTGTTATCAAACTCTGGAATTTGTTACCTGAGGATGTAGTAAAGGCTGTTAGTGTAGCTGGGTTTAAAAAAGGTTTGGACAAGTTCTTGGAGGAAAGGTCCATAAACCATTATTAAGAAGGGACCCATGATATCAATGCTTGACCCAGTATAAGCATTGCAGAACCTGTGTCTTTTGGGGAAACTGCTAGGTACGTACGACCTAGATTGGCCACTGTTGGAAACAGGATACTGGGCTTGATGGACCTTGGTCTGACCCAGTATGGCATATCTTATGTTCTTATTGCTGGGATAGACAATGTGGAAGCAGACTTCTTCAGCTGGCATTCTCTGGATCCTAGAGAGTGGGATTTGAATCAGAGGCATTTCAGTTGATTACACACTGCTGGGATTTTCCTGAAATGGATCTGATGGCAACCTGCTCCCTTGCCAAAGTTTGCCACTTCTTTGGTTGCCACACAGAGATGGGATCAGAGGACACTGACGTCCTGAATCAGCCTTGGCCAAGTTGGGACTGGCTGTATGTGTTTCTTCCATGGCCCCTGGTGGGGGGGCATGATTTGGCATATAGAACACCATCCAGGCTGGATTGTTCTAGTGGCGCTAGATTGGTTGAGGAGAGGTGGGGTTCAGAGACATCATGTGGCTCTTGCAGGCGCTTCGCCTTCGATTGCCTCAGTCCCAGGGCCTGTTGCAGCAGGGATTGATCATCCTGGAGGACCCAGTTTCCTTCTCGCTTTACGGCTTGACTCTTATAAGGAGACAGCTAGCACATAAGGGTTATTCTCCAGTGTTGGTCTCCACTGCTCGGAGACTGGAGGAGATCTATCAAGCTAGTATACATGCGGATCTGGTGCCTCTTTTGAGTGATGGTGAGGCAGTTGACTCCTGAGGCGGTCAAGATGCCATCTCTGTTGGCTTTTCTACAGGATGGCCTAGAGAAGGGTCTTTCCCTTAGTTCCCTGAAAGTTCAGATAGCAGATTTGGTCTTTTCCTGAAGTCCGATGGTTGGTAACTCTCTAGCCTTGCATCCAGAGGTCTCCAGGGGATTCGGCATCTACATCCTCCCCTCCAGTCTGTGATCCCTTCCTGGGATCTGTGTTTGGTGTTCAGTGTCCCAATGTTTGCACTCTTTGAGCCATTGAAGCATGGTTCTTTAAAGAATTTGACACGCAAGACGGTCGTCTTGGTCGTGATTTGTTCCACAAGGTGGATTTCCGAACTATAGCCTCTATCTTTCCAAGATCCTTATTTGTTTTTCAAGGAGGCTGTTTCCATTCAGCCTGTGCCTTCCTTCTTGCCTAAGGTGCTTCTACTTTTCATGTGAACTATGTAGTCTGCCTGCCCTCTTTCTCTAAGAAGAAATGTCAGGGGAAGGATAAGGATCTTCGCCTTGTGGTTGTCCGGAGGGTGCTTCTCTGGTACTTGGATGTTATGAATTCCTTCGTAAGTTCAGCCATCTTTTTGTGTTTGCTGGTCTGCACAAGGGTGATGCAGTGGCTAAGATGACTATGGAGTGCTGGATTAAGGAGGCGTTTGCCTCGCATAAATGTTATGGAACTGGCCAATTCTGGAGGGTTTGTGTATCCATTCTATCTGAGCTCAGGCATCCTCATGGGTGGAGCAGAGCTCTGTAGCCCCTGTAGATGTTGTCGGGCAGCAATGTGGCCATCACTTTTCTCAAGCATTACTGCTTGGATATTCATGTGAGGGCGGACATGGCCTTTGCTCGGGGGTTTTGTGAGATGATGTGTCTTCTTTCCTCCCTGTAGAGTTGTAGCTTTGGTATATCCCACTTGTCTGGGCTGGTCTAGCAAGACAATATGGAAGGTGACATTTTACTTACCAGTTACTGTCCTTTCCTTGAGTCCTGCTAGAGAATTTAAGGGCCCGCCCTTGGAACAGTTTTGCTCTGTTCTGCTGAGGTATTCTTGGGTTCGCTCTGGTTTTTATACTTGGCTCTGCAGGTTCATCGTCTACTGACAGCCTTCTGTTTATGCTTTCCTGTACATAGTTCTCTACTGTTGATCACTCATTGTTGCCCACAGTAGAGGTAGTGTGAGGCTTGCCATGTTTCTCCTATATGCTTTGGGATACATACTGAAGCGACCTCTGGAGCCTGAGGCAAATAAAGGCATGAGAATGATGTCATTAAAACCTGGGCTTTTCATTGGTTCTTTGTCTCCACCAATCTTCTGGTAGGGAACACAACTCACTTGTCTGGACTGGTCTAGCAGAACTCAAGAACTGGTAAGTAAAATGTCACCTTATGGATATAAAAAAATACCTTTATAAAATTACCTCCATACAGGTGAGGCATTTCTCTGGTCAGGATTGTGCTGGATTTGTCACTTGATTGTAGACTTTTGCAATTTCAAAAGTATGTGACTAAGTTTTACAAGGGAAAAGGTGCCTGCAAAACCAGCAGATGAAAATTTATATATGAACTTTTCCTGAGTTTATTTTCAAAGGAAATCACTTTCTCTTTAAAAATTGGAATAAAGACTGCTGGTAAAAAGTATCTGTAGATTTATAAACAAAGTCTAAGGCCTGGCAATCTACTTCTGGTCACACTGCCAAGAAAACCCAGGAGCTGCTGGGTCGCCAGGAGTTAACTTTGACTCGAAGATATACAGATACACACCATTTATTAGACTTGTTACCATGCAAGTCCCTTCATTTGATCCCTTCTCTGAGTAAGACACATTCACTTCATTCAAGGCAATCTGGTTTCTGGATTGGTGATAGCAGAGAAATCTTGCTGATTTGTTAAATGAAATTTGCCTCACTTTAGATTCTGGGTGGGTTGACCTTGCTGATCTCCCTGGATTTATCTTCTGCTTTTGACCCAGTAGACTGCTTGATCCTCATGGCATGCCTTCAGGATTTAGGAATCACATCAACGCTCTGGCTTGGTATGCATCTTATCTGCAAGCACAATGTAGCTTCTGGAGAGTTTCTTTCTGTGGTATTCCCTGTGTTGTCTGGGAAATTTAAATAGTATCATTGTGGCTTACAAATAATACAAACTTATAATAATAAAAAAAATCCTTTCAAAGAAGGAAGAAGCTGACAAAATCCACAAAAAAATCCTTTGCCACTAAATTCAAAAAGACATTCTCCAAAATTATATTTGAGGGAGCACATCAAACAAATTTACATGCAAAATATGTGAGAAAGGTGTGTGGAACCATCAGAATGGAGCCGTGCAGGTTATTATATTACCTTGCAATATCGCTTCACATTTTCATTCATCAGTTCTTTAAACACACCCAATCGTGACAAACAAAGCACTTCTTTGAATTTCTATCTCTTTTTATGTTTTTCAAAAATTAGTGTCCAATTTAAAATTCCTTAGTATAAGTGCAAAAGGTATAGCATTGTCCCCATCCCTTTTTTTTAAGAACATTCAAAAACTTGCACTGATCAAGTGCAGACTCTAAAGTACACTGATGTGTTTCAGAAGACCATTACCACGTGTGCACTATCCGCAGATTATTTTTTTACTGCAAAAGTCCAAATGTTCATTGTACTACAAAACTTCACTCAAATTTCACTGCTTGAATAGACTATTATACACCTTATACTTGAATTTTGTTCTTGTACTTGTCTGTTATCACACAAATGGTATTTAAATTTTGCTGTTAAACGCAAAAATATTCATTACGTTTTTGCTTATCTGAGACTCGCACACATGCAGACACCACCTTCTCGGGGTCACATTCGCACTTGCATTTGCATATTATACCCGACCTGCCCACATGTTTCGAGTATCTGTATCAGGGGTTTGGCAGTATAGGTCCCGGGACTCAAGACAGCAATAAGGCAGCAGTCCACTGCTAGAGTTGAAAGTAAGCAAGTAACCATTTCTGGCAGGAAAACACCATTAAATCCTCCCTTAGGACCAATGTGCAGGTCACATGTACAACGAGGTGACGTAAATGAAGCAGCAAGTTGGAAAATGTATTATTTAATGATCACTCTCCTAAACACCATTACCAAAGGGATGCAGACCAAACAGTCGGGCTACATGCTCATCTTTATGGATATCTCCGCAGCATTTGACACAGTTGCACACAACATCCTACTATCCAGACTACAAGAAATTGGAATACAAGCCAAAGTACTGCAGTGGTTCCATTCATACCTAGACAACAGATTTCAACTCATCCGAACCAGCTCCGCCACCTCCTCCCCCTTTAAACAAATGCAAGGAATATCCCAAGGTTCATCTCTCTCAGCAACACTATTTAACATCTATCTACAACCCCTCTGTGAAAGAATACGATCCCACAATATCAACTACCACCTTTATGCAGATGACGACATGCTGTACGGACCAATTACAGCAACTGATCCAAATAACCCGAAAAAAATTGAATGCTTTAATGATGTCGCAAGATGGCTACAAGAACAATCTTACCATAAACTTTAAAAAAAACAGAAGCAATGTTTGTGACAAAGGACCAATCCTTCATCCCCCCCCCCCCCCAAATCCCTCAACCTAGGCACAGCTAAAATAGCAGTACAACCGCATGTAAAATATCTAGGAATCATCCTTGACAAGACACTATCATTTAAACAACAGGTTGCAAAAACCACAAGAGCCGTCATGACACTACCCCACATAGACTACTGCAATACAATATACCAGGGACTCACCAAAGCCACCATCAATCCACTATGGACTGCCCTTAATACCACTGCACGGATCATACAAAGGGCAAAGAAATATGAGCACATAACCCCTGTTCTACGAGATCTGCACATCCTTCCAATAGAAACACGCATAAAATATAAAGCACTAACCCTCATACATAAAGCAATCCACCAACAGCCATCATGTCACCTGCAAACCCTGCTATCCCGGATGAACTCTGGAAGACCTACTCGTCAGACCTCAAACAATACTCTCGTCGTTTCTCATGATAGCAAAATTTAATACTCAAGCCTGTAACCGTGCATTCAACCTTTATGCCCCCTCACTATGGAACGCCCTACCAAACATAATCCGCAACAACAAAGATCTCCCTGCACTCAGAAAGCAGGTAAAACTCTCCTCTTCAGGGAGCATCTTGGGACAACACAGAACAAAGCTACACAAGACAGGCTGAGATAACAGAGAGAACATGAAATGTAAATAGTACTGAAATGCAAATATGACCGAAGAGAAGGACAATGACAGTAATGTAAAAGAATGTAAATATCATAACATCAGTGTAAATATGCTATCCCACCCCCTTGGGTAATGGTATCTCCCCCCCCCCTCACTTGTACCTGTTCAATATACCCTGCACGTGTTGTTTGTAACTGCTTTGAACCGGAGAAAGGCAGTATATAAATATGGCTAAATAAATAAATAAATGTTTATGCACATAGTGTTCCATTCAATATAATCATTTAAACCATATAGTTTGACGGTCCCCAAAGTAAAAATCCTCCAATCTCCCCCCTTTCTCCTACATTCAGGGACACAGTCAATAATAGTCCATCGCAGTTACATAAAGGTATGATTTTCAGCAAGACAATGTGGAACTAGTGGAGCAGTTTCTACTTTGGTTGTTAGTCTACTCTTGTGCTCTGTTACTCAAGTTTTAATCTGATTTTTGGTCTTGCCCCTATACAATAGATTGCAAGGACATTCATTATATAAATAACAAAAGAGGATGTGCAGTCTGTACTGTGTTTTAAAAAGAAAAAATGTCTTCCCAGTTGAAGTATGAGTCCAATACGTACCGGAAATTGACTGATCACAAAAAGAACAATGATTACGGGCAGGGCCAGCCCAAGGTTTTCTGTCACCCTAGGCAGAAACCCTGGCCTCGCTGCACCCCCAGCTGCTGCCGACCCCCCACCCCCCCAGCTGCTGCCGATCCCATCTCAGGAGGGGGAAGGTGGACAGTGACAGCAGCAGTATTTACAAAAGTGGCTGCTTTTTGCTGCTGTTCTCTTGCCCGTGGCATACATGGCCTGCCGCTTCTGATCCCCTTCTGACACAGCTTACTGTCGGAGGGGGGGGGAGGGGGCAGAAGCCACAGGCCATGTGTGCTGAAGGATATGGCCTGCTGCGGTCAAGAAAGCAGCAGTAAAAAGCAGCTGCTTTCAGAAATGCTGCTGCTGCCCACCTCCTTCCCAAATGGAATCAAGAGCAGCTGAGGGGGTTGGTGGCAGCTTGGCTGGTCATGTGTGGCCACTGCTGCCATTCACCCGGTGTCAGCCGCCTAGCTGGCCTAGTGGACGGACTGTCCCTGAATACGTGGATAGTGGCCAATATTGAATAAAGTCCATGGTTCATTCCCTACATAGGCACAAACTACCGTATCCTTGATTTTAAGTCCACACTTGAAAGTTATACAAGGTTAAAAATTTCATGAAGCACTAGAATGGATCAATGATTATGTATAGCCTCAGCTACCTGAGAGGAAAAATTTGAAAATTATAGAGCATAAACTTGTCAACTATTGTTAGTAGGGTGTGTCAGTTTTGGAGATGTTATAATTTTAAAAGGTACTAGTGAAAAAATGGTACAGTTTCACATGGCAAATCATCAACTAGCTTTAACCCTTTCCAGGCCGAGCCCAAAACTCTCGGGATCCAAAATTCTGACTAAATATTCCTATCAAATGGTATATAATACATGACCATAGTAGAAGGAAAATCACTATTAGAACATATTGAATAAGACGGGTACAATTTTCCTGAAATATGCAAAAATTAACCCGGCTGCAGAGTGTGGATTAAAAATTTAAAGTAGGCCTTCAAAGGGTTAAATTTTGTGTAATATGTTATTTACCTACCTGTACACAAATTAGGCAAAATACACAAATTACTGTTGGAAATAGGACCTGTGTCATATAGCAGATGGCTTACAACAGCTCTAAGGTTCATGAGAATATGGATTTCCAAGCATAATCTTAAAGGAAAGAATCTGAAAAACTTAAGAGTGATTGTAGATTTCTGTGTTGTGGTTTACGTGGTGAACTGGTTCAATATAAAAATAAATAGCAATTGGACACAAGGTCCCAGGCATCTCCTTTTCCAGCTGCAACTGCTGAAAGGACAGTGTGAAGAAGTAAGGAAGATAGTCATGCCTACAGTGAAAAGGTCAGCTTGGTATGGTTACAGACAGTCTGTTCTGCAAGCTATGTTGTGTGGTGAAGAGGAAAAGGAGAAAGGAGATGCAGTGGAGAAGATATTGAAGATAAAAGATGAAAGAGATGAGAAGATGTGCCCTCATTAATGCCCGTTCTATCCGGAAGAAGTGGCCAGCTGTCATCGACATGATTTCCCTCCACGACCTTGATATACTCTTGGTCACTGAGACATGGCTATCCGACGAGGACAACGTCATACTCAACCAACTCCTCCCCCCGAACTTCACAGCTCACACAAGTCATAGACGAGACAAAAGAGGAGGAGGGGTGCTCATCATCACCAGGACAGATCTCCATTTCCAGACGGTTGACACCACCAACACTAATCACCTTGAAACCGTCACCATATCCAACAAACGCTGCTCAATCAACCTGCTTTACAGAGCACCTTCAGCTTCTCCGGATGATCTTGCTGCAATAATTGATCTCGCCTCCAACACGCATAACCCAAACATCCCAAATTGGATCCTAGGTGATTTCAACCTGCCAACACTGCAGGACAATCAAGTGTTATCCTTCCTTGATGCCCTTACAAATCTCGGCTTCAAACAATTAGTGAAGGAACCTACCCATACTAAAGGAAATATTCTGGACCTAGTATTCGCCCCTCAGATATCTCTTAACACATCGCATGACCCTATAACGTCCATAACTCCTGTTCCATGGTCAGATCACAAACTGATCATCTTCCAGATCCCTTTGCACAAAACCGATTCAAAGTTCAATAAGATACCAAGCACCGCTACGAGACTTCACTCCAGATGTTTCAAGCCTTTCAACAGAGACCTTATCCTCACGGAAACGCAACAACTCATTAGCGAAACCACCTTGAACCTTGACGACCTGATTACTCACTGGAACAATTGCCTTAGTGCAATCGCCCTACGCACACCAACCAACAAGCCCCCAAGGAAAAGAATGAGCGCTCCATGGTACACAGCCGATCTTAGAGTTTCTCTTACCCAATTACGGAAACTCGAGAAGCGCTGGCGCCGATCCCACTCATCAATTGACCAGACAGCATACAACTGTCATCTGGCTGCACACCGCAAGGCAACCACTGATGCAATGAAACAATACTACTCAGAGACCTTAAAGAGATCACTTAATAAACCCCACGATCTTTTTGAACTAGTCAAGACTCTATCAAAGGAACCAACCCCCGGACCTCCAATTGAGATTCACCCACAAGATTTTGCTAACTACTGTGACGCCTTCCACCGCTCTCACCGCACTGCCCCTAGGGGTGGCACGGCAGATTGTCTCTGTTTGATCACTTATAGTGCTATTTAGTATAGACACTTGCCTAATGAGAGACGGTGGATCACCTCCTTAATTGTAGTTGTGGTTTGCTTTTGTTAGCAGTCCGAATAGAAGGAGCACAGGACAATTTATAACATAAATTGCTTTTATTTTTATTTTCTGTAAGGAAATCATTCGTGGCAAAATTCCAGAAAGGTAAAACACATTCAACCAAAAGTATAGGATTCTTCTCCAAAATGTGCAAGGTGAATTTCTTCCATAAACTTCTCAACCTTGATAGCAGTATTTTCTAGTATTTACAAACGCAGTAGAAACATCTTTGTGCATTACTCACAAACTTAGGCAATATGAAAACTTTACTTTCCTTGCTGACTTCAAGTTTAAAACATCACTCAGAGTGCTACCTCTTAGCTTTTACCACTAGCTTTCTCAGCTGACGTTACAGCAGCAATAAAACTAGCTAGGCTTTCACATGAGGTTTCTCTTATCCACTTGTCTGCTTTCCAAGCATACAATGATATCTGAACTCCTGACGTCTTCTTACTTGCTTCATACAGCATAAAGGAAAAGCTTTATACATTAGACACACACAAACTGCAATCCATCGATTCAGCAGAGGACATTGATTTATCAGAGAGACAGTCCACGTCCATTTCTGTTGGGGAATTGTATGGCTCTGAACTTGGGGTAATCTCTGGTTTAACCTGTTGTATGTTCTTCAGAAGCTTACAAAGGTTTCTCCACTTTAGCTCACGGTTCCCATCTGTAACTGGGTTTGAACCTTTTGCTTTTCTCCCCCTTAATAGTTTCTCATCAGGAAATGCAAAAGCTTCTTGACTAGCAGTAACTCTCCTCCTAACAGGCTTCCTATAATCTCTGTGTGGAGGTTCAAGACTAGAACTGCTATATTCTGATTCAGAGGTAAAATCCAGGCTTCTCTGCCGGTTCTCTCTATGCCCACACCCTTTGCACTTGCCTTGTAAGTAGTGGTCAGTCCTTCTGGGCTTAGCAGAATTAACAGCTTTGAAATCCTGCTTCCTTCCCTGGTTTACTGGCCTCTTTCTTTGGCTCCTAGCCTGCAACCGGTCCTGCCTTTGAACAGACCTTCTTTGCAGTCTTTCTGGTGTAAAAGCACATACCGTTTGATCAGTACCTGATTCCTCCTCCCACTCAGCTGATTCTTCAAAGAAACTTTGTCCTCGGGGTTTTGCTAGTTTCCCTTTAGCATTGCAATTTCCTTTGCACCGTCCTGTGCCTAGTCCTCGTGTGTGTGAAGCTCTGGAATCAACTCTCAACTGATTCTCCAGCTCCTGTTCATCTCTCCCCTCACTTCCTGTGTGACGCAGCTTATATGTTCTGTGAACTGTTTGCTTCTCTGACCCCACCCTCTCTCTGCTTGCAGCTGTCCTAGAGGTTGGGTGTGGCTTCAAGCTAACCCTGCTTCTATGTGCCTTAGTTTCATTCTCTCTGTGGGAAATGTGCTTCTGTGATCCCATCCCCCGCTTGTGGGAACAAATCTCAGAGTTTTTTCTACTTTTAAAGGGCTCTGCAGCCTTCACATCATCACACTACGCACAATCCAAGATATGCCGGACTATCAACGTCTCGACTACAACCACCACCACTCCGGAACGAGATGGCCCCACAGCTCTAACCATATTCTCTACCCCTACCAAAAAAGGAATTGAAGACACTATTATGGCCCTTAACACCACCACATCTCAGTCCGACCCATGCCCAGCCTTCTGGATTAAGGAGCTCCGCAGCTACTTCAGCCCAATACTTTCCAATATAATGAACCTCTCCTTCACAACAGGTTCCTTCCCCTCCGCTCTTAAGCACACCTCTATCAGACCTCTTCTGAAAAACTGCAAACTCGACCCCCATAAAGTAGATTCATATAGACCTATATCCAGTATACCTTTACTTGCGAAGATCATCGAAAAAGAGGTACAACGACAACTACAAGATCACGTTGACACTACCTCACCATTAGACCCCTGCCAACATGGCTTTAGGGAATCCCACGGAGTGGAAACCCTTCTTACCACCCTCTTCTGCAAGATAATCACTGGCATTGATGACATCCGTCAAGGATTTGCTCTCATCTTTCTGGACATCGCTGCAGCTTTTGACTCAGTAAGTCATGAGCTTCTCTTAGGTCGACTAATTGAGAAAGGAATTACTGGTAGAGCGCTTGAATGGTGCAGATCTTACTTGTCTGGAAGATGGCAGCATGTGCGTTCTGGAGGGATGACATCAGAACCTTTCCACCAAAGCCAGGGAGTCCCACAAGGGTCCTCCCTTTCAGCCCTCCTGTTTAACATTTACATGCAGCCAATTTGCAAGATCATCCGATCCTTCAATGTCGACTGCATGTTATACGCTGACGATGTCCTGCTGTACATACCCTTCTCTACGGAACATCTGGACCTCTCTCCACTGACGAGCTGCTTCAATGCAATATCTGACTGGCTTCTCTCCCAAAACCTCCGAATACAACATAAGAAAACGGAAGTACTCTTCATTACGAGGAACCCTAACTTCTCCCCACCACAATTCCTTAAAGTAAAAGAAGCAGAACTACAAACTAAACCATCAATACGCTACCTGGGAGTCACCTTGGATCAACGCCTAGACATGAAAGCCCACATAGGGAACACAGTCAGAACTGTATATTACAAGATCCGCTCACTTAGGCATTTACGATCCATGCTGGAACCAAATGACTTCAGAACTATATACCAGGCATTGATCATACCTCATTTTGACTACGCCAATGCCATCCTTCAAGGCCTGCCCCTATCCACCTTACACCCCCTGCAGCTCGCCATGAACGCTGCAGCAAGGGTCATCCATGGAGCCCCCAGATGCGACCACGTGACACCTTTGCTGATACAATTACATTGGCTACCTATCCAGGCTAGAATCATTTTCAAGACTCTGCTACTCACTTTTAAAGCTATTAACAAGCTCTCCCCTGAATCAATAATGGCCCTCATCCATACCATATCTCCTAATAGAGCAAGGAGATCCACAGCTACAAACACCCTAAAAGTCCCGAAAGCATTAACAGTTTGCACTGCATCTACAGCCAATAGGGCGTTTAGTATCAGCGCACCAAGATGCTGGAACGCATTACCTCCAGATATCCGGGCTATTAAGGGCCTTACACAGTTTAGGAAAGCCCTCAAATACCATCTTTTCAATAAGTACCTCATTGAACCCAACCTCACCCACCGAGACAGAGATGCAACCCACTAAGCAAATATGTGGTTTCCCAACAAAATGCCAAGAAAGATTCCCTAACCCTTAGTGGTGCAGTTGTTTCTATGGAATTCTTGATCATACGACTTTATGTAGCAATATTTGTAAATAGTTTACCACCGGTATCCAAGTTTATGTAGCAAGTTCTGTAAATAGTTTACCCCTGTTATCCAAGTTACTTGCCCTGTTATCTGTAAACTCATACATGTTAACTGTACTGAGCATTTCTGTTCCATGTAAACCGCGCTGATGCTGAATAGTGCGGTATATAAGAGACTGTAAATAAATAAATAAATAAATAAATAAAGATTCAGCTTGGAGACAGCAATGTAAGACCCCGGAAAACACCATCCATCAACACTGAGGCAACTACACTCACCCAATTACTTGACTGGAGCTCCAGAGTCTCCAAGCCTCCTCTTACCTGTACCATGACAGCAGCAGAGATCAAGGCATTTCTGAGCAAGCCAATGATAGTTCCAGACTTGCCATCACACATCTAGTCCATAGATAGGTGTGTAAAAATGACAGCTGAGGCTGCTGGTCATGTGTACAATCAGGAGAGGAGGGAACATTATATTAGCAGTCAGATGGTCAGCAGGGAGCTCATAAGCTGAAACAGAAGCAAACAAGATATGGCTTCTCTGCTGGATTTTGTTAAACAACATTAAATTAACTGCATAAATGACATTTTAAAGACAATTATGTGGCTACAGGTGGTGGTCAGACTATTTGTACGTTCAAATAAATATTACTTAATTTCCACATATTTCAACTGTGATTCGATGTAGATAAGACTCACTTTAAGCAGTTTCTGAACATAGCTTTAGATTTAGCATGCAAAATTGCATAATTTGGTCACAAGTACAGTAGTTTGTAAAGTTTGGAAAAATAAAAATCTACCCCTAAAATTGACACACCCTAATGATTAGGTTCCTTTTGAGTCTGCAACAATAACTCTTGATTTGTGTACAAAGCCCGAAGGTATGCTCTGCAGATTGTTGATTCAGGGTATCCTCTCTTTAAAAGTCTATTTTTCAAATGACCATTCTGCTTTTCATATTCATCAATGGTTGAACAGATTCAGCTTATATGCAAATATTGGCCAATAGGTAAAGCTTTCCAAAGATCCATAGGATGATGACTAGTTTAAATTAACAGGGCAGTCCTGTCCACTGTCTTGCAATATAATGTAGTTTCTATTGTTCCATGTTTTACTATCTGGACATCCAATAACTGTAATGAGTCATGATGAAATGTATGCGTAAACTTCAGATTATTATCCAAAGAATTCAACCATGTCACAAAAAGAGACAAATGATATAAAGTAGAAGTCTAGACCAAAAAACATCTATAAACTTGAACTATACCAACAAATGAGTGCTCCAATGAGAAGAATACAAACATTTTTCTTCAAAGCATGACACACAAAGATTAGCGACACTAGATGCCATTGCTATGCTGTGTATTTGTAGATTATGTTGTTAAGTGCTGTCAAGTCGGTGTCGACTCCTGGCGACCCTCTGGATAGTTCACCTAAACTTTGTTCGGTCTTCAGCCAAGTGGCTCATTGTTGATAAAATGGTATCCATAGCTGCTTTTATTGTATTGATCCATCTCATTGCTGGCCTTCCTCTTTTATGATGACCACCTACCTTCCCAAGCATTTATTTATTTATTTGGTTTTATATACTGCACTATTTCAAAATCAGTGCGGTTTAATAAAAGGAACTGGTAGGAACGCTTTACATAGAACAGGTTTGACATATAGTTGTAACAGAATAATAATAGATAATGAACTAGACAATTAACCTTATCAATTAAACCGGTTTGTCAACTTGGTCAATCGGATAACTATTTACAGGAGATCCAGCAGGCGGATTCAAGGCTAAACTATGTTACATGGTCATTTACAGGAAGTCAGGTTGGCGGGATCAAGGCAATCTATGTTATATGGTCATAATGTAGTTGGAAGAGGTGAGTTTTTATTGCTTTTCTGAATGTTGATAGGTCGGAGATGGCATGAATCTGTGCCGGGAGTGAATTCCATATTGATGGTGCACAGAGTGAGAATGCTCTGTTCCTAGCAGCTTGAGAGCTTTTTTTTTTATTGCTGCCAGGATGGTGAGTGTATTGGCCATGCTAGCTCTTCTCATTCTGTTTTTCAGAGTCCATTGTAGTATTTCTTCAAGGGAGATTGCAGAGAGGTTGTGCAGGACTTTAATTGTTAGTAGGAGAGCTTTGTACTTTAGGCAGCTAGCTATGGGAAGCCAATGTAGTTGTTCCAAGATGGCAGTAACTTGTTCATGTCTGGAGACACCATACAGGGGTTCAGGCTGCAGTGTTCATGGCCATTTCTCCAATGATCTCTCTCCAGTGCTCGTTCTCTTCCCATGATGTGTCCAAAGAATGAAAGTCAGTCTTGTCATCTGAGCTTCTAAGAAAAGCTTAGGTTTTATCTTCTCTAGTACTGACTGGTCTTTTTCACTGTCCAACTTTCGCATCCATATGGCATTATTGAAAATTCCATGGCCTGGACAAGTCAAATCTTTGTATGGAGAGAGAAATCTATGCTCTTGAGAATCTTCTCTAGGTCCTTCATAGCCATTCTACCAAGAGCAATACATCGTCTAATTTCTTGAGTGCTAGTCGATTCATTATTGATCCAAATAAGTTAAAGTTGTCCACTATTTCAATTTCTTCTCCATCAATGATGAACTCATTGATTTTGCCAGTTGTCAGGAAGGTGTAGGCCCATTTTAAGACTATGTCCCTTGATCTTGAGAAGCAAATGATTTGGATTGTCTTCACTTTCAGCCAGTAATGTGGCATCATCAGCATTGCAAAGGTTGTAAAATGAGTTTTCCACCAATCTTCACACCTCGGTTGTCTTCATATAGTCCTGCTTCTCTGATGATTTGTTCTGTATATAAATTAAAAAGATAGGGGGAAAGTATGCAGCCTTATCGTACACCTTTTCTGATTTTAAACCATTCTGTTTCTCCTAGTTCCATTAGTTCTCTTGCACAACTTTTACATTGATCAAGAAGCAACAGTTCAATCATGTGTTCTGGTATACCCATGCTTCTTAATGTGGCCCAGAGTTTATCATGGTTTGCACAGTCAAAAGACTTGCCGTAGACAAGTTCTTGTTCCATTTACGGTTGTAGTCTCTGCTGAATAATCTTGAGTAGAATCTTGCTGGCATGTGGGATCAGAGCGATTGTGTGATAATTTCTAGTCAGTTGGATCACCTTTCTTCAGTATTTGGTATAAACATAGATCTTTTCCAGTCAGTTGGCCATAAATTTGTCTTCCAAATTTCCTGACAGAGCCTTGTAAGTATGGTAACAGCTTCATCCAATTGCTGTAATACTTCAGTGGGAATGCCATCAATGCCCGGTGCTTTGTTGTTTGATAAGGCTTTCAATGCTGCTTCGACTTTGTTTTTCATCACCAATAGTTCCTGATTTTCTTTTTTTTTTTTTTTTTTTTTTTTTTAAGTTTCAAAATTCTTTATTTGAAAATAAGTAAGCATTACAATCAAGTCCACATCCAGAGGAAAGCTGAAGGTACACAATAAGAAATTCCATCCACGAAATAATAGAAAAAGAAAATACAAAGTAAATGTGTTAAACTAATCATCATAAAACTAAAACATAATGGATCCCCATGATATAATATCCTAACCCTGTTATACTTGGAAAGGAAGGAGACAAAACTCAACTATTTTCCTTACCTAACAGAAAGGCCTCTAACTGCCCAAATTCAAGAAAAACATATTTAACACGCTCATATATTAAGATACATTTACAGGGATATTTTAAGAAGAAAGAAGCCCCAATGGCCAGCATCCTAGGTTTTAATACAAGAAAAGCTTTTCTGCGTTTTTGAGTGAGTCTACATACGTCAGGAAAAATCTGAATCGAGTTACCACAAAAAGTCTGATCCTTCTTTGAAAAATATAATCTCATTATTAAATTTTTATCAGCCAATGACAGAAAGGAGGCTATTAAGGTATCTCACTGCGAAATCACATCTAAGGAAGACTCCAAAAACGTCGACACATCCAAGGACTCTGCAAGAGGGGGATTTCCTCTATCATTAATAGGAGAGGAGGTCTCCGTGGAAGGCAACAAAGGGACATAATAGACAGAGGAAAATTTTATAGCTTCAACATCCTCAATTAACAAAACCTCCTTAAAATACTTATACAATAATATAGTAGGAGAAAGATAGTGAGTACGGGGAAAATTTAAAAAACGCAAATTTTTTATACGAACAGCATTTTCCAATGACTCCAGTTGATGATGTATAACAACACTATCACGAATTGAGGACGAAATAGCAGCCTGAGCCACGAAGACCTGACCTTCCAACTTCTTTAAAGATTTGTTACATCTAACTATAGACTCATCATGATCTGAAAGCTTCTTCACAACTTCCTTAGAAAATTGTGTAATTTGGGAGAGAGAAGAACGCAAAGACGCCTCAATGCGAGCCACTACCTCCCAAACATCACGCAAGGAAACATCCACAGGAGGCACTGCAGTTGTGACAGAAGGAGAGAGATCCAGTATTGAAGGCAAGGTAATTTTTCCTTTGTCCAAATTAACAGTTAGCAGAGAGGAAACTTCCTGTATACCAATGAAACGTTCTCCCACCAGTTGAACTTCCCTGGGGGGGGGGGGAGAAACAATCTCATTTAACACTTCCTGACTGGGTAGGGTAAAACCTAATGTATTCGAGGAAAGATCTGGGGTAGTACTCAGACTCCACCGAAATCTCCTCTGACAGTTCAGCCTGGGCACTCAGCAAATGACAATCCATAGGGCCAAAAGTTTTAATAGACTTAGCACCGAAGGCAGGAAACACCTTCTTCCTTCTTTTACCCTTAAGTGCCCCCAGAAAGCTCCTCAGAGCTCCGAAGGGACTCCAAAGGGGCAGGACATGCACCTTTGGTCACACCCCTTCAGGCACGCGCCCACGGGTCGCGTTCTGCGGCGGGCCGAAGTTTTTATGCCGGCCGGGGAGGGGGGGTGATTTACGTCAGCTGCTACTCCTCCTCCATGCAGCAGCACAGGAATCCAACAGGCAAACCAGCAGCAAACCCTGTCAACATTTTCTTGATCTTCTCAGCATCATTCAACATGGATCCTTGAGCATCTTATAGCATTCCAGTTCGAGGCTGGAATTTTTTTTTTTTTTTTAATTCTTGTAGCTTTAGGAAAGCCAATCTTGTTCTTCCTCTATACATTTCTGATTCTATTTCCTTGTATGTGTTATTGTAGTGCTTCTCCTTGTTTCGTCTTGCTGCACATTGGAAATCTGTTGAGTTCTGCGATTGCCTCTCCTTCCCTCTGATTTTAGCTTCTGTGCATTTCTGGACAATTTTCAGAGTTTCTTCAGTCATCCATTTTGGCTGTTTTTATTTATTTGAATGATAAGGCGGTATATAAATACCATTAATCAAAGCGGTTTCCATGGCAAACAATCAAGGGGGGGGGGCAAATGTCTTCATGCAGTGTACAGTGTGGTGTGTATGTGTTGGCGGGAAAATGATTAGAGTTGGTTTATATACATAGTGCACTGTTAAACATTATGAGCTATTATACATTCTTATATACAGTTTCGGGGTGGTGGTGGGGGACTAATGATCTGACTTGTATGTTGGCTCAGGGGGTATGGCCATAGTATTCGATGAACAGGGTTGTCTTCAGCTGTTTTCGGAAGTCCTTGATTTCTGTGGTTAGTCTCAGTTCATCTGGGAGGGGTTTCCAGATAGATGGGGCAGCCAGGGAGAGTGCTCGTTGTGCGGTGTCTTTGCAGGTCTTGGTGAAGTCTTTTGGGGTGTTTACCCGATTGGAGGTGCCTCCTCTTCTTGGCCGTGTGCTTGTGTCAAGTTGTATGAGTGTGTGTAGGCTTATGGCAGAAGAGTGTTTGATCTTGAATATGTTTATGATAGTCTTGTATTTGATGCGTGAGATGATTGGGAGCCAGTGCAGTTCTTTCAGTATGGGTGTGATGTGTTTGTGTCTTGTAGTACCGGATATAATGTGGGCAGCTGTGTTTTGGGCCAGTTGTAGTGGTCTGAGGGTCTGCTTTGGTAGCCCGGTGTATATTGGATTGCAGAAGTCTAGTAGAGGGGTTATTAGTGCCTGGCAAAGGTTGCGAAAGTGCTCTGGGTCGAGGAGGGGTTTTTGCTTTTTCACCTAATGTAGAGATTTCTCACTTTCTTCCAACACAATCTTCTTGATGTCATCCCATAACTCTTCTGGAACTCTGTCATTTGTATCTAAAGCAGCAAATCGATTTTTCAGGCAGTCTTTAAATTACAGTAGTATATTTTCAAGGTCATGTTATGCTACATTCATGAGTGGCTTGCTGTTTTTCAACTTTAGCTTGAGTTTACATACCAGTAGTTGGTAATCTGTACCACAATTGGCTCTGGGTTTTGATTTTGTTGATGATATCGAGGTTTTCCATTGTTGTCTTCCACAGATGTAGTCAATTTGATTTCTGTACAATCCAATGAGTGACGTCCACATATACAGTCGGCACTTGTGTTGCTTGCTGGAAGAAGGTATTTGAGATCAGTAGAACATTGGTCTTCCAGAATTCTATCAGTCTTTCTCCAGCTTAGTTTGTGTTGCCAAGTCCATAATTTCCTGTCACTTTTCTGCCTCCTTTGTTGCCAACGTTTGCGTTCCAGTCACCCATGACTATCAGGATATCCTGTTTGCATGTTCTGTCAATTTCAGCTTGTACTTGTTCATAGAATTCACCAACATCTTTCTTCTTCTGAAGCTATTTGGGGACATATACTTGAATTATAGTTGCGTTGATGCTTTCCTCATAGACAAACAGAAATTAAGCGTTCACTGATTTTATTGTAGTTCTTGCAAGTTTCTTCTTAATTATAAATGCAACACCATTTCTTTCCAGCATAGTAGACCATATTATCATCAGATGCAAAATGCCCAAAGCCGGTCCATTTCAGTTCACTGACACCCAACAGATTGAGTTGTACGCGTTCCATTTCATTCTTGACCACCTCCAACTTCCCTTGGTTCGTGCTTCATACGTTCCATATCCCAACATGTAAGATACCTTTGCAACTTCTGACTCTCATTTCATGTACAGCTATATCAGCAGGTCCAACCACATCATAAGAGCTGGCTTTA
The DNA here is from genome assembly GCA_033557465.1 of Ichthyophis bannanicus. Lineage (NCBI taxonomy): Eukaryota > Metazoa > Chordata > Amphibia > Gymnophiona > Ichthyophiidae > Ichthyophis > Ichthyophis bannanicus. The sequence continues at coordinate 1,356,240,266 of CM066031.1, forward strand.
CTCTGAGAAGTCTTCAACTCATCCCCAGTAGCCATCTGAGTACCTTCCAACCTAGGGTCTCATCCTTCAGCAATATTTTGCAGTTTTTTTAGTGATTAGCCATTGGGTTTTCGTGGGAAGATACAAAAGTAGATTTGACAGGGCTTTCTTCCGCAAGTTAATTCCAGTGTTGTTGCATTGTCAGAGAAATGTGATCCTCCGCTTACAACACCATCCCATTCTGCTGCTGCCCAGATGGGTGCTTTTTCTTAGTCTGGGACCTCAGCTGAGACCTGTCTATCTTGGAAGACGCTGCTAGTAGCTAAGCTCCTGATAGCTTAGCTCTCAGTATCACTGATGCCCACAAGCAATCACAGCACAACAAGCTTCAAACTAAGTGAGGGATTTGTAGAGTGGTGATTAATCTAAATATAATTTGTAGATTATATTTATCACTAAAACAGAAATATTTTCTTATTAGCGTCAACTCAGCCAAAGACATCAAGAACATGATAGGAGCCCTACATTGAGGGCCCCGAGTTTTAAGATCTGACATTCCAAGTCAAGGGCATCCTTTTGGGGGATATTAGTGTACAAAGCTTCCATGTCAAATATGACCAGCAATGCTTCTTGAGGAACATTTGGAATATCATACAGTCGTTGCAGAAAATCTTTTATGTTCTTTATGTATGATCGAGCCTGAGAAACTTGGGGTTTCAAGAAAAAATCAACACACTTAGAGAGGGATTTTAATACTGTGCCACACAGGGAAATTATAGGTCTCCCCAGAGGTTTCTAAAGAGACTTATGAATTTTAGGAACTAAATAAAAATTTTGAGTTCTTGGAAAGGGAATCTTCAAGAAATTGGCTTCACCTTTAGAAAGCCTTGAACCAAGGCTCATCCACCAGCAATCCTGACTTGATATAAACCATTTCCACCATGGGATCTAGGTTCAAAAGTTGATAATTATGAACATTATGGAACTGTCATTAGCTTAAATTTTCAATTATCTTCCAAACAAAAACAAGAGTGAAACAGAAAAGATCAACAAATCAAACAAGAAAGGAAAAGAAATAATAGACAGGAAAAAAACACTATAATGTCTAAATAGTCCACACCTGGGGTAAGAAAAAGAAACAACATGCAATTTGTCAGACGGCTGCCTGGGTGAGAATCTTCACAGTCTTGGCAAGTGCATATATCTATATGATTTGCAAGGGATTGTGGGCAATGCAGTTCATTCACACCAGACACAGCTGCTCACAATAATTTAGTTGTGCTCAAGGGTAGATATTTATTTATGGGGTTATTTCTCCCAACACAGATATGCTTGGTAGCACATAAAATCAGGTTACTTGCTTTCAGTGTTAAACTTGGAAAAACAAAATCAGGAAAACAACATTTTAACTTATCAGGCAATCAAAGCAAAAGAAATAAGACCTGGTTGATAACAAATTGGTCTTTTCTGTAGGCTTAGCTAATATTTTCTTAGCATGTATCAAACAACAAACCAAAAGCCACAAAGAAGGAAAAAAAACTGTTCTTTTCAGGTAAACTTCTTATATCTTCCCACATAGATTCAGAAGTGATTCTCTTAGAGCTCACAAGCAATTAGGTAAGGCTCAATTGCCAGCAGTTATCCAGCTGAAACCCCTTAGCTGGCTTGCTTTCTACTGCGTGGCTAAAAATCCTACTCATGAGCTTTTCTGAGTAGATTAGAGAACAAGTTTGTATTTCTTGGTGATGGTTGCTGTACTTTATAACAGAAAATCACCAAAGGAGTTTAGACAGAGAGCAGTCCATGTAAACAGATTCTTCATCTGCTATCACCCCCTCTTCTTCAACAAGCATGGATTCAATATCATGGATTGGCATAGATGAATCTCCCAATGGAGCATTTTCAGGAGAATACTTGTTTCCCTGCTGTCTTTCAAGGTTATAGCTAGGGCATAGATCAGTGTTCATACCTGAGCTTCCATTGCTGTTAGAGTTCCTCTCTATATAGCCTGGCCAGTATGTAGTCCAGTTCTTATGTCCAGCCTTCCAATCCAGATCCCTGGACACTGGATCTCTCTTCACATACCTTCTGGCACGGGTCTTAGGGTCCCTTCCACGTGCAGCCGTCTCCCTCACAGGTACCGTCTGGAGATTCCTAGCTCTGCAGCACCATTCCTCTGGCTTTCCCCAGTCCAGTGGTGTATGCTGGCCCTTGGAATGCCTCCCAGTATACGTACTGCTCTGGACTCTTCTAGACCTCTCAAAGGCTTTTCTCCTCTTTCTTCCAAAGGGTTTCTTTCCCTCTCTGTCCGTCCGGTTTGGCTTCTGCTTCTGATGATGAAGATGATCAAGCTCAAGCTGATTCTCTGTAGAATAAACTCTACCTTTATTCTGCTTAGATGAGTGCTCCTCCCTAACACAGCACAGCTGTGCTGAATCAGGCCCTGCCCTTTGAGATGAGTGCTTAGGGATTACCTCATAGCCCTCCTGATTGAACACACGTTTCCCCACTTCAGCTCCTCTAATGGCTGTTGGAAACCTGGTGCATTCTGGGACTGGTAGTCTTTTATGGGAAAATTCTGTTTTCTTATTTCTACCAGAACTGACAGGTTGCTTGTTCAGAGTCACTTCACCTTTTCTATAGCTCCTTCCTGAGCTATGATAAGCTTCCTTATCACAAATTTCATTCATATATGCTAAGTAAAGCTTACTCAGAAATTACAAATATGAAAAGGGCAGGAGAATACAGCATCAGCTGGATAGGAACATCATATCTTTATTACCTCTTCTCTCGAGGACAGAATCTCCAAGAGCTGTTTTGGCTGAAAGTAGATATACTATTTGTTTGAAATAATTATACAACATCTACAAGGAAATTTAAGGAAAAACGTTTGCCCCTGAGATGGGGACTCTTGGTTTTAATGCCAAAAACTCCCTCCCCCTTTTTTGGGTCTCCCTAGAAAAATCAGGGAGAATGCGAACATTAGAGCCTAAAAACTGCTCATTCAAATGGCACTCGCCAATTATATACGACTTGCCTGCCGGTTTCGAGTATCTGCATCAGGGGTTTTGACTGTATAGGTCACCGGAGCTCAAGACAGCAATAAGGCAGCAATCCACAGCTACAAGTATAAAGCAGCAAGTAAACATTTCCGGCAAAAAAACACCATTAAATTCTCCCTTAGGACCAGTGGGCAGGTCACATATATAGCGCGATAATGAAGCAGCAAGTTCGTAACTTTATGTGCACAAACAATAACCATTAAATAATGGTGTTCCATTTGAATCATTTAGACCATATGGTTTGACAGTCCTCAAAGTAAAATCTAGTACAGTCATAAAACAATCATTGAACTGAGATAGCTTTTACAATATAATTCATAGTATGCAACTCCTATTGACTCCTACTTTTCTAAGCATTTTTAGTCACCTTTAGTAACATTAATTCAGTCATAGGGCTGTAGCACTTATATGTAAACAGATAAAGTACAAATCCTGTTGTCCATGAATCCTTTTTCTTTTGGTATCTCTCTATCATGAAGGATTATCTGTCCATCATTGTTGACCAGCTTAACGTGGATAAGTTAGTCCTTAATGTGATTTGATCTGGTTTGGTTGCTGTCATGCGACTCTGGCCCTTTTCTCCTTCTTTTAATAGGGTCCCATTTCAGCTTCATGACTCCTGTTTGTACACTAGTAGGATAATTTTGTAAATCGCATTGTACATGTGTATTTTAGTCATATACTGCATAGATGGACATTTGTGCACATAATTGATGCAGAAGATATTCTGAAAGTACATGTGTTGGGCTGATCACACCTACTTTCACTGTGAGCATGGTCAGAGTACAAAGTTCTGTGTATAAATTATAAAATGCTGTACTTTATGCTTGTTCTTGAAAAATCTAGGAGCGGTATATATTTGACTGGTATAAATGCTTATGGCTTAAATGAATGCATGTTTTTGACCACATTCACTGCTATATTATAAAATATGCACATACCTTACTTTATAAAATAGACAAGAAATACACATGCAAAAGCACACATTAACCTACAGTAGGTGTGCCTTATAAAATTACCCTCCACAAGTCCTGCTTGGCTCTTCTGTCTTCTTTTTAGACCCCATCTCTCAGCTGTGGTGTGTTTTTCCTTTATGGCACTTCTAGAATGCAAATGGTGAAATCCCGGTTGGCATCCTTCAACTTGAAACTTCTCTCATGGATAATACGTTAACAACCTCCGCCCAGAGTGCAGCGGTGGCCAAGAAAGCAAATAGAATACTAGGAATCATAAGGAAAGGAATGGAGAATAAAACAAAGGATATTATAATGCCTCTGTATCATTCCATGGTGCGATAATGCATCAAGTTTTTTGTTTGCGGCGACAGGGGAAGGTGCCGGAATCTTCGGCGATTCCACAGCAGCAGCCAGGTCTAGAGCGAACGGGTAGCGAGCTTGTGAGACCCCTGAAGAGGGCGAGAACTCTTGATCTCCTGCTCTCAGATGGGAAATGGCCCGAGATGGAGGAAGCTGGGTTGGATTTCAAATCGGGGATGAATGAACTGGAAGACAGCAAGATTGCAGAGCTGGAGGATCAGGCGAGGATAATCCGGGTCTTCTGGAAGGATGAGCTTACGACGCTCATCACAGAGTCCCTACAGACGCTCAATCTGAGTTCGATCCAACCATCGAAGGAAGAGGGTTTAGAGGACCCTCTTATTCAAGCAGTGAGGCAATCTCAGGTGGTGGTTCCTGTTCACTGGGTGGTTGATCGCATGATTCAGGATTAATGGGACCTTCCAGAAGTGGGACTAAGAGGGGTGAGAACCATGAATAGACTCTACCCCTTGGCGGACAAAGAAAAGGAGAGGTTTTGGTTCCTGCGAATAGATGCGGCGGTGTCAGTGGTCACGAAGAAGACCACTATCCCAGTGGCCTTGAAGGATGCGCAAGACAGGAAGGTGGATGGTTTGTTGAAACAAGCCTTTGAGGCAAACACTCTGTCGCTCCAAGCTTCTATTTGTGGAGCTTGGGTAGCGAGAGAGCGTTTGCCTCAAAGGTCTCAACGCTTGCCTTGGGTGGTCTCAACGCTTGTGGCAGTCCGTTCAACCAGAGCAGGAGCAGTTGTTGGAGGTGACAAGGATGGAATTGGGCTCGGCGTATTTAGCAGATGTTCACTACGATTTGATTAGAGCATTAGCAAATAGTATGTCTTCATTGGTAGCCACTCGGCGTTACCTGTGGCTAAGGAATTGGTCGGCCGATGGTTCTTCTAAAGCGTGCCTCAGCAAACCTCCCTTTAAAGGAAAGTTATTGTTTGGGGAAGATCTAGATAAACTGGTTAAGGATTTGGGAGAATCCAAAGGCGGGAGACTGCCGGAGAACAAGCCTAAGCAGGGGAAGGCTCTACCGTCAGCACGAGGCCAGTTTCAAGATTTCCGTAGGTTTCTTACCTCTCGGTTAGGAGGATTCCAAAGAGGAAGATTTGCTTCTAGGACCCAGGAATTTTGTGGGTTTCGAGGAGCAGGCAGAGGTTTCGCAGCCACCGCTGCAACGTCTGCTCGAAAGTCACAATGAAAGGAGGGGGACCAGGGTAGGAAGTCAAAAGATTGGAGGTCGACTTCGGGAGTTCCTTCCTGCCTGGGTCCAAATAACTTCCGACCAATGGGTGTTGGAAATAATACGCAAAGGTTATGCTCTCAAATTAGCTCGTCCCATACTAGATTCGTTCGTGCTTTCCCCTTGCAGAGGCCGGCAGAAAACATTGGCAGTGCGGCAAATGATGGATCATCTCTTGCAGCTGGGAGCTGTGGTGCCGGTACCTCCGGTGGAGTTCAGCGTCGGTCGTTACTCTATTTATTTTGTGGTGCCAAAGAAAGAAGGCTCACTCCGGCCAATACTGGATTTAAAAGGAGTGAATCGTCTGTGAGTGCCTCACTTCCGAATGGAAACCTTACATTCGATAATAGTGGCAGTTAGGCAGGGGGAATTTTTGACCGCCCTAGACCTGACCAAGGCATATTTGCACAACCCGATCAGGGAAGCTCATCAAAGGTTTCTGAGGTTCGCTCTACTGTGGGGGCATTACCAATTTTAGGCTTTGCCCTTCGGTCTAGCAATGGCTCCGCGTACCTTCACAAAAGTCATGGTGGTGGTCGCGGCGGCACTGAGGAAGGAAGGAATTTTGGTACACCCTTATCTAGACGATTGGTTGATTTGGGCAAAGTCCAAAGTCAAAAGTGCGCAGGTGACAGGCAAGGTGGTGAAGTTACTGCAGAGCCTCGGCTGGGTAGTCAATTTTGCCAAGAGCAGCTTAGTTCCGTTACAGGTCCTAGAGTACTTGGGAGTACACTTTGACACGCAGTGGGGAGCTGTGTTCCTGCCGGACTGCCGAGTGCAAGCTCTTCAATGATTAGTGCGCAGATTCATGTCCAATCCGGCGCCATCAGCGTGAACTTATCTTCGGGTGCTAGGTACCATGGCGGCAACCCTAGAGGTGGTGCCTTGGGCCAGAGCTCACATGCGCCCATTGCAGAGGTCATTGTTGCGACGCTGGTCTCATCAAAACGATGCTCTGAGCAAACGTCTCCCCTGCCCTCTTCGAGTCAGACGGTCTCTCCAGTGGTGGCTTTGTCCAGGGAATCTGGAGGCGGGCTTGCCCCTGGAGCAACCACAATGGCTTCTGGTGCTGACAGATGGGAGCTTCACCGGCTGGGGAGCACATTGCGGGGAGCTCTTCACTTAGGGGACTTGGAGCGAACAGGAGATCCAGTGGTCGATCAACTGTCTAGAGCTACGGGCGGTGGCTCTAGCACTTCAAGCATTCGAAGCCAAGGTAAAAGGTCGGGCGGTGCGAGTGCTGTCGGACAATTCCGCGATGGTGGCTTACATCAATCGACAGGGCAGAACAGGAAGTGCTGCCATGGAAGAGGAAGCAGAGGTGCTGTTCGTCTGGGTGGAGCCTTGACTCCGGGCGATCTCGGCGGCACACATCGCGGGAACGGACAATGTGATGGCAGATTTTCTCAGCAGAGTCTGGGTGGATGCCGGGGAGTGGGAGCTCCATCCGGATGTGTTTGCTCAGATAGTCCACATATGGGGTCCGCCGATCATGGATCTCATGGCGACATTTTACTCGGCCAAGGCGAATCACTTCTTCAGCTGAAGGCGAGAGAGGATATCGGAAGGGATCGATGCCCTGATGCAACGTTGGCTGGCGTCCGGTCTCCTCTGTCTTTCCTCCGTGGCCACTCATAGGACGAGTGGTTCAGTGCATCTAAGCTTATGCAGGCAGGGTGCTGCTAGTGGCACCAGACTGGCGGAGATGGCTGTGGTATGCCGATCTGGTCCGGTTCTCGACAGAGAGCCCTGGAGATTGCCGGTAACGGAGGATCTGTTGATGCAGATGCCTCAGGTGGATCGGTTCTCACTTATGGCTTGGCCATTGAAAGGGCGAGGTTAAGGAAAAAAGGTTATTCGGGAGCCATTATCATGACCTTGCTTCGGGCCAGGAAGCGGTCCACATCCCTAGCATATGTGCGAATATGGCGTATATTTGAGGACTGGTGTTCACGACAACAGGTTCGTGCTTCCACGGTTTTGGTGCCGTTGGTATTAAGTTTCTTACAGGACGGTTTTGATAAGGGTTTGGCGGCCAGCTCGTTAAGAGTCCAGCTGGCAGCTCTGGCTTGCTATAGAGGTAGGATTCAGGGAGTGTCCTTAGGCTCTCACGTTGATGTGGTGCGTTTTCTAAAAGCGATGTCTAGAATAAGGCCCTCTCGCAGAGTAGTGGTGCCTCCGTGGGACCTCAATCTGGTGTTAGGCGCATTAACTAGGGAACCCTTTGAGCTCTTGTCACAGGCTTCAGTCAAAGATTTGACCTTAAAAACAGTGTTTTTGGTAGCCATTTGTTTGGCTCGGCAAGTATCGAAGCTGCAGGCGTTGTCTTGCCGGGAGGCATTTTTGTCTTTTTCGAGAGAAAAGGTTGTGTTGCATCCAGTTCCATCATTTTTTGCCTAAGGTAATTTCGCATTTTCACGTGAATTAGTCAGTGTCGTTACCAGTATTGGCGGCTTCAGAAGGAAGCGTATCTGACCGTAGTCTGCGTTGATTGGATGTAAAGAGAGTTCTGCATCAATATTTGAAGATTTTAGAGTCCTTTCATAAGTCGGAACGTCTATTCGTTCTCTTTCGAGGCCCCCCCTTAAGGGTGAGGCAGCAGCTAAAGCTTCAATTTCCAGATGGGTCCGGGAAGCCATAGAGTCAGCGTATATCTTGCAAGGCCCTCCTGTGCCGGATGGCTTACGGGCTCATTCTTCTAGGGCGCAAGCAACTTCTTGGGTGGGCACAGTTTGGTTCCACCTGTGGAGATTTGCAGGGCAGCGACTTGGTCGTCACTCCATACTTTCAGCAAGCATTATCACCTGGATGTGCAGGTGGTGGGTGATGCCTGTTTTGGGGCGGCGGTACTGATATCCAGGTGGAAAGGTCCCTCCCAATGATTACTGCTCTGCTACATGGAGGACTGAACTGAAGGAACGATGAGGAAATAGAAATTACACTTACCTGGTAATTGTTGTTCCTTGAGGAACTCCAGTTCAGAACTCAATCCCGCCCAGGGGTGATCAATTCAGCAGGTGGCCGTCAGTTGGGGGGAAGCTTTTTTGATCCCAAGAGTGTAATAGTTTTGGATATGACGGAAATCGCAGTGTTTCTTCTCTCTGACCTTTCTATGGCTTCTTGCTTTCTTCCTGTCTGTCTTACTCTGATCTGGGGGGAAGAAGAAAGGACAGGAAGGAGGTTGTTGTTTTTCCCCTGTATTTTTAGGGGGCTTTAATTTTAGTTTTAAAAGTTAATGGTTAAGTTTAAAGTGGTAATTAATACTTTAGTTACTTATTTGTTGCTCCTTTGAGTCTTCTTTGTCAATAGTTCACTGGGGCTGATGGGAGAGACCAGCAGGATACATCCAGTGATGTCACAAATTTGACATGCCCAGTCTCCAAGTTGCAGGAGGAGGTGCACTACCCAGAGGTGGAGGACTGAACTGAAGTTCCTCAAGGAACAACAATTACCAGGTAAATGTAATTTCTATGTACTTGTGACCTAGATTGGCCACTGTTGGAAACAGGATATGGGCTTGATGGACCTTGGTCTGACCCAGTATGGCATATCTTACGTTCTTATGTTCTCCATACTCTGGATGGCTCTAAGTTTCGTTGTTGCAATGCCCTTCTATAATGACCTACTACTATCATTGCTAAAGCATCTTCCGCTTATAAAAAAATACAGCTGTGAAGCTGCTTGTCAATGCAAAATGCTTTGACCATGTCTCCTTCCCCACCTCCATTAAAAGCACAGCATATTTATCTTAGCTAATATGCAATTCCATCTCCAGCATGCAGAGCGTGGAGGAATACACAATCTCTTCCCCAGCATGTAGTGCGTGGTACGCCACTAAAACACCTTGCTGGCAAACAGATTGGTCCGTGTCATGCCAAAAGGCTCTGCTGGCAAACAGAACAGAATTTTCACTAAATTTCCACCAGATTGGTCCGTGTCATGCCACTAAAAAGCTCTGCTGACCCAAGCATGCCATTTTGAAGTGCTTCCTGAGTAGTACAGTACTCTGTAACTGTTTGTTTTGCTGTGTTGTGCATAAATATGGGTGGACAAAATGAGAAGAATGCTTACAGAAAGTGTTCCGCTGATTTCATTTGTATTTGTGTATGTATAGTAAAAGAAAGACAATAACGTTTGAAGTGAAACTAGATGATGTAAAGCTTTTTGAATGTAATGAAAAGAGCAAATGTTATTGTTTGTGCAACGGAAGTAAGGGACTCTGCGTTACATACCAGTAGAGGCAGTGCTGAAAACATTAAAGCAAGATGTCTTGGTGGAACAAGCTTGAGTGCTAGCAAATCTGTGAGATCACAGCCAAAAGAAGTTGAGGAGTTCGGTGGCTTCTAAGTGTACGGATAGTTGGTCAAACGAAAAAGCAGCCTGGGACAAGCTTTCTCACCATAAAAGAGAAAGCATTATTAATCTGTGAAGATCTTAAGGAAAAAGCTGAAAATTCTGCAATGTGTTTTTATTTTTTTGTGCCAGTAGTGGCTGGTTTGCTGGTTTTAAAAACTGCTATGCTTTTCATAATGTGAAATTATATGATGAAGGCAAGCTGCCAGCACAGACAAAGAAGCTGCAAAGTCGGTTCCTCCCATAATGAAAAAATTGATTGAGGAAGAAGGCTCTCGCAAAGCAGATTGGCTTTGAAGAAGAGGAGAGTGAGAATGTTGAAGAACTGCTTAAAAACCCATTGTGAAGATTTCTCTATAGCTGATCTACAATAACTTATTGCTGAAAGGGAAGTGCAAGTTGGAGAAGATGAAGTTCACAGTTTGCACCACGACAGCTTCCTACTTTTCTTCTGACTTCTGTCATGAGGGAAAGTGTGAAGCAGTTGCAGCTATTGGAAGCCAATGATTGCAATGCAGAGCACAGCACAATAGCTGTTAGTGGAATAAGGTCTCATTTGGCTCCCTATGAACAGCTTCTTTATGAAAAAGAAAAATGACAAAGCAGCAAAAGCAAGATGTCTGGTTTTTTTTGTCTTTTAGCCAACCCCAAACAGTCCAAGGACAATGAACCAAAGTCATCCACTTTTGCAACTACAACAGCACCTGAAAGTGGTGGTAGTGATTATGACAAACAGTCAGAAGACCGTGAGTTACAGCCATCTACTTCTGGCTTATCTGCAACCACCACTGGACCTGGAAGTGATGATGTGATGAACCTTTGTTCCTCAGCAACCTCAGAATTTAACGCAGTAAATGTAATATAGTAAACGCAACACTTTTTCAAGGTAAAGTGTTAAATTTACTGTATTTCATTATTTAGCTAATCCAGAGATATCAAGACAACTCTTCAGGTCGGCAAATTTCAAAAACTAAAATAAAACCATATAATGCCGCCCACCACAATCATAAACTTTTTCAATGTATATCTTCACACCACTACTTTACTCAAATTTCAAAAATCCAATGTGATTACATAGCTATATGAAAAGCATGAGATTATTTTTCATTCCTTCAAAAAAAACCTATTTCAAACATATTTTCCTTGGAAACTCACATATTCCCATAGCATCAGTTTCATCACATGGCCATAAAGATATTTATCAGTGTCCAGGGTGAAGTAATGAGAGGAGAGTTAATACAGAGTTTGTCTGAAGTTATACTGTAAGTTGATGTCCTAAAACTGGCTTATGCCTAAAGATTGAAAATTGGTTCTAGGACTATCCATATAGAATTCTTGGGTTATCTGGTGGACAAATGAGGGCCCTGAGTGGCAGATGGGAAGACTGAGTCATCTTTGAAGCCCATTAGCTTTGTTCCTGAGAAGATATAGAAGTATTTCCTGGGCTTGTCAACTTCTGTGATGGTTTGTTGAAGGGCTGCAATTACTGATTGCTACCACTTTCTGGGCAAGAAAGTGCTGAGAGTGTAGAAAAGCCTTCAATGCTGTTAAGCAGATACTGCCATCAGAAGCAGTTCTGGTAGACCTCAGTAAGAAGAAGCTGTTGATTTCATGTCTAATGTCATATCCTACAAATATAAACGCCAGCATTTCATCTTTTAAGTGAACAAAAATCCATTGTATCTTACAAAAATTATCTTAATAGTGTCTTGGTGGAACTGCTCAAATTGCTTTGACTTTTTACATTTTTTATGAAGATGTTAGTGGAATGCAAATTACTTCTTAAACAATTACATTTACAAATAAAGATGGGGGACAGAGAAAAGACAATAAGGATAAAATTATTAAAGATAAAGATACTAGAGGAGATTTTTTTTTAGACTGTAATTAATTAGACTGTTCTAATGAGAAGGCAGTGCTCTGCCGAGGCATTTTCTGAGGTTATTCACTCCTTAACAAATATCCAAGTAATGTGGAATAATGAAACAATGTAAGGGTAATAAAGAGGAAGACGAGCATCAATATTTGGAAAGGCTTAGAGAAGCTAGGAAAGTAGTCAGCAAAGCAAGGATACAAAAAGAAGAAGAAATAGCTAATGCAATAAAATGGGGGGACAAGACATTTTTCAGATATGTTAGCGAGAGGAGAAATGCAAAAATGGTATTGCCATACTTAAGGGTGAAAGGAAGAAATATGTAGAAGCTGATGAGGATAAAGCGGAATTGCTTAACAAATATTTTGTTCTGTGTTCACAGATGAAGGGCCAGGAGCAGGACCTGAGAAAACACCCACAAATAGGAATAGAAGTGAACGTGATCTTGAACGATTTTCAGTCGTGTGCACGAGGAACTAGCTAAACTAAAAGTAGACAAAGCGATGGGGCCGGATGGGATGCATCTGAGAGTATTGAAGGAACTTGGGGAAGTTCTAGTGGCTTCACTGTCTGACCTTTTCAATGCTTCTTTAGAGTCTAGAGTGGTTCCAGAGGACAGTAGAAAGGCACATGTGGTCCCTTTACATAAAAGCGAAAGTAAGGATGAGATGAAGAACTACAGGCCGATTAGTCTGACTTCTGTGATGAGTAAATTAATGGAGACGCTTCTAAAACAGAGGATATTGATGTTTCTAGAGTCCAGTGGATTGCAGGATCCGAGGCAGCATCGGTTTGCTAGAGGCAGGGGCGGCCCAAGGGGGGTGCGGGGCCATGTGCGGAGACTCGGTGCGGGGCCTCATTTGCATAAGGGGCCTCATTTGCATAAATATTTGCATAATGTTGCCATACACTAACTTTTAGTAAACATGCCTCTTCATGAGTGTATGGATAAAGAAAGACAAAGATTTCTACATTACTATAATCCAGTGCCAACCGCCAGGCACATTAGGAACTACTACAAACACTGCCCATTTAGAACCCATCCTACTTACTACACCCCTGGAAATCAACCCAATGGAAACTAGAGAAACATGATTCCCCAATACTATATCACCAACCAAACCACTTAAAAAACTAACCTCGGACTCCCAAGCCAACTACAACCCCCAGACTCAAATACCAATTTTTTTGTCGGATTGTTCACCGTGAGAAGAAACTTTTCCTCTCCTGAAGTGAACCCTCCTTTTTACTCAAAATGGAAACGGCTGTTCCTCAGCCAAGCCGACAAAATCAGCTCTTGCTGGTGTCAGCAAAAACTTTTTATCTAAAACTACAAAATGAGTCAATTTGATCTCCAACGGTCCTCAGGCTACAAAAATCAATGTCGCAGCTTCATAAGTCCCCCCTTAAAACATAAGAGATTTCAGAGGACTTAGCTGATATGGAGTGGATGCCACTTCACTCTGTCTATGGTAGTCTCCGAAACTCCCTCCTCTTGTCTTTAAGAATTCAGGGACTCTTGCATTAACCAACAGGTAATCTGCTCCACTCCAAAATACGAGGTTCAGGCGACACCGAAGGTGTTTCAAGCCGTCTGTTCTTCCACAGCTCTTCTTCAGGCAATGTGAACCCCGTAAGAATCACACCGTTTAAATTAGGTGATACAATGACGCCAAAGTTCAAAGGTCCACCACACAACAACTTTATTGAGCTCCTAAGTGCAACCCCCACCAGTCAATGTCAGCATTCATCCCATTCGGTATCATTGATTGCAAACGAAAAATCCACTGCTGTTCTTTAAAGTGCAAACGGGCCAAACGATCACCCCCTCGCAAGACCGGGGCCACCACATCTAAAACTCTCCACCGTAGATCTTTAAAATAGTGGTTCATTTGTTGACAATGTAAAACTCCCGGAGCCCCTTCTTGTCGCTTATCAATCCGCGATCTATGTTCCAATAAGCGTTTCTTGATCGGTCTAATGGTGCGACCCACATATTTGAGACCACAGGGGCAAAGCAACAAATACACCACAAAATCGGACTTGCAAGTGGAGTGTGCTGCAGAGCGATAGGTAAACCCTGTACTTAGGTCTTCCCAAACTTCCCCTTGGAGTGCTAGACCACAAAAATCGCACATCCCAAGAGCTGTGGAAGAACAGACGGCTTGAAACACCTTCGGTGTCGCCTGAACCTCGTATTTTGGAGTGGAGCAGATTACCTGTTGGTTAATGCAAGAGTCCCTGAATTCTTAAAGACAAGAGGAGGGAGTTTCGGAGACTACCATAGACAGAGTGAAGTGGCATCCACTCCATATCAGCTAAGTCCTCTGAAATCTCTTATGTTTTAAGGGGGGACTTATGAAGCTGCGACATTGATTTTTGTAGCCTGAGGACCGTTGGAGATCAAATTGACTCATTTTGTAGTTTTAGATAAAACGTTTTTGCTGACACCAGCAAGAGCTGATTTTGTAGGCTTGGCTGAGGAACAGCCGTTTCCATTTTGAGTAAAAAGGAGGGTTCACTTCAGGAGAGGAAAAGTTTCTTCTCACGGTGAACAATCCGACAAAAAAATTGGTATTTGAGTCTGGGGGTTGTAGTTGGCTTGGGAGTCCGAGGTTAGTTTTTTTAAGTGGTTTGGTTGGTGATATAGTATTGGGGAATCATGTTTTTCTAGTTTCCATTTAGAACCCATAGCAAACCCACCGTATCCTAACAGCATTACCAGGACTCATAAAGCACCATACCTTACCTATCAAAAGGCAACACTGCAAATATTAAACCAATACATTTCAGAGAATAACAATACATGACCTACTGGGGAAAGAGAACAAGTGTCAATGTCAAATAGGAATTACATAAACAGAATACCTCAGCTCAGTTACACATGCAGAACATAGACCATCACCAAACAAGGAATCAGAATTTAAAAACAGGAAGACAATAATTAAACTGGGAACCCTAAAAGCCAAACTTGGAATGTACAACAACAATGTAGAAATAAAACTATAAATTAATTTCCTCTTGTACTAAACAAAGCACAGACATTAATGATGCACATTTCCCAGAGCTGACATATTCCAGTTAATAAATTCAAAATAAAGAGATATCTTTGTACCTTTTGTGCATTTTTTTTTTAGTTGCAATTGTTCCAGCCACTCACTTCTGGTTTATTTGTGTCTTCTGCTATCTCTCCATCGTCTGCTGTCCATTTGTCCTTTCTTCTCTTCTAGTTTTTTTCCATTCTCTCTCTACATCTGCTTCAACATTATAATCTTTCTCCTTTTGCTCTTTCCTCATTCCTATGTCATCCACTCAAATTTTACCCCTCCATCCTCAATCCCCACTTAGTCTCCCTCCGGCCAATTGTACATTTTTCTTCCCTCCCACACAAAATATTTTTCCCCTCTCCATTTCACTCTCCCAGCCCCATCCCCTTCTAATCTCCCCCAACATAAGCTCTCTTTTAGTTCCAGCCCCACCCAGTATCCGCTCCCTTCTAGTCCCCCCATCAGCCCATTTCCAGTCCTGGCCCCCCATCAGTCCATTTCCAGTCCTAGCTCCCCCATCCATTTCCAGTCCTATCCGAGTCCCTTCATCAGCTCATTTCCAATACCAGCCTCCCATCAGCCCATTTCTAGTCCTTTCCTAGCCCCACCATCAGCCCATGTTAAATCCTAGCTCCCCTCCACTCAGCCCATTTCTAATCCAAGCCCCCCATGAGCCTACTTCCAGGTCTAGCCCCTCCATGAGTCCATTTCAATCCAAGCCCCCACCACAGCCCATTTCCAATCTTAGCTCCCCCCAACACCCAATTCCCAGTCCTATCCTAGCCCCTCCATCAGCCCATTTCCTGTCCTAGCTCCCTCCCCTAAGAGCCCATTCCAAGCCCCCCTTCCCATCAGCTATTTGCAGTTCAAGCCCCCTTCCACTCAGCCCATTTCCATTCCAAGCCCCGTCCCCATCAGCTATTTGCAGTTCAAGCCCCCTTCCACTCAGCCCATTTCCATTCCAAGCCCCGTCCCCATCAGCTGTTTGCAGTTCAAGCCCCCTTCCACTCAGCCCGTTTCCATTCCAAGCCCCCCTCCCCATCAGCTATTTGCAATTCAAGCCCCCTTCCACTCAGCCCATTTCCAGTCCTAGCAACCCCCCCAACCCATTACCAGTCCTAGCAACCCCCCCAACCCATTACCAGTCCTAGCCCCCCATAGCCCACTCCCAGTGCTAATCCCACCAGCCCATTTCCAGTCCTAATCCCCCATCACCCAATTTTTAGTTTAAGCCCCCCCCATAGCCCATTACCAGTCCTAACCTCCCCATCAGCCCACTCCCAGTCCTAATCCCACCAGCCCATTTCCAGTCCTAATCCCCCATCACCCAATTTTTAGTTTAAGCCCCCCAGAGCCCATTATCAGTCCTAACCCCCATCATCCCACTTCCAGTCCTAATCCCACCAGCCCATTTCCAGTCCTAATCCCCCATCACCCAATTTTTAGTTTAAGCCCCCCCCAGCGCCCATCACCACTCCTAACCCCCCCCAGCGCCCATCACCACTCCTAACCCCCCCCAGCGCCCATCACCCATCACCCATCACCACTCCTAACCCCCCCAGCCCAGCCCAGCCCAGGGAAAATTTAAAATAAAAAAAAGCTGTCTGCTGCCACTTCCGTGGCCGCCGCGGCAGAATCGAGTGTGCCGCGGGGCCCCCCCCTGTGCCCGGCAGAGCCTGCCCTCCCCGGTATCAGCTCTCTCCAGCTGCAGTCACACGCGCCGGCTTTCAGAGCGCGGAGGGACTAGTTTCCCTTTCGCGGCTCTGTTAAGCCCGCGGGGGCTGATGGGAAGTTCCCATCAGCCTCCGCGGGCTTAACAGAGCAGTGAGGGAGAAACTCTCCTCTCGCGCTCTGAAACCGGCGCGTGTGACTGCAGCTGGAGAGAGCTGATACCGGGGAGGGCAGGCTCTGCCAGGCACAGGGGGGGCCCCGCGGCACACTCGATTCTGCCGCGGCGGCCCCGGAAGCGGCAGCAGACAGCTTTTTTAAATTTTTTAAAATTTTACTTTTGGATCAGAATGTTTTTTGCGCGGGGCCCCCTGAAACGCGGGGCCCTGTGCAGAAAACATTCTCGCTCAATGGACGGGCCAGCCCTGGCTAGAGGCACATCTTGTCAGACCAATCTTGTCAGACAAATCTTTGACTGGATGACCAGAGAAATGGACCGAGGGAGAGCCCTAGATGTGGTGTACTTTGATTTCAGTAAAGCTTTTAACACTGTTCCGCACAGGCGACTTATAAATAAAATCAGCACCCTAGGGATGGATCCTAAAGTAACTGACCTGGTTAGAAATTGGTTGAGTGGGAGGCGACAAAGGGTACAGGTAAATAGAGCTCACTCTGAGGAGAAGGATGTTAACAGTGGTGTGCCACAGGGATCTGTCCTTGGTCCGATTCTATTTAACATTTTTGTTTGTAATATTGCAGAAGGGCTGTCGAGTAAGGTTTGCCTCTTTACGAATGATACCAAATCTGTATTAGAGTAGACATCCAGGAAGGAGTAGATAACATGAGGAGGGATCTAGCTAAGCTTGAAGAATGGTTGAGAATTTGGCAGCTGAGATTTAATGCTAAAAAATGCAGAGTGATGCATTTGGGCAGCAAAATTCCAAGGGAGCGGTACGGTGTAGGAGGCAAAGTACTTCTGTCCACAAAAGAAGAGCGGGACCTAGGCATGATAGTTTCTGATGATCTTAAGGTGGCTAAACAGGTAGAAAAGTCATTGGCAAAAGCCAGAAGGATGCTTGGGTGCATAGGGAGAGGAATGGCCAAAAGAAAAAAGGAGGTGATAATGCCTCTGTATAAGTCTCGTGCTACCTCATTTGGAGTATTGTGAGCAGTTCTGGAAATCACACCTTCAAAAGGATATAAACAGGATGGAGTCAGTGCAGAGGGTGGCTTTCAAAATGGTCAGTGGTCTTTGTTATAAACCATATGGGGACAGCCTTAAAGATCTCAATATGAGATTTAGAGGAAATGCAGGCTAGAGGAGATATGATAGAGATGTTTAAATACTTCCATGACATAAATGCACAGGAGGAGAGCCTCTTTCAATTGAATGTAAGCTCTGCAATGAGGGGACACAGGATAAGGGTGAAAGGGGATAGACTCGCTAATAGTATGTGGAAATATTTCCTTATGGAAAAGTGGTAGATGCGTGGAATAGTCTCCCAGTGGAGGTAGTAGAGACGAGGACAGTATCTGAATTCAAGATAGCATGGGACAAAAAGAGAAGATTTCTAAAGGGGGAAAAAAAGGGACTATAGTAGTTGATATGGAAGGGCAGACTATATAGGCCATATGGTCTTTTTCTGCCATCATCTTTCTAAGTGGAGTTCATGAAATTGATCAAAAAAGGAGTACAGAATGAAGCACATTTTTCATATTTGTGTGGTACATTTGTTCGAGGGGTGTGCATGAGTTGGAACATAAGATATTCCATACTTGGTCAGACCAAGAGTCCATCAAGTCCAGTGTCCTGTTTCCAAAAGTGACCATTCCAGGTCTAAAATACCTGTTGGGTTCCCAATCGTAGGTAACCAAACAGAGCAACAAAGTACCTGCAGACTGTAGACGGACCAAAGGAAGCGGGTACAAAGGACTGGCAGATATCAAATTTCAGGTTTCAAAGACCCCTTTTATTGACCCCTACGCGTTTCGGCCCACAGGCCGCCTTCAGGGGGATTTTGAGGAGACAAACCTCAAAGAGCGAACAATAATAATAACAATCATAAAACATACAAAAACATATTAAAATATTAAAAATCATATATAGGTGATTAATAAACACATGAACAGGTTGAAAAACCGTAACCTTTTAAGCCTTTCCTCATAGGGATATAATATGCATTTGGTTTGTTACTGTGCCTTAAAAGCTGAGTGCACGCTAAATTGTGTACTAATTGGCTGATCATGCCTTAGTTCGTCTGTTAGTGTGTGGTAAATCAATTTAGTGTGTAACAAAAATTCCTTATTAAAATGAATGTGTGAAACTAACAAAAGAAAACCCCAAAAATGGGAAACTTTCATGGGGAAAAAACCTTTCCTTGCCTGTCACATTGCTAATTTATTCCACGGCCATCACATGGTTTCCATGTGATTCCGTTCTCTCATGTATTAGCTTTTGTTTTGATCACTATGCACACATTCTTGTGCTTGTATTTCCTTATCTGTGTGTCTTAATGAAAGGCTTGCAGCACGCCCATACTTTTGTATTTACATGAACATGTAATGTGGAAATAAAAAGTGGTTTAGCAATCCTTGCCTCTACTAAATATAAAGGTGGCGTTGGGCTGAAAAAAAAAAAGCTGAGCAAGAACACTGTGTACAGATGAGTAACGATCTGCAGTAGAACAATACAGTTAGTTCCATTACTGAGGAGTGAGAGGCATATATCATTTGTAGAGTCAAAAGTGCATTTTAGGCAGTTTTCCTTCAGGTGGAGATTTACTGTTTTATTGTTTTGTCTTACCATGTGATTTTTATTACCACAGCTAGCTACCATAAGTATTTAGCATATCTAGCTTGTTTACCAGTGTTCCTTCATGCACTTCATGTTGAAGTGCTCCCAGCACATCTACAAAAGCATTAGTTGAAGCAGCGGAGAAGAAAGTCAGTGGCCCAGGATCCTTTTGGTTCCTCTGTAATGGAAAACAGAATATTTTTAAAATGAAGGAGCTGCAAAATTATAGCTTATATAACCAGCTATATACTAATTCATAAAAGCTTTTGAGGCAGACACATGATGTGTCTGATGGCAAAAGAAAATTTGATTGCCATGTTTTCCAAATGAATTTTGCTTGAATTCCATATTTCCACACCTGAGTGTGGGGAAATGATTGACAATTGTGAGTTATGCCTTCCCAGCCTTTGGCCCAAGTAGTTAGACTAACAGATTAATTTGCCGCTGCTGCATCTATCTCAAAACCTGTCCATGGAACTTTTGGAAGAGTAGCATGGAAGGTGGGAGGTTGCATTTTCCTGAGCTTAAAACAATCCTTAAGTCCTGATGGATGTCTAGATAGATTTCCCTGGATCTCACTAATGATGGTTTCACTGTTGCAAGATGCCTGCAGTGACACCTAAATATCCCTTCTGGAGGGGGCTGTCATCAAAAACAGATGGAGAGTGCCAGCAAGATGTCAGTATCACCCGTATCAGTTGGGCAGAATGTCCATACCATGAGGTTTGGAGCTGAAAGTATGCAGTTGCAGTTTCCATTGACTTGAATGTAGCTGTATGAAGAGACAAAGAATCACGAAGGAAGCTGCAGGACCATTGTCTGTCTGGCGATACTCCTGAGGTGTTTATAGCACATTGGAGACGATTTCTTTGGAAAATATTTGTCAGGTAAGAAATCAGATGAACTTGACATACTGGTTGTGTGTCTCAGCTTTGTAAATTTACAGCAGAGGCAAATGCAAAATTAACTTCTCAAGGTTTGTTGGTTGAGAAGCAACAGGTTCATTTAACTAGGAAGCCCTTTTACTGAAGTGCGTTAGGGTTTTGCACTTCATGTATGTTTAGTATGAAAACGAACACATGTTAAGCGCAAAATCTCCATTGTAACTGTCAGGCAAAACCAGCAGTTAATGAGCAAATGCATACCCAAACGCTTGGTGCTATTACTGTGGATGCACTTACCTCCACCAATATACTCGTCATGCCCATTGTCGGCTCTTAACCGGCACATTGGTCACCCTAAGCATAATTGGCAGTCAGTTTGAAAATTGGCTTGCATTAATTGTCATGCCCCCACCATAAATGTTACTGCAGGCCCCATCATGCAGTTAACGCATGCACTTTAATAAAAGGGCCTCTAAATGTTCCTGTAGAAGTTTGGAAGTCGCTAAAGATTTTTTTTATAGTTGGGGAAAACATTGACATTGCTTTGAGATTGGGATCTCCATTTCACTAATTTTACTCAAATGAAACCCATGGTGCCTAGTATATTGAATAAGTATTGGGGAGAGGTCTGGAAAATTCTATCAGACTCACTTCCACCAAATACTAGAATTTTTTTATACACCTATGATTGTATGGTATCTTGAGGATGAATGTTTTTCTACAGGCTTAGAGCAGAAAGAGTAGAGTCAGGGAGAGTGACAGACATGCATGACATTCTTTGTGCCTACACAGTGTGTAGAGTATTGATTGTGTCAAGCTGCAAGGTGCTGCTGTTTAAAACAGTTTTCTTCTGGTGTTTTTTGCAGGGTTTCAGGAAACCCCTGAAGCAGGGAACTTACACATCAGAGATATGTTGATTAAAAGAATATTCTGTCTAAAGAGTTAGAAGTTGAAGACTGATAAGAAAGGAAGAGGGCCCTGGCAAATGTGGTGTGGGTATCTGTCCAGCTGGGTACTTGTGGGTTTTCGTAAGGGATATACCTGTAGGTTGGCTACCTTGTTATGCCTAGTTTCTGGTTTTCAGTTGTGCTTAAAAAGGTACTAGCAGCTGCAAGTTTAGACTCAAAAACATTTTTAACACCCTAGTCACAACTATTCATAGGATCACCAGAAGTCAACATTGACTCGGCGACACACAACAGTTTAGGATGATGATAGCGACATGTTAAGCTAGCAGAGGGCAACCATAAGATTAACTGGAGAGATGAACTTTGAACAGATTCGGAAGCTACATTAGATTCCACATAAACAGGAAAACCTCTCTGTGGCTGAACGCTGTGACATCAAGGACCTTGAACAGGAAGGTGTATATAAGTATCTCTGAGTAGAGGAAGGACCTAAACTCAAGGAGATAATATTGAGAGAAAAGATCAGTAAAGAATACTACAGGTGATTAAAATCATTATTGAAATGTGCCTTAGGATCACGGAATAAGATACAAGCCATCAATCAGCTGGTAGTTCCTATACTTTCATAAAGCATTGGGACTGTGGAATAGCCTCTTAAAGATCTTGAAAAACTGGATGTGCAAACACGAAAACCCATGTCCATGAAGTAATTTGCAAGAACCAATGTATGCCAAGACTGTACACTCAATCCTCTGTATTCACGGGGGATTGCTGTCATCCAGGATAGATTCTCAGAAAACGCTACAAATACTGAAAACCGAACCACATGAAATACCTATCAACATAAAACACATTGTAGGAAACGGTCTACTTATGATGGGAGATGGCGCTGGGGATGCACAATCGTGTCTGCTGGGATGCTGGACATCCTCTTATAGTGGCTGGTCTACCTACAGAGGCCATTATCCTCAAGGGGGAGAGGGGACCCCAAGCTCAAAATAACCAAGGAGAGGTTGCTGTCATCCAGGATAGGTTCTCAGAAAATGCTACGAATACTGAAAACCGAACCATATGAAATACCTATCAACATAGTAACATAGTAAATGACGGCAGCTAAAGACCAGTATGGTCCATCTAGTCTGCCCAGTAAGATGGCAAGAGTAAGTGCACCTGACGCTCCATGCAGGTCTCCCCTCTCCATGTCTTTGTTTAGGGGTGAACCCACCGCTCTGTGTAGTACACCCCTGTTTGTTGAGAAATTAGATAGTTACATTTTTTTTATTTTATCCTGTTGCTGTAAAGGGATCTACTGTGTCTGTTCCATGCCATTTTGAATTCTGTCACTGTATTTTCCCCCACCACTTCCATTGGGAGGGCATAAAACACATTGTAGGAAACAGTCTACTTATGATGGGAGATGGCGCTGGGGATGCACAATCATATCTGCTGGGAGAGGTTGCTGTCATCCAGGATGCTTTCTTTGGATTTGGGAGAGCTATTCGCGGACATACGCACTAATTTAGATTCTCAGCATACAACCTCAGGGTGGGTCCAGCAAGGAGAGGCTGTGTCCAATGCAAGGTGGATGAAATGGTGAATGATAAAAAAAAAAGTGTTGTATTGTGCACAGATGTCATCCAGGATGCTTTCTTTGGATTTGGGAGGGCACTCCGGAGGACGGTTTGGCCAGAGTGTGTCATAAAATAACCAAGGAGAGTTTGCTGCCATGGGAGGTGGATGAGATAGTGAATGATTAAAAAAAAGTGTTGTGCACAGATGTCCTCCTGGTTTTGTTTGGAAACCTCTTGACCTTGGCTGCCCTCAAAATAACCAAGGGAGAGGTTGCTGCCATTCTATGGAGTGGATAATGGACATTGTGAGATGGACAGCAGCTTAAGATCTGCAACATCAGCTGCCGCCTCCTCTGTAATGAGCTCTGCATCACTGGTTGAAAGTGTGAGAGATTCTGTTGGCCGTACTGGCTTGAAGTACTGAGTCAGAATGCTTTATTTGGATTTCCATCTCAAGTGTTTCAGCGTCTCAATGTAGGGAAGAAATGTGGCGTTGAGTTTCCTTTTGAACTTCAGGCTGTGTTCCTCTATCTCCTTTGCTAGCTATTCTACCATTGATGCTCATCTCTAAATTTTAGCTATCATGAGAGGCACAATCTTTGGAGTTGATTGCAGTTCATTCTTGTCATCCTTATCACTGTCCTTAATGCCCTGCTGAGCCATCATATCCAATTCTTCATTGGTGAGCTCTATTGCACGTTCAGTTAGAATGCCTCCTCTTGGATATCTTTGAAACATTTGCCACCAATCCTATGATTGCATGTACATTGTTTACATGTTTGTGGACACCACAAAAGCTTTCAAAATTTGTAGCACACTCTGGCCAAACCTTCTTCCAGCAGTTATTTATTGTAGCCTGAGATGCATTTCACCATGCTATTTCAACATAGTCAATAACATCACGAATCGTGACAGATTTCCAGAAGTCCTCCATCGTGGTTTCTGGGTTCGCATCCAAAGTGTTGCATGCATTGCAGTAGAGCTCCTGCATATAGTGGCTTTTAAAAGCCTTTATGATTCCCTGATCTAATGGTTGGATTACAGAAGTGGTGTTTGGGGGGGATGAAAATGACTTTGGTGTTTGGGTGTGCATTTTCCAGCTCCTCTCGAATGTGAATCGGTGCTTTGTCTAACATCAAAAATACGTTGAGCGCAAGGTTTTTGCCATCAAGGTATTGCTTTACTTCTGGGATTAAGCAGTTGAACCAATCCCAGAATATTTCAGATGTCATCAAAGCTTTCTGGTTCCTTCTCTAATGCACCAGCATGTGGTTCGCATTTTTTCCTTTGAGTGCACGAGGATTTTGGGCTCTGTGCACCATCAAAGGCTTGCACTTGAAGCCACCTCTAGCATTTGCACAGAAAAGCAGTATAAACAATCCTTAAATGCATTAAAGCCAGACGCTTTGGAGACAGTTTTTGAAATACAGGTACGTTTTCCTGTCTGCTTGTAGAATAAGCCTGTCTCATCAGCATTGAATACTTGCTCAGGTACATATCCGTCGTTCTTCATGAGTTCAAGGAGATATTTCTGAAATGCTAGAGCAACTTCCACATCTGCAGTACCTGCTTCACCAATAGGTTTGACATTTTTTAGGCTGTATCTATTTTTGAAGTAAACAAGCCACCTATGCCTAGTCGAGAAGGTTTTCACGTTATCTTGATTCTTTGTGACAAGTTCATAGATCTGCCTTGCTTTAAGTTGTATTGTGGTGGTGGTCACAACACCTTTTTTAACATTCACCATCTCATTGATCCACAAATGTTTTTCCATTTTTTCCATGGCCTCATCACGAAGCACTGAAGTGATTTTTGCCCTTTCTGCTGCAGATTCACGTACAGATTTACGAATCTCTTCCTCCTTATGGCGGATTGCCCAAATTGTGAATTCGTTCACTCTGAAATCGTGGCCTACCTATACCAGATCACTATCAAATTTTATGAACCCAAAACGGTGATCAATATACTAAGGTAATAAAGAAACAGATCCCGTGAATCCCTCAACAAACTTATAATTTTTTTGTCGGACATAAATCGTGCAGGGCAGGCATTGCAAAACCGTGCCCCAATACACAATACATATCCCTTTTATTCAAACCAATAGGTTATTCAAAATAAAACTTCTCAGAAAACCAAATCCAAGTTAGTAGAAACGGCACTTATCTGAAAAACCATGCGCGACGTGCACGTTTCGGGGGGTAAACACCCTGTATCAAGCGCTCTCAGATCCACTTGTACAAAACTTTCCAAAGGTGGTTGAGAGGTGGCTTGGAAAGTTTTGTACAAGTGGATCTGAGAGCGCTTGATACAGGGGTTTACCCCCCGAAACGTGCACGTCGCGCATGGTTTTTCAGATAAGTGCCGTTTCTACTAACTTGGATTTGGTTTTCTGAGAAGTTTTATTTTGAATAACCTATTGGTTTGAATAAAAGGGATATGTATTGTGTATTGGGGCACGGTTTTGCAATGCCTGCCCTGCACGATTTATGTCCGACAAAAAAATTATAAGTTTGTTGAGGGATTCACGGGATCTGTTTCTTTATTACCTTTCTTTACTACCTATACCAGAGACACCCCGGAGTGAAGTTTATCTAGCACACAAACTTTATCACTGAAGCTCTTAACAGCCTTCTTTCGCTTTGGCCCACTTTTGTTACCACTTGCACTATGCTTGGATGCCATACTGTAATACCCAATATTCAATTGTGTGTTTAGTAGCTGACCTGTTTCAGAGTTTAATTCAGTACTGTATTCAGTTGTTCATTTTGGTAAGCTGTTTCAGAATCAAGAGTAAATGATAGCTGCCTAAGATTTGTGCTCCTATCTGTGTGCCTAATACAGCTGCGATTTTTGAAAGTGCCCAGTAATATCAAAGAAAATTCATTTAGGAAGGAGGGCTGTACAGTACTTATCTCAATATAGCCTGTATAGCTGTAACTATTATTCTTGTGTCCACTGCTGAAAACCAAAGTACAGTACTCAAGGGCAGCCCAAGGGGGGTGCGGGGCCATGTGCGGAGACTTGGTGCGGGGCCTCATTTGCATAAGGAGCCTCATTTGTATAAATATTTGCATATTGTTACCATACACTAACTTTTAGTAAACATGCCTCTTAATGAGTGTATTAATAAAGAAAGACTAAAAGATTTCTACATTACTATAATCCAGTGCCAACCGCCAGGCACATTAGGAACTACTACAAACACTGCCCATTTAGAACCCATAGCAAACCCACCGTATCGTAACAGCACTACCAGGACTTACAAAGTACCAGACCCTACCTATCAAAAGGCAACACTGCAAATATTAAACCAATACATTTCAGAGAATAACAATACATGACCTTATGGGGAAAGAGAACAAGGGCAATGTCAAATAGCAACTGCATAAACAGAATACCTCAGCTCAGTTACACATGCAGAACATAGACCATCACCAAACAAGGAATCACAATTTAGAAACAGGAAGACAATAATTAAACTGGGAACCCCAAAAGCCAAACTTTTAATGTACAACAACACTGTAGAAATAAAACTATAAATTAATTTCCTCTTCTACTAAACAAAGCACAGACGTTAATGATGCACATTTCCCAGAGCTGACATATTCCAATTAATAAATTGAAAATAGAGAGATCTTTCTACCTTTTTGTGCATTTTCTTTCAGTTGCAATTGCTCCAGCCACTTTCTTCTGGTTTCTTCGTGTCTTCTGCTAACTCTCCATCATCTGCTGTCCATTTGTCCTTTCTTCTCTCTTCTAGTTTTTTTTCCATTCTCTCTCTACATCTGCTTTAACATACTAATCTTTCTCCTTTTGCTATTTCCTCATTCCTATTTCGTCCACTCAAATTTTACCCCTCCATCTTCAATCCCCACATACTCTTCCAATACCCAGCCAATTGTAGATTTTTCTTCCCTCCCACACAAAATATTTTTCCCCTCTCCATTTCACTCTCCCAGCCCCATCCCATTCTAATCCTTCTCCAAAATCAGCTCCCTTCTAGTCCCAGCCCCATCCAGCATCGCTCCCTTCTAGTCCCCGCATCAGCCCATTTCCAGTCCTAGCCCCCCCCATCAGCCCATTTCCAGTCCTAGCCCCCCCCATCAGCCCATTTCCTGTCCTAGCTCCCCCCCACTCAGCCCATTTCCAGTCCTAGCTCCCTCCCCTCACAGCCCATTTCCATTCCAAGCCCCCATCCCCATCAGCTATTTGCAGTTCAAGCCTCCCCTTCCACTCAGTCCATTTCCAGTCCTAGCAACCCCCCAACCCATTACCAGTCCTAACCCCCCCATCAGCCCACAGCACATTACCAGTCCTAACCCCCTCAGCCCACCTCAAGTCCTAACCCCCCATCAGCCCATTACCAGTCCTAGCCCCCCCATAGCCCATTATCAGTCCTAACCCCCCCATCAGCCCACAGCACATTATTAGTCCTAACCCCATCAGCCCACCTCAAGTCCTAAACCCCCCTCCAGCCCATTACCAGTCCTAACCCCCCTCCCTCCCATCAGCCCAGGGAAAATTAAAACTTAAAAAAAAAGCTGGCTGCCGCCGCCACCGCAGAAGCAGCAGAATCGAGTGTCCCGCAGGGCCCCCTGCCCGGCAGAGCGCTCCCTCCCTCCCTGCCTGCTTGCTTGCATCAGTCCCTCTCCGCTTCAGCTTAGAGCCGCGAAGGGAGAGCTTCTCCCTCACAACTCTTTAAGCCCGCTGGGGCTTATGGGAAATTTCCCATCTGCCCCGGTAGGCTTAACAGAGTCTCGAGGGAGAAGCTCTCCCTTTGCGGCTCTGAAAGCCGAAGCAGAGAGGTTCTGAGGCAAGTAAGCAGGGAGGGAGTGCTCTGCCGGGCAGGGGGGCCCTGCGGGACACTCGATTCTGCTGCTGCCGTGGCGGCGGCAGCAGCCAACTTTTTTTTTTTAAATTTACTTTTAAAGCGGAATGTTCTTTGCGCGGGGCCCCCTGAAACGCAGGGCCCTGTGCAAAAAACATTCTCGCTCAATGGACGGGCCGGCCCTGACAGTACTTCCTTGAAGATCCGCGAGGGCATGGAAGCAGCATCGCCTAGCTGGACCCTGCCCCGAGGCTGCGCACCGAGAATCTTATCTCAATATAGCCTGTTTAATTGTAACCATTATTCTTGTGTCCACTGCTGAAAACCACAGTATGGTACTTTCTTGAAGATTTGCAAGGGCATGGGAACAGCATAGCCTTGCTGGACCCCACCCCAAGGCTGCATACCGAGAATCTAAACAAGTGCACATGGCTGCATGTCCACGAATAGCCAAGATGTGCCCACGAATACTGAAAATCAGATCACTGTTTATTTGCCACGATAAGTGAATCCACGAAAACAGAATACACTAATACCGAGGATTGTGTGTACATCCCTAGAGCTGAAGAAGAGCTAGGACTCATAAAGATTGATTATACATACAGAGCTACTATAATAGGCCTCCAGGCTTACTTAACTGCATCATTGGATCCAAATACGCAAAAAGTGCTGAAATATTAAAGTTAGCATCCAGAATCTGTCTCCATCATCAAACTTGGACAAGTGTTCTGACGACTAGAAGGAATGAGTGAGAATTCACAAGCATACACACGGAAAGAAGTAACAGAATTTGCAGAACAAGAGAAAAAAACTCTTCAAAGAATTAAATCAACAAACAAGGAAAAACAAGTGGTAAATGCACAAATACAGTGGGAAATACAGAGTGTTACTCCAGGAACCCTTTGTCGATCAAGGATGAGAGGTTGACAGTTGCAGCCCAGGACAGCGGCTTATAGACGAGGTGGCTTACAGTGAGCATTGAAAAAACTGGCAAAGCAGACATATGTCGATTCTGTGGGAAAGAGCTGGAAATGGTGACTCACCTCGTAGCTCGCTGTGAAGTTCTGATGGCAGAAAATTTCTATACAGAAAGGCACAAAGTCGCATGCCTTATCCATTGGAAACTCTGTAAGCACTATAACATCACTGTGTCTGAAAAGCACTGGGATCATGACCCTAAAAGAATTACCGAGAGTGAAGAGGTTATGATCACCTGGGATACTCCCATTCCGACCGATAAAAAGCTGGATGCGAGGAAGCCGGATATAGTGGTCAGGGAGAAAACCATCAGAACAGCATTGATTATAGAGATATCTGTTCCAAGCGGCTACTCTGTGATCACGTTGAGAGGGAGAAAATCTTCAAGTATCAAGAAATGCAGTTAGTTGTTTACTCCTTCAAAAAGTACAAAGACTAGGGGACATGGAATGAAGCTACAAAGGAGTACATTTAAGATTAATCAGAGAAAATATTTTTTCATTCAACTCATAATTAAGTTCTAAAATTTGTGGCTGGAGGCTTAGTGTAGCTGGTTTAAAAAAAGGTGGGCAAGTTACTGGAGGAAAAGTTCATAAACCATTAATAAAGTAAATTATGGGAAATCCACTGCTTATCTTTGCGATAAGTAGCATGGCATCTGTCTACCTTTTGGGATCCTGCCAAGTATTTGTGACTTCTGTTGACTACTATAGGAAACAGGATATTGGGCCTGATGGCCCTTTGGTCTTACCCAGTATGATAAATCTTACGTTTTTATGTATCTGTTTGCAGATTTAGCCCCTGGAAACCATATTGAAGTGTGTGTGTGTGTGTGTTGTGGGGGGGGGATGGGGGGGGGGGTTAAGTGGTTGCACGTTGCAGCTCACTCAAGTCTTAACAAAGAAATTTCCTGATTTTCCTCCCCCTCCCTCCACCCCTTATACATATGATCCTTTACTCCTGTGGGAAGTTCTGCAGAAACATTTTGAAAATTCTGCACACAGTATTTTAAAATTCTGCATGCTTTATTAATTTTTTTTGTTCGGAATTCCACCATCACAAGGGCTAACTCCTCCCCTAGAGCTGAAATTCCCACTGCCTTTTCCCTCTTCAGGCTCTCTTGCTCTTTCTTTCACTTGCTCCAACTACAGTTCTTGCCCCAAATCCCAAGCCTTCCCTGCCCTCCCTAATGTTCTCTCTAACGGCTAGGAAAACCCCTAATTCTCTCTGTCCAAGGTCTACCCCCATGCACATACCCCAACCCATCCTTTATCCCCCTCCCCATTCATCTACCCTTATCTCTTCCTTCCTTCCTAGGCATATAGTTTCACCTATCTTTCTCCCCACACCCCCAGGCACACATCACACCTCACCATCATTCTCCCCCACCCCCACGCATGCTTGCCTTTTATACTTCCCCCACCACCAGACACATTTCCACTCGCCTCATTGTTTCTCCCCTCTCCTATGGTAGACACCCAAACTTGCTCTTTCACCACCCTCATTGCACATCCACCCCCAATAGCTTCTTTCAGTGCACATGCACAACAGATTTCTAATATGTTATATATATAGTGTGGGATCTGAGAGGGTGAAGAATAGAGTGCGAAATAAGAAAGGAAAATCAACCATTTGGAGAACAGCAAAAACTCAGGCCTAGTTCATCCTTTCCCATCTTCCCACAATACTTACCACAGCTTGCTGCTTTCTCTGTCCCAATTGAGTGGTAAGAGACTACCGCAGCCATAGCCATCAGTAGCTGTACATCGGGCTGCAGCTGCCAAAAGCTGCACATGGGCTGCGGCTTTCTCCTCTGACATCCGAGGCCCGACTACTCATTTGAACCACATGAGCCTTCATACAGCTGTGTTGTTCAATTGAATAGTCTGGCCCAGGATGGTAGAAGAGGAAGACATGGCCAGATGTGCAAACCATCGTCAATTCCTCATGATTTCTGTGGGGAGGGGAGAGAGCTTGGGAGTTGCCGGTGTTGCCTGTGCAGAATTCTGCATTGTGCAGTTGTGCAGAATTCTCCCAGGTGTAATCCTTCTACCATTCATAGCTTTCTCAATCCCCAGAATTGTCAACTTATCCCATGTCAACTGAACAGGCTGATTCAATTCTAGTTTTGCCACACTGAATGCATGTATCCGTGATTCTGATGAATGGGGCAATTAGAACTATAGCTCTATTTTATTTATTTATTTAACAGGTTTTTTTTTAATACCGCTTTATCGTTTTAGTCAAAGCAGAGTTTACATTGTAATTTAAACTTGGTAATGTACATTAAACAGGGACATTGATAACTTGGTTTTATTCTGAGGCAAAGGAGGATTAGGCGACTTGTCCAAGCCAGTGCTCTAACCACAAGGCTACTCCTCTACTCCGATCTATGTATATTTGTAGGGGGTTGATTGAATTCAGAAGAGTGGGATATTTGCTATGGCAGGAAGGTGATTGTCTGCAGAGATGGAGATATTTGTTGTGTGGGTTGTGACTGAATGCAGGACGGTTTGCTTGGGGTGACAGAGGTCAAGAGAGGTTTGCTGAGGCAGGGAAATGGGATAATTGAGATCAAGGGCGGATGCTGGAGGATGGAGTCCAGAGAGAAGGCAGAGTGTGTGTGTGTGTGTAGAAATCCAAAGGATCAGTATACGATAGGGGGCAAGAGGCTGGTGTGTATGAATAGCAGGACCTTGGGCTGATAGTGTCTGAGCATCTCAAGGTGTCAAAGCAATGTGACACATGGTGGCCAGAACCAGTAAGATGCTAGGCTGCATATGGAGAGGAATAGCCAGCAGAAAGGAGGAGATATTCGTGCACATCACCTGGAATATTGTGTTCCGTTTTGGAGGCTGTATCTTACAAAGGATATAAAAAGAACTTGAAATGGTTTAGAGGAAGACGACCAAAATGATATGGGGCCTGCACCAGAAGACTTATGAGAAGAGACTTGAAGATCTTAATATGAATGCCCTAGAGGAGAAGAGGGATGGGGGGGGGGGGGGGACATAGACGCATAGAAACATGATGGCAGAAAAAGACCATACGGCATATCCAGTCCGCCCTTCCATACCAACTACTATAGTCTCTTTTTTTCCCTTAGAGATCTTCTGTGCTTGTCCCATGCTTTCTTGAATTCAGATACCGTCTTTATCTCTACTACCTCCACTAGGAGACTATTCCACACACCTACCACTTTCTGTAAAGAAATATTTCCTCATATTACTCCTAAATCTGTCCCCTTTACCTTCATCCTATGCCTCCTCGTCTAACAAATGCATAGTCTAAACCTATAGGTGCCTATTTTTGGCACCTAGACATTTAAATTAGGCACCTACTTCTATGCATGTCCGTGTGCCTGTATTCAGCGGTGCTACCATAACGCTTAGCACTGTTGAATATTGGCATAAAGTGAAACATCTTGTTTCACTTTCTGCTCCAACTGTCCTATTGAAAATAGGTTCCATAATATACAAAGGATAAAATAAAATACATCAAGTATTACAAAGGTAATAAAGCAACCTATCAAATTCAGTCTAACCTCTGTCTCTCAGAGGGCTGAACAATTCCTAATGAAGCAACAAAGAATAATAAAAACTAGCAGAATTGCATGAATTAGGAGACAGTAACCTCACTGTTGTAGAAGGCCAGATAATTCAGTATTTAATGAGAATAGGAAATTGTCTTTGATTTTGGAGAACTTGGACCCTGTGAAGGAGAGACTATGGGGCGAGGTTAAGTCTGCCCCTTGGTTTTCTCAATCATGCTATATGTAATTTGTGCATTTTCAGCTTTGTTTGCCTGTGTTTTTAAAAGCTGTGGTCTATGCCTTTGTCTGTGGAGTTGCATAGTTATTTATATGGAGTATGGTTTGACCTGAGAAGTGATTCACAGTCAGGTGTGTTGTGTACCTATTTATTAAGTGTTTACCCTATTTCATTAAGCACAGTCCAGAATTATGATTTGGAAGGATACAGATGAATGCCTTTTAATCAGGGCTGGCATTAGAGGTTGCAAACAGAGCAATTACCCTGGGCCCCCATGCCACAGGGGGCCTCAATCCTGCCTTAAGCTGAAGGAGGCACAGTTTTGGGTTCCTGCATCTGTAACACAGGCCCTGTTTTTAATAGAAATAGAACTGTTACATAAGAGGAAAATATCCTCTTATTAAATAGCAAGCATACATTTTTAACAGCAACTATCAAAACTGAAGGAGAAAAGCTGCACACTTTACTAATGAGGAAAGAGCAGATGCTTCAAGGGAAAAATATTTCCGGAGTTAGTTTGCTGATTTTTGAAGATCTTAGTGCTCTAGAGGAATGGTGTGTCAGTATAAATAATAGAAAAGGTAATGCGGATCTGAAGAGATGATGGTGCGGATATGTAGATGGGCTTGATGGAATATTTCAAAGTAGCACTTAAGGACAGGTTTGTTAAAACATTACAGGTCAATACTCATCTGCATGGAGAACATATATTTAGATGCATCTAACTCGGATGGTTTCAGATTACTTATACAGGGTGGCCCAAGAAAAGTGAGAACATCTTGTAGCATATAAGTTATTTAAAAATTCAAAAAGACAGATGTAAATGATTGACAAATTAAAAGAAAAAAGATGGTGACCGGAAATTTTCGAAATAAAAACGTTATATAGCTAAAAAAGGTAAATAAGTAAACTATTTAAGCTTTTAATTTACGAGATGTTCTCACTTTTTTTGGGCCACCCTGTATATTCAGCATTGCTATATAATGTGGCACATTTAAGGCTAATCGGAGAAATTTTTTTTTTCACTCAACGCGTACTCAAACTCTGGAATTCATTACCAGAGGATGTAATAAAAGCTATTAGTGTAACTGGTTTCAAAACAGGTTTGGACAAGTTCCTGGAGGAAAAGTCCATAAATCATTATTAAAGAGGACTAGGGAATCCACTGCTTACCCTTGGGACAAGCAGCATGGAATCTGTCTACCTTTTGGGAACCTGACAGGTACTTGTGACCTGGATTGGCCATTGTTGGAAATAAGATACTGGGCTTGATGGACCCTTGGTCTAACCCAGTATAACATTTCTTATATTCATTAGGTGTTGCTGCTGCTGAATATTCATCTGCAATTTGAAAAGTCTAAATTGGATATATCAGTTTATATGTCTATGTACTTACACAAATTGCAGATATGTACTTATTAGCTGAATATCACTACTTAGATGTGTGTAAAATTGCATAGCTAAATGATGCTGCCCCTGAATTTCCCAAATCCCGCTCACTTTTTGAACGGTTAACTTTGGGTGTTTAATAAATTATACCTCCTAAGTTAGCTATCTATTGGATTTTTAAAAAATATGTGATTGGTGCTGCTGATGCCAACCCTGTAAGTACTTTGAATATTGACCATTTAAAATCTTGCACATAGGAATAGGTAATTGTTTATTGATTAGCTAGTAGCTACTTCTACCTTGCTAAATACCTTTGGGAACCAGACAGGTACTTGAGACCTGGAATGACCACGGTTGGAAACAGAATACTGGGCTTGATGAACCTTTGGTCTAACCCAGTATGGCATATCTTATGTTCTTATGTAAATAGTCAACGGTTTTCAGTTAAGAGCCGTGTGTTCCCATGTGAATTTGACTTGTTTATAACTGGTGTTCTGCATAGGACAGAGTGGGAGCAACTCCTCTGAAATCTGGCCTACAAAGAATAGAGTTGAAAAACCAACTGTCTTTTTCTCATACTAATTGTACAGTTTACGTATTTCTGTTCTGCAAAGCTATAATCTCCCTCAGCATAAAAAATGCTGTGTTTGTATGTTGGCTCTTCTGCATGTCACTTTTGGGGAAAATATAGCAAAGAATTTATTTTCATAAGGGTCTGCTGTTGCCATCCTACTAAACGTTGCTGGTTAAATTGATTTTTTTTTGACAGGACATGAAAAGACAACATACTTCTCTATTGGGAAGCATGTGCTTTATGTATGTAAAATGGGCATCTGAACACAGCACTTGCACTTCCAGCTGCAGAGAAACACAGCCTTTCTGGAGATGGGGGAAGTTAGGGGAAAGAATACCTTATTTTTTTATTTAACAGGTTTTATATACTGCTTTATCATTTCAATCAAAGCAGTTTACATTGAAACTTGGTAATGTACATTAAACAGGGACATTGATAACTTGGATTTTTCTGAGGCAATGGAGGGTTAAGTGACTTGCCCAAGGCCACAAGGAGTGCTAGTGGGAATCGAACCCTGGTCTCTAGGTTCCCAAGCCAATATTCTTAACAATTAGGCTACTCCTCCACTCCATCTGTATAAAACAGAAATATAGATCTGGCAAAAGAGAGGCAACAGAGAAGTTGCAGAAATAGTGGGAGGTGTAGGCCCCACCAGGGCCGTACAGAGCCAGAATCTCGCTCTGTGTGAATTGCACATTGGGTGTTCACCCTCCCCCCTCTCCATACCTCCGTCCAGCCGCTGCTTGCTCTTGCCCTGCTGCTGCCGCTGCTCTCTGTTTTCTCCACAGCGGCACCGACAGCAGGGCAAGGTCAGGCAGCAGCTGGACAGAGGTATGGGGTGGACGTACGCCCGATGTGCAAGTTGCTGGCAGCAGCAGAGCAGACCTAACCTTAAGCAGATCTGATCCCTCCCTGCTCTGACATCGCATCAGAGGAGAGAGGGACCAGACCTGCAGAAAGACCCATGCAAAGGCTTAGGGGGCATATTTCGGCTGCCTACTGTTGCCCTGCTGCTGCTGAGAGAACAAAAAGTGGTGGTGGCAGGGCAACAGCAGGCAGCCAAAATGCGCCCCTAAGCCTTTGTGGCCTGTGCGACTGCACTGCTCGTGAGGTACGGTACTGGGCCCCACAAACAGGAAAGGTTATGAGGCTGCTACAGGACTGGCACACTCAAAAGACCATCGGTGCACACTTTCATTCCATGGAGAATGCACAGTTTCTATAAAGCCTATTCACTCAGATACATGGCTTTTGGAAATTGCTCTCATTATGTTTGCATACATATAAGTGAAGCAAAGTTTAGTATTAAAACATATGATGTGATTATGATTTATTCAGACTTGATATACCGCCCTTAATATCTAATTAGAGCAGTTTACTCTCATATTATCTATGTGTGTCCCCAACTTTATTTTTCGTAAAGGACGACACAGGACACATGGTGCCGGCACTAGAGATAAGGAAAGTGAGGAGAACAGGTAAGGGGTTGGGTTAAGACTAAGGATAAGGTTTAGGCAACCACAGCCCCCGACCCACCCTACCCAGAAGAAAGTCCGAATGAGCGTTCAAAAAGATACGTTTTGTTCCATAAAGAAGGGGCTGTGAAAAAGAAGGCAGAATGCCTGGTGGACTCATAACATGCACTTAAATGTTTTACAGGATTGTTTTAGGAGAGGTGATGTTGGACTACTATGACTGCTGAATTATCAAAATCTCAAGGATTGGCTAGAAGTTTGGAATTGAGGGGAACACAAGGCTAAAGGTATGCCTAGACCAGCTAATACCTTTCTCTTGGCCCTGGGACTCTCTTGCTTTGATAAATGTACTGTTCTTTGTGGGCACCAGAAGTAAAGATAGCACCTGCAGAGGGGCAACTTGGGTTTCTCTGCAGTTTTACTTTTGTTGAATTAACAGTTTGACTGATGTAAAATTGTACATGTACTGCTGCAAACCCACCTATATGTAAGCTTGTTTTTTTCTTTAAAAAAACAAACATAAATAAAAGTTCCTGAGCGGGTGTCCAGTTTAGTCCTCCACATCCGGGTAGTGCACCTCCTCCTGCAGCAAGGAGACTGGACCAATCAAATCCTTAGAATCGTAGCCTGCTTACTGCTGGAACTCCCATGAGCCCTCCAGTGTGTCCAGTCTCCTTGCAGCAGGAGGTGGTGTGAGCCTGGAGCTAGGCTCACTTCTTCATATTGCTTGTGTTCTCTCCATTTTCCTATTCATTTACTTTGATTTCTTTTCCTGTCTCTTTAATTGGATTGCAAAAAAAAAAAAAAAAAAAGGGTTTGGCAGAGTGTGTCTGTGACACAGAGTTGAGAGGCTGAACGGCACTGCTCTTCCCCCCTGGTTTTCTGCCTGCAGCCTCTACCGGCTGCTCTGATCGCTCCCCCAGGACTGTTCGGGGGCAGGATCAGTCTACCCGCGGCGCTTCATTGTGCTTGCTATTGTCCTGCACTCGCGGCCAGACACTCCGGCTGCGATCCGGTGTTGGGCTGTTTTGCAGCACTCCGGCTCTCTGTCTTTTGCCGGTCCAGCTGACCGCCGATCTGTTTGTCTGAATTTTCCACATTTCCAGGGTAAGTGTTCTGTCTTCGGGTCTTTCCTTTGCTCGTCGCTGTTTTTACTTTCTTTTTGGGGACTTCTGAGTTTTGGCGCCCTTTTCCCCGTCGCGAATCCCTCGCGGCGGCCATTTTGATTTTTTATTTTTGGCGGTCATTTCCTTTGCTGGCCTTCAATTACTTTATTTTTGTAGCGTTTTTGTTTTCCCCTCCGTTTGGGGCCCTTTTCCTTTTATTTCCTTTTGGTTTAAAAAAAAAAAAAAAAAACAGAGGTTTCAGCCCGCTGGCTCTGGGTACAGCTGGGCTCTGGTTCCCGGTTCTCTCAGCGTGCCTTATTTTTATTCTTTCTACAGCTGCCCTATTTAGCTGTAAGCCAAAAAAAAAAAAAAAAAAAGATCAATAAAAATAACACACTAGCCACATACTAATAATGTCCTCCAAACCGCAATGCCTGGTCTGCGGTTTGCGTAGGCGTTCCGTCTCTGCCGCTGGCTTCTGCTCCAGCTGCGCTGCAGTCTCCTCCGGCCCGTAACATCAGGAGGACGCCCCTTCTTCAGCAGAGCATGTGGGGGCTCCGCTGTCTTCTGAAGGTGATCTTCTTCCGGGACCTCTGGTGCCGCCTGGGGCTTCTGGCTCTCCGGCTCCGGGGTCCGGAGTCTCTGGAGCACCAGGGGATGCTTCCTCGGCTCTCACGCATTTTTCTCCAGATTTCGTGCTCATTATGCACCAGGCGTTCCAGTTGGGCAGATGGCCTGAGGCCTCTTCCTCTGCTGTCGTCCCTCTGCCGTCTGTATCGGTTCCGCTGGAGCCTCCCTCAAAGGCGGCTAGGAAGTCGCGCCCTGCTGGCTTGTTGAATGAAGATTTCGAGGTTCAGGACCTCGAGCTGGAGGCTGATCTTGAAGGCAGTGGCGATGATCTCGAAGAGGGTGAACTTCCAGACCCTGAGGATCAGGCTAGGATCGTTCGGGTCTTTCGTAAGGAGGAGTTGGTTCCCCTTATCACGGAAGCCCTTCAGACTCTCAATCTCTCAGCGCCGGCTCCTGGGGAGGCCAATGCTTTGGAGGATCCTCTTATTCAGGCGGTTCGGGATTCTCAGGTGGTCTTCCCTGTTCACTGCGTGGTAGCTCAGATGATACAAACCGAGTGGGACCATCCGGATGCTGGCTTGAAGGGCATTCGAACGATGCATCGTCTTTATCCGTTGAAAGCAGAGGATAAAGAGATTTTCAAGTCTCCTCGGGTTGATGCGGCTGTCTCGGCAGTGACCAAAAAGACCACGATTCCGGTAGAAGGCAGTGCGGCCTTAAAGGACCTTCATGACAAGAAGGTGGATGGATTATTGAAGCAGGCCTTCGAGACAAATGCTTTATCGCTGCAGGCTTCGATTTGTGCGGCCTGGATTGCTAGAGCTTCTTTGAGATGGGCTCAGCGTTTGCGTCAGAATTCTTCCATTGATCAGCAGGCGTTGCTTGAGGTTGCTCGCCTAGAGTCGGGGTCCGCTTATCTGGCGGATGTCCATTATGATTTGATTCGTACCATGGCGAACAGCATGGCTTCTTTGGGGGTGGCGCGCAGGTCCCTTTGGTTGCGTAATTGGGCCGCCGATTCTTCTTCCAAGTCTCGCCTTAGCCGGCTTCCCTTTAAGGGTAAGCTGCTCTTTGGGGAGGACTTGGACAAATTGGTGAAAGAGTTGGGTGAGTCCAAGGGTGGACGACTCCCGGAGGACAAGCCCAAGTCCGCTAGATCTTTTTCAGCGCCTCGGGGTTCCTTTCGGGATTTTCGGCGCTTTCGGTCGACTCGCCTTTGGACTTCCCAGCGGGGCCGCTTTCCTTCTCGGTCTCAGTCCTTTCGTGGTTTCCGAGGGGCTGGTAGGGGCTTCTCCATCGCTTCCTCCGGGGCCTCCTCTTCCTTTGGTCGCAAACCGCAATGAAATGAGGCGGGCTCCGGAGGGAGTTCCAGTTATAGGCGGACGTCTTCGGAACTTTTTTCCCTCTTGGGCCCACATTACTTCGGACCGTTGGGTCCTCGAGATTGTCAGGGACGGTTAAATGTTGGACTTTGCCATCCCTCCAAGAGATTCCTTTGTCCTCTCTCCCTGCAAAGGGGCGCAGAAGGAACTAGACATTCGGATAACGTTGCAGCGCTTGTTAGCGCTGGGAGCCGTCGTTCCGGTTCCAGCGACCGAGCGCGGTCTCGGTCGTTACTCCATTTATTTCGTGGTGCCAAAGAAGGACGACTCGGTTCGTCCTATTCTCGATCTCAAAGGCGTGAACCGTTGTCTTCGGGTTCCTCATTTCCGGATGGAGACTCTCCGTTCCGTCATTGTCGCCGTGCGCACAGGAGAGTATTTGACTTCTCTGGATCTCACCGAAGCC
The DNA here is from genome assembly GCA_033557465.1 of Ichthyophis bannanicus. NCBI lineage: Eukaryota > Metazoa > Chordata > Amphibia > Gymnophiona > Ichthyophiidae > Ichthyophis > Ichthyophis bannanicus. The sequence goes on from CM066031.1 coordinate 1,356,279,441, forward strand.
TATCTGCACATTCCCATTCGGCCCGAACATCAGAAGTTTCTCCGATTTGCGTTTCCCTGGGGTCATTTCCAGTTTCAGGCACTACCTTTCGGCCTGGCCACCGCTTCTCGCATTTTCACAAAGGTGATGGTGGTAGTCGCGGCGGCCTTACGCAAGGAGGATGTGCTGGTGCACCCCTATCTCGACGATTGGCTAATCAGAGCGAAGTCCGCAGAGGAAAGTCTACAGGCCACGGACAAGGTGGTTCGTCTGCTGCAGGATCTCGGCTGGGTAATCAATTTCTCCAAGAGTCAGCTTGTGCCGACTCAGCGCCTCGAATATCTGGGTGTTTGTTTCGATACGGCCTCAGGGATCGTATCTCTCCCGGATCGCCGTGCCCAAAGTTTGCGTCAGCTCCTGCGGCGGTTCCTAGCGGATCCAGTTCCATCGGCCTGGTGGTATCTCCGCGTGTTGGGAACCATGGCTTCGACTCTAGAAGTAGTTCCTTGGGCCCGATTTCATATGCGACCTCTTCAGCGTGCGCTCTTGCGTCGTTGGTCTCACCAGTCGGACTCCCTCAACCGCCGGTTGTTGTGTCCCCGCCGGGTTCGGCTGGCGTTACGATGGTGGCTATCCCCGCTGTCGCTTCGGTCGGGAGCTCCCTTGGAGCAGCCCTGCTGGTTGCCGATCATCACGGATGCGAGTCTCTCCGGATGGGGAGCCCACTGTCAGGGACGGTTTGCACAGGGGACGTGGTCTCCGCAGGAGACTCTGTGGTCGATCAACCGGCTCGAGCTGCGTGCAATTCGCCTAGCGCTGCTCGCCTTCGGGGGGTCGGTCCGCGGTCGAGCGGTTCGTGTTCTGTCGGACAACGCGACGGCGGTGGCGTATGTCAACCGGCAAGGCGGCACAGGCAGCATGCCCCTGGAGGTCGAGGCGGATGCGCTGTTCGGTTGGGTGGAAGCGCGACTCCCGGCCATTTCGGCAGCGCATATCGCGGGAAAGGACAATGTCATGGCGGATTTTCTGAGTCGTGTAAAAATAGACGCCGGGGAGTGGGAGCTCAACCCACAGGTTTTTGCTCAAATAGTTCATCGGTGGGGTCTGCCCATCATGGATCTCATGGCGACCTTCGCATCGGCCAAGACGGGTCGTTTCTTCAGCAGGCGAAGGGAACGGATGTCCGAGGGTATCGACGCGCTTCTCCAACCTTGGCCCGAGTTCGCCCTTCTGTATGTCTTTCCGCCGTGGGCTCTGATTGGCAGAGTGGTTCAGTGCATCGAGGCCCACCGCGGAAAGGTCCTGTTGGTGGCACCAGATTGGCCTCGTCGCCCGTGGTACGCGGATCTGGTGCGCCTGCTCGACGGCGTGCCGTGGCGGCTCCCCCCCCTGGTGGATCTTCTGGTGCAGGGGCCTCTACGCATGCCTCAGGTGGATCGGTTCTCGCTTACGGTATGGCCATTGAAAGGGCTCGGTTGAGGAAGAGAGGGTATTCCCCTGCGGTTATTTCCACCCTACTGCGTGTGCGGAAACCTTCTACTTCCCTCACCTATGTTCGCATTTGGCGGATTTTTGAGGATTGGTGTTCTCGGCATGACGTCCGGGCTGCTACTTCTTCCGTTGCGGTCATTCTTAGTTTTTTGCAAGACGGTTTCGACAAAGGTCTGGCCGCTAGTTCGTTGAAAGTCCAGATTGCCGCTTTGGCGTGCTACCGTGGCAAAATTCACGACGTCCCTCTTTCATCTCATGTGGACATTCGGCGTTTTCTCAAAGCTGTCTTTCGAGTGCGTCCCTCTCGCAAGGTTGCCTTGCCTCCCTGGGATTTAAACCTAGTTCTACAGGCATTGACTCGGGCGCCCTTTGAGCCTCTCCGCAATGCCTCTCTAAAGGATTTAACTTTGAAGGCAGTTTTTCCTCGTAGCCATCTGCTCGGCACGTCGTGTCTCGGAATTTCAGGCGCTTTCTTGTCGAGCCCCTTTTTATCCTTTCTTAGCGATAGGGTGATTTTGCGGACAGTGCCTTCTTTCTTGCCTAAGGTGGTGTCTCCCTTTCACATTGATCAGCCCGTGGTTTTGCCCGTTTTCGCCCCGGGGTCTTCTTCCGAGTCCGACTCCGTGCTTCATAAGCTTGATGTTCGTCGGGTCTTACGTCAGTATATTAAGGTGTCCGCGCTCTTTCGAAAATCTGATCGTTTGTTCGTGCTGTTTGGGGGCCCGCGAAAAGGGGAGGCGGCGGCTAAGGCCTCCATTTCTCGGTGGATTAAAGAGGCAATTGCGTCGGCCTATCTTTTGCAGGGAAAGTCTGTTCCCTTGGAGCTGCGAGCTCATTCCACTAGGGCGCAGGCCACGTCTTGGGCGGAGCATAGTCTTGTTTCTCCTCTGGACATTTGTCGAGCGGCGACGTGGTCCTCCCTCCATGCCTTTAGTAAACATTATCGTCTGGATGTGGCAGCGACTCGGGATACCAGTTTTGGGTCTGCGGTCTTGCGCGCCGCCTGCCAAGACCCCTCCCGTTGTTAACTGCTCTGGTACATCCCGGATGTGGAGGACTAAACTGGACACCCGCTCAGGAAATGGAAATTACACTTACCTGGTAATTGAAGTTCCTGGAGGGTCCAGTTTAGTCCTCCTTCCCGCCCGAGATTTTTCTTTTGCTCTGTCTTGGCGGCGCGCTTTGACCGTTCTTCTCGGTTGTCAGTTGCCTTGATGGCTCCTATTCAAGGAATCCAACTAAATAGTTACATCGTATTGTGGAGTCCATCTCCCTTGGATTAGCATTCCATGGGTTTTCATTCCCTCGGGTTTGTTCCCGATTTTCTCTTTTCCCTTTCTGTTTCTTCAGCTTCCGGTGTTGCCTGTCGGTATTCGGACCGGGTACGGAAGCAAGGTGCAGCGTTTCAGCCCTCTCGTTTGGGGTGGGGGTTCTGCAACGTCTTGCTGGGGACCTTTACTAGTTTTTAGACCTTTCCTTAACCTGTTCTTTCTTCAGTCTGCTTTGTTACTAGTTCACTGGAGGGCTCATGGGAGTTCCAGCAGTAAGCAGGCTACGATTCTAAGGATTTGATTGGTCCAGTCTCCTTGCTGCAGGAGGAGGTGCACTACCCGGATGTGGAGGACTAAACTGGACCCTCCAGGAACTTCAATTACCAGGTAAGTGTAATTTCCATTTATATTTCCTTATCGCTTCTCCGGGCCAGTCCAGGGAATGATAGGGTAGTCAATCCCCCTTAGCAGCTGAGGACTGATGGCTTCAAGTTTTCTTGAGAGGTGAAGCCACTCCCCCTGAAGTCACCAGCCAGTCTTTCAGTCCTCAGCAGCTAAAGAGGATCGATTCTATTTTTTCTCCCTCTTGTTAGGTCCACTGTTTTATTTTATTAATTTATTTTATTAATTTATTTAAAGTTAGCTCTAGCAGAGCTGATTGTTTCATTAGTCCTGAGGAGTTCCGTTTTTACTCACGATTAGACAGTGTCAGCGGAGTTCTTCTCAGCGGTATAAGGTAGAGCCTGCCTTGTATATCCGCAGATATCTCTCTGAGCAGAGTGATCCTGGGGGCCCCAGTAATTCCTCTGTACTTAATATTAAGCGCACCTCTGCATGTTCTGCTAGCAGCGGAACGAAATCGCAGGTCGACATAACCTTCCGGGTAAGCTTAATATCCCTTGCTGTACAGCACTTTTTCTCCTTTTGATTTATTTCCGGATCGCGTTTGAGTGCGCCCAGCGGTTTAACTTCTCGGGGCCGTGGCATGGCAAGCAGAGGGGTTATCTTTCTTTTTAAACGAGAGTAATTACCTGTTATGGCAGAGAAGATTGCTTCAGAGGCAGAAAAGCCGTTAGTTTCTGCGGAGCGAGCGGGAAAAACGGCCATTTTAAGCGCAACGGCAATCTCAGCATCAGAGCAGCACCGGCCTGCTAAACGGAAGTCTAAAGCCGGCAAGACCATTTCTCACAAAGAAAAACCTGCTCCTTCTCTTTCTGAGGTTCAGTCTGACGTTTGCTCATTTTTTTCGCCAGAATTTATTTTGGCGATGCACAGAGCATTTTTAATTAAATCTTCTCAGCCTACTCCTGTGGAAACCCTTCAAAGCGCTGCTCCTGTGGAAACCCTTCAAGGCACAGGGGCGCTCCAAATGGGTATTTCAGTGCCAGACGATCCTGCAGAAGGTACTTCTCAGCTACCGGAGTTTTCTAGAGATCCTTTGGATCCATTTTCTCCTCAGCTTTCAGGTCCATTGGGTCAGAGAGATTTAGAATTTCTTGCTGAAGCAGGTTTGGATTTGGCTCCAGAAGAGCTAGAGGAGGGTGAGATTGCACCCGGTGACGATCCTAATATATTTCGTGTGTTTCGCAAAGAGGAGTTGGCTGCGCTAATTTCTCAGTCCTTATCTGCTTTAGATTTATTGCTTCCTTCAATTACACAGGAGCCCTTGGAGGATCCATTATTGCAGGGTTTTAGAGCAGAACATCGCTGTTTTCCAATGCATAGAGTTATAAGACAGATGATTGAATCTGAATGGGAATGTCCAGAGGCTACGCTCCGTGGGAGCCGAGCCTTGGCTCGCCTTTATCCTATGCCTCAAGAGGAGAAGGAATTTTTGCGCATGCCAAAGGTGGATGCTATTATATCAGCAGTTACCAAGAAGACTACCATCCCGGTGGAAGGAGCGGCAGCGCTTAAGGACCTCCAAGATCGTAAATTGGAAATTCTTCTCAAGCAGGCGTTTGATTCGAGCGCTTTAGCTTTGCAGGCGGCTACTTGTGGGGCATATGTTTCTAGAGCATCCATTCGTTGGCTGCAGGGAGATGCGTCCATGGATGCAGCATCTGCACATGTTTCTGAAGGTCCAAAATTGGAATCGGCCGCGGCTTATATGGCAGATGCTTTTTATGACTTGCTACGTATAGCTGCTAAGACTATGGCATCATTGGTGGCAGCTAGACGTTTTTTATGGTTGCGTAACTGGGCAGTGGATGTTTCATCTAAATTGCGACTTAGTAAGTTGCCCTATAAAGGAAAATTGCTTTTTGGGGAAGCGCTAGAAAAGATTGTTAAGGATCTTGGTGATTCTAAAGGAGGGCGGTTGCCAGAGGATAGGCCAAAGCCTATGCGAGGAGCGGGTAGTGTACGAGGCTATAGTCGAGACTCACGTAGATTCCGAGGGGTGCGTTTTACTCCCTATTCTAGAGGCCGTACAGGATTTAGAGGTCAATCCTTTCGAGGAGCAAGAGGTTTTAACAAGCCTTACTTCGGTGCACCTCAGTCCTCTGCTAAAAAAACGCAATGAAGGTGTGCTGGTCCAGGCGTTAGTGCCTGTGGGCGGCCGCCTGCAGGATTATCTATCAGCCTGGACCGCCATCACTGTGGACAAATGGGTTTTGGAGATAATTCAAAAGGGCTATGCACTGGATTTTGCTTGCCCTTTGTCGTCCGCGTTTGTAATGTCCCCTTGTGCGTCGGGTCTGAAGTCTCAGGCCGTATCAGACACGCTTGCTCGTCTCTTGCATCTTCGGGCGATAGTTCCCGTACCTCGAGACCAATACGGTCAAGGTCGATACTCGATCTATTTCGTGGTGCCCAAAGCAGGAGGTTCTTTTCGGCCAGTTCTGGATCTCAGGGGCGTCAACCGATCTTTGTGGGTGCCGCATTTTCGCATGGAAACGTTACACACTGTGATACGAGCGGTGCGTCCAGGAGAGTTTCTCTCATCCATAGATCTCACAGAAGCATATCTTCATATTCCCATCAGGCCAGCTCATCATCGGTTTTTACGTTTTGCACTTCCTATGGGTCATTTTCAGTTTCGGGCGTTACCATTCGGCCTCGCCACGGCTCCGCGAACCTTCACCAAACTCGTGGTGGTGGTAGCGGCGGCGTTGCGAAAGGACGGCATCCGAGTTCATCCGTATCTCGATGATTGGCTAATCAGAGCCGATTCTCTTTTGACCGCAATTTCAGCGACGGCTCGAGTTGTTCAGCTTCTGGAGCAATTAGGTTGGGTCATAAATCAGGCCAAGAGTCATTTGCAACCGGTAAGACAACTGACTCATCTCGGAGCATTTTTCGACACGGCGCTCGGCAAGGTTTTCTTACCTGCGGTCAGAGTGGAGAAGATTTTGCAGCAAGTGCAAGCGTTTTTAAGAATTTCTGCTCCGTCGACGTGGACATACTTGCAACTCTTGGGCTCCATGGCGTCGACTTTGGACCTGGTTTTTATTTATTTATTTAGTATACATTTTGTATACCGCTACTTCCAGCGATCAGCAGCGGTTTGATTACAGATTGGAAATTGTCAAATCATGACAGGAGATTTTTGAGGTATAAACACATTGATTAGACAGGAAAGCACAGCACACAGAGAACTATTTTACAGGGAACATGGGCTATGGAGGGTTAAGTGGCTTGCCCAAGACCACAAGGAGCACCTGTGGGACTAGAAACCCCAGTCCTTCCGGCCCAAGGTTGCTGTCCTCTAGTGGGATTTGAACCCCCGACCTTCCGGCCTGAAGTACCTTGCCCCAACCACTAGGCCACTCCTCCACTCCCTCACATGCGACCCTTACAACAGGCGTTGCTTTCCCAATGGTCTCCGCAACTTCACTCTCTCTCTCAACGGCTCCTTTGTCCGGAGTCAGTGAGACAAAATCTCCAATGGTGGTTGAACCCGGTTCATCTAAGGGCAGGGGTTCCTTTGCAGGAGCCATCATGGGTATTGGTTACGACGGATGCCAGTCTCGCAGGCTGGGGAGCTCATTGTCAGTCGCAGATCGCTCAGGGGTCTTGGTCTCCGGAAGAGAGCTCGTGGTCGATCAACAGGTTGGAGCTGCCCGCGGCCCGGTTTGCCCTTCAGCACTTCGAGGCCTTAATCAAAGGGACTGCGGTCCGATTATTCTCCGACAATGCAGTGACAGTCACATATATCAATCGGCAGGGCGGAACAAAGAGTCTTTCTCTTCTCGCCGAATCACAGGAGTTGATGGCTTGGGCCGAAGTCCATCTCTTAGCGTTGTCGGCTGCGCATGTCGCAGGCGAGCAGAATGTGCAGGCAGATTTTCTCAGTCGCAATATGCTCGATCCCGGAGAATGGGAGTTGAACGTTGCAGTGTATCACGAACTGGTAGTACGTTGGGGTCAGCCAGTGATGGATCTTATGGCGACCTTCGGAAATGCAAAGGCAAACCGTTTTTTCAGCAGACGCAGGGAGCACATGTCAGAAGGCTTGGATGCTCTAGTGCAACCATGGCCAGTGGACACTCTGTTGTATGTGTTCCCTCCTTGGCCGATGTTGAGTCGGGTTATCCAATGAATAGCGGAACATCGAGGATCGGTAATTCTGATTGCGCCGGATTGGCCTCGACGTCCTTGGTATGCCGATTTGGTTCGGCTCCTGGTAGCTCCTCCTTGGCGCCTTCCGGATCGGATCAATCTGTTAAATCAGGGCCCGGTACTCATGCCACAAGTGGATCGCTTCTTGCTTACGGCTTGGCTCTTGAGAGGGATCGGTTAGAGCATAAGGGTTATGCGACTTCGGTAGTAGCTACCTTACTTCGGTCTAGAAGACCGGGAACCTCTCTCGCATATGTGCGCATATGGAAGCTCTTCGAGCATTGGTGTGACCAACGCAATTTTCTTCCTAGGTTAGCTACCTTACCTCAATTGCTTTTATTTCTCCAAGAGGGATTGGAGAAAGGTTTGGCACTGGGTACTCTTAAGGTTCATTTAGCGGCGCTTACCTGTTTTAGAGGTTTGGTGCAGAATCGTCTGCTTTCCATGCATCCAGATGTACAACGTTTTTTTCAAGCGGCTAGGCTTCTCCGTCCTCCGCGACATCAAGTGGTGCCTGCGTGGGATTTGAATATTGTTTGGGAAGCATTTTCCACATCTTCGTTGGCATCCGTATCCTCAAGATCTTTACGTGAGTGTTCTTGGAAAACTGCTTTTCTCGTAGCTTTATGTTCAGCAAGAAGAATTTCAGATTTACAGGCTTTGTCTTGTCAGGAACCTTATCTGCAATTTCTTCTGGAACGGATATTACTGCAGACGGTGCCTTCTTTTTTGCCTAAAGTGCTGTCTGTTTTTCATGTTAATCAGTCGGTGGCATTACCTGTGTTTTCCAATTTGTCAGATTCACCGGTAGACCGAGCGCTCAAAAGGTTGGATCTTGGTCGTGTTTTAAAAGCATACCTTAAGCTTTCCAAACCATTGCGGAAGACAGATTGTTTGTCCAGCATGCAGGGCCCAATAAAGGTCAGGCAGCGTCAAAGTCCACAATTGCTCGTTGGGTACGCTCCGCTATTATAGCAGCTTATCAAGCCAAAGGGCAATCACCCCCAGAGGGTGTGAAGGCTCATTCCACTCGAGCTCAAGCGACTTCATGGGCAGAATTTGCTTTTGTTCCTCCAGTGGATATCTGTAAAGCAGCAACGTGGTCATCATTGCATACGTTTACAAAGCATTACCGTTTGGACGTTCAGGCCAGGGAAGATGCAAAAGTAGGAACGGCGGCCCTTATCGCGGGGCTGGTGGGTCCCTCCCGAATTTAGGTACTGCTTGGGTACTGCCCTATCATTTCCTGGACTGGCCCGGAGAAGCGATAAGGAAGAAGAAATTAGATCTTACCTGCTAATTGTCTTTCCTTGAGCTGTCTCGGGGCCAGTCCAGGGTCCCACCCCTTTTAGAAGTACAAGTGTAATATAAGGTACAAGTGTAATAAAAGTTCAGATTAATCGGGTGAGTGGGGTATGTTGGGGCTTTCATGATCTTTCTCAAAGAAAGTCAATACTGTTTTAATATATATATTAAAAAAAAAAAAATTTGCGTTGTTTTTAATGCGCTTACCTTTTCCAAGGGACTATGGAGCATTTTCAGTTTTGGCAGGTTAACGTTGTGTTTGTTTATCAGTTCTTTCATAGTAATCTGCTTTGTCAGGGGAAGACTGGCTGGTGACCTCAGGGGGAGTGGCTTCACCTCTCAAGAAAACTTGAAGCCATCAGTCCTCAGCTGCTAAGGGGGATTGACTACCCTATCATTCCCTGGACTGGCCCGGAGACAGCTCAAGGAAAGACAATTAGCAGGTAAGATCTAATTTCTTCATGGAGCAGTTAGTGAATAGTCGTTTTGAATAAAAGTGATGATAAAAAACCCCCATCCAGTCCCTGTATTAAAGCAGCCAAGAATCAGTAATTAAGTTTGAGCTAGATGTAGATTTTGAAGAGTAATATTCTAACAGCAAACTATTTCCAGAGCTTGACTTTTCTATTGACATTCCAGTCATATGTCCTGAGACAGGTTAGAGGAGTTCAGATTTTTATTCTTTTCAACCCAATAAAAGTCGGAAGGAATTATAAATAAGGGGATGAGAATGCCTATCTGCGTGGGGGCAGACTAACTCTTTGAAAATTGAATGGACTGCAATAAAATTTAGCATGGATTAAAATAGGTGAAAAGATAAACTGAGCTAGAAAATGAGCCATATCACATTGGGTGTTCATCATAGGCAGAGTTTGGGGGTGGCATGGGAAGGCAGTGACCTCACCCTCACCCAAATGCTGCAGGCACTAATGGTGAACTGGTCCCCCTGCCCCCACTGCTACTACTTCCTTACATTTTGCCCTCCCCCCCTCAAGTAAGAAGGCAAACTACACCAATGGTGTTCATCATAAGAACATAAGATATGCCATACTGGGTCAGACCAAGGTCCATCAAGCCCAGTATTCTGTTTCCAACAGTGGCCAATCTAGGTCATATGTACCTAGCAGTTTCCCCAAGAGACGCAAGTTCCACAATGCTTGTACTGGATCAAGCATTGATATCTTCGGTCACTTCTTAATAATGGTTTATGGACCTTTCCTCCAGGAACTTGTCCAAACCTTTTTTAAACCCAGCTACACTAACAGCCTTTACTACATCCTCCGGTAACAAATTCCAGAGTTTGATTACACGTTGAGTGAAAAAATATTTTCTTTTATTAGTCTTAAATAGTTTACCCTGTAGCTTCATTGCATGTCCCCTAGTCTTTCTATATTCTGATAAGGTGAACAATCGATCTACGTTTACCCGTTCCACTCCGTTCATTAATTTATAGACTTCTATCATATCTCCCCTCAGCCGTCTCTTTTCCAGGTTAAGGAGCCCTAACCTTTTTAGCCTTTCTTCATAGGAGTATCCTTCCATCCCCTTTACCATTTTGGTGGCTTTTCTCTGTACCTTTTCTGAAATCGCTATATCCTTTTTAAGATACGGCGACCAGAATTGCACACAATATTCAAGGTGCGGTCTCACCATGGAACGATATAGAGGCATTATAATATCTTTTGTTTTATTTTCCATTCCTTTCCTTATCATACCTAGCATTCTATTTGCTCTCTTGGCCGCTGCTGCACACTGGGCCGAGGGTTTTAACATGGTATCCACAATGACGCCTAAATCTTTTTCCTGGGTGGTGGTTCCTAATGTGGAACCTTGCATCGTGTAACCATAGTTTGGGTTGTTCTTCCCTAGGTGCATAACCTTGCACTTGTCCACATTAAATTTCATATGCCATTTTGATGCCCAGTCTTCCAATTTATCAAGATCCTCTTGCAATTTTTCACAATCCTCTTGGGTTTTAACAACTTTAAATAGTTTTGTGTCATCTGCAAATTTGATAACCTCACTCGTTATTCCACTTTCCAGGTCATTTATGAATATGTCAAAAAGCAGCGGACCCAGCACAGATCCCTGGGGTACACCACTATTCACCTTTCTCCATTGGGAAAATTGGCCATTTAGCCCTACCCTCTGCTTTCTATCTTTTAACCAGTTCCCGATCCACAATAGTACACTGCCTCCTATCCCATGACTCTTTAGTTTTGCCAAAAGTCTCTGATGAGGGACCTTGTCAAAGACTTTCTGAAAGTCCAGATACACAATATCAACCGACTCACCTTTGACCACCTGTTTATTCACTCCTCCAAAAAAACATAACAGATTAGTAAGACAAGATCTTCCTTGTCTAAAGCCATGTTGGCTGTCTCCCATTAGGTTGTGACTATCTACATGCTGAGTAATTTTATTCTTTATGATGGTTTCTACCATTTTTCCCGGTACTGACGTCAGGCTCACCGGTCTGTAGTTTCCCGGATCACCCCTGGAACCCTTTTTAAAAATTGGTGTTACATTGGCGATCCTCCAATCTTCAGGTATTAGAGATGATTTTAATGATAGTTCACAGATTACTGATAGCAGTTCTGCAATCTCATATTTCAGTTCTTTCAACACCCTTGGATGTATACCATCCGGCCCAGGTGATTTGCTACTCTTCAGTTTATCTAATAGTCGTAAGAAATCTTCCCGATGTATCGATATTTCCTTCAATTCTTCCACACCTTTAAATACCACTTCAGTCATGGGTAACATCCCTACATCTTCCTCAGTAAAGACCGAAGCAAAGAATTCATTCAGTCTCTCCGCTATCGCCTTGTCGCCTCTTAGTGCTCCTTTAACCCCTTTATCATCTAATGGACCAACTGACTCTCTCACAGGTTTTTTGCTACGAATGTACTTGAAAAGGTCTTTATTTCGCGTTTTTGCTTCCGCAGCAAGCTTCTACTCAAATTCTCTCTTTGCCTGCCTTATCAATGCCTTGCATTTGACTTGCCAGTGCTTGTGCTGTTTCCAGGTTTCGTCGTTTGGCTCTTTTTTCCATTTCCTGAAAGATGCTTTTTTGGCAGCAACAGCCTCTCTGACCTCACCTTTAAACCATGCTGGCAGTTTTTTGGACTTCCTTCCACTTTTCTTAAAGCGTGGAATACAGCTGGTCTGGGCTTCCAAGATAGTATTTTTCAACAACACCCGAGCTTGATGTACATCTTTAACCTTCGCAACTGCTCCTTTTAGTTTTTTCTTAACTGTTTTCCTCATTTTATCATAGTCTCCCTTTCGAAAGTTAAAAGGTAGTACTGTGGATTTCCTTACTATCCCTCCTCCACTAATTAAATCAAAGGCGATCATGCTATGATCACTATTGCCAAGTGACCCCAACACCGTTATCTCTTGCACTAGATCTGGTGTTCCACTAAGGACTAGGTCTAATATGGCTTCCCCTCTGGTCGGTTCATGAACCAGGTGCTCCAAGAAGCAGTCATTTATTTCATCTAGGAACTTTATCTCCCTAGCATGTCCTGACGTGACACTGACCCAGTCGATACCGGGGTAATTGAAATCACCCATTATTATTACTGCGCTGTAACTTTTGTTAGCTTTCTTGATTTCTTTGAGCATTTCTTCATCCATTTGGTCATTCTGGCCAGGTGCTCGATAGTACACCCCCACTGCCATCGCCTTCCCCCTTTTATATGGAATTTCAATCCATATAGATTCTACAGCAGATTTTGTTTCCTGCAAAACTTTAATCCTTTGAGTCAATGCCCTCTCTAACATAGAGCGCAACCCCTCCACCAATTTGATCAGCTCTATCATTACGATATAGTTTGTACCCAGGTATCACAGTGTCCCACTGGTTGTCCTCCTTCCACCATGTCTCTGATATTCCAATCATATCTAACCTTTCATTTAGTGCTATATATTCTATCTCTCCCATCTTATTCTTTAGACTTCTAGCATTTGCATACAAGCATTTTAGAGAATGTATTTTATTCATGTTAATTTGGCTATTGTTAGACATGGGTAAATTGGGATCTTTAAGCTCTGTCTGCTCCATACTTTTGGATTTTGTCACCTCTAGCCTGCCACTGCCTTCCCGCCGCTTTTTTTTATTTTGCTCAAGCATTCTTGAGTGAGAAAAAAAGCTGTAGGAAGGCAGAGGCAGGCCAGAGGTGACAAAATCCAAAATAAACACAGCCACTATTGCAAGTAATCAGCCTGATTCATCAGAAGGGGCTCTAGCTCATCTCTCGCCTCAGGCAGCAGATTGTCTTGAGCTGCCCCTGTCTACACACTTTATTATAAAATTACCCTCACTAAGTGAAGGAGCTTTTATGTCTGGAGAATTCAACTAGGTGACTAATTAGCTGACCAAATTCCTTTGAGAACTATCCTAATGCTATCTCCACTCTTTCCTTTAAGTGGCACCAAAGAAAGCTAAATATATCATTCGGTCCATTTGTGAAGCCTTTTTAACATTTAAGTTTTTTAGATTTATAGCTTGGACACATTACCTGTAAATCTCACTCTTTGGCCTGGTCCACCCTTGGCATTTCTGATTTGAAGCGAAACAGTGGAGGATGAAAATTTGCTCATCCTCTCTAGTTATCAGCCCGCTGCGTTAATCACTAAGCCGCTCCATTCAAAGCATGTGCACAGCTTATCCTCTGCCAGTGTCGCTATGCTCATGTAACCCCTCTTCTCAAGTCACTTCACTGACTCCTCATCCATTTCTGTATCCACTTCAAACTTCTGCTGACCTACAAGTGCATTCATTCTGCAGCTCTTTACTACCTCTCCTCTCTTATCTCACTCTACATTGTCCTTGGGAACTCTGCTCCTCTGGCAGATCCCTTTTCTTTGTGCCCTTCTCTGCCACTGCCAACTTCAGACTTTGTTAATTCCACCTTTCTGCTGTATATGCCAGGAGCAAACTACCTGAGTCAGTATGTCAGGCTCCTTCTCTAACTCTATTCAAATCCAGGCTAAAAACCCACCTTTTCGAGGCTGCTTTTGGATCTTGATGCCCCTCATTCTCTTGTTCACTACTTGTGTATCTTACCATACCCTAGTCCCCAGTTTTGTGATGTTCTTCATTTTGATTAGATTGTAAGCGCTGATGAGCTGGGGCTGTGTCATACATATGTACAGCGCTGTGTACACCTTGTAGCACTATGGAAATGATGGTTCCTTATCATTCCTCCAGTTTAGTCCACACTTCTGGGTTGTGTACCTCCTCCTGCAGCTTGGAGATTGGGCATGTCAAAACTCGTGACATCACTGGATGTAGTCTGCTGGCATCTCCCATCAGCCCCAGTGTGTCCAGTCTCCATGCAGTAGGAGGACGTAGTGAGCCCTAGTGCTGGGCTCACTAGAGGAACACATAAGGAGCTTTTAGGGTAGCATAGGAGTTGTTTTGGTTTGATTTGGGAATTTCTGTAGTGATTCTTTCATTTCGGTTCTGTAGCTTTAAAAAAACAGAAACAAATGGAAGCTTGCTCTTGCTTGTGCTGGGTCCTCATTCGCCTGCCTGTGTGTCTCTCTCTGTTCTTTTTCACGTGTTGCCCGGCTCAGTTCTCTCTCCCTGGAAGGCACGGGGGAGAGCCCTGCAGCAAAAGAGCAGCAGTGAGTATGGGGCTCCGGGGCAGCCACGATCCTCTCAGGGCATAGCCGCAGTTAGCGGGGAGCTCGACCGCGGCTGACAGCTCGCTTATCAGCTGAGCGCGGCCACACGGTTTTGAGCTCCGCGGCAGCAAAGATCGCTACGACGGACTCTGCAGGTACTATGTGGGGGTACAATTCTACGGAGCTGTTGGGGGCCGTAGGCCGTAGAGGCGCGAGTCTCTTTGTGCTAGTTTTGGAGCCTTTTTCTTGTTTTGCTCAGCGGCAGCTATTTTAGCGGTGTGGGACCGCGTGGCGAGCTGCGCGGCCCGGGATCACACAGGGTGGCAGTTTGGGCCAGATTTGTTATTTTTCTCTTCCCCTGATTCCTGTCCCATAGGGGTGGGGATCATAGGGCCCCAGGGTCCTTTCTTTGGGGGGAGGAGATTTGTATTCTTTAGTTTTCTTTTGTTTTCTGTTGCTTTTCTGCATCTGCCTGGTGTGGTTCCTGGGTTAACCCTTCAATTACTGGAAGCTTGGAATTTTTGATGTAACCCTCTGGCTAAGAGGAGAGCTTCCTAATCATTATATAGTATATAAAAAAAAAGAGTTGGTGTGTGAAACAAAGTTGCTCATTTGGAATTTTTTACTTGAGCATCAGAGGTTGGACAGATGGCTTCTTGGCCGCTGTGCGTCATCTGCGGGACCCGCAGGGGTGCTATAGTGGATTTGGGTATCTGCTGTGGCTGTTCAACAGCGTCTGCTAGCATAGAGCAGCAGCTAGAGCTTAAGGCAGGGCAGGACCTGCTAGATGGGCCTGCGGAACCAGAAGAAGACGTTCTGCTGGCCAAACCGCTGGGGGCTGGTACAGAGTCTCAGGCGGAGCCTTCGGGGTTCTCTCCAGTTTCAGATTCGGGCTCTCAGTTTGGCGATTTCTGTCCGGACTTCGTCTTAATGATGCATCAGGCTTTTTGTTTATGTCAGCAGGGAAAGCTGCCAGAGCCCTTACCATTGTCTGCAGCGCTACAGCAGCCGGCTTGGCCGTTGGCAGCTGGTGGGTCTGCCAGGGCGCTCAAACGGGCCAGAATACATGATCTTTCGCCCTCGGAGGTGGATTGGCAAGAAGCAGACGAACATGAAGTGGATCTGGAAGCTGGTTTGGAGGAGTTGGAAGAAGGAGAGATTCTAGAGCCGGAGGATCAAGCAAAGATTATTCGGATCTTCCGAAGGGACGAGCTGAAGCCGCTTATTACAGAATCCCTTCAAATGCTAAAGCTGGCCACAGAACAGCTGGTGGAGGAGAATAATGGGGAGGATCCAATCATCCAGGCGGTGAGACAAACTCAGACAGTGTTTCCCGTTCACAAGGTGGTAGACCAGATGATTCAAGACGAATGGGATCAGCCAGAAGCAGGTCTCCGAGGGGCTCAGATTATGTCCTTATCTGCCAGGTTGTATCCCCTGGCAGATAAGGACAGGTTTCGGTCTCCGCGAGTTGATGTGGCGGTATCGGCTGTAACCAAAAAGACCACTTTTCCGGTGGAAGGTAGTTCTGTCTTGAAAGATGCGCAGGATAGAAAGATGGATAGTCTGCTGAAGCAATCCTTTGAAGCCAGCGGCTTGTCATTGCAAGCTCCCATCTGTGGGGCTTGGGTGGCGAGAGCGTGTCTTTGCTGGTCGCAAGGGTTGCGTCAGTCGGTGCAGCTGGAGCAAGAGGGACTACGAGAATTAGACTGTCTGGAGTCCGGCTCAGCGTATTTGGCAGATGTGCATTATGATTTGATCAGGGCTCTGGTCAATAGTATGGCGTCCTTAGTTGCCGCCGGGAGGTCTTTGTGATTAAAGAATTGGGCGGCAGACGGTTCTTCTAAGGCCAGGCTCAGTAAACTCCCGTTCAAAGGTTGACTGTTGTTCGGGGAGGATCTAGATAAGCTAGTTAAGGATCTGGGGGGAGTCTAAGGGGGGTAGACTCCCAGAGGATAAGCCCTAAGCAGGGAAAGACCTCCTCAGCCGTTAGGGGCTCCTTCAGAGATTTTCGAAGATTTCGGTCTTCCCACCTGGGTGGTTTTCAGAGAGGACGCTTTGCCTCTTGAGCCCAGGGGTTTTGGGGGTTTCGCGGTACAGGTAGAGGTTTTGCCGCGACGTCCTCAGCTGCCGCTCAAAGACCGCAATGAAGCGACCCCAGTAGGAAGCGATCCGATAGGCGGGCGACTTCGGAACTTTCTTCCAGCCTGGGTCCAAATAACTTCTGACCAGTGGGTCTTGGAAATAATCTGAGAGGGTTATGCTCTGGAATTCGCAAGGCCCATTCGCGATTCGTATGTAATGTCTCCCTGCAGAGGTCAGCTGAAGGCTGTGGCGGTTCGAAGTACCTTGGATCGGCTTTTGAAAATAGGAGCAGTCATTCCGGTACCCAAGGCAGATTACGGCAGGGGTCAATACTCAATTTATTTCGTGGTTCCAAAGAAGGACGGGTCCCTGCACCCAATCTTGGATCTGAAAGGAGTGAACCGCTGTCTCCGAGTGCCGCATTTCAGAATGGAAACATTGCGATCCGTCATTGTGGCGGTGCGGCAAGGGGAGTTTTTGACATCCCTCAACCTTATGGAAGCGTATTTGCATATCCCGATCAGAGCAGGGCATCAAAAATGTCTGCGATTCGCGCTGCCGTGGGGTCACTATCAGTTTTAGGCGTTGCCCTTCGGGCTCGCAATGGCGCCGTGGACATTCACCAAGATCATGGTGGTGGTGGCCGCAGCATTGCGAAAAGAGGGAATTCTGGTACATCCCTTTCTCGATGATTGGTTGATTTGGGCAAAGTCCAGAAGCGAGAGCATAAAGGTTACGGAAAATGTGGTGAGATTCTTGGAGGGGCTCGGTTGGGTAGTCAATACGGCGAAATGTCACCTGAGCCCGTCCCAGAACCTAGAGTACCTGGGAGTGAGCTTCGACACCCAACGGGGAGCGGTGTTTCTCCCGGATCGTTATGTATGAATCCTTCAGAAAGTGCTGCGTCAGTTCAGAGCAACTCCGGCACCTACGGCATGGAGTTACCTCAGGGGGCTGGGAACAATGGCGGCATCCTTGGAAGCTGTGCCTTGGGCCAGATTTCATATGCGGCTGCTGCAACGGGCATTACTTCGCCGATGGTCTCATCAGGCTAATCCGTTGAGCAAACGACTGCCCTGTCCCCTAAGGGTCAGGCAGGTGCTGAAATGGTGGCTGCGTCCGGGGTCTCTGTCGGCCGGGATGCCTCTGGAACAACCGAAGTGGCTGTCATGGTTGACGGACGCGAGTCTTGCGGGCTGGGGGGCTCATTGCGGAGAGCTCTTCGCACAAGGCCTTTGGTCGGAGCAGGAGACCTCTTGGTCAATCAACAGGTTAGAGCTCCGAGCGGTGGTGATAGCGCTGCGCGCATTCGAAGCAACGGTGAAGGGCCGTGCAGTGCGCGTGCTGTCTGAAAACTCCGCTACAGTGGCTTACATCAATGGACAAGGTGGTACAGGAAGTACGGCCATGGAAGAGGAGGCGGATGAGCTGTTCACTTGGGTAGAGCAGCGCCTGCCGGCAATTTTGGCTGCTCACATTGCGGGCAAGGACAGTGTGACGGCGGATTTCCTCAGCAGGGTTCTAGTGGATGCCGGAGAATGGGAATTATATCCGGGGGTGTTTGCGCAGATAGTTCTTCGATGGGGGCCACCAATCATGGATCTCATGGCGACCTTCCAGTCTGCGAAGGTGAGCTGCTTTTTCAGCAGACGACAGGAGTGGATGTCAGAAGGGATTGACGCTCTAATGCAGAGTTGGCCGCTGTCAGGTCTTCTCTGCGTCTTCCCACCGTGGGCGATGACAGGCCAAGTGGTGCAGCGTATAGAGGCGCACCTGGGGAGAGTGTTGCTAGTGGCTCCAGACTGGCCGAGGCGGCCGTGGTACGCCGACCTCATGCGGCTTCTCGACGGAGAGCCATGGAGGCTGCCGGTGTCGGAGAGTCTGTTGATTCAAGGGCCCCTGAGTATGCCTCAAGTGGATCGGTTCCCGCTTACGGTATGGCCATTGAAAGGGCACGGTTAAGGCGAAAAGGTTATTCGGGAGCAGTTATATCTACTCTACTTAAAGCGAGAAAGACGTCTACTTCGCTGGCGTATGTTCGTATATGGCGCATATTTGAGGATTAGTGTTCAAGAAGACAGGTGTGAGCAGCGAAGGTGTCCGTTCCGATAGTCCTAAGTTTCCTTAAAAGAGGGCTTTGATAAGGGACTGGTGGCCAGTTCCTTGAGAGTTCAGTTGGCAGCACTGGCTTGCTATAGAGGCAAGATCTAGGGAGTGGCGCTCAGCGTGCATGCGGATGTTTTGCGTTTTCTGAAGGCAGTCACCAGGTTACATCGTCCTCGTAGAGTTGTGGTGCCTCCGTGGGATCTCAATTTAGTTTTGGGAGCGCTGGTTAAGGCACCTTTCGAGCCTTTGCAGCAAGCGTCCTTAAAGGATTTAACTCTGAAGACAGTGTTTTTGGTGGCTATTTGTTCAGCGAGGCATGTTTCGGAATTACAGGCTTTTTCTTGCAGAGAGCCATTTTTATCATTTTCTCCGGAAAAGGTGGTACTTCGGCCCGTGCCATCCTTTTTGCCTAAAGTAGTTTCTCCATTTTATTTAAATCAAACAGTTTCTTTTCCAGTGCTAGGTTCTCTGAGTGGGGACACTACTGACCGGGGGCTTCGCTGTTTAGATGTTAAGTGGGTGCTTAAGCATTATTTAAAAGTGTCAGAAGCCTTTCGCAAATCAGACCGGCTGTTTGTCCGGGGACAGCAGGAATTAGTCCTCACAACCCTCCCTCCACCCCATGGAGTTGCTTTTTTTTTCATTTTTTGCCTTTGAGCTGTGTCATCCTGCTGAAGCAAGATGGCACCCTTTGGCTGGAAGGGGACCACGCATGTGTGGTGCATTTCCCAAAAGCTTTCTTTGAAAGCTGTGGAGAAGCTCCTGCGCAGGCTCAATTGGCACCGACGTCATCTATATGTGAGGGCTGATTCCTGCTGTCCCCAGAGGACACCTTACAGGTGATTAACTACACTAATTCTACCATGAAACCTGCTGTACTTCTGACTAATACATGCTGCTATAGGCAAGACCTAGATTAACCACCTAATAAATAGAATTGCGCTCAATGTAACAAAGTATGATAATATCTTCAATCCTTCAACATCCGTGCTGATAATTTCCCTCTTAATATTTATATTTCTTCCCCCCCTGGGAGGTCTCAGACTTATGACAGCAACTGTCCTTATGGCTATGCCGGTTTAAAGGAACAGTATGCTAGATAGCATCAACGACCTCCTCCAGGGTATGCGGAGGTGATAATGATAGAGAAGGCTGCTGATTGTTTTCAGTTTAACGTCCTCAGTACTATAATCACATAAAGCACAAATACTTCCTTTCAGTTGCCTTCATTACAATGATCTTTGCCGCTAGAGAATTCAAATGATCATGTTGCCCTGTTCCTTTAAACCGGCATAGCCATAAGGACAGTTGCTGTCATAAGTCTGAGACCTCCCAGGGGGAGAAGAAATATAAATATTAAGAGGGAAATTATCAGCACGGATGTTGAAGGATTGAAGATATTATCATACTTTGTTACATTGAGCACAATTCTATTTATTAGGTGATTATTAGCGTTCTTAAAAAGACCATTTTGATACGTGAAGACCTAGATTAAGGCATTGGTAAACTAGAAATAGATTTTTGCATTAATGCCCAGAAACTAAAAGGATGGCTAATGTGTCTGGACATTTCTCACAGTTTAGAATGTCTATCTGCAGATATCCAATTTTTCACCCTACATGAGTGAGCTTGGCCTGCCTGTTTGTAATGTCTACTAATAGCAGATACTGTGGGTAGGATCCAGCCAATGGGAAGGCTGACCTTTGAGAAAGCTACTAGGTGTCTTGTGGTGCTGAGAGAGGGTAGGAATGGGAGAAGTGGCATGAGGGGGAAGGAGTTGCTGCAGGCTTAGGAACATAAAGGTCACTAACTGCAAGAACTTTAAGTTCATGCACTCAGTCAATGATGTCCTTCCCCCATCATTATGTGAACAGCAGCACAATACTAGATGTTTTGCATGTGTGTGAAGAAGGAGAGTGCATATGTGTTTCTGTTTTTTCTCTTATAGGCCATTGTCATATAAAGAGTTCTCCTTTCAAAATTTGGGCTAGAAAGGTCCACAGATAGAAATGTACCTGCATACATACAATGCGGAAAATGTTTTCATTCTGAGCATTTTTATCCAGTTCTAATACCGCCTCCACTCTGTCTATATTCTTTTAGAGGCACCAAAGAAAACTAAATATTTCTGTTTGTTCCATTTGTAAAGCCTTTATGACTCTCAGGGGCATGTCTACTAATATGCAGTAAGTTTCTGTACTTACCAAATGCTAGGAGCAAAACTAATGTGCAATCAGTGCAAAGTCTGTGTGGTAAATGTTGGGAGTGTGGCAAGCATCTGCCCCTTACCTTACATGCCAGACATAGTAACATAGTATATGATGGCACATAAAAGACAAGTATGGTCCATCTAGTCTGCCCAGTAAGGTGGTTAGAGTGGTTGTACCTGCCATTCCATGCAGTTCAACCCCCTCCCCCATTTGTTGAAGTATAAAAGATATTTGTTTGCTTTGATTTCATCCTCTTGCTATAAATGGATTTACTGTATCTGTCCCATGCCATTTTGAATTCTCTGTTTATGACCCTACCACCTCTATCAGGAAGGCATTCCAAGCATCCACCACCCTTTCCATGAAGAAATATTTCCTAACGTTGCTTTTAAGTTTACCTCCTTGCAGCTTCATTTTATGCCCTCTAGTTTTGCAGCTTCCCCATCTTTGAAAAAGGTTGGTTCATAAATACTTTTAAAGTATGTAAACGTCTGTATCATATCTCCCCTGTCCCTTCTCTTCTCTAGGGTATACACTTACTGCACGGGCCCATGTTACATGTGTCAGTAGATAGTGTGGATGCACCCTGCTATCTGCTGAGACATGTAACTCTGGCCTCTGTGCTAAACCTAAAAAAGAAACAACTTGGCTCACAGTGGCGCAACCTGACTGTTCCCAATATATATCGTCCCTCTCAATCCAAGTCCCAACTCCCCTGTCCTCAGACAATATCATCCCTCAATCCAAGTCCTGATTCCCCTGGCACATAAAATCCCTTCCAACAGGACCCCCCAAACACCATGCCCCAAATTTGAGACAGTCCCTCCTTATTTGGTGGATTGACTGAAGCAATAACACTGGGAGACTACCACTAGGGATTAAAGCCACCATTTTGAACCCAGTGGCAGTGGGGCAAGAGCAGAGGGGGGAGTCACTCCTACCTCATCCAGTAGACTATTGGGATACCCCCAGATAAGTCACGGGGGGGGGGGGGGGGCGGGAGGTTTCTGTTGGGTGCTGCAAGTGGGGTGTGAGGCTCCAGGGGGGCTGGAACAAGGGGGTGGTTATGATGGCGGGGGTGAGCACAGTGATGGAGGATAGGGGAGGGCTGTAATTGGGAAATTGTTCAATGTGGATTAAGGCAGGAGCATGCTGTTTGCTTGCCGATAGTTCGGTTGCACTTAAAAACATCAGATATGCTATAATAGGACAGATCAAAGGTCCCTTGTGCTTAATATCCTATTTCTAACAATGGCCAGTCCAGGTCACAAGTACCTGTCAGGTTCCCAAATGATACAGATTCCATGCTGTTTATCCTAGGGGTAAGCAGTGGATTTCCACAGTCCTTTTTAATGTTTTATGGACTTCTCCTCCAGGGAACTTGTCCAAACCTGTCTTAAACCCAGCTACATTAACAGCTTTTACTACATCCTCCAGCAATGAATTCCAGAGTTTAATTACACATTGAATGAAACAACGTTTTCTCCTATTAGTCTTAAATGTGTTACATTGTAACTTCACTACATGCCCCCTAGTCTTTCTACTTTTTGAAGGAGTAAACAACCAAACTACGTTTACCCATTCCACTCCATTCATTATTTTATAGACCTCTATCGAATCTCTCCTCAGCCATCTCTCCCCCTTGCTGAAGATGCCTAACCTTTTAAGCTTTTCTTATAGGAGTATCCTTCCATCCTCTTTATCATTTTGATCACTCTTCTATTTACCTTTTCTAATTCGGCTACATCCGCTTTTAGATATGGCAACCAGAACTGCACACAATATTCAAGGTACAGTCGCAGCATGGAGTAATACAGAGGCATTATAATATCCTTGGTTTTATTTGCCATTCCTGTCCTTATGATTCCTAGCATTTTTTTTGCTTTATTGGCCACTGGTGCACACTGAGCAGATGGTTCCTTGAGTGGCATTAAGTGCACCCACGCTATTGACAGCGTGCGGTAATGTGCCACTATCAGTGCTGTCCAAGCTCTCGCTCTGCTCATCACCCACACTGATCCTACTCCAGCCCTCACTAAGCAGTTAGCATGGGTTCTCCAGGACCAAGCAGGAAGTCAGTCCTCACTTATGGGTGACGTCGGCGCCGACGGAGCCCTCGCGGAGCAATTTTCCCCAGCTTTCAAAGAAAGCCTTTGGGAATTGCAGCGCGCATGCGCGGTCCTCTTCCCGCCCAAGGGTGCCATCTTAGCCAGTCTTCTTTTTTCCGCGGAGCCCTACAGACGTACCCGTCGTGTCCCCGCGAAAAAGTTGATATTTCTTCATAATTTACTCTTTTTTCATTCGGTTCGACGCCGGTCTTTTTCCCGCCCGGACTCGCGACGCCGGTCACGAGTCCTCTTCTTCTTTTTCGGTTTTTCTGACTTAGTCAGTTTTCGTTTTCGGTTTTTCCCTGGCAGCCCGGTCCTTTGACCTCGCCGGGGCCCTTTTTCCCCCGATGGCTGCCAGTGGTTTCAAGCGGTGTGGTCAGTGTGACCGAAATATGTCACTGACTGACACACACGACCATTGCCTCCGCTGCCTGGGTCCGGATCATGAAGGAATGATCTGTGGGCCCTGCGGCAAACTCTCCTCCAAAGCGTTGAGAAGTCGGCGGCATCAGCGGGATAGGATCTTCGCTGACCCCAGCCGTACCCGGACCTCGTCGGAGGCCTCCGCGTCCAGGGGTTCCAGCTCGGACCGTCGCCGGAGTTCCTCCGACAGGGGTTCTCCCTCCGGGGACCATCGACGCAAGGTGAAACCCGCGAGGGCGGCGTCGGTGGACGCTCCTGGCTCCGCGAGGGCCAGGTCGCATAGCCCCGATAGCCGTCCCGGGTCCTTGGAGAAGGAGCACCTCCTGAAGCGACTCGCCTGGAGTCGGAGCTGCCTGCTCGGGTAAGTCCCGTAGTCCTCCTGGACTCGCCTCCGCGACAGCCGACGTCGGGCCCGACGCCGTCGGGGCCCGAGTCGGGGGCTGCTGGGTCACCTGAGCTCGGGCTCAGGTTGACGGCCTTGGAGAGCAGACTGTCTGCCTTCATGGACCAGCAGCGGGCACTGCTCGCTGGCTTCGCTGGCGCCGCTGCCCCGACCGCTGCCCCGACCGCCGGGACGTCGACGTCTAAGTCGACCCCGGAGACCGAGCCGATCCTCGAGTCGATGCGAACTCGAGTCGATCCTCGGTCGAGGTTACCCTCGGCCTCCCGTTCGGGACCGAGGTCGCCGACGCCGACTCCCTCGGCGTCGGGGCGGCAGGCGCCGCGCCCTGCCCGGGCCGACCCCACCGAGTCCTCGTCGGAGTCGGTCTGGGAGTCTGAAGAGGAAGAGTCGCCTGATTCTTTTCGGACTCGGTGTGTCCCCTCGGACTCACCTGAGTCCGAACCTCGGAAGCAGTCCCCCCCGGAGGATGCCCGGTTCTCGGACTTCGTCAGGGATATGGCCAAGGCTTTGGCCTTCCCTGCGGACCCCGAGGAGGAGCCTCGAGCCGAAGAGCTCGACGCCCTCCAGTATGACTCTCCCGCCAGGGAACACTTTACTGTACCGGTTCCTCCCATGCTGGAACGACTACTCTTCCGCATGTGGGAGAGTCCGGCCACCTCGCCGGTCCTGAGCAAGCGGGTCGATTCTATCTATCGAGTCCGCAAGAGCCCTGGCTTCCAAAAAGCACAGCTGCCACACCATTCCATGGTAGTGGAATCGGCCATGCATCGTCTTAAGAGCCAGAAGATGCACTCTTCGGTGCCTCCTGGCAGGGAGGCCCGTAACCTGGATGGCCTTGGTAAGAAGTGTTTCCAGGGCTCTATGCTTGCGTGTCGTGTCCAGACCTACCAGCTATACATGGGCATGTATCTCCGAGACCTGGCTAAAGAGCTAGCCGGATTCTCCGCTGGTTTGTCCGAGGAACCCTTGCGGAGGTTCCTGGCCTTGTCCACTGGCATTCGGGAATGCTCAAAATTCATATCCCGAGCAGCCTATGATGGCTTTGAAGCATCGGCTCGAGTGGCCGCAGCCGGCATCGGTGCCCGCCGACAGGCTTGGCTTCAGTCGTCTGACCTTGAACCCTGGGTGCAGGACAAGTTGGTCGATGTCCCCTGCCGAGGCGAAAACCTCTTTGGCAAGCCCATGGCTGAAAAGGCTGCGCAAATTGAGACGGAGACTCTCACCCGGACTAGGCTTTCTAGGAAGACCTCCGCCCCTTCCCAGAAAAAGAAGGGCTCGGGAAAGAAGTCCTTTTACCCGAGGAAGGCGGCTGCCTACAAACAATACCCCCAATATCAGGCCCCTGCAGCTCCCCAACAGGGCCAGCAGGCCAAGGGACGGGGTAACGGGTCCCGTAGGCAGCAAGCCCCCAAGCCTGCACCACCAGCCCCTGCTCAGCAGGGTGGGGGTTTTTGACTCCTCAAGCATAGCCTCTCCCACCCCCGCTGGTTCCTCCCAGCACCGGAGGCCGGCTGGTTCACTTCGCCCACAGGTGGTCCAGCGTCACCTCAGATGCCTGGGTGCTTCAAGTCGTGCGAGAAGGCTATCTTCTCCACTTCCACCAGGTCCCTCCCTCCTATTTTCCGGGAGAACCTCCACGACCCCCTCTTCACAGGGAATTACTCCTTCAGGAGTTAGCAGGTCTTCTACAGGAACAGGCGGTGGAACCGGTGCCCCACCACCTGAAAGGTCAAGGCTTTTATTCCAGGTATTTTCTAATACCAAAAAGAACGGGAGGCCTCAGACCCATCCTGGACTTGCGCAACCTCAACAAGTTCCTCGTGCGGGAGAAGTTCAAGATGCTTACCCTTGGAATCCTTCTGCCCTACCTCCAGCAGGGAGATTGGCTATGCTCCTTGGATCTAAAGGATGCCTACACGCACCTCCTCATCCACCCAAGCCACCGCCAATACCTAAGGTTTGTGGTGGCAGGAAATCATTACCAGTACAGAGTACTACCCTTTGGCCTGTCCTCCGCACCGCGAGTCTTCACAAAATGTCTCGCGGTGGTGGCGGCCCATCTCCGGCTTCACGGCCTCTATGTCTTTCCGTACCTCGACGACTGGCTCATCAGAGCAGCGTCCGCTCTGGAGGTCACCAACGCCACGCGCCGCACGGTGACTCTTCTGCAGTACTTGGGCTTTGTTATAAACTTCGCAAAGTCCACTTTGCTCCCCTCACAGGACCTCGAGTTCATCGGCGCAAGGCTGCACACTCCTCAGGCACGAGCGTTCCTACCGCTCGACAGGGCTCAACGGCTCATGGACCTAGCCGACCGTTTTCGCAGCCAGCCCCTGGTCTCCGCCAGGCGCTTCCTGAGACTACTCGGCCATATGGCTTCCACCGTCCATGTGACCCCCAATGCCCGCCTGAATATGCGACCCGCTCAATGGTGTCTCCGCAAGCAGTGGCAACAGGCCACAGGCGGCCTAGCAGACCTAGTGCGCGTCTCCGAGCCGCTGGCCTCGTCTCTTCAGTGGTGGCTACATCGGCCGAATCTGGTGCTCGGCATGCCCTTTCAGCCGCCTCCGCCGGCCCGGGTGCTGACGACAGATGCATCCCTCCTGGGCTGGGGAGCACATTGCCAAGGGGCGCGTACTCAGGGCCTTTGGACCATGTGGGAGTCTGCTCAGCAGATCAACTTCCTGGAGCTCAGAGCGATCCGCCTGGCTCTCAAGGCCTTCTCCCACCTGACCTCCCACCAGTCCGTCCTTGTCCAGACGGACAATCAAGTTGCCATGTTCTACGTGAACAAGCAGGGGGGCACGGGCTCCTTCCTTCTCTGCCGGGAAGCACAGAAGCTCTGCTCTTGGGCCGTCAGTCACGGCGTTCTCCTCAAGGCAGTTTATCTCCCAGGCCAAGAGAATTGCCTGGCGGACAAACTCAGCAGGATCCTCCAGCCGCACGAGTGGCGCCTGGATCCCTTGGTAGTTCAGAAGCTCTTTCTAAAGTGGGGCCTCCCCACGGTGGATCTCTTTGCCAGTCCTCACAACCGGCAACTTCCTCGCTTCTGCTCTCGTCTGCCACACCCCCTTCGAGTTGCGGCGGACGCTTTTCTACTCTCATGGTCGGGGAGCCTCTTGTACGCTTTCCCTCCCATCCCGCTAGTCTCTCGGACTCTTTTCAAGGTTCTCCGAGACAAAGCCTTCATGATCCTGGTGGCCCCTCGCTGGCCCAGACAGCCGTGGTTTCCACTCCTGCTGCAATTGGCGGTAGAGGATCCATTCCCTCTGGGGTTACAACCGGATCTCCTCACTCAGGATCAGGGGTCTCTGCTACACCCCAACCTCAGGTCTCTCAACCTAATGGCCTGGCTGCTGAGAGGGTAGTCCTTGCTCCCCTTCTCCTGCCGGCAGAGGTGGAGGAGGTCGTCTTGGCTTCTCGGCGACCTTCTACCCGCAAATGCTACGCCCTTAAATGGCGTCGCTTTTCCGTTTGGTGTACCCAACAGTCTCAGGATCCCTTCTCCTGCCCGGTGTCGGTGGTCTTGCAGTACTTGCTACACCTCTCTAATCTGGGACTTAAGTCCAACTCAGTCAAAGTTCACCTCAGTGCTCTTTCGGCACATCATGTGCCGGTGGACGGCAGACCTCTCTCCAACGACCCTCTCGTAGCGAGGTTTCTCCGAGGTCTCCTTCTACTTAAACCACCTCTGCGCCCGCCAGCGCCTGACTGGGACCTGAATGTGGTTTTGCAGCGGATCACCTGTCCGCCTTTTGAACCTATGGCTACCTGTTCTCTCCGTTTTCTGTCTTGGAAAACACTGTTCTTGATAGCCCTCACTTCCGCTAGACGCGTAAGTGAATTGCAGGCCCTCGTGTCTGATCCCCCTTACACTCGGTTCTACAAAAATAGGGTAGTCCTACGGACTCACCCAAAATTTCTTCCAAAAGTGGTCTCCCCTTTTCACATCAATCAGGAGGTGGTACTTCCAACCTTCTTTCCCAGACCACACTCCAGCCGAGCTGAAACGGTCCTCCATACCCTGGACTGTTGAAGGGCATTGAACTTCTACCTTGACCGTACGCGGGAGCACCGTAAAGCTGCTCAGCTTTTTGTGTCTTTTGACCCCAATAAATTGGGGCTCCCGGTCTCCAAGCGTACTCTGTCCATCTGGGTTGCGGACTGTATCTCTTGGGCTTATGGGGCAGCCGGACTCTCCTTGGAAGGTCGAGTCACGGCTCATTGCGTTCGGGCAAAGGCTACGTCAGTGGCTTACCTCCGCTCTGTTCCGCTGGCAGACATCTGCCGGGCCGCTACTTGGTCTTCGAGCCAGACTTTTGCGGTCCATTACTGTCTCGAGAGGGAGTCCCGCAGGGACAGTGCTTTCGGACAGGCAGTCCTCCGTAATCTCTTTGAGGTCTGAGCAACTCCTACCCTCCATCCCGGATGTGGGCTACTGGTGGGTAATAATTCAGCGAAGATTCTTTTCCTTCTGTGCTGCTGAGCTAGAGGGAGCTCATTTTTGTGCTTAGGGTCTCCGGTAGCCTTAAGCTTGGGAGTCCCATAAGTGAGGACTGACTTCCTGCTTGGTCCTGGAGAAAGCGTAGTTACTCACCTGTAACAGGTGTTCTCCAGGAGCAGCAGGAATCAGTCCTCACAACCCTCCCTCCTCCCCTTGGAGTTGCAATCGTCTGCTTTAGTTTTTTTGCAAATTTTTATGCTGTCTTTTTTAGCTATGTCATCTGACTGGCTAAGATGGCACCCTCGGGCGGGAAGAGGACCGCGCATGTGCGCTGCAATTCCCAAAGGCTTTCTTTGAAAGCTGGGGAAAATTGCTCCGCGAGGGCTCCGTCGGCGCCGACGTCACCCATAAGTGA
Source organism: Ichthyophis bannanicus (assembly GCA_033557465.1). Classification (NCBI taxonomy): domain Eukaryota; kingdom Metazoa; phylum Chordata; class Amphibia; order Gymnophiona; family Ichthyophiidae; genus Ichthyophis; species Ichthyophis bannanicus. The sequence continues at coordinate 1,356,307,881 of CM066031.1, forward strand.
GGACTGATTCCTGCTGCTCCTGGAGAACACCTGTTACAGGTGAGTAACTACGCTATTTTTACCACGTGACTGTTTTAGCATGTAGTAACTTACTGTAGCTCAGGCCCATGCTAACATTTAATGCATGCTAAAACCCATGGTAACTACTTTGCACACTTTAAACATTTATTTATTTTATTTTATTTATTTATTTACAGTTCTTCTATGCCATGCTTTTTCATATCAGTGCGGTTTACAAATAACGAAAAAATTGCCACAGACAAAACGACCATAGGTTTACATTATAACAGGATGGATAACTTGGGAAAGAACTGGGGAACTATGTACATGCTCCTTAATCATTTTACGTTGCCTATAACATGCTCCTTAATCGTTTTACGTTACCTATAAATCTGGCTGTTTGGTCTTTAATCTCACTTTTTATGGCAGTCCACCCTTGTATTCTCTCTAGTGTGTACTGATTAAAAATCACTTGCCCAATTTTCCTGTTTTCAGCCAGTACTCTGATCACTATGCCTCTGCATTGGAAGCATTTGCTTGCATAGATTCCATGCTCACCCACAACCCACTGCTGCTGCAGCCAGAACTAAGCCCTGCAGTTTTCTCTGTGCTGCTTCTAGAGAGCTCAAGTATGGGGTGAAAGTCATGAATAGAGAAGAGATCCCAGCTGGGGGAGGGTGGCAGGGAAAGAATGAATGAGATTGCAAGGAGGCTGATAAATAAATAAATCAAGGTCCATGATTGGGGCCCACAAATGTATATTTGCCTAGGACTCAAGTTAATGTTAACTGAGCCCTGGTAATGGGACAGTGGCACCCTGTGTTTTAAACTGTTAAATGAATTCTTTCAGATTTCTTAATTTAATTCGCTGATTTAGGTTCCACTTTTGTCAGTGGCATTTAATGGTTTCATGTATTGGTTTAATTTTATAAAGTATAAAATATTGGGTTCTAACTGTTCCATGTAAACTGTCTTTGACACCTTTGATAAGGCGACATGTAAAACCAGTCAAATATATTTTGTTGGTTTGGAAGAATAATTTTTGAGCTTGAGTATTGTACCATTGTACAGCCGTTTCAACCTGTACTTTATGAACAGAAACCGTTGGTGATGAAAAAAGTTGATGCAGCATTGAAAGCCTTATCAAAGAACAAAGCACCAGGCATTGATGGTATTCCCATTGAAGTGTTTAACAGCAATCGGATACAGCTGTTAATATACTTACAAGGCTCTACCAGGAAATTTGGAAGATAACATCATGGTCAACTGACTGGAAAAGATCTGTGTTTATACAAATACTAAAGAAAGGTAATCTGACTGGAAATTATCGCACAATCGCTCTGATCCCACATGCCAGCAAGATTCTTCTCAAGATCATTCAGCAGAGGCTATAACCATACCTAGAAAGAGAACTGTCTGAAGTACAAGCAGGGTTCAGGAAAGGACAAGGAACGAGAGACATTGCGGATGTAAGATGGATTCTTGAAAAGACTAAAGAATACCAAAAGAATATCTGTGCTTTATTGACTACAGCAAGGCCTTTGACTGTGTAAACCATGAGAAACTGGGCCACATTAAGAAACACGGGTACACCAGAACATCTGATTGTTCTCTTGCACAACCTTTACATGGATCAAGAAGCAACAGTTTGTACGGAACAAGGAGAAACAGAATGGTTTAAAAATCAGAAAAGGTGTACGACAGGGCTGCATACTTTCCCCCCTACCTGTTTAATTTATATACAGAACAAATCATCAGAGAAGCAGGACTGTATGAAAACACCTGAGGTGTGAAGATTGGTGGAAGACTCATCAACAACCTTCACTATGCTGATAATACCACATTACTGGCTGAAAGCGAAGACGATCTGAAACATTTGCTTCTCAAGATCAAGGAACATAGTCTTAAAATGGGCCTGCACCTTAATGTAAAGAAGACAAAGATCCTGACAACTGGCAACATCAATAAGTTCATTGTTGATGGAGAAGAAATTGAAATAGTAGACAACTTTAACCTATTTGGATCAACTATCAATAAAGAAATGACAAGTAGTCAAGAAATCAGATGATGCATGGCTTTTGGCAGAATGGGTATGAAGGAGCTAGACAAGATTCTCAAGAGCAGGGATGTCTCCATACAAAGATTTGACTTGTTTAAGCCATGGTATTTTCAATAATGTCATATGGATGTGAAAGTTGGACAGTGAAAAAGATAGGAAGAAAATTGATGCCTTTGAATTATGCTGCTTGTGACGAATATTGTGTATCCCATGGACTGCCCAAAAAACAAACCAGTCTGTACTAGAGGAGATCAAACCTAAGCTTTCCTTAGAAACTCAGATGACAGGACTTTGACTTTCATAATTTGAACACATCTTGCGAAGAGAGTGATCATTAGAGAAAGACATCATGCTTGGCAAGGTAGAAGATCAATGCAAAAGAGTAAGACCAGCAATGAGATGGATCGATAAAATAACAGCAACTATGGGTGGCCACTCTGTCAACAATGAGCTGCCTGACTGAAGACTAAACACAGTTTAGGACAATTATCCAGAGGGTCGCCATGAGTCGACACAGACTCGATGATACTTAACAACATTATACCATTCAAGCTGCTTCCTCCATTCTTGAAGTCAAGGACACACACAGAGAGAACACAGCCTCAAACAGACAGATATACAAACACACATGTAGAAGGGTTGGAAAGAATTTCATGAGCCTTTCTCTGCATGCTTTTCCCACTTATTATATACTCATTCCCCAATCTTTCACCTCTCAGCTAACCAGTTAACCACTACCCAGTCACCTCATTCCAGTATGCCAGCCCCGGTCACCCCAGGTTACCGTTCCCCCCACAACCATTGGAGATCCCCTGAAGGGTGAGAATTGATGCCAGCTTCTATGCAGTACCTTACTGTGGTGACATGAATAAAGCAATATGCAGGCATAATCATAGCCACTTTTTCTGGGGAGTATCAGAAGGCTGCAACCAAGTGAGCCAAATATTTTCTTCAGAGCAAACTGACATGTCAGACTTGCTGTACCTCTTGTCTGTCAGACTCCTTGGGACTGTCATCAGAGTGAAGAACCCATAGTAAAAGCCCATATCCTACATCACCAGGGAGCCAAGTAATGGATAAAATGAAGTGCATTGAGATTAATAGGTGTCAACTATCTCATCACCATGGAGGTAATTTGATAAGTGCTCTGAGCATGTAGAACAGTGATTTGCATACTTGAGTATGCATATAGCACCTACTGTTTTGCAGCATATGTATAGGCATTCCCTGGGGTAGAGTTTTGGATGGAATTGTGCCTTTTGCTCATACTTTATAAAATTTATGCAGAGTTGTGTGAAATAGAATGAGAAATTTATGCAAGAGTGAGAGCAGGTGTAAATGCCTGTGCCTGTTTTCCAGGAATAAATTTATAAAGGCACATAGATGCATATGTTATATTTATAAAATAGGTGCAACATATATCTATGTGCCTTCCCTGCCTAGGCGTCTTGTTATAAATGTATTTGAGATCTCCTTTGGGCTTTCCCATCACACACTCAACTAGAGCTGACTTTAGTGGGTTCAGAGCCTGGAGTTAATAAGCTGCTGTGGAGCCTTAGAACAGTGGCATGTATGACTGCCCTGAAGCTAACAGGAATTATAATCCTGGAGTCGGGGTACTGCAGCATCATGAGTCCTGGGTTCTGGGGTATTTACCTTGTTCCCCCACTCCTTCCCCTCCAGAAAAGGCCCTGTTTATGTATTTATTTATTTAACAAAGTTTTATATACCGCCTCTTCCTGTGATCAGAGGCGGTTTACATCGAACGTCACCACAACTTTTACATTGAACATTAGAACTATATACAATCAACATTTAACATGTTTGAACTATATACAGAAAACTATGTACAATATCATTGTAAAGGTGGTTTTAGTGACACTACATATTTAGGCTAGTGAGGTAGATGATGGGATTATTTGTTAGCTCATTAGGTTTCTTGGGAATTTGTGAGATTGTCTGAGTCACCAAAATGTTCTATAAAAAGGTATATTTTTAGGTCCCTACGGCATTGCAGGAGGTCTTTTGTTGCTCTTAGTTGGTCGGGGAGTGAATTCCACAATGTTGGGGCCACATATGAGAAGGCTCTGGTGCTGGTGCATTGTTTTGTGTCCCTAGTGTGTGCGTTAATTAGGTGTCAGCTTGGAAGTTGTCTTGAAATGGCCCTGTTGGTTTACATTACAGCGTCGGCTGAAGTATGTCAACATATGGGAAGAAAGGGTGAAACAGTTGGAGTGTGCAGCTTAAAGGTCAATAAGACTATGTTCCTAGCGGCCACCCTCTATCACAAGTGTCCTCATATTACTCAGAGGACATGGTACTGCAGGGATATAGATGTGTAGCAAGACTACACATTTAATATTTGGATGTATGCATTGCATAGCACTCGAACATTTAGTAAATTAAAGAATGTCCTTCTGGCTCTTTCCTCTTCATAAGGTGATATAAGTATTGCTTGCATGCAATCAGTAGCATCCATCACATTAAATAGAACGAGAATACAATAAGTCACCTTTGAGGTTCTGCCATTATTTCCTCTGACAAAATATCCCCCCTATTCATCACTGCAGGATTTTGACAAACGTGTTGGGCTCCATCCCACTGATAGCCAAAATAATATGATGAGTTCAGCAGTCGACAGGTCCTGGTATGGCATGAATCCTGGCTGGATGAGGATCAATGTGAGGTTTTATTTGTTTAAACAGAGCGATAGTGACCTCTGAGCTTAAGTGGTACAATGTTGGTCCTGGGCCGTCTTGATGCCTCTTTCACGGCTTCCTTTATCTCTGCCTCTATTAGCTCTCCCACTTTTCTTTCTTTCTTTGTCTCTGTCCCCCGTACCTCCACATTTCTCTCTGTCTCTCCTTTTCTCTCGCTCTTGCCTTTTCTTCTCTAAACTTCTTCACTCCTGCTACAGCCCCTCCTGCCATAGCAGTCAGATCTTTTCATTCTTGAATCCTATAATGTCCTTTATATGGAATGCATACTGAAATGCTACCACTGGCTCTGAGAGGTTTTAAATTGTTATTGTTAGTGAGTATACTGTATGTAAATTAAAGTGTGGAGGAGAACATAATATTAGGTACTGTATACCCACTAAATCCTAATTTGCATATGTTTTACTTAATTCACATTTATACATACTAACGTTTTCAGAGATTAATTTAGCATGCATGCTAGTACTTTAGTGCATAGCATACAGTTTAGTATGCATGGTAAGCTTTAGTTGTATAGGCCCCTATGTATTTTACTCACTGTGGACTTAATCACCACCATTTCACAATGAAAGAAGCTGAAAGCTCTTGTTCCTTATCGTTCCTCCAGTTCAGTCCTCCACCTCTGGGTTGTGCACCTCCTCCTGCAGCTTGGAGACTGGGCATGTCAAAATCGTGACATCACTGGATATAGCCTGCTGGTCTCTCCCATCAGCCCCAGTGTGTCCAGTCTCCATGCAGCAGGAAGATGTAGTGAGCCTAGGTGCTGGGCTCACTTGAGGATCAGGCAGGAGCAGTTAGAGTAGTTCCTTAGGTTTGAAGTTTAAAATTTTTGGTTTGATCCCTATGCCTTTAATTAATTTTTCTAGTGACTGTGTTAAAACAAACAAACCTGGGGTAGGATTTGATCTGGCTGCTGCCTGCCTCATCTTTCTCTAGTTGGTTCAGTGTATGGTGGTACAAATTTCCCCTAGCAGCTCTCCCCTCCTTGATGGTACGGAGGGGAGCTCTGCATAGCGCAACGCACTCTGCTGCCAGTCCCGGGCTGCTGCTCTGAGTCAGGGCGAGGGGCAGGAAGAACACCAGCTCGTTCCGCGGTGGACCGCTCACTCCTGTGCTAAGTGGGGCCGCGCGAGCAATGCGAGGTGAGGTGAGTGCAGGATGGTTTTGTGTCGTTGAAGGGGAATTTGAGGGAGGGGGACCGCGGCGTTAATGGATCGCGCGCCGGATACCTGTAGTTGGCAAGCTACAGGATTTGGCACCAATTCCGGGCCTTTGCAAGCGGTGGCCATTTTGAACTGACAGGCTTGGCCGCGTGGCGGATCTCCGAGGCTCGGCGCACATCGGGGGCTGGTAGAGATTGGTAACTGCTGACTAACATAGTAAAGGTTCTATTTATTTGTTGTTAGGTAATTAATGTTTGAATCAGGACGTCCTTGCTACCTCCTCTGCTCTTTTTGGACTCCGGGCAGCTCAAGGGATGGCAGGGGTTTGTTTTCGGTGATCCGATCAGCGCAAAAATCAGGAGCCGGCTTACGACTATGCCAGCGCTAAATGGCTGGTAGACTTGCCCGGACTTTGGCGGCGGCGGCCAGGCTCAACAGTTCAAGAGAGCGATTCTTGTATCTCCAGGAACAAGCAGGAATGAGTCTTCACATATGGGTACGTTGGTACCAACGGAGTCTGCGCAGGAACGCTCCCCAGCGTCCAATTAGAATGCTTTTGGGAGCATCCCACCACGCCTGCGTGCTGCCTTCCTGCCTTTCCCAACTGCCTCTCCTCAGTTTTCATTTTTCCGCGGAGCCAGCAGGACGTACTCCTGTCACCGCAGAAAATTCTTCCTTTTATTTTTGTTTTTTCTTGTGGTCGCGTCTGCCTTCCCTTGACGCACCGGTACCGCCGGTGTTTTCTTCTTTCTTTCTCCTACAAATTTTTTCCTTTGTAGGGAATTTTTCCCTGTTTAGTGCCTGATGGCTTTTTCGGCCTGCTAGGCCTCTTCACTTTCCTTAATGGAAACGCCAGCCACTATCCCTAAAACATGTTTCAACTGTGGCGGTACCAAATTAGTTTTAGACACCCATAACTGGTGCCTCCCATGTTTGGGTCCTGACCACTATCCGCTGGAATGTCCCTCCTGCAGTAGTATTTCCAGAAGAAGTCTTCAGCATCGAGCTCAACTCGATATGTGGTTCCCATCAGTCCTGAGGGTACCAGCTACAACTTCTTTTTCACAGGATCAGGTAACCAAACAAAAGTCTGTAAAGACTAGCCAGTCCTCGGGTGGTAGATCTCATGTTCAGCATCGAGATGCCTCTGGCCTTGCCCCCGAGGACAAATTGGCTTTAAAACCCCGGCAGGAGTCTTCGGTCTCCAAAGCATTAACGGGGTTTCAGGTTGTTCCCGGGGTTTTTACCTCTACAAACATACCTGAGCCATGCTCGGTGGTGGTATCCGCTTTGAGCGGTGCCGGTACCCCGGCATCGGCAATGGTGTTGGATGAAACATTCCACACCGATGATCGCAGTCTAGCACTCTCGGTATCTTCAGTGCCGTTAGAGTCACTACAGACCAATCTTCCGGCATCGGTATCGATCCCGGTACCGGTTCTGGTATCCACGTCGGTACCCTCCAGGTGTGCTTCGATAGACTTGCTGCTTTCAGTGCCGAGTCTAGAATCGATCTCTAGCCTGGACGATTGGGTACCGACTCGTCTCGGTACCGACCTCGGACGGTGCCAAAGACATTGTCCCGGGGATCAAAGTCTGGCGCTCTCGGTACCTTTGGTACCGTGAGTCACCTCAGACTGATCTTCCGATATCGGTACCAGCTGCGATACCCCTGCCGGTACCACTTTCTACGTTTGCATCGGTATCGGTGCCTTCCATGCTTACTTCCACAAGCTCGATTCCTTCGGTACCGAGTTTGGAATCCATCCCTGGCATGGATAGTATTCCACCGATTTGTTGCGGCACTGGCCTCGAGCGGTACCGGCGACTATCCTTTCAGGACAATCCGATGCTCCACCCTTTCGGGTCTTGTACTCCAATGGATCGGGATCAATCCATTAGTGCCAAGACTAGATCTTCAACAGATCTAACCTTTACTCCTCATGATAGAGGATCCCCTTCTGGGGAAATTTCTTTTCAAGCATTCCTGCTTGATATGGCACGGTTACTTGCCATTTCTATACCTGATCAAGATCCTGCACTAGGGGATTCAGAACTTTTGCATATCCCTGAGAATCCAAAGGAGGTCATCATGCTTCCTTAGCATCAAACCTTACAGGATCTTCTACTTAGAATGTGGGAAACTCCCTTTAAAGGTATCCCCACCTTCAAGGGCCACTGACACTCTGTACAAGGTGCCCCCTTCTCCAGGTTTTCGAAAGACTCAGCTTCCTTATCATTCTTTTGTTGTGGAATCAGCAATGAGGCGTGTTAAGAGTGCTAAAAGGCACTCTTCTTATCCGCCAGGTCGTGAGTCTAGAACTTTAGATGCCTTTGGACGTAAAAGCTTCCAGGCATCCATGTTTTCAACAAGAATTCTCTCATATATTTTCTATATGGGATTATCTCTTGAAGAGGTCACCAACAGTTTGCTGTTTTTGACTCCTTTTCTTCAAGATCTCAAAAGAGCAGTCTACTCTTTACTGGTTAGTCATGTTCAAAATATCTCTAGGTTCCTTACTCGTGCTACCCTGGACTGTTTGAGTCTGTTAGCAAAACCTCTGCTATAGTCATAGGGGCACGACGCATGGCCCGGCTCCAAGCTTCGGACTTGGACAAATGGGTACAAGAAAGGCTAGAAAATACTCCTTGTACTGGGGAGAATCTCTTTAACAAAGAGACTTTTCGCCAAGCTGCTCAGTTAACCACTGACACTATTGCTTTCAAAGGATTGTCAACACCTTCCTCTATCCCAGGAGGTAGGAAATCTTCTACTTTATTCCCCCAAGGGGAAAAAGTTTTATTCATTCTCTACCCATCATACAGCTGTTTCCAAACAAGGGAAACATCAAACCAGGCTAAAGAAACCACAACCTCAACCGCTTCAGCAAACCCAGCAGCCGCAGGGTTGCTGATAGATTCTTCCCTGAATCCTTCTTTCCTGTTTTGAGGTTTTGAACCTATAGTCTGCTTCTTCTCATTACAAGCATCTACACCGGTTCCATCCTAAATTTTACACGTCTCTCTTTTAAAGCGTTCTAATTGGATGCTGGGGAGTGTTCCCGCGCAGACTCCGTCGGTACCGACGTACCCATATGTGAAGACTTATTCCTGCTGTTCCCAGAGATCACCTGTTATAGGTAAGTAACTGTGCTTTCCTGCACCTTACCCTGGCCGCAGGTAGGCTGCGCCTGGCGGCGGCGCTCGTATTTCTGTAGGACCCTTCTGGAAGAGGGCCTGTATTTTCGTTATTTATTTAATTTCATTCTTTATTTCTTTATTTATTTTGCTTCATTGTGGCTTAGCAGTCGATTGATTGAGTTAAGTCTGGCTGTTTAGAATGGGTACATTTAAATGCCTGAATTAGAAGGCCTTGGTCTCTAGGGTTTGGCTTGGCGGAGACCTTAAAAAAAAAAAAAGAAAAAAAGAAAAGGAGAGCGAGGCATCCCTCACTACAAATAAAGATAAAGGTTGAACCCTGTTTGCTTAGAGCTAAGGCTGTTGCTCCCGCTAGAGCCTGCATGTTTGGTATGCCAAGGCACAACCCGGTTTGTCTCCAGGAGTCTACCTTTATTTTTTTTTCCCCTTCGACATGCGGGTAGGCATGGTAGGGTCCGGAACGCACCAGCTGGTTCAAAGGGGTAGAGGACGTCTCTGCGAAAGTGGAATTTTCAGTACCTTTTCAATTGAAGGCCCAGAGCCGTCTGGCTCAGGGCAACCAGCTGCATGTGTTTCAATATTCAGGCTTGCAGGGGTTTGCTCCCCTGTTGTGCTTGGCGAGCTGGGAGGGGCGGCAGACACTGGAGCATAAGCCGGGACGGTGCATTCTGGTTGAGCTGAGCCTGTGAGGCTACTAAGGGCTATGCATCCATAACAGAGTTCAGCTTGAGGGCGGGCCTGGGGGGGTTCCAGTCCTTCCCTCCATGCCGACCGCCCCGCCCGGTATGGGATGTTCTCAAGGGGGCGCCTCCCACTTAATCATTAGGCACTTCTGGTGGGATCCCGGTCAAGATTACTTAAGGGCACAAGGACCTGAGGCAGACTGGTGGGACAGGCGTCATCAGATATAGGCCAGGGTTGTTGCAGGGCCACATTCGGAGTACAGTGGGCCTGGCCAGGGCTGCTAAGGCTTGACACTTTGTTGCTTTCCTTTGAGAAGGTTACTGTAGACAGTCGGAGACGGAAACCATATTTGCTTCAAGATGGGAGCTACCGGCATACAACACATGTATATAGTAAGAAGGATGGTGTCTAGATCGCGAATGAAATACTGTCATCTGTCTATGGTCTGTCAATTCTCGCTCATTCGGGAGTATCCCAACAAGGTTCCTTTGCCTTCAGAGCTCTGGGGTTTCGGATCTTCACATAGCTCTATAACTGGATCGGAGCGTTAACGTATAGTATGGCTTCGCTGGTGGACGCCCGGAGGTGCCTATGGTTAAGGAATAGGGCAGCCGACGGCTCTTCTAAGTCACGTCTCTGTAGACTTCTCTTTAATGCATCCTATATTAGCTGTCTCAGCTGCTTTCACTGCCATACAATCTTTCTGACACATGCATTTAGCACTTGGAAAAGTAAGTAGGTTATGACCCAAGGACATAACAGCCAGACTTCTGCACAAGTTGTATGCAGATGCAAAGTACTCTTGTACAAGTAGGGTCTACACTCCTACTGTCTGGTGGAACAAGGTCACTCGTGTGATGTTCCACAACTGCCATCTTCTCATGTCTGTGAACTGAGGTGTCTCTCATATTGACCTAACGGGTGAATCCCATTTTGGAGATATGGCAAGGAGAGTACTTGACTTCCCTAGACTCTACGGAGGTGTATCTGTACATCCCGATCAGAGCGATTCCTAAAAGTGCTACAGTTTGTCCTGCCTTGGGGACATTATTAAGTTCAAGCATGGCCTTTCGGTCTGGCAACAGCGCCGCAGAGTTTCACCAAAGTTATGGTGGTGGTGGCGGCTGCGTTGTGAAAGGAAGGAATTCTGGTACATCCGTATCTCGACATTTGGCTGATTCGAGCGAAGTCCAGGACCGAGAGCGTGCAGGTGACGCAGAAGGTAGTAACCCCTTTGCAGAGTCTAAGTTGGGTGATCAATCCGACCAAACGTTGATTGGGGCTTTCCCAGGATTTGGAGTATTTGGGGGTACGGTTTGATACTCAGAAGGGATTGGTAAATTGCCGGATCGTCGCGTTCCAGGCATTCGAAGCTTGGTGCGCAAGTTCAGGGCCACTCCAGCGCCCTCAGCGGGGTGTTTCCTTCGTGTACGGGGTGCAATGGTGGCGACTCTGGAAGCTATGCCTTGGGCCAGATTCCATATACGGTCTTGGCAGAGAGCGCTACTTCGCCGCTGGTCGCATCAGTTTGATTCGCTGAACAAACAGCTTCCCTGTCCAATCCGGGTCGGGTAGTTTCTTTGGTGGTGGTTTCTGCCAGGATCTTTGGAGGCAGGATTGCCACTGGAGCAGCCGGCGTGGCTCCCATTGTTGACAGAGGCGAGTCTCGTGGAATGGGGAGCGCTTTGCGGAGATCAGTTCGCACAAGACTTTTGGTCCGCTCCAGAAAGAAATTGGTCGATCTCCGGTTGGAGCTGAGAACATGCTATCGAGCACTGCGATGGTTCGAAGTTACAGTGACGGGGCGAGCTGTGCGAGTTCTGTTGGACAACTCAGCAACAGTGGCCTACATCAATCGACAGGGGTGCAGAAGGCGTGACCATGGAAGAGGAAGCAGAAGCACTGTTGTCATGGGTAGAACTTCGGCTACCGGCGATCTTGGCAGCGCACATTGTGGGGAAGGACACTGATGGCAGCTTCTCTCAGCAGGGTCCGAGTGGATGCGGGCAAAGGGGAATTGCATCCGGACGTGTTTGTGCAGGTAGTTCACAGATAGGGACCGTCGGTTATGGATTTCATGGTGACTTTTCAGTCAGCAAAGGTGAGTCGTTTCTTCAGCAGGCGGCAACAAAGGATGTCGGAAGGCATCGACACTCTAATGCAACATTGGCCATCGACATGTCTTCTCTGTCTTTACGTCGTGGGTGTTCATCGGCTGAGTAGGGCAGCGCATAGAAGCTCACCCGGGAAGAGTACTGTTGATGGCACCAGATTGGTGGACTGATGCTCATGGCGTCGGTTCGTGCGGCTGCAGTATCCGTTCCTTTGGTCTTGTGTTTTTCTGCAAGACGGGTTTGTTAAGGGTCTGGCAGCTAGGGCCTTGCGAGTCCTCTTGGCAGCGCTGTCGTGTTTTTAGAGGCACAGTACAGGGAGTGGCTCTAAGAGTTCATTCAGAGGTGTTGTGTTTTCTTAATGCAGTATCCAGGCCAAGGATGCCCGTCAAGAAGGCGAACAATATCGGCGTACCCTGGTCTTCGTGGCCAATCTTTCCCCTGGTGCCAAATTAAGCCTTGCGAACCCCGGCGACACGCTGAACCATTTGGCCGTGGACCTCTCATAGAATGGTAGTTCAGCTGTGGGATCTCAGTTTGGTGTTAGGAGCGTTAGCCAAAGTGCCCTTTGAGCCTTTGCACCGGGCTTCGGTGAAGGACTAGACGTTAAAAAATGTATTTTTGGTGGCTTTCTGTTCGGCTAGACGCATTTCGGAGTTGCAAGTGTTATCTTGTAGGGAACCGTTCTTATTCTTTTCAAGGGAAAAGGGTGGTGCTGTGACCCGTTCCGTTCTTTTTTGCCCAAGGTGGTGTCTCCTTTTCACCTGCATCAGACGGTGTCTCTACCGGTGCTAGGGTTGCTAGAGGAAAGCTACTTGGACCGCAGTTTACGCCGTTTGGATGTGAAGCGGGTGTTGCGGCCATATTTGAAGGTTTCGGAAGTATTTCGCAAGTCGGGCTGGCTATTTGTGGTGTTCGAAGGTATTCGCAAAGGGGAAGCGGCGGCGAAGGCTTCCTTTGCCAGATGGATTAGGGAGGCAATTGCTTCAGCCTACCTGCTTCAAGGTTGGTCGGTGCCGATGGGCTTACGAGCCCATTCTACTAGAGCGCAAGTGTCTTCCTGGGCGGAACATAGTTTGGTTTCGCCGGGAGAAATTTGTAGGGGGTCCACCTGGTCTTCCCTTCATACTTTCAGTAGACACTACTGTCTCAATGTTGCGGCGGCGAATGGCGCCTGCTTTGGGTCGGCAGTGTTGCGAGCTGGATGGAAAGGTCCCTCCCAATGATGACTGCTCTGTTACATCCCAGAGGTGGAGGACTGAACTGGAGGAACGATAAGGAAATGATAATTACACTTACCTGGTAATTGTAGTTCCTTGAGTGACGACAGTTCAGTCCTCATTCCCACCCGGGGTGCTATCATTGACGGTAGATGATCGGTTCGGAGAACGAGAAGACTGCAGCTAGGTCTGTCTTTGAAATTGTTTATTCTCATTCTTTCTGCTTGCTGGTTGTGTGTAGCGGGGAAGGGTGTTAGAAAGGTTGGCCTGGGAGACCTCAGGGGTACATTTTCAGAGTTATAGTTATGTTGTGCTGAATATAATAGCTACTTGTTGCTCCTTTGAGTCTGCTTTGTCAATAGTTCACTGGGGCTGATGGGAGAGACCAGCAGGCTATATCCAGTGATGTCACGATTTTGACATGCCCAGTCTCCAAGCTGCAGGAGGAGGTGCACAACCCAGAGGTGGAGGACTGAACTGTCGTCACTCAAGGAACTAATAATCTAATAACCCCACTGCTAGATTTCTGCAACCCGATTTACCTTGGTCTCCCAAAACAAACACTCAGACCGCTGCAACTGGCACAAAATACAGCAGCACGCTTAATATCCGGCACAGCAAGACAAGAACACATCACACCAGTCCTGAAAGACCTACACTGGCTCCCAATCAGATCGCGCATCAAATACAAGACAATCATAAACATATTCAAAATCAAACAGTCATCAACCCACAGCTTACAAACACTCATACAACCGGACAGAAGCACACGACCAAGGAGGAAGGGTACCGCCAACCGCGTCAACACATCAAAAGATCTCACCAGGGTCCGCAAAGACACCGCAGAACGAGCCCTTTCCCTGGCTGCACCAACAATTTGGAACAACCTCCCAGACGAACTTCGACTAACAACAGACATCAAAGACTTTCGGAAGCAGCTGAAGACTACACTATTCATTGAGCACTACGGGGACGTCACATGAACTACTCGCTATGCAAAACCACCCCTGCCCCATGTACATATGAATGTATAATAGCGCACTATGTAAATAGCTCAAATGGAATCTATGAAACACTACCATGTACATACACACACAGTATCACTGCATGAACACACCTAATTCAGTCTTACGATTGTTTACTGTGGAGACCGCCTTGATTAAAGGAGAAGGTGGTATAGAAATCCTTTTAAATAAATAAATTAATTAAATAAACTACAATTACCAGGTAAGTGTAATTATCATTTACTAGTGATTATATGGTCAGATTTTATACCATTTAATGTTGGTTATAGGCCGTTCCTTCTGCGCAGGCAGTGCTGGAATACCTCACCATGATTCAGGAATCCAAATTCATATCTTTGGCCAACATTTTGGTTAGCCTCGTTGAAATGATGCTTTTTCTGTTGTAATGATTTCCCTACTTGGATTAATCTATGTGGAATGGTCCCATGATGTCTGCCCTGCTCGCTGCATTGCTTTCCACCTGGTAGCTTATAAAGACACCATGTAGGAAATGAGGGCTCCATGTGCAGTTCTAGCAAATATAAATAAAACTAAAGCTAAGCTTTTTTTTTATTCCATTCTCTGGGTGCCCTTTCTTTTCTACACTAAGGGAAAAACCATACAGAAGGAGATAACGCAGAAGAAAATATTCAAAGCCTTGTCGCAACTTCTGAAATGAGCCTGAGCAAGCTAGTGCTCTGTATCTCTTACTGATGATTTCTGAGGGAGTTTCCGAATAGATAAACATTTAAGAAAACCTGCTTTGAAATTGGCAAAACAAAGCCATGCCAGTAAAGAGAGAATAAATGGAGTGAACACTAGGCTTTTATTTTTCTATGCTTGGAGGGGGTAGAGTGTGGATTTTTATTCTTCAGGCATTCTTATACCCCATTTATAATAGCCAGACACCTTTACAGTGGCTGTAGAAAGTTTACACCTCTTAGTGTTTGTCCATTTGTTGGGATTGCAGGCATTTAAGTGATTAGTTTTATTTCGTTCATCCATACTCTACACCTTTATTTATTTATTTAACAGTTATTTCTATACCGCTGTTTCCCAAGTATCAAGTGCGGTTTACAAGGAACAGTAAATTATATGGTATGTGATAGTGCATACCTAGTCGTTTTACATAGAACAAGTGAACTATTTACAAGTAACAATATAACGTTTGAACAGTAAAATAAAATAATATAACATATTTACATTGTAGGTACTTACAAATTATATCATGGTTCAATTATATGAGGGTGGTGAGATGATCATTTTAAATGCTTAAATTATTTTAAATGTGACCAAGCACATAATTATAAGATTGTGAGATTCTTCATCTGTATATGTATGTGGCATTGTTAAGTATTATGTAGTTATGTTGTTATTTGTTATGTAGTATGGTTGTTAACCTGTGTCTCTTTGTGTATTCTGATTGGTTAGTGTAGTGTAGTGTAAAGTGAATAAGTGAGTTTTTAATTTTTTTCTAAACTCCTTTGTCTGACAGTAGGCGAATGTTATCAGGCAGATTATTCCAGAGGGTAGGTGCTGAATGTGAGAAGGCCCTCTTGTTGGTTTGTTTTCTAGCTTTTGTGTAATCTTTTGGTATTGCTATAGTGTTTGTGTTTCTGCTCCTTTGTGATCGTTTATCTATTTCTACGTTAATGAGTGTATTGAGTGCAGATGGTGCTAAAAATGGAAAAATGTTTTATCGGGGGACAAAGCATATACACAAAAAATGAAATGTAACAGTTTGACTAAGTCTCCACCCCTAGAGTCATTACTTGGTGGAAGCATCCTTGCTAGCTGTGATTCTTTGAGATAGGTCTCCACCAACCTTTGCACACCTGGGTTTGTATTAGACTATTATTTATAAAATTGTTAAAGCTTTTTCAAGCATCTTAGAGTACTGTTGGATGTCAGTCTCCAAGTCCTGCCACAGATGTTTGGCTTAAAGTGGGAACTCTGACTGGGCCATTCAAGGACATTTAACTTTTTGTTTCTTAATTGCTCTATGGTAGAGAATTTGGGTTGCTGTTGTGTTGAAATGTGAAATACCATTCCAGTTTCAGCTTTCTTGAAGAGGGCAATGGGTTTTTCACAAGGACTTCATTCATTGTCCCTTCTATCTTGACAAGTGCCCCAATCCCTGCTGATGAGAAGCATCCCAATAATATGATGCTGCCATCATTATGCTTCATAGTAGGGATGATGTTCCCTGGTTGATGTGCTTTGTGGGATTTGTCCCAAATATAACATTTTGCATTCAGGCAAGAGACATAGGTCCCGATATTTGAAAGACATTTACATGGTTTACAGCCCGGCAAACCATGTAAATGCCTTAAATGGGGATATTCAACTGCACCTACATGGTTAGTGCCATTGAATATCCCCATCTATGTCCCCTACGCTCCCCGATGCTATATGGTTAGCATCGGGGACTGTTGGGACGTTCCTGGGTCGAGCAGCGGTGGAGATTGCAGCTAACTGGGTAGCTACGATATTGCACGGCTATCTGGTTAGCGATCTGCAGCTACAGCTAGGTCAGCTTTTTTCTGGCCTAGTTTTACCTGCAGATGCTAGCCGGGTAATGGTACAATATCGCTGCTATCCAGTTAGACTCTGCGGTGGTGTCTGCTTTGCGACGAACCCGGATATTCAATGCCATCACCGCAGCATTGAATATCCTGGGTTAGAGGTTAATTGGCAGGGCTATGCGCTGTAGCGGTGCATACCCTGCTCAGTTGAATTTCGGGCCCATGAAACTAAGTTATATTTCAGTTTAATCACACCACATAGCTACAGTACCTACTTAGTATGTCTTTGCATACTTCAAATGGGATTCATGGTGGGCCGTCTTGCCACCTAGCATACAGGCCAGATTAATGGAGTGCTTGGGATATTGTTGTCCCATGCACCTTTTGGTAAAGCCAAATCTAATCACACAGGCGTAACATTCAAAGGTCAGAATACAATCAGTACAGGCAAAGCTTTGGATGTATAGTAATAATTATAAGGAGAGAAAGGATCTCGGCCATCAAGCCAGCATTTGCGATATATGTATAAGGCTCAGGATTCCCATCATTGATCCAGAAAAAATTCCTTATTCATATATCAAAAAGCTTTATAATATTTCTTTTTATAATTTTATTTTTCTTTATATATCCAAATATGAAAATTCAAAATTCACATATATCAAAAATCCATATCAAAATTTCAGAGACTTCATATACAATATCAGATTGTAATCAGGATTCTTTTGATATCAAAATTCCCATTAAATACCACATTGCAATTCAGAGTTCATCTATTCATTTATGGTTTAACTTTCTATACCACATTTTAAAGTTAGGCAAAGCGATTTACAAAACTAAGCGGTTCTATATACCACTTACACATTCTTGAATCTCTCCATGAATCAATCAGAAAAATTAGCACATATCCAATAATACGCAAAGTGTAATCAGAAAGTATCAAGACTTGTTGTGCAGCTATATAACAATACGTTGCATCATGATGCTGTTAAGCATGCAGTGACCTAGTTATGTGCTCTGCATGTGCAGAGTGTAGCGTAGCTGCAGCACACCTGTACTTTTTTAAATCACATGATGTTTGGTATCATGTAAAAGCAGTTGATTAGATTTACAAGGAATGAAAAAATTGAACAGCAAATTTGCATTAAATTCTGCCAGAAACTTGGAGATTTGTGCAAAAAGACTTATGACAAGTTACAGCAAGTGTATGGTGATGAATGCATGAGTTGTTCTCCTTTATGACTGGTACAAATATTTTCAAGAGGGCCGCCAAAATGTTGACAGTGAGGAACGTTCTGGAAGGCCATCCACGAGCAGGAATGAAGACAAAGCAGTACATCCCTCAATACGCTCAAATGGTCTATTGATTTTCAGGGAGCTTGCTGAGGATATGGACATTGGTTTCTAATCGGTATAGTCCATTCTTATTGTCGATTTGTGGATGAGACGTGTGTCTGCAAAATTTGTGCCGAAACTCCTGTCCCCTGACCAAAAAGAAGATAGACTGTCTGCAGCCAGGGAGGAGTTGCAATGCATTGAAAATGACTCAGATTTCATCAAAAAGATTATTGCTGGTGATGAATCATGGGTTTATGGTTATGACCCAGAAACGAAGGCTCAGTCCTCACAATGGAAGACTCTAAACTCTCCCAGACACCGGAAAGACCGTCAGGTGAGGAGCAATGTCAAGGTCATGCTCACAGTGTTCTTTGATTACTGGGCTATTGTTCCTCATGGGTATGCTCCAGAAAGGTCAAACCATCAATAAGGAGTACTATGTCTAAATTCTGACTTGTTTGAGAGATGCAGTTCATCTTAAGAGGCCAGAGTTGCACAGGAATGGTGAATGGTTGCTTCATCACGATAACGTCCCAGCTCATGCATCAGATTTTGTCCATTATTTCTTGGCCAAACACCAAATCAAGCAAGTCCGTCAGCCTCCGTACTCTCCTGACCTCGCACCCTGTGACCTTTTTCTTCTTTCCAAACTGAAATTACCACTGAAAGGAAGATTAGATAACTTGAAGACCATTAAGCAAAATTTGACACAGCAGCTTCACAGCATAATGAAAGAGGCATTTCAAAATTATTTCTAGCAGTGGCAGGAACAGAAGGGGACTACTTTGAAGGAGACTGATTGCAGTAACTGTCAGTATTACACTTGTGTCATTGTACAAGTCTCGATACTTTCTGATCGCACCTCGTATGATCAAGGAGTCCTTCTGAACACTCTTGCAACTGTCTGACAAAAGCCTTCATTTTGCCAGAAGATTGTTGCGTCAGTGGCTCATTCAAATGTAATCTTCAATTTTTGCTATCTTCCTTACAGCATTTCAGCATTTACTTCACTTCCCAGTGTTATTGCTTTGAATTTAATCATGACAAAGATTGCAGCTCAGCCTTTATCCAAACAAGCTCAGTCATTTTTTCATGTGACATCAAAACAGCTTCAGCCAATCAAAAGATTGACCTAACCTGCGGCTTCATATGAAAAAATGTTCTCGTGTAAACCCCCCCCCCCAAAAAAAAAAATCCTTCCATTCACTGCTGGCCAGGTTAAAGGAGTAATTTAGCTCTATCTCCTTCTCGTACACTTCTCTTCACTTGATAAATAGCCATTTTCCGCAGTGCCGAAAAACAATGTTGCATCAATAAACAGTGTTGCACAATTAGAGCCTCTTCTATGCAAATATGATTTATGTTCAGTAAGTCTTACTTTAAAACATCAAGTGGTCTTCCCCATGTAGAACTTCTTGCATGGACACCAAATAGCATACCCTACATAAGGAGAGTCATATAACATGTACTGTTTCAATTTATATGCCAGATTATCCATTGGATTTATAAATTCCGATCCATGCATACTTTGACTAGTCTTGGCCTTGAAAACCTTTAGCTGTTTCAGAGTCACTGTTGGCCTCTTGATTACCTTGTCGACCTAACTCCTCCTTGCTTGGTCATCCAGTTTGGTGAAAAGGCTTGATTTGTCAGGATCTTCATTGTGCTATAACACCTTTCTCTTCTTAATAATTGTCCTGACCATGTTCCAAGGGGTATTGATTTATACCTATCCTCTGATCTGTGCTTTTTCAGAATTTTGTTTCAGAGTTCTTTCATTAGTGCCTTGGTGCTTTTGATTGGGTCTTTGCTTTGAAATCCTCTATCCAGCAGAGAGAACAAACAGGAACTGCTGAATGTATCCTATCTGCATGTGAATTGGTACAGTTCATTGTAGATGGGGCCAAGACATTTGGTGTGTGTGCTTGAAGGTGGTTGCTTACAGAAAACTTAAAGCATTTAAGATTGCTGCAGAAATACAAGTAGAGTAGGAGATACTTATCCAACCAAATTACTCCTTGTTTTCTTTTCTGCTCCATTTTCTAAGACTTTCTTTAATACATTTTTCACTTGGTTGTAGGCTGGATTGTGTGGCTATATGGAATAAACACTGTTGTAATGCATTTTACTTCCAGGCTGTAAGGCAATAGAAGGTGAGCATTTTGGAAGGGAGTGTAGAATTTCTACACTTTGTCTTTTCAGTTAAATTATTCTGTGTAGTAGCATTCATATATGAATGTTCTTCCTTACTTTAAAGATCAACTATTGTTTTGTTCTTATTGCCTTTTCAGATCATGGGGAATTCATATGCAGGGCAACTCAAATCTGCCCGGTTCGAGGAAGCTTTACACAATTCAATAGAAGCATCTCTGAGGTGCAGTAGTGTTGTACCACGACCTGTTTTTTCTCAGCTGTACTTGGATGCTGACCAAGCTCCCTTCTCCCCAGAAGGTAAATTCTGTGCTTTCATTATGCAGTAACTGGTGGAATAGGGCAAAATGGATACATAAACTTCAACTATATAATAACTGGAGGAGGGGACGTGGCAATATTTTGTATACAAATTACATAGTAATCACAACTGGATGAACAACTATAGCTCTTGGAAGGAACAAGTGGGGAAAGCATGCCTCAGGGGGTTTCTTTCAACCTCTGTGTGTGTGTGTGTGTGTGTGCTCGCACACATGCATGCACATACCTGTCTGTATCTGCATTGCCTGTGTGTATGTGTACATATCTCTGTTTTGTATGTTCATCTGTGTTATATATATGTGTCTTTTTTTGGTATGTGTGCAAATGTTTGTATGTATTTGCACACATTTGTGTGTGTGCACACGTGTGAATACTTGCATGTATGTGTCATGTGCCTGCATGGACATGTTAATATGTATGTATTTATAAAATATGATCATAGAAGGAAGGTTTGGTGTCTTGTATAACATTACCATGAGAGGCCACCCAGTTCTGCTCTGCTGGTTATATAACAAATTAAAGTAGAAAAAAACCGAACCTTATCGGAATCGCCCAAAATATCAGATATACAAAAAATTCCGATAGCTTAAAAACTCCCTATGTTAGAACAATATTCTTTTTGTCGGAGATTGCCAGCCCAGTGCTATGTATTCAGGCAAAGCACCACTGTGACGTCTCCTTTTATTAATATAATTGAAAAAAATTGAAAACTTATCTTTTTTTTTTTATAAACTTTATTTTAATCATCACCAACAAATAAGAAACAAGCACACACAACCTCCGAGGGGGTGGACTCTCATCCCCCCGGAATACATACAGGAAATGAATACAGTTTTTGGTTAATACAGTAACCCTCCCCCTCCCCCTCCCCCCCGCTTCCCACCCCAGGTCGCATCCCCTCCCCAGCACCCTCCCTACCCCGCCCCTCCGCCATCCTCACCCTAGCACCCGTCGACCCCCGGTCCCATCACTGTGCTAAAAGCCAACGTGTAGAAGCTCGTTGCGACATCGGGCTCCCAAGGTATCAATGTATTTTTATTTATTTATTTTATTTATTTATTAACAATTCTTATATACCGCACTATTAGACATCAGCGCGGTTTACATTGAACAGAAAACATCCGACAGTTTACACGTGTCTGGTCGTTACATTTAACAGGAAGTATAACTTGGCGAAGTAGGGGAAACTAAATACAATGCAGGGTTATCTGATAAAGGATATCCTGGTTAACTATATACAACAGTGGTACAATAGTATATGGAACAACTTGCTATTTACATTGTGAAGTTGGTCTGTTGCGGGGTCTATCTGTTTGACCACTTCTGCTATTCACCTGGGGGTTCTGTTCGGAGCTGCCATTGAGATATTTAAGGAAGAGGAAATGCTTTAAATGGGCTCCATATCAAAAGGAAAGAAATCCAAAGCTTGACACTGCCCCGCGCCCGCCACCGTTCCATTAACATAAGCTGGTGAAAACAGTTGCGCCATTCCATAAACATAGGGGAACTCTGCTCCCTCCAAAGGCGTAAGATAGGGCCCTTACCCACCAGACAGGCCTTCTGCATTAGCATGCGATCTGTGCGCTGGGCAGGGCAAGGGGGGTCCATCCTATCCAAAACCACAAACGCGCCTGTCCATCGCAATCGCTGCTGCAAGACGCCACTGATATATGCACTGATACGAGTCCAGTATTGTTGGACATGTGGACACGACCACCACATATGCAACAAATTGGCTAAGGGTGCCAGGCAACGTGGACAGCAACCATCCTCCGTCAAGTGGCTGCGCAGGGCTCTGCGGGGAGAGAAATGGGCTCTGGTAATGCATTTGAATTGCACCTCCCGCCACCGCGCCCCCTCCACCACCACAGCAATCCGGCACAAAGCAGTGTTAACGGTGTTAAGAAAAACCTCCCGCCCGAGCTCGGCCCCCCACGCCGCTTCCACACCCCCATAATCGGCCCGTGGACGGATAGTGTCCAACCGGGCCCGCAGACCCGCTATTGTGGGGGGTGTATCCTCCCCCAAGGCAAAGAAACCAAGTAACTGCTCTGACCTTTCCAATGTAAGCGCCGCCCTGGGTAGAGACGCGATATAATGGGAGGCCTGCAAGAACGCAAAAGTATGTTGTGCGGTCAAGGCGTACTCCTGACAGAGAGCCTGAAAAGATTTACAGCGTCCCGTGGCATCTACCAAATGGCCCAAAGAGCGGATACCCCTTCACCACCAATCCCAGAACCCCCGTGTCCCCGACCCAGGGGCAAAATATACATTACCCTGCAAAGGCAGCCAACTAGAAACCGTCCAGGACGTCCCCCATCTGTTATTTAAATACCGCCAGGTCCGCTGGGCCGACCCAAACAAAACACTGCACCCGAAGCGGCCGGGTAGATCCCTAGACACCGTGTGCAGTGCTCCTAACAACGAGAGGGGAGCCACCAAGGCCTCCTCGAAGGATGTAGGTGTATAAACCTCCGTCCCCCTCAGCCAGTCGCCAAGGTGGCGGGCCTGACAGGCCAGCGCGTATGTACCCAGGTCCGGAAACCCCATCCCCCCTTCCCGCCACTTCCCCATTAACCGCACCAGCGGGATACGGGCCCGAGCTCCCCGCCACAGAAAGGCCCGCAGCACTCCCTCCAGCCGACGTAAATCTCTCCGGAGCAACCATACCGGCAGGGTTTGCAGCCAATACAACAAGCGGGGTAAGATCACCATCTTCACCGCCGCCACTCGTCCGGACAAAGAAAGCGGTAAAGACCCCCATGCCAGTAGCTGGGAGCGTACACGGGTCAGCATCCAATCCAAGTTGCACCGATAAAGGTCCTGCGGCTGACACGTCAGCCGAATACCTAGGTAGGTGAAATAAGAAGCAGCCCACTTGAGGGGGAACCGGCCCACCCAGTCCCGTTGCAAGGTCCCGGAGACATCCAAGGCCTCTGATTTATCTCTGTTAATCCGCAGGCCGGCAAAGAGACCGTAAGTCTGGAATTCCTGCAACAAATGCGGTAGCGACTCCTCCGGGTACAGAAGATGCACCAGGAGATCGTCTGCGAAGGCCGACACAGTAAAAGTTTGAGACCCAATTCGCACCCCCCGAATTGCCGAGGATGTCTCCACCGCCCGAATTAAGGGATCTAGGGACAGAACGAATAGCAGGGGTGAAAGAGGGCAGCCCTGTCTAGTACCACGTTCTAGCGGAAAGTCTTCGGACAACACCCCATTGCAAAGTATCCCCGCCGTTGGGGTGGCATAGAGGCAATCGATCATGGCACAAAAGGGAGCCCCCAGACCATAACACGGCAGCAAGGCCTTTAAGTAATTCCAGGAGACCCGGTCAAAGGCCTTCTCTGCGTCGAAACTGACCAATAGAGAAGGCAAATGCTGGGCATGCACCCATTCCAGGGAAGCCAAGATCTTACGCATATTTCTGACAATGTATCGCCCTTTCACAAAGCCGACCTGGGAGCTATGAACCAATTCATCTAAAAATCCCGCCAATCTGTCCGCCAACACCTTGGCGAATATCTTGAGATCGAAATTTAATAAGGAGATCGGACCGTAAGAAGCAGGCAATTCAGGGTCTTTGCCCGGTTTAGGGATCAAAGTAATGTGGGCATGGTTGTTCCCCCATCTGAAGCCGCCCTGTGCCACCCGCCGCGCATACACCGCCGTCAGGGCTGGGCTAACATGGTAAGTTAGCAATTTGTAAAACTCTGCTCCCAAACCGTCAGGTCCCGGTGACTTAAAACAGCTAGCCGCGACAATAACCGACTCCACTTCTGTGGTGGTAATCGGCCGGCCCAGGGCGAGGCTGTGCTCCGCTGTAAGCGAGGGCAGCTTGAGCTTCTGGAGATATTCCGCTACATCCGAAGGTGAGCTACTCTCCGCGGTGTATAGTTTCTGGAAAAATCCCCGGAATACTCGGCCTATCTCCCTACTATCCCGATGCAGCGTCCCGTTCTCGTCTCGTAGAGCTGCCACTGTGTTAGAGCCTCGCCGACCCCGTAAACAGCGAGCCAGCAAGCGCCCAGGCTTGTCTCCATAACAGTGTAGCCTATATCTGTAATAGAGAATAGACTTCTTGGCTCTCTGGTGTAACAGTTCGTTAAGATCCACTCTCGCTTCCCATAGCTCCTTCCGGAGCCCCGGGGTCGGGGCCCGTGCCAACCGCCGGCGTAACAGGGATACCTGCTTTTCCAATCGGAGGATCCGTTCCACAAGCATCCGCCGCTTACGTGCCGCAAACCCGATAATGTCACCCCGTAATACTACTTTAGCTGTCTCCCACACTAATTCTGGGTCCCCCTGATGACCGCGGTGGTCAGCTTCAAATTCCCGCCACCGTTGTTCTAGAAACTTATGAAACTGAGCATCTCGGTAAAGCTCCAGCGGGAACCGCCAAAGCCGTGACCGATCCGTCACCCCCCCCCCCCCCAACCCAGCTCCAGCCACACTGGGGCATGGTCGGAGATCTCGAAAGGCCCAATCTGCACATCCCCCACTCTGGCAAAAATCTCACCGGAAAGTAGAAGGTAGTCGATGCGAGAGCTAGAGCCATGGGCTCGGGATTGGTGAGTGAAATCTTTCTCCAACGGGTGCAGCACCCTCCAGGGATCCACCAGCCCCAGACGAGACTTAAAGCGCTGCAGCACCCGCGACACTGGCCCCCGTTCTCGGGCCTCCCCCCCTCTGGATGTATCCAGCTCAACGTCGAGAACTCCATTGAATTCTCCTCCCAACACCAATGGGGACTCAGGCATCTGCTCTACTCTCGAGGCCAAGTTAGCATAAAAGTGAGGGTCTAGAGAGTTCGGACCGTAAATCGTCCCCAGAATGACCGGCTTCCCCTCCAAGGTGCCGTGTAAGAATGGATGACGTCCCGCCTCATCCCGCGCTTCCATGTCAACGGAGCAGCGCACCCGTTTATGAATCAGGATGGCCACCCCTCCTTTCTTCCCGGAGGCCGGGGCCCCCCATACCTGCCCGACCCAGTCACGACGCAATTTACTATGCTCCTCGGCCGTCTGGTGGATTTCTTGCAGGAATGCTATGTCACATTTCTGCCGAGCTAAGGCCTGCAGAACTTTATATCTCTTGATGGGGTTTCCTAGACCGCATACGTTCCAGGTGATAACTTTCAAAGCGGCGGGGCAGTGTCAAGACCCGACTGACAGGTATCGCTTGCTAACAGGGATAGGGCTCTCCCAGCTTGGAACCCCCTCCCCCTCTCCCACTGCTCTACTTGAAACATGCCGTGAGGATGGCTGTTGGTGCGACCTACCTCCCCCCCCCCCCAGCTCCCTCCCCCCCCAACCCCCCCACCCCAATTAGTATTGATCCTCTCACCCACATTCCACCACTCCTCTCTCCTGTGAATCTTCCAGTGGCACGCTCCACCGCCCCTCGCTATCATTCATACCCCTCCCACCGCCCCCGACCCTCACAAACCAGAACAGGCCTTGAAACCCCATCCAACTTAGTGGCCTCTCTCCCCTAGCACCCGAGCCCGCCGTACAGGGAAAACATTACAGCAAAAGTGTTTATAACATAATACAGGCCCCCCCCCCCTCTCATGTCGGACATTCTGCGTCCGTGGCCTACAACGCCTGACCGGCCCTCAGGCTCACGTTGGCTGCAGAACGAGGACAGGCCCATAGTAAGCAAAGATGTCTGTTCAGGGGAGGGTGTACTGACCAGGGGGTGGAGCATAGCCGGCACCACTCTGATTCATTGTTTCGACAGGACTGGTTAAGGAGATCCGCACGGGCCGCTGCTATAAAGAGGGGAAACAGCTCCCGTAAGGCAGAGCACGAGCCACCCGATTGCCGGGTGCTCGTGTCGAGCCAGCTGCAGGTCCTCTGGCAGTCCTCCCGTTGTCCCCCCCCCCCCGGGTAAGCCTAGTGGTCAATTTGGTAAGCCAGGCCCTATACACTGGCAATGCGACTGGATGCGGAGCAGCTCATATCTGGCTCTAGGGGGCGGGACAGGCCCCCCCGCGCAACCCCCACCCCCCCGGTGCATTCGTTCCGGTCAGTGTGCAAACCTGAACTGGAAGGGGCTACTCAACAAAACAATAAGCACACCAAAAAACAAGAAACAGGCATCAGAAAACCAACCAACCAAACCCAGTCCCCAATACATAAACAAGGGCAAAAACACTGAGAAAACCCCTCCAACCCACCCCCCTCAACCACCAACCACTAGGGGTCTGCTCTCGGCAAGCCCAGGAAGGCTGGAGCGGGGCCATTAGCCAAGTATGAATAAGGTGACTCAAAAAAGAGCAGCCCCCGCCAAGGCCCATTCACTGAGCACGCCGAATATAATCAGCAGTGTCTGGTAATGGTCCCATTTTGTATTGACAACATACGTCCTCTTATCAGAAACCTTCATCCTGCTCCGCTCCCTGAGGTGATATTCTCCACGTACGTCGCCGCTGCCTCCGCTGACTCAAAAGTCCGGCGCTGCCCATCTCGGATCACATGTAGGCGCGCCGGGTATTGCACCATAAATTTAATGTGGCAGTCAATCAATTTTTGGCATAAAGGTGCATAAGCCCGTCGGCGCTGACTCAGTTGCAAAGAGTAGTCTTGTGCTATCCGGATCCGCACGTTGTCGGCCTCCACGCCCCCTCGGGCCCTCGCCGCCCGCAAGATGTCCTCTTTCTGGGGGAAGCGTAAGAACCTCACAAGGACCACACGCGGTCTAGAATCCCGCACATTGCGGCTGCCCACCCGGTGTGCACGTTCCAACTGAATCCGCTCACCAGCAGCTTCCCCCGTCAGCATTGGGGAAAACAGCCCCACCAGGTACTGCTGCAGCTCGGCGTCCGATATCGCCTCTGGGACGCCCATCACCCGCAGAATGTTCCTCTGGGAACGATTCTCCAAGTCGTCTATTTTAACTTCTTGGGATCGCAGCAAGGTCTGTAGGCCGTCCACTGACTGCTGCAGTGTGGCAATGGCGTCCTCCGTGCGCCCCACGCGCTCTTCCGCCTCCTGCAGCCTTGTACCGAAGTTCTCTACGGAGCTCTGCACCGCGTCTAATTTCTCCCGAATGGAGGTGAATTGGGCGGACAAGGCCTCCGCCACCGCAGCCGAGATGTCCTCTACCCGGGCTGGTGAAGTCGGGGAGTTCGGCGCCCCTGTGCTCTCCGCCATCTTGCTGGCCACCGGCCCACGGTCCCGCTCCTTCTTCCCCGTCCGCAGCGCCGCTGCCATCACTGTCGGAGGTTCAGCTCACCTCTTACCCCCCAATAGACGGTCTGGTCTCTGGGGAAAGGTTTTGCGGCGGGTTGTGGGTCTAGAAAACGGCTCTAAATTGCCGGTTTAAGCGAGGGACGGTCGGAGCGTGAACAGAGCACGTCTGCTCGCTCTCACCGCATCACCGGAAGTCTTGAAAACTTATCTTAAGTAACTGGAACTGCCAATAGTAGGCACTATTGGCAGTTCCAGTTACTTAAGATAAGTTTTCAATTTTTTTTTCAATTATATTAATAAAAGGAGACGTCACAGTGGTGCTTTGCCTGAATACATAGCACTGGGCTGGCAATCTCCGACAAAAAGAATATTGTTCTAACATAGGGAGTTTTTAAGCTATTGGAATTTTTTGTATACCGGTTATATAACAAAATCATAAAAGAAGCAAAACTATAAAACTACCTAAAAAGAGGAAGAACAGACAGAGAACAAAGAAATGTGAAGATAGAAGGGCTAAGCAATGGTGACCTGATCGAACTTTCCAAGCCAGAGTGTAGGATCAGTTGACTGGATGAGAGGCTTCCTTATCATTGGGTACCTGGACTGATGTATCACTGTTGCACCATTTCTAATGCAGTATCTAATTATTAACCTGGGTTTGCAGTAAACTTGTAGTTCTCTCCAGGCATTCTGTCTGGAGAGAACAGCACAGGGTATTGAGATCAAGAGAGTATGTCAAGTAAGTCACTTTCTCAGCAAATGCCATTTTTGGTTAAGAAAAGAGAACTTCAGAAATTGGAGATGAACAAGGAAGTAGTTGTGGACATTGAGAAAGATACTGTGTTAAAGGAGATAATCCCCAGCCAAGGGGCATGCCTATGGCAAGTTAATTGTTGTGATGAATTTGTCTCCTTGTCTGATTTGGAAAATTAGTTTTAACAGTATGTTGAACTGTAAATTGTACAGTGTAAATACTGGCAAGAAATGAACAGATAATTAGCTAGGATTAAACACAGTTAAAAGCCTAATGAGGCAACAGTCCAAATCGAAAAGAATGAATAAACAGTTGACGTTTGAACTCGGAGAAATAAAGGAATGGCTGATGGCACTACTTAGCTTATCTATCGCCAATCTAACTCAATCTAATGTGACATCAAAACAGCTTTGGTCAATCCTTGTAACTGGTTATGTTTCCACTCAAGCTCTTTTTATGTTAATATTGTAAGAAAATGTACCAATTGTGTTCAGGATCACTCTTGGCTCACAGATGTACTCTGATATAGGATAATTGTAGTTGTGCATTTGGGTTTAGATGTGAAACCAAAAGTGGAAGACTTGGATAAAGAGTTGGTCCATCGTTGCACTCAGAATGGGAGCCTGGATTTTTCTACCAGTCATACAGTCCCTGAGATGGATGACGAAGATGAGGAGGAAGAAATGTCTGATTCAAGTAGTCCGCCACTCCCATATGCCCAGAAACCAGCTGTAGAAGGCTCTTGCACAGCAGATGGTTAGTCTTCTTATGCCTCTTTGTCCAGTGAATTTTCTATACGACAGGAATTGTGTGTTAAGTTAGCCTGTATTTGTGCTGTGGAATGGTATGTATATGCGTGTGTGTATTTCACTTTTTTCAATATGGAATATTGCCATTTTTTTCTAAACTGTTGAGTGAGAAGAGAAGGTGTGTTGTGTTGCTATGGAGGGACTATTAATGTAAGCCGTGCCACAGTCTTTGCGGAACGGATGATAAGTTCCCCTTAAATTGGAAAGTTCACGGTAACTGGGTTGACTATTAAATACCCGACTTCTCCCAGAATGTGACAACCGGGACAAAACACTAAAGTCCCCTGAGAATACTTTTCCACTTAACAGAAAGGAACAACAGCGGGACAACCAAGAAGCTAAAATTAAATAAAGGATAAGGGACCAGTGATGATACAATTATAAGATTTCCTTTATTCCCCAATTAGATGGTAAATATAAGTGAAGGTAATATTCACAGGTGTAACATTTAAATTGTTTGAATAAATTATCTCCAGGAACAAGCAGGAATGTAGTCTTCACATATGGGTATCGTCGGTACCGACGGAGCCTGCGCGGGAACGCTCCCCAGCGTCCAATAGGAACGCTTTTGGGAGCATCCCCTCAGCACATGCGCGCTGCCTTCCCGCCTTTCCAACTGTCCCTTTTCAGTTCCTCGTTTTCCGCGGAACCGACAGGACACACACCCTGTCACCGCAGATAATTTCTTCTTTAAACTTGTTTTCTTGTGGTCGCTCCTGCCTGCCTCCGCACGACACCTACCGGCACCGCAGGTTAATTCTTTCTTCTTTTAAAAAAGAAATAAATCTATTTTTGAACTGTTTCTCTTCAGAAACTTTTTATTTTGGTGCTAGGCGCCATTTTGGGCATTAGGCCCCATTTTTCCCAAAAGATGGAAAAACCAGCTAGTGGTTTTAAAAAAAATGAACTAAATGTGGCGGTACCATCCCCGTCACTGACACTCATGACTGGTGTCTAAAATGTTTAGGCCCTGACCATTCTCCATCAGAGTGTTCCTCCTGTATGGGGATGACTAAAAGAGGAAGACAGAACCGAGCTGCAAAGCTCGGTACCCTCTTTTCTTTGGATACCAGGTCCATTGCATCGACGTCTTCAAGAGCCTCTTCTTCCTCCCATGGATCTCAGGTAACTAAACATAAAAGCTGGTCCTCAAAGGGTAGCTCTCCTTCAAAGCATCGAGAGGCCATTGCCCTTGCCCTTGAGGAAACTACACCAGCAAAACAGCCCTGGTGGGAGGCTTCGGCTTCCAAAGCATCAACAGGGTTCCAGGATGTTCTCAAGGCTTCGACCTTGGCAGAACTACTGGTGCCATGCTCAGGGGTTCCGGCTGCTTTTACCGGTACTGATACCCAGGCATCAGCAGCGTCGATAGACCAGAGATTCCTCGATATCGAACACAGTCTTGCAGCTCACCTTACAGCTGTGGTACCGTTGACAACAGTGGTTCAATGGGCACCGGTACAGATGCCGGTGCCGGTACCAGCACCGGTACAGATGCCGGTACCAGCACCGGTACAGATGCCGGTACCAGCACCGGTACAGATGCCGGTACCAGCACCGGTACAGATGCCGGTACCAGCACCGGTACAGATGCCGGTACCAGCACCGACGGTACCGGCCCCGGTGGGAATCCATCCCATGCAGACTTTTTCTGGCATCGACAGATCGGTACTGGACCAGTTTGGTACCGACTTCGATCGATACCGAGACTGTGCTTTGCATGAACATCGGGATCAGAGATACTTCGAATCCTCCGATTCCGATGACTCTGATAATTCTGCTGGCACCAGAGTGTTTCTCCCAGAAGACTCCTCTTCTCCCCAATGCAGAATGTCTCCTCCAGAAGATATGTCTTTTCAGGATTTTATTCATGATGTGGCCCGAGGCCTTTCAATCACGGTAGCTCCTGAAAAAGAACCTAGAGCAAAGGAATTGGAAATTCTCCAATACCCTAAGGCTCCCAAGGAAGCAGCCACTCTGCCCATTCATGAAATTCTTCATGATTTGATGCTCAGAATGTGGGAGACACCTTTGACCACATCTCCTCATTCTAGGAGACTCAATACTATGTATTGAGTTCCACCATGTCCTGGTTTTCAAAAGACTCAGCTGCCGCACCATTCAGTGGTAGCGGAGTCAGCCATGCGTAGGATGAAAAGTGCAAAGAGACATGCATACAATCCTCCAGGTCGTGAATGCAGGACTCTTGACGCTTTTGGGCATCAAACGTTTCAGGCTTCCATGCTTTCGGCTAGGATCAGCTCATATATTTTATATATGGGAATGTTCCTCAAAGAGGTCACAGGAGATTTGGAGCTTATGAGCCCCCTTCTCCCTGAGGACAAATGACAGGAGTTTCTCACTCTGGTCAAGCATGCTCAAGATGTCTCCAAGTTTGTAAACTGTGCAGCCTTTGACTGCTTTGAATGCATCAGCAGAACCTCTGCTATTGCCATTGGTGCACGTCGGATTGTCTGGCTTCAGGCATCAGACTTGGAGATTTGGGTACAGGATAAATTGGGAAACATCCCTTGCACAGGAGAAAACCTCTTTGGCAAGAATTGGCAGGAGAAGGCTAATGAGATAGATACTGAAAATCTCACTTTAGACAGATTGTCAAAATCTACAGCCACTCCAGCCAAAAACAAACCCTATAAAAAACCATTTTTCAGCAAAAAGAGGAAGTTTTATCCATCCTATACCCAGCAAGGGCAAGTTGCCCAGAAGGGTCAACAACAACAATCCAGACAAAAGAAGCCAAAAGGCCTTAGAGCTCAACCAGCTCCACAGGCCCAGTCCCCTCAAGGGCTTTGACTCCTTCATAGAGAACTTAGCCTTCCTGCCTCTGAAGGGGCCAGAATCCCTAAACATGCCAGACAGGTTGTGTCATTTTTCCAACAAATGGCACCAAAGAACAACAGAAAACTGGACTCTGTCCATTGTGGGAGAGGGGTACAAGCTTCATTTTCACAGCATGCCCCCTCCTACAATCGTAAGACAGTTCAATTCCCAAACCTCTACAGGCAATCTACTGGATAAAGAGGTAGCGGAGGTGCCCATTCTTCAGCAGGGTGCAGGGTTCTACTCCCCCTATTTTCTTATTCCAAAGAAAACAGGAGGACACAGACCCATTCTAGACCTCAGAGAATTGAACAAATATCTGTTCCGAGAAAAGTTCAAAATGCTTTCTCTGGGAACTCTTCTGCCATATGTTCAAAGTCAGGATTGGCTATGTTCTCTAGATCTAAAGGATGCATCTACTCACATTCTGATCCATCCAGATCACAGGAAATTCTTACGATTCCTTTTCAAGAGAAAACATTTCCAATTCAGGGTTCTTCCCTTTGGTCTGGCTTCGGCATCAAGAGTATTCACGAAATGCATGGCAGTAGTAGCTGCATTTCTGCGAACCTTGGGGATATTCGTCTTCCCTTACCTGGACGACTGGCTCATTCGAGTCCCCATGGTTCCAGAAGCCAGATCTGCACTGTCTCACACAATGCAAATCCTTCACTACTTGGGATTGGTCATAAATCTCCCAAAATCCCAACTTGCTCCGTCTCAGTCCTTAGAGTTCATAGGAGCTTGTCTAGATACCAGACAGTCAAGGGCTTTTCTCCCACAACCCCGCTGTCTTCGTATAATGCAGCTAGCTTCTCAAGCAGTGATGAAGTCCTCCCTAACTGCTCGAGAACTACTACAACTATTGGGACATATGGTATCCACGGTTCATGTGGTTCCCTACGCTCGCCTTCATATGCGAGCAGCCCAGTGGACCCTATCCACACAGTGGACACAGGCCACAGGACGTCTACCGGACAAGATATCAAACTCACGACTGATGTTGTCCCTACATTGGTGGCAATCACTGGAAAATCTTCTAGTGGGGTCTCCTTTCCAGCAACCCCTATTCCATGCCACCCTAACAACAGATGCATCACAGGTGGGATGGAGAGCACACCTGCATCATCTCTCTACCCAGGGTACCTGGACTCCACAGGAGGCTTTTCTTCACATAAACCTCCTGGAACTCAAAGCAATCTATCTAGCTCTTTGAGTATTCCGTGCCCAGCTCAGCTACAAGACAGTCCTAGTCCAAACGGACAATCAAGTAGCTATGTTCTACGTGAACAAGCAGGGCGGAACAGGCTCTCTGTCGTTATGCAACGAAGCTTTACGACTATGGTCCCTCGCCAGAAAGCATCAAATTCACCTTCTCGTGGTATATCTTCCAGGCATTCAAAACCTTTGGGCAGACAAACTCAGCCGAGTACTGCTGCCTCACGAATGGTCTCTCCACCTAGACCAGGTGGCCAAGATATTTCAGATCTGGGGAACTCCAGACATTGACCTATTTGCAAGTCCACTGAATGCCAAACTTCCCTGGTTCTATTCCAGGATTCCGGCTCAAAATTGTCAGGCAAGGAACACCTTCCTTCTTCACTGGGGTCATGACTGCCTCTATGCCTTCCCACCCATTCCCCTCATCCCCAAAACACTCTTCAAGCTTCAAAGAGACAGAGGTGGTATGATCCTCATAGTGCCACCGTGGCCACACCAAACGTGGTATCCCCTGCTTATACATCTCTCTCAAGCTGCACCTCTGGAGTTAGGCTATGCTCCAGATCTCTTCTCCCAAGAGAACGGGATGCTATGGCACCCGAATCCCCAGTCCCTGCATCTCGGGGCCTGGTTGCTGAAAGCTTAGACTTTCAGGATCTTAACTTTTCCCAACAGGTAAAGGATATCAGTCAGGCTTCTAGAAAACCTTCCACAAGACGCTCTTATGCCTTCAAGTGGAAACGTTTTACTATATGGTGTTCACAGAAGGGGTTAAACCCCCTTATGATTCCATTGGAATCAATACTAGAGTATCTACTTCATTTATCAAATTCTGGTCTAAAGACCAATTCAGTAAGAGTCCATCTTAGTGCAATTGCAGCTTCCTATAAGCCTCTAAATGGACAACCAATTTCCTTTCATCCACTCATAACAAGATTTATGAGAGGTCTTCTATTAACAAAGCCTCCCTTCAGGCCACCACCGGTGGCATGGGATTTAAACCTAGTTCTCGGGCAGCTCATGAAACCGCCTTTTCAATCTTTAGCCACTACAACCCTAAAGCTTTTGTCCTGGAAGGTCATCTTCCTAATTGCAGTCACCTCTGTACGTTGCATTAGTGAACTGCAAGCTTTAGTGGCTGATCCTCCTTATACTAGGTTTCACCATGATAAGGTTGTTCTTAGAACTGATCCACGCTTTATGCCAAAGGTGGTTTCGCCTTTTCATTTAAATCAATCAATTTATCTTCCTGTATTCTTTCCAAGGCCTCGTGCCTCTAATGCAGAAAGGAACCTTCATACTTTGTATTGTAAAAGAGCCTTGGCTTTTTACCTACAAAGAACACAGCAACATAGAAAGTCTTCTCAACTTTTTATTGCTTTTGATTCTAGTCATTTGGGACTTCCAGTCTCCAAGAGAACTCTGTCCAAATGGATTGCACAATGCATATCCTTTGCTTATGAGAATAAGAATCTTCCTCTTCAAGGCCATGTCACAGCTCATAATGTGAGAGCCATGGCAGCCTCTATGGCTAACCTTCACTCTGTGTTTATTGATGACATTTGTTGAGCAGCCACCTGGGCTTCGGTACACACCTTTACACCCACTACTGCCTAGATAAAGCCTCCCGTTGGGAGCCTTCTTTGGCCAAGCTGTTCTTCAAAATCTCTTCCAGGCTTAATTCAACTCCTACTCACCAACCCTGGTGGGATTCCAGAGATCCATGGGAGGAAGCATGGCCCACCTTACTTGGGTGGAAGCTTCCTGGGGCTATCTCCCTGGCATCTTCAGCTAGGGAGTCCCCATATGTGAAGACTACATTCCTGCTTGTTCCTGGAGATAGCGTAGTTTCTCCAGGACCAAGCAGGCAGTCAGTCCTCACATATGGGTGACGTCGATGAAGCCCCCATGCAGAGCATTTCCCCAGCTTTCTAAGAAAGCCTTTGGGAATACACCCACGCATGCGCAGTCCCCTTCCCGCCCAAAGGTGCCATCTTGCTCAGTCTTTCTTTTTCCGTGGAGCCCAGCGGACGTCTGTCCTTGTCACCCGGAAAAATTTGGATTTTTTTCTGCGATTCTCGCGCCTCTTTTTGTCCGGTTCGACGCCGGTTCCCCTTCCCGCCCGGGTTCGGTACACCGGTATCGGCCCAATCTCTATTTTTCGTTTTTTTGCCCTTCGTGGCACGTGTTCACGCTCTTTTTTTCTTTTCCCTGGAGGGCCAGTCCTTTGACCTCGTAGGGGCCCTTTTTTCCCCGATGGCCTCCAGTGGTTTTAAGAAGTGTGATCGTTGTAAGAAACTCATGTCTCTTACCGACACACACGACTGCTGCCTGCGTTGCCTCGGGCCTGACCATGATCCCAAGGTCTGTGTCCCATGTGGCAAAATGTCCACCAAGGCACTCTGGAGCCGGCAGCATCAGAAGGAGAGGATTTTCTCAGACTCGGCCTCCGGACGGGCCCGGACCTCATCAGAGGCCTTGACGTCTCGGGAATCGGACCCCGAGCTTCATCGGGGTTCCTCTGAAAGGGGGTCCCCCAGTCGGGAGCATAAGACGAAGAGAAAGCTCGTGAGGGCGGTGTCGGAGGAAGCTTCTGGTTCCTCGAAGGCCAGATCTCGGACCCCTGACTGCCGCCCCGGGCCCTTGGAGCTGGAGAAGCCAACTAAGGTATCCCGTGTAGAGCCGGAGTCTGTCGAGCACATAAGTCCTGGAGAGTCGGTGGCTGCTGAGTCTCCTGAGCTTGGACTCAGGCTGACAGCCTTGGAGTGCAGATTGTCTGCCTTCATGGATCAGCAGCGGGTGCTGATGGCCAGCCTGACTGGTGCATCTTCCCCGACCACCGGGACGTCGACGTCTAAGTCGACCCCGGAGACAGAGCCAGTTCTTGAAGCCATGAAGGCCTGAGTCTGGTCTCGGTCACGGTCTCACTCGACCTCCCGTTCGGGACCAAGGGCGTCGACACCGATGGCCCCGGCGTCGGGGCGGGTGTTGCCAGAACCCGCGCGGTCGGAGCCCCTCGACTCTTCTTCGGATGAGTCTGCATGGGAGACAGAGGACGAGGAGTCCCCCGATACTTTTCGAACTCGGTGTGTCCCTTCGGACTCGCCGCAGTCTGAACCCCGGAGTAGGTCCCCTTCGGAGGATACCCGGTTCTCGGAGTTCGTTAAGGACATGGCCAAGGCCTTGAATGTTCCTGCCGACCCCGAGGAGGAGCCTCGAGCTGAAGAGCTCGATGCCCTACAGTATGACTCTCCCCCGAGGGAGGCCTTTACTGTGCCGGTTCCTCTGATGCTGGAACGGCTCCTATTCTGAATGTGGGAGGCACCGGCCTTGGCGCCAGTTTTGAGCAAGCGGATCGATTCCATGTATCGAGTCCGGAAGAGTCCTGGTTTTCAGAAGGCGCAGCTACCGCACCATTCTATGGTTGTAGAATCTGAAAGATACTCTGCACCCCCCCCTCACCTAATAACAGATAGGGCTCTTGGGTCACAGAAATCCACACACAAGGTAAGGAGAAGGTTAATTGATCTTCATCTTTAGATAATGCACAATCTGTAAATAATATACAACACACTTGTATTATAAACACAGGACCAAAGCACTTTGGGAGAGCAAGCTAGGCAGTTGCCTATATTTACTCTGAAATCAAAGCTTTAGGCCTCTTTATTTATAGGTAAAGATTCCATTACACAGCATAATTTTGCTTTATTATTCTACGTCTCACATCATGTATATTCATAATATACACATTCTATTCTACGTCTAGTGTTACGTATATTCATAATATACTTTTCTATAGGCATGCACGTCATAGACCATCTTGAAAAGACATACATATATTCTCAGACATGACTATGTAGGCCTTAATTCTAATTAATCCTAACATTGACAATTTGATATCTCTGACCAGAGACAGTGAGACTGAGAGGCTGAATAAACAGCTTGCCTTTTACTTATCTTTCTAATAACATAAACATTAGCCTATGTTTATCTAAACCTTTTACCCAATTTCTTCTACAGAGTTATTCAAGGAATGGTATTAAAGAAAGAGCTACAAATGATATTAACTCTTTCTTAGGGCTTATGCCTGACTATGTATTCAACCCGGTATAAGCAAGCTTTCTTTCAGAATCGGCCATGCATCGTCTGAAGAGCCAGAAGATGCACTCTGCGGTGCCCCCCGGCAGGGAGGCCCAAAGCTTAGATGCCATCGGCAGAAAGTGCTTCCAGGGCTCGTTGCTTGCTTGCCGTGTCCAAGCCTACCAGCTGTACATGGGCATGTACTTGCGGGACCTGGCTAAAGAGGTAGCCGGGTTCTCGGCTGGTCTCTCCGGGGAACCTTTGCAGAGGTTCCAATCCTTGTCCTCGGGGATCCGGGAATGTTCTAAATTCATCTCCCGGGCGGCCTACGATGACTTCGAGGCTTCGGCCCGTGTAGCGGCGGCCGGCATCACTGCTCGACGCCAGGCATGGCTACAGTCATCGGACCTCGAGCCATGGGTGCAGGACACGTTGGTCGATGTCCCATGCTGGGATGAAAACCTCTTCGGCAAGCCCATGGCCGAAAAGGCTGCTGAGCTCGAGATTGAGACTCTAACGAGGACAAGATTGTCTAGGAAAACTTCTGCCCCTTCTCATAAGAAGAAGGGCTCGGGGAAAAAGACCTTTTACCCCAGGAAGGCGCCTGCCCCCAAGCCTCCAGCTCCTGCTCCTACTCAGAAGGAAGGGGTTTTTTGACTCCCTCTGCATAGTCTCTCCACCCCTGCTGGCCCACCTCAGCACAAGGGGTCGCTTGGTCCTGTTTGCCCACCAGTGGCCACCTATCACAAGGGATGCTTGGGTACTGAGCATAGTCCAACAGGGCTATCTGCTCCATTTCAATCAGGTACCCCCTACCTACTTCCCAGGGGACCCTCCATGGCCTCCTCTGCATCAGGAACGCCTTCTCCAGGAACTGCTAGGTCTGCTTCAAGACAGGGCGGTAGAGCCTGTACCTCCACATCTGTGGGGACAGGGCTTCTACTCCCGGTACTTTCTTGTGCCAAAGCGGACTGGAGGTCTTTGGCCCATTCTGGACCTGAGAAATCTCAACAAGTTCTTGGAAAAAGAGAAGTTCAAGATGCTAATACTACTGCCCTACCTCCAGCAGGGAGATTGGCTATGCTCCTTAGATCTAAAGGATGCGTACACTCACATCCTCATTCATCCAGACCACAGAAAGTACCTCGGGTTCGTGGTGGCAGGAAGCCATTTTCAGTACAGGGTACTGCCCTTTGGCCTAACCTCCGCTCCGCGAGTTTTCACGAAGTGCCTAGCTGTGGTAGCGGCCTACTTGAGAAACCAGGGTATATTTGTCTTCCCCTACCTGGACGACTGGCTTATCAGGGGTCAGACTCTCCAGGAGGCCAGGCAAGCCACCCTCCGTACTGTCTCTCTCCTTCAGCAACTAGGCTTTGTCATAAACTTTGCAAAGTCCACTTTGCTCCCCTCCCAGAACCTGGAGTTCATAGGGGCAAGGTTGGACTCCCTACAAGCGAAGGCTTACTTGCCAGAGGACAGAGCGGAAAGGCTGATAAGCTTGGCCAACTGGTTCATAAGCAACCCACTGGTTTCCGCCAGGCTTTGCCTATGGCTCCTAGGCCATATGGCATCGACAGTGTATGTGACCCCCAATGCTCGCCTGAATATGCAGCCTGCACAGTGGTGTCTCAGAACTCAGTGGAGGCAGGCCACAGGAAACCTCAGAGACAAAGTAAAGGTGTCCAAACCCTTCCTGAACTCCCTGCAGTGGTGGCTAGACTCCCCCAACCTGCTACAGGGGATTCCTTTTCAGGTACCTGTTCCCACAGTGGTACTCACAACCGATGCCCCCTTGCAGGGCTGGGCTGCACATTGCCTGGACAAGTGCACACGGGGCCTGTGGTCCCCATGGGAGACCACTCAGCAGATCAACCTGCTAGAACTCAGGGCAATACGTTTAGCCCTTAAGGCCTTCGCCCATACCCTGGCCCACCAGGCTATCTTGGTGCAGACCGACAACCAAGTGGCAATGTTTTATGTCAACAAGCAGGGGGGCACAGGGTCAAGGCTCCTGTGTCGAGAAACTCAGGCCCTCTGCTCCTTTGCCCTTCAACACAACATGCTGCTGAGGGCTGTCTATCTTCCTGGCCAGGAAAACTTTCTGGCAGACAGATTGAGCAGGGTTCTACAACCTCACGAGTGGCAACTGCACCGCTTAGTGTTCCAGACCATTTTTCTGAGGTGGGGACTTCCGTCTATCGACCTCTTTGCCAGTCCCCTGAACCGGCAGCTGCCCCAGTTCTGCTCCAGGCAACCTCATCCCAAAAGATTGGTGGCGGATGCCTTCCTGATCTCATGGTCCCAGGGCCTACTGTATGTGTTCCCTCCCGCGCCCCTGGTGGCTCGAGCCTTGTTGAAGATTCTAAGGGAGAGGGCCTCGGTCATACTGGTGGCTCCAGATGGCCAAGGCAACCCTGGTTCCCCCTCCTGTTACAACTGGCGGTGGACACCCCTCTTCCTCTGGGGTTTCAACCCGATCTTCTTTCTCAGGATCAGGGATCCCTTCTGCCCTCCAATCTCAAAGCTCTCAATTTGATGGCCTGGAAGCTGCAAGGGTAGTGCTGGCTCCCTGGGGCTTGCCTCAGGAAGTCGAAGAGTTTGTCTTGGCTTCAAGGAAGCAATCTACCTGAAAGACCTATGCCCTGAAATGGAGGTGGTTCTCCCTGTGGTGTGATCAGTGCCAGGAAAACCCCTTCTCCTGTCCTGTGCCAGTAGTGCTTCAGTACCTGCTGCACTTGTCTAATCAGGGTCTTAAGTCCAATTCGGTTAGGGTACACCTCTCTGCTCTGGCAGCCCACCACTCAATGGTGGAGGGGCACTCTTTGTCGGTTCACCCCCTGGTGGCCAGGTTCCTCAGAGGCTTGCTCCTGCTAAAGCCTCCTCTCCGTCCACCTGCCCCTGAATGGGAGTTGAATGTGGTTTTGCAACAGCTTACTCATCCACCCTTTGAGCTTATGGCTACGTGCCCTTTTCGCTTCCTTTCTTGGAAGACTCTCTTCCTCGTGGCACTGACTTCTGCCAGGCGAGTGAGTGAACTTCAGGCCCTGGTCTATGACAGGCCATACACTCGTTTCTATAAGAACAGAGTGGTCCTTAGGACTCATCCTAAGTTCCTACCGAAGGTGGTCTCCTCCTTCCACCTCAACCAGGAGGTGGTTCTTCCCACATTCTTCCCTAGGCCCCATGCAAGCAAGGCTGAAGAAGTCCTCCACACCCTGGACTGTAGAAGGGCCTTGTCTTTCTACCTTGAGCGTACTAAGGGTCATTGAAGGGCTACTCAGCTCTTCGTCTCCTTTGACCCAAACAACTTGGGGGTTCCTGTCTCCAAGCATACCTTGTCCATATGTGTGGCGGACTTTATCACCTGGGCTTACAGGGCAGCAGACCTTCCCTTGTGGGGCCGAGTTACAGCCCACCGTGTCCGGGCCATGGCTGCATCAGTAGCTCATCTCCGCTCTGTACCGTTGGCAGACATCTGTAGGGCTGCAACTTGGTCCTCAAGCCAGACGTTTGCAGCCCATTACTGCCTGGAGAGGGAGTCCCATAGGGACAGTGCTTTTGGTCAGGCAGTGCTCCGGAATCTCTTTGAGGTTTAGGCAACTCCTACCCTCCTGCCCTCTTGTTGGGCTACCAAGGGGTTCTGGTCTCAGTGAAATTCTTTCCTTCATGCTACGGTTTCACAGAGAGAGTTTG
Source organism: Ichthyophis bannanicus (assembly GCA_033557465.1). NCBI lineage: Eukaryota > Metazoa > Chordata > Amphibia > Gymnophiona > Ichthyophiidae > Ichthyophis > Ichthyophis bannanicus. Next base: position 1,356,348,924 of record CM066031.1, read on the forward strand.
TTTTTCAGCCTGGGTTACTGGTAACCCAGAGCTAGGGAGTCACCCATATGTGAGGACTGACTTCCTGCTTGGTCCTGGAGAAAGAGTAGTTACTCACCTGTAACAGGTGTTCTCCAGGAGCAGCAGGAATCAGTCCTCACAACCCTCCCTCCTCCCCTGGGAGTTGCAGTTGTACATAGTTCATTTGTTTTTTGTGCTGTCTTTTAAGCTATGTCATCTGACTGAGCAAGATGGCACCTTTGGGCGGGAAGGGGACTGTGCATGCATGGGTGTATTCCCAAAGGCTTTCTTAGAAAGCTGGGGAAATGCTCCGCATGGGGGCTCCATCGACGTCGATGTCACCCATATGTGAGGACTAATTCCTGCTGTTCCTGGAGAACACCTGTTACAGGTGAGTAACTACTCTTACTCATCTGTAACAGGTGATCTCCGGGAGCAGCAGGAATTTAGTCTTCACAACCCACCCACCTCCCCTAGGAGTTGTCTCTCTATCTCTTTGTCTCTTTCCTCCCTCCCTCTATCCTTTCACTCAGCTACAAACTTAACTGAAGAGGGACAGTTGGAAAGGCAGGAAGGCAGCACGCATGTGCTGAGGGATGCTCCCAAAAGCGTTCCTATTGGACGCTGGGGAGCGTTCCCGCACAGGCTCCGTCGGTACCGACGATACCCATATGTGAAGGCTAAATTCCTGCTGTTCCCGGAGATCACCTGTTACAGGTGAGTAACTACGCTTTCTCATCAAGGTGGTATAAGAGAACTCAAACCCATCATTGTCAGAACAATCAGAGCAGTAATTGGAGTTCTATACTGTGGTACATTATTATCTCAGTAATGTTCTTAATGAGTTTACAATATGGGATAAAGAATACAGAATTTCCCAAAAAACTAATTAAAAATAGCAGCATCAGCTCAGATGTCAGTGTTCAACACTTAAAACTCTCTGATTTCAGTAACAGAATAAACATTTGGGAAGAATAAATAGTTGGAAACATTTAAAAGATATTTGAGCTCAAATATAAACTATTCTGTGCAGAGCTGGTAGCTACTTTTCCATCTAATGTCTTCCAGGATGGGGCTCAGAACAATCCAGACAGCAGCTGCTGTTTCTGACTTTAATTCTTCTTTACTTCAAGCTTTTGCAACATATCTTGACTACAATATCTTAATTACTAATAAATCTCTTCATCTATCTCTAATTTCACTTTTGTCAATAAAGATTGTAAGCATCTCTTGTAAAGGAAAGAGATTCTTAAAAAAACCCAAATCCCTATCTCCAGGAACAAGCAGGAATGCAGTTTAAACATTTGGGTGAACGTCACTGATGGAGCCCGCGCGGAACGCTCCCCAGCATCCAATAGGAAAGACTTTGGGAGCACTCCACTGCTACTGCATGCCCGTTTTCCGTGGAGCCAGTACGACGCATCATCCTGTCACTGCTGAAAAACGTCTTTTTTTTTTTTTTTTTGGAACATAGTGTTTCTGCTTTCCCATTGACACCGGTCCCGATAATTCTCTCTTTTTTTTTTTTTTCTCTTCAAATTATTTTTACTTTTCTATTCATTTTCATTGCAGTTTTCACTGCTAAACTAAGCCTCTAGGCCTCCATAGCCTTATCTTGAATCTTGAAGACAACCTTTTAAGGCATGGAAAAGCCAGTTAGTGGTTTTAAAAAATGTACCAGTGTGTCGGTACCATTTCAGCCACTAATTAACACTGGTGTCTAAAATGTTTGGATCCTGAATATCAACGCATTTCTTGTCCTTTGTGCCAACAAATGACAGAGAGAGGCCTCAAGAACCAAGCCAGACATTTTGGATCATTGTTCTCCTCAGTCTCTGTTTCAGTGGCTTCCACTTCATCGAGGGCATTGACTTCCTCTCAATGGGTCTCAGGTTTTTTCATACTCCAAACACAAAAGTAAGTCAAAGTCTCTGGCCGTTTCCAAATTTTCGGCATCAGCCTCAGACAGATACCTGAGGCCAGGGAGAAGTCCCAGCTTAAGCATTGTGACTCCCCTAGTGGTGCTTCTGATGCAGACTGGCCAGCCAAACAGTCCCAGCAGGAGGATCTGTCCTACAAAGCACAAGTGGGATTCTGAGACTCTCCCAAGGCATCAACTTCCAGAGAGCTATTGGTTCCATGTTCTGGGACGGTGGCTCAGAGCCCCACAAGTGATTCTACCCAGACATTAGCTATCTCCCTAGACCAGCATATGCTGGCCCTTGAGAGGAGTTTGGCAGCACTCCTGGCAGCCTCGGTACCGATAACATTGAGAGCTTCAGGAGTGCAGGTTTCAGCACCGAGCCTATAGCCATGCATATTGAGCCCCCGATACCAGCATCATTGGAGAACCCAAGGTCTGTTCCTTCACTGGAACCGGTCGATGCCCCTGGTATCCAACAGACTCAGACCACCATGGCCCTCTGTTCCAATACCTCCGTCTATTGATATCGACCATCGACTTCCACGAAGCATCAAGGTCGAGACCATAAGAGCAGCAAGGTCCAGCAAGCCCAGTATCCTGTTTCCAACAGTGGCCAATCCAGGTCACAAGTACCTAGCAGTTTCCCAAAAAACACAGTTGTACTGGGGCAAGCAGTGGATTTCCTGGGTTCCCTTAATCGTTTATGGATCTTTTCTCCAGGATCTTGTCCAAACCTTTTTTAAACCTGGCTATACTACCAGCTTTTACTACATCCTCCAGTAACAAATTCCAGAGTTGAGTGAAAAAATATTTCCTCTTATTAGTCTTAAATAGGTTACACTGTAGCTTCATTGCATGTCCCCTAGTCTTTCTATATTTTGATGGCATAAACAATCGATCTACATTTACCCGTTCCACTCCATTAATTAAGTTATAGACCTCTATCATATCTCCCCTCAGCCGTCTCTTTTCCAGGTTGAAGAGTCTCTCTTCATAGGGGTATCCTTCCATCCCCTTTCCCATTTTGGTGGCTCTTCTCTGTACCTTTTCTAACAACATTATATCCTTTTTAAAATATGGTGACCAGGACCGCCAGTACTCTGATTTAAGTTCTTCAGAATCTTACCGGGGGGGTCATTTGATTCCAGAGAACTTCATGACAACCCCTCAGACCCTTCGCCACCTCAGGAACGGTGTCGGTTGCCAGTGGAAGATATATGCAGGGTTCACCGTCACAGTAGCCGAGGATGGAGGAATTGGAGATACTCCAATACCCTCCCATGCCCAAGGAGGCGTCTGCATTACCAGTGCATCGTATCCTGCAGGATCTTATGCTTTGCATGTGGGAGGCCCTGCTCACGGTTCCACCTGTCAACAAGAGACTCTATATCACGTGCAGAGTACCAGAGTGCCCATGTTTCAAAAAACCTCAGCTCCCCCACCACCCAATGGTGGTGAAATCAGTGATGCATCAAATAATGAGCTCAAAAAAACATTCATCCATGCCTCCTGGCAGGGGCTTGAGGACTCTTGATGCCTTCGGGCGTCGATGTTTCCAGGCATGCATGTTAGCCTCCAGAATCAACTCTTATATGCTATACAATGGCATGTTTCAGAAGCATAAGTGGAGTGCATTCCAGACACACCAAGCAGGCCAGAATACTTCTAAGTTTCTTACCTGAGCCTCTTTTGATACTTTTGAATCTACAAGCAGAGATTCAGCAGTCTACATTGGGGCTCGTAAGATGGCCTGGTTACAGGCATCAGACATTGAGCAATGGGTCCAGCATAAACTGGCCAATATCCCATATAAGAACAAAAGAACATAAGATATGCCATACTGGGTCAGACCAAGGTCCATCAAGCCCAGTATTCTGTTTCCAACAGTGGCCAATCTAGGTCATATGTACCTAGCAGTTTCCCCAAGGGACACAGGTTCCACAATGCTTGTATTGGTTCAAGCATTGATATCCTGGGTCCCTTCTTAATAATGGTTTATGGACCTTTCCTCCAGGAACTTGTCCAAACCTTTTTTAAACCCAGTTACACTAACAGCCTTTACTACATCCTCCGGTAACAAATTCTAGAGTTTGATTACACGTTGAGTGAAAAAATATTTTCTTTTATTAGTCTTAAATAGTTTACCCTGTAGCTTCATTGCATGTCCCCTAGTCTTTCTATATTCTGATAAGGTAAACAATCGATCTATGTTTACCCGTTCCACTCCGTTCATTAATTTATAGACTTCTATCATATCTCCCCTCAGCCATCTCTTTTCCAGGTTAAAGAGCCCTAACCTTTTTAGCCTTTCTTCATAGGAGTATCCTTCCACCCCCTTTACCATTTTGGTGGCTCTTCTCTGAACCTTTTCTAAAATCGCTATATCCTTTTTAAGATACGGTGACCAGAATTGCACACAATATTCAAGGTGTGGTCTCACCATGGAACGATATAGAGGCATTATAATATCTTTTGTTTTATTTTCCATTCCTTTCCTTTCCTTATCATACCTAGCATTCTATTTGCTCTCTTGGCCGCTGCTGCACACTGGGCCGAGGGTTTTAACATGGTATCCACAATGGCGCCTAAATCTTTTTCCTGGGTGGTAGTTCCTAATGTGGAACCTTGCATCGTGTAACCATAGTTTGGGTTGTTCTTCCCTAGGTGCATAACCTTGCACTTGTCCACATTAAATTTCATCTGCCATTTTGATGCCCAGTCTTCCAATTTATCAAGATCCTCTTGCAATTTTCCACAATCCTCTTGGGTTTTAACAACTTTAAATAGTTTTGTGTCATCTGCAAATTTGATAACCTCACTTGTTGTTCCACTTTAAGCAGCGGACCCAGCACAGATCCCTGGGGTACAACACTATTCACCTTTCTCCATTGGGAAAATTGGCCATTTAGCCCTACCCTCTGCTTTCTATCTTTTAACCAGTTCCTGATCCACAATAGTACACTGCCTCCTATCCCATGACTCTTTAGTTTTGCCAAAAGTCTCTCATGAGGGACCTTGTCAAAGGCTTTCTGAAAGTCCAGATACACAATATCAACCGACTCACCTTTGTCCACCTGATTATTCACAGATTAGTAAGACAAGATCTTCCTTGTCTAAAGCCATGTTGGCTGTCTTCCATTAGGTCATGACTATCTACATGCTGAGTAATTTTATTCTTTATGATGGTTTCTACCATTTTTCCCGGTACTGATGTCAGGCTCACCGGTCTGTAGTTTCCCGTATCACCCCTGGAACCCTTTTTAAAAATTGGTGTTACATTGGTGATCCTCCAGTCTTCAGGTATTAGAGATGATTTTAATGATAGTTCACAGATTACTAATAGCAGGTCTACAATCTCATATTTCAGTTCTTTCAACATCCTTGGATGTATACCATCCGGCCCAGGTGATTTGCTACTCTTCAGTTTAATAGTTGTAATACATCTTCCCGATGTATCGATATTTCCTTCAATTCTTCCGCACCTTTAAATACCACTTCAGTCATGGGTAACATCCCTACATCTTCCTCAGTAAAGACCGAAGCAAAGAATTCATTCAGTCTCTCCGCTATCCCCTTGTCGCCTCTTAGTGCTCCTTTAACCCCTTTATCATCTAATGGACCAACTGACTCACAGGTTTTTTGCTACGAATGTACTTGAAAAGGTCTTTACTTCGCATTTTTGCTTCCGCAGTAAGCTTCTTCTCAAATTCTCCCTTTGCCTGCCTTATCAATGCCTTGCATTTGACTTGCCAGTGCTTGTGCTGTTCCCAGGTTTCGTCGTTTGGCTCTTTTTTCCATTTCCTGAAAGATTCTTTTTTGGCAACAACAGCCTCTCTGACCTCACCTTTAAACCATGCTGGCAGTTTTCTGGACTTCCTTCCACTTTTCTTAAAGCGTGGAATATAGCTGGTCTGGGCTTCCAAGATAGTATTTTTCAACAACAGCCAAGCCTGATGTACGTCTTTAACCTTTGCAACTGCTCCTTTTAGTTTTTTCTTAACTGTTTTCCTCATTTTATCATAGTCTCCCTTTTGAAAGTTAAAAGGTAGTACTGTGGATTTCCTTACTATCCCTCCTCCACTAATTAAATCAAAGGCAATCATGCTATGATCACTATTGCCAAGTGGCCCCAACAACCTTATCTCTTACACTAAATCTGGTGTTCCACTAAGGACTAGGTCTAATATGGCTTCCCCTCTGGTCGGTTCATGAACCAGCTGCTCCAAGAAGCAGTCATTTATTTCATCTAGGAACTTTATCTCCCTAGCATGTCCTGACGTGACACTGACCCAGTCGATACCGGGGTAGTTGAAATCACCCATTATTATTACTGCGCTGTAACTTTTGTTAGCTTCCTTGATTTCTTTGAACATTTCATCATCAAGAGGGAGGAGTAGCCTAGTGGTTGGGGCAAGGTACTTCAGGCCGGAAGGTCGGAGGTTCAAATCCCACTAGAGGACAGCAACCTTGGGCCGGAAGGACTGGGGTTTCTAGTCCCACAGATGCTCCTTGTGGTCTTGGGCAAGCCACTTAACCCTCCATTGCCCACGGTCCCTGTAAGTATTAGTGTATGTGTCTCATATCCCCGCATGTTAAATGTATCCCCCAATTGTGTTGTGACCGCTTTGATTGAAGGATAAGGCGGTATACAAAAACTGTCTAAATAAAAATAAAAATCCATTTGTTCATTCTGGCCAGGCGGTCGATAGTACATCCCCACTGCCATCGCCTTCCCCCTTTTACATGGAATTTCAATCCATAGAGATTCTACAGCAGATTTTGTTTCCTGCAAAACTTTAATCCTTTCTGACTCAATGCCCTCTCTAACATAGAGAGCAACCCCTCCACCAATTTGATCAGCTCTATCATTACGATATAGTTTGTACCCAGGTATCACAGTGTCCCATTGGTTGTCCTCCTTCCACCATGTCTCTGATATTCCAATCATATCTAACCTTTCATTTAGTGCTATATATTCTAACTCTCCCATCTTATTTTTTAGACTTCTAGCATTTGCATACAAGCATTTTAGAGAATGTATTTTATTCATATTAATTTGGCTATTGTTAGACATGGGTAATTTGGGATCTTTAAGCTCTGTCTGCTCCATACTTGAGGGCATTTGGGCTAGTTTACTCTTTTGTGGAACCTCTCTGCTTTTGGTAGTATCCTTCAAAGATACATTCTTCCAAACCGTCCGCTCTTGGGCGACTGTCGGCTTTCCCCTAATATCTAGTTTAAAAGCTGCTCTATTTCCTTTTTAAAGGTTAATGCCAGCAGCCTGGTTCCATCCCGGTTAAGGTGAAGCCCATCCCTTCGGAAAAGCCCCTCCTTTCCCTAGAATGTTCCCCAGTTCCTAACAAATCGAAAACCCTCATCTCTGCACCATTGTCTCATCCACGCATTGAGACTCCGGAGCTCTGCCTGCCTTTTGGGTCCTGCGCGTGGAACAGGAAGCATTTCGGAGAACGCTACCCTGGAAGTTCTGGATTTCAACTTCCTACCTAAAAGCCTAAATTTAGCCTCCAGAACCTCCCTACCACATTTTCCTATGTCATTGGTACCGACATGTACCAAGACAGCAGACTCCTCCCCAGCACTATCTAAGACCTTATCTAGGTGGCGCGTGAGGTCCGCTACCTTTGCACCAGGCAGGCATGTTACCAGGCGATCCTCACGTCCACCAGCCATCCAGCTATCTACATGCCTAATGATCGAATCACCAACTATAACGGCTGTCCTAACCCTTCCCTCATGGGCACATGGCCTTGGAGAAACTTCCTCGGTGTGAGAGGGTTTTACATCACCTGGAGGACAGGTCCTAGTTACAGGATCACTTCCTGCCACACCAGGGTGATGCTCTCCTGTCACGTGACCTCTCTTCTCCATGGCAACAGGTGGGACTTCAGGACTATATCCCTGTAGGTTTCGTCTATGTACCTCTCTGTCTGTCTTATGCTTTCCAAGTCTGCTACTTTAGCCTCTAGAGAACGGACTCATTCCCTGAGAGCAAAGAGCTCCTTGCACCTAGTGCACACATAAGACCTCTCGCCAACTGGGAGAAAATCGTACATGTGACACTCAATGCAAAAGACTGGAAAGCCCCCATCCCGCTGCTGGACTGCTGTCTGCATCTTAGTTTTAAGTTTGTGTTTAGATCTATGTTCTTTACTTACTAAGGGTTGCTATGGATATTTATACTAATAAAACTGTACCTAATACGTGTAATATACCTTGTTCACCTGAAGCTTAACTAATCTCAGGTCCTTAGTGTATGATTGATTTGGGTAACGAGCTTCACCTGAGAGCATCTCCTGCCTTTTAAGATGTGTAAGTACCTATAAAGCTACGATTATCCCAGGGGTGGGTGGGTGTGGGGGGAGGGAGGGAGGGAAATAACACTTATTGAAAGAGGGCTGCTACACAGTACCCTGTCTTGTGTTGCTGAGGTAAGCTATATTCTGATTTGATTTAAATTATAGCTCTTAGCTGCTGCTAGGCTCTAACTTCTTATGAAATTTAAACTACAAGCTCTCTGCTGGGTTCTAAATTTAACCAGAAAGCTCTCTTCTGTGTTTTAAATTTAAGCTAAAAGTACTTTGCCGATGCTAAGCCCTGAGTGACTATTAAATTTAAACTACAAGCTCTCTGCTGGGTATGAAATGTAACCAGAAAGTTCTCCTCTGTGTTTTAAATTTAAACTTAAATTGCTGCTACCAGGCCCTGACTGATTTAACAAAAAATAGTGGGTTCACAGATTAATTAGCTTTAATACAAAGAATTCCTTTTAGAAAATTACCAGAAGTATATACTCACAGTTGCAAATCTCTCTCCAGAAGTAACAGTCCCTTTTTCTAGTCCTTCAAGACCTGGAGAAAACCTTTTTTGGTAAAGGTTGGAGGGAAAAGGCAGGGGAAATCGAAACCCTAAAACGCCTTTCCAGGAAAACATCTGACCCATCCAAAAGGAAGGCTCTTCCAAAAATGTATTTTTATTCTAAGAAGAGATACTATCCTTCTTACCTGCCTTCTGCTGGCTGTCAACCTCACCATCCTCAGCAGAGACAGCAGGGTCCTCGCCAACCCAAGAAACCCAAGACTCCTAAGCTTCAACCAGCTGCACAGGCACAGCCTGCACCTAGTTTTTGATTCCTTCCTAGAGAGCATTGCCAGTCTGCCCCTGGAGGGTCCCAAGGCCTCCACATAGCAGGCCGACCTTGTCCCTATGTCCACAGGTGGCACCTCATAACATCAGAGCAGTGGACATTCCAGATTGTCCAAAGGGGTTATCAGCTTCACTTTGAAACCTTACCCCCTACCAACTTCACAGAGGATTATCCCATGCAATACCTTCAAAGCAATCTCTTAGAACAAGAGGTGACTACCCTGTTGTCCCAGGGTGCCATAGAAAGAGTTCCTTCTCCTTAAGAAAAGTTGGGCTTGTACTCTCCATATTTTCTCATTCCAAAGAAAACAGGAGGCTTCAGGCCCATCTTGGATCTCAGAAACTTAAACAAGCTCATGGTCCGAGATAAATTCAAAATGATTTCATTAGGAACTTTTCTATCATACCTCCAGAGACACGATTGGTTAAGTTCTCTAGACCTAAAAGAGGCATACATGCATTTACTGATCTATCCCTTGCACAGACAGTATCTGCACTTGATGTTTCAGGGAAATTATCAATACCGGGTTTTCCCCTTTGGTCTAGCCTCTGCCCCAAGAGTCTTCACAAAATACATGGCAGTCATCGCTGCATACCTACACACCATGGAGGTATTCATCTGTCTTTACTTAGACGATTGGCTGATCAGGGGAAACTCCCCTCAAGAGGATAAGACTCTTCCTGCATTGCACCATCACGGTGTTCGAACACCTGGGCTTTGTCATAAACTTTCTAAAGTCAGACCTCGCTCCAGCCCAAAGTCTGGAGTTCATTGGCGTGCTCTTAGACACTCAACAGGCCCGAGCTTTCCTCCCACAGGATCGCTGTGCCAGCTTCATCGAGCTAGCAAAAGGGGTAAAAAAAGAAAGCAGAGTAACAGCTCGAGAGATGCTACAACTCTTAGGAAACATGGTCTCCACAGTCCATGTCATCCCCTATTCTTGATTACAGATGCGACAAGTGCAGTGGACTCTGCCTTCTCAATGGACGCAAGCGAAGGGTCGTCTCAGAGACAGAATCCATTTCACCCCTCAACTGATGAAGTCCCTTCAGTGGTTGTGTCTCCCACAAAACCTACTCATCGGGTCACCTTTTCCGATGTCTCCACCTCGATGCACCCTGACAACAGATGCCTCCAAGCTGGGTTGGGGGGATGCATCTGAATGACTTGACCACACAAGGACTGTGGACATGACAGGAATCTGCAATGAAGATCAACCTGATAGAACTACGGGCACTGACGAATGCCAACTATTTTTGGCAACCTGTTCTAGTCAGAACGGACAACCAAGTTGCCATGTTCTACATAAACAGGTGGAAACGGGGTCCGTCCCCTCTGCAAGGAAGCCATTCACCTCAGAGCGGTGTACTTCCCAGGAAACCCAATGTCTTAGCAAACAAGCTAAGCCATATCGTTTGTCCACATGAATGGACCTTGCATCGGGAGATGGCTGCTTGGATCTTCCAAACATGGGGAACCCACTCATAGATCTTTTTGCCACTTCGCAAAACTCAGAGCTTCCATTTTTCTGCTCCAGGGTTCCATCGCTGCACCGACAAGCCCCAGACGCCTTCTTTCTCAACTGGGGTCAGGGGCTGCTCTATGCATTCCTTCCCATCCCCTTGATACCCAAGATACTGTTAATGCTGCAGGCCAACAGGGGCTTGATGATTCTTATAATCCCCTTTTGGCCCCATCAACCGTGGTTTCCTCTGCCTCTTTGCCTTGTGCAGACTCAGCCACTCAACCTGGCATGTGCACCCAATCTCTTCTCTCAGGACCACTGGATGCTACTCTATTCCAATCTTCACTCCCTTTGCTTGACAGCATGGCCGCTGAAGGGTTAATACTTGCCGACCTTGACCTACCACAGGTGGTCAAGGATGTCTTCCTTGCATCTAGTAAGAATTCCACTAGGCGATCTTATGCTTTCAAATGGCATTGGTTTGCCCTCTGGTGCTCCCCAAAGGACATTGACCTCTTTTCTTGCCTGGTGCTTCGCTTCTACAGTATCTCTTCCACTTACCTGTGACAAGTCATAAAACTAATTCAGTGAGAGTTCACCTTGGTGCCATTGTGGCCTCTCACAAGCCAGTGAATGGACAGGCTATCTCCTCACACCCCTTAGTAGCATGTTTCATGCGCGGTCTCCTACTGTCCAAGCTACCCATTAAGCCGGCTCTGGCTTGGGATCTGAATGGTTCTGGCACAACTTCTAAAGCCACCTTTTGAACCTTTAGCCACCACTTCTCTGAAATTTCTGTCTTAGAAGGTCATCTTCCTTATAGCCCTCACTTTAGTTCGCCACATCAGTGAGCTACAAGCTCTAGTGGCATATCACTCCTCTATTTGGTTCAACCACAGCAAGGTGGTTCTCCATACCTTCCGCACTTCCTCCCGAAGGTGGTTTCATAGAAACATAGAAACATGATGACAGAAAAAGACCACATGGCCTATCTAGTCTGTCCTTCCATATCAACAACTACAACAGTCCACTTTTTATCTTTAGAGATCCTCTGTGTTGGTCCCATGCTTTTTTGAATTCAGTTACTGTCCTCATCTCTACCATCTCCACTGGGAGACTATTCCATGGATCCACTACTCTTTCCGTAAAGAAATATTTCCGCATATCACTCCTGAATCTATCTCCCTTCACCCTCATCCCATGTCCCCTAGTAGCAGAACTTGCTTTCAATTGAAAGAGGCTCTCTCCCTGAACATTTATGCCATGGAGGTATTTAAACATCTCAATCATATCACCTCTATCCCGCCTTTCCTCTAAGGTGTACATATTAAGATCCTTAAGTCTGTCCTCATATGCTTTATAATGAAGCCCACTAATCATTTTAGTAGCCACCCTCTGCACCGACTCCATCCTGTTCACATCCTTTTGAAGGTGCGGTCTCCAGAATTGCACACTATACTCCAAATGAGGTCGCACCAAAGACTTATACAGAGGCATTATCACCTCCTTTTTTCTGCTAGCCATTCCTCTCCGTATGCACCCAAGCATCCTTCTAGCTTTTGCCGTCACCTTTTCTACCTGTTTAGCTACTTTAAGATCATCAGACACAACCACGCCTAGGTCCCGCTCTTCTTGAGTGGACAAAAGTACTTCACCTCCTATACTGTATTGCTCCCTTGGATTGTCACAGCCCAAATGCATGACCTTACATTTTTTAACATTAAATCCCAGCTGCCAAATTCTAGACCATTCTTCAAGCTTAGCTAGATCCCTCCTCATGTTATCTACCCCTTCCTGGGTGTCTACTCTATTGCAGATTTTGGTATCATCTGCAAAGAGGCAAACCTTACCCGACAGCCCTTCCGCTATATCACTAACAAAGATGTTAAAAAGAATCGGACCAAGGACAGATCCCTGGGGCACACCACTGGTAACATCCTTCTCCTCAGAGTGAGCTCCATTTACTAGTACTCTTTGTCGCCTCCCACCCAACTAATTTCTAACCCAAGCAGTAACTTTAGGGTCCATCCCTAGGGTGCTCAGTTTGTTTATAAGTCGCCTGTGAGGAACAGTGTCAAAGGCTTTACTGAAATCTAAATACACCACATCTAGAGTCCTCCCTCAGTCCAACTCCCTGGTCACCCAGTCAAAGAAATCAATCAGACCTGCCTCTGGTGAATCCATGCTGCCTCGGATCCTGTAATCCGCTGGACTCCAGAAACCTCACTATTTTCTCTTTCAGCAGCGTTTCCAATAATTTACTCACCACCGAAGTTAAACTAACCGGCCTGTAGTTTTCAACCACATCCTTACTTCCGCTTTTGTGTAAAGGCACCACATGAGCCTCTCTCCAGTCCTTTGGCACCACTCCCGACTCCAACGAGGCATTGAAAAGGTCAGTCAGTGGAGTTGCTAGAACGTCCCCAAGTTCCCTCAGTATTCTAGGGTGTATCCCATCCGGTCCCATACTGTATTGCTCCGTTGGATTGCTGCAGCCCAAATGCATGACCTTACATTTTTTAACATTAAATCCCAGCTGCCAAATTCTAGACCATTCTTCAAGCTTAGCTAGATCCCTCCTCATGTTATCTACACCTTCCTGGGTGTCTACTCTATTGCAGATTTTGGTATCATCTGCAAAGAGGCAAACCTTACCCGACAGCCCTTCCGCTATATCACTAACAAAGATGTCAAAAAGAATCGGACCGTTTCCTCTTTCCATTTACACCAGTCGGTAATCTTCCCAATTTTCTTCCCTAGACCACATGCGTCTCAGGCTAAGGCAGCACTACACACTGTAGACTACAAGCAAGCGCTGGCCTACCACTTGGATAGAACTTAAGATTACAGAAAATCCTCTCAATTATTCATTTCCTTTGATCCTATTCACCTGGGCCTACCAGTGATGAAACATACTCTTATCTAAATGGATAGGAGATTGCATTTCTTTTGTTTATGCACAAGCAGGACACTCATTGGAGGGTCATGTCGCTGATCATAATATACAGGCTGTGGTGACCTCTGTTGCTAATCTCCATTCAGTAGACATTTAGGACATCTGCCGGGCAGCTACCTGATCCTCCATTCATATGTTTGCTGCATACTACTGTCTGGACAGAGACTCCCATCGGGACGCTGTCTTTGGCTAAGCTGTACTCCAGCACCTCTGTAGGACTTAAACTCAACTTCTACTTTCCGGGCCGGACTTCTGCAAGAGACCAGACTATCATTGCGGGAGTATCGCCTCCTGGAATCATGTCCAATGGCTCACAACTCTTCCAGACTCTTTGACTACATGTTTTTTTCCTCAGGGATTGCATTGTTCTCCCCACCATACCAGTCTGGTACCTAGGAGCTAGTGAGTTCTATATGTGAAGACTGCATTCCTGCTTGTTCCTGGACATAGCATAGTTGCTCACCTGGAACAGGTGATCTCTGGGAACAGCAGGAACCAGTCTTCACAACCCGCCATCCTCCCCTAGGAGTTGAAGAGTCTTTTATTTTCTAATCCTTCTCCGCTACAAACTCAACTGAGGAGAGGAGTTGCGAAGGCAGGCACGCAGGCATAGTGGAGTGCTCCCAAATGCTTTCCTATTGGATGCTGGGGAGCTTTCCCGCACGGGCTTCGTTGGTGACATTCACCCATATGTGAAAGCTGATTCCTGTTGTTCCCAGAGATCACCTGTTACAAGTGAGTAATTACACTTTTCCCACACTCATATTCACCTACATTCAGCTCCCAATCAAATCCCATACAAGATTCTGATCATTCCCACACACTTGAACCTCTGGTGCACCAACAGTCACTGCCTTAAACCCAAAACCCCACATAAATCTGAGCTACAATACCAAAAGTAGAACTTTTAAACCCAACCACTGTCACTCACCAAGGTTCCATTCCTTTTCTCAGTCACAATCAGAGTTCCAACCCAGCCACACACATTCAAAACCTAAAAAAAATAAACTTCTTCTTTTTCTGAATACCTTTCCTATATAATGTCGTCACTAAATCAGGGTTTTGCTATGCATAACCCTTTCTTGAACAGAGCTTAAAACTATGTGTCCCTGTTTAACATTCCATTCCCGTTTTAACAGGAAACTTGTGGAAAAACAAAATAAAATCTTTTCACTTTTGAGTCCGTTTTAGCCAAATCGTTAAATTCCCGAGGTTACCAGTTTTTCTAGACCAGCGGTTCTCAACCTGTGGGTTGCGACCCCCATGGGGGTCGCCGCAGGATTCAGCGGGGGTTGTCTCGCCTCACCTCACTCTGCTGTTTAAAAAAAAAAAAAAAAAAAAGCACCCAAGTTGCTGCCGCTGCCGAGTCCACTTCTCGGCAGCAGCAAACTCACCGCCTCACAGTCCCTTCTAATGCAGTCGTGGCTCCCTGCCTCTTAGGGAACCGTGGCTATGCCAGTAAAAGCATTGTGGAGCCTTCCTGTCTCTTGACGGGCTCCGTCCATGCAGCATTGTCCCGCCTCCAAAGGAAGTTGTTTACCACTTCCTTTGGAGGCGGGACAATGCTGCACGGAGCCCGTCGAGAGACAGGAAGGCTCCACAATGGCTTTACAGGTATAGCTGCGGTTCCATAAGAGACAGGGAGCCGCGGCTGTAGAAGAGCAGCAGGGCAGCAACAGGCAGACAGGGAGAGGGGAGGAGGGGGCAGGGGACCTGCAACGGGGCTGACATGGAGGGATGGAGGGAGGGAGGGGTCTGACATGGACAGGGGGGCTGACATGGAGAGAGGGGGGCTGACATGAATGGAGGGAAGGAGAGAGAGAGGGAGGGAGGGGTGGCTGACGATGGATGGATGGAGGGAAGGGGGCTGACATGGAGGGAGGGGGGCTGACATGGATGGAGGGAGGGGGCTGACGACAAAGGGAAGAGACGGGGACATACTGTACAGACGGGCAATAAATGCTGGACAGAGGGGAGAGACAGTGCGGGTTAGGATTATAATGGGCAGATGGGGGGGCTAGGACTGGTAATGGGTTGATTAGGGAAGGCTAGGACTGGGAATGGACTGATCAAGGGGGAGTTGGGACTGGTAATGTGCTCATAGGGGGGTAGGACTGGTAATGGACTGATGGGGTGCTAGCACTGGAAATGAGATGATTGGGGAGGTTAGGACTGGAAATGGGCTGATGGGGGTAGGACTGGTAATGGGCTGATTAGGGGAGCCTAGCACTGGTAATGGGGTTGAGGAGGGACTGACACTGGAAATGAGCTGATTAGGGGAGGCTAGCACTGGTAATGGGGTTGAGGAGGGACTAGCACTGGAAATGAGCTGATTAGGGGAGGCTAGGACTGGTAATGAGCTGATGGGGGTAGGACTGGTATTGGGCTGATTAGGGGAGGCTAGCACTGGTAATGGGGTTGAGGGGGGACTAGCACTGGAAGCGAGCTGATTGGGGGGCTGTGACTGGGAATGGACTGATTGTGGGGAGGGGAGGATAGAGCTGCTGGCCCTGGAAGAAAACTGGGGGCTAAGGCTACAAATGGGCTGATACGAGGGGATGGGGGAATGGAACTGTAAGAGAGTGGATCTGAGAGGGGCTGCCATGGTATTTGTACTAGAAGGGACTGCTCAGTGGGGAAGGAGGGGGACTGGAAGGAAATGGACACCAATGGCAGTCATGGGAATGCAAGTTGACATTGGAAGGTACTGAGAGTGAGGACTGGAAAGGGGCCGATACTGGGGAGGGTTACTGGGACTGGAAATAGGCTGATGGAAAGAAGTGAAGAAAATGAAAGAAGAGATAAGAAATGGCAGATGGACCATAGACCACAGAAAGAGAGCTAAGAGAAGACAGGAAAGCAGAAGCCTCAGATCGGGACCAACATGATCAGAGAATAAATTGGTCAGACAACAAAGGTAGAAAAAATAATTTTATTTCATATTAGTGATTTGACTACAAAATCATCATAATTTTCAAATCAAATATTGTTAGTTGTTACTGTGATTAATTATTGTGGTTTAAATAAGTACATTTTATAAATAAAAACATATTGCAAAGGCTTATAATATATTAATAATTCAACAAATGATTACAGCGACAATGCGTTAACGGTAAAGGAAGAAAGACGCATTTGATTTTATCATTGGGGGTCACCACAAGTTGACCAATGGTAAAAGGGGTCATGGTACAAAAAAGGTTGAGAACCACTGTTCTAGGCTGTCTCAATCTGAGGTCTTCAAGCCAGTTCCAATTCCTTTCTCACAATTAAATCCACAGAAACAAAATCCAAATTCTGTTTCCTTTATTACTACAACTTTCTCAATTGCTCGAGAATTAAATTCTGTCAGCAAAGAGACCACTCTTGAACCCAAGGGGACAAACTTCTAGTTCCTATCCTTTCCTCATCACCTACAGCTCAACTAAAAACACTAAAACAAAATCTCTAAACCTTTCAAGCCCACCCATGCTCCATTCAACCTCACTCAAAAACACTTTCAAATCCACAATCTTACACCCATTCACATCCCCAGAGGCCTCTGACAGACTAGCAAATTAACACAGCTCCATTCAGCACTACATTCAGACCACAAATGACTCTCCACTCAAACCCCTTCAACATTTATTTATTTATTTATTTAGTGTACACTTGTATCCCGCTACTTCCAGCGATCAGCAGCAGTTTTCTATACATAAGGGTGAGGCTGTACAGGCCAGAATTAGAGCATACAGTATGATTGCAGGGATGGGTAATAGTTACATCAAATGGTTACAGATTTACATTTGATTGCTTGAGAGGAGGCTTTACATATATACATAAATTACAGGACACATTTCTTGTTGATATGATTATTTTAAATGGCCACTATCATATAGAGAGGCCCCAGCACATTTTAGTCGGTTTTTCCTTAGTAATGGGCATCTTTAAATAGATGAGTCCCTCCTGACTTATCCCAGAGCTTGTGACTCTCCCAGTGCCTGCACATTTCTCCCCATCTGTTTGCAAAAGGAGCAATGGCAGAAACCCTGCATTACCTGTATTGTCTCGCCCTGTCCATGTACTCATGTTGCTCCATCCCCTGCGAGTCTGCAGCAGAAACATCGATGATATTCAGTGCCGTCTTGGCCAGGATGGATGACAGCATGGCCTGCTCATCTGTCCGAGTAGAAGAAAGGTTGGGGTAATTGGGTTCAGCTCCATTTGTCACTTTATTAGAAGGGTTTGTGCCAGGATCCAGCAGAAGCTTCCGCTCTTCCCGGTCCTGTTCGCAGCTCTCGCTCTCGCCGCTGTAGCAGCAGCCCATGGCGGGGGGGGGGGGGGGGGAACTCCTCTTCACCCCCGCGGGGCTCTGCGACTAACGCGGAAAGGTTCCGGCCCGGGCACCCGCTCCGCTCTCAGCTCGGAAGCTGCAGCGGCCGCAGCCTCGCTCACATGATCCAAACATTCCAAACTCTCCTGAGACCTAGGTATTCTTACACTGACTATGTCATTAGAAAGTTCTAAACACCTTTACTTAGCTCCTAAAATTGTTAAAAGTAATGGAAAAGATAGATAAAATGGAAACTTCTTGAAATTTGGGCATTTTAATGCTATCTCTTTAAATATTTAGAGTGAAATGCAAACATGAAACTGCGTCACTAACAACCAATCTCCTGCCTAAACCACATTACAGAGAAAGGTCTCTTGAGAGATTCCTCCTCACTCAGTACATCCAGGTACTCTTAGATTTCAAAAATACACTTTTTCTAACTAAAATAAACTTCTTATAGGCTCTTAACATTTAATCAGTACTTCCCACATCTTCCTCAAGCTCCAAGCCAATTTTTAGACCCGCAGGTGCATGACACCCCCCCACGAGAAACAGGATGATTTGGAAAGAAATGGGCCTTTTAAAAATTCTAAAAATCCAACCATACTCCCCAGACCACCTACACTTGTTCTCAACCACCAAAATGCCAAAATTCAAACTTTTATTTTCATCTGGCCAACTCCCACCACCCCCCCCCCCAAACTTGCAAAACCAGCACAAGGTCACCAGCCCAAGGCCTAGGAGAAGCAGCATGGAAAACAAGATCATCACACCCGCAGAATATCAGCATCAAGCCAAGTCCAGAAGAGGACCGTCACTCTTCGTACCTGTGCTATGGAACTCGCTGCCTGATGTTATGAGAGCCATGAGTGATACCAAGGACTTCTGAAGGATGCTTAAGACCATACTATTCACAGAATACTATGGGCCCTCCCAGAGTCCATAGATATGGATACCAATTCAATCGCATACAATCCACAATTTGACATAATTGTAAATAGTTGTTTAGATGCACATAATCCCACCGCCCTTACTTCCCCCATCCCATCCTGACCTTCTTAAATGTACCTAATCAAGTTATACTGTAAACCACTTTGATTGAAGGATAAGGTGGTATATAAAACTGATTAAATAAATAAAATAAAAAACAGATAAATTATAGCAAAATACCAATTTCAGCGAAGAAAATTACATTTTCCAGCTCTCCAGCCTTCCTACATCCTCTAAACACTTTAAATTTAATTTTTATTTTTGGTGATTTTCGCCATTTTAAAACATGCACAGACCCTTTAAGGCCAACTTCTCCCACCACGGTGGCCATTTTAAATCCTCAGTCAGGGCTTTTTAGCTCCCATCCTACTGCATCTGCCTCTGGCATTTCCCTCTCCACCCAGCTGCCTTCACTGCCACCTGACTTCTCTCCTACAACAGCCACAATGCCCCGGACTTCCCAGCAGTCATTAATTGCCATCGGGTACAGCCCCAATGTCCGTGGTGCTGTCAGAAGCCCAAGCAAACATCAGGAACAACCATGATATCATGACTGCCCCCGCCCCCCCCCCCCCCCCCGCTGCAGCTGCTCCTCATATTTTTAGTCCCGACTGCCTCCTACAACCATCGGGCAGCTTTCAGCTCACAAGGCAGCCCTCTGATATCAGCCCCCCCCCCCCATCAACGCCAGAGCTGCGAAGCAAGCCCTGCAAAATCAAGCTTTCATTTTTTTTCCAAAAAAAACCTCTCTGCTGCAACAGGCTGCCTCTTGTCATCCCATGGCCACATAGCACCTTCAGCTTCTCTTAAGAAAAACAATACAGCGCCTTGGAGCCTCCACCAGGTACTTAGCAAATTCTTTCATCTTTTCACTTTAACAAAGGTGAAAGCTGGAAAACTTAAAGGCATTTTAGCTAAAGTGAATTAAGCACTTACCGTGGGTTTTACTGTGCACTGTTAACACAAAGCCTATGTAAACAGTCACCGTGCACTGTAAACAGCACCATGATCCAAAACCCATGCTAAGTGTTTAGTGTGGGGTTGGGTGGGTTCAGGGTGGGAATTGGGCATGGCTGCTGGTGATGGCTAATGTGTAGGATATTACCACATGTTAGTTGTCATGGCTGCTGATAATGCGGCTGGCCAACGCCACCTCAAGAGCGTGGTAAGTACAACTGTGCTACTAATAGTGCGCAGCTGCCGTATTAAAAGCAAAACAAAATTGAAAAAGCAGTGACCACAACCCAATCCCCCCCCCCCCCCAACAGTACGCACCAGGATTAGCACACCCCTCCCTGGATGGACAACATCCTGACTCTACGATCAAACTCCAGCCCCACAGCCATTCTCTTCCCAACCAGGCCCCCTTCAATTACAAGTCCAGACCTGCCCCACTCCCCTGGCCCTCCCTAGCACTCAGCTGAGGGTTTCCCTGGTGTCTAGAAATCTACTAGAACAGGAGTGGGCCCTAGAGCCACTGGGGTTCAAAACAGCAGCTATGACCCCTAGCTGTAGTCTTGCGGGACTACTGCTAGGGGTCATCCTTCCATATAAGGGCAATACTTATACAGCCCTGGATTTGCTGCCCAGGCTTTGTACTTTCTGCACCTTAAGTTTTGCACTTAAGGTGCAGTAGGTGCAAAGTCTTACCGCACTTTATTGACATGCCCCTTAATGCAAGTACTCTCAAAACGTCATTATTGAAAATAGCTCTTTGTAGAGTATGTCAAAGTAGTGCCCAAAGGAGCAATTAAAAATACATATTTTTTAAAGTGTGCTAGTTTATCATGCCAGTCTGTTGTCCCAGTAGCCATTTTGTTTACCAGTGGGTGGAAGGAAAATGAAGGAATCATGAATGACCTTGTATAATTGTGGAGCGGTCTTCTAGCCCCCTTTTTTTTTTTTATTTCAAGGGAAACATTCTGAACACAAAACATGGTGGCATTTATAGAGTTATTCAGCATTAACTATTAAACAAAGGCTGGTGGGCAGGACTATACCAATTAAGAAATGTGTCCTGTGCAACTTACGCATCTAATGCCTTCCTACCCTACCTAGCTGTATGCAGGAACTCACTTTTATTGGTCTTCCTGGAAGCACAGTACTCACATCAGCGCCCCTTCCTTGCATGCGCATTGTGCGGCTGCACCACTCGCACATCCCTTGGTGCAGCCCTGCAGGTAGGCATAGATTATAGAATTATTTTACACAGTCTACCAGTAAGAAATTTCATAATTTTGGCATGATTATCTCATGAACTTTGAGAGATAGAGGATAATTTTTTATAGATGAATGGAGGAAGGGAAAACAGACATTTGGGTGATTTTGCTACATACAAATGGTTAATTTTAGAAATCTGCATGTTCCAGTGGATAGATTAAGGAGCCGTCTTCCAAAACTCAACTTTGCATTTCGAGGTGGTTTTGAACACCAGGAAACACAATTCCCCCCCCCCCTCCCCCCCGCCAAGCTCTTCTACAAGCACCAAGTTCAGAAACGTTTGTTGAGAGCAGTATGGGCTCAATGTATTGTGGTATAAATATGCCTACGGGGAATTTTTTGGGATAGATGTATCCCAGGAACAAGCAGGAATGTAGTCTTCACATATGGGTATCGTCGGTACCGATGGAGCCTGCGCGGGAACGCTCCCCAGCGTCCAATAGGAACGCTTTTGGGAGCATCCCTCAGCACATGCGCGCTGCCTTCTTGCCTTTCCAACTGTCCCTCTTCAGTTCTTCATTTTCCACGGAGCCGACAGGATCTCCAAAAAGACTCCGCTTGCATATGTTTTAAGCATTGATCCCAACGCCAATCTCCGGTACCGATCTCGCGTTTCACTTTATTAGTTTCCTCAGGGGATCTGTCTTAACGATGCGTAATGCTGTATATGAATAAAACAAAAGATAAATTACCCCTATTGTGCTTAACTTATTTTCCTCCCTATAGTTAAAACTGTGCTCATATAAATATCAATACTGATATGAATCTTACCAAATCCGCTGCCCACGCTCCTTAAAGCTCAAAACTCGAGTCACTAATTCCGAACAAAATGCTCTCAAAATACTCTAAGACAGATCACCTGAGGAAACTAATAAAGTGAAACGCGAGATCGGTACCGGGGATTGGCATTGGGATCAATGCTTAAAATATATGTAAGCGGAGTCTCTTTGGAGCTAAGTAAAACACTTCTCTTTTTGTGGTTGAGGAGTTTGAGCATAGATAACATACAGCCCATCATGACTACCTGCATAAGATTTGATTAGAAGGTCGCTGATGTTGTTAGGCGTATTCACTGTGTTCAGGCGATAGTCAGCACAGTGACGCCAATGGATTACTGAGACCTTCATTGCAGTAACTAGTGTTTGAATTGTTTGAAAGAAAGTTTGAAAAGTTTTTGAGATTTTATTTTCCCTCTGGGTTAATAATGAACGATTGATTTTGTTCCGGTCGACAGTTAGGAGTTCAGAACTAGACCAAGCAATTTTGTAGATCCATTGCATCGACATCGTCAAGGGCCTCTTCTTCCTCCCATGGATCTCAGGTAACTAAACATAAAAGCCAGTCCTCAAAGGGTAGCTCTCCTGCTAAGCATCAAGAGGCCATTGGCATTGCCCTTGAGGGAACCACACCGGCAAAACAGCCCCGGCGGGAGGCTTCGGCTTCCAAAGCATCGATGGGGTTTCTGGATGTTCTCAAGGCCTCAACCTCGCAAGAACTACCTGTGCCATGCTCAGGGGTTCCGACCGTCCTTACCGGTGCCAACACCCAGGCATCGGCAGTGTCGATAGACCAGAGGTTCCTCGCTATCGAGCGCAGCATCGCAGCTCTTCTTTCAGCTGCGGTACCGGTGGTCCCATGGGCACCGGTACCGACATCGACACCGATGCCGGTACAGACACCGGTACCGACACCGACGATACCGGTACCGGCCCTGGTGGGAACTCTTCCCATGCCATCTCTGGCTGGAATTGACAAAGCGGTACCGGGTCAGCTCGGTACCGACTTCAGTCGGTACCGGGATCGTACTTTGCAAGAGTATTGGGGTCAGGAATACTTCAATTCCTCCGATTCCGAAGACTCTGACAATTCTGCTGGCACTAGAGGGTTTCTCCTAGAAGATCCCTCTTCTCCCCAATGCAGAATGTCACCTCCAGAGGACATGTCATTTCAGGATTTCATCCATGATATGGCCAAAGGTCTTTCAATCACAGTAGCTCCTGAAGAGGAACCCAGAGCAAAGGAATTGGAAATTCTCCAGTATCCTAAAGCTCCTAAGGAGGCAGCCACTCTGCCTATCCATGAAATTCTGCATAGCTTGATGCTCAGAATGTGGGAGACACCTCTGACTACTTCTCCTCACTCTAGGAGACTTGATACTATGTATCGAGTTCCGCCATGTCCTGGATTTCAGAAAACTCAGCTGCCACACCATTCAATGGTAGTGGAATCAGCCATGCGTAGGATGAAAAGTGCAAAGAGGCATGCTTCCAATCCTCCAGGTCGTGAATGCAGGACTCTGGATGCTTTTGGGCGAAGAACCTTTCAAGCTTCTATGCTTTCAGCTAGGATCAGTTCATATATCCTATATATGGGAATGTTCCTCAAGGAAATCACAGGAGACTTGGAACTTATGGGTCCATTTCTCCCAGATGATAAGAGACAAGATTTTCTTGCTCTAGTTAAGCATGCTCAAGATGTCTCCAAGTTTGTTAATCGTGCAGCCTTTGACTGCTTCGAATGCATCAGCAGAACCTCTGCTATTGCCATTGGCGCACGACGGATTGCCTGGCTACAGGCATCAGACTTGGAGACTTGGGAACAGGACAAGTTAGGCAACATTCCTTGCATGGGGGAGAATCTCTTTGGCAAGAACTGGCAGGAAAAGGCTAACGAGTTAGATTTTATTTATTTATTTATTTTTATTTATTTTACAATTCTTATATACCGCACTATTTGCAATCAGCGCGGTTTACATGTAACAAAAAACATCCGACAAAATGCATATGTCTGGTCATTACATTGAACAGGGAATGGGATTTGGAGAACAAGTATCAACTATATAAAGGAACTTGGAGAACAAAGGTGAACTATATACATAAGAAGTTCAATGGAAAAGGCTCCTGTTTGGTGTTTTACATTTTTGGGGACGAACTATATGAGAGTGGCTGGGGTTCAGGGCTGTAAGTGAGGTATTTGATAAAGAGGAAATGTTTCAGGGCCTTCCTGAACTGGCTCAGGTTGGGGATTGCTCTGATGTGTGGTGGTAGGGTGTTCCATAGACTTGGGGCGCAAATACTGAAGGCTCGGTTGGATGTTGTTTTGGTGCAGTTTGTTGTTTCCTTCGGTATAGATAACATATTGGTCTCTGCAGTTCTTCTTAGTCTGCAGGGGGCGGGCGATTGTATGACGTCAGAGAGAGAGGGGGATGATAGCCCCTTGATAGCTTTGAACGTCATCAGCAAGGTCTTAAAACTGATCCTGGCTTGAATGGGGAGCCAATGCAGCTGTTTCAGGAGAGGTGTGATGTGTTCTCTCCTTGAGGCTCCGAATAGTATCCGTGCTGCACTGTTCATGGCCAGTTGCAAGGGGTTTAAGGTTGCTCGGGGAAGTCCTTGAAGGATGGCATTTGCAAAATCGAAATGAGGAATGATGAGGGCTTGGTAAATGGTGCGGAAATCATCTGGTTCAAGTAACGGGCGTAAGTGTCTGAGGGATCGAATTTTAAAGTAGACCGCTCTGACAGTGTTCGCTATGTGTTGCTTCATGTCAAGATGTTGGTCCAACGTCACCCCAAGGTAACGTATAGTTGATTTCACTTGTAGCTCAGCATTGTGTACCTTCAAACAACTGGGTGGTGTGAAATTAGGGTTTCTCGAGATGAAAAGCACCTCAGTTTTCTTGTGTTGAATTCTTAAATTTTGTGATAGCAGCCAATCGGATATGGTGTTGAAGCATGCAATCAGAGGGGTAAGGTTTGGGCAGTCAAGTGAAATCGGCATGTACAACAGTACGTCGTCGGCGTATAGCATACAACTCACGTTGAACGATCTGATGATGTTGCAGATGGGTTGAATGTATATGTTGAACATCAAGGATGATAGGGAGGATCCTTGAGGCACTCCTTGAGTTAGAGGAAATGGTTCGGATGTAGCCCCGTCTGATCGAACATGTTGCCATCTTCCTGACAGGTAAGATCTGCACCACTCTAGTGCTGATCCGCTGATGCCTTTTTCTCTTAGCCGGTATATGAGAATCTCATGGCAAACAGAGTCGAAAGCCGCTGCTATATCTAAAAAGATGAGCGCAAAGCCATGTCGTATGTTGTCAATGCCTGAGATTACAGTGTTGAAGAGAGTTGTGAGTAATGTTTCAACTCCATGTGACTCTCTAAATCCATGTTGAGATGAATCCAGTGGGGCATTGGTGTCGATATGATCTTGGAGTTGCCTGTAGACTGTTTTTTCAATGATTTTTGCAAGCATCGGGATGCTGGATATTGGCCTGTACGACTCCACCTTTTGGGGATCTATCTTGGCGTTCTTTAATAGAGGTCTAACGGAGGTCTGCTTGAGAGTAGAGGGGAATGACCCAGTGCTAAAGGATAGCTTTATCATGTTGGCTATGATTGGGGCGAAGTCACTGCGCAACTCTTTTATCCAATATGCTGGGCACGGATCTGTGTGTGCAGTGGTGGTGTTTAGAGCTGAAATGGTGTCTTCGATAATTTTCTTTGAAGGGGTGGAAAAGGAAGTTAGAGAGGTTAGGTAATCTTGTTCGCTGAGGGGGCCGGGTATTACTATCCTGTCAGTCTTGCACATTTTGGATTGCATGAAGACGGCATAGTCCTGCGGGTTGATGCTGGCCAGTTGCTCGGGGGTAGGTTCTTTGGTAAGAGATTTGACTAAGTTGAACAAGTCATGTGGCTTATTCAATGACCGTTTCAAGGTGTCTGTGTGGTGTTGCTTCATCTTGTCTGTAATGGCTTTGCGATGTGTGTGCAGGTGTTGGTTGTATGCTGCTTGGTCACTACTGGTGCGTGATTTCCTCCAGCGTTTTTCAAGCCTTCGTAGAAGGGTTAGGGAAGCCTTAAGGTCGGGTGTGAACCATGGTGTAGAAGGTCTTTGGGGCCTTGTTAGTTGAGGAGCGAATTGCGATTGTGCTGAGACTGTTGTTCCAGGAGGTGATCAACTCCTCTAGGTCTAGGGAGGACTTCTCAAGGAGCTTGTCTGTTTCAGCGAGAATCAGTTCTCTGTTAAAAGGGAGGAAGCTTCTGGTAGTTGGTTTAGAGGTCTTGCTTTCATCCTGTTGGGGTCTTTGTGGCCGCGGGGTAGGCATCTGAAAGGTGATGAGTTTATGGTCTGACCATGGTACTGATGTCAATGATAGCATGATATTTTGTGGTTGGTTCAGAACTGCTTGAGGGGCAAAAATGAGGTCCAGCGTGTTACCTTTTGCGTGAGTCGGTTTCTGCACCAGTTGGGTATACCCCAGAATATCTAGAGCTTCTATGAATGTGGATGCTTGATTGTCCTGTAAGGATGGGAGATTAAAGTCCCCTAAGATCCAAATAGGTTTGTATGGACTCTGCGTGTTGGATGCTATATTTATGATGGTGGACAGGTTATCTGGATCCGCAGTTGGAGCTCTGTAGAGTAAGTTTATAGAACATGTGTTATTGGAGATTGATACGGTTTCCAGGTTGTTAATGCAGTTGGATTCGACCATTTTGAACTGGAGCTCAGTTCTGGTGATTATAACAACTCCTCCCCCTCTCTTGTTCTGCCTGTGGCTGGTGAAGGCAACAAAGTTGGATGGAAGTAGTTGATTGAGAATGGTGTTGTCTTCCGTGGAGAGCCAGGTCTCAGTGACCATGATGATGTCTAATTTATGGGATGTTATCGTTTCAGTGATTGCCGGCCACTTTTTGCGAAGTGATCGAGCGTTAATGAGTGCGCATTTTAGGGCACAAGGGAAAGGGTTTTTACCTTGCTTGGCCTTTGGGAAGTACTGTAATGGGATGTGCAGTAGGTGGTTACGATGAGAATAGTGAGACTCATGGGAATTGCGGTAGAAGTCACCAGACCATTTCCTTCCACCAGTTGAGACTATGGGGATGTGATTATGTGATGTAAGAAGGGCTAGTGAGCTGGGTGGCCAGAATACGAGGAGCAGGAAAAGGCTCAATAGGGATGTGAATGTATGCTCCATTCTAAAGTCTTTTGGGCTAGTTGGGTGAGAAAGGAGTTTAAGTTAGAGGAGGGGCTTGGTGTGGTGCTTTAGTAAGAATGGTCCTAATCAAGCTGATAATGTTTCAGTTGCTTTGTCATAGGTGTGAAGGTTCTCTCCTAGGTGTGTGGGTTTTGGCAAAGTACAATTTAACAAGTACAGGTACAATGTAACAACAATGGTTAAAGATATTTGATAACACTCTTATTTGGCTGTTTAAATACAGTGCAGATCTATTTATTGCACTGTTGCGTATAAACACTATGTGATCATCAATGTTGCAGTGATGGAGAAATCTGCTTTGAATAAGTTATAAATGTTTTATAACATACTAAACCACATAGAATACTGGTATGGGAGCGGTATGCTATTTAAATATAATATGTGAGTATCCAGTAAAGAAACCTGCTGTGACATACTTCAGACTACTCGGCTATGGTAAACGTTACATTGTTGATACATATTTACTTTGTGTGCTACAGCAGATAATAAACATCATTGATACAGTGTAAAGTACCTGAGCTGATGTTTCCTGAGCGCAACAACAAATTATGGATTGTAAAAAGGAGACACAGAGTCCAATATTAGCGTTTGTAGGGACACATGGGATAATAAGTCTCTTTTAGTGAGCTGGTCTTGTCGACATCTGCCGAGTAGCGATGTTTGTGGCTCTGGTGCTGCAATTGCTAATTATTCGGTAGGTTGCAGATTGTTTCTCGCCTGACGTGCCCCACCTAAGGGCCATGCCAAAGGGCCCTCTTGCGAGGCCCTCAGGCGCGGGCCCGCAAGGCGCGGGTGCGCCTGCCGGCGGTACCTTTTATTGGAGCCGCTGTGTCCTCCCACAACCCCGATTGGGTTGGAGTGCAGGAGCGGGAAACCGAAGACTGCCCTGTGCTCTACCCCGACCGGGGAGCCTTTAAAGATGGCTGCTGCTGTTTTTAGGGCTCTCTCTCCTGCCGGCGGTACCTTTTATTGGAGCCGCTGTGTCCTCCCACAACCCCGATTGGGTTGGAGTGCAGGAGCGGGAAACCGAAGACTGCCCTGTGCTCTACCCCGACCGGGGAGCCTTTAAAGATGGCTGCTGCTGTTTTTAGGGCTCTCTCCTGCCGGCGGTACCTTTTATTGGAGCCGCTGTGTCCTCCCACAACCCCGATTGGGTTGGAGTGCAGGAGCGGGAAACCGAAGACTGCCCTGTGCTCTACCCTGACCGGGGAGCCTTTAAAGATGGCTGCTGCTGTTTTTAGGGCTCTCTCCTGCCGGCGGTACCTTTTATTGGAGCCGCTGTGTCCTCCCACAACCCTGATTGGGTTGGAGTGCAGGAGCGGGAAACCGAAGACTGCCCTGTGCTCTACCCCGACCGGGGAGCCTTTAAAGATGGCTGCTGCTGTTTTTAGGGCTCTCTCCTGCCGGCGGTACCTTTTATTGGAGCCGCTGTGTCCTCCCACAACCCCGATTGGGTTGGAGTGCAGGAGCGGGAAACCGAAGACTGCCCTGTGCTCTACCCCGACCGGGGAGCCTTTAAAGATGGCTGCTGCTGTTTTTAGGGCTCTCTCCTGCCGGCGGTACCTTTTATTGGAGCCGCTGTGTCCTCCCACAACCCCGATTGGGTTGGAGTGCAGGAGCGGGAAACCGAAGACTGCCCTGTGCTCTACCCCAACCGGGGAGCCTTTAAAGATGGCTGCTGCTGTTTTTAGGGCTCTCTCCTGCCGGCGATACCTTTTATTGGAGCCGCTGTGTCCTCCCACAACCCCGATTGGGTTGGAGTGCAGGAGCGGGAAACTGAAGACTGCCCTGTGCTCTACCCCGACCGGGGAGCCTTTAAAGATGGCTGCTGCTGTTTTTAGGGCTCTCTCCTGCCGGCGGTACCTTTTATTGGAGCCGCTGTGTCCTCCCACAACCCCGATTGGGTTGGAGTGCAGGAGCGGGAAACCGAAGACTGCCCTGTGCTCTACCCCGACCGGGGAGCCTTTAAAGATAGATTGTCAAAGTCTACAGCCACTCCAGCCAAAAGGAAGCCTTATAAAAAACCCTCCTTTAGCAAAAAGAGGAAGTTTTATCCTTCCTATACCCAGCAGAGTCAAACTCCAGGTCAGGTTGCCCAAAAGGGACAAACTAGACAGCAAAAGAAGCCAAAAGGCCCGAGAGCCCAACCAGCTCTCCAGGATCAGCCTCCTCAAGGGCTTTGACTCCTTCCTAGAGAGCTTTGCCTCCCTGCCTCTGAGGGTTCCCCAACCCCCCAATATTCCGGGCAGGTTATGCCAATTTGTCAACAGATGGCATCAGATAACAGCAGAAGATTGGACTTTGTCCATTGTAGGAGAGGGGTACAAGCTTCATTTTCATAGCATGCTCCCTCCTACAATTCTAAAGCAATTCAATTCACAAACCTCTGCAGACAATCTGCTAGATTACGAGGTCTCCATACTTCTTGCCCAAGGGGCAATAGAGGAAGTACCCATTCTTCAACGGGGTGCAGGGTTCTACTCCCCCTATTTTCTTATTCCAAAGAAAACAGGAGAACACAGACCCATTCTAGACCTCAGAGAATTGAACAAATATCTGTTTCGAGAGAAATTCAAAATGATTTCTCTAGGAGCTCTTCTGCCATACCTTCAAAGCCAGGATTGGCTTTGCTCTCTAGACTTAAAGGATGCATACACTCACATTCTCATCCATCCAGATCACAGGAAATTTTTACGTTTCCTTTTCAGGGGAAAACATTTCCAGTACAGGGTTCTTCCTTTTGGTCTGGCTTCAGCACCAAGGGTATTCACGAAATGCATGGCCGTAGTAGCTGCATTTCTACGAACCCTGGGGATTTTGTCTTCCCCTACTTAGACGACTGGCTCATTCGAGCCCCTACAGTTGCAGAGGCCAGCACTGCACTGTCCCATACAATGCGAATCCTCCAATACTTGGGATTGGTAATAAACTTCCCAAAATCTCAACTAGTTCCTTCCCAATGCCTAGAATTCATAGGAGCCTGTCTAGATACCAGACAGGCAAGGGCTTTCCTTCCACAAGCCCGGTGTCTTCGCATAATGCAACTAGCTTCCCAAGCAGCAGGCAAATCCTCCCTCACTGCTCGGGAGCTACTGCAGTTACTGGGACATAAGGCATCCACAGTTCATGTAGTCCCATATGCTCGCCTCCACATGTGAGCAGCTCAGTGGACACAGGCCACGTGTCATTTGTCGGACAAAATAACAATCTCTCAACGACTAATTGTGGCCCTCCAATGGTGGCAATCACTAGAAAATCTGACAGTGGGGTCTCCTTTCCATCAACCCCTCTTTCAGGCCACCCTAACAACAGATGCATCACAGGTGGGGTGGGTTGGGGAGCACACCTGAATCATCTCTCTACCCAGGGCACCTGGACTCCACAGGAGGTTGGTTTACACATAAACCTCCTGGAATTAAGAGCAATCTATTTAGCTCTTCGACTATTCCACGCCTAGCTCAGCTACAAGACAGTCCTAGTCCAGACGGACAATCAAGTAGCCATGTTCTATATGAACAAGCAGGGCAGAACAGGCTCTCTGTCGTTATGCAATGAAGCTTTACGACTGTGGGCCCTTGCCAGAGAGCATCAAATTCACCTTCTAGTGGTATATCTTCCAGGCATTCAAAACCTTTGGGCAGACAAACTCAGTCGAGTACTGCTGCCTCACAAGTGGTCCCTCCACCTAGACCAGGTGGCAAAGATATTTCATCTCTGGGGCACTCCAGGCATAGATCTCTTTGCAAGTCCACTGAATGCCAAACTTCCCCGTTTCTGTTCCAGGATTCCGGCTCACAACTGTCAGGCAAGGGATGCCTTCCTCCTTCACTGGGGTCAGGACTTCCTTTATGCCTTCCCACCCATTCTCCACATCCCCAAAACACTCTTCAAGCTTCAGAGAGACAGGGATCGCATGATTCTCATAGCACCACGATGGCCACGCCAAACGTGGTATTCCCTGCTTCTACATCTCTCTCAAGCGGCACCTCTGGAGTTAGGGCATGCTCCAGATCTCCTTCCTCAGGAGAACGGGACGCTATGGCACCCGCATCCCCAGTCTCTGCACCTCACGGCCTGGTTGCTGAAGGCTTAGACCTCCAAGATTTCAACCTGTCCCAGCAGGTAAAAGATATCCTTCAGGCTTCTAGGAAACTTTCCACAAGAAGATCTTATGCCTTCAAGTGGAAACGTTTTACTATATAGTGCTCCAAGAGGGGATTAAACCCCCTGGTCATACCCTTAGAATCGATACTAGAGTATCTCCTCCACTTATCAAATTCTGGTTTAAAGACCAATTCGGTAAGAGTCCATCCTAGTGCAATTGCAGCTTCTTATAAGCCTCTAAATGGACAACCAATTTTCTCTCATCCACTCCTATCAAGATTTATGAGAGGCCTTTTATTAACTAAACCTCCCACCAAGCCACCACCGGTGCCATGGGATCTAAATCTAGTTCTCGGGCAGCTCATGAAGCCACCTTTTGAACCTTTGGCCAGTACAGCCCTTAGGTTTCTGACCTGGAAGGTCATCTTCCTAATTGCAATCACCTCTGCCCATCGCATTAGTGAATTGCAAGCTTTAGTGGCTGATCCTTCTTATACTAGGTTTCATCATGATAAGGTTGTTTTTCGAACTCACCCACACTTTATGCCAAAGGTGGTTTCACCTTTTCATTTAAATCTTTCAGAAAACAGGCTCCAATATAAACTCTGTGCACTCCAATATAAACTCCATTGGCACGGCTACTCCCAATAGCTAATCCAGGCACAGAAAACAACTTATTCAGCTGTTGGGAGTAGCAGCACCGATGGAGTTTATATTGGAGCCTGTTTTCTGAAAGAAGACATCCCTAATGCAGGTAAGTCATTTCGAAACACTATATTGTATTGGATGCTTTGACTATGGACTATTGAATATTTATATATCAGATTTGAAATACTTTTGAAAAAAATTTAAAAGTGTAAAATTCTTAAAAATTTCAAAATTTTGTCTATAAAAATGTGGTTGGTCCATGGAATGATGATGACACATTGAACTGTGCTGGCATTGTAGCCTTAAAATCATTAGGCTCTCTTTCTGGAAATACTGCTCATATTATTTGAGATCCTCAATACAGTTTTTTTGTGGATATGCTCTTATATGCCTATATAAACTAGGCTCCTCTAATACCCCTGGTAGCGCATGAAGTTTCTTTCACAAATTTGTACCTGCTTCAAAGACTTTAACAGACGTATATATACATCAATTTCAAATGACCTGTTAATTATAATCTCATATTTATCTCCAAGTTGTATAACCCTTGTTCTATGTAAAACAAATCTCTAGAGATTGTGGTGTTCATTATAAACTGCTTTGGTATAAAAGCAGTATATAAAAAATGTTAAATAAATAAATGTATGTGCATGTGCACATACATTTTATGAAATACCTATGTGTATCGCTACTCTGCTGCAGCTGCACCCTCACTACACCCCTGGAAGTGTCTCTGCTTAGATTACTTAACAGGAGGCACAATCCTGTGATGCATTTACATTGTGTATAACTACACAAATAATTTTGTAACAGACATTTTCCAAATGTAAATGCTTTATACTTGTAAAATGCTTTATAAAATTGGCCCTGTTTTGTTTTGCTTATTTAACTATTTTTTACACTTTTTGCCTTTATTCTTCTTCCTTCATTCCTCTTCACCTCCTCTAGCTCTGTGGCTTTTCAGCTCAGTCTGCTCCCTTGTTTTACTACTACTTTTTTTTCCCTGGGCCAACAGCAGCAAGGATCTCGCTCCCTGAGCCAGGATCTGGTGGTAGCAGGAACTTCTCGCAGGATGAGTAGTGGCTCTTTTGCAGCAGAAGCAGTTTATTACCCAAGTTGCACTGTAGCGGTAGGGTGTGCTTATCCATCTTTTAGCCTGCTCAGACTGCCGCTCCTGATCCTTTCACTCATCTTCCAGTCTGCTGCTACTTGTACAATGCCATTGAATCATTCCTCTCCTACCTGGACTGCTCACCCTTTAGCTATACTGCCCAGAGGTCACTTAAGCCTTTAAAATGAACTAGGAAAGCAGTCACAGGCTATTAATTGAACAGACACTTGACACTTCAGCTGCAGGGACTGTATAACTGCAGTTTGCATGTAAAACCTCTGCAACTCATGTATTATGCAAGCCTTTTGGTGTATTGCATTCTACAAATCGACTTGTGCTTTCTGGTGAGACCATTGTTTGTCCCTATTAACTAGAGGAAGATCAAAATAAAGGAAAGGTTCTGATTCTGGCTGGATTCCATATTCTTTGTATTTCTGCAACTAGGTCATAGGAGCATTGCCAAGCACTTGTATTACTGCGACGGTGTCTAGCTCCAAACTACATCTCACAAGAAGTATGTGAACTAGAAGTACACAATCCAATCATGCTTTTGGGAGATGTATTTTGTTTTGATGTCAGAGCAGAACAAAATAAAGATAAGTTATATTGACCAAACAGCACATAAACACATACACACATATGGAAAGGAGAAAAATATTTTCTGTCTGCCATTACATGTTGGACTGTGTATCACTCCGGTATATGCCAACTGTAATTCTTACATCAGTAGCAATACAATTAAAAAATGTAGTGTATGACTTCTTTATTATGAGGATGAAAAAAAGGCAAGGGGAATATATAAATCGAGTAAGCCAAGAAATAATATTTACTTTGTAAAACAGGAGCAGAAGCTTGTGGGGAGGGGGGGCACATAGAGTTTGAATAGGATAAAAATGGGAATTTTAATGAGCTGAGCCATGTAGCACTTTATCTGCCTCACATTCTCTGTGCATGAAATTTATTTTCCTTTTTCAGACAAGCAGAGTTTCTCTATAGAGGGTGATGGGGAAAGTACACTGGAGCTGCTCTAGCTACAATGCCAGTATGATCTTAAAGTTAGAAGCCAAAAATTCCTACCTGCACTTACATCTCCATAACCTAGAAATATGACAGCAGATAAAAACCATATGGTCTATCCAGTCTGCCCTTCCTTACCAACTACAGTCCTTTTTTTTCCCTTTCGAGAGCTTTTGTGTTTGTCCCATGTTTTCTTGAATTCAGATACAGTCTTTGTCTCTTCTACCTCCACTGGGAGGCAATTCCAAGCATCTATTACTCTTTCCATGAAGAAATATTTCCACAAATTACTCCCGAGTCTATCTCCTGTAATCTTCATCCTATGCCTCTTCGTTGCAGAGCTTTCTTTCAAGTGAAAGAGGCTTTACCTTCCTGCCATGAAGGTATTTCAATGTTTGTCATATCTCCCTTCTCCTGTCTTTCTTAACAAGGATACATGTTGAGATCTTTGTCTGGCCCCCATATAACTTATGACAAAGCCCACTGACCATTTTGGTAGCCACCCTTTGCACGACTCCATCTTGTTTATATCCTTTGGCGGTTTGGTCTCCAGAATTACACACAATATTCTAAATTAGGTCTCACTAAAGACTTATACAGAGGTACTATTGCCACCTCCTTCCTGCTGGCCATTCCTCTCCCTATGCACCCAAGCATCCTTTTGGTTTTCGATGTATCTATCTGTTTAGTTACCTTAAGATCATAAGCAACAATCACCCCCAGGTCTCGCTCTTCTTTCATGGAGAGAAGTAGTTCACCCCCTATATTGTACTGCTCCCTTGGATTTTTGCAGCCTAGATGCATGACTCTGCACTTTTTTAGTGTTAAATCTCAGCTGCCAAATTCTCAGCCATTCTTCTAGCTTCGCTAGATCTTCCTCATCTTTTCTACACCATCCTGGGTGTCTACCTTAGTGCAGATTTTGGTATTATCCACAAAGAGGCAAAGCTTACAGGATCCAAAACAGGTCACTTCAGAAGTGAAAGACAATCTACCAAAAATAAAAAAGATACTCCACTCGGTTATCCAAAATTATGGTACTCAACACTGGAGCCAAAAATAGAGAGAAAAGAAAACAGGTCTCAAATCAACTACGGGACAACCAGTGGAGAACGAGAAAATCTCTCAAACCACTGTCCCAATACATCAGCGGCCCATAAGTCTTCCTCCTCTCATATTTAACCATCCAGGTTCAAAAACATGTATATGATCAAGCACAGCCCTGCAGATCATGCACTTAGAGATACAAACTTATCTTCAACATCTTCCAAGAAATCAATCAAGGAAAATCCCATTCTTGTGCTTCGATCTGCAAGACAGGATGGGATATTCCTCGATTGATTTCTTGGAAGACGTTGAAGATAAACTTTCGGATGTGACATGCTGGGAAGAGAGCCTCTTCAGAGAGCAGATGGAGGAGAAAACTGACATCATAGAAAATACAGCACATTACCCTCACCAGGCTCTTGAGATG
This sequence comes from Ichthyophis bannanicus, assembly GCA_033557465.1. Lineage (NCBI taxonomy): Eukaryota > Metazoa > Chordata > Amphibia > Gymnophiona > Ichthyophiidae > Ichthyophis > Ichthyophis bannanicus. The sequence continues at coordinate 1,356,384,316 of CM066031.1, forward strand.
CATATCTGATCCTGCTACTTATCGCAGGAGATAGCAAGGTGGTGGCTAGAAGGCCTACTACCCGCATAAGTGCAGGTACTTTCCTGGTCCTCAAACCTCCCAGCAAAAGACAGGCTCCTTGCCCACAACGTTGGGAGAAGCCTCAAAAGGTTCAGCCTGCCCCGCAACCCAAGCTGGGGCAGGGTTTTGACTGGTTCCTCTGGAGCATAGTCAATCTGCTGGTATCCACAGAGGGAAACCCTCCGGTGAGGGGATGGCTCACTCTTCTTGCCCACAGGTGGCGCCCCTTATAATTTTGGACTCATGGGTGCTACAAATAGTCCATAGCGGTTACATGTTGCGTATTGCAGTTCTGCCGCCTCACTGCCCCTCAAGGGTGTATTCTCAAAACACTGTGCATTTGGACCTGTTTCAGAAGGAAATCTCTGCTCTTCCGGCCATTCTTGCCATTATGTCCATACATGAGGACTTATTCCTGCTGTCCACGGAAAACACCTGCTATAGGAAAGTAGCTACCTATTACAGAAATCTAAGTTAATCACATCTAGAGCTCTCCCTTGGTCCAACTCTCTGGTTATCCAGTCAAAGAAATTAATGTGTCTAGTAAAACCATGCCTCTAGTAAAACCATGCTGCCTCGGATCCTGCAATCCTTTGGATTCCAAAAACCTCACTATCCTCTGTTTTAGCAGCATTTCCATTAATTTACTCACCACAGAGTTCAGACTAACTGGCCTGTAGTTCCCAACAACATCTTTTCTTCTGCTTTTGTGTAACGGGATCTTATGTGTCGTCCTCCAGTCCTCTGGGACCACGCCCGACTCTTTAAAAAAAAAAAAAAAAAGCATTGAAAAGGTCAAACAGAGGAGCTGCTAGAACTTCTCTAAGTTCCTTTAATACTCTTGGATGTATCCCTTCTGGCCTCATCACTTTGTGTACTTTTCATTTAGCTAGCTCCTCACAAATATAGTCTTCTGAAAGTCGTTCAAGATCCACCTCACTTCTTTTCCTTTTTCTCAGTGTTTTCTAAGGTCCTGCTCCTGAACTTTCATCTATGAACACAGAACAGAGATATTTGTTAAGCAATTCTGCTTTAATCCTCATCAGCTACTACATAATCTCCAGGAACAAGCAGGAATGAGGACAGAGCCTGCACAGAAACACTCCCCAGCATTTATTTATTTATTTTATTTATTTATTTAACATTTCTTCTATACCGCGCTATTATAATCAGTGCGGTGTACATCGAACAAAACATACTACAATGCATACAAGCAACATTGAGTTTACATTGAACAGGAAAAGAAACATAGGACAACCGGGGTAACTAATAGAAAAGCTTTTTGGAGCATCACACTGTGCCTACGTAGCTGCCTTCCCGCCTTTCCAGCTCTCCCTCCTCTGTTCTTCGTTTTCTGCGGAGCCGACAAGAAGCAATTCCTGTCACGGCAGAAAATTTGTTTTTTTTCTTATCTTTGTGTTTGCGTCTGCCTCCCTGTCGACATTGGTACTGACTCTGTTGGTGCTTTCTTTCTTTCCTTAAAAAAAAAAAAAAAAAAAAAATCTTTTCAGTGAGGGAAGAAAATTTTCTTCCTTCAGGCGTATCGAAGCCATTATAGGCTTAGGCCTCTCCTTTAGTCACAGACAAAATGGAAAAACCATCTAGTGGTTTTAAGAAGCGTTCCAAATGTGGCAGTACAATTTCGGCCACAGACACCCTTGACTGGTGTCTAAAGTGTTTAGGACCAGACCATCAACCGTCAGAATTTCCTCTCTGCAGAAAGATGACAAAGAGAGGCCTACAGAATCGAGCTGCAAAACTGGGCACCCTCTTTGTCTCCGATGCAGTGTCTTTAGCATTGACGTCATCAAGAGCTTCATCTTCCTCCCAAGGATCTCAGGTATCGAAACCTAGGCCTTCATCGATGACAGGCCGGCCCTCCAAGGGGTAGATCTCCTTCTAAGCATCGAGATGCCTGGGCGTTGCCCTGGATTGGGGGCACATCAGCCAAACAACCCCGGCGGGAGGACCTTGCCTCCAAAGCCTTAGTGAGGTCCTAGGATGCTCCTGAAGCCTCAACCTCCAGAGAGCTCCTGGTGCCATGCTCAGAGATCGTGGCCTGCAATTCCGGTACCGATACCCAAGCATTGGCAGCCTCCATGGATCAACGTATCCTGGCCATCGAGCGGAGTTTAGCAGCCTTACTGGCTGCCTCCATACCGGTAAATCCTTTACAGTCGATTCCTTAGACATCGGTACCAGCTACGGTACCGAAAGGGTCTGCATCAACTTTTTTGCCGCTTACCATTCTGCCACCCATGCTGGCCCTCGAATCCATTTCCGGTACCGAGGTGCCGGCCCCTCAAGCTTCAACTACTGGTTTTGAACGGTATCGAGTATGTGCAGAGCGCAAACACCCTGCCCGTCGATACTTTGAGTCTTTGGACGACGAATCGGCCGGTACCCGGGAAATGAGAACTCTCCTGGAAGACCCATCTCCATCTCCACAACATCGCATGTCCCCTCCGGAGGACATGTCTTTCCAAGACTTCATTTGCGATGTTGCTCGGGGTCTGTCCACGGTGACTTCGGAGAAGGAACCTAGGGCTGAGGAACTTGAAATCCTTCAATACCCTGCAGCCCCAAAAGAAGCTGCTACTCTCCCTATTCATTACATACTTCACGACTTTGTTTCATATGTGGGAGACACCCCTAACCATCTCTACACATGCTCGACGTCTCGTAAAATGTACCAGGTACCGGAATGTCCCGGCTTTCAAACGACGCAATTCTCCAGGACCAAGCAGGAAGTCAGTCCTCACATATGGGTGTCATCGGCGCCGATGAAGCCCCAGCGGAGCATTTCCCCAGCTTTCTATGAAAGCCTTTGGGAATGCAGGCACCCATGCGCGGTTCCCTTCCCACCTAAAGGTGCCATCTTACCTCAGTCTCTTTTTTTTCCGAGAAGCCCACCGGACGTGTGTCCTGTCATCCCGGATAAAAGTTGATTTTTTTTGGCGATTCTCGCTGTTTTTTCTCCCAGTTCGACGCCGGTTCCCCTCCCGCCGGGTTCAGTACACCGGTATCGAGCCCGATTCTTCTTTTTCGGTTTTTGCCCTTCGTGGCTGGTGTTCGCGCCCTTTTTTGTTTTTTCCTGGAAGGCCGGTCCTTTGACCTCGCGGGGACTCTTTTTTTTTTCCCCGATGGCTACCAGCGGTTTCAAGAAGTGTGATCGGAGTAAGAAATTAATGTCTCTCACCGACACACACGACTGCTGCCTTCGGTGCCTTGGTCCTGACTGCGATCCTAAGTCGTGTGGATCATGTGGGAAGATGTCTTCCAAGGCACTCCGAAGTCGCCAGCAGCAGAAAGAAAGGCTTTTCTCGGACTCAGCCTCCGGACAGACCCGAACCTCGTCTGAGGCCTCGACATCTCAGGATTTGGATCCCGAGCGCCGTCGAAGCTCCTCGGACAGGGGGTCCCCTGACCGGGAACGCAAGAGGAAGAAGCAGCTCGCGAGGGCATCATCGGAGGAGGTCCCTGGCTCCTCGAGGGCCAGGTCTAAGACCCCCGACCGTCGCCCAGGGCCTGTGGAACAAGAGAAGCCTGCCAAAGTTCCTCGCGTGGAGCCGGAGTCTGCTGGACACGTAAGCCCCGTAGTCCTCGAGGACTCTCCTCCCAGAGAGCCGACGTCGGGCCCCGCGCCGCCGGGGCCCGAGTCGGTGGCTGCTGCGTCTCCCGAGCTGAGTCTCAGGATGACAGCCTTGGAGAGCAGACTGTCTGCCTTCATGGAGCAGCAGAGGGCACTGATGGCCAGCCTGTCTGGCGCATCTGCCCCGACCACCGGGACATTGACTTCGAAGTCGAACCCGGAGACCGAGCCAATACTAGAGTCCATCATGGCTCGACGTCGACCTCGGTCGAGGTCTCCCTCGACCTCCCGCTCGGGACCGAGGGCATCGACGCCGGTGCCTCGGGTGTCGGGGCGGGTGCTCCAGGGCCCCGCGGGGTCGGACCCTGACTCCTCGTCGGATGAGTCCGCCTGGGAGACGGAGGATGAGGAGTCCCCCGATACGTTCAAGACTCGGTGCGTCCCATCGGACTCACCACAGTCTGAGCCCTGGAGTAGATCCCCTCCGGAGGATACTCGGTTCTCAGAGTTCGTCCGGGATATGGCCCCTGCTTTGGCTATTCCGTCGGACCCCGAGGAAGAGCCTCGAGCTGAAGAGCTCAAGGCCCTGCAGTATGACTCTCCTCCGAAGGAGGCCTTTACTGTCCCGGTTCCTCTGATGCTGCAACGGCTTCTCTTCCGGATGTGGGAGGCACCGGCCTCAGCGCCGGTTTTATGCAAGCGAGTCGACTCGATCTATCGACTCAGAAAGAGCCCTGGCTTTCAAAAGGCACAGCTACCACACCATTCCATGGTTGTGGAATCGGCCATGCATCGTCTGAAGAGCCAGAAGATGCACTCCGCGGTGCTCCCTGGCAGGGAGGCCCGAAACCTCGATGGCGTCGGTAGAAAGTGCTTCCAGGGCTCGTTGCTTGCTTGCCGTGTCCAGTCTTACCAGCTGTACATGGGCATGTACTTGCGGGACCTGACCAAGGAGTTGGCCGGGTTCTCTGCTGGACTCTCCGGGGAACCCTTGCAGAGATACAAGTCCTTGTCCTCGGGGATTCGGGACTGCTCGAAGTTCATGTCCCGCGCCGCCTATGATGGCTTCGAGGCTTCGGCCCGTGTTGCGGCAGCTGGCATCGCGGCTTGACGCCAGGCATGGCTGCAGTCATCGGACCTCGAGCCATGGGTTCACGACAAGTTGGTCGATGTCCCTTGTCGAGGTGAAAACCTTTTTGGCAAGCCCATGACCGAGAAGGCCGCCCAGCTCGAAACAGAGCACCTTACACGGACAAGGCTGTCTAGAAAGACCTCTGCCCCTTCTCATAAAAAGAAGGGCTCTGGTAAAAAGCCCTTTTACCCGAGGAAGGGCACTGCCTACAAACAGTACCCTCAATATCAGGCTGCCCAAGCTGCAGCAAGCCAAGGGGCAGGGTAATGGACCCCGTAGGCAGAGGACCCCCAAGCCTCCGGCCCCTGCTCCCACTCAGCAGGGTGGGGGTTTTTGACTCCTTGAGCGTAGCCTCTCCATCCCTGCTTTCCCAACCCTGCACAGGAGGTCGCCTCGCCCTCTTTGCCCACCAGTGGCCCCTCATCACCGGAGACAGTTGGGTGTTGGACATAGTCCACCGAGGCTATGCCCTGCATTTTCACCAACTTCCTTCTCCATACTTTCCAGGGGAGCCTCCAAGGCCTCCCCTGCACACAGACCTTCTCCTTCAAGAGCTTCAGGGTCTGTTGGTGGACAGGGCAGTGGAGCCTGTGCCTCCCCACTTGCAAGGTCACGGATTCTACTCCAGGTATTTCCTGGTACCCCAAAGAACCGGTGGCCTTCGACCCATTCTGAATCTCAGAAACCTCAAGTTCCTCGAGAAGGAAAAGTTCAAGATGCTTACTCTTGGAACACGTCTGCCCTACCTCCAGCAGGGAGATTGGCTATGCTCATTAGATCTAAAGGATGCGTACACTCACATCCTCATTCATCCAGACCACAGAAAGTACCTCAGGTTCATTGTGGGAGGAAACCATTATCAGTACAGAGTACTGCCTTTTGGCCTCACCTCCGCTCCCAGGGTCTTTACCAAATGCCTGACAGTGGTGGCGGCCTACCTGAGAAACCAGGGAATCTTTGTCTTCCCCTATCTAGACGACTGGCTTTTGATCGACGGTGTTTTCAGGCCTCCATGTTATCGTCCAGAATCAGTTATTACATACTCTATATGGGTATGTTCCTTAAGGAGGTGGCTGGAAATTTGAAGTTGATGGCTCTTCTTCTCCCTGATGATAAGAGAGCGGATTATCTCACCTTTGTAAAGCATGCCCAAAATGTTTCAACATGTGTTAACAGGGCAACTTTTGACTGTTTTGTCTTATTTATTTATTTAGTAGGATTATATCCCGCTTTATCCTTGAATCAAAGCGGTTTCGGAATGTATCAGCAGAACTTCAGCTATATGCATTGGTGCATGCAAAATTGCTTGGCTCCAAGTATCTGATCTTGAACAGTGGGTTCAAGATAAACTGGGTAATATCCCTTGCACTGGTGAAAACCTTTTTGGCAAAGATTGGTAGGACAAGGCTTCTCAGCTAGAATCTGAGAACACCACTCTTAATAGACTATCTAGATCTACTGCCAATCTAGCTAGAAAAAAAGACAGCGAAGAAGGCTTTTTTCAATAAGAAAAAGAACTACTACCCTTCTTATAACCTTGCAGTGTGGTGTCCAATCCATGCTCCCCAGAAGGGGCAGCAGCCACCAAAACAACATAGGAAGGCTCAGACTCCTAAGTCACAGCCACCTCAGCAAACCCAACCTCCTCAGGGTCTTTGACTCTTTTCTGGAGAACGTAGCCATTCTGCCTCTGGAGATCCCAGATCCCATCTGCATTACTGGTAGACTTTGTCACTTTATCCACAGGTGGCATCTTGTAACATCAGAGCAGTGGACTCTCTCTATAATATGGGAGGGGTACAAACTTTGTCTACAAAGTATACCCCCCCCCCCCCCCGGACTCCTCTAAGAGAGTTCTGTTCTGTTCTCAGCCCCTCTCACCGATCTGTTGTTGCAGGAGGTCTCCTCCCTTCTCTCGCAGGGAGCAATAGAAGAGGTACCACTCTCCCAGCAGGGACTGGGCTTTTATTCTCCATACTTCCTCATTCCAAAGAAAACGGGAGGATACAGGCCCATTCTGCACCTCAGAGAACTGAACAAGTATTTACTACGGGAGAAATTCAAGATGATCTCCCTAGGTACTCTTCTGCCCTATCTCCAGAGTCAGGATTGGCTCTGTTCTCTAGATCTAAAGGAGCCATATACACAAATACCACAGGTACACTAAAAAAAATTTTTTTTAAACTGCCTCTAATGTTTCGATTGATTTTTACGTTTTTTGGTGTGCTGAATCCAAATCTGGTAACCAATTTGCTCCATCACGTACAGATTTTTTGCTACATTGGGTTAGCAGTTTGAGGTGAACGTTTCAGATTGAGTGCGATCGAGATAAAAGTTTCTTGGATGAATTCTTTATACTAATTGTTTAGTAGTTATTCAAATAAGAATAAAGAAAATTGTAACAAGGCAGCACATAAGAATAGAGTAATGTCAACAAAACACACTGTGATGGTATCAAAATTTTCTGCACTTAAAACAGCCACATACATGTGCACAAACATTGAGCATATAAGAGCGAGGCTAGACACAAAGCAAAGCAAAGAAATGTGCAAAAAATGTTGTACAGGTATGTATGTAAGAATAGAAAACGCAAACCGCACCATTGCAATACATGAAGACAAACACCCGATGGTGTGAAAATAAAATTCTAATAAATGAGATCCGACACTGTGGTAATAACTAGCAAATTTTTATTTCAAAGTTTAGTAAAAACACGATATTTGTCAACACAGTTTAGATTTTAAAGTCATTCTTGGGTCAATCAATCTCCTGGTGGGCCCGTTTCTTCTTCCCCCGAATGCTTCTCTTGGTGCGCTGCTTGGCGTATTTTTCATCTGGGGTTTCCCGCAGCAGCAACCAGCAGAAATCAGCCATCATAGTGGTGTTCCATCTTCCTTGGTACCTTCTCTCTGCGTCCTTGATGTCCTGGTGAAACCTTTCACCTTGTTCTTCACTGTACGCCCCCAAGTTTTCGGGAAAGTAGTTCACATGGGAGTGCAAGAAATGGACTTTCAGGCTCATGTTACAGCCTTGTTCTTTGAAGGCATTGAGCATCCTGGCAACAATATCCTTATAGTTCTCATCCCGCCTGTTCCCCAAGAATTTGAGAACAACATCCTTGAAGGAATCCCAGGCTTCTTTTTCCTTCTCAGACATCGTTTCAGCGAATGCTCCATCTGAAATGAGTTTCCTTATATCAGGGCCAACAAACACTCCTTCCTTTAGCTTTGCTTCAGAAAGTCGGGGGAACTTTGAGCAAAGGTACCGAAAGCACTCACCATCTTTTGGAAGGGACTTGATGAATTGCTTAATGAGACCAAACTTAATGTGGAGAGGTGGTAATAGAATTTTATCACGAGGTACCAAGCTCTCATGAAGAACATTTTTCTCACCGGGTCTCAAATACTCCCGAATTGGCCAGTCTTTTTTCCCCCAGTGTAGGTCGCGGGCCCGGCTATCCCACAAGCAAAGGAAGCAGGGATATTTGGTGGAAACCGGATTGCTGCCCTAATAGCATGGATAGAATTTTAAAGTCTTCACAAATCATCCACTTATGCTCATCATAACGAATCTTCTGAAGAATCAGGGCCAAATTCTCATATTTTTCTTGGAGAATAACAGAGTGAGCAATAGGAACTGAAGCGAATGTGTTGCCATTATGAAGAAGAACACCTTTTATGCTGTCTTTTGACGAATCAATGAACAGCCGCCATTCAGCAGGATCATACTTGAGTTTAAACTTTTCCATCACTCCTTCCGTATATATCGTTGCAAAATACCAAATCTTCCTCTTTGCTGAAATACTTCAAAAATTGTGTCTCGCGGTTGCGGTACCAATAAAAAGTTGTTCCTGGTGACAATAGATTTTTCTGTTTAAGCCGAGAACCTAGCAGTTGGGCAGCATCTTTTGGGAGTCCTAAATCCCGGACTAAATCATTCAATTCAGCTTGAGAGAAAAGTTCAGGTTTCGGATCTGGTTCAGTTTCAAACTCGGAAGTACTGGACTCATCGGGAAAAGCCATCTGATGAGTCTCATCATGATCAGAACCGTCCACACAAATATGATCCAAAGATTTTGGTGGTTCAGGCACAGGTACTTCGTTGCTATGAGGCATAGGCCTAATTGCTGAGGGAAGGTTGGGGTAACTTATTACGTTCTTATTTTTTAAGTTGTATCCCTTCACAATGCAAGAGCAAAAATAGCAGTCACTGCTGTGGTCTCTTTGTTCACGGCCACATCATAGGTATTCCGAAACGAAATGCTTGTTTTTTACCTTTCATCCATAAGCGTAGATCTTCCTCACATGTCTTGCACACTTTGTGAGGAGCCCACGGTTTGTCTTGATTGCCTAACTTCAAACCGAAATAGGCGAAATATACTTTTTTAATAAATGCAGAAATGTTCCTCTGCCGCTTTTTCACGGTATATTCCCCACAAATAAAACAAAAACTGTCCGGAGAGTTGACGCAACCTCTGGCTCTGTGAGCCATCACAAATACACAGCACTGCAAACTACAACTGTAGTGAACCACTTCGGAATAAAGCTGGATTACGACTGAGCAAACAAAAGGTAATAATGAACTTGCAAGAAACTGAAATTTGACAGGAACGTTCATGTCGCAACCACCGTGTTTGAGCGAGCGAACGAGGCGAGGCGAACAGGAAAGAACATTTGCCAGCGCGAGTACTGGATTTAGCCCCCCGCCTCCCAATTGTCCTGTTAATGTATAAAATGAATACAAAACACTCTAAAATATCATGAGGGAGTGTTTCTAGTTAGTTAACCATTACAACCTCTATTTTGGGCCAAGAAAATAAACTGCAGTCGGCTAAAAAGAAATTATGTGAACATTCCTTATATGGGTAAGAAATCTAATTTTGCAAGAAAACGTGACGTGATGGAACATTTTGGCTATTTTTCCTGGATTCAGCACCCCAAAATCTATAGGAATCAGTTGCAAAACTGGAGGCAGTTTTTTGGTAGTGTACCTGTGTACTTATTCAAGCACAACACAGAAGGTTTCTGCGCTTTCTGTTCCAAGGGAGACATCATCAATACAGAGTCCTGCCTTTCGGTCTCGCCTCTGCCCCAAGAGTCTTTACAAAGTGCACGGCAGTAGCAGCCACTTTCCTAAGGATTCGAGGGATATTTGTCTTCCCTTACTTAGACGACTAGCTCATTCGAGCAAGCACCTCTCTAGAGGCCAATCTAGCCCTCTTACGTACCATGCAGGTGCTACAACACTTGGGATTTGTAATAAATCTCAATAACATGCTTGGCTGATTCCATATAACAAGTGAATATATTCCTAGCACCTGTTACTAGTAACATGTTACTATTTAGTTGTACCACATCTGTAAATAGTCTGTAAATAGTTTCCCCGTTTGATCCAAGTTCCTTCCCTTGTTATCTGTAAACTCATGCATGTTGATTGTACTGAGATTTTTGTTCGATGTGAACCGCGCTGATGCCGAATAGTGCGGTATATAAGAGAATGTAAATAAATAAATAAATAAATAAAAGTCCCAACTCGTCCTTTCTCAAACTCTAGAGTTCATAGGGGGCTCTCCTAGGCACTCAACAATCAAAGGCTTTTCTGCCCCAAGCCCACTGCACTCAACTCAATCAGCTTGCTTCTCAAGCATGCCTCAAGAACTTTCTCACTGCTCGAGAAATGCTGCAACTTCTAGGTCATATGGCATCGACAGTACATGTTGTTCCATATGCTAGTCTACATATGCATGCAGCTCAATGGATCCGGGCTTCCCAGTGGTCTCAGGCATCGGGTTGCCTGAGAGACACAATAACGGTCTCTGCACATCTAATCGCCTCTCTCCAGTTGTGGCAACCTCCAGAAAACCTTTTCGTAGGATCACCTTTTCAGATGCCTCCACATCAATGTACCCTGATGACGGATGCATCCAAATTGGGCTGGGGGGCTCATCTGGACTATCTCTCCACTCAGGGTCTTTGGTCTCATCAGGAGTAGCAACTCCACATAAATCAACTAGAACTCAGAGCCATCCACGGTGCTCTCAAGGTGTTCCAGGACCATCTTCGCTTCCGGGCAGTTCTAGTCCAGACAGATAAAAAAGTAGCAATGTTCTACTAGAACAAGCAGGGCAGAATAGGCTCTTGGACCCTTTGCACTGAAGCCCTGCATCTGTGATCTTTTGCATTACAAAATCACATTCACCTACTTGCGGTATATCTTCCAGGTAAGCAGAATGTCTTGGCGGACAAACTCAGTCGAGTCCTGCTACCCCACAAGTGATCTCTCCATGCGGACAAGGTCTCTCACGTTTTTCAGATCTGGGGAACCCCAGATATAGACCTATTCACGAGTCCTCAGAATGCCAAGCTTCCCCGTTTCTGCTCCAGGATGGCTGCATGGAACAACCAGCAAATAGATGCCTTTCACCTTCACTGGGGCCAAGGCTTCCTATATGCCTTCCCTCCCATTCCCCTAATTCCCAAAACTCTTTTCAAACTTCAGAGAGACAGGGGCTACATGATTCTTATAGCCCCCCCGTTGGCCACAACAACCGTGGTATCTTCTCCTTCTTCATCTGTCTCAAGCTCAGCCAGTAGGTTTGCGTCTGCTCCAGATCTCCTCTCGCAGGAGGCAGGACACTACTGCATCCCAGTCTGCAGTCTCTACATCTTACAGCATGGCTGCTGAAGGCATAGCCTTCCAGGATATCAACCTATCCCAACAGGTAAAAGAAATCCTCTTAGCTTCTAGGAATCCTTCCACCAGATGCTCCTATGCCTTTAAGTGGCGTAGATTCTCTCTCTGGTGTTCTGAAAGGGATCTTAACCCCTTCTCAGCTCTGGTGGATGCATTACTTGAATATCTTCTCCACTTGTCTTCTGGCCTCAAAACCAATTCGGTAAGAGTGCATCTAAGTGCAATTGCGGCCTCTCACATACCCCTGGATAGTCAGTCAATCTCTTCTCAACCGCTTGTAGCACGCTTCTTGAGGGGTCTGCTATTGACTAAACCTCCCATTAAGCCACCTCCAGTAGCATGGGATCTTAATGTTGTTTTAGGACAGCTTCTCAAGCCGCCCTTTGAACCTCTAGCCACCACTTCTCTGAAGTTTCTCACCTGGAAGATCACTTTCCTTATTGCCCTCACTTCGGCAAGACGCATTAGTGAGCTCCAGGCTTTGGGGCTGATCTTCCTTATACGCGATTCCACCACGATAAGGTAGTCCTTAGGACTTCTCCCCACTTTATGCCAAAGATGGTCTCGCCCTTTCATTTAAACCAGTCAGTTTACCTCTCGGTATTTTTCCCTAGACCTCATTCTTCTGGGGCAGAAGCAACCCTTCACACTCTAGATTGCAAACGTGCTTTGGCTTTTTATCTCCAGAGAACTCGCGAGCACAGAAAAGCTTCCCAACTTTTCATCGCCTTTGACTCGAGTCATCTGGGATTACCAGTATCCAAGTGAACTCTATCCAGATGATTAGCGGATTGCATCTTCTTTGCTTACAAAAGTGTAGGTCTCTCTCTCTCGAGGGTCATGTCACTGCACATAATGTTCAGGCCATGGCTGCCTTTTTGGCAAATCTATGCTCTGTAGCGATTGAGATATGCAAAGCAGCAACCTGGTCTTCTGTCCACACCTTTACTGCTCACTATTGTCTGGACAAGGACTCCCGCTGGTATGCCGTGTTTGGCCATGCTGTTCTCCAGCATCTCTTTCAGACTTAGATCAGCTCCTACCCCCCATCCCGGGTTTCGATACCAGACATCCTTGGAGGATAGATGACCTACTTACTTATGCCTGTGATCCACAGCTCACTCTGAGGTCATCTCTGGCATCTTCAAGCTAGGAAGTCCCATATGTGAAGACTACATTCCTGCTTGTTTCTGGAGATAGCATAGTTACTCACCTGTAACAGGTGATCTCTGGGAACAGGAATTTAGTCTTTACAACTCACCCTCCTCCCCTAGGAGTTGTACTTTTCCTCTTTTCTCCTTCTCGCCTTTTATCTCTGCTACAAACTCAACTGAGGAGGGAGAGCTGGAGAGGAGGGAAGGCAGCTACGCAGGCGCAGTGGAATGCTCCCAAAAGCTTTCCTATTGGACGCTGGGGAGCGTTCCCGTGCGGGCTCCATTGATACCGACGTTACCTATATGTGAAGACTAAAATCTCCAGGAACAAGCAGGAATGAGTCCTCACATATGGGTACGTCGGTACCGACGGAGCCTGCGCGGGAAAGCTCCCCAGCTTCCCAAAAGGAAAGCTTTTGGGGCTTCCCACAGCGCATGCGCGCTGCCTTCCCGCCTTCCTGACCAACTCTCCTCAGTTCTTCTTTTTCCGCGGAGCCAGCAGGTTGTGTTCCTGTCACCGCTGAAGAATTTCTTATTTTAAAAAGTTGTTCTGACCGCGTATCTGCCTTCCCCGATTCCGAACCGGTACCGCCGGTCTTTACTTCTTTATTTCTTTAAAAAAAAAATATATTTTTTTTTCTTTTTCCACACTTGGTGTATTTCTTTTTGTAAGGCCTACCGGCCTTTACAAATTCTCCCTCATGGAGAAACCATCTTCTGGTTTTAAAAAATGCACCAAGTGCTCTGGTACTATTTCAGTCACAGACACCCATGAGTGGTGTCTTAAATGTTTGGGCCCTGACCATTCGGTTCCGGATTGTCCATCCTGCTCTCTGATGTCCAAACGGGGCTTACAGAACCGAGCAGCTAAATTTCATGTGCTGTTTTCTGCAGATAATCCAGCATCAGCATCATCCAGATCTTCATCTCCGGATGGATCTCAGGTAACCAAACATTCCTCGGGCAAGTCTTCAAGGGGCAAATCTCCCTCAAAGCAGAGAGAGGCCCTTGGGTTCCACCCTGAAGACCCTGCCCCAGCCAAACAACCCTGGCGGGAAGCTCCGGCTTCCAAAGCTCCTCCTATGGGGTTACAGGTTGACATCGATGGCACGGCCTCGACCGATCACCTGTTAGACTGCTCTGGGGTACCGGCTCAAACCGGTACCGACATCCAGGCAGTTGTGGCGTCAATGGGTACTACGGTACAATCCATGCAGCAGGCCATAATGGCTTTTATTAATGCTGCGACGCCCTCGGTACCGCAACCATCGGTTCCGACCCCGGTTCCGGTACCACAACCGATACCGGTACCCAGAGCATCTACTTCCAGTAGAAGGCCGGTACCGGTTTTTGCTTCCCGCGATATTCTCGGTACCGACCCGGCTCCCGGTACGCCCGAGGTCGATACCGGTCGGTACCCGTATCAATCTCTGGAAGCAAGTAGGCGATACTTCGAGTCTTCTGAGGATGCCGATACCTCAGATGATTCTGATGAAGCATCCCTTATTCTTCCTGAGGAGCCTTCTTCCCCAAAGAGAAGAATGTCTCCTCCAGAGGACTTGTCCTTTCAGGACTTCATCTTGGAAGTTGCCAAAGGACTTTCCATTACAGTATCCTCTGAAAAGGAACCTAGAGCTCAAAAATTAGACATTTTAGGATACTCTAAGGTTCCCAAAGAGACAGTCACCTTACCCATTCATAATATTCTCCAAGAACATATGATGGATTTATGGGAGGCTCCTCTTACACTATCTCCACATTCTCGTCGGTTGGATACCATGTATCGGGTCCCTCCTTCTCCTGGTTTTCAAAAAAACCAGCTTCCTCACCATTCTATTGTGGTGAAGTCTGCTATGAAAAAGATTAAGAGTACCAAAAGGCACTCTTCTACCCCTCCAGGAAGAGAATGTAGAACTTTGGATGCTTTTGGCAGGAAAATCTTTCAAGCTAGTATGCTTATTGCCAGAATCAACTCCTACAGCCTCTATATGGGCATGTTTCTAAAGGAGCTTGCTCTTAAAGTACAAGATTTTCTCCCCTTTATTCCAGAGGATAGAAAAGAGGAGTTCCTGCTTCTGTTAAAGCATATCCAAGATGTGTCAAAGTTCTCCAATAGGGCTGCCTTTGACTCTTTTGAGGGTGCTAGTAGAGCATCTGGCATAGCCATAGCTGCTCGTCGAATTGCTTGGCTCCAGGCCTCTGACCTGGAATCCTGGGTGCAAGATGGCCTAGGCAATTTACCTTGTACAGGTGAAAATCTCTTTGGCAAAGAGTGGCAAGTCAAAGCCATTCAAATGGATGCAGAGAATGCTGCTTTGGATAGACTCTCTAAGTCTACTTCACTCCCTGCCAAAAAGAAGTCTTTTAAGAAGTCTTTCTACAAAAAGCCTAGATTTGGTTCCAATGCTGGCCAGTCATCTGCTCAAGCTCGCTTTGTTCCTAAGCGACAGCAGACTAAACAGGCCAGAACAAAGCCTGCAGGAGCTGCTACGCTTCAACAGTCCCAACCCCCTCAGGGTTTTTGACTTACTTCTAGAGAACATACCCTTTCTGGCTCTGCAGCAACCAGAGCCTCTCACCATTCCAGGAAGGCTGACTCATTTTGCTCCCAGATGGGAACAGATTACATCAGAGCAGTGGACCCTCTCTATCATCAGAGAGGGATACAAACTGCATTTTTCCAGCCTTCCTATCTATCCCAGGGTGAGACATTTCGTCTCTCCCCCATCTCTCCTACACCTGTTGGGGCCATAGAACAGGTTCCCCTCCTCCTTGTCATCAATCTGCCAAAGTCTCAACTCACCCCTACTCAATCCCTAGAATTCATAGGGGCCTGGTTAAATACCACCACAGCAAAGGCCTATCTTCCCCAGGCACGTTGCCACCGGCTAGTGCACCTGGCCTCTCAGATTCAGTCCAGAACTCACTTGACTGCCCGAGAGATGTTACAATTGCTAGGCCACATGGCCTCCACAGTTCATGTGGTGCCTTATGCTCGCCTGCATATGAGAGCAGCTCAATGGACTCTGTCCACTCAGTGGACCCAAGCATCAGGAGCTCTCTCCGACCAAATAGAAACCTCCAAACGTCTCTTTGGATCTCTCCAGTGGTGGATGTCCATTCAAAACCTGTTGCTGGGGTCCCCCTTCCAACCGCTACCACCCCAGGCAACCCTCACTACAGATGCCTCCCAGACAGGCTGGGGAGCTCATCTTCAAGACCTCTCCACTCAAGGCCTTTGGTCTCCGCAGGAGACTGCCCTTCATATCAACCTTCTGGAGCTTCGAGCAATTTTTCTTGCTCTCAAGGTCTTTCATACCCTCCTTTACAACATTACAGTGCTTGTTCATACCGACAATCAAGTAGCCATGTTCTACGTAAACAAACAAGGAGGGACTGGCTCTCTGTCGCTTTGCAACGAAGCTCTCAGACTGTGGGCCTTCGCCAGAGAGCATCAAATCCATCTCCTGGCAGTATATCTCCCAGGAATTCAAAACTCTTGGGCAGACAGACTCAGCCGAGTTCTGCTTCCACACGAGTGGTCCCTGCACATGGATCAGGTACTCAGAATCTTTCAGAAATGGGGAACCCCGGACATAGACCTCTTTGCAAGTCCGTGGAATGCCAAACTTCCCCGGTTCTGTTCCAGAACTCCATGTCAGGGGGTTCAGGCCAGGGATGCCTTCCTCCTTCATTGGGGTCAGGGCCTCCTATATGCCTTTCCACCCATTCCTTTGATTCCCAAGACTCTGTTCAAACTGCAGAAGGATCACGGATCTATGATCCTCATAGCTCCACGCTGGCCACGCCAAGTGTGGTTCCCTCTACTTCTGCATCTCTCCCAGGGTCCCTCCCTAGACCTGGGAGCTGCTCCAGACCTTCTGTCTCAGGAGGAGGGGACTTTGTGGCACCCAAACCCCAAGTCCCTCCACCTCAGAGCATGGTTCCTGAAGGCCTAGACCTTCAAGACTTAAATGTCTCTCAACAAGTGCAAGATATCCTCCATGCTTCCAGAAAACCTTCCACAAGGCGTTCTTATGCTTTTAAATGGAAAAGATTTTCCATTTGGTGTGCTCAAAAGGATCTTGATCCTTTTGCTCTTCCTATCAATTCTCTATTGGAATATCTCCTGCATCTCTCCAATGCAGGCCTTAAAACGAATTCAGTAAGGGTCCATTTGAGTGCTATTGCAGCATCCCTCAAGCCTTTCAATGGACAATCTATTTCCTCTCATCCTCTTATTGCAAGATTCATGAGAGGCCTAACTTTAACTAAACCTCCCATTAGGCCTCCTCCGGTGGCATGGGACTTAAACTTGGTTCTTGGTCAGCTTATGAAGCAACCTTTTGAACCCTTAGCCACTACCTCCTTGAAATTTCTTTCCTGGAAGGTTATTTTCCTCATTGCAGTCACTTCAGCTCGTCGCATCAGTGAGCTGCAAGCCGTAGTGGCGAATCCACCCTATACAAGGTTCCATCATGATAAGGTAGTCCTTCGGACAAATCCACACTTTATGCCTAAAGTGGTTTCACCTTTTCATCTTAATCAAGAGGTATACCTACCTGTCTTCTTTCCAGCTCCTCATGCATCCAGTGCAGAGCGGAACCTTCATACTCTAGATTGTAAAAGAGCTCTTGCCTTTTACCTCCATAGGACTCAGCCACATCGAAAGTCTTCCCAACTTTTTGTTGCTTTTGATCCTTCTCATTTGGGACTTCCAGTCTCAAAACGAACACTTTCCAATTGGATTGCTCAGTGTATTTCGTTTGCTTACCAGAGTAAAAACATTTCTCTGGAGGGCCATGTCACAGCTCACAATGTGAGAGCCATGGCCACCTCTATGGCTCATCTTCACTCTGTATCCATAGATCAGATCTGTCGAGCAGCCACCTGGGCCTCGGTTCATACCTTCACAGCCCATTACTGCTTGGATAAGGACTCCCGCCGGGATGCCTTATTTGGTCAGGCTGTCCTCAAACACCTGTTCCATTCTTAAACAACTCCTGCCCACCTTCCCTTAATGGATGCCTGAGATCCATCGGAAGATGAAATACCTACGGAGGGGATCTCCCAGGCATCTCAGCTAGGGAGTCCCCATATGTGAGGACTCATTCCTGCTTGTTCCTGGAGATAGCACAGTTACTTACCTGTAACAGGTGATCTCTGGGAACAGCAGGAATAGTCCTCACAACCCACCCACCTCCCCTAGGAGTTGTATCTCTTTCTCTTCCTTTCCTCTCTCTATTGTCTCAGCTTTAAACTCGAACTGAGGAGAGTTGATCAGGAAGGCGGGAAGGCAGCGCGCATGCGCTGTGGGAAGCCCCAAAAGCTTTCCTTTTGGGAAGCTGGGGAGCTTTCCCGCGCAGGCTCCGTCGGTACCGACGTACCCATATGTGAGGACTATTCCTGCTGTTCCCAGAGATCACCTGTTACAGGTAAGTAACTGTGCTTTTCTGCTGTTCCCAGAGATCACCTGTTACAGGTGAGTAACTACGCTTTCCTCCCCTTCAGTCTAACAATACCACTTTTCACTTCCTCCTCTCGCTAACATACCTTAAAAATGTTTTGTCCCCCCATTTTACTGCATTGACTAGTTTTTCTTCCATTTGTATCTTTGCTTTCCTGACACTCCTCACTTCTCTTAGCTTTTGCAAATATGGATACTTATCTTCCTCTTTCTGTGATCTCTTGTATTTTATGAAAGCCACCCTCTTTTTCTTCACCTTTTCAGCTACTTTTTTTGAGAACCATAATGGCTTCCTTTTCCTTTTACATTTATTTACTTTCCTAACAAATAGGTTTGTTGCCCTTAAAATATCCCCTTTCAGTTTCACCCACTGCTTTTCTACATCCCACTAATGACTTCTTGAGATAATGTCATATCTTGACAAATTTTGTTTTCCTAAAGTCTAGGACCCTCACTTTTATTATTTTTTTCACACTTAACAATCCACAACTCAAAAACCTTTAAAATTGTTTTTCTTTTCTTTTTACATACATCTGCTGATCCCGGGCCTCTGAGCGCCATTTTTTTCTCCACCTCTACTCGTGCTCATTCCTGCGTAAGTGAAATCTTTCAGGTTTGCCGCTTTCTTCCTAGTCGTCATCGTTGCCCACTATTACTACTTTGCTCCAGACACGATTCAGCTGGTAGGCTCCCACTCTGGAGGGGTTTTTTCCAGCCAGTTTGTAGGGGGTGGCACCGGAGCTGAACGCTCCAGCAGCCATTGCTTAGGGTGACGTCACTTCCTCCCACCAGGACCCTCACTTTTGAATGGACTATATCAGCCCCTGTCCTAATACTGAATCACACCATCAGATGATCACTGGATGCAAGATGGTCACCCACTATAACATCAACAACACTCTCCCCATTCATAAAAACCAGGTCCAGTATGGACGCCTCGTGTGGTTATGTTACCAGTAGCCAAAATAGTTCTTCCTGTGAAGAATCCAGGATCTCCTTACTTCTAGATGACACCACAACAGGGATATCCCAATCGATATCTATCAAACCCAGTCCAAACCAAGATTGTAACCTGCTTCAATGAAATAACGGAATGGCTAACAGAACACAATCTTATAATAAACTACAAGAAAACAGAGGTACTATGCATTGCCAAAAACAAAACATTCACACTGCCCAAAACTCTAAAAGTCAACAATGCAAAGCTGGAAGTCAAACGGGTATTAAGATACCTAGGCATAACACTGGATCAGCACTAAAATTCACATCACACATCAGCAAAACCTCCAGAACTATTTATAGAAAAACAAGAATTCTTCAGAACTTATGTCCTCTCTTAGCATCAAACAACTTCCATAGTAACATAGTATATGATGGCAGATAAAGACCAGTATGGTCCACCTAGTCTGTCCAGAAAAGGCGGCAAGAGTAGGTGCACCTGCCGCTCCGTGCAGGTCACCCCGCCCCATGCCTTTGTTTAGGGGTGTACCCACTGCTCCATGTAGGTCACCCCTATTTGTTCAGATATAAGAGATAATTATGTTTATTTTGATTTTATCCTGTTGCTATAAAGGGATCCACACTGTCTGTCCTATGCCATTTTGAATTCTGTCACTTCTGAATAGTATCCAGGCCCTAATCTTTCCACATCTCGATTTCTGCAACAGCATACTCCAAAGACTTCCCAAATATACTTTACATCAGCCACAATTGGCACAGTATGCAGCTGCATGAATTATAATGGGAGCAAAAAATTCTGAACACATCACACCAATACTCAATTAGTTTGGCTGCCACTAACAATCGGATAAGGTACAAAATACTAATAACCATATTCAAGATCATACATAACCTATCCACAACTTCTGAAAACCATCATACATGAAACAACTAATAACAGAAACAGAAGAAAATGCACACAAAACATGCTGGCCCTACCAGTGGAATTAACAAATGGTAACCAGTCAACACATGATAGAACTGTCTCTCGAATGCCCTCCCCAAAAAATTCAGAAGTATCACCAAACTTATAACCTTCCATAAAGAATTAAAAACCCATTTATTCAGAGACCACTTCAAAGACTGAACATAAATCTTCTGACACAGGCAACCAAAATGATTTGGAGCCTGCATCAGAAGACTTATGAGAAGGGACTTGAAGACCTAAATATGTACACTTTGGAGGAGAAGAGGGACAGGGGAAATATGATTCAGACCTTTAAATACTTAGAGTATTAATGAACAAACAAACCTCTTCCAAAGACGAGGAAGCTGTAAAACTGGAAGGCATAACATGAAGCTGCAAGGGGGTTAACTGAAAGGCAATGTCAGGAAATACTTTTTCACTGAAAGGGTGGTGGACACTTGGAATTCCCTCCCAATGGAAGTGGTGGGGGCAAATACAGTGACAGAATTCAAAATGACGTGGGACAGACACAGTGGATCCCTTTTTAGCAACAGGATAAAATCAAAATAAACATAACTATCTCTTATATCTGAACAAATAGGGGTGACTACATGGAGTGGTGAGTACACCCCTAAACAAAGGCATGGGGCGGGGTGACCCGCACTGAGTGGCAGGTGCACCTACTTTCGCCACCTTTGCTGGGCAGACTAGATGGACCATAGTGATCTTTGTCTGCCGTCATATACTATGTTACTATGTTAATATATCACCTCAACTCTCAACCCAGAGAACTGTTCATGTGCTAGTCACCTGACACCCCCAGTATAAGAAGTTTGATGTATTATCCATAATTGTAAAATTTGTTAATAGAAGTTGCACCGAGTTCTAAGTTCCATGTAACAAAGTTCACTTTACATTGTTTAATACAAACCGCTTTTGATTGCTAGACTAAAAGGTATGAAAAACCAGAAGATAAAATAAAAATAAATATGCGGGATATTGAAATTACCTATCAGCAGCACTTCTCCTTTCATAGCAATACTTCAAATGTCTTCAATTAAATCTTTGTCCAGTTCTTCTACCTGTGAAGTAGGTCTGTATATCACACCAATACAAATGAATGTTCCATTTGCTCTTTCCAATTTAACTCACTGTGCTTCCCCCTTCTCTTGTAAGCTCTGCAGTTCTGTAGCTTTAATATTATTTTTTACATTAACATACTTTCTGAAACAGTTACTTGCCCTGGCTCCATAGGCCCCATCTCTTGTAGTTGGGGCAAAAATGCTTGTGATTAGATAATACATTTCTAAGGCCTTAGGAAGAAGCAGGCCATACAAAACTGCTGGCATGCAAGATCAGCATGTTTCCAAATAATACAAACAACTTTTTATCTACAGTCTTCTTTCTTCATCCTCTATTTTCAGCTGATCTCTCCAAGAAGGGCCACTTTTCACAGGACTATATACTTTGCAATCCTCAGCACCTGAATTGCTGTTGGAGCCCATAATTTAGAAATTCTCATCTGTGCAGGCCAGCAAGGCCAGGAGTACTGACAAATGGAGGCTCATCTGGCTCTCAGGATTTCATCCTTGTATTCCCCAGGATCCCGAGTGACATGATATAAATGATTGTAATTATTTGTACAAAATAATAAAAAAGACTTGAAATAAAGGGCATTCAGCTTTCATACATTCCACTTCTGACAGCTTTTGTTACATTCATTATGCCTATTGAAAGTATTACAACAATCGGGTGCTGCTGTCACTATATTTACAAGGCTCTACCAGGAAATTTGGAAGACAAATTCATGGCCAACTGAATAGAAAATATCTGAGTTCATACAAATACTGAAGAAAGGTGATCTGACTGTGGAAATTATCGACCAATCGCTCTGATCCCACATACCAGCAAAATTCTACTCAAGATCATTCAACAGAGACTACAACCATTCCTGAAAAAAAAAAACTGCCTGAAGTGCAAGCAGGGTTCAGGAAACAGCAAGGAGCGAGAGACATCATCGCAGATATGAGATGGATCCCTGAAAAGACACAAGAATACCAAAAAGATATCTGTATGTGTTGACTACTGCCAGGCTTTTGACCAGTGGCAGGATTCGATCCCAAAAGGAACTGGTTCGGATCAGTCCCACCACTGACAGAACCGAGTGGGTGGCAGCACAGCATGCATTAGCGTTGCAGGCGCCGAATGCTCAGGCCGCTGGCAACATATCCCAGTGGCCCCATCCCCTCAATCCCCCTACTCGCCAGTAGTTTGTTGGCATAGGGATATGCTGTTTCTGCCCTGGTTCGGCGAATGCGGCCTGTGGCAGGAACCGGTTCGCGCAAACTGGGCTGAATCAGCTGAATCCAACCCCTGCTTTCGACTGTGTAAACCTTGAGAAACTCTGGGCCACATTCAGAAGTATGGATATACCAAAACACTTGATAATTCTCTTGTACAGCCTTTAGATTGATCAAGAAGCAACAGTTCAAACGGAACTAGGAAAACAGAATGGTTTAAAATCAGCCAAGGTATTCAACAAGGCTGCATACTTTCCCCCTACCTCTTTAATTTATATGCAGAACAGATCATCAGAGAAGCAGAACTGTATGAAGACAACTGAGGTGTGAAGATTGGTGGATGACTCATGAGCAACCTTTGCTATGCTGATGATACCACATTACCGGCTGAAAGTGAAGACGTTCTGAAACATTTGTTTCTCAGGATTAAGGAACATAGTCTTAAAATGGGCCTACACGTTAACATTAAGAAGATCCTGACAACTGGCAAAATCAATAAGTTCATCATTGATGGAGAAGAAATTGAAATAGTTGACAACTTTAACCTACTTGGATCAACAATTAATAAAGAAAGGACAAGCAGTCAAGAAATCCAGCGATGCATTGCTCTTGGCAGAATGGCTATGAAGGACCTAGACAAGATTCTCAAGAGCAGTTGTCTCTCTCCATACAAAGATTTGACTTGTCAAGCCATGGTGTTTTCAATTACATCATATGGATGCGCAAGTTGGACAGTGAAAAAGATAGGAAGAAAATTGATGCCTTTGAATTACTGTATGGTGCTGGCGATGAATACTGTGTATATCATGGACTGCCCGAAGAACAAACCAGTCATTACTAGCAGAGATCAAACTTAAGCCTTCCTTAGAAGCTCAGATGACACGACTTCGACTTTCATACTTTGGACACATCATGCTTGGGAAGGTAAAAGGTCGTCACCGTAAAAAGAGGAAGGCTGGCTATGAGATGAATTGATACAGTAATAGCAGCTATTGGTGCTACTCTGTCAACAATGAGCTGCCTGACTGAAGACTGAATACAGTTTAGGTCAACTATCCAGAGGGTCTCCATGAGTCAACACCATCTCAACGGTACTTAACAACAACATCCATGAACGGGCACTTCCATGTGCACTTTGGATGGTCCCTATCCTATAAGTGTTAGTGTTAATGTAAATCTCATCATGCATATTTTCCCATTGGGTTGCATGGGGGCGGAGCTTGAGTGCAGCATATGTCGGGCCTCAAGTTATGTGTGTAAGTTATAGAATATAATGATTTACACACATGTTATACAGCATCTACTTCAGCTTTAGGGTCCCATTTTTATAATGTAATGTGTGTTTCACGTTACAAAATAGGCTCTGATTTCTCTCGAGGTAATAAGCATTGATTGCATAGGAGTTTATAAAATTACCTTCATAGTGCCTTCTAAAGTAGGGTGCCCTGATTCCTTCTGCTGCCATTGCTCTGAACAGGGATACATGTTAATCCTTGTGGAGGTATTCCCGCTGTGCAAAAACAAGTAGATTCGTCTGGAGGCCAAAGAGTGACCGTTGCCACTTGCTGCACTAACTCTTTGTAAAGCCTACTGCTTAGAGTTGCCAAAGAGTAGGGCCTGATCTCTTGACTCGGTGACAGTGCTGTGTACTGCTGGGTGACAGACCTATGTTTCAGGACTTTTCTTCCCCGGGCCAGCTGGCATACTGTTCACAGCCCTGGGGAATAAAGATATTTTGGAATTTTACCCTCATTTGCCATTGATCTTATAGGATAATCATGTCTGTATCTTCCTGTGAATGTTTTTTCCCTTCTTGAGTAATTTCTGGATTTCATTCAAGTTGGTAGAGGACTCAGTGATCTCCAGGTTCACATTTTCATGTGCTCTCCATACCTCTGGCACTCATAATCCTTTCTTTTTATTATTTGCTAGAGGGAGCTCACTTGAACTCTCAAGCAGAACAGTTTAAAACTGCCCAGCCATTGATTGATATTAAGCATTATGTTTATGTACTACCAGAACATCAAAAATTAGCAATTGTCCTTCATATATTACCATGACTCTACCAAATCTTGGACAAACGTTTTAAGACTTCTTTCTAAAATGTTTTAATTTCATTCTTGTTTTTAAATTTAAAAAAAAATCAAAGTTGGCTGAAAAGCATCGGTGTAGTTTGCCGCCTTACTTTTGGGGGGACAAAGGGTAAGGAAGCCATACTGACAGTGGGGCAAGGGATACCAGATTACTATTAGTGCTTGCAACTACGCCTATGCTGAAAAGTTGTCATCTGCCATTTAAATAATGGCTTAGTTGCGATATAGCAAGCTGATAATCATTTGTCTATTCAAAATTGCAGTCTTCTATTTTATTTCTCAAAACACTTGCGTATCCAAAATCCAAGAAATTTCCATCAACCATTTGTCACAGATGTCATCTTATATATGATTATTCTTGAGAACTTATGGTTCTGTTTAGCATAATCCATATACACTATTCAAGCTTATTGATATGTATTGTCATTTCCTTTTCTTGGCATCCTGCCAGATTTTACATGACAAATGATGTTTTCAGCTTGTTATATTCCAATTATGTCTTTATTGAATGGAAGATGTCAAGTTTTAATGTCTCTTAGATTTTATTTTTTTAAACATTAATAAAATAAGAAGAGAACTAAAATGTATTTAGAAAGAACCCTCTCACAAAATTTGTCCAAGTTTTGGTATATGTCTTGGTAATATGAAGGATGTTCAAAAAGTTTTGATGTCCTGATAGCACGTTAACAGTTAACGTATGTTTGTGTGACATATTGCTGGTTTCTGAATTGGTTGATATCTGACATCTTGAAACACTGTCATTGACTAGTAGTCATAACCATATGCAACTTTCTGAACCTAAGATGGAAAATTGAAGGGATAATTGGCTCAGGTCTGCTTTATATGTTTGCTTTATATGACTGCACCCTTACCTGCTGGAAATGTACATAAGCACAGAAGAAAAAGCATGTGGGCTGCGAGAGAGAGTATATGCGGGCTACTACAAAAGAGTCTAGGGAACCACACT
Source organism: Ichthyophis bannanicus (assembly GCA_033557465.1). NCBI lineage: Eukaryota > Metazoa > Chordata > Amphibia > Gymnophiona > Ichthyophiidae > Ichthyophis > Ichthyophis bannanicus. The sequence continues at coordinate 1,356,409,680 of CM066031.1, forward strand.
TTGGACAGGAATGTGCAGAGTTTGGGCCCAGGAAAAATACAGGCCAAGCTAGAAATAATGATCACAAATACTCTGAGCCCTGAAGATTGCAATTAGTGCCAGGAAATGGAATAACACAAGAAGAAGCAGAGGGTTACGGTCAGCTGCACAGATAAGCAGACCTTGAAACATGAGCTGCAAACGACCTGATAACTAGGGGAGGGTCCCGGGGAGAGAGCTCTGCAGGAATTCTGCAAACGACATAAGAATTTATGCAGAACTTTCTGGAACTTTGTGATAGAAAGGTATATAAGAAGGCAACTATAGAGCATCAGGGGCAGCTTTTCTTCTCTGCTTGTAGAAGGAACGTTGCCCGCCATCTCTCAGACAGATATTTGCTATCTGCATTTACAGTTGTTTTGCTATGCTAAATAAAGAGTTTTTGTAGCCAAGCAACTGTTGTCTGAGCCATTCATTGGTGATAATTGGGGATACTTTGTAGGTGAATTCAGCCTACAAAATAAGCATAATGAAATCTTTACCGGTTTTTCCTAATGCTGCGTGTGCATGAATGGTAAATGTAAGTGTGGGAGTGTGAGTACATGTGTACAGGGTAGGTCCTTGTAGGGTATCATTGTCAGAGTGATCGTGACCAAGAGGTACAGAGGGGTGTAGGGGTTGACGAGAGGATGTCAATATAGCTGTTCCCCAAGTAGATTGACCATGTAACTTTCGTATGACCTTCTTGTCTCTCAAGTGTTCGCAACTCTTCAAGATTGCTTATGCTTTTCCCCACAGGGATTAGAGCATGGCGCAATGGTAAATGTGAATGGGCTTCTTCTGAACTATTTACTGAAAGCCTTCTAGATACCCAGCTAAAGTGGATAGATAGTATTAGTGCAAATTTTAATGCAATATATCTATTACCAGTCCTTAGCAATAGTCTACATTAACTAGAGTATGTATTTTCTCTTTGAAAATTAATCTTTATTGTCTGTAAGCCTTGGCATTGGGTTGGAGCATGTATAATGAATAACTGTAGTAATCAGAAAACAACGAGGAACAGCAGGAAAGCATGTATCATGGAATCCCCTAAATATTTTTATTTTCATGTGGTTTGTGTTTGATTTGGGTAGGCTTTTGCCAAGCAGGAAAGGATCTGCGGCTAACATCCCTATGCATGGAGCAGATTGAAATCCCTGCTGGCTTTCTACTGGTAGGAGCCAAGACCCCGAACCTCCCTGAGCACATTCTGGTCTGTGCCGTAGACAAACGATTCCTACCTGATGACAATGGAAAAAATGCACTTTTAGGTGAGTCTCATTGACAAGAATTCTCCACCACCAATTCTGCAGCTTTAAGGCTGATTTTTTTTGTTCACAAGGGAAAATGTGCTTAAACTATGATGCTTGCATGGGTATGTGTACAGTCATATTCATTGTACTTCATGGGTAGGAACCACTAAAAAATTGCCATTTGTGGCATATCATACTGTGACAAAGCTTGAAATGTTTGATAAGAAGTAAGAACATAGGGAGACGTACCTATGAATGTCAATTTAGGCTCCTTTTCATCTGGCTGGCCTGGGATTAATTATTAAAATAGTGTTCTCAGGCTCTGGATGAGGGAGAGCCATGTGTTGTCCCTACATTAGCTCTAGTTGGTGAGCCAGTGAACAGTATTAAATATAGGGCTAAAATAGGATTTCCCAAGCATATTCTAGGGAAATTCCACAGCCAGTCTGGTTTATATCACCTATCCTGGCTTAGAAGTGAGATTCATGACTGCCATGGTATGCGCAAAACTAACCCATTTGGAGAAACTTCCCCGAGAATCGGCATTTATTGGAGACCTAACATATACAGATGAATCTTGTGCATGTTCATGGTGGATATCTTGAAAACTTGACTGGCTGTGGGATCCCAAGGACAAGTTTGGAACTCCCTAGTCTTATTTGTAAGGGTGTTGCATACCACTCTTCTCATCCACAACATACCATTGTACTGCGCAGAAGGCCATGTGTGAGAAAAAAAGAAAATGTGTGGCCTTTCATAATAGAGATCTAGGTTCCCTTGAGGAGGAGTAGCATAGTTGTTAGAGCACTGGCTTGGTAATTAAGAGACCAGGGTTCAATTCCTACTAGTATTCCTTGTGGCCTTGGGCAAGTCACTTAACCTTCCATTTCTTAAGAAGAAAAGGCTTGGCAATCTACTTCTGGTCATACCTTGCAAAGAAAACCCAGGAGCTGCTGGGTTGCCACGAGTCAGCACTGACTTGAAGGCACTAATAAAAAAAGAAAAAAAATGGTTGCTGAATGCTGCGAGAAGAGGAAGTTTAGGTGATGGATAATCTTTTAAAGGAGTTCTTGTTAAGCCACCATATGGCTCCTGATCACTGTGGGCAGGTTAGTTTGAAAGCAGCCCTAATAACAAATATATTTCCCTTTACAATCAACTGTTGCTCAGAAATTATGTGAAAAAAGTAACTAATAGAGATATATAATTTAAAATTTGTCTTGGCTTGCTTTTACTTTTTATTCTGCATTTTGTGCCCATATTTAATCTGCTTTTCCCATCTTAAGTTCATAGAGAGAATCCATGTGAACTGAGGGGACTGCCAAGCACACTGGAAGTAGGGAATGGGTGTACTGAACTCATGACAGATACTGGATGAGTTGCCAGACAGCAAGTTAAACCCAGCCAAATCCAACTGAGAAGAGTTAACATTCTTAACCCTTTCAGACCGTATGTCCACTGTAATGGATGTCATGTTATTCATTGAATTCCATGTGTATATATATATATATATATATATATATATATATATATATATATATATATATAGTGAAAAAATTCAGGTCCGAAAGGGTTAATTTCCAACAATTTTATTAAACTTGAGTAAATAGGGAATTTACTATAGATTGCTGAAACTGAGTGCCGCACAGATTATAGGTCAGTACAGGTGTGATGAGTCTTTCTGTAGATATTTCACAGTAGCATACATAGAAACTTAGACCAGCATGGTCCATCTAGTCTTTCCAGTAAGGTGGCTAGAGTTGTGTACTTGCTGCTCTGTGCAGATTACTCCCTCCACATATGCCTTTGTTTAGGGATATACAGGGCCAGCATTAGACTTGGTTCGAGGTGTTGGTGCCCTAGACCAGTGTTTTTCAACCTTTTTTGTGCAAAGGCACACTTTTTTCATGAAAAAAATCACGAGGCACACCACCATTAGAAAATGTTAAAAAAATTTACCTCTGTGCCTATACTGACTATATATAAAGTAATTCTCTTGAATAGGAATCAAACACTCACACCAACCCCCCTCCCCTGCTGGTTCACTCACACCCCCCCCCCCCTCCACTGCTGTGTCACTTACTCACCCCTCCTGCTGGGTCACTCACTCACTTACCCCCCCTCCCCTGCTGGTTCACTAACACCATCGCGCCCCCCCCCCATTGCTGGTTCACTCACACCACCCCCCCCTCCACTGCTGGTTCACTCACACTACCCCCCCCCCTCCACTGCTGGTTCACTCACACTCCCCCCCCCTTGCTGGTTCACTCACTCTCCCCCCCCCCCTTGCTGGTTAACTCACACTCCCCCCCCCCTTGCTGGTTCACTCACACACACACCCACCCCCTCTGCCCAAGCCGCTGCTTCTGCTTTGTACAGAGCAGCGGCTGCACTACACTTACATTGAAAAGTAAAGAGAAACTGTGTCAGGAGCCCTCCGGTCATCGCAGAGCCCGAGGAAGTGATGTCATGGGGGCGGGCTCCTCACAGGCTGTCTTTCCTTTTCAAATTAACTTTATTGCAGCTAAAGTTAATTTGAAAAGGAAAGACAGCCTGTGAGGAGCCCGCCCTATGACATCACTTCCTCAGGCTCTGCATGATCGGAGGGCTCCTGACACCGTTTCTCTTTACTTTTCAATGTAAGTGTAGTGCAGCCGCTGCTCTGTACAAAGCAGAACCAGCGGCTGCACTGCTATAGGGAATCGCGTTCGCGCCGCGGACTTTGGCACAAAAGCCGGTTTTTTGCTCTGGCCGCTCCCGATCTTGCGGCCAGAGCAAAAATCCGGCTTTTCAATGGCCGGTTTTACAACTGTGCCGGCAGCCGGCCTGGCCATGGAAAAACCGGCCAGGCCGGCTGAAAACCGGCCGGTTGGCAACCCTAATTTGTGAGCCGAGGCCACATGTTACGGATGAAATTGGAATTTTTCCCACGGCACACCAGACAATATCTCACGGCACAGTGGTTGAAAAACGCTGCCCTAGACAAACCTTAAGCCTTATCCTTTCCCCTCCCCAGCTGTCAGAATTGCTGTTTACAGTGGTGCAGGGAGCCAGATTGGAGATTCTGCAGCTAAAATGAAGATCTCTGACTCAGGCGGGGGAGGGCTGTAGATTATCCACAATGACTAGAGATTCTAGAGATGACCTGTTGGGCTAAAAGTTAGAGTATGAGCTAGGGAATGTAAGCAGAGACACTCCATTGACTAGTGTGAAAAGGTCACGTGCAGCATTCGACTTAAAAGATTAAAAGTTATTTGATCCTTGCAGGCATGTGAATTATTCTGGGCAGCACAAGAAATAGGGTGTCAGCATAACACAAAACATGCACAAACCGTGTAGTCATAACAATAAGAGTGTTTTCTTGGGCTTCCACAGCTAATATGATGATCTTTGCAGTTTTCCGGTTCATGCTGCATCTTATTAAAATGACAGATATTCACTGCATAACCACTTCACCCTGAAGAAAGCCACAACATGGTAGCTGAAACGTGGATTCCAGTTACTAAGACGCAGCATGATGTGGAAAACTGCAAAGAACAGAACAATGGGTGAGCTGTCAATAAACAAATCTTGGGTTGCAGGGATTATTATACAGTGCAACCTTTTAACTAAATAGCATGATTAATATAAATGCTCTATTAATTTTTTTTTAATGTGTCTATATTGTTGCTTTAAACTCGCTTCCCATTTCGTCTATAAATATTTCTAGTCCTATTTTCTCCCCTCCAAGAGAAATAGCAGCTAAATAATCCCATGCAATTGAATCAGTGGCAAGGTTAAAATAAGCCTCCTCCCTGATGACTAGAACCATTTGACAACTTTTCTTTAAAATACTTATTGCTTGACCATTTTTTGATAGAAAAAAATCTGGAAACTGCCAAATACTGAGTTCTAATGAACAGCTCTCATGTTGACTAAACTGAGTTAGAACAGCAAGAGCGCATACTTCCTGTTTTCCAGTCTGGCAAGATTGTTGATGTTTTCCAGGATTCTCTGGAAATTGCATAGGCTGTGGGGAGAGAGGATTTCGATACTTCACTGAGTTTTCTAACCACATTAATCTGAAGCTAACCACTCAGCCAAAGAAGCAGAAGCACTTAAAATACTATCTGATGCGTAACTCCCAAGGAGCTCTGTCTAAAGGACCACTCATCTGCTGGAAAGGTAGGCAGCAAACTGTAGAAAAGTATGCCCAAGAGAAATCCCAGAACTTCTCACTGTTCCAATCAAAAAGACAGAGGGCTGGCAGCAATTTATAGACCAGCTCTCAAGGGGAAAGTTCATTTTGTCAAATGCATGTTCAAATAAAAGCATTCATTTTCATTGGGAATGCAGTACTGCCCCAGCTAAGCTACACACTGATCAATCAGACCTTGTTCTCAGATGTGTGCACAGTTAAGATTACTGAGCATATTTTCAATGCCTTAGTAGTTTGCTTTTCCACCTAATACAGTATACTGGTCATATTTTGCACATATTTTGGTAATTATTTTCAGCATTCAGGGAGTCTATTAATGCCACTGAGCAGTTGCTTTCCATCAAAAGTATCTGCTTTTTTCCATGTGTGACATCAAGAGACCTATTTACTAAGGTCTGCCAATGTATGCTAAGTGTCAGATCTGGTACTCGGCATGCATGTAACATAATGAGTAGCCTTTTAAGCAAAGCAGTTCATTAATATTAACAAGAATTTATGTAAATCTCAATAGACTTTGAGATCTGTGTTGAGATGTGGGATATTAACTACATCTCAGTTTACTTTTTACCCATGGACTTCGCTTCACCTTGAAAATTACCTGCACACATTTATACCTGCTAATTCGTGCTGATAATTTTTCAGAAGTAAAAATAAGTGCTACTTTTGAAAATTCAGAAGCATGCACTTAAGTAAAAGCCCTTCCACAACCCCACCTCTGGAATGTCCCTTCTCCCTGCAGGTAGAGTTACTTGTGTAGCGGCGAAACACATCAGTTTACCTGCACACAGGTAAAAACCCATGTCTCTGGTTAGAACACTGTTTTACCAGTGGAAGTAGCTTATAAAATTCCATGCAACCCAACTATTTTTATAGTTCCTTTATTCAACAGAGAAACTAAAACGATTATTTAAATATATTTATTTCGTCATTATCTAATGTTTGGTGTGTTCATTGTGGTTTATAATAATTTAATAGGTGCTGTAAGAGATAGCTTTTATTATACAAGAAAAGCATTCTGTTTGGTTTGATTAGGCTTCCCAGTCTTCTCTGACTGCACAAAATTACTTTCTCATACATTAAGAAATACTCTTGCAGCACCTGCTAACTTGTGAGCATGTAACTGCATATGCCTAACCTGTTAAATCAGGCGTGTCATGGTAAAATGTAGCTTGTTGATTTCCAGAATGTAGAAGCCGACAATCACTTGCTGGAAGTCACTCTGCTAAACCAAACCCTTCAATTTCACCAGCTGCAGCCCCAGAAAATGGGACAGCTAATGGATACAAATTGGGGTTCACACAGACAGGTACAGTAAAAAAATTCCAGTGTGCATTTCTGTCTAGGACATATTTTTAGGCACCTTCTGTTTCAATAGCCCAACTTGAGGCTTTTAGTACTTGCCCATAATAGCTTCTGCTGGGAAGACAAGAGAGCGTATTCAAACCCTTGGGCTCAGCTTCCCAACCATATTGTACAAATCTTCCCTATGCTTATTCCTAACTCTAGTTATAAACCCATGGTAAATTAGGCATGTGTTACAAAGAAAGCTTCATGAAACTTATATTAATGGAAACACTGCTAAAGCAGAGGATGGTGCAGTTTGTGGAATCCAAGGGATTAAAAGATCCGAGACAGCATGGCTTTCCTAGAAGTTGGTCTTATCAGACGAATCTGATTGATTTCTTTGATTAGGTGACCAGAGAATTGGATTGGAGGAGAGCACTAGATGTGGTATACTAGATTTCAGCAAGGCCTTTGACATCTTTCCACATTGGTGATTTATAAATAAACTGAGCACCCTTGTGATGGAGCATAAAGTGACTGAGTGAGAAACTAATTGAGTGGGAGGCTACAGAGGATAGTAGAAATAGAGTTCACTCTGAAGATAAGGGTGTTAGTAGTGAAATACCTCAGGGATCAGTCCTTGATCCTGTTCTTTTTAACATTTTTGTAAGCGATATTGTGGAAGGTCTGTTGGGAAAGGTATGTCTCTTTGTGGATGATACCAAAATCTGCAATGGGATAGATACCCTTGAAGATGTGGTTAACATGAGGAGGGATCTAGTGAAGCTTGAAAAATGGTTGAGAATTTGACAGCTAAGATTTAGTGCTAAAAAATGCAAGGTCATGCATTTGATCTGCAAAAACCCAAGTGAGTGGTACAGTATAGAGGATTAAGTATTTCAGCACATGAAAGAAGAGCCGAAATGATCTTAAAGTAGTCAAACAGGTAGAAAAAACGATGGCAAAAGGATACATGAGTGCATAGGGAGAAGAATGACCAGTAGGGAAAAAGGGGTGATAGTGCCTTTGTATAAATCTCTAGTGAGACCTCATTTGAAGTGCTGTGTACTATTCTGGAGATCGCACCTTCAAAAGGATGGAGTCAGTCCAGAGGGTGGCTACTAAAATGGTCAGTAGTTTTTGTTAAGTCATATGGGTGTCACTGCTAGGGGGCGCTGTAGGTTCTTTTCAGGCTGATTTGGTAGCCCTCCATCTCCTGTAACTTTTATTTCCTCTATAGACATTGAGGAAATAAGGGTTACAGAATACAGAAAAAAAGCTTAGTTTCACACCATATTCACTTTGTACTCATAAACCTTATTTACCAATTTTATCAATACAAACAGATAACCAAAATACCGAATCCTTTGCTAGAAGTCTTAATTATCACAAAGAACTCAAAATAGGTGTGCAGGTCTACCATAAAAGAAACACTGTCTCTTTGAGACTCAGATTGTAGCATCAGACACTTTTAACAGAGTAAACTAAACATACCAGCCATCACCCCTGGCTTGGGCTTCACTATGTCAGGTAACTCATAGGACTGCTTCCAAGACCACCCTTAAAAGCTCATGAACATTAGCAATAGCATAGAATTTCACACTGGGCTGGTTCATTCCAGAGCTGGTTCTGGGAGTCCATTCCAGCCCATCTTTTACTTCTAGCAGAGCTTAGTAAATCAACAAGCTTTAGCAGCGGATGCATATATTATAAAACTCTCATTCCTCTACTTGCAGCCTGCTGGCTTTCATGACTTTACCCAAGGCTTAGTGTAACTCCAGGATATACCTCTCCTGCATGTGATGATCCAGGATATTTCTCTTTTATCCCAAAGAGCCCTGGCACATCCCTCCTTCCCAATGTGAAGCGACACAGCTTCTATTGGTTTCCTAGCACTACTGCTATCTATCAGGTAATCCTTTCAGTAAGTCTATGAAAGACAAACAGGAACTTGAGCTTACCTTCTGCTCTCTTCCATTACTTCTGCTCTTCCACTCCCACAGAGGCTCCGAGCAGCCTCCTCTTTCTTACCAGTGATTTTCCTGGCTTGTACCTGGAGGCATCCTACTGCAAAAGCAAGTAGGGATCTGGAGGCTTCCAACACTTATACAAGGTGATAGGTCTTTTGTCCCTACTAGACAGATTTTTGCAGGCTGCAGCTTTTTCCTGAGTTTCTGCCCTTTCAGAGCTTTTTGTTTCCCAGCCAGGGCTATACCAGGGCTGGGAACATAAAGGGAAGTTGTCTCCCCTGCTTCCCTTTTATGGTTGGATCCTAGTTGAATTAGGGTTTAAGGTTGACTTGGCTTTACCTTAGCCATTCTCCTGTAACTAGCTGCTGGAGCTCCCTCTAGTGCGTAGATGGTCAAAAAGCCCTGGTCTGCGGCGTTGCACGCCACAGGGGATAGGATTTAAAGATCTCAATACTTACACTTTGAAGGAAAAGTGGGAAAAGGGAGATATGTTAGAGACATTTAAATACCTCCATTGTATAGGGAGGAGTGGCCTAGTGGTTGGGGCAAGGTACTACAGGCCGGAAGGTCGGTGGTTCAAATCCCACTAGAGGACAGCAACCTTGGGCCGGAAGGACTGGGGTTTCTAGTCCCGCAGGTGCTCCTTGTGGTCTTGGGCAAGCCACTTAACCCTCCATTGCCCATGTTCCCTGTAAGTATTAGTGTATGTGTCTCATATCCCCTCGTGTTAAATGTATCCCCCAACCGCTTTGACCCGGTGAAAAGCGGGATATAAATGCAGCTAAATAAATAAATAAATTGTATGAAATGTTTGTTAATATTTTGATATACTGCCTTAGACATGGGCATGTAACAAAGCGGTTTACAATAAAATACATATTGAAAGAAAAAGAACACCAGCTCATTACAGTAAAGCATTAGAAACAAAAGATAGGGGCACTGCCAAGCCAAAAAGCCCCAATCACTGTTCCTGATAGTCCGGGAATGCCTTTTCAAAGAGGTAGGTTTTCAGCTGTGTGTTAAATTTTTTGAATGATGGTTCAGACCGGATATAGTTAGGGGGCAAATTCCATAAATGCGGTGCCAGAAAGTAAAATGCTGATCTGCGAGTAGACTCTAGGTAAACAATGGAAGGTGATGGAAGAACAAAATGACTTGTATTTTGGTAGTTAAATAAAAACAGAAAAGGAAAATAAGATGATACCTTTCTAGTGGGCTAACTTAAAACATTTTTAGCTTTCAAAGGTTAAAACCTTCAAGTCAGGACAGTATGAGCAACAGATGACAATAATGTAATATATAGGTGAATTACAAAAGCCTTCCATTGAGAGTCTCAATGGAAGTGTCAGTGGAATGCTTTTGTAATTCACCTATATATTACGGTATTGTCATCTGTTGCTAATGCTGTCCTGACCAAAAGATGAAGGTTTTAACCTTCGAAAGCTACTCTAAAAATGTTTTAAGTTAGTCCAATAAAAAGGTATCACTTTATTTTCCGTTTTTGTTTTTATTTAACTACCAAATTAAAACCGTGATTGTTTCATTTTCAGTACAGCAAACAGTACAATGAGGCATATTTCACAATGGGACGTCAAACCCAGAATGTCAGAGAGAAAAAAAAAAGCAGGCACGTGCAAGTTCAGACATGATTTCAGAAACATGGACATGCTCGATATGCATGTGTATCAAATATCTATATAGACGCCCCTAGAATAGCATTTCAGAACCAATATGTCTAATAACATAATGGTTAGAGTAGTGGCTTAAGAGCTGAGTGGTCAGGGTTCAAATCCCTGTGTGAGCCTTTGTGATCTAAAGCTAGTCACTTAATTTTCCATCTTCTGTACACTCTCTGGAAGTTTTAATGTGAAAACAAGCACTTTCCTAATGCCTATTCATGCCTGAAGCAGGTATAAACATTGACATGCCTGCAAACTTGTCCAATGTTTTTGAAATCGAATAGGGACATGTAACTACATTGCCACCCCCCCCCCCCCGACATATCTCTGACACCTCCCCATGCCTACTTGGACGTCTCTGTACTGGAGATGTCTGCGAACGTCAATTGTTGTAATGGCTAAGGAGATATCTGTGATTTCGATGTCCATGTGCACGTCTTCAGACGTCCAAATCACGATTAACCTGTTAAAATGACCCTCAATGTTTCATTTGCTGAGTTGGGAAAGTTAGAAGTATTTGCATATGATGGGTTAGCTTTTTTAGTGCATGTGGTTTCAAAGGCTCCTAATAATGTCTAATCAGAAAAATAAATAGGTGTGTGTCGTCGTCATGCTGAATTTCAAGGCACTGAAGGAAGCAGGGCCGCCAGAGGGTTTCTGCCACCCTAGGCAGACCCTCCATGTTTCCCTCCCCCTCCCCCCCCAAGGATTATGGCACTACTTGGCCTGCCATGCCATCCCTTCCCCCGCATCCTTCTCACCTGGGGGGAGGGGGCGGCGGCACAGCAATTCTGATGCAGCAGAGGTCCCAGTGGGCAGCATTGTCCCCTCTCCCTAGCATACCTTAACTGCCTCCAGACACCTGACACCTCAAGGCATAATATTCCCCCCACTGCTAGGGTCAGATCTGCCCTTTTGTATGGCACAAGAAGGAGCAGCAGTGGAAGGGTACTGCCCTGCACCCTACGCTAGACTATCAGGGAGGATTTGGTAAGTGAAGGGGTTGTTTGGCGGGTTGTGGGCATGCAGGTCCAGTGGTCTGCTATGGTGGGGCTTGGTCAGATGTAGGAGGTCTTCATTGAGGGTCCCTTTTCCAGGTAGGGAGGAGCTTGATCTGAGGAGGGGGTTTAGAGGGAGATTACAGATTGGGGGTTATCTGGTGGGGGGGGGGGGTAGGACTTTGAGCAAGGGGTGCTTATTGTGGGGAGGGACAGATCTGGGGGGGATGGAATTGGGACATGAATTGGGTTAATCATGGCTTTAGCATCAGATGGTGTTTTTTGCTTTGGTGCTGAGGCAGATAATGTTGCGTTATGGAATGTGGGCCTATGCAGTGTCTGCCTGTGCACTAACTGGAGCAGATGTGGGCATGCCCCCAACAGCACATGGGCTTTGCACTTACCGTGCATTATTTATTGTACGTAATGTGTAGTAAGTGCAAAAATTTACCACACTTTAGTAAATACCCTCCTAAGTTGGCATTTTGATACTTAAGCATTTTCATGAGAATTTAAAGGAAAAAGTGGCTCTCAGCTCTGCCACTCTTCTCACATAGCTTGAGACTGTCTCTTCTTTAGGTGATTTTGGAGGCATCAGGGTACACATTTACATTCATGTCTATGTCTGTAAAACAAACACAAAATCTGGGCCCAGTTGGAGTGGAGGAGTAGCCTAATGGTTAGCGTTCTAGCTTGGTAGCCAAGAGACGAGGGTTCAATTCTGGCTAGCTCATTGTTGGCTTGGACAAGACACGTAACCCTCCAGTGCATAGGAAGAAAGGCATGGCTATCTACTTCTGGTCACACTGCCATGAAAACCCAAAAGCTATTGGATTGCTAGGAGTCCAAAGGCACACATTGCATTTTTGCATAGAGGTCACAGTCAGACAAAGACTTTGTGATGTTATCTTCTGAATTCTCTAATAAAGCAGTCTGTTTCCAACAGCCCTGCAAGACCTGGGAAAGTTTGATATGACTCCTTCAAAAACAGCTATTAAAGTGTTATGTAAGGCTCACGGGTATGATCATATTATACTAGTTCTTTAAAAAAAAAAAAAAACATTGGTTACCTATTACCTTTTAGAGTTAAGTTTGAGACATTATTAGCATACCAAGCCTTATTACACTGGTTTACCAAGGTACTTATCAGATTGGCTTACTCCTTATGTGCCCTTCCAAACATTGCGATCCTTGCAAGGAAATTGTCCCTTTGTTCCACCTCCAGCCAAGAATTATAATGAAAGCATGCAGTAGAGGTCTTTTGCTTATTTAGCTCCAATACTATGGAATTCTTTGCCCTTTGATTTTTGCTTAGTGGTCTTTTTGGTGTTTTTTTTTAAGTGCCGTCAAAGTCAGTGCCGATTCCTGGCGACCCAGCAGCTCCTGGGTTTTCTTGGCAATGTATGATCAAAAGTAAATTGCCAGGCCTTTTCTTCCGAGGCAATGGAAGGTAACGTGACTTGCCTAAGGACCCAAGGAATGCCAGTGGGAATTGAACCCGGATCTGTTGTTTTAACCATTAGGCTACTTCTGAGTTACTATCAGTTAAATTTAAGAAGGGTCTAAACATTTGTTTGTTTTTTTTAAACAGGTTGATATCCTTAAGCTCCTGTTTTTTTGGTTTTAGTCTGTTCTAATTGTGTTTTTTAATATTATGACTATGTATTCTACTACTCATGATGGAATTATGCAAACAAAATTCTAACTTCTGTGCCAAAAGGTCTGAATTATGCAAAATTCTGCATGCTTTGTTTGTCAGAATGACAAAGCATTGTCTGATACTTAATTTAAAATTTAGTACAGAAAAAAAAATCACAAAAAAGTGCAAAATGTTGAATTACTATGTGCAGAATTTCAGCAGGAATATTCTATGATATTGTTTGATCATGTTTTGTTGTATTTTAATTTGTCAGATGTCCATTTTGTTGTATGTTGTAGGTTTTTTTTATGTTTCATAGTTTAAAGTTATAAATTGCTCAGTTATATACTGTAGATCAAAAGGCAGTATAGTAAAGAAAGTTATGTATGTTTGTAAATGGTGGGAAATGGTAGATTTTAGCAATGGGAGGAATAGATTGCAAGAGGACTTTTATTTTTTAGATATCTCAGATGGAGATAACAATAGGAAGCTGTGGAAAATGAATTAAGCACAAGTTATGTTGCATAACTATATTTTCAAGGTTCTCTAATTTTGTATGCAGAAATTGAGAAATTGTTCTTAACCAAGGTACTGTTTGCTGCCTGCTGTTTAGACTCCAAAATGTAATTTTCGCTTTACAGTTGAATGGAGTGGAGAGTAGCCTAGTGTTTAGAGAGGCAGCCTGAAAACCAGGTTCAAATTCTGCTTCTCCTACTAACAGTCCTTGTGATATAGGGCTAGTCACTTCATCCTCCATTGCCTGAGGTACAACTTAGACTGTAAACCCACTTCATGTCAGGAGTACCAGGTAACTTGCAATGGTACTGTACTCTGCACAGTATGGATCCTACTTCTTGATCCTTTGGAAGGAGATCCCCACCCGGAGGAAACCTATTGGATCAGCACCAGCATTTATAAGGAAACCAGTCCATCACACCCTTGCAGATTTACCAAATCATCTGATTGGCCTGATCTGTTCTTGGCTTGTACCCAGCTCCACTCCACTGCCTTGTGACGTGTTTTTACTGTTCCATGCCCAGTTCTTCTTCCATGCCTGAACTGCTCCACTCTGCCCTGGATGCCAACCTGACGCTTAGACAGAGAAAGAACTTCTGTACATGATTGTAATTAACCTTGAGTTGAATCTGGATATGGTGAGTAATTAAATTTAAAATCCAAATCCAATACCTGTTGAAATGTCTCAGTTTTTAATTCTCTCTCCCTGAACCTGAGGTGATTTTATAATTAGCTGCATGGGGAGAGAGTTCAAGTAGGTGCTCATTTGTAGCCTATTATCTCCAGGAACAAGCAGGAAGTCAGTCTTCACATATGGGTGACTTCGGCACCGACGGAGCCCGGCACGGAAACACTCCCCAGCATCCAATAGGAATGCTTTTGGGAGCGTCGTTCTACGTATGCGTGGCTGCCTTCCCGCCTTCACTCCTGGTCTCCTCAGTTGTCGTTTTTCCGCAGAGTCATCAGGACCTTGTCCCTGTCAGCCACATCAAGAGACTTCAAAATTCCTTCAGCTGAAGTACTTGGGTTACCTTCCCATTGACCAGCTTGACTCCTCGTCGATTCCAGTTCCCGTTTTGCTTTTGCTTTTTCTTTTAGATATTTTTTAGCTTATTTTCAATTTTTTCTCACAAAACTTACATTCCTTATCGTTCCTCCAGTTTAGTCCTCCACCTCTGGGTTGTGTACCTCCTCCTGCAGCTTGGAGACTGGGCATGTCAAAGTCGTGACATCACTGGATGTAGCCTGCTGGTATCTCCCATAAGCCCCAGTGTGTCCAGTCTCCATGCAGCAGGAGGACGTAGTGAGCCTAGGTGCTGGGCTCACTAGAGGAACAGATAAGGAGCAGTGTAGTTAGTTTTAGATATCTTTAAATTCCCTTTCAAATTCTTTTTGGTTCCCTTGATCTAATTTGATTTGGTTTCCCTGGGGGTGCTATCACTTAAAAAAAAAAAAAAAAAAGAGCTTCTTTCTCTCTTGTTCTCTTTAGTACTTGGCAGTGCAGCGGCCAAAGCGTATCTCTCTCCCTGGAAGGTCTAGGGGAGAGCTCTGTCGACCGCGGACCCGATTCCTCCCCTTCTGATCTGCCGCGATGCTGCTGAAAGGCACATCGGGGAGTGCGGTGTCGGTCTGTGAACCAGCCCTCGCTGCGAATGTCACTCACAGCACGGCTGGGCGACGTCACGGCTAGCAGGGCTCTCCTCAGAAGGTAGGCTTGTTAAGGGGAGCGCAGAAGAGCCGCAGAATTGAGCGGCAGGGCGTCGGAGCTGTCAGTGTTTGCGAGGCAGGTTTTGGCACCAAAAAGGGAGCGAGTGAGGATCGCGGCCATTTTACTTTCCTAGGGCCCGTGCAGCCGCGTGGCACTCCTCGTGAGACAGCCCGCGTTGTGCAGAAAGCTGCGCAGCACGGCTCTGATTCCGGGCACCCTCCAGGGCCCCGGGCCTGGCTGTTTCTGGTGCAGTACTATAGGGCTCAGCTAAGTTTGGTTTTATTTGTTGTTTTTCAAGGTGTGAAAAAAAATATATAGGAAAAAGCAGTGGCAATTTCTTTTGTTTTGAATCTGTCAGGTAATCTGCTGGGGGTCAGAGCTCATGTCCTCTCGCCATCAGTGTGTTGTCTGCGGAACTCGCAGAGGCACGATCGTGGACACCAATATCTGCTGGAGCTGCGTGCTAGTTTCTGCAAGCGTGGAACAGCAAATTTATTTATTTATTTAGACAGATTTGTATACCACCTTATCCTACAATCAAAGTGGTTACATGATGTCACAATTAGAGTTAAATTTAATATGTGGATACTATACAACATACAAATGGAGTGCAAGGAGGCCCAGGATTCCCTCGGGGCATTGTCAGGGGGCGAAGGAGAACAATTGCTAGGTGTTCCATTGGTCCCATGCCCAGACGCCTCAGGGGGGGCCCGCCAGCGTGCCACCAGTGATGCCAACGGGGTCGTCTCTCGGAGATTTTTGCCCAGACTTCGTCCTTATCATGCATCAGGCCTTCTGTTTGCGGCGGAAAGGGAAGGTGCCGGAGCCATTGCCAATCGCTTTGGCACAGCCACAGTCACAGCTGGAGGAGGGCCACAGTGGTTTGCCTAGACCCGCAAAAAGGGCTCGACCTTCTGAGCCTGCAACTTCTGATTTGGAGTAGCAGGAGCCGGATGAAACTGAGTTTGAGGAGTCTGGTAGGGAAGAGCTGGAAGAAGGAGAAATACCAGAGCGGGAGGACCAGGCGAAAATTATACGAATCTTTCGTAAGGATGAACTAGTGCCTCTCATTACGGAATCCCTACAAGCGCTTAACCTCGCTACGGCTCAGCCGGCAGAAGATGAGGAGCTCGAAGATCCGCTTATTCAGTCGGTGAGACAATCTCAGGTGGTGTTCCCTGTTCACCGAGTGGTCGATCAAATGATTCAAGAGGAATGGGATCAGCCTGAGATAGGCCTTCAGGGGACCAGAATAATGAACAGACTTTACCCCTTAGCAGACAAGGATAAAGAGAAGTTCCGTTCCCCTCGCATAGATGCAGCAGTGTTGGCATTTACGAAAAAGACAACTATCCCTGTGGAAGGTAGCGCGGCACTGAAGGATGCGCAAGATAGGAAGGTGGATGGTTTGTTGAAACAATCTTTCGAGGCTAAATGCATTGTCCTTACAAGCTTCCATTTGCGGGGCCTGGGTGGCAAGAGCATGCCTCTGGTGGTCTCAACATTTAAGACAGGCTGGCCAGCTTGGCCAGGACAATTTGATGGAGGTGACACGCCTCGAGTCGGGGTCAGCGTACATGGCAGATGTTCACTATGATTTGATCAGGGCACTGGCAAATAGTATGGCTTCGTTGGTCGCCGCACGGCCGTCTCTGTGGCTATGAAATTGGGCAGCTGACAGCTCGTCTTAGTCACGCCTCAGTAAGCTCCCGTTCAAAGGCAAGCTGTTGTTTGCGGAAGATTTAGACAAGTTGGTGAAAGACTTGGGGGAGTCCAAAGGAGGTAGGCTTCCAGAGGACAAGCCTAAACAAGGGAAGTCTGATCCGGCACTGAGGGGCCAGTCCAGAGATTTCTGGAGATTTCGTTCTTCTCGTTTAGGAGGCTTCCAGAGAGGAAGGTACACTTCGAGGGCCCAGGAGTTTTGTGGCTTTCGTGGAGCTGGCAGGAGCTTCGCAGCAAACTCCGCAGGGGCACGTTGAAAGCAACAATGAAGCGAGGCGGGTCCAGGCAGGAAGTCCTCCGATAAGAGGGCAGCTTTGGGAGTTTGTTTCTGCCTGGACCCAAATAACACCCGACCAATGGATGCTGGAGATATTCGAGAAGGATATGCCCTAGAATTGGCATGCCCAGTCCTAGATTCATTTGTGCTTTCGCCCTGCAAGGGGCGGCAGAAAACCCTAGCAATTCGTCAAACTCTGGATCGGCTTTTGCATTTGGGTGCAGTAACGCCAGTTCCACAAGGGGACTACGGTATAGGCTGGTACTCTATCTATTTCGTGGTGCCAAAGAAGGACGGGGCCCTTAGGCCTATTCTCGATCTCAAGGGGGTAAATCGCTGTCTTCGAGTTCCGCATTTCCGGATGGAAACCTTGCGGTCCGTCATTGTGGTGGTTCGCAAAGGGAGTTCTTGACGTCTCTCGATTTCACGGAGGCGTATCTGCACATTCCCTTTAGAGCAGGTCCTCAAAAGTTTTTAAGGTTCTCCTTCCCTTGGGGCCTTACCAGTTTCAAGCATTGCCTTTCGGCCTGGCGACGACTCTGCGCACCTTTACCAAGGTCATGGTGGTGGTGGCGGCAGCGTTGCGGAAGGAAGGTGTCTTGGTACACCCTTATCTCGATGACTGGTTGATTCAAGCGAAGTCCGAGGTCGAGAGTCGGCAGGTTACGGACAAAGTAGTGCGATTCCTACAGGAGCTCGGCTGAGTGGTCAATCCGGTCAAGAGTCGGTTGGTGCCGACACAGGATCTCGATTACCTAGGAGTACGATTCGACACCCGGAAGGGGGCTGTGTTTTTGCCGAAGCGACGAGCTCGAGCTCTTCGTCAGCTTGTATGAAAGTTTCTATCCACCCTGGCGCCATTGGCCTGGAATTACCTGCGACTGCTGGGTATGATGGCGGCGACCCTGGAGGTGGTCCCTTGGGCCAGGTTTCACATGCGGCCATTGCAAAGGGCAGTACTGCGCCGATGGTCTCACCAGAACGATTCAGTGAACAAGCACCTTCCTTGTCCATTCCAGGTCAGGAAGTCCCTGCAATGGTGGCTGGTCCCGAAGCATCTGGAAGCGGGACTACCCTTGGAACAGCTGCAGTGCCTCCCAGTAGTGACAGACGCAAGTTAACAGGGTGGGGAGCTCAGTGCAGGACTCTTTTTGCACAAGGCACTTGGTCAGAGCAGGAGAGCCAATGGTCGATCAACCATCTCGAGCTTCAGGCTTTCGAGACCGCGGTAAAGGACCAAGCGATTCGGGTGCTTTCAGACAATTCTGCGACGGTGGCTTACATCAACCGGCAAGGCGGAATGGGAAGTGTGGCCATGGAAGAGGAAGCAGGAGAATTGTTTGCTTTGGTAGAACCATGACTGCTAGCAATATCGGCAGCGCACTTTGCAGGACGGGACAACGTAGCAGCGGACTTTCTCAGCAGGGTCCGGGTGGATGCCGGAGAATGGGAGCTTCATCCGGAGGTGTTTGCACAAATAGTCCGCAGATGGGGTCCACCGTTTATGGACCTCATGGCAACCTTGCAGTTGGCAAAGACAAGTCGCTTTTACAGCAGACGTCGAGAAAGGATGTCAGAGGGGATAGATGCCCTGATTCAACTGTGGTCAGAGTCGGGTCTCCTCTACTTGTTTCCTCCGTGGGCGCTCATAGGTCAAGTAGTTCAGCGCATCGAGGCTCATCGGGGAAGGGTTCTATTAGTGGCCCCGGATTGGCCGAGGCGACCATGGAAGGAAAGGACCATGCTCGAAGGAAAGCCGTGGAAGTTGCCAATGCGGAACGACCTGCTACTGCAGGGTCCTCTTCGAATGCCTCAGGTGGTTCGGTTCTTGCTTATGGTTTGGCCATTGAAAGGGCGAGGTTAAGAAAGAAAGGCTACTCCGGGGCAGTTATTGGGACACTGCTACGGGCCAGGAAGGAGTCCACATCTCTGGCTTATGTCCGTATATGGCGTATCTTTGAGGACTGGTTTTCACGGCGACAGGTTCGGGCAGCGACGGTTTCAGTGCCTGTAGTATTGAGTTTTCTGCAAGATGGATTTGAGAAGGGTCTGGAAGCCAGCTCCTTACGAGTGCAGCTCCACATGGGGGCTCCGTCGGCGCTGACGTCACCCATATGTGAGGACTGATTCCTGCTGCTCCTGGAGAATACCTGTTACAGGTGAGTAACTTCTCTTTACCACCTATGGTGTTACTGTCCTGTTCAGCAGTCATCAGCACTGAGCTTAACAATGCAAAGTAATTATCTTAAATCTTACAGTTCAGAAAACAGGTATTCAAATGACACGAAACTGATACTTTTTCATAAAAAGGTTAGTGGATATCTGGAATGCAAACACTCCCCTTTTACTTTTCACTTTTAAATTAAAACCTTATACATAATATCTGAGACTGGTATCAAACTGATCTGAAAACAATGAAGTTATTTTAAAGCAAATTACTTAGTTACAGCCAACCTTGATGTTATTTTAAACACAGATAGCAAAGTAAACAGTATGTCTCTTTTCTGACCTTCAAGGCAACTGTAAATTACCATGCAGCTGAACAAGAGACAGAGGAGTCGTAAACAATAAGAGTTAAAATAAAACGTTGCTTGAGAATGTTAAATCCTAAATAAACATAGTTACAGCTCTTTTTGTTTCTGTAATTAACGAACAATAATTATGTCCTCTATGAGGTGCTTGCCACAATATATAAAATCTCTTTTTAACTTTTAATTTTTGCTCAATAGCATATGCAGTCAGAAAACAAATATATATATCTACCAGAGATAAAATTCAAGCACGATTACCTTCTTATTCACTCAGGATTTAAATCTTTTCCAAGGTACAATCTGGTAACTACTGGCTCAGAATGCCCCATTGTCCTGTCAGGGCTCTTAACCTCTACTTTGAAGGTCAAAGGAAAAACGGAAGCAGTTTCCTTAATTTTCTATCTTTTTTGTTTGTTTCGTTCAGCTGTAGTAAAGAACTCAAGTCAGTTCAGTTCTAGGGACCATGAAATCTAATTGAGAAAGCATTATTTGTGCGAGTGTTATACAGGGCTAAACCAGGCACTCCCAGAATGGAAACAGCTGCACTGGTATATTCTGCTTTAGAAAGCAAAGTAACTTTTGAATCACAATCTGCAGTTATCATAGCTGTTATTGTTCTTCTATTTCTAATTTCCTGGAATATATATATGTGATATTACCACAAGACAATAACCATCCTATTGGCAGTTTAACAGTTCTACTATAACTAGCTTGTAATATTGTTTTAATTACTTAATTCACTTGTTTGAATGTAGTTGTATCATTCACTTTCTTCCTTTAAGTAAACAAACTTGCTTGACTTAAGAACATAAGAACATAAGATATGCCATACTGGGTCAGACCAAGGTCCATCAAGCCCAGTATTCTGTTTCCAACAGTGGCCAATCTAGGTCATATGTACCTAGCAGTTTCCCCAAGGGACACAGGTTCCACAATGCTTGTATTGGTTCAAGCATTGATATCCTAGGTCCCTTCTTAATAATGGTTTATGGACCTTTCCTCCAGGAACTTGTCAAAACCTTTTTTAAACCCAGCTACACTAACAGCCTTTATTGCATCCTCCGGTAACAAATTCCAGAGTTTGATTACACGTTGAGTGAAAAAATATTTTCTTTTATTAGTCTTAAATAGTTTACCCTGTAGCTTCATTGCATGTCCCCTAGTCTTTCTATATTCTGATAAGGTAAACAATCGATCTACGTTTACCCGTTCCACTCCGTTCATTAATTTATAGACTTCTATCATATCCCCCCTCAGCCGTCTCTTTTCCAGGTTAGAGAGACCTAACCTTTTTAGCCTTTCTTCATAGGAGTATCCTTCCATCCCCTTTACCATTTTGGTGGCTCTTCTCTGAACCTTTTCTAAAATCGCTATATCCTTTTTAAGATATGGCGACCAGAATTGCACACAATATTCAAGGTGCGGTCTCACCATGGAACGATATAGAGGCATTATAATATCTTTTGTTTTATTTTCCATTCCTTTCCTTATCATACCTAGCATTCTATTTGCTCTCTTGGCCGCCGCTGCACACTGGGCCGAGGGTTTTAACATGGTATCCACAATGACGCCTAAATCTTTTTCCTGGGAGGTAGTTCCTAATGTGGAACCTTGCATCGTGTACCATAGTTTGGGTGGTTCTTCCCTAGGTGCATAACCTTGCACTTGTCCACATTAAATTTCATCTGCCACTTTGATGCCCAGTCTTCCAATTTATCAAGATCCTCTTGCAATTTTCCACAATCCTCTTGGGTTTTAACAACTTTAAATAGTTTTGTGTCATCTGCAAATTTGATAACCTCACTCGTTATTCCACTTTCCAGGTCATTTATGAATATGTCAAAAAGCAGCGGACCCAGTACAGATCCCTGGGATACACCACTATTCACCTTTCTCCATTGGGAAAATTGGCCATTTAGCCCTACCCTCTGCTTTCTATCTTTTAACCAGTTCCTGATCCACAATAGTACACTGCCTCCTATCCCATGACTCTTTAGTTTTGCCAAAAGTCTCTCATGAGGGACCTTGTCAAAGGCTTTCTTTGACAAGCAATTCAGTTTTGTTTTGTTTTGTTTTTCCAGTTAAGTTACTAACTTCTGTCCTTCCTTTAAACACTTAATTTTTCTTAACCTTTGTCACATCACACAAATCCACACAGTTTATCAAATATTGAAATACATCAAAGCATGGAAGATCTTCCCATTCATTCACAACAATTATAACTAAAAATACATTACACATAGAATGGAATCAGGTCCCTAATTTTTGCTAAAATGGGCGGGTCGAATGATCCTCCCGCTGGCCAGGCCAGAGTAGGATCCTTTTTCGCCCATTTCTCCCATTTTTTAGAACAATCTTTTATTGAGGATTCCAACAGGGGGTTTTGTTTAATGAGGCAATCTATGGGGTTAGGGCCGGACTCAGCCCCTTTCTTATTATCTACCCCCTCATTGGATTTTTTTCTTAAACATTCTTCTTAACTGTCCCTCTTCCTATAATCTGTAAACCTGGTGTTTTCACTGTTTGGGGACACTTTAATTACAGGGATGATCCTGTTAATAATTTTGCCTTTTACCGATGTAAAATTGAACCTCTTTATCTGCAGAGGGGCTGGTAACTTCGCTTTTTACAGAACCTCTTTATCTACAGAGGGACGAAGGTACAAAATCCAAGACTCATACAGACACGCTGCCCTTACGCTTCGTCCATCTCCAGCCGCCCCCCTCGCGGGAGTACGGAACCGCGGATTGGGACTCCACACTCACTTCATACATAATTGTGCGTCTCACGCATGCACAGTCAATCCTGAAGATATGAAAACCTAATGTCTGGACAAAATTTCCTTTCCCTAATATTACAACTAGGTACAAAAACACTCTAATATTTTCTACATAACAGAACATTAATTACATAAAATACATATGCATATGTATGAATTCTCTACTCACCCACTAGTTGAACCGGGTAAGTCTTCTGTCCTTGATGGGCAGACAGGAAACGCAATACTCACCACTGGAGTCTTCCTAGGGTATCCAAATCTCTCGTTCCTCGTAGAACGGTATCCTTTTCTCTCATCCTCACTAGGACGGTATCTTCATCCCCTGGACTGGCAGGAGGTATCTCTCGTCCCCTTTTGGAATGGTATCCTCATCCCTTGTTTTCCTTTTATGACCGGAGGTATCCTTACTCTCTGACAAAAATGCAGTCAGAGGAAACGCTGGGCAATTTAGAAAATTTAGAAGTTTAAAACTCAGGGTCCTTGTTCGGGCACCAATTGTAGGCTGAACCCACCTACAAAGTATTCCCCAAATATCACCAATGAATGGCTCAGACAACAGCTGCTTGGCTACAAAAACTCTTTATTTGGCATAGCAAAATAATTGTAAATGCAGATAGCAAATGTCTGTCTGAGAGATGGCGGGCAACGTTCCTTCTATAAGCAGAGAAGAAAAGCTGCCCCTGATGCTCTATAGTTGCCTTCTTATATACCTTTCTATCACAAAGTTCCAGAATGTTCTGCATATTCTTGCAAGTCTCTTTCCCCGGGACCCACCCATGTTTATCAGTTTTCACAGCTTGTGTTTCAAGGTCTGCTTATCTGTGCTGCTGACCGCAACCCTCTGCCCCTTCCTGTGTTCTGTACGTGTTATTCCATCTCCTGGCACTGCTTGTAATCTTCAGGGCTCAGAGTATTTGTGCTCATTGTTTCTAGCTTGGCCTGTATTTTCTTGCCTGGGCCCAAACGCTGCACATTCCTGTCCAAAGTGTGGTTCTCTGGACTCTTTCATAGTAGGCCACATATACTCTCTCTTGTAGCCCACATGCTTTTTCTTCTGTGCCAGCCATATGTTGCTTGTGTACATTTCAAACAGGCAAGGGTGCAGTCATATAAAGCAGACCTGAGCCAATTATCCCTTCAATTCATAAATAACAAGGAAAAGGGAATACCGAGTGAGGTTATCAAATTTGCAGATGAGACAAAACTATTTAAAGTTAAAACCCATGAGGATTGTGCAAAATTGCAAGAGGATCTTGTTAAATTGGAAGACTGGGCATCAAAATGGCAGATGAAATTTAATGTGGACAAGTGCAAAGTTATGCATCTAGGGAAGAACAACCCAAACTATGGTTACAAGATGCAAGGTTCCACATTAGGAACCACCACCCAGGAAAAAGATTTAGGCGTCATTGTGGACAACATGTTAAAACCCTCCGCCCAGTGTGCAGCGGCGGCCAAGAGAGCAAATAGAATGCTAGGTATCATAAGGAAAGTAATGGAAAATAAAACAAAAGATATTATAATGCCTCTGTATCGTTCCATGGTGAGACCGCACCTTAAATATTGCGTGCAATTCTGGTCGCCGTATCTTAAAAAGGATATAGTGTTATTAAATCAGGGGCATGCGATGGATGTCATCTACCTGGATTTCAGCAAAGCCTTTGATACTGTTCCTGATAGGAGGCTTGTCAACAAACTCAGTAGCTTGGGGATGGGTCCCTAGATGGTGAACTGGATTAGAAATTGGTTGACTGTCTGGGGGCGTTTCAAGATGGCGGCAGCACTCTTTGCTGTGTGAGCACGTTTGTTTTCTATGGGGAAAAAACAGAAAGGCAAATCAGGGCTGGAGCTCTCCCAGCCCTCAGCTGCCTCGACGCCGGTTTCCGCAGTAGTTGGTCCCTTGGACTCTTACCTTTTACGTGCTGCACAGGGTCCAGACGCGCTTGGTGGAGTGAGCCGGCTAGCGGTTTCATCGGAGCTGGATAGCTCGGCGGCCGCTTCGGCAGAGTCGTCCTCCCCACTATTGAGTCCGGCGCCGAAGGTTCCTCGTGGTCACACGTTGCCGGAGGGCTTCCTGAGGGTCTCCTCCTCTGCAGGGTCGGAGAAAGGCGATACCTTGATTGGGCCAGGAAAAGGTGGACTCGAGAAGCCGTGTAGTGGAGCTGTGGTTGAGCTCCCTTGTGTTCCATCTTCGGCGTCCGAAGGAGGAGTGTCTACGGTGCAGACTTCTTTTCCTGCACGGCGAGGTGAGTCGATGGTACTGATGGAGGAAGTCCCTGCGTTGGAATTTTCCCTGCAGCGTCCGGTGAACTTTAGAGTCTATTTGGAACGCTATTGCTTCATTAGGTGAAGCTCTGTTTCCTCAAATTTCTTCTTTGTCTACTAAAGTCAATACAACGATGAGAACTTTAACAGAATTGAAGCAGACAGTCTCTGGATTGGCAGCTGAGGAGGAGGATACACGGAGTAGATTATCTATCGTGGAAGAACAATCTGAGTCTTTTAAAAAGTACTCTTTATCTGTACCTATGAGGTTGGAACAACTGGAAAATTTTTCTCGTCTTAACAATTTGAGAATTGTTAATTTTCCTAGGTCATTTTCTACAAGCGCTAAGGATATGTTTAAAGAGTATTTATTAGATGTATTGGGAGTTTCTGCTGAGCTAATGCCACCTATGGTAAAAATTTATTATCTGCCTACAGGGAAGCGTGCCTCTTCTAGTAGAGATCTGTAGGGGGGATTAGAGAGAGCTGATGTTTTAGATGTTACTGGCATGCTGGAAACCTCTGGTACTGACTCTTTGGTGTCTTCCACTTTACTTGTAACCTTTGCCCTCCTTTCGGATAGAGAGTGGTTATTAAAGCTCTTTTTCCGTAAAAGAAAGGCTCTTTTTCGAGGCTTTGCTGTTCGCATATATCCAGATTTATCAAGGGAAACACAGAAACGCCGTAGGGAGTTTCTTTTGTTACGGCCAGGGATTATACAGCTGGGGGCACTCTTTTTTTCTTAAGCACCCTTGTAAGTGCTTGGTGAAATATCAGGCGGTTTCTTATGTTTTCTTTGAGCCCTCCCAGCTATTAGCCTTTATCAGTGCCAAGCGACAAGAACCACCTACTGTCCCCTCCTAATGAGCTTATGTTTGAAATGTCTGACCTTGATTAGCTGCTTAGTTTCTTGCATATTGTTAGTAGGTTTTGATATGAAAGGTCCCCTGGTGTTGTGGAATTGGGTAGTTGGATACATTGTTTGTTTTTGCTTCATTCTACATTTCTCTGATTTATTTTTTTCTATATTTATCCTCCAATTTCTCCAAGAGAGTGTATTTTTAACTTTCTTGATTTATTTGTAAAAATTTTCATAAATAAAAAATTAAAAAAAAAAAGAAATTGGTTGACTGACAGTCGACAGAAGGTGATGGTACATGGAGCTCACTCAGATGAAAGGAAGGTGATTAGCGGGGTGCCCCAGGGTTCGTTCCTGGGCCCGGCCCTGTTCAATGTATTTGTGAGGGATATTGCTGAAGGACTGAATGGAAAAGTCTGTCTTTTTGCAGATGACACAAAAATTTGCAACGGAGTGGACTCCCCCGAGGGAGTGGATAACATGAGGAAAGATCTTCAAAAGCTGGGAGAATGGTCTAATGCTTGGCAATTACGATTTAATGCGAAAAAGTGCAGTGTCATGCACTTAGGTAGCAGAAATCCAAGGGAAATGTACGCAGTAGGGGGCGAGACGGTGTGCATGGTTCAGGAGAAAGACATGTGTGATTATCTCTGATGATCTCAAGGTGGCAAAACAGTGCGACAAGGCGGTGCCAAAGCCAGGAGGATGTTGAGCTGCATACAAAGAGATATTACCAGCAGAAAGGAAGAGGTACTTATGCCACTGTATAAGTCACTGGCGAGGCCTCACTTGGAATACTGTGTTCAGTTTTGGAGACCGTATCGTGCAAAAGATGTAAAAAGACTGGAAACTGTTCAGAGGAAGGCGACCAAAATCATTTGGAGCCTGCGTAAGAAACCCTATGAGAAGAGACTTGAAGACCTAAATATGTACACTTTGGAGGAGAGGAGGGATAGGGGAGATATGATTCAGACCTTTAAATACTTAAAGAGGAACGATGAACAAACAAACCTCTTCCAAAGACGGGGAAGCTGCAAAACTAGAGGGCATAACATGAAGCTGCAAGGTGGAAAATTGAAAGGCAATGTCAGGAAATATTTTTTCACTGAAAGGGTGGTGGATGCTTGGAATGCGCTCCCGATGGAAGTGGTGGGGGCAAACACGGTGACGGAATTCAAAACAGCATGGGACAAGCACTGCGGATCCCTTTATAGCAGCAGGATAAAAACAAAATAAACGGAACCATCTAACTTCTCAACAAATAGGGGTTTCCTACATGGAGTGGTAGGTCCACCCCTAAACAAAGACATGGGGAGGGGTGGCCTGCACGGAGCGACGGGTGCACGTACTCTTGCTGTATATTTGCAGGGCAGACTGGATGGACCATGCTGGTCTTTATCTGCCGTCATTTACTATGTAGTGCGATGCTTCCGCTTGGGCCCAAGAGCTTACAAGCAGGAAACAGCCTTATGTTGTCCACTTTTGAATAAAGCTTCCCTTGTTGTCACCAGAGGTATTCTGGGACTTGTAGTTAGTTTATTCTTCAAAGACAAATTGTAGTTGTGAGTCGGTGGTTCAAGGCAGCAAGAAAATTTATTTTGTGGGGATTTCCAGGGCATTTAAGCTCAATACACAAACAAGGCAAAAAGGATGCTTCTCCAACATAAAGGATAAATCAGGTAACAGAGAATGACTTAACAAAAACCTCTTTTCACTGTTCAGCTGTTCTTATTCCCACAAGCTTACACCGAGGACTGCCTCGTGTGGTCATTCAACAGAAATACAGATAAACTTGCAACAGCTGTGATTTTTCTTTTCTCAAAGCAAACTTCTTCTAAGCACTGCTTCTTAGCTTCAGAAGGCAATTAAGCTTAGTAAAACACAGTATTAGCTTTCCTTAATTCTAAGCAGATACTGCACTTATTCTCTATATCGTTTCACAGTCTCTCAGCTCAGTTCAATAGTGCAGACTCTTCTTTTAAACACAATGAGCAATACATTAGTAAAGGTTCACACTCAGAGCTTGGCAAACAGGAATCTATTTGCATTCCTTCTATGGCATCAGGATATATGGTATCTCTATCAAAGTTACAAACTCTCCCAGACTTTCTCTCCTTTAGAAATCCCTGGAACTGATTCCACAGCAATTCAGCTTGTAAAGTCACAGTTGTATTAGGGGAGTGAACTTTTCCCTCAACAAACAACTCTCTCAGTGCTTCTAGCTTTGAAGGCTCAGCTGTTCTGCTTTTATCAGGGCTATGACTTTTCCCATATGTAAAACTTTCCACCCACCTCTTAGCAGTAGACGGTGAGGGCTCTGCTTCCTGGACCTTAGCAATAGCGAACTGTTTCTCTGTGGATTTCTCAGCTCTGAAACTGCTGGCTTCACCTTGGGAATGGTTCCTCAGACAAGCGCTGATTTCTTTCTTCCTGGGATCCTCCAGGCTCTGAAATTCAGCCTCCTTATGTCCTTCTCCAGGCCCTCTTAGGTAGCTGCTTTCCTGGGAGTTTTCTTCTTTCTTTCTCCTCCAGCTTGTAAATGGGGCGCTGGTCGTGAAGGGCCACAGTCTTAGCAAAGGCAAAGTATTATTATGACTTGCAAAGGATTGTGGGGAATGTAGTTCACTTATACCAGAATCAGCCGTTCACAAAATAATGAGTTGTGATGCTCGAGTGTAAGCAAAGAAAAACAGATTTTATTCATGGGGTTAATTCTCCCACACAGATTTACTTGGTAACACAAAAGGACACTTGCTTCAAGTATTGTACTCAGGAGAAACAAAACATATTATAAGGTAACTGAACTTCTTAAGCAATAAATCAATAAAGACCTTGATGGGAAACAGAAAAGGTCTTTTTGATGGCTCCTGCTAATGACATTCTTAGCAGTGCTTCAAAAGGCAAAAACAAAACCCAAAAGTAACAAAAAAACTGTTCTTTATCAAGGATAACTTTCTTCTATTCACACACACACAAAAAAATAGAAGTTTCCTTCCAGAGCTCACGTAGACTTGTGCCTGGCTCAATCACCAATTAGCCAGCTGCAAACCCCTTTGCTGGTTCACTCTCTCTACGTGGCTCAATCCTACCCTAAAGCTTTCTTGCAGAGACTTTTCTGGGTAGATAAAAGAACAAGTTACAGTTCCTTTTGGTGGTTGTTGTATTAGTGAGAAAGTACTTTAAAACAGCAGCCTAGACAGAGAGCAATCCATGTATTCATTCTGATCATTTGATATATCTCCTTCTTCCTCAAATATCATGGAATCAATATCAGGGTCTGGCTCAGAGGAATTCTTTAATTGATCATTCTCAGGATAATATTTGTTTCCCTGCTGTCTTCCTGGAGAAGAGCTAGGGCATAGATCAAAGTTCATACCTGAGCTTCCTTGGCTGTTAGGTTTCCTCTCCTGATATCCTGGCCAGTAAGTAGTCCAGCTTTTATGTCCAGCCTTCCAATCAAGATCCCTGGACACTGGGTCTCTCTTCACATACCTTCTTGCACTGGTCTTAGGGCCCCTTCCAAATGCAGCCGTCTCCTTCAAAGGTGCCGTTTGGGAGTTCCTGGCTCTATAACCCCACTCCTCTGGCTTCCTCCAGTCCAATGGAGTATGCTTGCCTCTGGAATCACTCCTAACACACGTACTGCTGTGGGCTCCTTCTTTAGACCTCCAAGATGTCTTTCTCTTCTTCCTTCCACGTTGCTTCTGCTGTTGTAGTCCTCTCTCCTCTTTCTGTCTGCTCTCACCGTTCTCTCTGTTCCCACTGTTCTGGTTCTGTGTGGAATATCCTTTACTTTTAACTTGCTTAGAGGGACACTCCACCCTAGCACAGCCCAGGTGTGCTGAATCAAGCCCTGCCCTTGGAGATGAGTGATTGGGGATTACCTTATAGCTCTCCTGATTGAACACACGTTTCCCCACTTCAGCCCTTCTAGAGGCTGTTTGAAACCTGGTGCATTCTGGGACTGGTAGTCTTTTATGAAAACATTCTGTTTTATTATTTCTACCAGCAAAGACAGGTTGCTTGTTCAAAGCCAATTCACCTCTTTTATAGCTCCCTCCTGAACTATGATAAGCTTCCTTATCACAAGCTATGCTCAGCCTTGCTCTCTCTGTTGTCCTTTGCCTTCCTCCTTCCTTCCTTGTTCTGCTCTGCTCGTGGTTTTAAGAACCGTTGGCTGCTAGGCACTCCCTGTTCCCTGCACCTGTGTGACCAATCATCAGGCAAGTTTGTCTCCACCCCTGAGCTAGGGCGTGGCCTGACTTTAGCAGGGAGCTGTTTTTTTTTCTGATCTGGCTTGCAAGTCTTATGCACAAGTGAACTGTCATTCATTTCAAAGGGGAAACTAGGATTTTCTTCCACTTCCCTTTCTTCCTGGGAGCTTTCATCACTACAGTAGAATAGGTTCCGAGAAGAGCCACCAAAATGGTAAAGGGGATGGATGGATACCCCTGTGAAGAAAGGCTAAAAAGGTTAGGGCTCTTTAACCTGGAAAAGAGACGGCTGAGGGGAGATATGATAGAAGTCTATAAATGAATGAATGGAGTGGAACGGGTAAACGTAGATCGATTGTTTACGTTATCAGAATATAGAAAGACTAGGGGACATGCAATGAAGCTACAGGGTCAACTATTTAAGACAAATAAGAGAAAATATTTTTTCACTCAACGTGTAATCAAACTCTGGAATTTGTTACCGGAGGATGTAGTAAAGGCTGTTAGTGTAGCTGGGTTTAAAAAAGGTTTGGACAAGTTCCTGGAGGAAAGGTCCATAAACCATTATTAAAAAAGGGACCCAGGATATCAGTGCTTGACCCAATACAAGCATTGTGGAACCTGTGTCTTTTGGGGAAACTGCTAGGTACATATGACCTAGATTTGCCACTGTTGGAAACAGGTTACTGGGCTTGATGGACCTTGGTCTGACCCAGTATGGCATATCTTATGTTCTTATATTCTTCAGACAGAATACTTTCAGTTCAAGGTCTTTCCATTAACCCTTTCATCAGCTCCCAGAGTATTCATGAAATGCCTTGTAGTGGTAGCCACCCATCTCCACCAACAAGGTCATCTAGTCTTCCTATACCTTGATAATTGGCTTCTAGTGGCTCCTTTGGAAATTCTAGCTCTAGCACTCAGGAGCAACACAGTATATCTTTTCCAAAGCCTGGACTTCATTATAAGCTTTCATAAATTTTCCTTGTTTCCTACTTTTCATAGATCTACCTTTTATTTTATAGGCGCCATTCTGGATTCAATTCAGGCAAAAGCTTTTCTACTAGAGGATTGAAGACAGGCCCGCACTTCATATGTTCACAACATTCAAATTGTGCAGGTGGTTATAACCAGGTCTGTCTTAAAGATGTTGGGCCACATGATCGCAGCTGTCCATGTAGTGCCTTTTGCTTGATTGAAAATGAGGCATCTTTAATTGCCCTCAAGTTCCAATGGAACTAATATTCTCAACCTCTTTCCATTATGTTTCGACCCTGAGTTCAGATTTGAACTATGTTACAGCGGTGGACATGCAAAGAAAATCTTGCAGCGAGTGTTCTTTCTGTACCATTGCTAAACCATCTTGTCTTAACCAGAGATGCATCAAATGTAGGCTGGAGAGCTTAAATAGATGCACACCATACCCAGGAAACATGGTTGAAGTCTAAGGAGCTTTCCCACATCAACCACTTGGAGTACATCGACTCCAGGGCCCATCGGTTTTAATTCAGACAGCCAATATCTGTTTTATTTTAGCAAACAGAGGAATGGGATCCCTACATCTCTGTTGAGAAATGGCAAAGATTTGGGACTTAATCATAGCTAACTGCTTCCAAATTCAAGTTGCGTATATGACTGGTCTTCAAAACTGCATAGCCAACAAGTTCAGCAGACTCCTCCAGTCTCATGAGTGGTCTTTAGATACAGTAGCCTTGCAGACCATCTTTCCAGAGTGATGGCCCCTTAGTTCAACCTCTTCATTGGTAGCAAGAATGCAAAGCTACCTCTCTACATGCTTCATCCTCACATCTTTCTAGACCAGGGGTTCTCAACCCAGTCTTCAGGACATACCTAGCCAGTCAGGTTTTCAGGATAACCACAATGAATATGCATGAGAGAAATCTGCATACTATAAGACAGTGCATGCAAATCTCTCATAGGTATATTTATTGTAGTTGTCCTGAAAACCTGACTGGCTAGGTGTGTCCCAAGGATTGGGATGAAAATGCCTTGTCTAGATCCAGATGAATTGATTCACTGGATTTGGGTTCTTCTTTATGCATTACCACGCCTCCCTCCCCCAGTTCCTTTCATAGAAAAAAAACTTGCACAAATTTCAACAATGGACAAGCACCATGACTCTCATAGCGCCATATAGGCCTTTGCAGAACTGATTTCTTCATTTAGAAAGATTGTCAGGTCTATCATGCAAGCTCCAAAGATTTACAACATTAATCACACGACATGAGAGCCATCTCCTTCATCCCAATCCAAAGCCACTAGTCTTCACAGCATGAAAACTGTATAGTGTTTAGTTTCTACTCTAGGCCTACCAATATTTATCCAAGACATTACTAATAGCTGCAAGAAAGAAAGCCATCCACTAGACATAACTATGCCTTCAAGTAGAAAATGTCTTCCATCTGGTGCTCCCTGAACGACCCTTTGTTTCTGCCTATAACCACACTCCAGTACTTTTATCATCCTGGATGCCAGTGGCAAAGAGCAGAGCATGGAGACGTCCCCAGAGCCATTTTAGAAGCTGGTTCTGCGGACTTCATCGGGGTAAAGATGTCCAGCTCTAAATAGGGGTGTTGAATAGGTATGTCCGAGGCATTTCCAGAACTTGGACGTCCTCATTCAATTTCAGAAATGCCCAGGATGTCCCGAGCTGCTTCCAAGCTTATACCGGCTCAAGGCACATATAGGCATCGGAAGAGTGCTTGTTCTGTCAGACAGACTTCTGGAGGGTGTTGAGAAGGAGGTACACTCATGTCCCCTATATTGTCCATGCCGATAACTAACGCTGATGGGGAATGAGGGCTCATGGTATTGTTTTGCTACATTGTTGGACCTCCCCTTATGCTAACTTGCATGAGATGGACGTTCCTGGCCCACACTTTCATAAGGAAGACGTCTGTGGCCGCCGGCATGGATGTCCCCATCAGGGACGTCTATGTTACTAAAATTGGGTGGAGACATAGACGTCCCTGGCATATTTCTGCATATTCTGCCCTGGACGTCCCAGATTGCACTTGGACACCCTTTCTAAAATGCCACTGTATAACTGTGCTTTCTTGAGCTTTAATTACATTTTTTTTGTGAAATAGCCTTAGGTCTGGCCCCAGACTTGGCTCCAGATGTTGGTGCCCTAGGCAAGCTGTAAGCCTTATGCTTCTCCTGAATCTGTTGTTTAGCTTTGAATGCCTTATTCTATGCTACCCAACACAATCTCACTCTTGAAGCTGTCGCCTTAGGCGACTAATTTGCTTGGTGTTTAGGCTGGCCCTGAATAGTCTTGGTGAATGTTTTTTTGCACTTAATTTAACTGTGTGTTCATAGCTAATGAGCTGCTTTGCATAATTCAGCATCTCAATCACTTATTAGCATTGAATTTGCATGAAAATGCTCCAAAGAAAATATTTTCTTGTAAAATGGTCAATTAGCATACATTAATGCAATTTAATAAGGCTAACTGATTTTAAAGCACAAAGGGACCTTCTACTAAATTGTGTTAGGACTCTGGCATGGGAATTAGCAACTGTTAACACACAGCCTTGTTAACATTTTACAAGGTGGCTTGACGCTGAACACTCACTAATGCATTAAGGGGGTAATCCTATAAGGGACCGCATGGATTTGACATTAATAAATACAAGTATATATAGCTGCTGATAATCATAAATTTAAGCCTCAGTGACTTTCACTAGCTCTGGAGCTGGTGAAAATGACAGTATATATCTTACGCATGTTTGTATTCTATAAATTATACATGTATATGCATTCTCTGTCCATGTGAAAGTACACATGATGGGCTTCACACATGCATACTTACAGGATCATGACTGTGTAATTTATGTACATGACAAAAATATTGTGATTACATATGTAAACGGTGTGTACATTTCTGTGGCTCTTATAGAATTACCCTCCACATGTATAGTGTGGAATGGAGCGGGGAGTGGGCTTGGACCGTGCCTTGTAGTTAATACATGGCAACTTGTCATTGGAGCATTGTACATTGTTATTGGAGCAGATAACACAGGTCACTTAACGCCACCTCTGTAGGTGCATTTGTTTTATCTGTCATGTTCGTAATCAGCTGTGACTGTTTTTCCTCTGCGTTAACTGCATGGGTAGATGCTGGGCATGTTTCTAACATTTACCATGAAGGCTTTCCTGTTACCATTTAATTGCAAAACTTTGCTGTACTTTAATAAAAGGGCCCTGGAGATGCCTTTTTAAGTTTAACTGGTAACTTGAAATTCTGAAAATTACCAAATTCAGTATCTATTGTTTGAAAGTCAGTCCTGTGGATTGTTTACACAAAAGAGAATATCATCTGTGAATAGAGGTGAATTAGTAATAGCTGTGCCTATCTGGTCTTCCCTTATGTCAGCTCAACTGCCTAATTTACAGGCTAAGGGTTCTCATGCCAGAGAAAACAGGATGAGAAATATAGGGCCCCACTGCTGGGTTCAAATTTCATCTGATGTGTCACTACTTATCAAGATGGCATTTCTTGGGCCCACATACATGGTGGTAGGTTCCTTAAATGGGAGAATAAGAACAAAAGCAGCAAATACTTCTGATACCTCACGTCATGATTTGGAGTCCCTCCAGTAAGGCCATTTCAGGAAGATCAAGACTGGAAAGC
Organism: Ichthyophis bannanicus; assembly: GCA_033557465.1. Classification (NCBI taxonomy): domain Eukaryota; kingdom Metazoa; phylum Chordata; class Amphibia; order Gymnophiona; family Ichthyophiidae; genus Ichthyophis; species Ichthyophis bannanicus. The sequence continues at coordinate 1,356,444,250 of CM066031.1, forward strand.
ACTCAAGATCCATGCATGGGCTTTGTTTTCACTTGTTTACGCTCTTGAACTAGCATGCCCTTCATCCACCTAAACCTGAGCAAATAAAGTTGACCCATTGTGTGCGTGTGTATGTGGAGAATGCCATTTGGCTGTAATTTTCCTGTTACAAGCTGGTTCTGGTTGTATGCTGCTTGAGAACTGTATTCATCTGTGACCTGCATTGTATTCCTTATCAGGATAAGAGACCAATCAATGAGTTTATCTGTACCTTAGTTAATTTTATACACTCTTAGTCCAAGATGTTGAACATCCAGGCATCTGTTTTTGTTTCAAGCTGTGAATAGCCCTATGTTAACACACCCTTGTCTTTGTTCACACCTGGCAGCTCATACCCTCCCTGCTGATTTCTCCTTATCAGCTTTCCTCCCTTTATTTTATTTTCACAGGATTTGTGTGATTAAATCACAATCAATAACCCTTTTTAACCTCTTTCCATTATTTTCCTATAATAATGGCATCATGTTCTATGCATCTGTACACAGCAATTCACACCAATGCCTGATTAAAGTCTTTAGTGTCTTCACATATCCCCTTCATGCAGGAGGTCAAAAATGGGATAATTCAACTCATTCTTGTGTGTAAATCTCCTCTGTGTTGAACATATTTACTGACACTAAGGAGGTAATTTTATAACATCATTCCCTCGTGAATGTGGCTAAATATGCATGTAAATGATTTTTTATAAAATAGTGACTGGTATAAAGTTACACACTTTGGCACAAACACACATATTTTGCCAGTGGGCATGAATATGAGGTAAAATGTGGGTAGAGCATGCAAATGCGTGCATAGACTCTAGGACTGATGTAAATATCCACGCCTGCAATGTAGGTGTATACTAGGCCACTTACACTAGTATTTTATAAAGACACGTAGATGCTTGCTTGTCTTTATAAAATAGCGCATACATAGGCACCTAACCCATGGCACCCTGTTATAAAGTTACCCTTCAAAAGTCTGTATCTGGCACACTGTTCAGAATTTTCACAGGTTTGAAGTTCATACTTGCTTTGGCTGTAATGTAAAATAAAGCCTGTATTAGGAGTGTTCCCGAGTTATTTGAAATGCATAAAACAATCTCATAGGCTACCATATTTGTAGAACAGCTATGTCATATATAATGCAGCTCCAATATCACACGGAGGCCTGCTATCGCTGCTTTGTAAACATACCCCATAGATGTAGTAATTTCTGAGAAAATGCAAAATATGACCTAGACAGGATTAATGGCACCCTTCATTAATATTTGGTTGCACAACCAGGATTCCTTTTACATTTGGTAGATTTCAGTTCTTTCCATAGGTTCTCGATTGGATTGAGATTAGGACTCGCTGGCCAGTTTAAACATTCCATTTTTTTCCTTTTTAACCATTTTTTTGTACTTTTAGATGTATGTTTTGGGTCATTGTCTGTACATTTCACTCCAAACCTCCTGGTAGTCCTTTGACTTCATGGTTCCAGGCAGTGGTGGGATTCGATCCGAACAGGAACTGACACTGATCAATCCTGCCACTGACAGACCCGAGTGGGTGGCGCCACACACCCAACAGCCCAGTCCCCCCACCCACCAGTGGTTTGACAGCAAGGGAGGCATCCCCTGATACAGAAACTGGTTCGTGTGAACCGGCTGAATCCCTCCACCGGTTCCAGGCCTCCAGTGCCTGAGGCAGCAAAACAATCCCAGAACATTATGGAACCTCTACCATATTTAACTATAGGGAGGGTGTGTTTTTCCTTAAAATTTTAATTTCTTCAGCTATAAATATATCGCTGGTCTGCTTTGCCCAAGAGCTCAAGTTTTGTTTCATCTGTCCACAGAACATTTTCCCAGAAGGATTGTGGTTTCTCAAGGTAGGTTTGGTCAAAGATCAGGCGTATCATTTTATGTCTGTCTGAATAGTGGGGTCCTCCTAGGCCTTTGCCCATGAAGTCCTTCTTTAGTGCATGGCAAATGATGCGGGTTTCTCTTTGAATGTTGTACATGGTGTTTTTCCAACAGTTCGCACTAACTTTTGAAGACGACTTGGATTAATTTGCCTCTTCCCACCACGACCTGGGAGGTTCTTGACAGTTCCATGAGCAGAAAACTTCTTAACATTGTGAACTATAGACATGGGAATGCCAAGGTCTTTGGAGATGGCCTTGTACCCCTTTGATGTTTGGTGATAATGGCTTTTCTGACGGTCTCAGGCAGCTATCGTGTCTTCACCATTGTGAAAATGGAACAGGGAGTGAATGTTGCCATTTTAAACATTAGAGCTATCTTTCATTGGTTGATTCAAGTCATGTGAATACTGACAATTGATAACAGGGAGGAGTAGCCTAGTGGTTGGGGCAAGGTACTTCAGGCCGGAAGGTCGGTGGTTCAAATCCCACTAGAGGACAGCAACCTTGGGCCGGAAGGACTGGGGTTTCTAGTCCCACAGATGCTCCTTGTGGTCTTGGGCAAGCCACTTAACCCTCCACTGCCCATGTTCCCTGTAAGTATTAGTGTATGTGTCTCATATCCCATATCCCTGCGTGTTAAATGTATCCCCCAATTATGCTGTGACCGCTTTGATTGAAGGATAAGGCGGTATACAAAACTGTCTAAATAAAAATAAAATAAATAAACAGGTGCGTCTAATTTTGCTATAGTGGGAATGTGGTTCTTCTGTTCAAACGAATTTGAATTGTTTATAAGGGTGCCAGTAATCATGTACATAGAAACATGATGGCAGAAAAAGACCATATGGCCTGTCTAGTCTGCCCTTCCCTATCAACCACTATAACAGTCCCCTTTAGGGGTCCTCTGTGTTTGTCCCATGCTTTTTTGAATTCAGATACTGTCGTCATCTCTACCACCTCCACTGAGAGACTATTCCACACATCTACCACTCTTTCTGTAAAGAAATATTTCCGCATATTACTTCTGAGTCTATTCCCTTTCACCCTCATCCTATGTATTCTCACAGCAAAGCTTGTTTTCAATTGAAAGAGGCTCTCCTCCTGTGCATTTATGCCATGGAGGTATTTAAACGCCTCAAATATATCACCTCTATCCTGCCTTTCCTCTAAAGTATACATATTAAGATCCTTAAGTCTGTCCTCATATGCTTTATAACGAAGACCACTAACCATTTTAGTAGCCAACCTCGGTACTGGCAATGTCCTAGTTTTTATACTATTTCCTTTTTTAATTGGTTGTTTTATTTGATTTTTTTATGTGTAAAATGTGTGTGTATATAGTGGCCACTTTTTTTAAGGAGATTTTGGACATTAAGGAGCTGAACTGCAAGGATGCCAATAAAGTTGACCACAACTGTATAAATGTTTTTGGGGAGATGCTGAATGGAAGGTGTGTGTAGGGGTGGGATGACTGGGTATCTGGGGAATGGATGTATGGTGTGTTTCTGTGTTTTTGGGTTGTTAGAGGTTTGTGTAGGTGTGAGGGGCTTGTGGAGAGGTAGTGTGCATAGGGAGGTTGTTGGAATACAGTTCTTTAGTGGATATGACTGTGTTTGTGGATAGTGGATGTGGTTATGAGGGTCAGGGAGCGTTCACATGGGGGTATTTAGAAGGTATGGGTGTGTATGTACACAGTATGTGGGAGTTGTGGTAGAGTGTATTGAAGGGATGGATGTGAGTGAGAGTGGGGTTCAGCATATTGACAGGATAGAAACAGAGAAATATGATGGCAGAAACAAACTATATGGCCTATCAAGTCTGCCTTTCCATAACTACTATAGTCCCCTTTTTTCCTTTAGAGATCTTCTGTGTTTGTCCCATGCTTTCTTGTATTCAGATACTGTCCTTGTCTCTACTACCTCCACCAAGAGACTGTTCCATGCATTTACCAGTCTTTCCGTAAAGAGATATTTCTGCATATTACTCTTAAATCTATCCCCTTTCACCTTCATCCTATGCCCCCTCATTGCAGAATTTTCTTTCAATTGAAAGAGGTGCTCCTGTGCATTTATGCCATGGAGGTATTTAAACGTCTCTATCATATCCCCTCTATCCCACCTTCCTCTAAAGCAGGGGTGGCCAACTCTGGTCCTGGTGCACCATAATCCAGCCTGGTTTTCAGGATGTCACTAATGAATATTCATAAGATATTTGCATACACAGGGAGGCAGTAGGTGCAAATATACCTCATGAGTATTCATTAGGGACATCCTGAAAACCAGGCTGGATTGTGGTGCACTAGGACTGGAGTTGGTCACCCCTACTCTAAAGTATACATATTGAAATCTTTAAGTCTGTCCACATATAGTTTATAACGAATGCCACTGACCATTTTGGTAGCCACTCCCTGCACAAACTCCATCCTATTTATATCCTTTTGAAGATGTAGGGCCCGATATTTAGTTGAGCAAACTATGTGCTGCGTTGGTGCATAGCCCTGCCCACTCACCCTTAACCCCAGATATTCAATGCTGTGCCGACAGCATTGAATATCTGGTTTGGTCGCTCTGGGGAAACCACCGCACAGCCTAACCGGGTAGCGGCGATATTGGACCGCTACCTGGTTAGCATAAACGGCTAAGACTAGGTGAGCCAGAAGCTCTCCTAATGTTAGCCATGGAGTGCTAACTGGGTAGCGGTCCAATATTGCTGCCACCTGGTTACCACCATTCTCCGCCCCGGAACGCACTAACATGCCCCGATGCTAATTGGATAGCATCAGGGCGCATGGGGGGGGCATAGATGGGGATATTTGATGGCACTAACTATGTAGGTGCCATCGAATATTCCTGTTTAAGGCATTTACACGATTTACTGGGCTGTAAACCATGTAAATGCCTTTCAAATATCAGGCCTGTAGTCTTCAGAATTATACATAGTACTTCAAATGAGGTCTCACCAAAGACTTATACAGAGGCACTATCGTCTCCTTTTTTCTGCTGGCCATTACTCTCCCTATGCACCCAAGCATCCTTCTGGCTTTCACTGTGGCCTTTTCTGCCTGTTTATCCACTTTAAGATCATCAGAACCAATCACACCCAGGTCCAGCTCTTTTTTTGTGGACAGAAGTACTTCACCCCTTACATTGTACCGCTTGCTTGGATTTTTGCAGCCCAAATACATGACCCTGCATTTTTTAGCATTTAATCTCAGTTGCCAAATTATCGACCATTCTTCAAGATTAGCTAGATCCCTCCTCTTGTTATCTACTCCTCCTTCAGTGTCTACTCTATTGCAGATTTTGTTAATCATCTACAAAGAGGCAAACCTTACCCGACAGCCCTTCCGCAATATCACTAACAAAATATTTTAAAAAATTGGACTAAGGACAGATTCCTGTGGCACTCCACTGATGACATCCTTTTCCTCAGAGTACGCTCCATTTACCTGTACCCTTTGTCACCTCCCACTCAACCAATTTCTCCATTTAAAAGTTTTTATTGATTTTTCCAAAAAACTTCACAAACACAAGCTTTCACCCACAAAGCAATAATATTAACACAGCCTCCCAATATTCCCCCCTCCCACCGCCCCCGCTTATATACACCCACAACCTAAGCAAAATGGCCAATCCTTCCGTAACGTTATTTTATTTTGTTTTCCCCTGCTCGCCATGTGTAAATTCCAGAGCCTACAGAACCTCTTAGCATTGTGTATTACTCTGCTCAAGCCAAGTAGGAACCCTCTCCCAAGCCTCTTGGTATTGATCACCCTTCCCCTTCCCCTTCCCCTTCCCCAGCCCCGTCAATCAAGCTCATCTCAGCCACTCGACTCACAAAATTTCAACTATGGATTAACTTCACCTCTCACCACTCTTGTGCTATGACACTTCGCGCTGCGACAGTGCAGTGATGAAGCATTGGCTTGTCTTTCTCACCGATCACTCCCTCCAGTCTATGGAAGAGGAATTCCTCAGGTTGATTTTCCAGCCTATAGCCCGTCAATTGGTGGATTATCTCATTCACTGACTCCCAGTATGGACGAACAACCCTGCACTCTCACAACATGTGGAGTAACGTGCCACCCCCTCCAGCAGTTATCTGTGAGGCTCCGTCCTGCCCGCCAGGCACGAACAAGAGTCCAGTACCATCGAAACATCACTTTATATGCATTTTCCTTTACAGCAGCAGCTATCAAGACATGCACCTCTGTATGAATAATTGCGTCCCATCTTTGGTCGTCCCATACAGTGTCTAATTCCTCCTCCCACTTTACCATATATCCCACTTTCTTGTCCCCTGCTCCCATTAATCCCTGGTACAATTTTGACATGGTGCCTTTATGGCCAATATCGCCTGCACAGACCACTTCAAACCATCCCTTATCCTTCCATAAATCCTGCCGCACTTTTTGCCGAGATAAAAAAATATCCCAGCTGAAGATAGCTATAATAATCCGCCTCATACAACCCATATAGGTCTTTTACACCCTCAAACCCCCTCACTCCTTCCCTTGTCACTACCTGTGAAACTTGCATCAATCCCTGTTTCGCCCATCGCCGCAGTATCCCCCCACTGCTGGACCTTCCCCTTCAGCAAAACATGCTTCCAGAGACATGCCCAATGAATAGTCTTTATCCACTATCAACAGTCTTCTATACTATTCCCAAATCTTCAGCCTATGTTGAATAATGGGGTTATCTTCCAGTTTCCTCCCTCTCCTCCAAACCCTCCTTTCCAAATTCCCCCACCCCCACCCCCCCAGATGCTAGCTTCCTCCATCTGTACCCACTGCTTGTGCTTCCCTCTATGCCAATCATGGAGCACTTTTAACTGGGAGGCTGCATAGTATTTTTTAAAATTTGGGACCCCCAACCCTCCCTCTTCCTTCCCCCTCTGCAGCGTATTCAACGCCAATCTAGGCTTCTGATTATGCCACATAAACCTATTGACCATCCGTTGCAACCATCCGAGTTTCTTCGATGGAACAGCGATAGGCAAAGTCTGAAACAGAAAAAGGAACTTAGGCACTAGCATCATTTTGACGATAGCAATGCGACCCAGCTATGACGGAATCCCATAAGTCCATGACTGCAAGAGCCCTTCAACCTGTCTAAACAACTTCAGATAGTTCAATTCGAACTTTTTGTTTTTTAGTGCCATCAAGTCGGTGTTAACTCATAGCGATCCAGCTACCTCTGGGTTTTCTTGGCAATGTATCACCGGAAGTAGATTGCCAGCCTTTTCTTCCGAGGCAATGGAGGGTAAAGTGACTTGCCCAAGGTCACAAGGAGTGCCAGTGGGAATTGAACCCTTGATGATCTGGGTACTAGGCAGTTGCTCTAACCACTAGGTGGCTACTCCACTCTCAATTCTTATACCATATGTAATTTGGCCCTGATACGAATCCCCAAATATCTAATAGACTATTTAGCCCATCGAAAGGGAAATTTCCGATGTAATATCTCCTGCTTCTCGTCACCCATGGAAAGATTCAAAATCTCAGACTTAGACCAATTTATGGTGAACCCTGATAACTTCCCAAATTGACCCACCTCCCACATGATTATTGGGAGGGAGACATGTGGCCGCCCCACACTCAATCTTTATCTTTATCTTTTATTTTTATTAAAACACTTGATAGACCGCTATGGCCAAAGCATTAAGCGGTGTACAATAAAATAAAAGTCCACACTGCAGAGTAAAGAAAAGAACACCATAAATAATAGGAAAGCAAAAGTCAAGAAAGGACATAAACGGTAGACAAGAAAGAGAACTAAGATGGAAGATAGTACAGGTTAAAACTATTAAAATTACTATAAAGACTACACACATACTGTTAAACAAAGAACAAACAGACATTCAAATGACACGGACAACATATCTTAGGAGTGGGAACCAGAGGGAAGGTCAAAGGCTTGTTGAAACAGGTGAGTTTTGAGTAGTGATTTGAAGTGCGGGTAAGAAGATTCTAGACAGAGTGCAGATGGCAAAGTGTTCCAAAGAAGAGGACTCAAAAAGAAAAAGGCGAGTGTCGGGTCTGTTCTAGATGCGCTCGTGAAGGGGCAGGCAGAGCTAGACGGTTGGCGTGAAGGGAACGAAGCTGGCGGTATGGAGTGTGGAGGGAGACGAGGTCAGTCAGATAAGTGGGTTCACCCGTGTGAATGGCACGGTGAAGTAGGATAAGAAATTTATAATGATACCGAAACCGAAGGGGTAACCAATGTAATTGAAAGAGAAGGGGAGTGACATGATCATAGCGGTGAGTGAAAGTAATAAGTCGGACGGCGGTATTTTGAACGGACTGAAGTCTTTGAAGCTGGTATTTAGGAAGGTTTGCTAGGAAAACATTGCAATAGTCTAATCTACTAGTGACGAGAGCCAGTACCAAAGTGACCAATGAATCAAAGGGTAAAACTGAACGGACAGCCCTAATCTGACGCAGAGATAGAAAAGAGCGGCGAGTGAGAGAAGAAATGTGTAAATGGAAGGAAAGAGTGGAGTCAAGAATAACCCCCAGATAGCGAAAAGAAGAATCCAGAGGGATGGGAACAGAATTAAGCGGCTCTTGTCCAACTATTGCACCTCTGATTAAGGATACCCACATTGCAGTGGATTTAGCAGGGTTCAGATGGAGGAAGTTCTGGGAGAGCCAGGAAGCAATATGCGAGAGGCAGTCGTTAAATGGAGAGATATCTGAAATTAGTGGAGAGACGTGATAAAGTAGAATGATGTCATCTGTGTAGATGTAAGGGGACACAGGAAATTGTTGAATTAGAAGGGGCAATGGAGCAAGAAAAATATTAAACAGTAAAGGAGAAAGAACAGAACCTTGTGGTACACCACAGGTGAGCGGGAAAGAGGAAGAGGAATGACCGTTTGAGTGAACAGTGAAAGAACGAGCCGAAAGAAAAGAGTGAAACCATTGTAAGACTGTACCCTGCAGCCTACAGTCAGAAAGTCGAGAGAGAAGAGTCTGGTGGTCAATTAGGTCGAAAGCTGCCGAAAGATCAAGTGAGACAATTAGAGTAATATCACCCCGATCATGTGCAACGTGCAGTTCATTCAATAGTGCTAAAAGGACAGTTTCAGTGCTGTGCCCACGACGGAAACCTGCTTGGCGGGGGTGAAGGGAGTGAGTAGTTTCAATGTGAGAATTCAACTGTTCAAAAGCAAATCGCTCCAGGAGTTTGGCTATGAACGGGAGATTTGAAACAGGACGCCAGTGAGACAGAACAGAAGGAAGGATCAAGTGATGACTGCTTTAGAAGAGGACGAACCATAGCAGATTTCCAAGTGGTTGGAAAAAGGCCAGACGTCAAACTGGAGTTAATGATGTCCGTTAGATACGGCATGAGCTGTAAAGAAGGCTCCGCTAGCCAGTTTGATGGAATTGGGTCCAGGCTACAAGTTGTTTTCCGAGATTTAGATAACACCTGTAACACTTCAGCAGGAAGGACTGGATGAAAGGAAGACCAGGTGTGGACCAGTGTCGGATTGAGTGGAGGAGAAGAAGCGAGGGGGAGAGAACCAGCTGGGGAAGTCACAGAGCATTCAGGCGAAGTGCATGAAGGCCCACACGGCAGAGGAGATAACAAGGGAGGAGATGGAGGATTTGAGAAAGAAGAGCGTAAACAAGATATCATTCGCAAATAAGGAGATTCCATACTCCTGCTTTCCCACCCCTATGCCCTTTAAATCCACATGCTCTCTAATCTTGGCCGCGAAGGTTTCAACCGACAACGCAAAAAGTAGTGGGGATAGAGGGCACCCCTGTCTAGTCTCTCTCCCTTGCTGGAAAAAGGTGGAGTAAGTGCGAGATGGGGGCTTTCCAGTCTTTTGCATTGAGTGTCACATGCATGATTTTCTCCCAGTTGGTGAGAGGTCTTACGTGTGCACTAGGTGCAAGGAGCTCTTTGCTCTCAGGGAACAAGTCCGTTCTCTAGAGGCTAGAGTAGCAGACTTGGAAAACATAAGAAAGACAGAGAGGTACATAGACAAGACCTACAGGGATATAGTCCTGAAGTCCCACCTCCAGTCTGGCAGCATCCCTGTTGCCATGGAGGAGAGAGGTCACGTGACAGGAGAGCATCACCCTGGTGTGGCAGGAAGTGATCCTGTAACTAGGACCTGTTCTCCAGGTGATGTAAAACCCTCTTGCACCGAGGAAGTTTCTCCAGGGCCATGTGCCCATGAGGGAAGGGTTAGGACAGCCATTACAGTTGGTGATTTGATCATTAGGCATGTAGATAGCTGGGTGGCTGGTGGACGTGAGGATCGCCTGGTAACATGCCTGCCTGGTGCAAAGGTAGCGGACCTCACGCACCACCTAGATAAGGTCTTAGATAGTGCTGGGGAGGAGTCTGCTGTCTTGGTACATGTCGGTACCAATGACATAGGAAAATGTGGTAGGGAGGTTCTGGAGGCTAAATTTAGGCTTTTAGGTAGGAAGTTGAAATCCAGAACTTCCAGGGTAGCATTCTCCGAAATGCTTCCCGTTCCACGTGCAGGACCCAAAAGGCAGGCAGGGCTCCGGAGTCTCAATGCATGGATGAGACAATGGTGCAGAGATGAGGGTTTTGGATTTGTTAGGAACTGGGGAACATTCTGGGGAAAGGAGAGGCTCTTCCGAAGGGATGGGCTTCACCTTAACCAGGATGGAACCAGGCTGCTGGCATTAACCTTTAAAAAGGAAATAGAGCAGCTTTTAAACTAGATAATAGGGGAAAGCCGACAGTCGCCCAAGAGCGGATGGTTCGGAAGAATGTATCCTTGAAGGATACTACCAAAAGCAGAGAGGTTCCAAAAAAGAGTAAAGTAGCCCAAATGCCCTAGAGTATGGAGCAGACAGAGCTTAAAGATCCCAAATTACCCATGTCTACCAACAGCCAAACTAATATGAATAAAATACAGTCTCTAAAATGCTTGTATGCAAATGCTAGAAGTCTAAAAAAATAAGATGGGAGAGTTAGAATATATAGCACTAAATGAGAGGTTAGATATGATTGGGATATCAGAGACATGGTGGAAGGAGGACAACCAGTGGGACACTGTGATACCTGGATACAAACTATATCATAATGATAGAGCTGATCAAATTGGTGCAGGGGTTGCGCTCTGTGTTAGAGAGGGCATTGAGTCAGAAAGGATAAAGTTTTGCAGGAAACAAAATTTGCTGTAGAATCTCTATGGATTGAAATTCCATGTAAAAAGGGGAAGGCGATGGCAGTGGGGGGGTGTACTATCGACTGCCTGGCCAGAATGAACAAATGGATGATGAAATGCTCAAAGAAATCAAGGAAGCTAACAAACGTTATAGCGCAGTAATAGTAATGAGTGATTTCAATTACCCCGGTATCGACTGGGTCAGTGTCACGGCAGGACATGCTAGGGAGATAAAGTTCCTAGATGACATAAATGACTGCTTCTTGGAGCAGCTGGTTCATGAACCGACCAGAGGGGAAGCCATATTAGACCTAGTCCTTAGTGGAACACCAGACCTAGTGCAAGAGATAGAGGTGTTGGGGCCACTTGGCAATAGTGATCATAGCATGATCACCTTTGATTTAATTAGTGGAGGAGGGATAGTAAGGAAATCCACAGTACTACTTTTAACATTTGAAAGGGAGACTATGATAAAATGAGGAAAATAGTTAAGAAAAAACTAAAAGGAGCAGTTGCAAAGGTTGAAGACTTACATCAAGCTTGGGTGTTGTTGAAAAATACTATCTTGGAAGCCCAGACCAGCTGTATTCCACGCTTTAAGAAAAGTGGAAGGAAGTCCAAAAAACTGCTAGCATGGTTTAAAGGGGAGGTCAGAGAGGCTGCTGTTGCCAAAAAAGCATCTTTCAGGAAATGGAAAAAAAGAGACAAACGACGAAACTTGGAAACAGCACAAGCACTGGCAAGTCAAATGCAAGGCATTGATAAAGCAGGCAAAGGGAGAATTTGAGAAGAAGTTTGCTGCGGAAGCAAAAACGTGATTTTTTTCAAGTACATTCGTAGCAAAAAACCTGTGAGAGAGTCAGTTGGTCCATTAGATGATAGAGGAGTTAAATGGGCACTAAGAGGCGACAAGGCGATAGCGGAGAGACTGAATGAATTTGTTGCTTCAGTCTTTACTGAGGAAGATGTAGGGATGTTACCCATGACTGAAGTGGTATTTAAAGGTGCGGAAGAATTGAAGGAAATATCGATACATCGGGAAGATGTATTACAACTATTAGATAAACTGAAGAGTAGCAAATCACCTGGGCCGGATGGTATACATCCAAGGGTTATGAAGGAATTGAAATATGAGATTGCAGACCTGCTATTAGTAATCTGTGAATTTTCATTAAAATCATCTGTAATACCTGAAGATTGGAGGATCGCCAATGTAACGCCAATTCTTAAAAAGGGTTCCAGGGGTGATCCGGGAAAGTACAGACCGGTGAGCCTCATGTCAGTACCGGGAAAAATGGTAGAAACCGTCATCAAGAAGAAAATTACTCAGCATGTAGATAATCATGGCCTAATGGGAGACAGCCAACATGGTTTTAGACAAGGAAGCTCTTGTCTTACTAATCTATTATGTTTTTTTGAAAGTGTGAATAATCAGGTGGACAAAGGTGAGTCCGTTGATATAGTGTATCTGGACTTTCAGAAAGCCTTTGACAAGGTCCCTCATCAGAGACTTTTGGCAAAACTAAAGAGTCATGGGATAGGAGGCAGTGTACTACTGTGGATCAGGAGCTGGTTAAAAGAAAGCAGAGGATTGGGCTAAATGGCCAATTTTCCCAACGGAGAAAAGTAAATAGTGGTGTACCCCAGGGATCTGTGCTGGGTCCGCTGCTTTTTGACATATTCATAAATGACCTGGAAAGTGGAATGAGTGAGGTTATCAAATTTGCAGATGACACAAAACTATTTAAAGTTGTTAAAACCCAAGAGGATTGTGAAAAATTGCAAGAGGATCTTGATAAATTGGAAGACTGGGCATCAAAATGGCAGATGAAATTTAATGTGGACAAGTGCAAAGTTATGCACCTAGGGAAGAACAACCCAAACTATGGTTACACGATGCAAGGTTCCACATTAGGAACCACCACCCAGGAAAAAGATTTAGGCGTCATTGTGGATAACATGTTAAAACCCTCGGCCCAGTGTGCAGCGGCAGCCAAGAGAGCAAATAGAATACTAGGTGGTATAAGGAAAGGAATGGAAAATAAAACAAAAGATATTATAATGCCTCTATATCGTTCCATGGTGAGACCGCACCTTGAATATTGTGTGCAATTCTGGTCACTGTATCTTAAAAAGGGTATAGCGTTATTAGAAAAGGTTCAGAGAAGAGCCACCAAAATGGTAAAGGGGATGGAAGGATACTCCTAGGAAGAAAGGCTAAAAAGGTTAGGGCTCTTTAACCTGGAAAAGAGACGGCTGAGGGGAGATATGATAGAAGAAGTCTATAAATTAATGAACGGAGTGGAACGGGTAAACGTAGATTGATGGTTTATGTTATCAGAATATAGAAAGACTAGGGGACATGCAATGAAGCTTCAGGGTAAACCATTTAAAACTAATAAAAGAAAATATTTCTTCACTCAACGTGTAATCAAACTCTGGAATTTGTTACTGGAGGATGTAGGAAAGGCTGTTAGTGTGGCTGGGTATAAAAAAGGTTTGGACATGTTACTGGAGGAAAGGTCCGTAAACCATTATTAAGAAGGGACCCAGGATATCAATGCTTGACCCAGTACAAACATTGCGGAACCTGTGTCTTTTGGGGAAACTGCTAGGTACGTATGACCTAGATTGGCCACTGTTGGAAACAGGATACTGGGCTTGATGGACCTTGGTCTGACCCAGTATGGCATATCTTATGTTCTTATTAACTCTAACACACGTTTTCGGTTGATCATATAGTGCTCTCACCCAGCCTATGAAGCCCTCCCCAAGCCCATTTTGTCCATAACTTGGAATAAATAGGGCTACGACACCTGGTCAAATGCCTTCTCGGCATCGAGAGATAAAAGCAATACCTCCTCCCGATACTTCTCTACCACCCAGATCATATTCAGCGTTTTCCGAATGTGATCTGCTACCTGCCGCCCCGGGACAAACCCAGCTTCGTGCTGCTGTGTAAGTGTCCTCAATACTTTATTTACATGTTTTGCTAATATCTTAGCCAACAATTTAGCATCAAGATTGATTAACGAAATGGGGCGATAGGATGTGCAGTCCAGTGGGTTTTTCCCTTCCTTAGGTATCGGTGATATTCCAGCCCATCCCATTGTGTCGGCCAGTTGTCCACCATCCCGAGGCAAATTGAACAACCATACCAGGGGTGAAATCAATGCCCCCACAAATGTTCGATAGAACTTTGCCATCAGGCTGTCTAGTCTCGGGGCTTTATGTGATTTTAACGGCTTTATAGCGTGCATAACCTCTGCTGCTCTGATTTCCTGATTCAATTCCACTTTCCATACTTCCACCAACCGTGGCAACTGTATTGATTCCAGATAACTCTGAACCCATCCCTCGTCAGGGGGTTCTTTTGCTGCATATAGAGAGTAGTAGAACTCGGCAAGTAAACTGCAAATTGCTACATCCCCCTGCACTACCTGTCCCTTCTCATTCCGTACCTTCAAAATATGCAAATGCAGTTTCCGCTGTTTCAGCCGCTTAGCCAGAAATTGTCCCGCCTTATTCCCACCCTCAAAAAGTCTTTCCTCAATAGTTGCATCTTATAGCGGATCTACTCCGCCATCAATGCATTCAAATGTGCCCGGGCCGCTTGCACTCGCCCCCTATACATGCCCCTTCGATCCCCAGCGTCCAGCTCCTCCCATCGCAGTAGCTGTAATTGCAGATCTCTAGTACGTTCTTCCCGCTCCTTCTTTTTTCAGGGTTCCCATTTGATCAGGACACCTCGCACTACTGCCTTACAACCATCCCATACCCCGCCCCAGGCCACCTCCCCATCATCATTCCATCGAAAGTAATCTACAATTTCACGTTCTACATCTTTTTGTACTTGCTCATCATCTAACAATGATTCGTTTAATCGCCAGTATTGGGTTCCTCTCCCAACTCCTTTATTCAGTACCCTAATCCCTACCAGGGCATGGTCTGACCACGTTATTGGGTCCATTTCAGCCTCCATAAGCTGCCCCACTAGTTCCTTGGTGATCCAAATAGCGTCTATGCGACAATAGGTCCCTTGCACCAGTGAATAGTACGAGAACTGCAGCTTCTGCGGGTTTTGAAATCTCCAGGTATCTACCAAACTGTGCTCCTTTACAAATGTATGATATTTCCTCCTATCCGCCCCCCTTGCATCCCTTTGCCCAGTAGCATCCTGCTCAGGTTGCCATGTTAAGTTGAAATCACTCCCACAAATCAGCAGATTTTCCCCCAACTTCCCCACTTGGTCCGTAAGCTCTGCCCAAAATCTCCCTTGCCCCCCATTTGGTGCATACACATTAGCAAAGCAATGCCAGTCTGCCCCAATTTTTAAGCGAGCCAGCATAAATCTACCCTCTCGATCCCGCACTACATTATGCAGAACTATCGGCAGTCTGGCTTCATTCAGAATTGTAACACCCCCTTCTTTTTCTCTAAGGTATTAGCGGCAAAGAGGCATACATTGTAATTCTTTGGCTTGAGCAAGTGTTCTGTGGTTCTGGTCAAATGCGTTTCCTGCAAGTACACCATTGAAGCTTTTTGTCGTGACAATTCCTTATAAAGTTTGGACCTCTTATGTGGCGAGTTAAGTCCTTTGACATTCAGCGTCACTATCTTAAGCTCACCGTTTCCTAGTATCCTCCCGACCTCCCTTAGCTCTTTATCCCCCCCTCTCCCCCCTACCTCTATGCCTAACCTGGGAAGTCGATCTATTGTGCTCTGCCCCCCGTCCTCCCCCTCCCTCCCCTTACGTCATCCCTACTCCCCCATGACAACGTGTGCTGCTGTCATCCCGTTCTGGCCTACCCCCACCCAGACCCTACCTATCCACCAATCCCTTCCACCCCCTGCCTTCCTCCTCCCAACTCCCCGCACCTGCCTTCCCCATACCCCCTTCTCCCCTCACCCCCACCACCTACTAGCTCCCTCTCCCAACACACTCCTCCGCATCTAAACTAAACCAACCCCTCTCCTGCCTCCTCCTCCTAATACACTATTTGTAACAATTAACAATGATCAATAAAACCAAATTATAAACCTATCATTCTCGTCCCCTCCTTCCACCCGCTGAGCTGCAGGAACATGCAAGTAACCAGAACTTTGAGTCCAGACGAAGACTGCACAGTTTCTTCACTCTACTGTCTCCTCCAGCCTCTCATCCTGAACTGGGCGCCGGACTTGCTGTCGTCCATTCTCCACCCACTGCCATTTTGGGAGACCAGGCCTCCGTCCACCGCTGCTTGAGTTTTCTCCGTGCAGGCCTGTCATGCACGCCACCAGGAGCGCTTGAACAGCTTCCTCACGTGTCTTTACACGAATGCTTTGTCCCTTGTAGGTAATAGACAGACCAAATGGAAATGTCCATCCATAGCGCACTCCCTCTTCTCGCAATTTTAGCACTGTGTCTTTCATCATCTGCCGCTTCTGAAGTGTGATCTGCGCCAGGTCCGTGTAGATTTCCACATAACAGGAATTCCATTTTACTCCGCCATTCCCTTCGTATTGAAATCCTGGAAACAGGCAATGATGTCCCTTAGCCGGTTCCTGATCACAGCTCTGGCCACCACCACTCTACACACTTGCACTATGCGCAGGTCCATTCCACCCGTTTCTTTCCCTGCTTGTACCAGCACGGCTTTAGATATGGCCTGTGAAAGGATACTCTGTGCCCCCCTCACCAGCAACACTGCAGGGCTCTTGGAGTAACGGAAAACCACACTCAAAGCAATGAGAAGGAAATCTAAGAGACAGCAATAAAATACCACACACATATATATTGTCGTGGCGAGGCCCGACTACGCCTATGTTTATGGGCAATCCACGGCAAAGATTATATTTAGGGAGCCACCGGGAACGTAAGGTTCATTTGCGTAGTAAAATGTTCTTATCAGTTCTGGCTGCCTAAAAAAAAAACTTAGCAACAAAACCAAGTGGAGGGAATGGAAGGCTTTTATTCCCCGTCAATGCAAGGGTTCAAATTAAGAGATGAATAATGAAACAGAAAAGTCCTTTGTTGCAAAAGGTCACCAGTATTCAAAACATGTGCTTAATTGTTACACTTCACAATTAATGCAGAGGTCAGAAAACAGGAATTCAGTTCATTCCAAAAACATGAACATTTTCATAGACTCTTCTATTTTACTCCATTACTACAGACTCTTGACATAAGGCTTTGCACAGGTCACACTCCATCTGCTCTGGTGGTGATAGGGAAACTGTGTCAATGCATTCTGTCTCCATGCATTCTTCCTCACTAAAATCACCAGGGGAACAAACACTGTCCCTGTCTGACTCGTGTTGGTGTGCTATGCCTCTGGGGCCTTGTCTCCAATAAGGGTCTGTTCTCAGGGCTTTAGGGATTTTACTAAACCAGTCTGGTTTCTCCTTCCTTGTAAAGCGAGGACTGGTTTTCCCAGGGCCTTTATGCTTCATGCATTTACTAGCATCAATAACTGTTTCATACCTGGAACTTTGCTGGCTTGACTCCACAGAGTTTTTTCTTTCAGCAATTTTCCTGTTGTAGCAATGTCTCTGCCTCTCAGCATTAGGCAGGGCTGTGCTTCTTGGCAGTTTAGTAAAACCTGGTTTGGACTCTCTTTCCTCCCTTGGTAAGAACTCAGGTTTATTATAAAATGCCTTTCCTTTCTTGCTTGGTAAGACTGGGTAATTATTCCTCAGAGACTGTGAGCTTCTCACCAAACCATTCCCTTTGGCTTCTGGCTTAGCTCTCTCTCTTCTGGAGTCAGGAACACTGGAAGAACAGGGCGTGGCCCAGCCTCTCACTTCAGAGCTGGCTCTAACAAACCTCCTTGGGAGAGCTGCACAATCAGCCTGGCCCTTCTGGATTTCACCCCTGTGAACCCTGTACCTGTGGGCTTGCTCCTCTAGGATTTCTTCACTGTTCCTTCTCTTGCTCTTCTTTCTCTTTCCTTGGTGAAGCCGTGCTCCCCTGTGTAGCTGTGCTTCTCTTCCTCAAGGCAGCTGGACCCCGTCCTGGATCTCTACCTCCACTGCACAATGCTGCTAGACTGCCTTTCCCTAAGGCAGCTGGACCTGGACCTCCCCTGCAAGCATTCAGCTCTGGCTTATAAGGAAATCCTTCCTGCCTGACTTCCGGGGTCATTTTCAGGTGCAAATCATTAGGCTTCTCAAGCTCATTAGCTCCTGAATATTCCTTCCTGCTCCCTCTAGCTGTGCCTGAAGGTAATTGCACACCTAGCTTCTTAAAAGAAACAGGATTTCTTTTCAAACTTTCAACTTTATCAACACACACATCATGACAATATAGATAGATAGATAGATAGATAGACCAAAGCTTTGCGGAGAGAAACAAATAGAAACAAGTTCTCTTTGTTTACTCTACTTATTAGCTATGGTTTACTTTATTTATAAGGCTCTTTTGGATGATACAGCATAATTTCACTTTATTGTTCTATGTCAGGTATTACGTATTCATCACATCATAGGTCAATTTCTAATCAGCATAGGTCAGTATGAGGAGACATACATGTATTCCAAGACATTAACTGTTTACTGCTGACTGCTTGATATCTGGTAACCCTGAGACGGAAAGGCTGGAGTACAAGCTGCCCTTTTTCTTATTTCACATAGCTTACAGGACTTGTACCTCTTCACCTACTTAGTAAGCAAATATATGAAGTTTATTTCTAAGCAAAGTTCTGAACAAATTTAACTCTTTCTCAGGTTTTATTAGACAGTCTGGTTGTGTACACTGCCCTGTACAGACAAGCTTACTTTCAGTCCCTCCTCTGATTCTGTAAAGAATCATTCCCAAAGTAAGGAAACTCAGACATTGCCATTAAAGCGGAATTAAAACTAGATTCTGGGTCAATCTGTAACATCATTGTAGGGGTCAGCGATTCCACTGATTTCTTACAGCAGGCTGATATTACACAGAGAATTAATACTCCTAGAATGAGAATCCCCAAAAAGCTAAGTAATGATGCTAACATGCCTTGCAAAGGCCTGGATAATGAATTCCAAAATGAAAAAACAATCAAATAGATCTGAAAAAGAACTTACATAACTATCACTTGAAACAAACGTATGGTTTCTAACTTTATCTAATAGGCCTTTTACTATTTTTCCATTATTATCAAGCATACTACAACAAAAACCAACTATTACCCCACACACACCATTTTCCTTTGCTAGGAGATAATCTAAAGCCATTCGGTTCTGGGCTGCATAAGCTGACACTTTGTTCACTGCACCTTGCAATACACGAATTGCCTCAGTGAGATCCAGGGCTGTAAGTTCAACAACTGCCTGTAGTCGCATAATCTGGGTACCATATTCTCTGGTGGGTGCTATAGCTCCAAAGGTTGAAAGCCACACAGTACCTGTGAATGCATCTATTTGAGATTTAGTTAAAGGTTTTGTAGTGTCTACCAGTTGTTGAGCAGCCACTATGGCCTTATCCTGTGAAGAAACATCCCTTTTTCTTCTAAAAGAATTGTTCAGGGTTGATAATAAAGTAATGTTCTGGTAAGGTACAAATCGCCACGGGGTATCTAATTGGGCTATATAACAAGTACCTGACCAACCTCTGGGAAGCTCTGTATACGCAAACGTACCACACACAAAATAATCTCCTTCTAAAGCCACTAAGCCATCTTCCCAGATTGTCAAATTCTGAGAACAAGATATATTCTGGATACAATTATTCAAAGCCCACTGAGTCATGACCATTTCATTAACCCTCCAGACAAATTACGTTTCCAGGGATGATAATACCCTAGTAAAGGGAAACTCCAGTTAGGTATGTTTAGGTCTGAACTAGAGTCATTCAAAGGGTAGCCAGAACTATTATATTGTAGTAATTCATAATCATGCACCTGGTTCCCTTGAACTGACATTAATTGTACTACTGAAATATAAAAGTTTCCTACATGGGATTTCTTATACCAGATAGAAGAATTATGCAGCATTACTATTCTACAAACATTCCATGGAGTATCCCCTACCTTTCTTCCCTTACCCTGAGCCATAAAACATATTGGAGGATTTTGTAGAGGCATAGAACTAACTGTTCTGGGTTTGTATGAGACCATTGTACAGTAGTTAGATTAAAAGCTATGTCACGAAACTCCTCAAAGGTCTTAGGCCTAACCCTAGGTAGAAATCCATGCTGAGTAGCTGTCACAGATGGAAGACACACTGCACAATCTGATAAATTAAAATGTTTTGTCACTGAGTGTACCTGTGACTCGAAAATATTTGAATATTCCTCATAACATTCCCAAGGTTCTAACTGCAGCACTGCTTTGCTACCACTAATATGCCTCAGCACAACTAAGATTAGATATAAAAACATTCTTAGCAAAACCTTTAAATATCTAAAACTATAATTACTTAAAAATATACTAAATCAAAACTGAAAATATACCTACTCTTCTTAATACTCTCTTTTATATAAGGAAGATATATACTATAGCTATAATTAGCCTCTTAAGTCTCAATAAGTTTATGAAGTAGAGGTTAAAGGTCATTACATATATATCAGGAAAATACTAATCTAAACTGACCTCATCCCTCTAAGCAATACTATAAATGCCGAACAAAAGCATTTTGCATGAATAGTCCATTCAGAATTTACTTAATACAATAATCTTTTTCTGTGATGTCACCATTGTTCTCTCTGAAAGTACTTTAAATCATAAAAATCTTTTTCTGCAATATCACTGTTGTCCGAGGAGTCTGACTTGCAGTCCAAGTAGGGGTCACCCTCCGGTATGCCCCGAAAGTGCAGGTTACACCGCCTGGACCTGTTTTCCAGGTCCTCAGTCTTTTCATCAACGTCCTGATTGCATTTTTGTAAGAGCTGCAATTTCTGTTCCATGTTCTCCAGAGCTTCCCCTTGCCCCTCCACGCGGCCTTCGACCTCCTCCACTCTCCTTCCCAGCTCTGTAATGTCCACTTTCAGGCTATCCACGCTCGCTACTACATCTTCCCTGATCTGTAAAATATCATTCTTTAAGTCCAAGAACCACGCTGTAACCTCATTTTGAAAATCTTCCGTCACATCGCAATCAGCTTCTTGTCTGTCCGCCGACCCCTTCTCCGCTCTCTCCCGCATGCTCTGCTTGGTCGCTTTCCTTCGAGCCCTGCCATCTTTTCCTTAAGCTGCCAAGCCGGCGTGGTTTCTGCATAAGTGAACTCCTTCAGATTCACTCTTTTTGGCTTTGCAGCCATACTGGCAGGTCGTCCACGATATCCGCCGCTACACCTGCTAGCAAATGGGGGTTTCCCTGTCCACACAACTCTATTTTCACCTCTTCTCCGTCAGGTCGGGTGAGAGCTTGTAAATCAAGGGGCCATACTTCCCACTCAACCAATTTCTAACCCAGTCAGTCACTTTAGGGTTCCATCCTGTGTCAAAGGCTTTACTGAATTCTAAGTACACCACATATAGGATGATGTGAGTGTGAGTGAGGTTTAGTGGGGGCTAGCATTTAGCAAAGTTGTGTATAATATATAAAGTTGTGGCTTGCTTTTTTGGGTTGTGGCTGTGTGTATGTAAGTGAAGGTTGAAGTTGTGGCAGGTTTGGGAGTGAGATATGAATTAAAAAGCTGTATCAGTTATTTTAATGTATGGCAGAGTTGTGTGTATATAACATAATAACATAGTAATATAGTATATGACGACGGATAAAGACCAGTATGGTTCATCTAGTCTGCCCAGCAAGGCGGCAAGAGTAGGTGCACTTTCTGCTCCATGCATGTCACCTCTCCCTATGACTTTGTTTAGGGGTGTTCCCACCGCTCCGTGCAAGTCACCCCTATTTGTTGAGATATAAGAGGATAATTAGGTTTGTTTTGATTTTATCCTGTTGAGTTCTTGAGATGTTTTCAGGATGGGTATGACTATGTGTAGGGAGGGCTATATTTGGGGCAGATGTATAAGGGATAGGTTTGTGCATATAGAGGAGTGTGTTTCTAAGGTGTTTGAGGGGGTGTGACTTGCAAAGATATCAGTTATTTGCCCTATCTCTTTGTAGGAGAGGGGGCTGTTCAGGTGTGGGGAAGAGGTACATACCTTGCCTTGTAAGTCTTCTCACTCTTGTAAATTTTTCACATTTGCTGTCTAAAAATACAATTCAAAATGCATTAAAGTCGTTTGTTGTGGAGATCAGTGTAACACACTGCACACTTCCAACATTAAAGAATAATTAATGAAATATTCAAAAAGTAATTAAGAATAAAAAAACAAAATCTCTTTTTACACTTCGATTTAATATTTGGTGGAAGCTTCTTCTGCAGAAATAATAGCCAACAGTAAGTGGAACTATCTGGATAGTGTCGCTGAATAGCTTCACAGACTGCCCCAGCACTATCTGGTTAGTGCAGGGCGCGGTCCATAAGCAGAGCAAGGGTAGTGCAGATAAGTGCCCACTTCATCTGGATAGCATGATTTTCAGCCAACACTTATCAGCTGCATGGAAAACAGGCCCAAGTTCCTCTCTGGTGAAGTGCCAGCTGAAAACCACTGCTGTCTCAATAAGATCAGTACTTATTTGGATAGCAGTGTTCAACCTGGATATTCAGCGGTAGCTACAATCTGGATATCACTGTTGAATATCCCACCAATATTTTAGCACTGTGGCTGAATGCTGTAGTGTTTTAAATCGATCCTTTTGAAAACTGGGCCTTTAGCTTATAACATCATTAGCGCAGGGACATATTATTTCTGAGTACCTATCCCCTCTATATTTCAGTAGTGCTAAAGAAATGATTAACAAGAGATTTATTTCATGCAACAGAAACAGCTTGATTCCTTACCATCTCAAATACTAGGATTAGACACAGATGGGCTCTGCTTAACTTGTTATGGGTCTCGTTGAGACAGTTTTTGGAAATGAAGCTAATTTGGGTTGGCTATGACGAGGGGGGGGGGGTATGAAGGCATCCAATCAAGACTTTTTGATTCCATATTCTTAATTCATTTTTGAATATTTCTATAATTCTTTCACTTTGAAAATGTAGATTGGTACAATAATTGTATTTTGTAGACGGGCATAACATACGCCTACTTAAATGCATTTTAAATTGTATATTTTAGGAAGCAGAATGTGAAAATGTATAAGGGAGTGAAGATTTATTTTACATAGTCACCAAACGTATAACATTTTGAAATCAGGAGCCAATAGACTAAGCATTTCCTAATGCAACTCATTTCATTTGATGGGCAATGTTACTTTATTTAGCAGGCACTTTTTGGAGAATGTCAGTAGGGGTCCCCCATCCTCCTTTTAAAAAGTGCAGCAGTGAAGAGTTCTCCCAGGAGAAGGAGTCTATTTTCTTTCTACTGCTTACACTAATGCTTTACCAAAATTAGAAGGGGGGCCATGGATGGAATGCAAGGTTGCATGCCAGTGAATCAAGGACATTGAATAGGTTGGTGGCCTCTGCTGCTTTGTAATTCTAATGGTAAGTTTCTAGGGAGATGCTTCTACAGGAGGACTCTCTCACTTAGCTGTAGAAGAAAAAGAGATGTTTTGTTTAGCATACCCCTTCTTAAATTTTCGTCACATCACTTATATAACTGTAACAATTGGTTTGGCACACTTTTCTTCCAAAAAATGGATGATCCAACAATGAACAGGTATAAGGAATTTTCTTCAAAAAATTAAAATATCTTTTTTTGCTTTTAATTATTTTACTCTTTTACTTCATATTATCTTATATATAACTGAAACAACTTTTTATTTTAGTTCATAGAACAATGCAAGATTTACTTGTCAGACCAAAATTTTCTATTCAAAATTGTCAGTCTTGGGCACAAATCAATTTTGCCACTCATTCAAAAATTCTCAAAAAGCTTAAAGACATAAGCAAAGGGCTCAAATTTTCTTCACAGTAGAGACAACATCGTTCTTACCAATTTCTATGTCATTATTCCACTATAACTTTGTCAAAAATGCTGCTATAGAGATATACTTTATCAAAAATATTGATGTGCCAAAATATTTAAAAATTCTTAAACCTATCTCAGTTTGTAAAGCGTTACTTATCTTAAAAGTGATGATTGAGGCAGCTATTCATACTGAAGTTTGTCAGATGGCTGCCTGGGTGAGAATCTTCACACTCTTGGCAAGTGCATATTTCTATATGATTTGCAAGGTATTGTGGGCAGTGTAGTTCATTCACACCAGACACAGCTGCTGACAATAATTTAGTTGTGCTCTTGGGTAAAGCCAATAAGATATTTATTTATGGGGTTATTTCTCCCAACACAGATATGCTTGGTAGCACATAAATTAGGTTACTTGCTTTCAGTGTTAACTTGGAAAAAACAAAGTCAAAATCAGGAAAACAACAAATGAAAAGCCACAAAGCAAGAAACAAAAGCCACAAAGCAAGAAACAAACTGTTCTTTTCAGGTTAACTTCTGATTACTTCCCACATAGATACAGAAGTGATTCTCTCCTAGCTCACAAGCAATTAGGTAAGGCTTAATTGCTAGCAGTTATTCAGCTGAAACCCCTTAGCTGGCTTGCTTTGTACTGTGTGGGTCAAATCCTGCTTCAGGAGCTTTTCTGAGTAGATTAAAGAACAAATTTGTATTTCTTTGTGATGGTTGCTGTACTTTATAACAGAAAGTTACCAACGGAGTTTAGATAGAGAGAAGTCCATATAAACAGGATCCTCATCTGCTATTATTCCCCCTTGTTCAACAAGCATGGGTTCAATATCATGGATTGGCACAGATGAATCTCTCAATGGAGCATTTTCAGGAGAATACTTGTTTCCCTGCTGTCTTTCAAGGTTATAGCTAGGGCATAGATCAGTGTTCATACCTGAGCTTCCATTGCTGCTAGAGTTCCTCTCTATATAGCCTGGCCAGTATGTAGTCCAGTTCTTATGTCCAGCCTTCCAATCCAGATCCCTGGACACTGGATCTCTCTTCACATACCTTCTGGCAGGGGTCTTAGGGTCCCTTCCACGTGCAGCCGTCTCCCTCACAGGTAGCCTCTGGTGATTCCTAGCTCTGCAGCACCATTCCTCTGGCTTTCCCCAGTCCAATGGTGTATGCTGGCCCTTGGAATACCTCCCAGTATACGTACTGCTTTGGACTCTTCTAGACCTCTCAAAGGCTTTTCTCTTCCTTCTTCCAAAGGGTCTCTTTCCCCCTCTGTCCGTCCGGTTTGGCTTCTGATGATCCTTCAGATGAAACTGATGATCAAACTCAAGCGGATTCTCAGGATACTGAGGACAATTCTCTGGATATCCAAGGTGATCATGAAGATGGTCATCTGTAGAATAAACTCTACTCTTATTCTGCTTAGATGAGTGCTCCTCCCTAACACAGCGCAGCTGTGCTGAATCAGGCCCTGCCCTTTGAGATGAGTGCTTAGGGATTACCTCATAGCCCTCCTGATTGAACACACGTTTCCCCACTTCAGCTCCTCTAATGGCTGTTGGAAATCTGGTGCATTCTGGGACTGGTAGTCTTTTATGGGAAAATTCTGTTTTCTTATTTCTACCAGAACTGACAGGTTGCTTGTTCAGAGTCACTTCACCTTTCCTATAGCTCCTTCCTGAGCTATGATAAGCTTCCTTATCACAAGTTGTTACTTGCAGCTAATCACCCCCACAATGATATTAGATCATATAGCCAACCCAGCCAGTGGTTTCACCCCACAACAAGGCTTCATCGAGGAACTGCAAAAAAAAAAAAAAGTAAATCATCAAATATTACATTAGAAAACATTAAAATCTCATCCTTACAACCTCTTTAGGTTCACTCATCAGCATAATGGGGCCTCTTGCCAAAAAATGCCCACACATGCATTTGAGGTTTAATGTCTACATCAGAGATAGTCAATCAAATTTCATGGTGACATATAATAGGTTTTAAAATCTACCATTCATTTCCTATATTCCACCCCCCAGGGGTCAAAGTATTCCATTTAAAAAATAAACTGTTGCTCCTGCTGGATCAGTACTTGTGAGAACACCATCGTGACTTAAGTGAAGTTGTTTCATAACAAAAAAACTTCAAATCACTCAACTGACGAGACGAAGATAACAAATGTGTCACTAATGGAGCAGACATTTTCTTTCCGTGGATGGCTGTGCAATATTTGGTCATATATATCTCCACTTTCCTAATAGTCTTACCAATATAAATTTTTGGACGGCCATATTATAGCATACACCACCCCATCACAAACCTTTGGCACATCCCTGTAGCTCACAATTTCTCCTCAATAAGCTGAATGGCCCTATCTTGTGGCATACATGTATACAAGGAAGTGGTATGCATAGAAACAAGCTTCCAAGAAGCCAAAACCTCTGTAAAAGTAGATAATTGATTAATGACATCCCTGAAATCACGTGTATAAGGTGCACTGGATGGAAAGATATAAAAACTGATCCATATATACAGTGATTCCAAGATCAAACCTATACCATGGTGTGGAATCCCTCCTGCTGGTCCTCTTCAATACCCTTTTACAAACCTTCATACTTATTTTCCTCGACATAACATCAGCCTTTGATAATGTAAACCACAATGCCTTACTTAATAGACTATCACAAATAGGTATTTCAGGTATAGCATTCAAATGGTTACAATTCTACATAACCAATTGCACACAACAAGTACAGCTAGGACAAGACACCTTTAACATCTTCAAAGAAGAACAAGTTATCCCCCAGGGCTCGGCTCTTTCAGCCCTATTATTCAATCTATATATACAACCCATCTGTAAGATCTTCAGGAAATTTAAAGTACAATACCATATATATGCTGTAGTCTGACCCGCCTACAATGCGGATGATATTATGATATATCTCGCCATCGACAGTTTAAATGCATTCCAAAACATAATTGAATCCTGTATCCTGGAAGCGCAAGTCTGGTTAACAGAAAATAACCTTGCCATCAACTTCAAAAAAACGTAGGTACTATACATATCAAGAAACCCAAATTTCACTCCTCCTTAAAACATCATTATAAATAACACTACCCTCCCAGTCAAGAAAGAAGTAAGATATTTCAGAGTCTTACTTGATCAAACACTATCCCTATCCTCCCACATAAATCAAACTATCAAAATAATATATTTCAAGCTAAGAACCCTTCAACGCCTCAACCACGTCTTGACACACATGACTTCAGATCTGTAGTACATGCTTTAATAACTCCCCACTTCTACTTTTGCAACAGCCTCTTACATGGTATACCTAAAAAACACCTGCTTCGCTTACAAATTGCACAAAATGTCACTGCAAGAATTATCTGCAAAGCACATCTAACAGATCACATAATGCCACTGCTATATGATTTACATTGGCTACCTATTATGAGTAGAGTAAAATATAAAATGATCATGACCATCTTCAAACTCACAAATAACCTTACTCCATCATTCCTCTCAGCCCTAATCACTTATGCCCCAAACACAAGAATAAGAAGACAACAATCTCAAAATACACTTACTATTCCCCACACATTCAGAAAGGCTAAACAATCCACGAGCAATTGTGCCTTTTCCTGTGCGGCGCCTTTACTATGGAATGCCCTCCCAGCCACCCTCCGCAACATCAAAGACATAAACACATTTAGGAAGGAACTTAAAACTTTCCTCTTTACCCAGCATTATGGGGATAATAACAGCAACAACCCCCCTTCCATAGAACAACCCCAAACCCAAGCTCCCTCATAACTGCCACACAATGTATCAAGTAATTTGATGCACCTCACCCCTATATATAACCCAAGCTACAGCTGTATGTACATAGTTAAGTTACTTTGTTGAAATCATCAACTGTTAAACTGTGTTCCATGTAATAATGTTGTTTAAAATATAAACTGCCCCTGATCTTGGGAAGGGGTGCTATATAAGAAATGACAAATAAATAAAAAAATACTTGCCACTATAGAGTGACCAAGAGATTATTGCAGGGATTTGTATATTTTGAGGCGCACATAAAACTTAGGTGGCATTGGATATTGCACCTGATGAAAGGATTTTGCTTTCTTAGAAATCAAATTCTGTTGATATGTTTTATCTACTAATAACTTGATTTCCTTCGGTAATCTTAAAGTTCAATCCTTCTCCAAGGGACAATAAAACTTCTCATCTCATAACCTCATCTTCATAATCTTCCACTTGCTGAACTACAACCCCCTCCCCCCTTCATCAGCAGGCTTGATAACAATTGATGAATCTTGTCGTACCTGCTCTCTCCATGATGGTTATTTCCTCATGCCGAAGTTTAAGGTGAAAGGCAAGGGTGGATTTCCTCCGAAACCCAAGGTCTTACTGTCGGGGCAGCGCACGATGGATTCTTTCATGCAGCCAAGGCTTGCAGGCGTGCCAGCAACCGGGGCTGGGGAGGGCCCCAGTTTTGGGAGCGATGTGTCACTCAGTCCAGCGGGTTCTACCACTTCTCCTGCACCTCTGGCTTCCGGGTCCTGGTCATCTGACGCTGGCAGCGCCAGGACTCAGGCGACTCAGGCCATGGCATTTTCTCTTCTGTTGCTGTGTGAGTCTGAAGCAACAACTGCCGAGGAAGGGGCCCCCCCCCCCCAGCAGATGCGAGTGGAGGTGTTCAGGAGCTTCTTGGTAAATCGGAGGTAGCTTTGCAGTCTTCAATGATAGATTCCCTTTCATTATCACTGCTGATTTGCCCTAAGAAAGTAACCCTGGATTCCATTTGGTCAGCTTTGGATTCGGTTTATAAGGTATGTGCTGGAATGCTACAGGGGTCGTCCTGGCTGTCTTCTAGATTGGAGACTGTGGAGAAGAACCTGCAGATCCAACAAGCTTGGCTGGTGGGGGTTGAATCTTCTATGCAGACACTTCAGGAGACACAAGGAGCATTGGTTCATGATAAAATGGTTACGTTGCAGAAGATAGAGAATTTGGAGAAGCAACAGAAGAATTTAAATTTTAGACTGTTGAACTTTCCATAATTGTCTTTGGTTTCTCCCAGGGACCTATTTGTTATATTCCTGAAAGACATATTCAGTTATCCTGAATCTGAGGTACCTCGTCTCCAGAAAATCTATTATCTTTCCCCCCATGGTTTCTAAGGATGCTGTGCAGAAGGTTTCCATGTCATTGGTGGATGTTTTGTCTGATTCCTTGGACTTGGCTAACTTGTCTGAGGTTCTGGAGTAGTCCACTGAAGAAGTGGAGGTCAGGGCTACATTGTTGGTTATATTTGTATTTCTCCAGGACAAGGAAGCATTACTATTGTTGTATTTCAAAAAGACAAATATATCCTTCTTGGGTAGTAAGATACAGATTTTCCCTGAAGTGTCCAAATGGACGCAGGTTAGGAGGAAAACATTTCTGGAACTCCGCTCAGAAGCTCTTGCTCTGGGTGTGAGTTTTTAGTTAAGATTTCCTTGTAAATGTGTGCTCTCCTATTAAAATAAGATGAATCACTTCTTTGAATCCTCTCAGCTATGTTTTTTCTTAGATGCTAAGCGGTTGTAAAGTTGACATATGGTATTGTTGGACCATTAATTATGGCTTCGCACTCCTACTTAATTGCCTGTTATCTTATTTTTTTTCTTCCTTGATTCATTTCTCCATGATTGTGTAGTCTTGGATTCCCTCCTTATATATTGTGGACTATTAACATTCATTGCTGTGCCATCATATTTTCTTTCTTTGTAGCTTAATGCTATTTTTCCTTGTTAAAATGCACGCTGGAATGTGAATTTCGTGATCTAAGGTTTTTCTTGGTGGTTTGTTAAATTTCAATAAATAATAAAATTTAAAAAAAAGCTAGAATGAAAATAAACTGGTGATCTTAAGACACGTGTTGTTGCTTGCTCCTAGGTTTCCAGTCAGTAAGGAGGCTGCTGAATGACTGTGCTCACTCTGTGAGGCAGAAGTGACATTATAACAGTCACCAAAAGACTTTTATTAAAAGTTCTCAAAAGTTATACAACGTTCCAAAAGTTTTACAAAGTTCTAGAAAGTTCTAGAATTTTCCAAAAGGTACTCCAAGTTTATTTTGCATTAAATCTGTCTAGAATGTCCTGCAAAATAGATAATTTTAAAAAATATCAGTCTCCTGGTCCCAAAAGCAATATTTGTGGGCCATAATTGCCATTTCCTATGGTTCTGAGACATAAGGTATCGGAAAATAACACTTATTACCAAGGAACAAGAAAAAAGTAAAAATTTGTTACATAGTGTAATTGAACCTGTGTTTGAAAAATATCAAAAGGTTGCATGGGAACAAAGGGCAATCCTTTATTCAATACAAATAACTCCACTGAAGTTAACTAGTGTCTAGATAAACACCAAACAAGTCCCCCCCCCCTCATTGATAGAATCATGATCCTCCTTCAAAGAACCACTTGTTTATGGCCAGTGCAACCCAATGAATTATATTTCTTATTCATCCATGGGAAAACATTATTACCTTTCTTAAAATCTGTCTCATCTCTGCAGTATTTTTAGTTTCACTGTTTTTAATTCTCCTGATAGGTACCATCTACTGATCAATATCCTTCAATCATGAAACATCATTAGTATGTTGATCTTGAATCTGTTTCTTCTTTCTATCCACCTGTGACTATAACTCCTCTGGAGATCTTTAAATGCATAAGATAAGAATAAACAGAAAAGGTATGTGTACGAAAAACTGTCATACCATATGCTGCAGTTCCAACAACATGATCCACCAGCCTAGCTTTTGTATGCACTTATGACATCAGGGTAGGGTAAGAGGTTGCCAGCTCTGGCTCTGAAAATGTATTAATAGGTTTGTTTTTCAGGATGCCTATGATAAATATGTATTGGATATATTTGCTCATATTTGGGTCTCTTATCCTGATAATGGAGTGGAAGAGTAGCCTAGTGGTTAGAACAACAGGCTAGTATCCAAGAGATCTGGGTTCGGTTTCTACTGGCACTCCTTGTGGCCTTGGGCAAGTTCCTTACCTTGGAAGAAAAAGCCTGGCAATCTACTTCTGGTCATGCCTTGCCAAGAAAACCCAGGGGCTGCTGGGTTGCCATGAGTCAGCACTGACTTCACAGCACTTAAAAAAAAAATCCTGATAACATTGCATTTGTTGAGTATCCCGAACCATGTGTATTTTTAGCTCTGAAGAACCAGAGGAAGAATTTGCAATACTCTGCTCAAAGGTGCTAAATGCCCAATGTCATACCATTTGCTGGAGGACGTGGCTGACATGTCTGAACCATTGTAATCTTCTTGCTTTCCAGACCCACCTACTCTTAGTCCTGCTAAAGCATCTGCTGCTGTCAACATAAGTGCAACTCAAGACCTCTCCCGCAACAAGGGCATTGTGAAGCCATCAGCTTTATCTGTTCAGCATGTAGGAAAGACTTTTGCCACAGGTTGGATTTTGATATTTCATGTATCCCAATTTACTGATTGCTTCTGTATTTATGAAGACTTTCCATAGGCTGTAGAAAGGAATCTTATTCCCTGCCTTCTAGAGGTGTGCATTTGTGAGTGTGCATTCAGTTTATTTGGGCACCAACATTTAAAGTGTGTGCAAATTGCTTGTTTCTGCATATACTTATGAATTAACACGTGTACAATCAATTGCATGCATTTTTAAGTTCTTGCGCGCATACAGGGGCATGTTTACTAAAGCGTTCTAGCCAGTAGATTGCAAAAACACAGCACAAGCCCTGGCACCAAAAATGTTGCACTACCGTGGTTGTGCACAATGGGGGAAGGACTGGGCAGGAACAGAGGCATTGCTGGAGTGTCATGGCTGATAGGCGTGAGGAGCCTGAGCTTAACTGCACTTGCTGCCATTAGCAAAAGTGCATGTAGTGCCACCTCAGTGGATGGTGTTAAGTGCGCCTGTGCGCCGGCTAGCATGGTGCAGCATCTTGGACTCACACTGACTGCAAGGGGACAGATGTACACACCCTCTGAAGTTAACACAGGCCCCCTGTGCTGATAATGCAACCCACATGTGCGTTGTCAGTGTGGGCCATAGTAAACATGCCCCACAATGTGCACCTAAAAACCCTGAATAGCTCAAACGCAAAAAATACTAAAAAATTGGGAAACATTCATTTTCAATGAGCGTGAGTTGAACAGATTTTTTTTTGACCATGCACACTCTCTGTCCCTGTGCTCTCATTGTAAACCATAAAGCAACAGAGCTCTACAGATTCCTCAAGATGTGAATTTCCTGCGAGTTGATTTCATGGGCTGTTTTTGGGTCGTACTTTTTTGTTTCAATGTGTTATGTTTTGTACTTAGCATTTTTTTTTAATGTGGTCTCACTTCATATTGTAAAATGTCTTTCTTTATCTGAGGTTGGATTTTAGTTCTTCCTGCTCTCTCCATTCTATATAAGTAGTGTGTGGATCAACAGAACAATATTTGGGTTTACTTTGATGGAAGTTGCAAAGGAAGACAGTGCCTTCAAATATGTCAATAAAAGAAATGTAGTATAAGGACTTGAGGATTATTTGCATGGCAAAGAATTAGGCTAGAATATATGAAACCATTTTTACAGCTTTTGTGGCAAGAGTACTAAAGAAACTGGAGTTAGCAGGTGATTAAGAGTTTTACAAGGCACTTTATGGACATCAGGGTGTATGTTAAAAAATAAAATAAATAAAAATGTTGCTCATGCTTTGGATGGATTAGGAATGCCAAACCAAAGACCACATGTTTTCAGCCTTTAAAACATCTTTGACTCTAACCCCTAGTGTTTGCTGTTGCACTTGAAAATATCCTATAATGAAAAAGCATGAAGCTTTGTATTTAATATTAAAATGATTAATTATTAATCTATCTTGAATCTTCCACCCTGTCAACTAAAATCTCAATGACAGTAGAGCACATTGTAATGTTATCAGTTCTTATCACTGGCTACTGTTTTACGGTTGCTGCGTTGTAGAAGTGCTTTGCATGGTCATGTGACACTTTCTGACATATTACATTACTTGATTTTCTTAAAGGATAATCTCCAGGAACAAGCAGGAATGAGTCTTCACATATGGGTACGTCGGCGCCGACGGAGCCCGCACGGAAATGCTCCCCATCATCCAATCAGAAAGCCTTTGGGAGCATCCCTCGCGCCTGCGCGGTGACTTCCCGCCTTTCCCACTGCCTCTCCCCAGTTTTCGTTTTTCCGCGGAGCCGGCAGGACATACCTCCTGTCACCGCAGAAATGTTTTCTCTTAAATCCTTATTTTTTGTTTTCTTGTGGTCGCGGCCGTTTTCCCGCCGATACCGGCACCGCCAGTGCCTTATTTTTGTTTTCTTTACCACTTCGAGGTCTTTTTCTCCTCAAGTCCTTTCTGAGGCCTTCCAGGCCTTTCCAGCATGGAGCCTTCTTCCCCTGAGAAGTGCCTCCACTGTGGAGACTTATTCTTCTTTTTAGACTCCACCACTTGGTGTATATCCTGTTTGGGTCCTGACCCTTGTTCCCCGGTCCATCGGGCTTTAGGGTTGGGAGGAGACCCTCTCTTTTTCGGGTATCCCTCGATGCTGTTTTTCCTCCTGAGGTGAGGACATCGATTTATTCTTCTCCCCAGGATCAGGTAACCCGCAAACAGTCTGTTAAGACTAGCCAATTCTTGAGGGGTAAGTCTCATGCCCAGCATGACAACGGCTCCGGCCTTCCCCTCAAGACCCCTTTGGCAATAAAACCCCGGCGGGAGTCTTCGGGCTCCAAAGCATTCACGGGGTTTCAGGTTGTTCCTGGGGTTCGTTCCTCACAGAACACAGCCATGCTCGGGGGTGGTATCCGCTTCGAGCGGTGCTGATTCCCCGGCATCGGCGTCGAGTGATCCACTCTTTGCCGAGGATCGTCAACTGGTGTCCTCAGTGCCTTCGGGGCCGATCGATTCGACCCAGACTGGCTTTCCTGCATCCCAGCCACGAGCGGGGTTAGTGCCGGCTTCGGACGGGGCCAGTTCCCCGGCATCGACGCTGGTGTCGAGTGCTCCGGTTGTCACTAGGGATCGTCATCTGGGGTCCTCGGTGCCTTCGATCGATACGACCCAAGACTGGCTTTCCTCTGCCCCAGCCAGCCACGAGGTTGTTTCTGGCTTCGAGCGATGCCGATGCCCCGGCATCGGCCTCGGTGTCGAGTGTTCCACTTTCCACCGGGGCTCGGCGTCGGGTATCCTGGGCCTCGGGGCCGAGCGATACTCCCCAGATGGTTTTTCCTCTTGCTACGCCATGCTTGGAGGGGGTACCGTCGGACGTCTTGGGCGCCTTCGGCGCCGATCGATGCAATTCCGATTAACTTTCTGGGATCGGTGTCGCCGACACCACCACCGACGTCGGTGCCCTCTAGACGGGCGTCGTTAACCTCGCTCGGTTCGATGCCCAGTCTAGAATCGATCTCCAGTCTGGATGACTTGGTTCCGACGGTTTTCGGAACCGATCCTTGTCCCTTCCAGCTACGCAGTACGGTACCGATGTCGACTCCTGTAGTTCCATCGGTGCCTTCGATCCTCTCGATGCCTAGCTTGGAATCGATACTGGGAACCGACAATGCAGTGCTAACTGCCTCGAACCGGAGCTGTCGGTATCAAAGCTCTCTAGTTGCCTCGGTATCACTCCGGCAGCCGTCGCTGCCGCCTCCGAGGGCATTGCCATCCCCGATGCCGGTGTCGGTATCAAGGTCAACTCCTGCAGCTCCATCGGTGCCATCGATCCTTTCTGTACCTAGCTTGGAATCGATACCGGGAACCGACGATGCAGTCAGTATTAACTGCCTCGAATCAGAACTGTCGGTATCATTCTCCATCTAGCATGCTCTCTGGGGTGCACCAGTCCGGTAGGTGGTCTGGTGGTCAAGCTGATCATCCAACCTCAGCCTACCCAGGAATAGTTCCTCTGGGAGTTCCTTCTTTTCAGGAATTTCTCCTTGACATGGCAGACTTTCTTGCCATTCCTGTTCCTGGCCCTACTCTTAACCAAGGTCCTGCAGAAAAAGCAACCATGATGCTTCCTTTACATCCTTCCTTGCAGGACCTTCTTCTGGGGATTTGACAGTCGCCTTTGAAGGTTCCTGCACCTTCTACTGCCATGCATGTTCTGTATCAGATGCCCCCCTCTCCGGGGTTTCAGAAGAACCAACTTCTGCATCATTCCATTGTAGTGGAATCGGCAATGCGGAAGGTCAGAAGCAAGAGGAAGCATTCTTCTTCTCCTCCGGGTCGTGCATTTAAAGCACTTGATGCCTTTGGGCGTCAAACCTTCCAAAATTCCATGTTGGCTTCCAGAATTATTTCATATATCTTTTATATGAGTCTAACACTTCGGGAGGTCACAGAGAAATTATTTCTTTTGTCTCCCTTTTTGTCAGAACCTAAGGCCTCTGACTATTCCTTGCTTCTTCACCATAGCAGGAATATCTCTTGGTTTCTTTCTCGTGCTTCTTTAGACTCTTTTGAGTCTGTTAGCAGGTCCTCTGCTATTGCCATTGGAGCGCGTCGTACAGCCTGGCTGCAGGCTTCCGACCTGAGCAGATGGGCACAACATACACTGGGTAATTCTCCGTGTATTGGAGAAAATCTTTTCAATATCGAGGCTTTGTGTCAGGTTGCTCAGTGCTCCACTGACTTTCCTAGTTCTGGAAACCATCCTAAGCCTTCTGTTTCCCCAGGATGTAGGAAATGTCCTATCAAACCTTCTTTCCCTAAGAAAAGAAAGTTTCACCCTCCTTCTGCCCATCCTCCAGAGGTCCCCAAGCAAGGGACATCTCATCCTGGTCTGAAGTTCCCAGACTCTCACCAGGATAATCATAACCGGCAGCCCTAGGCTCACGTATGCTGCAGTCTACAATTAACTTCTTCTTACCAGAAGTTTTTCTTCCAACTCTACACTGGGTTTTCTTTTCAGTATGCTTTTGTCCATGGGTCACAGTATTCTCCCTTTCTTATTGCTATAAAGGGAGATCACCACTATCCAATGATAGCTTCTGTCCCCGCATGGACATTCTTTCCTTCTGCTGACTTAACATATGGTACGTCACCTTCAACCCCTCTCTTCCAGGGTTTCCCCTGCTTGAGTCGGTACCATACTGGAACGTCTCTCTCTCTTTCTTTCCAGTGTAGGCTTCTTGTTATCCTTCAACGCATGTTCTGGACAACTCCTCAGACAGGGCCGGAATATCCCCGCTCCCTTGGTCTGTCTTCTCCCTGTTTCATACAGGTGAATCCCCTCTGCTATCTTGCTGTGCGTGCAGGAGTTCCAGTGCGTACTTTAATGCTTTTGCACGCTGCTCTCAACTATCTGCGTGCTGACACTCATTGCCGTTATCTTCTCCTGGCCATGGCCTTATCGAGGATGGGGCAACCTGTCGACTGATGTCAGTCCCATCTCCTGCACGATGCTCTCTGCAATCGTCAGAGAGGCTTCCCACTATGGGCCCTTGCCATAGAGCATTGGACTTCGTCTCTGAGGGTCTACACTGTTAGAATCCATTCCAAGGTGAGGATCTTAGACTTTAGGAAGACTAACTTTGCGAAGATGGGCCAATACCTCAGGGAGTCGTTAGTGGGATGGGAACAGCTGGGGGATGTAGAAAAACAGTGGGCAAAACTGAAAGGGGGTATTTTAAGGGCAACCAACCTTTTTGTTAAAATGGTAAATAAAGGCAAAAGGAACAGGAGACCGCTATGGTTTTCGAAGGAAGTAGCTGAAAAAGTGAAGAAAAAGAGGGAGGCCTTCATGAAATACAAGAGATCACAGAGAGTAGAAGACAGGCATCTGTATTTGGAAAAACTTAGAGAAGCTAGCAAAGTAGTCAAGAAGGCAAAGATTCAAAAGGAGGAGGAAATAGCCAATGCAATAAAATGGGGGGATAAGACATTTTTCAGATATATTAGTGAGAAGAGGAAGAGCAAAAGTGGTATTGTCAGACTCAAGGGTGCAGGGGGGGAATATGTAGAAGCTGATAAGGATAAAGCGGAATTGCTTAACAAATATTTTTGTTCTGTGTTCACAGATGAAGAACCAGGAGCAGGACCTCAGAAAACACCCACAAATAAGAACAGAAGCGAGGGACATCTTGAACTATTTTCAGAAGACTGTGTTCGTGAGAAACTAGCTCAACTTAAAGTAGACAAAGCGATGGGACCGGATGGGATACACCCTAGAATACTGAGGGAACTTGGGGACGTTCTAGCAGCTCCACTGACTGACCTTTTCAATGCCTCGTTGGAGTCGGGAGTGGTGCCAAAGGACTGGAGAGAGGCTCATGTGGTGCCTTTACACAAAAGCGGAAGTAAGGATGTGGTTGAAAACTACAGGCCGGTTAGTTTAACTTCGGTGGTGAGTAAATTATTGGAAACGCTGCTGAAAGAGAAAATAGTGAGGTTTCTGGAGTCCAGCGGATTACAGGATCCGAGGCAGCATGGATTCACCAGAGGCAGGTCTTGTCAGACAAATCTGATTGATTTTTTTGACTGGGTGACCAGGGAGTTGGACCAAGGGAGAGCTCTAGATGTGGTGTATTTAGATTTCCATAAAGCCTTTGACACTGTTCCTCACAGGCGACTTATAAACAAACTGAGCACCCTAGGGATGGACCCTAAAGTTACTGCTTGGGTTAGAAGTTGGTTGGGTGGGAGGCGACAAAGAGTACAGGTAAATGGAGCTCACTCTGAGGAGAAGGATGTTGCCAGTGGTGTGCCCCAGGGATCTGTCCTTGGTCCGATTCTTTTTAACATCTTTGTTAGTGATATAGCAGAAGGGCTGTCGGGTAAGGTTTGCCTCTTTGCGGATGATACCAAAATCTGCAATAGAGTAGACACCCAGGAAGGGGTAGATAACATGAGGAGGGATCTAGCTAAGCTTGAAGAATGGTCTAGAATTTGGCAGCTGGGATTTAATGTTAAAAAATGTAAGGTCATGCATTTGGGCTGCAGCAATCCAAGGGAGCAATACAGTATAGGAGGTGAAGTACTTTTGTCCACTAAAGAAGAGCGGGACCTAGGCGTGGTTGTGTCTGATGATCTTAAAGTAGCTAAACAGGTGGAAAAGGCGACAGCAAAAGCTAGAAGGATGCTTGGGTGCATACGGAGAGGAATGGCTAGCAGAAAAAAGGAGGTGATAATGCCTCTGTATAAGTCTTTGGTGCGACCTCATTTGGAGTATGGTGTGCAATTCTGGAGACCGCACCTTCAAAAGGATGTGAACAGGATGGAGTCTGTGCAGAGGGTTGCTACCAAAATGATTAATGGGCTTCATTATAAAGCATATGAGGACAGACTTAAGGATCTTAATATGTACACCTTAGAGGAAAGGCGGGATAGAGGTGATATGATTGAGATGTTTAAATACCTCCGTGGCATAAATGTTCAGGGAGAGAGCCTCTTTCAATTGAAAGCAAGTTCTGCTACGAGGGGATATGGGATGAGGGTGAAGGGAGATAGATTCAGGAGTGATATGCGGAAATATTTCTTTACGGAAAGAGTAGTGGATCCGTGGAATAGTCTCCCAGTGGAGGTGGTAGAGATGAGGACAGTAACTGAATTCAAGAAAGCATGGGACCAACACAGAGGATCTCTAAAGGCAAAAAGTGGACTGTTGTAGTTGTTATGGAAGGACAGACTAGATAGGCCATGTGGTCTTTTTCTGTCGTCATATTTCTATGTTTCTATGTTTCTATGTCTTCCATCTAATTGAAGAGGCTTATATAGTCATTCCATGGCTATCTAGATAATTATGCCCTCTTGTCTTCCGTTGTGACGCAGCAGACAAGTTTGTTTTGCGTGAATGTCCAAGGAGCTCCCAATCTGGCAGGACTCCCCTTTTTCCTTACAGCTTGGCATTATATGTCTGCTCCACTTGGACAACGCATACTCTTTTACTGTACACGATACCCCTGAGTCCCTTGGCTGGGTCATCCTGGTATCTTGGTCTATGCGTTTTCTGTCCTTGGGACGCATCAGCAGCCTAAAGTGCTCCTGCCGTGCTCTCCACGGACTGATATTGTCCTCTGTTCTTCACGCAACTATACTGCTAATTCCACTGCTCTGCATCCCTGTACCACAGAAATAGATGGAGTTTTTCGCATCACATTTCCCATGTGGATGTTTCTTCTGTGGCCCAGTTGCAGGCAGTATTGTTGTCCTATGCATACATAGTTTTTGTACCCTGGGTGGGCATAAACCATGTCCATCTATATATATATGGCTATATGTGTCACACTTGTCTAGACATATATATTCACATCTGTATTGATATGTATATATATATATATATATATATATGCGCTTTTTGGGAGATGGTCATAGCACCCTGTGTATTACCCACTATCTCCCTAACTGTCGGTACTAAAGTTTTTCTTTTTTACTTTCTAAGGGGTCCAGACAGTCTGCTTGCCTATTATCATACGGCTCGGTATCTGGGTCCGGTTATACTCACAATTATTGCTGTGGCGTCAACAGCTTCTCTTTTTGTTATACACCTCCTTATCTATGAGGTATCAAACTTCAATGTCTTCCTATTTCTTATTGGCTAGGAGAGACAGTGTGCATCTTCA
Organism: Ichthyophis bannanicus; assembly: GCA_033557465.1. Lineage (NCBI taxonomy): Eukaryota > Metazoa > Chordata > Amphibia > Gymnophiona > Ichthyophiidae > Ichthyophis > Ichthyophis bannanicus. Next base: position 1,356,483,845 of record CM066031.1, read on the forward strand.
GTGTTCCGGAGTTCCCTCCTGTTTTCCCTGGGAAAAGGGGTTTTTTCCATACCTTCTCTTCCCTTCCGGACTGGGCTAATTCCAGATTGGTCAGTCTTCTTCTTTTAATTACTCGATGTTAATAACTCTGTGCCTACAAGAGTTCTCAGCTTTCACATAAAGCTCTCCATTGAAGACCTGCCGTTCTTCTCCTGCCCCAGTTGACACCTGGGTCACCTGCCCATTCCAGATTTGGAACTTCATCCTCACTGCTGTGAAGTTCCCTTGAAGATTCCACTACTGCGTCTACAGTACCTTCCATCACAGTTCTACTTCCTACAATCCAGTAGGTAAGCTCTATATGGTACTAGTTCATTAAATACTTTAATGATACCTGACATGCCTTCTAAAGACACTTCTCCCCTGTGGTCTTTAGTTTTTTGTTGCTCCTCTGCAACTCTTCTCTCCTCAACTCCTACCCTCCATCCCTCAGTGGATGCCGGGGATCCAGGTTGGGAAAATACCGTCCTGTCCAGGGATACGCATTTTATAGGATCTCCCTGGCATCTCTAGCTGGGGAGTCCCCATATGTGAAGACTCATTCCTGCTTGTTCCTGAAGATAGCGCACAGTTACTTATCTGTAACAGGTGATCTCAGGGAACAGCAGGAATTAGTCTTCACAACCCTCCCACCTCCCCTAGGAGTTGTATCTATCTATTTCCTTTTCTCTTCCTCTCCTTCTGTCTCAGCTATGAAACTCAACTGGGGAGAGGCAGTGGGAAAGGCGGGAAGTCACTGCGCAGGCGCGAGGGATGCTCCCAAAGGCTTTCTGATTGGATGCTGGGGAGCATTCCCGTGCGGGCTCCGTCGGCGCCGACGTACCCATATGTGAAGACTAATTCCTGCTGTTCCCTGAGATCACCTGTTACAAGTAAGTAACTGTGCTTAATAGCTTGTATAATTAATATTAATATTAGTGAAGGGCTGTGAGTTCTGGAAATCATCAGGCCTACCAGAAACATGGCAGCAGGCATCAGACGGGTGAATGCTTCTCCCGCCCCCCTCATCACTCTACTTCTTCTCAGCCAACAGCACAGTTTTGAAAAAGCCTGCCAAGGAAGTTTATACTATATGTGATTGTCATGAGTAAGTCTCCCAGGGCTCTTAAAAGGTTGGGGAGCACATAGTCGCTTATCTTTCATTTAAAAAGTTATACAAAGTCCCACCCTACCCACTCAGATACAGTCACTGTAATCTGATGTTGATGTTACATTCACAGTTGTATCTGTATTATAATTGTTTTCTGTTTGGCTGTGGTCAGTTATCTTAGCATATCATGGGCAGAGCACCCAAACTAAAATTCCAGAACAAGGGTAGCCAAGACATGGCTAGGGCTCTGTAGGGGAGGCATATTGTGAGCTGACTGTCACGATCGCGGTGCCTAGCTTGTTGGTATGAGGGGCACCGACTTGTGATGAAGAACTGCACCAGTGACCATAGAATGAGAACCTCGCTAGATAGGCATATTTTGTTACCTGTGTTTTTGTGGTGGCAACAGCCCTAGCATGTACTTGCATGGTAGAGGTTCACCATGATGGGGGCATACATGGCATGGCTTGCTTTGTTGTTGGATGTGTCATTGATATTCTGGGTTCAGTTTGGATACATTGCAACCAACTTTCCTGTGAAGCTGCATGGGAGTCCTCTCCCCAGGCTGTTGCTGGTAGGGAGGTGCTGTGATATTACATTATTAGTTGTGATATCACAGCTCCTTTCTCTTCTGACAGCAGCAGCAGCACAGGTGAGGACTCCTGAACAGTTTTGCGGGAACATTGATTGTGATACCCAGTTGGGAATTCTGCCTGTCTGTGTTATGCACAGTTGCTGTGCTGTAGTACTATGCTTAAATTGAGCATTTTATAGCTATTTGATCTTATGTTTAGCTCCTCTTTCAGTGCGCACCAATGATGCATCTAGTGGAAATAGTAACGGAGGAAGAAATGTTGTTTTGACTTCTGCTCTCGCCCGACCTGTGCCTCATTCCACATCACCCAGTCCTGGCTGCGTTTCTGGTGACCAAGGTGAGAGAGTGTGCTATCTCCAGGAACAAGCAAGAATGCAGTCTTCACATATGGGTGACGACGTCACCGACCGATCCCGCACGCGAACACTCCCTAGCATCCAATAGGAAAGCCTTTGGAAGCACTCCACAGCACCTGCGTGTCTGCCTTCCCAACTCCTCTCTTCAGTTCTTTGTTTTCTGTGGAGCCAGCAGGACGTGTCGCCCTGTCACTGCCAAAAAAAGGAATCTTTTTGGTGTGGAACATCATGCTTATGCCTTCCTGTCAACTCTGGTCCGTCAAATCCGATACCTGTCCCGATATTTCATTTTTTATTCTACATTTATTTTTTATTTAATGTGGTTTTCACCACTAAACTAGGCGTTTAGGCCTCCATAACCTTATCTTAAATCTTGAAGACAACTTTTTTGAGGCATGGAAAAATCAATTGGTGGCTTCCTTTCATGGGTCTCAGTTTTCTTCAAAGTCCAAACATAAAAGTACCAAGAAATGCAGTCAGATGAAGAAAATGTGGCAGAAAGATATAGAAATCTTTCCCATTGTACTGGGAGTGATAGGCTTGATAAAGAAGAATTTTCAAGCACATCTTGACAAACTACCCATACCTGTTACATCTCATAAACTCCAGAAGGAAACTCTCTTTGGCACGATGCAAGTATTACGCCAAGCATTAGCAGTAAATTTGAGAGACTAAGATCATACTCCACATACCCTGGCTTAGAAGTGAGGTTCACAACTGTCATGGTATCCGCAAAATTAACCCATTTGGAGAAACTGCCCCTCCAGACTCTTTCACTATGCCCACAGGTGGCACCTCATAACATCATGGCAGGGACATTCCATTGTCCAAAGGGGGGTTATTAGCTTCACTTCAAAACCTTACCCGCACCAGCTTCACAGGGGATTATCCAACACAACCCCTTCAAAGCACTCTCTTAAAAGAAGAGGTGACCACCCTGTTCTCCCTGGTTGCCATAGAAAGTGTTCCTCCTACTCAAGAAGGGATGGGCTTCCACTCTTCATATTTTCTCATTCCAAAGAAAACAGAAGGCTTCAGTCCCATCTTGGATCTCAGAGACCTAAAGTTCATGGTCCGAGAAAAATTCAAAATGATTTCACTAGGAACTCTCCTATCATACCTCCAGAGACACAATTGGTTATGTTCTGTAGATCTAGACGAGGCATACATGTATTTATTGATCCATCCCTTGCACAGACGGTATCTGTGCTTTGTTTCAGGGAAACCATTATCAATACCATGTTCTCCCCTTCAGTCTAGCCTTTGTCCCAAGGGTCTTCACAAAATGCATGGCAGTCATTACTGCTTACCTATGCACCTTGGGGCTGTTCATCTTTTCTTATTTAGGTTTCTAGTCGGTAAGGAGGCTGCTGAACGACTGTGCTCACTCTGTGCAAATCCAGGGGAGACGCCTCTCAAGAGGTAAGACTCTCCCTTCATTGCACCATCACGGTGCTCTGACACCTGCGCTTTCTCATAAACTTCCCAAGTCTCATCTAGCTCCAACCCAATGACTGGACACTCAAGCCTGAGCTTTCCTTCCACAGGATCACTGTGCCTGCCTCATCGAGCTGGCAAAGGGGATTGCAAAAGCAAAGCAGAGTAACAGCTCAAGAGAGCTACGGCTATTAGGACACATGACCTCCATGGTCCATGTTGTCCCCTATGCTCAGTTACACATGTGACATGCACAATGGCCTCTGTCTTCCCAGTGGATGCAAGCAAAGGGGCATTTCAAAGTCAAGATCCACATCACCCCCCAACTGATCAGGTCCCTTCAGTGGTGGTGCTCTCCACAGAACCTACTCATTAGGTCACCTTTTCAGGTGCCTCCACCTCGATGTACCGTGACAACGGATGCTTCCAAGCTGGGTTGGGGATTGCATATCATTGATCTAGCCACACAGGGATTCTGAACACAACAGGAATCAGCCCTGAAGATCAACCTCCTAGAACTATGGGCATTAACCCAAATGCTCTTTGGGTTTTTCAACTCCAACTTTTGGGGAAATCTGTCCTAGTCAGGATGGACCACCAGGTCACCATGTTCTGCGTCAACAAAGAGGGGCGTATGGGGTACCATTCCCTTTGCGAGGAAGCGCTTTGCCTGTGGTCCTTTGCCATTTCACGCCGCATTCACTTCAGAGCATTATACCTCCCAGGTGAACTCAATGTCCTTGCAGACAAGCTAAGCCATATCCTTCGTCCACACGAGTGGACCTTGCATCGGAAATGGCTGCTTGGATCTTCCGGACATGGGGAATCCCAGTCAGATCTTTTTGCCACTCCACAAATCACACAGCTTCCACTTTTCTGCTCCAGAGTTCCGTTGCTGCACTGGCAGGCTCCGGATACCTTCCTTCTGCATTGGGGACAAGGACTGCTCTATGCATTCCCACCCATCCTCTTGATTACCCAAATGCTTTTCAAGCTACAGACCAACAAGGGCTCGATGATTCTCCTAGCCCCCTTTTGGCCCCGTCAACCATAGTTTCCTCTGCTTCTTCACCTTGCGCAGACTCAACCTCTTAACCTAGGATTTGTGCCCGAACTCCTCTCTCAGGACCACAGGATGCTCCTCTATCCCAGTCTTCATGCCCTACGCCTGACAGCATTGCTGCTGAAGGGATAGTGCTTGCTGTCCTCAACCTGCCACAGGCGGTCAAAGATGCCCTCCTTGCATCACACAAGAATTCCAGCAGGCAGTCTTATGCCTTCAAGTGGCGTAGGTTTGCCCTCTGGTAGTTCCCAAAGGACACTGGCCCCTTTTCTTGCCCAGTGGAGTACTTTCTACAATATCTCCTCCACTTATCCTTAACAGGTCTTAAGACTAACTTAGTGAGAGTTCACCTTAATGCCATTGCGGCCTCTCACAAACTACTGGATGGATAGCCTATCTCTTCACACCCTTAGTTGCACGCTTCATGCAGGGTCTCCTGCTGTCCAAACAACCCATTAAGCCACTTCAGTGGCCTAGGATCTGAATGTGATTCTGGCTCAACTTCTAAAGCCACCTTTCAAACCTTTAGCCACAACTTCCCTGAAGTTTCTATCTTGGAAGGTCATCTTCCTTATAGCCCTCACTTCAGCTCACCATATCAGTGAGCTACATGCTCTAGTGATGGATCCCCCATATACTTAGTTCCCCACGACAAGGTGGTTCTTTATACCCATCTGCACTGCCTCCTGAAGATGGTTTCCTCTTTCCATCTAAACCAATCAATAATCTTCCGATTTTCTTCTCTAGACCACATGCATCTCGGGCTGAGGCAGCGCTACACACTTTAGACTGCAAGCGAACGCTGGCCTACTGCTTGGATAGAACTAAAGATTACAGAAAATCCTCTCGATTATTCATTTCCTTTGATCCTAGTTACCTACCGGTGATGAAATGTACTATATCCAAATGGATAGCAGATTGCATTTCTTTTACTTATGCACATGCAGGACTCTCTTTAGAGGGTCATGTCACTGCTCATAATGTGCGGGCTATGGCAACCTCCGTAGTCAATCTCCATTCAGTGTTCATTGAGGAGATATCGGGCAGCTACCTGGCCCTCCATTCATACTTTTGCTGCACACTATTGTCTAGACAGAGACTCCTTTTGGGACGCTGTCTTTGCCCAAGCTGTACTCCAGCACCTCTTTGGGACTTAAATTCAATTCCTACCCTCCATCTCAGACTTTTACAAGAGACCAGACTATCATTGGGGGAGTATAGCTTCATGGAATCGAGTCCAATAGCCTACATCTCTTCCAAACTCTTCAGCTACAAGCTTTTGGCCTCAAGGATCACTGCTTCCCCCCCCCCCCCCCTCCTGCAAAAGCATGTCCTGGTACCTGGGAGCTAGTGAGTCCCATATGTGAAGACTGCATTCCTGCTTGCTTTTTGAGATAGCGTAGTTACTCACCTGTAACAGGTGATCTCTGGGAACAGCAGGAATCAGTCTTCACAACCTGCCCTCCTCCCCTAGGAGTTGTAGGGTTTGTTTATTTTTTCTCTTCCTTTCCGCTACAAACTCAACTGAGGAGAAGAGTTGGGAAGGCAGGCACACAGGCGCAGTGGAGTGCTCACAAAGGCTTTCATTTTGGATGCTGGGGAGCATTCCAACGCTGGCTCTGTCGGTGCCAACGTCACCCATATATGAAGACTGATTCCTGCTGTTCTCGGAGATCACCTGTTACAGGTGAATAACTATGCTTTCTTGTATGTTTTCTCTCTCTCTCTCTCTCTCTAATTCAAGAAACTTTATCTTGACAATTTCTGCATGTTGCCAACATAGAGCCATAAAGAAAAATAGCAAAATCATTTTTGTCTCTGATCCTATTACATTTTTGGCCTGGTCATAGGCTACAACATATTTTCCTGCTTCTAACTGTTTTTTTCTCCTGTTTTTCCCCAACTGTTGTGTGGGCAGCTTTTTATTTTCTCTGCCAGCCCTAGGAATGTGCATATATTTTGCCTTTCTATTTTGCACAGTCCAGGAGGAAATACATTTCTGTTTCTTTCTCTTTCTCTAGTGTAGCATTGCATGAAGAGCCAGCAGTGTTTTCTTTGCATGTTTTCAGTTCTAACTTGTGGTCAATTTTGGCCTGATGTGCTATAGAGTTTTTCCCATCTTTTGTTAGTGGAAAGAATGCTAAAAGGCATTTAAGACTTTTAGTCTGTTGTTTCTCTCTTGTGCTTTTGCAAGTATTTTGAAGTGATGAACAAAAGTGTTTTACTCTATGGAGACCCTGCCTTTTCATCTCAGACTAAAGCCATCGTGCTTTATTTCAGGCTATGCTGAACCTCTCAAAATAGGCTTAAATACTAAAGCACAGTATTTTAGTTGGTAAAATTAAAAACAAAAATCAGGCAGCTGACTTTGTGAAATGCTTCCAACAGAGTTCATTAATGCTATCAATAACGTGTGTCAACATAGCTAATGTTTCAGCTATTTAAAATTCCACTATATGCTGGCTTGATGGCTCAGTGGTAATACTATGCACAGTCACGTGTGATACAGTATCTAGGCTCAGTTCCCAGGGTTTATTTCTGCTTTCCTAGCTGGCCAGGGCCGGGGATACTGGAGGCACTGTTTTCAGCTTCTGGTTTAGGGATATCTCTGCCATGGCTTAGTGCTATTCACCTACTGGTTAAACCAGGATATGCTTTCCCAAATTCGGAAGGAGATATAGTCTGTGGCCCCTGACCAGTGGCCATTGACTAAAATAACTAGATAGGAGGAAAAGGAGGAGGAATTATAACATAAGTGAAAAATCCTTGATAATTGCTAATGGCACCATAATCTAATAGAAGCAGGTTCTGGTTTTGCTGATAGCCCGAGGAAACAGGAAGACAAGCTGAAACAAGAAATATTTGCCTCTTAATCTTCCAGTTAAATTTTTGAAAATACTTAGATAACAGTAAAACTGCAGATATGAAAATACAGGACTGGCTCATTGGGCAGACTAGGCTGTCATCTAGATTAACATTTTGGGCCCAATTCCGATCCTGACTCCGACGTACATCTCCTTTGTACGTCTGGGCTGACCCGGACGTACAAAGGAGATAGCAATTCTGATCCCATAGGGCACGTCTAGCCCCACGGGATCAGAATCGTGAACAAACCTGCATGTACAGGCACTGCCCAGCTAACTCAGCCAGGGCTTTTAAATGGAGCTGCGGTGCCATGGCGTCTTGTTGCCATGGCACTGCGGCTCCATTTAAAAGATGCGATGCCGGCCGCCTGCCGAAAATGTTAATTCCCTGCAGCCCAACCCCCGATTCGGCCTCCAGGGTCGGGCTGCGGGGAATTAACACTGCCCCCCCACCCCTTTCCACGCCCCAGAGCAGCAAAATTGAAATGTCCAGGAAAGTTATTCCACCCCGGGGGTGTAATAACTTCCCCGGCCATTTCGCCAGTCCTGGATGTACAGGGCCGACATTAGAATCAGCCCTGTACGTCCAGGGCTGGCGACCGCCCACTGCCCGCCCACTCTCTGCCCCTTCCCCGCCCCCGTATAACTTCCCCACACAACTGGCGGGGAAGATATACAGGGGCAGGAGTCAGCACAAATAGCGGTTGGGACGTGCATCCCCACTATTCATGCCTCAGAAGGACCCCCTTTGGGGGGGGGGGCGAGGGGGACAAAGATAAAGTACAGTCAAAGTAAAACTATAGATCGTGACAAAGACAGAACCTCTAGGAACCATAGCGTGTTTTGTTTTTCCACAGGGAGAGTGGGCAGTTTTCAAATAGCCCATTCACTTGGATAAAAGTACTTTGGGAATTTTATTCATGTATGTACATGTGAAACATGGTTTAATATTTAAAACTGATATCCAATTAATTTAGAACATAAGAAATGCTATCCTGGGTCAGACCAAAGTTCCATCTAATCCCAGATCACAAGTACTTAACATATCCCCAGAAGTAGCCAGCTACAGGCTATTTATCCCTAGAGAACATTGCGTTTCTCTCAGTCAACTTTTATAACAGCTTATAGATTTTTCCTCCAGGAATTTGTTCAAACCTGCTTTTATCACATTCTCCAGCAATGAGTTCCAAAGCTTAATTATTTGTTGAAAGGAAAAATATTTTCTCCTATTGGTTTTAAGTACACTATTTTGTAACTTCATAGCATGCTCCCCTAGTCTTTGTACTCTTTAAAAAAGTAAACAATTGATTCACGTTTATCTGTTTCACTCCACTCAAACTTTTATAAGACTTCTATCATAACTCCCCTCACCCATCTCTTTTCCAAGCTGTAAAGCCCTAATCTCTTTGGCCTTTCCTCAAAGAAAAGACATCTCATCCCCTTTGATCATTTTGGTTGTCCTTATCTGTACCTTTTCTAATGTTAGTCACTATATCTTTTTTGAATTGTGGAGATCAGAATTGCACACATTTATTTATTTTATTTATTTATTTGTAGTCTCTTCTATACCGCGCTATTCGACATCAGTGCGGTTTACAATGAACATAAGAGTTGCACATCTCAATTTCGTGATTTGTGCTTACAGTAAAACAGGTATAATAACTTGGGTATACATTAAACAGGAAAATTAAACTTGGGTATGCATTAAGCAGGTATAACAGGTAAAATAGGGTATAAATAACCAGTCACTTAACAAGGAGACACGATGAATAAATACAGTCTACTTTATGCAACAATATAATGAGTTATGCGGCACTGCATAAGTTTCTCATGGTGGTTGGAGGGGAAGGTGTGATTGCGAGTGATCAGTCTGGGAATGTGACGTGCATGAGTTTGAGGTGCTGCATTGAGATGTGAGAGTGGGTGAGTGTGGGGAGAAGACTGCATCATCGTAGTGATGAAGACAGAGGTGCCGTTTCAGTGCCTTCCTAAATTGGGAGAGTTCACTGATGGTTCTGATAGTTGCTGGTAGTGCGTTCCAGCAGGATGGAGCAAAGAAGGAGAAGGCTCTGGATCTAGTTAATTGAGAACACTTCGTGCTTGCCTTAGGTAATATGAGAGTATTTGCAGCATTCGATCTCCTTGCTCGATTGGGAGGTGTGATTGAAATTAGATCAGTAATGGCAGTAGCAGGGTATTTATTGATGGCTTTATGGGTCATAATTAGGATCTTGAATGAGATCCTGGCTTGTATGGGTAGCCAGTGCAATTGTTTTAGTATTGGGGTAATATGAGAACTTCTTGAGGCTTGCAGCTGAATTCATTGCAAGTTGTAAGGGGTTAGTCGTGCACTTAGGTAGACCATACAAGATCGCATTGGCATAGTCAAAGTGAGGCATTATTAGGGCCTGAAAGACAGTTCGGAAGTCATCAGGTTCTAACAGTTGACGCAGATTGCGGAGGGTCCGGATTTTATGGTACACCGACTTTGTTATGTTTTTGATATGAGCCTTCATATTAAGTTGCTGATCAAGCGTTACACCTAGGTATCTTACTGTAGTCTTGCATATGATCTCTGCGTCGCGAACCTTGATAGACAGGGGTGGAGTAAAAGCCGGATTCCTGGTTACGAAGAGGGCTTCTGCCTTTTTGAAATTTAACTTAAGCATTTGTGCATTTAGCCAGTCTGTGACAGCGTCAAAGCACCTGATAAGTGGGGATAGTTCAAGATGTTCTGTCGAAATTGGCATGTACATCAAGACGTCGTCAGCATAGACCAGGCAGTTGATATTAAATGATTGGATGAGATCACAAATGGGTTGCATATAGACATTGAATAGCAAGGCGGATAGAGATGAGCCCTGTGGAACACCTTTAGTTTGGGGGAAGGAATCGGAGTTGGAAGGGCCAGAACGGACATGTTGCCAGCGATCAGTGAGGTATGAAGTGCACCATGACAAAGCTGAAGCTTGAACTCCCTTCTCTCTGAGGCGTAGCAGGAGACCTTCGTGGTCTACGGTGTCGAATGCGGCAGCAATGTCCATGAAGATCAGTGCAAAGCCTTGTCTGATGTTATCGAGACCTAAGGTTATGGTGTTGAATATTTTATTTATTTTTTATTTATTTAACATCTCTTATATACCGCACTATTTATAATCAGCGCGGTTTACAAAGAACAATAAAACATCAGATAAGATACATATTATCTGTTTTTTACATGGAACAGGAACAAAAACTTGGGTAACTGGGGTAACTATTTACAATGAGTAATAGTCATTGAACTATAAACGTATGGACGGAGTAGTACATGAAAAGATCTTTGTAGTATGAGCGGGGTATGAAGTGTTAATGGGTTAGCAGGGGTTGCGTGTTTAGAATGGGATTGGTGCTATTTGAGTGAGCTTGTGTTACTGTGTTCTCTGGGAAGTATTTGATGAACAGGTGGTGCTTCAAGGCCTTTTTTAGTTCACATCATTTTTATTGAAAATTTTTCCAAAAGAGCAAACAATACAGCATTAGAGAACAACAACCGATATATCCAATGAACATTGATACTAATAACATTGATACTAATAACCCCCCAACACAGCCACCCCTTAACCCCCCCCCCCGTTTGCCCTACCCTCCCCTCCCCTCACAGCATGTAGGATTCATCGCACATATCAGAGCTAGAAAAGGCCCAACAGACAGCCACTGGCTAGTCCCCCTCTCCCCAGCGCCCTGCACAAGACAGAAAAGGGGCCAAAGTCTCAGTGAAAGGGAAACTACATATATCTGGTGCAGAGCACATCCGGGCAACACCGGGACAACACTGGGTCAGCCCCGAGACAGCATCGGGACAGCCCTGCAGGAATGGCGACGTCACTGCGGCAGGAAGCCTCCCACGTCAAGTCGGGCATCCCACTCCTAGGGCCTCATCCACCAACGTTAAGCACCACCCCTCGCTCCTTTGCGGACAGTTGAGAAATCACAGGGGACCACACTTCCCAAAACTCCTCCCAAACCCTACCTCCCTTCTGTTGGGCAGTCATCCTTTCCATGATCATCAAATCAAACATAGACTGTTCCCACATCCCCAAAAAGGGGGGTGAGGAAGAGATCCAGCGACGGAGTAACGCCCGCTTGACCAACAGAAAGCCCCGCTCAAATAACACTCTACGCCTGTACGGCAGGTAAGTAAAGCCTAAAGTCCAATTATGGAAGAGACACACTTCCCTCTGTATGTTGCACTCTGACCCCGTCCACCGTTGTAGCTGAGCGCAAACTCGCACCCATAAATCATGCACCTTCGGGCAACCCCAAAACTTATGGAGCAGGGTTCCAACTTCCCGATCACACCATCCGCATAAAGCATTAGGCCGAACTCCAGCCTGTGCAGCCCATTGGTCGCTAGTATATGCTCTCCACAAAAACTTATACTGCATTTCCTGGAGATAGACCCACTTCGATCCTTTCAGAATCCCCTCAAATGCTACGCGCAATATATCCGCCGTCATCTCTTCTACGCCATCCCCTCGCCACCTACCTGCAAGGTCCACCAAAAGCATATCCCCTCCGGAGGGTCGGAGCAACTGCCGACTAATCTCCTCCCCCGGCAAGCGGTCCACCAACTTTCCCAGCACAAAACGGGGAGAACTAGAGAGCAACCACCCCTCAGCTCTCACAATCGTTGAGGTTAAATAATGCCGCACCTGCAGATAACCAAAGAAATCTTGGGCGCGAATGTCATATCGCTGTCGTATCTGCTGAAAACTATCGAGTACACCCGCCGCTCCCGTATACAAATCTCCAAGACACACCAATCCCTTGTCTGCCCATGTGCAAAAGATAGTACGCTGAGAAAAACCTGGTCTAAAGTCCGGGTTACCCACCAGGGGCATCAGTGGAGACAGTCGGCGATCCCAGTCAAATCTCTGACAGAGTACCCTCCAGCCAGCGCGCAGGGCCTCCAAATATTTCCTCCCACCCCCACCCGAGACACCGGGGGTAAGTGCTCAACATGTAGGAGATAAAGGAGATGATACGGGGTGAAGGCCGTTGTCACCTGTCGGGCCAGAGCCCCCCCCTCGAGTCCTTCCAGGATCGCCCATATGTGGCGGGCCAGATACCGAAGATTATAATTGCGCAGCGATGGCATCTCTAAACCGCCTTCAAGGCCTTTTTAAACTGGGAGAGATCAGCGATGATCCTAATGTGTGGTGGGAGTGTGTTCCATGTTTTTGGAGCGCATAAACTGAAGGATCTGTTTACAGTTGCGGAGATATATCTTAAGGACTCTTTTGGAACTTTTAGCATGTTTAGTTCCGTGGTTCTTCGAAGCCTATTGGAAGGGATTGGTTGGATCAAATCTGATAGTGAAGAGGAAGCAAGTCCTTTTTGAGCTTTGAAGGCTAGTAGCAGGGTCTTGAAGGTGATTCTCGCTTGGATAGGGAGCCAGTGTAATTGTTTCAGGAGAGGTGTTACATGTTCTCTTTTAGGTACCCCGAAAAGCACTCTTGCTGCGCTGTTTAATGCTAGTTGAAGCGGGTTAAGGGTGGATTGGGGGAGCCCCTGTAGTATACAGTTTGCGAAGTCAAAGTGTGGGATAATTAGGGCCTGGTAGACTGTACGGAAGTCATCTGGATCAATCAGTCGGCGGAGGTGTCTGAGGGAGAGGATCTTGAAATAAACTGACCTTACAATATTGGCTATGTGGGACTTCATATCTAGATTTTGATCCAGGGTCACTCCAAGGTATCGGATGTGGGATTTTACTTGCAGCTTGGCATCTTGAACTTCAAGGAATGTGGGTGGTGTGAATTTAGAGTTCCTTGAGATAAAAAGGACCTCTGTTTTTTTGTTCTGGATTCTGAGGTTTTGGGTCAGTAGCCAATTTGAGATGGCGTTAAAACAGTTGGTTATGGGGTTAAGGTTCATCTTATCTGTGTAGAACGGAATATATAGTAACACGTCATCAGCATAAATCATATAGTTGACACTGAAGGACCTGATAATGTTGCATAAGGGTTGCATGTAGATGTTGAATAAAAGTGATGACAAAGAGGAACCTTGCGGGACTCCTTGACCTTGGTGAAACGGATCTGATGTTTCCCCATTTGAGCGAACCTGTTGCCATCTCTCAGAGAGGTATGAGATGCACCAATCGAGAGCCTTTCCACAAATGCCCTTCTCTCTTAGGCGGATAATGAGAAGCTCATGACAAACCGAGTCAAAAGCAGCCGCAATATCTAAAAAGATGAGAACAAAGCCCTGTTTGATGTTATCGATGCCAAGGTTTAGGCTGTTGAGAAGTGAGGTGAGGAGGGTTTCGACCCCGTGGGATTCCCTGAATCCATGTTGACAAGTATCCAAAGGCGCTTCAGTGTCGATATGGTCTTGCAGTTGTCTGTAGGCTATTTTTTCGATTATTTTGGCAAGAGTGGGTATGCTGGAAATGGGTCGGTAAGAGTCCGTTTTTTGTGGATCCAACTTGAGGTTTTTTAGAAGAGGTCTGATAGAAGTCTGTTTGAGGGCAGAAGGGAATGAGCCGGTGTCGAAAGATAGGCTTATGATCCTGGATATTATTGGAGCAAGCTCTTTGCGAAGGTCCTTTATCCAAAAGGCTGGACACGGATCAGTGTGTGCTGTGGATAAGTTAAGAGATGAGATTATATCTTCAATTAGCTTCAGCGAAGGGGTGGAGAATGAGGTTAAGGGAGCTGGGAGCCCATGAATATTCGGGATAGGGGGTATTGTAATTTTATTTGTACAGCACATCTTAGATTGTATGTAGAGGGCATATTCTTGTGGGTTGATTTCGCACTGGTGTTCTTGTGAAGGTTCCTTGGCTAATTTCTTGACAAGGGTAAATAGATCGTGGGGTTTGTTTATAGCACGTTTCAGGGTGTCTGTATGATATAGTCTCATTTTTTCTGAAATGGCTTTACGGTGAGCGTCAAGATGTTGCATGTATGCGGTTTGATTGGTATTGGTGCGTGACCTCCTCCATTTCTTCTCGAGTTTTCGCAAAAGTTTTAGGGAGTCTTTTAGGTCTGAGGTAAACCAAGGTGCAGTAGCTCTTCTTCTTGAGGGCTTGTTTCTGGGTGGACGAGATGATAGGCGGTTGAGTCTGTTGTTCCAAGAAGTGATGATCTCTTCCAGGTTTAGGGTAGAGTCTTTAAAGAGTGCGTCAGTTTCCTCGAGGATCTGTTCCCTGTTAAAAGGTTGGAAGCTTCTGGATGTGGTATTTGCATATTTGTTTAGGTTCTTGTCAACAGGATATTGCTTCTTTTGAATGGGAATCAGGAACATAATGAGATTATGATCTGACCATGGGACATCTGTTATTGCTAGTATAATATTTTGAAGTTGCTTGAGGGCGGATAGTGGGGCAAATATGAGATCAAGGATGTTACCTTTAGAATGTGTGGGTTGTTGAACAACTTGCTTGTAGCCTAGGGTTTCCAGAGCGTCTATGAAGGCGTCGGAATGGTTGTCTTGTAGCGACGGGAGGTTAATGTCTCCTAAGATCCAGTTGGGTCTGTTTGGATTCTGTGCGTTGGAGGCAAGGTTTATAATAGTTGACAGATCATCTGGGGATGAAGATGGTGCTCTGTAGACTAAGTTTATAGAGTAGAGGTTGTTAGAGATAGAGACAGTTTCGAGGTGGTTGTTGCTGGAGGAGTCGACCATTTTAAGTTGGAGTTCAGTCTTAGCGAGGATAAGTACCCCTCCACCTCTTTTGCCTTGTCTGCTGCTGGTGAAGACCTCGAAGTTGTTGGGGAGGAGTTGGTTGAGAGTAATGTTGGTTGTGAGTAATGTTTCAACACCATGTGCTTCGCGAAATCCATGTTGGCAGGGATGCAGGGGTGCATTAGTATCTGTGATCTTGTAATTGGCGTAGGGTAATCTTTTCAATGATTTTCGATTGGAGAGGTATGCTGGAGATAGGCCTGTAGGATTCCATCATCGAAGGGTCCAACTTACTGTTTTTTAGGAGTGGTCTGATAGCCGTCTGTTTCAGGCTTCGAGGAAATGTTCCAGTAGAGAACGATACATCAATCAATTTGGATAGGAATGGGCTGAGCTCGGCACGCAGGGCCTTTATCCAGGGAGCTGGACACGGATCGGAGGGTGCTGTTGTAGTGTTTATGTTTAGGATAGTGTCTTGAATGACTCTGTCAGATGGAGTAGAAAATGATGTGAAAGTGTGTTGGGACCCACTCAAGAAATGACCAAGAGGAGGTTGTGGGATGGAGAAAGGTAGGCTGGCTGGTATGGGGGGCTTAGCAGTGTGGGCAAGCTGATTACTTTTCTTACGCAAGTAATAAGCATATTCTTGTGAGTCTGGGTAGGGTAAGTTCTCTTGAGATGGCTCCTTTGCTAGAGATTTCACAATTTGGAAAAGCTTGTGGGGTTTGTTCAAGGAGCGTTGTAGTCTTTTTGCATGATATTGTTTCATACTTGATGCTACAGATAACCGATGTTTTCCTAATTGTGCTGTGAATGCCTCATGGCTCTCAGCTGTTCTTGATCGTCGCCAGCGTCTCTCAAGTCGTCTGAGTTGAAGGAGCGAATTACGTAGTTCTTGGGAGTACCATGGGGCATTCTTTTTCTTATGTGGTGCTTTGTTTGTGGTAGGTGAGTGGATCACGGCATCTAGGCTTGAGTTCCAAGCGGCGACCATGTCATCGAGGCTTTGAAGAGGAGGGTCAAATAGATTCTGTGTCCTCTTTAGAATATCTTCTCTGTTAAAAGGGTGGAAGCGCTTTAAATGTTCCGATATGGGTTTATCTTCAGGTATGGATTTGGAGGAGTTGGTGCAAATTGGAATCTGGAATCTTATCAGGAAGTGATCCGACCAGGGAACCGCACTTACGTTTAGGTGAGACTGGTGCAAATGTGTGAGGGCTGTTTGTGGTGCAAAGATAAGATCAAGTGAGTTGCCTTTTATATGGGTAGGGGTATCAACAAGTTGAACATAGCCTAGATCACTCACTCACTCACATTACTCAGTGCAGTTGCACTATAGACCGATACAGAGGTATTTTAATATCTTTTGTTTAATTCTCTATTCATTTCTTAATGATTTTTAACATTCTGTTTGCTATTTTGGTCACCACTACCCAGGGGCGGACCAAGGGTGATGTAAGGCCATGTGCGGAGACTCATTGCGTGGCCTCATTTGCATATATGCTGACCTCATTTGCATAAACTTTATTTATTTTATTTAAAAATGTATATATTGCCCATCTAAAATTTTAAATCCAAAACCAAAAAGACCTGTTCTCAATGAAGGCTCTATATTAATACCGAGAATAACTGATATTTTTTGTCAGACCAATGGGCTGTGTGAGGACTTAACCCCTACTAAAGTCTGTGTCCATCAAAACATGTTAGACCATTTGAAGGATACAAAATATTATCGACCACTTACTGAAGATCCAACTCCTGAGATTCGATTGGATATTTCACAGTTTTGTGCTCAAGCACTGGAGCATAGGTGGATTACCTGTAAAGGGAATACTCTTTTCAATTCGATCATCCTAAAGTTCCAGTGATGTATTCTGTCCCTAAAATTCATAAATCACTTCAGAACCCTCCTAGACATCCCATAATGTCATGTCTAGGAGGACAGTTTTGGAACCCGTATCCAAATTCTGCGACTGCTTTTTACAACCAGCAGTGGCAAAAGTTAAGTCATTTGTAAAAGATACTGCTCATTTTTAACATCTCTTTAGGATTTGGTTTTACCCAATTCTGAAGGTTTTTTTAGTTACTTTAGATTTTATGGCTCTATACACAAATATTCCACAGCGAGAAGCATTATGGGTCATGACCTCTGTCCCCCTATCTCTGCCTTCACGTTTACCTAGGCATTTCATTTTATCATTGTTGGAATTGGTATTAACAATTTTTTTTCTGGTATTAAGGAGTTTTCTATTTACAGATATGGGGGATTGCAATTGGAGCCATAGTGGTTTCTTCTGTAGCCACATTGTTTATGGCATTTTTGGACGAAAAACATATTTACCTTTCTATTGGTTTCAGAAAGTTTTACTTTGGCAACGGTTTTTGGACGACATCTTTTTAATATGGGCGAGATCATCAGGTGAATTATTTTTATTTATAGATTAGTTGAACGCTTATGAAGAGACTATTAAATTTACAGCAAAACATCATGCCACTATTTAATTTTTAGATGTAACAGTGTTTCGTCAAGGCAATCAATTGTTTACCACCTTATATAGGAAACCTGTGTAACGCAATATACCTTGTTGAGTTACAGAAGTTTTCATCCATGGTCTCTCAGGCGAGGTCTACCTTATGGACAATTTTTGCGGATTAGAAGAATTTGTTCTACACTGAAGGAGTTTAAATTTCATGCCTCAGAAGTGAGTTAGCGCTTATATGCTCGGGGCTATCCAAGCTCTGTGGTTAGGAGGGCATACAAACGAGCTTTAAATAGCCATAGAGAATGGTATTTATCTTTTCCAGGTCAATTAACTACGAAACTTGTTATTTCACCTTTTAGTGACCCTTCTGTTCAGGTCACAAAGATCCTCCGAAGGTATTGGCATGTGCTTAGCATGCATACCTGTTTTCAAAAGCCTTTGAAAATAACATACACCAGAGGTAACAACTTACAGGATCGTTTGGCGCACACAGTTCTGGGCCGGAGTGGATGGGCCATTTTTCATGTGGAGCGTGCTCCTTCTGCTCTGGCACTTTGGAGGGAGAATCTTGGTTAGACACTGCATCCCAGAAAGAGTGGCATGCATGCCACTATACAATATGTACCATTGATTTTGTGGTTTACCTAATCTTTTGTCCTTGTGATCTAAAATATGTAGGCCGTACAATCCGCCCTTTCAAAAAACGTTTGTCGGAGCATGCATCTCATCTTCATACTAGGACAATGTCAGCTCCTGTAGTTCAACACAGTATATAATTTCAACACTCTTTTTTCTGAATTCAAATGGAGAGTTTTGGATTGGATTCCTCCATTAACTAGAGGGGGTGATCGTGAGGCAGCCCTTCAACTGCATGGACAGAGATGGATTTTTACATTAAAATCAGTTTCTCCATTGGGGCTCAACCTGGAACTCGATTGGTATAGCCTTGTATGATTAGAGCCTCTGAGGTAGGCATTTGCATTGTTGCCTTCACCTCCCGATTGGCCCAAGCACTAGTCAGCAGGGTGGTGATGTCACATGCCAGTTTTTAAATGAGAAGGTTCTACCGTGGCAATTCATGCTTTCATGATCATCTTTTTTGGTTTGGGGATGTCTGCCTGATGCAGGGTCTTTAAAATCCAATGGACCCAAATGCAGTGCAGTGTCGTACCCCGTGATGACTGTTGCTGTGTGTATTGGGGAGATCGTGTTTTATTTCAACAATTGACAGATTACAAGATAAGTGCTTTACGCTATTAAGTGCATTCTGTTGCATACAGTGATTAAAATGGAGACGGACTGTAGTAGGGGTTAAGTCTTCACACAGCCCACTGGTCCGACAAAAATTATCAGTTATTCTAAGTATTAATATAGCGCCTTCATTGAGAACAGGTCTTTTTGGTTTTGGAATTAACATTGGGGCTTGATCTTTTTCTCTTCAGCTCTTTGAGATATTATTAGTATGGTGTGGAGTGGAGGAGTGGCCTAGTGGTTGGGGCAAGGTACTTCAGGCCGGAAGGTCGGGGGTTCAAATCCCACTAGAGGACAGCAACCTTGGGCCGGAAGGACTGGGGTTTCTAGTCCCACAGGTGCTCCTTGTGGTCTTGGGCAAGCCACTTAACCCTCCATAGCCCATGTTCCCTGTAAAATAGTTCTCTGTGTGCTGTGCTTTCCTGTCTAATCAATGTGTTTATACCTCAAAAATTTCCTGTCATGATTTGACAATTTCCAATCTGTAATCTGATCGCTGGAAGTAGCGGTATACAAATGTATACTAAATAAATAAATAAATAAATATGGTCACCTAAATTTTTAGGCAACTTTCAAAGGAGCCCTTCACAAGCCTCTTTTTTGTCTTGGCAATGACCTGGGGGCATGATTACTAAATATTAATCTGCGTTAAGTGCCACTGCGCCAATAGAAATAAATGGGTGTTCTGCGCTTAGCGCACTTTATTTGTGAACTCACATTAACTTTTAGTAAACATGCATCTTAATGAGTGTCTGAATACCATTTACATGGGCAGTGAGGATAAAGAACGACTACCATATTTCTATATTACTCTACTACAGTGCCAACTGCCAGGCACATTAGGAAGTTCTATAAACCCTGCTCATTTGGAACCCATAGCAAATTCATTGTATCATAAGAGCACTACCAGAACTCACAAAGTACCAAACCCTATCAAAAGGCAACACTGCAAATAATAATCCAGTACGTCTTGGAGAATACCAATACATCTCCTACTGGGGAAAGAGAACAAGTGGCACTGTCACACAGAAACTACATGAACAGAATACCTCACAAAACATAGAACAAGGGATCACAGTTTAGAAATATGAAGACAATAATTAAACTGGGAGCCCCAAAAGCCAAAGTTGGAATGTACAACAACACTGGCGAAATAAAACAACAAAATTAATTTCCTCTTGTACTAAACAAAACACAAAGACGTTAGAGATGCACATTTCCCAAAGCTGACATATTCCAGTTAATAAATTCAAAATAAAATAGTAATTTTCTACCCTTTGTTGTTTGGGCATTTTATTTTTCAGTCGCAATTGCCCCAGTCCCTTTTGTCTACTTTCTTTGCGTCTTCGGCTAACTCTCCATTGTCTGCTGTCCATTTGTCCTTTCCTCTAGTTTTTTCCATTCTCTCTCTACATCTGCTTTAACATACTGATCTTTCCCCTTTTGCTCTTTCCTGTATTTCTTTTTTATTCCTTTTTCATCCACTCAAATTTCGCCCTTCTATCCTCAGTCCTCACTTACTCTCCCAATACCCAGCCAATCATAGATTTTTCTTCCCTTCCACACAAAATATCTGTCCCCCTCTCCATCCTCACTTCCCCAGCTTCTTTTCTCCCACCAGCCCCAGCCCCTTTTATTCCTCCCCAGCATCAGCTCCCTTCTAGTTCCAGACCCTCCCAGCATCTCCTCCCTTCCAGTCCCATCCCCCCACATCAGCCCATTTCCAGTCCTAGCCCCCCAGTCATCTTACAGGGCCAGCAGCTCTCTCCTCCCCTCCCCCCACCATCAGCCCATTTCCAGTCTTAGCCCCCAGTCTTCTTCCAGGGCCAGTAGCTCTCTTCCCCCCCCCCCCCATATGGCCCTATACAAGACAAGCCCCATGCCTGCCTGACCAGCTTCAGAGGGAGCCAGAGAGGCCCAAAGCCCAGCTCACCTCTGCAGATCCGTGTGATTGAAGAGCAGTATTTTCCTTCACTCCTGCAGCTGTTAACTTGCAACCCACCGGCGTACTGAGTGCCGGAAGATTAAACAGAGGCCCGTATTTGCACTTGTATTAATGTATACAGTTAAGCTACAATGAATGTACTGTTGTTTTAAAGTATTCAGTTTGTTACAATACAAACTGCCTTGATTGAAGGATAAGGTGGTATAAAAGTCTAGTTAAATTAATTACTAAATTCCCGCACAGTGGTTGGGCAGGGCCAGCCCTGCCAACACCACACACTCAACAGAAGATTTTAATGTATTGTCCACAATGATGCCAAGATCTTTACCTGGGTGGTGACTCCTAATGCAGAACCTACATTATATATCTATAGTTTGATTTATTCTTCCGTATCTGCATCATTTTGCACATGTCCTTATTAAAATTTAACTGTTTGTTTGGATACCTAGTTTCACAAGGTCATCCTGCAATTTCCAACAATCCACATGTGATTTCATGACTTTGAATAGTGTGGTATCATCTGCAAATTTAATCATTGTGTTTGTTCTCAATTTCAGATCATTTATAAATATGCTAGAAAGCATCGATCCCAGCTCCGATCTTTGAGGCACTCCACTATTCACCCACCTTTGAGAAAATTGACCATTTAACCCTACTTGAGTGAGCTAAATAGTAAAAGTACTAAATTTTCTATGTCTCAATCAGTTTCCATTCCACAATAGGACATTGCCTCCTATGCCATGATTTCTTAATTTCCTCGGGAATCTCTCATGTGGAACGTTGTCAATCGCTTTCTGAAAGTTTAATTACACTGTATCAACTGGTTTACCTTCATCCAAATGTTTATTCATGTCCTCAAAGAAATGGAGCAGACTGGTGAATCAAGACTGTCCCTGGTAAATCCATTTTGAATTGGTCTCATTAAATCATGTCTATCCATGTGTTAGGCATTCTGTTCTTTATAATGGTATCCACCATTTTGCCTGGCACTGACATTAGGCTATTTATCCCTGGTGACCTTTTTGAAAATTGGTGTTAAGTTGGCTGCCCTCCAATCTTCTGGTACCGTAGATGATTTTAATGATAGGTTAAACATCACTAATAGTAGCTCTGCATTTTCATCTTTAAGTTCTTGCAGCATTCTTTGGGTGCATACCTTCAGGTCCAGGTGATCTGCTGTTCTTTAATTTATGAATTTGTTCTACTATATCCTCCAGATTCACCAAGATTTGATTAATCTCTCTTGACTCATCATTAAATACCTTTTCTAGCATGAATAACTTCCTCACATCTTCCTTAGTAAAGATCGAAGCAAAGAATTCATTTAGTCTCAGCTATGGCCCTATCCTCCCTGAGTGCTTCTTTTACCCCTTGATCATTTAATGGCTCAACTGATTCCCTTTGCCGGCTTCTTGCTTCAAATATAAGTACAGTACATCAAAGTTTTTATTGTGAGTTTTGTCTCTATGGTAAGCTACTTTACAAATTTTCTTTTTACTTTCTTTATAAATGCTTTGCATTTAATTTGCCAGTGCTTATGCTGTTAATTACCTATTTTCTTCATTTGATTCCTTGTTCTATTTTTTGAAAGATTTTTTTTGCTGGTAATAGTCTCTTTTAACCATACTGGCTGTCATCTGGTCTTCCTTCTGCCTTTCTTAATGCATGAGACTCATCTGGTCTGGGCTTCAAATATTGTATTTCTAAACAATGTCCATGCCTGATGTAAACGGTTGGCCCTTTGCTGCTGCAATTTGTAGTTTTCTTCCAACCATTTTTTTTCATTTTATCGGTCTCCCTTTTGAAAATGTAAATGCTGACACAATAGATTTCCTTTGTGTACTCACTCCATTTATTAAGTCAAATTAGATCATGTAATGATCACTAGTGCCAACACTAGTCCTGCTTTCCACAAAGGACTAAATCTAAAATAGCTGCTTCTCTTGTCGGTTCATTTCTAAAGGTTCATTCTCTGAGGGGTGGGGTTGGAATGATCATGATTGTTTAGTTTAATGATCAAGATCTTTGGGGAGGGGTCTTAGAGTCTCAAACTTACTTGAGGAGAGCGCAAAGCTAAAGGTTCACCTAGAGTACCTGATACCCTTCTGCCAGTCCTGTTACTTCATGTTTTTCATCGGCTTCCACTTCATTTCCAACCCTTGTAATTGTCAGTATATGAACTCAGGTTAATGTTTCTAGTCTGTAAAAGAAAAGGATAGTTGTTTTAAACTTGATGAATGTTAAAGCAGCATACAAGGTACTTTTTTGGCAAATAAATAAAGAAAATTACAGAAAGGGATTATGTTCAATATAATTTCAGTTTGGATGGTTTTCTTTTTTTGTCCTGAGTACAACTGAAGTTCCCCCATGGAATTGTAGGAAGAAGGTTAAAGTAGACCAGTACATTAAAACACAATAGGTCGAATATTCAGAAGCACTTATATAGTGGTGACCACTAAAGCTATAAGCATCCTATCCTTGAATTTTCAACAGTGCTGTTGAGTGAGTGCCGCTGAAAATATTTAGATGGGCCAGAGTGAAGTAAAGGTATTCAGTTCAACTATATGGATCGGCAGTGATATTCAGCCACTATCCATATAACTCAGTGGTTTAATTTAGGCATGCTAAAGGCAGACTGAAATTAAACCACTTAGTTGTACGGCTAGCAGCTAAATGTCATTGGCTCTCAATATAGTGGCAGCAATTGCTCTTCTATACTTTTATTCAACACTGCCGTTTATACAGGTAGGGTTAAATACCGACCCAAGTGATTTGACATATAAATGTTTTGTTTGATCTTCTCCTCCTCCTACCCCTTTCATTCCAAACCTTTTTGTTAGCATCTATGTCCAGTTCTGGCCCACCAAAGAAACGGCACCGGGGTTGGTCTCCTGGATCACCAGGCCCTGCTCCTGCCTTAGCTGTGCCTGTTCCTGCCATCCAACCTCTCACAAGGAATGGTAAGACTTTTTCTAAAATGTTTTTCCTCCATTAAAGTGACCCTTTGAAAGTTAGTCACTTTCAAAAACCTAAAGCTTTTAGGTTGCCCGCCTATGTCTTCTCTCAAAATGAAAAGTGTGTGTGTGTGTGTGTGTGTGTGTGTGTGTGTGTATGTATGTGTGTGTGTGTCTACACAAACACACACATTAGCTATTAGTAGGCTAGTCAAACCCCATAAGGCAACTCCATTATATGTTTGCTTGTGTGTGTTGAGATATATCTCTCTCTACACACACACAGATAGCTATACAGTAATGTTGTTGTTGTTAAGTGCCGTCAAGTCGGAGTCGACTCATGGCGACCCTCTGGATAGCTATCCTAAATTGTGTTCGGTCTTCAGTCAGGCGGCTCATTGTTGACAGACTGGTACCCGTAGCTGCTGTTATTGTATCGATCCATCTCATTGCTGGCCTTCCTCTTTTGCGTTGACCTTCTATCTTGCCAAGCATGATGTCTTTCTCTAATGATCTCTCTCTTTGCATGATGTGTCCAAAGTATGAAAGTCGAAGTCTTGTCATCTGAGCTTCTAATGAAAGCTTAGGTTTGATCTCCTCTAGTACCAACTGGTTTGTTCTTCAGGTAGTCCATGGTATACACAGTATTCGCCGCCAGCACCATAATAGAGTAATAGAATTGCCTTATAGAGTTTGACTAACCTGCTTTTAGCCACAAATCAAAGTAAGGTAGGCATAGGAAATGAAAGGGGAAGCCTACCTTTCAAAACTTGCATATTCTAAAAGGGCACACTGTCTCTGCTGTCTGCAAATACTGTCTGGGATCTTCCCAGTGACCCATTTTTCTGCTTTTCTTGAATAGATTGGTCTTAGACAAAGATTTAGTCTCTGCTGATTCACCAAGTTAGCGGTCCCTGTCTTCAACTAAGTGGTTATTGCTGTTTGTTCTCCCATAATCCTTCCTATTGAACTTGGTGGCAAGAAAAAATGCAGAGTTAGTTCTAAAAGGATAATTAAATTCAAGTGAGGACTGAAAGTTGTTTTTGGGTGCTTATCTGAAGATAATATGAAATATCCCTCACCCAATGAACTGGTTAGCGGTTTTCTTAAATTAATTCCTAAAATGCCTCACCTTTGCCTAATAAAAAGGTGCCTCTTCCTCAGTTGGTCACATCTATAGCCCCTACTTTAGATCTTTCTTATTAGGGCCTTGTCAACTTAAGTAGAGCATCTTATTTATTGTTGCATTATCTTGTCTGTGTTTTATCTAGATTGCAAGTCCCAAGGAGCAGGAGGCTGCCTCTTACATGTTTCTGTAAAGCGCTGCATGCACTCTATAGCAGTATAGAAAAAAATATAGATACATGCACCTTCTCTGGGACTTCCTGCTCTTATCTGCTAAAATGAATTTTGTGTATATTCTGGATAGTGCATGGTATTAAGAAAGAAAGGTTTATTCTTTGGTTAGATGGTAGCATTCTGTTATCTGAAGATGTAAGCTCCTGGAAGAATGTTAGAGTTCTGTTTCATGGCATTGACCTTTAGCACCAAAGGCCAGTTGGAGGGTTGTTTCCAAACATATTTATTTTTATTGAATTATCTGCTTATCTATATCAGACATCTAAGAGCTTGGGAGTATGTGAAACTGTTTAATTGTCTGAAAACCTATTCAGCTTCCTTTTTTGTCACTAGAACAACATTCTACTGTTGGCCATTGCCCCAGGGTGGTTGCTTAGTCCAATGACTTAAGATGCTTCCCCTTCAGTGACGCTTCCCAAAGTTAAGATTCTTTGGTGCCAGTAAGCATGGAAGATGTTCATAAGCACGGAAGATGTTCATAAACACATCTGAGAGTTATTTGAGCATGGTGATGAAAGTATCCGTACTGCTTAGAGAGCCTGTGATATAGTCACTTTCTGAGGCATTTAAAGAGATTATGGGAAAGCTTATGTTAGTACAATGGAACAACAATTGACAGCAATTGGCAAGGAGCTTAAGTCATGGATGGGAGAATTTGAGCACTGAAATGTGTGTGGTAAAGGAAGATAGTGCAGGTCTAGTAGCAGAACTCAAGCAGACAGGTCAATATTCAAAATCCTTAGCCAGCAGACAAAATTGTAAATTCTGTATCTTCCAGTAATAACTTTCCTATATTTCATTTTAAATTATTATCAAAAACAGTGATTATGTTGTGTCATTGCAACATGTAACTTAGGAAACGTTTTGCAGAATTTTAAGGTACTGTGCACAGTAATGTTTTGTGTAGAATTCACCCAGAAGTAAATGAACTAGATATCTTAATGGAAAGATATTCTCTATCTGGCAGCTTATGAAAGAGATCTAGGAAGCTGCATATTAAGGCAGTGATTACACTAGCATCGCTGGCTGTTCAAATTATTATTGCAGAGTCTTGAAGCACAGGAAGCCTAGGTGCTGGAGGACAGTAAATAGGGTTCTTGTGTACTCTTCTAGCCATTGGGGAAATGAAAAACCTGTCCTAGGTAAAGAGAGATTTTCTAGTTGGCCAGCCTCTGTGGTTAGCAGTGAAATGTGCACCTTTGTGTTTGGGCAGCATAGATGGACTGGATGGTATTTTTCTTCCTTTAGTTACTATGTTACTATGAAATGGAAAGATAATTGAAAGAGGGCAGCAGAGATTTTAATTAGTACTCGGATCAAAGGGAAATTTGTACAAAGTGGTATACAGATAGCATTTAACCCTCTTTGGTTACGAAACATTTATAGTTACTGTTTATTGACAAGGTGTTGGGGAGTGAGGACAATGGCTTACATCTGCTGCCAACAAGTATTGCGACATTGAGGGAATCATGGAGAAGGCATGTTGTACAGTGCTGCATATGCCTAGTAGTGCTTTATAAGTGTTAATAATAATAAAAAGAATTACCATTAAATTGATTTATGTGTTGGGCTTTCTAAGAGATACCTATTGTAGAAAAAGGGAGGAAGGCATTAATGTTTTAGTTTTATATTTCTGTGGATACTCTATAAATAAAAGGCAAATAAAATGTAAAAAAAGACATAGATGTCATATTTCTTACTGATTGTTTCCATTCCAATTTGAGAGGCAGCAGGCAAGAATGCACCAAGTCATTTTCCCTATAAAAACAAGACTGACCAAACTTCTTTTTGCATCTGGTCCTTTTGACTAAAATAAAGCCAAATGTGAAAGGCTTTGAATGTAAACAGCAGAAGCAGTGTCTGTTTTCATTATTGTTGACAGGAGAGTAAGGTGACCAAGTGTCACACTGCTTTTTGAGGTTACATTTGATACGAATTAGTTTGGGTTAGATGTAGGAATTCAACCCTAAATGTTTTTCAAGCAATGATATTGCCTGCGAGTGTTTGTTTTTATGATGACTGAGGATGAAAGGAGGAGAATTTGCGCCCCCTGTTTTAAGCTAAGTGTCATTGCAGGTAGATTTTCTTGACTTTTTTTAATAGTACTATCATTAACTCAAACATATGTGTAGAATCTCTGTGTGGTATTTAGTAATGACATTTTCTTATTTGTGTTTTTTTTTATTGTTTTCATGGAACCACATTTGTCAGTATCCATACCTCAGTCCATGCTGAGTGGAATTTTGCAACCTCAGCCCATCCGTGCGGGAGAGACGGTGATTGTTCCTGAAAACCTTTTGAATAACTCGGGAGTCAGACCAGTTATTCTGATAGGTAAGCCTCCAGCTGTGACCAGAATAAAAAAATTCAGCCCAGGCTACTGCTTAATTTCAGATGGCCAAATGAAGTTAATAGATTATTTTTCTTGCTTTTCATTTCTGTACCTAACTCATAAATATAGCACAAGTTTCTTGGCTTTGTACACTCGTTTTACAACAAGAGTAATTACTTCCTTAAACCATTTCGTTATTGACAACAAGATTAATATGGTCCTGGCATTAAAAGAATAGGTTACCATAATTTAAGGTTGTGCCCACTGCAACATTACTAAACAGTCTTCTACGTTGTTACCAGATACTATGAAGTTCTTATTTGCATTATTTATTTTTATCAGTGTTTTTAAAAAAATTGAAGAGGGGAGACCCTACTGATTTTGTTAATGGACTGGCCAACAAAACCTGAGTTCAAAAACTGCTTCTGCCACTAACACACACTCTGACATGAGCAAAACTCTCTGTCTCCCTGTGACTCAATCCAACCCCTGTTGACTGGTAAACTCTTCATCGTACCTGGCTATAAAATCTATTGGAAGCATCACGTTAAGTAAGCATTGGTGAAGAGGCTTGCTTACTCTAATGATTTTGAGAGCTATGTTGATGGATATGAGCTCCCGGTAGAGTTGTTTAAAAAGGATCCCATCACTACATGGGGGATATAACCTGCAAGTATTCAGCAGCAGCAGTGTCATTTGCCTGAGGCAGGGCTAGCCCGCCCACTAGGTAAGCTAGGCAACCGCCTAGGGTGGCTGGCCTGGGTGGTCGGCAGCAGTGGCACACATGACCGGCTGCGCTGCCCCCCCCATCTGCTGCCGATTCCATTTGGGGGGGAGGCGGGCAGTAGCAATATTTCCAAAAGCAGCTGCTTTTTGAAATACTGCTACTGTCCGACTCCCCCTCCCGAGACTGAATCGGCAAGAGCTGGGGGGGGGGGGGGGCAGCAAGGCTGGGGTTTCTGCCTAGGGTGGCAGAAACCCGTGGGCCGGCCCTGACCTGACCTGAGGGGCTCTGCAGGACAGTCGGAGAGATGTTCCCTGGTGTCCCAGTATTATATGTGAGCTTCAGCTTGCTAAAGACAGATCCAGGAGGAGTCTCTGCCCATAGTACAAGCTGCTGACATCCATGGCCAGCCCCAGAGTTGGTTCAAGATGTTGGTGCCCTAGGCTAGGCCTTGACAAATTTTGTGCGGATTTAGGATCCAGGCCAAAATCTTAGGAGCCAGTGCTTGTGACTTCCTTGTGGTTCAAATCCCACTAGAGGACAGCAACCTTGGGCCGGAAGGACTGGGGTTTCTAGTCCCACAGGTGCTCCTTGTGGTCTTGGGCAAGCCACTTAACCCTCCATTGCCCATGTTCCCTTTATTAGTGTATGTGTCTCATATCCCCTCGTGTTAAATGTATCCCCCAACCGCTTTGACCCGGTGAAAAGCGGGATATAAATGCAGCTAAATAAAATAAAAAAATAAAAATAAAATAAAATCTTAGGAGCCAGTGCTTGTGACTTCCTTGTCTCCTCCAACCCACCCCACTCACTTCACTCGTGCTGATCTCATGTTCTCGTGAGAGCAGCACCAACGTTTCCTACACTGTGCATCATCTTTAGGTAACAATAGTTATAGCTTCAGATAGCAAGTGTCTCTGTGGATGTGTGGTGCAATAGTGGTGTGCCTGTCTGTGTGTAGGATGCTGAGGTGGGTGCAGGACTGTGATGCATGTGTGTGTGTGTGTGCTGCAGAGCTGGGGTGCCCCTATGTGTGTGTATGCGATGTGTAGCGCAGAGGTAGATTGCCTGTGTGTGTATGCGATGTGTAGCGCAGAGGTGGATTGCACGTGTGTGTATGCGATGTGTAGCGCAGAGGTGGATTGCACGTGTGTGTATGCGATGTGTAATGCAAAGGTGGATTGCCCGTATGTGTATGTGATGTGTATCGCAGAGGTGGATTGCCTGTGTGTGTATACGATGTGTAGCATAGAGGTGGATTGCCTGTATGTATATATGATGTGTAGCGCAGAGGTGGATTGCTTGTGTGTATGTGATGTGTAACGCAGAGGTGGATTGCCTGTGTGTGTATGCGATGTGTAACGCAGAGGTGGATTGCCTGTGTGTGTGTGTGTGTGAATACGATGTGTGGCGCAGAGGTGGATTGCCTGTGTGTGTATACGATGTGTAGCGCAGAGGTGAATTTGCCCGTATGTGTGAATGAAATGCGATGTGTGGTGCACAGGTGGATTGCCTGTGTGTGTATGCGATGTGTAGCGCAGATGTGGATTGCCCGTATGTGTGTGTGTATGCGATGTGTGGCGCAGAGGTGGATTGCCTGTGTGTGTGTGTATGTGATGTGTGGCGCAGAGGTGGATTGCCTGTGTGTGTGTGTATGTGATGTGTAGCGCAGAGGTGGATTGCCTGTATGTGTGTGTGTATGCGATGTGTGGCGCACAGGTGGATTGCCTGTGTGCGTGTGTATGCGATGTGTGGCGCAGAGGTGGATTGCCTCTGTGTGTGTGTGTATGTGATGTGTAGTGCAGAGGTGGATTGCTTGTATGTGTGTGTGTATGCAATGTGTGGCGCACAGGTGGATTGCCTGTGTGCGTGTGTATGCGATGTTTGGCTTAGAGGTGGATTGCCTGTGTGTGTATGTGATGTGTGGCGCAGAGGTGGATTGCCTGTGTGTGTGTATGCGATGTGTAGCGCAGAGGTGGATTGCCTGAGTATGTGTATGCGATGTGTAGCGCAGAGGTGGATTGCCAGTGTGTGAATGCGATGTGTAGCGCAGAGGTGGATTGCCTGTGTGTGTGTGTGTATGCGATGTGTGGCGCAGAGGTGGATTGCCTGTGTGTGTATATGCGATGTGTGGCGCAGAGGTGGATTGCCTGTGTGTGTATGCGATATGTAGTGCAGAGGTGGATTTGCCCGTATGCGTGTGTGTAATGCGATGTGTGGTGCAGAGGTGGACTGCCTGTGTGTGTATGCAATGTGTAGCGCAGAAGTGGATTGCCCGTATGTGTGTGTGTATGCGCAGTCATACGCACCCACAACATCAACTTCCACATATACGCTGACGACATAATGCTCTACGCACCAATTACAACCACCAACCCAACAAATGACCAGCTATCAGCCTGCTTCACCGATGTGGCCAACTGGCTACAGGAAAACAACCTATCCATCAACATAAAGAAAACTAAAGCCCTTATAGTGACAAAAGAACCAGACTTCAAACCACCTACCCATCTCAACATGGGAACCACGCAAATTCAAATCCAGCCTCAAATAAGGTATCTAGGCGTTATCATTGATCAAGCTCTCACCTTTGAACATCAAATCAACAAGACCGCCGGGACGATATTCCACAAAGCTAAAACTGTACAACGCCTCCGACCCCTCCTAGAACCTCACGACTTCAGGACAGTAATGCAAGCTGTGACGCTCCCTCATCTGGACTTCTGCAACATAATCTACCATGGACTTCCGGCCTCACAAACCAACCCCCTCCGAACTGCCTTAAATACTACAGCAAGGATTATTCAGAATGCGAAAAAATGGGATCACATCACCCCAATCCTAACAGACCTCCACATCCTTCAACTTGAAGCAAGAATCAAGTACAAAGCTATCCTACTCACCCACAAGACTATCCCCCAAACACGGAACACCTCACTCCATCCCCTACTGCCTCGCCCATCCCACAGCAGACCAACCAGACAATCCTTCAATAACTCCATCGTCGTCCCCCACAAAAGAACCAAATCCACACAACGGACCTGCAACAGAGCTTTTGAACTTTATGCTCCATCCCTCTGGAACTCTCTGCCAAACCACATCAGGAACAATGCTGACATCACATCATTCAAGAAACAGCTGAAAACAATCCTATTCTGCGAACATCTCTGAACAGAAAAACCACCCTATCCGCATGAACTAATACTTAGATACAGCAGAAGCGTACATGTCTATGTCCACCCCAAATCTATAAATGTTGCCCCCTGGTGACGGCCCTACCCTTTAAAGTATTGCCCCCCCCCCTTTTGTTATATGTTACTCCACTTTGACCCGGTGAAAAGCGGTATATAAATGCAGTTAAATAAATAAAAATAAATAAAAAGTATGCAATGTGTGGCGCGGAGGTGGATTGCCTGTGTGTGTGTGTGTGTGTGTATGCGATGTGTGGCGCGGAGGTGGATTGCCTGTGTGTGTGTGTGTGTGTGTATGCGATGTGTGGCGCAGAGGTGGATTGCCTGTGTGTGTGTATATGTGATGTGTGGCGCAGAGGTGGATTGTCTGTGTGTGTGTGTGTATGCGATGTGTGGCTCAGAGGTGAATTGCCTGTGTGTGTGTGTGTGTATGCGATGTGTGGCTCAGAGGTGGATTGCCTGTGTGTGTATGCGATGTGTGGCGCAGAGGTGGATTGCCTGTGTGTGTATGCGATGTGTGGCGCAGAGGTGGATTGCCTGTGTGTGTATGCGATGTGTAGCGCAGAGGTGGATTGCCTGTATATGTGTGTGTGTGTATGCGATCTGTGGCGCAGAGGTGGATTGCCTGTGTGTGTGTGTATGTATGTGATGTGTGGCGCAGAGGTGAATTGCCTGTGTGTGTGTGTGTATGCGATGTGTGGCGCAGAGGTGGATTGCCTGTGTGTGTGTGTGTGTATGCATGCGATGTGTGGCACAGAGGTGGATTGCCTGTGTGTGTGTGTGTGTGTATATACAATGTGTGACGCAGAGGTGGATTGCCTGTGTGTGTATGCGATGTGTGGCGCAGAGGTGGATTGCCTGTGTGTGTATGCGATGTGTAGCGCAGAGGTGGATTGCCTGTATATGTGTGTGTGTAATGCGATGTGTGGCGCAGAGGTGGATTGCCTGTGTGTGTATGCGATGTGTGGCGCAGAGGTGGATTTCCTGTATGTGTGTGTGTGTGTGTGTGTGTATGCGATGTGTGGCGCAGAGGTGGATTGCCTGTGTGTGTATGTGATGTGTAGTGCAGAGGTGGATTGCCCATATGTGTGTGTGTGTAATGCGATGTGTGGCGCAGAGGTGGATTGCCTGTGTGTGTATGCGATGTGTGGCGCAGAGGTGGATTGCCTGTGTGTGTATGCGATGTGTAGCGCAGAGGTGGATTGCCTGTATATGTGTGTGTGTGTATGCGATCTGTGGCGCAGAGGTGGATTGCCTGTGTGTGTGTGTATGCGATGTGTAGCTCAGAGGTGGATTTCCTGTATGTGTGTGTGTGTGTGTATGCGATGTGTAGTGCAGAGGTGGATTGCCCATATGTGTGTGTGTGTAATGCGATGTGTGGCGCAGAGGTGGATTGCCTGTGTGTGTGTATGCGATGTGTGGCGCAGAGCTGGATTGCCTGTGTGTGTGTGTGTATATGTGATGTGTGGTGCAGAGGTGGATTGCCTATGTGTGTGTGTGTATGCGATGTGTAGCGCAGAGGTGGATTGCCTGTGTGTGTGTGTATGTATGTGATGTGTGGCGCAGAGGTGGATTGCCTGTGTGTGTGTGTGTGTATGCAATGTGTGGCGCAGAGGTGGATTGCCTGTGTGTGTGTGTGTATGCAATGTGTGGCGCAGAGGTGGATTGCCTGTGTGTGTGTGTGTGTGTATGCATGCGATGTGTGGCACAGAGGTGGATTGCCTGTGTGTGTGTGTGTATATACAATGTGTGACGCAGAGGTGGATTGCCTGTGTGTGTATGCGATGTGTGGCGCAGAGGTGGATTGCCTGTGTGTGTATGCGATGTGTAGCGCAGAGGTGGATTGCCTGTATCTGTGTGTGTGTGTATGCGATCTGTGGCGCAGAGGTGGATTGCCTGTGTGTGTGTGTATGCGATGTGTAGCTCAGAGGTGGATTTCCTGTATGTGTGTGTGTGTGTGTGTGTGTGTGTATGCGATGTGTGGCGCAGAGGTGGATTGCCTGTGTGTGTATGTGATGTGTAGTGCAGAGGTGGATTGCCCATATGTGTGTGTGTGTAATGCGATGTGTGGCGCAGAGGTGGATTGCCTGTGTGTGTGTATGCGATGTGTGGCGCAGAGCTGGATTGCCTGTGTGTGTGTGTATATGTGATGTGTGGTGCAGAGGTGGATTGCCTGTGTGTGTGTGTATGCGATGTGTAGCGCAGAGGTGGATTGCCTGTGTGTGTGTGTATGTATGTGATGTGTGGCGCAGAGGTGGATTGCCTGTGTGTGTGTGTGTATGCAATGTGTGGCGCAGAGGTGGATTGCCTGTGTGTGTGTGTGTGTGTGTATGCATGCGATGTGTGGCACAGAGGTGGATTGCCTGTGTGTGTGTGTGTATATACAATGTGTGACGCAGAGGTGGATTGCCTGTGTGTGTATGCGATGTGTGGCGCAGAGGTGGATTGCCTGTGTGTGTATGCGATGTGTAGCGCAGAGGTGGATTGCCTGTATATGTGTGTGTGTGTATGCGATCTGTGGCGCAGAGGTGGATTTCCTGTATGTGTGTGTGTGTGTGTGTGTGTGTATGCGATGTGTGGCGCAGAGGTGGATTGCCTGTGTGTATATGTGATGTGTAGTGCAGAGGTGGATTGCCCATATGTGTGTGTGTTATGCGATGTGTGGCGCAGAGGTGGATTGCCTGTGTGTGTGTGCGCCACACATCGCGTGCACACACACACACACACACACACAGGCTATCCACCTCTGCGCCACACATCGCATACACACAGGCAATCCACCTCTGCGCCACACATCGCATACACACACACAGGCAATCCACCTCTGCGCCACACATCGCATAAACACACACAGGCAATCCATCTCTGCGCCACACATTGCATTACACACACACATACGGGCAATCCACCTCTGCACCACACATCGCATACAGAGGTAGATTGCCTCTGTGTGTGTGTGTGTGTGTGTGTGTATGCGATGTGTGGCGCAGAGGTAGATGGTTGGTATGTGTGTGTGTAATGCTGTAGTAGCTGATAAGAATGCAATAAATAATACCCGGAGTCAGGCAAAGATTCAAGCCGGTTTAATGTGCACAGACTCAGATTGCAGTAGCATTCAAAATGGTCTGAGCACAGAGCTCAGAAAAATGACAGTTTATATACTTTTCTTCTCCAGTCTAATACAGGCAAAACTCCTCATTGGCCACAGTGGCCCACTTACTCTCATCCAATAGACATCTCTGACCGGGCTCCCCTTGCTTGTGTCTTACTAGCCTCGGGTCAGCAACTAGACATAACAGTAAACATTAATACTTCTGCTAAAGTATACAGTATATTTCGCTACTCTTGCAAGGTCAGTGAGCCACAAAGATAGTGGAAGGCATATCAGAAGCATTCTTAACGAAAGCAAAACAAAGCGAGGCCAAACATAGCAAGGCTAAGATGTGTCTGTAGCCCTGGCTCAAAACACTAAACAATCTTCATAATGCTAGACAAAATATTCTTACATTGTTCAGTTTCTCTGCTATATTTTCATCCTAATTACGAGGTCAGTGCACAATCAGCAAAGATACAGTGGAGGACATTCCTACTAAAGCAGACATCTGGCTTACCTAAACAATAAACCGTAAAAGTTTTAATTCTCTTATCTCCAGGAGAGCAGAACATGTTATCAGTTGTCAACCTCCAC
This sequence comes from Ichthyophis bannanicus, assembly GCA_033557465.1. NCBI lineage: Eukaryota > Metazoa > Chordata > Amphibia > Gymnophiona > Ichthyophiidae > Ichthyophis > Ichthyophis bannanicus. Next base: position 1,356,518,887 of record CM066031.1, read on the forward strand.
CAGAATAGAACGGTATTTCTTTCTAACAGCTAGCTAACAGCATTCCAAAATCAGCAATAACATTTTAAAGCAGGAGGAAAAGGGCTTTCAGACCTAGCTCTGCTACATACTAGGCCATCGCCTATCACATTCTCTCCTTTTGATTATTCTCACCCGCGAGTGAGGAAGGGTGAGAATCTAATCACACAAATAGCAAAAATACTTCAGACCATAGTAGAGGGATCACTGTGTGGTATAGGGTAATAATTCCATGAGACTAATATATGTGCCGCTGCCTTGCGGTCAATAGTACTATCGATAATAGAGTTCAGCATGCGCAAACATAAGGGCAGGAAACAGGGGATACATATGCAAATAGCCACAATCAAAAATACATTTGATACAAGTGTCTTTGTCAAATCATATAGCATGCCTAGTGTATAAGCGGAGGGGCAGGAGACATAGGAGGAACAAATGACATATATACTGTTCATCATAGCAATAGGCCCGTTCTCATTGTTCCATCGCAGTTCCCATAACAGGAGAGGAAAGATTCTGGCGGGGGGTCGAGACAAGTCCGGGTATTCCCTGTTGTGCAAATACTAGGTTTGCAGGCTGCACAGGGAAGTAGGGCAAGAGTCAATTCAAAGCACCCCAAGGCTGCCGCCAGAACGAAGCAATAATAAGAATTCATAATGGGCATAGTCTCTGGAAAATTGGTGGAACTGTCGGCATCCACAACAGGTAGCAGACGTAGCGTTGATTGTAGGTCCTCAAGCTTCTGCCGTACGTAGACCTACCAGCTTTGTGGCAGGAGTAGGGCTGTAGATTCCAAAGTATCACTGTCCTCTGGGATGTCTCAGGTTATTAAAATATCATAGTACAGTCTCTCAGGCTATTATTGCCTCCTTAGAGCAGTTCACTTTTTAGGAGATCAAAACAGTTTTTTCTTCTTTCTTTTTTTTTTTCGAGCATTTGAACACAGTCTCGTAGAAGACTCAATTTCTTAACACAACACAGTCTATTTCTGATGATTTCAGCTTTCTCCAGATGCGAGGCTTACCTTCGGATAAACAAACAGTCTTGAAATAGTGCAGTTTCTGAGGGACCAATAAGTCTTAGGTCCGTGGCTGTTGTCATAGGGTGGGGCGCAATGGAGTCTCAGGATCATTTATGGAAGTCCACGACCAAGTTCAGAAGCGGCTGCTGGAATGCAAAACTGGAGGACGTCTGTTCCCTCGACGTCCAGGAGCAAGTTGGTAAAGTTCTTATGATGACGGATCTTTTCTTTGCAGCGTGAGTCGCAATGGTGCTGCAGGATTGGCGATCGAAGTCCAGGGACGACTCTCAGGAACTGTGGCTGGTTTCACTCGACTTTGGTGGATCCAGGAGTCGATCTCGGCCACTTTAACTGCTGTTGGGGTTGATAACAAGACGACATATGGCCCTTTCCAATACGGCGCCAGCGGTGTCTTCTTCTACTCTGTCACCCACACCGAGGCTCCAGGCTGGAAAGGATGCAGGGGCTTGGATGGGCTGGTCTCGTACTCACGCATGAAGACCCTGCAAAACAGAACTTAAAACCAATAGTGCTTATCTAGTAATTTCAGATCCTATCTGTCACACATCTCCTTTTACTCTCTATACAATAGGCTACAGAATCTCAGAATCTCAAAAGGGGAAACTCCTAAAGACTTAGCAGGGGCTAAGTATATCCTATGAAGGGCTATAGGAAGAACCTGGGGCCAGGGCTGAGGACTTAACTACTAGATCAAGGGTCACCACTGCATATTTAACACAACTATGTCCATTAATGATGACAAGACTGCTTTCATCCACAAAGAAAGTTTTGTCTGGGCGGTCCAAGGGGATATCAGTTGAGTCTAGGCAACTTGAGCACACAATATCCATTACTTCCAAGCAATCATGGTCAGGAGGGCCTGGACCGATGGGCAATAGGGTGGCTGGGTTTAGAGTTTGGCTGAGACTTAATTGCAAGTTAGGATTCTCACATAGCATACTTTGATATTTCAGCATTCGGGCATTAGTGAGCCAATGGCTTCCTTTGTGTTCCATCAGGGTTAAATCAGAGTGTGGTACAGTAACTTGAAGAAGGTTTTGTCCTAAGGCGAGCTTGTCAGCTTCGCTCACTAAGAGGGCTGTGGCCGCTACAGCTCTCAGGCAAGGTGGCCAGCCTTTGGCAACAGGATCCAGTTGTTTCGACAGGTAGGCCACAGGTCGCTGCCAAGATCCAAGAGGCTGGGTCAAGACTCCCAATGCGTTTCCACTTGATTCATGGACATACAGACGAAATGGTTTCTGCACATCTGGTAGTCCCAAAGCTGGGGATGACATCAATGCTGTTTTGAATGATTCAAATGCTTTATCTTGTTCTGAGCCCCATTCCAAGGGAGATCGTTCCATTCCTTGTGTGACTTGGTACAAGGGTTTTGCCATGAGCGCAAAATTTGGTATCCATATTCAGCAGTAGCCTGCAGCTCCCAAGAAAGCTCGCACCTGTTTCCTAGTAGTGGGGGTTGGGATGCGGCATACTGCTTCTTTTCGCTCGAGTCCTAATGTCCGGGTTCCTTTAGACAGGTGGAACCCTAAATATTTCACTTCTGTCTAGCACAGCTGCGCCTTGGCTCTGGAAACCTTGTAGCCAGCTTTATTCAAATGGTGCAAGAGATCACTTGTAGCTTGTATACAATCAGATTTGTTATTGGTGGCTATGAGCAAATCATCTACATATTGAAGCAAAATTCTTTTTCCCGGAATCACAGAGTAGCTTGACAAATCTTGACTGAGGGCTGCACTGAAGATAGTGGGTGAGTTCTTAAATCCTTGTGGTAATCGAGTCCAAGTAAGTTGCCCTCGCCGTCCTGTGGTAGGGTTTTCCCATTCAAATGCAAACAAAAACTGACTGGCCTCTGTCAGGCGTATACAGAAAAAAAGGCATCTTTTAAGTTCAAAACAGTAAAGTGAGTGGCTTCTGCTGGAATCAGTCCTAGGAGGGTGTAAGGATTTGGTACTACTGGATGTATGGTTTCAACTGAACTGTTTACTCGACGTAAATCCTGCACTGGGCGGTGGTCACCTGTCCCAGGCTTCTTGATTGGGAGAAGGGAGGTGTTCCAGGGTGACTGGCATTCTCTGAGAAGTCCATACTGCAATAATTTCTTCAAATGGCGATGAATGCCTTCAATTGCTGGTCTCGGGAGGGGATACTGACGCACATGCACTGGTTCTGCTCCTGGCTTAAGGGTAACAAGTACAGGAGCTATATTCTTTGCTAGGCCAGATGGATTATTCTCTGCCCATACTCCAGGTGGGGCTACAATTCTGGTAAGTATACAGGAACTTGCTGGCCTGATTGGAGATGCACTATAGAACTGCTACTCTTCTTCTCGGGGAACAGTCAGCACTATCAATCCAGCTCCTTCGATTAGGAAAACTTCCTCCACATCATTCAACTAAAGTATCAGCAAGAAGAACTGCTCTCTTCTCCATCTTACATTCACTTTCTCTGTCACATTATCTCCACAATTCACAGACATTCTAAACAACTTAATCGTGCTGTCATTTATGCCCGCAAATCCATCCCGTTTCTGCAAGTTCTGTTTTATATCTCCCTGGGACTGACTTGACAAAAACTGCATTTACCATGCACAAATTCTCCTGGGCTGCTGGATTTCATGGGGCATATAGTGAGGGCTGCCTGCACTATTTGGATTCCACTTCATGTTCTCGGGCGCTGACTGTGGGTGACTTTGAACTGGTAAAATGAATCCCTGCCTGCAGTGTCAGCGGTGGACTGTAGCCCCCACATGTGCTTGTCAACAGACAGAGGAACAATCTAGATAGAGTCCTTACAATAGAAAACTACACTTTTGCAACATGTCATAATAACAAATCCTAACAGAAAGAACTATAGTTCATAACATGACGACTACATAGCTGTTACGTATAACTGGAATAAAATTACTTGGCAAAAAACTAACTGCCAGCCGTAATCAGCTTGGCTTTGCAAAAGAAATTCTTTCAATTTTACAGTTTTTTAGGAAGCAGAGATTCAAAAAGACATTCATTCTGGATACATTTTCCATAAAGCGGGTGGACATCTAAAATACACATATTCCTTCCTAGTTTATTTTATTAACAATAAGATTAACCCCTCATTCACTCAGGATTCAAAGCACTTTCAAGTTGCGATCTAGTACCGCTGGCTCAAATGCTGCAGAGTCCTGTCAGTGTTCGTAACCTCGGCTTCGTAGGGCAAAAGGAAAATACAAGCATCATTTCCTATTGAAACCTGAGCCCTACAAGATTTCTGCTCACTTGATCTGCACAGGAATTCGAGTAGGAATGTAACCCTTTCCAGGCTAAGTACAATACTATCGAGATCCACAATTCTGACTAAACATTCTTATTAAATGATATATAATACATGACCATAGCAGAAGGCACATCACTATTACAAAATATTGAATAAAAACAGGTATAATTCCTTAAAATAAGCACCCATTAGTCCAGCAGCAGAACGTTGAAAACATGCCTTCATAGGGTTAAAACATTCCTCTGCACAAACACGTCTCCTGTCAGTTTCATTCTGTGCTGCAGCTGAATGAGAGAGACAGCTTCTTGCTTTTACAGTGACTCTTCTTAACTATACTTTTACTATTTCATATGCGGTAAAGTGTCACAAATTACCCAACAGAATATAATCCTACCCTTATACTAGAAGGGAAACTCGTGGTTTCAACAGATAACAAAGACAAACTCCTAACGCTTCCTCCTTTTCACAAGCATTCTTCACACAGACAAACATGCTAGCATTTTCCAAATTCTGAATTCCCGGGCTGACTGACAAACCAGAATTACTGAAACCGAAAGGGCTGATGGGTTCGCCCAGCGCACTACTTGCAGGGGTACTAGGATCGCCCGTGGAATTTGATCAGACTTCCTTTACCTGTTACTGTACCAGAAGTGTCTCGAGACTTTCCCAAAGCTATCTGACTAAGAACCAGAAAAATCAATACTCACCGGATCCGGTAGTTAATGCGCTGCGCAACCAATCCCTCCTTGGGTTGAATCCTGGACCCCCCTCGGGTTCGAGGTGTTGGCCGGCCAGAAGCAGCAACCTGCGGAGGCAAGGAGGAGTCTCCTCCAATACAAAAAAGGACCAGGGGCGCCAGAGACCCTCCTGCGGTCAGTCAGGCTCAGCTCCAGCCGGACCAAACCTGTGAGGCGAGATGTCGGGGCATATTCACTTGCATACCATCCCCCACTCGCACATTCCCGGCCAATGCACCAGAAATATGTAGTAGCTGATAAGAATGCAATAAATAATACCCGGAGTCAGGCAACGATTCAAGCCGGTTTTAATGTGCACAGACTCAGATTGCAGTAGCATTCAAAATGGTCTGAGCACAGAGCTCAGAAAAATGACAGTTTATATACTTTTCTTCTCCAGTCTAATACAGGCAAAACTCCTCATTGGCCACAGTGGCCCACTTACTCTCATCCAATAGACATCTCTGACCGGGCCCAGGACTCGCTCCCCCTGCTTGGGTCTTACTAGCCACGGGTCAGCAACTAGACATAACAGTAAACATAATACTTCTGCTAAAGTATACAGTATATTTCGCTACTCTTGCAAGGTCAGTGAGCCACAAAGATAGTGGAAGGCATATCAGAAGCATTCTTAACAAAAGCAAAACAAAGCGAGGCCAAACATAGCAAGGCTAAGATGTGTCTCTAGCCCTGGCTCAAAACACTAAACAATCTTCATAATGCTAGACAAAATATTCTTACATTGTTCAGTTTCTCTGCTATATTTTCATCCTAATTACGAGGTCATTGCACAATCAGCAAAGATACAGTGGAGGACATTCCTACTAAAGCAGACATCTGGCTTACCTAAACAATAAACAGTAAAAGTTTTAATTCTCTTATCTCCAGGAGAGCAGAACATGTTATCAGTTGTCAACCTCCACCAGAATAGAACGGTATTTCTTTCTAACAGCTAGCTAACAGCATTCCAAAATCAGCAATAACATTTTAAAGCAGGAGGAAAAGGGCTTTCAGACCTAGCTCTGCTACATACTAGGCCATCGCCTATCACAATGCGATACGTGGCGCAGAGGTGGATTGCCTCTGTGTGTGTGTGTATGCGATGTGTGGCGCAGAGGGTGGATTGCCTGTGTGTGTGTGTATGCGATGTGTGGCGCAGAGGTGGATTGCCTGTGTGTGTGTATGCGATGTGTGACGCAGAGGTGGATTGCCTGTGTGTGTGTGTGTATGCAATGTGTGGCGCAGAGGTGGATTGCCTGTATGTGTGTGTGTGTGTGCGCGTGTGTATGCGATGTGTGGTGCAGAGGTGGATTGTCTGTGTGTGTGTATGCAATGTGTGGTGCAGAGGTGAGGTGTATATGTGTGTGTGTGTGTGTGTGTGTATGAAATGTGTGGCGCAGAGGTGGATTGCCTGTGTGTGTGTATGCAATGTGTAGCGCAGAGGTGGATTGCCTGTGTGTGTGTGTATGCGATGTGTGGCTCAGAGGTGGATTGCCTGTGTGTGTGTATGTGGTGTGTGGCGCAGAGGTGGATTGTCTGTGTGTGTGTGTATGCGATGTGTGACGCAGAGGTGGATTGCCTGTGTGTGTGTATGTGTATGCGATGTGTAGCGCAGAGGTGGATTGCCTGTGTGTGAATGCGATGTGTAGCGCAGAGGTGGATTGCCTGTGTGTGAATGCGATGTGTAGCGCAGAGGTGAATTGCCTGTGTGTGTGTGTATGCGATGTGTGGCTCAGAGGTGGATTGCCTGTGTGTGTGTGTGTATGTGATGTGTGGCGCAGAGTTGGATTGCCTGTGTGTGTGTATGCGATGTGTGGCGCAGAGGTGGATTGCCTGTGTGTGTGTAATGCTATGTGTGGCGCAGAGATGGATTGCCTGTGTGTGTGTATGCGATGTGTGGCGCAGAGGTGGATTGCCTGTGTGTGTGTGTATGCGATGTGTGGCGCAGAGGTGGATTGCTGGTATGTGTGTGTGTGTGTGTGTAATGCGATACGTGGCGCAGAGGTGGATTGCCTCTATGTGTGTGTGTGTGTATGCGATGTGTGGCGCAGAGGTGGATTGCCTGTATGTGTGTGTGTGTGCGTGTGCGTGTGTGTGTGTGTGCGTGTGCGTGTGTGCGTGTGTGTGTGTGCGCAATGTGTGGTGCAGAGGTGAGGTGTATATGTGTGTGTGTGTATGAAATGTGTGGCGCAGAGGTGGATTGCCTGTGTGTGTGTATGCAGTGTGTAGCGCAGAGGTGGATTGCCTGTGTGTGTGTGTATGTGATGTGTGGCTCAGAGGTGGATTGCCTGTGTGTGTGTATGTGATGTGTGGCGCAGAGGTGGATTGTCTGTGTGTGTGTATGCGATGTGTGACGCAGAGGTGGATTGCCTGTGTGTGTGTGTGTATGTGATGTGTGGCGCAGAGGTGGATTGCCTGTGTGTATGCGATATGTGGCGCAGAGGTGGATTGCCTGTGTGTGTGTGTGTGTGTATGCGATATGTGGTGCAGAGGTGGATTGTCTATGTGTGTGTATGCAATGTGTGGTGCAGCGGTGAGGTGTATATGTGTGTGCGTATGCATGTGTATGTGGTACCGCTGTACCAAGGGCTGTGCGAGCAGCCCGGCTGCACAGGGTGCAAACACAGAAGGGGCACTGATATTATCACTGGACTGCCAGGAGGCTCAAAAAGAGTGAGTTACTGAATGTGGCTGGGTGGATGAGGGCACCAGATTTGTTAATCACACAGCACATTTCTAACTTGGTATGGTTGTGCCTCTGGGTGTGTCTGTCATGCGAAGGTGGAGTGCGTATGTGTAATGTGGGGATGAGGTGCTTGCATATATGTTTTTGGGGAGGGGATGCACCCTGTGGCATATACAGATTGTCATTTTTGTCTCTATGCATTCATCCCTTTAACCTTCATCTTGCATTCTTCCCTCCCTTTTCTGTTCCCCTTCCGGACTCTCCACCTTTCTCCCTCCCCTCCAGCACTTCCATCCCCTGCCCTCCATTCCTCCATTCTTCTTACTTAATTTTTTTTTTTTAAGGTACTTCCCCTTTACATTTTTTCTGTCTCTTCATGTCTTATGTTTTGTTTTTATGAAAGCTCTGATTCCTGTTGCTCTCTGCTGCTTTGGGCTTCCCCTCCTGTTCTTCCTGCAGGGGATACGATCTCCCCCAGGCAGAACAGGAGGGATCTTTGCTGTGATCGGGGATTAGATGCAGCAGACAGCCCATAGGGAATGGATCCTCACAAGATGTCTGCTTCTTCTAAGCCCCGATCGCAGAAAAGATCCCTCCTGTTCTGCCCGTTATCGGGGGAGGGAGCAAATCCCAGGTGCCATGTGTAAATTTCTGGTCACTATAGTGACCTGGCGCTTGAGCTATGTTGAGCACTGCCCTAGGCAAACCTTAAGCCTTATGCCCACCCCCGCGGTCTGTCAAAATCTATTGTTTAGCTTTGAATGCCCTGTTCTTTGGGGTCCTCCTCCCAAGAAGTTTCCACCCTAGGCAATTGCCTTGTTTCCATTATGGTTGGGCCAGTCCTCCTGATGTCATTAGTAACCTCCTGCCAGGTTGTTTACAAGGACACTGGCCCTCACGCCTAGCAGATTGTGCAAGAGTCATGAACATAAGAGGTGAAGCCCTTGTGGAGGGTAATTTTATAACAGGGTGCCTAGGTTAAGTGAGCTGGAAGGTGCCTGTTTTGCAGCTCTTTTATAAAGACACTGTGGTACCTATTTGTCCTTATAAAATGCAAGCATAAAACTCGATAATAGGCATAAAAATCCACACATAGATTATTGATATATACACATAAATTCAGATATTTTATAATCTGTGTGCACTCTTTGTGACTCTATCTAGACCATAAACCCTCAGCAATGCCTACTAAGATATGCTTGTATATGCCATTGTTTACGCCTGGCACAGTTTTATAAGAACATTGAAAAATAGACTCCCATTACATCTGTCATAATACTCCATCAAATACAGTCACTGAAAACAATCTAAAGTTAACTTGCTTAGGCAAAATATGTAAAGGAAGAAAAAGCCTCAGAATGTGTTCTTTAATCACAAGAAACCCCTTACAGGTCACATTCAGCAGTTATAAGGACTAACAGATTTTAAAAAACACCTTTTATAGCCATATATTATGTGCTTTAAAAAATCTGTGAGCCTTATGCTAATTCCACTAAACATCTGACAGTGGCCAGCATGTCACTCCCTGCTACATCAAGGGTGTGACCTTTTAGTTGAAAGGTTTCTTATGGCTGACAAAATCTGCTGCATGTTGGCCAAAAGAAATTGCTCAACTAGAAGATCACACCCCTGAGACAGCAGGGTGCGAAACACTGGCCATCCTTGGATGTTTAGCCTGTAGAAGTATACAAAGAAAAGTGTTCTCTTTAATTTTTAAGGGGTTTCTTGTGGTTATAGACAAGCAGTAAGGACACATTCTGAGGTCTTTTTTACCTGTTTACATATTTTGCCTAAAGACGTTTATTTCATAAGGTGACTGCTGTATTTTTAGTGACTATCTTTAGCCATTTTATACAACTAGATTGCCACAAACATGTAAATCTGATTTTATAAAATTGCCTCATAGTGCCTCTTTAAATGCAATTGAAGAGTTATTCAATATTTTGGGTTGGTGGGACATTAAGATGCCATAAGAAATGATGGGGATAGAAGCTGGATAGGGGGTAGAGAAGGGATTTTGGATTTAGCTCATGCCTTTTTTCAGTAGTACTTCAAGACGAGTTGTATTCAGATATAGTAGGTATTTTCCTGTCCCTGAAGGGATTACAATCTACAGTTTGTACCTGAGGTAATGGAGGGTTAAGTGACTTGCCCAAACTGATAAACAGCAGCAGCAGTAGAATTTGAACTTCCCTGGGATTTGGCTTTCCTGGTTCTTAGCCTGCTGCTCTAGCCATTAGGCTGTATGGTTAGATGCATTACTTACCTATAACAGTAATTCTCTGTGGACAGCAGGATAAATCAGACAAACACAGAATAACGACATCCTCGATGGCACTTGGTTGGACTGCTCGCCCAAAGCTTGGAAGAGTCTAGAAAAACATTTTGGGCATGTGTGAGTGCTCCTTCCTGTGTAACACTTGCTCCTCCCACTCAGTCATTTCCATTGCTTAGCTAATTTTAAAAATGTCAACCGTAAGGAGAGATGGGTGATACTGTGTGTCTGATTTATTCTGCTGTCCATGGAGAAATACTGATCTCCAGGAACAAGCAGGAATGAGTCTTCACACATGGGTACGTCGGTACCGACGGAGCCTGCGCGGGAACGCTCCCCAGCGTCCAATCAGAAAGCTTTTCGGAGCATCCCACAGCACCTGCGTGCTGCCTTCCCGCCTTTCCAACTGTCTCTCCTCAGTTCTTTTTCCACGGAGCCAGCAGGTCGTGTTCCTGTCACCGCAGAAGAATTTCCTTATTTTTTCTTTATTTCTTTTCTGTCGCGTCTGCCTTCCTCGACGCTATACCGGTACCGCCGGTTCTTATTCTTTTCTTTTAAAAAAAAAAACCCAAACAAACCTTTTTTCCATTTTTCTTCAGTTGTACTTCAGTTTTGGGCCTTAGGCCCAAAACCCTTTTCCTTAAATATGGAAAAGCCTGCCTCAGGATTTAAGAAGTGCACAAAATGTGGTGGTACTATCTCCGTCACCGACACCCATGACTGGTGTCTAAAGTGTTTAGGCCCTGACCATTCCATTGAAGATTGTGTGTCCTGTTCCATGATGTCTAAGAGAGGTTGACAGAACCGAGCTGCCAAGCTCAGTACCCTGTTTCCCTCTGATGCAGCTTCGGTGGCATCGACGTCTTCCAGGGCTTCTTCTTCCTCACATGGATCTCAGGTAACTAAACATAAATCCAGCCGGTCCTCGAAGGGCAAATCTCCTAAGCATCGAGATGCCCCTGGCCTTGCCCTCGAGGATTCTGCACCGGCAAAATTACCCCGGCGGGAGGCTTCGGCTTCTAAAGCATCATCATCGGGGTTCCAGGATGATCTAGATGGCGTGGCCTCAACAGATCTCCTGGTGCCATGCTCTGGGGTACCGGTGGCTTCCACCGGTACCGACTTCCAGGCATTGGTGGCGTCGATGGATCAGAGGATTCTGTCCATCGAACGCAGTCTGGCGGCTTTCCTTGTGGCATCGACACCCGTGGTACCGCAAAAGACTACTCCGCCGGTACCGGCTCCGGTATCGCCATCAGCACCAATTCTGGTACCGGTGGCATCGACATCGGTATCGGTGTCAGCTATGCCGGTACTCTGCCCTCTGCAGCCCTCCGGTACCGATACCCCGGTACCGGTGATTCCCGATACCCGGGCTTTGCAAGAGCATCCCAACAGACGATACTTCGATTCCTCTGATGACTCTGAGGATTCTGAAGTGTCTGTCGATGCAGCGATGCTTCTTCCACGGGAGGAGTCCTCTCCTAAACGAAGGATGTCTCCTCCAGAGGACTTGTCTTTTCAAGACTTTATCAGAGAGGTGGCTCGGGGCCTCTCTATTACAGTAGCCCCAGAGTCAGAGCCTAGAGCTAAGGAGTTAGATATTCTACAATATCCTAAAACTCCTAAAGAGGCAGCTACCTTGCCTATTCATGAGATTCTGTATGATCTCATGTTAAGGATGTGGGAAACACCTCTAACCACCTCTCCTCATTCTCGCAGGTTGGACGCCATGTATCATGTCCCTCCTTGTCCTGGTTTCCATAAAACTCAGCTTCCTCACCACTCTATTGTGGTTGAGTCTGCAATGAGAAAGATTAGAAGTGCCAAGAGACATGCCTCTAATCCTCCAGGACGTGAATGTAGAACCCTGGATGCTTTTGGTAGAAGAGTCTTCCAAGCTTCCATGCTTGCTGCGAGAATTAATTCTTATAGTCTCTATATGGGAATGTTCTTAAAAGAAGTCACTGACCATTTGCAGACTTTTAAGTCCTTTTATGTCTGACAGTAAAAGGCAAGAATTTCTCACTGGGCTCAAACATGCCCAGGATATCTCCAAATTCTCCAACCGTGCAGCTTTCGACTCCTTTGAATGCGTAAGCAGAGCCTCAGCTATAGCTATAGGTGCACGTAGGATTGCTTGGCTTCAAGCATCTGATTTGGAGACCTGGGTCCAAAATGAATTGGGAAATATCCCTTGTACAGGTGAGAATCTGTTTGGTAAAGATTGGCAAGCAAAAGCCAATCAAATGGATGCTGAAAATTCTGCTTTGGATAGACTATCCAAATCTACTGCTGCTCCTGCTAAGAAAAGGCTGTTCAAGAAAACGCCTATCTCCAGGAACAAGCAGGAATGAGTCTTCACATATGGGTACGTCGGTACCGATGGAGTCTGCGCAGGAACACTTCCCAGCATCCAATCAGAAAGCTTTTGGAAGCATCCCAACACGCCTGCGTGCTGCCTTCCCGCCTTCCCAACTGCCTCTCCTCAGTTTTCGTTTTTCCGCAGAGCCGGCAGGACGTTCTCCTGTCACCACAGAAAATTCTTCTTTTATTTTTTAGTTTTCTTGTGGTCGCGGCTGCCTTCCCCGACGCCACCGGTACCGCCGGTGTTTCTTTTTTCTTTTCTTGTAAAATTTTCCTTTTTAAGGAATATTTTTTCTTCCTTAGTGTCTCACAGTTTCTCAGGCCTTCTAGGCCTCTCCATTTCCTTTATGGAACCGCCAGCCACTTTCCCCAAGAAATGTACAAACTGTGGCGGTACAACTTTATTTTTAGACACTTACAATTGGTGTCTAACCTGCTTGGGTCCTGACCATTTTCCTTCGGAGCCCTCGGGCAATAGTATTGTGAGAAGATGTTTTCAACATCGAATTCCCCTCGACACGCGGTCCCCCTCCAACTTCAGGGCACCGACCATATCTTCTTTTCCACAGGATCAGGTAACCCAAAAACAGTCTGTTAAGACTAGCCAGTCCTTGAGCGGCAGTTCTCATGCACAGCATAGAGATGCCTCTGGCCTTGTCCTCGAGAATCCACTGGCTTCAAAACCACGGTGGGAGTCTTCGGCCTCCAAAGCCTGTGTGGGGTTTCAGGTTGTTCCTGAGGTTCACCCCTCACAGAACATACCTGAGCCATGCCCGGTGGTGGCATCCGCTTCGAGCGGTACCTATACCCCGGCATCGGCACTGGTGTTGGATGAAACATTCCTCACCAAGGATCATCGTATGTCGTCCTCGGTACCTACAGGCCCGGTGGATACGCTTCAGACCAACTTTCCAGTATCGGTACCGACACCGATACTAGTACCGATGTCGGTACCCTCCAGACGTGCATCGATAGACTCGCTTCCTTAGATGCCAAGTCTGGAATCGATCTCCAGTCTGGAGGACTGGGTACCGACTCGCCTTGGTACTCCCGTCGGTACCGAAGGCTCGGTTCCAATACTTCGGATCCGCAACTCTCGGTTCCTCCGATACCGTTAGATTTGACACCAGCTGGCCTTCATCCACCGGTATCAGATACGGTACTGAAGTCGGTACCAATATCCACATTACCTTTGTTGTCGGTACCTTCCATGCTTCTCTCATCAGGCTCGCTTCCCTCGATGCCGAGTTTGGAATCGATCCCTAGCAGGAATGATCTGTTACTGACTGTCGCTGGTCCTGACCTGCAGTACCAGCGACCACCATCTAAGGATCCCATACTGCACCATTCAGGATCTTCTATTCCTATATACTTAGATAGATCCCTCGGTGCCAACGCTAGTTCTTCATCAGATCTAGCCTATCCAAGGGAAGTTCCCTCTGGGGATCCTTCTTTCCAGACTTTCCTCCTGGATATGGCAAAATCACTTGCCATGCCTATTCCTGGACAAGACCCTACACATGGGAATACAGAATACCTCTCTGTTCCTAGCAAAGCAAAGGAGAACATAATGCTTCCTTTGCATCATTCTTTGCAGGATCTCCTTCTACGAATGTGGGAAGCTCCTTTAAAGGTACCCCCACCTTCTAGAGCAACTGATCTTCTATATCAGGTGCCCCCCTCTCCAGGGTTTCAAAAGACTCAACTTCCTCATCATTCCATTGTGGTAGAATCAGCAATGAGGCGAGCGAAGAGTAATAAAATGCACTCTTCTTGTCCGCCAGGTCGTGAGTCTAAGACACTAGATGCCTTTGGACGTCAAACCTTCCAGACATCCATGCTTTCAGCAAGAATTCTCTCATATATTTTTTATATGGGTCTTTCTCTTGAGAAGGTCACAAAGCAATTACATCTTTTGACTCCTTTTCTTCAAGAGCCCAGGTATACAGACTATTCCTCACTGATTAGTCATACTCAAAATATCTCTAGGTTTCTTACTCGTGCTACCCTAGACTCCTTTGAGTCTGTTAGCAGGACTTCTGCTATAGCTATAGGGGCACGATGTAGAGCCTGGCTTCAAGCCTCAGACTTGGACAAATGGGCACAAGAAAGACTGGGAAATACTCCTTGCACTGGAGAAAATCTCTTCAACAAGGAGTCTTTACTTCAGGTTACTCAGTTATCCACTGACTTTCCTTTTTCCAGAGGCTGTTCTACGCCTTCTTCTTTCCCAGTAGGTAGGAAATGTCCTACCAAACTTTCTTCCCCTAGGGGGAGAAGGTTTTACCCATCATCTGCCCATCATTCAGGTGTTCCCAAACAGGGGAAACATCGCCCTGGTCTGACGAATCCACAACCTCAACAGGGTCAACAAACCCAGCAGTCGCAGGGTTTCAAATAGATATTGTCCCTTTTGGTTGGGGGTTAGGATGGCAGTCTGCTTCTTTTCACTTGAAGTATCTGCACCAATTTTTATCCTAACCTACCTAGATATCTCTTCATGAGACATCTTTCTCTAACTCTGAGAGTCTTTATGATGATCATGCCCATAATCAATAGATTTTCCTCTTCCTCTTGGAGGAAAGAGAGGTAGCAACTATCAATAGACAGTTGTTTCCCTGTACTGGCATGTATCATCTTATCTGTCCGAGACCTCCTCCATAGTCGGTCTCTTGCAACTCTGTATTACCTCCCTCTTACTACAACATTTGCTTTGTAAGATTGGCTCTTTAAACGGGTAAGCCCCTATGGTCCTCTACCTGTTCTACCGGGGGATTCTCCCTTCTGGAGTTGTCTCCCCCCCCCCCCCCCTTGTTACCTTACAGCAGCTCATCAGACAATAGGAAGTCCTACCATGTCTGTTATTTCTTTTTCCCAGTCTAAAAAAGGAAGAGGGAAAAGAAATTTTCCATGCTGCCCTGGTAGTTGCTGCAGATACAGCAGTTCCTAGGGGTTAAGCCACTGGTTTTGTTCTCTACACAACCAGGGATTCCCCTCCACTAGCAATCCTCCTCGCCTCAGTGCCAAGTTCCAAACAGGTTATCAACCTCGTTTGGGAAATCCTATTATCACAGTCTGGTTGGTTAACTTCTATTCTTTGCCCCCTTGTTCTTGGCAGAATAGCTGGTCACCTGTTGGCTTTTCACAGCCAGTTTTTCTTCTAACCAACCTGCAGCATGCTCTCTGCATCTCTACAGAGTAGCTTTGAACTATGGGCCCTTGCTAGAGAGCATTAGTATCTTGCCTAGTAGATAACCCCAGATGGTTAGGGGGGGTTCCCCCAGTCATGTTCATGTCTGGCAGGTATTCCCTACCCTTACCATCTCATCTTAAATCTCTTTTGAGGCATAAGCCTCAGGCCTTTTATTATGTGAAAACCTAAAGGAGGGCCAATTCCCTGGCTTGGCCCATATCTCCTTGGGTCTTCTCGTCAGAGGTAAATTTCTTCAATAGCAGCTAGAGGACGCCTAATACCCATCTTGCCCTCATAGGCGGGTCACTTGGGTATCTTCCTCCAGAGGCGTCCTCTATCCATTCTCCATACTGCAATTCTGGAGATATCTGGACTTCCTGTCTGCAGACTGAAGTTATCCTCTGCAATTTTCACGTAGGCCATCCTGGTTATTCAAGAGCTCAAATTCTGCAAGGAATTCAGACTTCTTCTTGTCAGGGAGACCTCTCCTCTGACTCTGCCAGTCATAACCAGGAAAAGAGGATTCTCTATGTCTCTATTCAAGCAGGTATCAACCTTCTTGCTGTCAGATAAATCTTGCTCTCTCCCTATATCCCTAGGGGGGGATGAGGTTTTATGGACATCTCTCCATCCTTATACCTGGAGACATGTGTCTATATGCCTGCCTATTCATATAGGTATATATATATATATATATACTTATCTATATCTATCGGTGTGTCTTCTGCCCATACATATCTCTTATAGTTATATGCCTATATACCCTATAGGTGTATATATTTAAATAGATATATATGTATATATATATTTATATATACATATATATTTATAGATATAATGAGATATATTTTTAGATAGATCTGTATCCATCTACTTATCTATCTGTCTGTCAGGTTCAGGTATCCCTACATTCCTTTATGAGCCTGACAGATGGACACTACCCCTATCAATGCTGTTCCAGCATACTTAGGGGGCTGTAGCTATAACCACTTCCTGTGATAATTAACAAATTTTTTCCTTACCATAACCTTTTCAGGTTAGGTACTCTTAAAGCTCTCCATGTACCTTTTTTCTTTCCTAATTGACCCCATTTAGGAAAGACATTGCGGAGCTTCAGTTGTTCTAAGCTTAAGCTTTCTTTAATAGTACCTTCTGCGTCGCCGCTGAAGCTCTACCTCTTATGCTACCCCAGTTTTCCCCTGGGGCTATTTCTCACCCTGAAGGGTTCTGACCTGCACTTGTTTTTCTTCTACTTATTACCTCTATTTCTCAGTGAGGTACCCCTTGAGCACATTCACTGGCTCTCCTATCAGATCAAGATGTAGCTCAGTGCACTTGTGCAGTGCCAACAAGGGAGGCCCAGATTACAATATTTCATTACTAAATGCCCTCGATACAGGGTATTCCTCTTTTGAAGCCCTGTTCTAGCCAGCTGTTCCACAGCTCCTTTTCTATATTCAACTCCTACCCTCCATCCCCAGGATGCCTGAGGTCCTGAGGAATAGCATAGCTCGTTCTAGTCTTGCAACATGCTAAGACTCCCTCCGGGCATCTGAGCTTGGGAGTCCCCATATGTGAAGACTCATTCCTGCTTGTTCCTGGAGATAGCACAGTTACTTACCTGTAACAGGTGATCTCTGGGAACAGCAGGAATAAGTCTTCACAACCCACCCACCTCCCCTAGGAGTTGCATTTCTCTATCTCTATCTTTCCCTTCCTTGCTCTCTCTCTCTCTTTGTCTCAGCTTTAAAACTTAACTGAGGAGAGGCAGTTGGGAAGGCGGGAAGGCAGCACGCAGGCATGTTGGGATGCTTCCAAAAGCTTTCTGATTGGACGCTGGGAAGCGTTCCCGCGCAGACTCCGTCGGTACCGACGTACCCATATGTGAAGACTTATTCCTGCTGTTCCCAGAGATCACCTGTTACAGGTAAGTAACTGTGCTTTTTCTAAAAAGGGAAGATCCTATCCTGCTTATAGTCAGAGAGCATCTTCTGCAGCTCAGTTTCCTTCCAAACGTCAGCAATCCTCCAAACAGACCAAGGCAAAGGCTGCGAGGCCTGCTCCAGCCCAGCAATCTCAGTCCCCTCAGGGCCTTTGACTCTCTGCTAGAGAACTTAGCCTTCCTAGCTCTAGAAGGACCAGAGCCTTCCACCATTCCAGGAAGGTTATGTCACTTTGCTCCCAGATGGGGGCAAATCACAGCAGAGCATTAGACACTCTCCATCATAAGAGAGGGGTTCAAACTTCATTTTTCCAGCTTGCCCCCTCTCACAAGAGTGCACCAGTTCAATTCTCCAACCTCCCTCCTCAGCCTGTTAGGGCAGGAGGTTGCCACTCTTCTAGCCCAGGGGGCAATAGAGGAAGTGCCCTCTCAACAACAGGGCACAGGGTTCTACTCCCCCTATTTTCTTATCCCAAAGAAAACAGGAGGCTTCAGACCCATTTTAGATCTCAGAGAGTTGAACAGATTCCTAGTCAAAGAGAAATTCAAGATGGTTTCTCTAGGAACTCTGCTGCCATACCTTCAGAGTCAGGATTGGCTTTGTTCTCTAGATCTCAAGGATGCGTACACTCATGATCTCATCCATCCAACTCACAGAAGGTTCCTTCGGTTCCTTTTCCAGGAGAAGCACTATCAATACAGAGTGCTCCCCTTTGGCCTTGCCTCTGCACCAAGGGTGTTCACGAAATGCATGGCAGTGGTTGCTGCTTTTCTGCGCACCCTGGCTCATTCGAGATAGAGATAGATTCAAAGATAGAGATAGAGGCCAAGACTGCTCTAATCTGCACAATGCGTATCCTTCAATATTTAGGGCTGGTAATAAACATCCCAAAATCCAATTTTCATCCCTACTCAGTCCCTGGAGTTTATAGGGGCGCTACTGGATGCCACAAAGGCAAGGGCCTATCTTCCTCAGGCCCATTGACTTTGCTTGAGGCAGTTAGCTTCTCAAGCAGAGTCAAAACCCCTTCTAACTGCTCGAGAAATGTTACAGTTGCTAGGCCACATGGCATCCACCGTTCATGTGGTACCGTATGCTCGCCTTCACATGAGAGCAGCTCAGTGGACTTTATCCACCCAATGGACCCAGGCATTAGGCTGCTTGTCAGACAAAATAGCAAACACAAGTCGCCTCATTTTGTCCCTCCAGTGGTGGAAGTCCCCTCAGAACCTGTTGCTGGAGCGTCCTTTTCAACAGCCTCTACCCCAGGCAACTCTTACAACAGATGCTTCTCCAATGGGCTGGGGAGCTCATCTTCAGGACCTCTCCACCCAGGGCATCTGGTCCCCACAGGAGACTTGTCTACATATCAATCTCTTAGAACTCAGAGCAATCTTCCTTGCTCTGCGAGTTTTCCACACCCTGCTCAGTCACAAGACAGTCCTTGTCCACACGGACAATCAGGTAGCCATATTCTATATAAACAAGCAGGGAGGAACTGGCTCTCTGTCACTTTGCAACGAAGCTCTGTGGCTGTGGGCCCTCGCCAGAGAGCATCACAATCATCTTCTGGCAGTCTATCTTCCAGGTGCTCAAAACTCTTGGGCAGACAGACTCAGTCGAGTTCTGCTTCCACACGAGTGGTCCCTACATATGGACCAGGTATCCAAGGTTTTTCAAATTTGGGGAACCCCGGACATAGACCTCTTTGCAAGTCCATGGAATGCCAAACTTCCCCGGTTCTGTTCCAGAACTCCGGCTCAGGGGGCTCAAGCAAGGGATGCTTTCCTCCTTCATTGCGGACAAAACTTCCTGTATGCCTTTCCACCCATTCCCCTTATTCCCAAAACCCTGTTCAAGCTTCAGAGAGACAGAGGCCACATGATTCTCATAGCTCCACATTGGCCACGGCAAATGTGGTACCCTCTGCTTCTACATCTCTCAAGCTCCCTCCCTAGAGTTAGGGTCTGCTCCAGACCTCCTCTCTCAGGAGGACGGAAAGTTGTGGCACCCCATTCCCCAGTCTCTGCATCTCAGGGCTTGGTTGCTGAAGGCCTAGATCTCCAGGATCTTCCTCTTTTTCAACAAGTGAAAGATGTTCTTTATGCTTCCAGAAAACCTTCCACTAGACGTTCTTACGCCTTCAAGTGGAAAAGGTTTACCATCTGGTGTTCTGGAAAGGGTCTTAACCCCTGTTCAATACCTCTGGAATCGTTGCTGGAGTATCTCCTGCATCTGTCTAATGCAGGCCTTAAGACAAATTCAGTAAGAGTCCATCTGAGTGCTATTGCAGCTTCCCTCAAGCCTCTAAATGGACAACCTGTTTCCTCTCATCCCCTTGTAGCAAGGTTCATGAGAGGCCTCCTTTTAACAAAGCCTCCCATTAGACCACCTCCGGTGGCATGGGACTTAAATTTGGTTCTTGGTCAGCTTATGAAGCCGCCTTTTGAACCTTTAGCTACTACCTCCTTGAAATACCTTTCTTGGAAGGTTATCTTTCTCATTGCAATCACATCAGCACGCCGCATCAGTGAATTGCAAGCACTAGTAGCTAATCCACCTTATACAAGGTTCCATCATGACAAGGTGGTCCTTAGGACTAATCCACACTTTATGCCTAAGGTGGTCTCGCCTTTTCACCTCAACCAAGAGGTCTACCTACCTGTCTTTTTTTCCAGGGCCTCATGCATCAAGTGCAGAGAGGAATCTTCATACCCTGGACTGTAAAAGAGCTCTAGCTTTTTACTTACAGAGGACACAACAACATAGAAAGTCTTCTCAACTCTTTGTTGCTTTTGATCCTTCTCATTTGGGACAACCAGTCTCCAAGAGAACACTTTCCAACTGGATTGCCCAATGTATTTCTTTCGCCTATCAGAGCAAGAACATTTCTCTGGAGGGCCATGTCACAGCTCACAATGTGAGAGCCATGGCAGCCTCAATGGCTCACCTGAACTCTGTGTCTATCGACGACATCTGTCGAGCAGCCACTTGGGCCTCGGTTCATACCTTCACAGCCCATTACTGTTTGGACAAGGACTCCCGCAGGGATGCCTTGTTTGGTCAGGCTGTTCTTAAACACCTGTTCCATACTTAATCAACTCCTACCCACCATCCCTCGGGGGATGCCAGAGATCCAGGTGGGGAAGTGCAGCCCTGTCCCAGGGACACACAACCTATGGGCTCTCTCCCTGGCATCAAAAGCTAGGGAGTCCCCATATGTGAAGACTCATTCCTGCTTGTTCCTGGAGATAGCACAGTTACTTACCTGTAACAGGTGATCTCTGGGAACAGCAGGAATAAGTCTTCACAACCCACCCACCTCCCCTAGGAGTTGTCTCTCTCTATCTCTCTTCCTTTCCCTCTCTCTCCCTCTTTGTCTCAGCTATAAAACTCAACTGAGGAGAGACAGTTGGAAAGGCGGGAAGGCAGCACGCAGGCGCTGTGGGATGCTCCCAAAAGCTTTCTGATTGGACGCTGGGGAGCGTTCCCGTGCAGGCTCCGTCGGTACCGACGTACCCATATGTGAAGACTTATTCCTGCTGTTCCCAGAGATCACCTGTTACAGGTAAGTAACTGTGCTTTACAGGTAAGTAATTCCTCTTTTTCCATGGACAAGCAGAATATGAACAACCACACACATGGGTGATTACCGAGCTTAGGATGCAAGGGTAGAAAACGTTCCGATTGTTACTGGAAACTCTTTCAACCCGTTGAACTGCTGTGCTAGGTTGAAACTAGTGAGTAAACTTGATAGGAAAAGGAAATGAATGAATAGGCATTTCAACATCAACCCAGACAGATGCAGTTTGGTAGAATACATGAATCTCCAGGAACAAGCAGGAATAAGTCCTCACATATGGGTACGTCGGTACCGACGGAGCCTGCGCGGGAATGCTCCCCAGCTTCCCAGAATGAAAGCTTTTGGGGCATCCCACAGCGCATGCGCGCTGCCTTCCCGCCTTTCCAACCAACTCTCCTCAGTTCTTCTTTTTCCGCGGAGCCAGCAGGTCGTGTTCCTGTCACCGCTGAAGAAGTTCTTATTTTAATTTGTTTCTTTGGTCGCGTAGTCTGCCTTCCCCGACTCCGGACCGGTACCGCCGGTCTTTTTTCTTACTTTTCTTTAAAAAAAAAAAAATCTTCTTTTCCCCACTTGGTGTATTTTCCTCTTTAGGCCTCTAGGCCTGAAGAAAATTCTCCCCCATGGAGAAACCAGCTTCTGGTTTTAAAAAATGCACCAAGTGTAGCGGTACCATCTCAGTTACTGACACCCATGAATAGCGTCTTAAATGTTTGGGGCCTGACCACTCCATCCCGGATTGCCAGTCTTGCTCTCTGATGTCTAAACGAGGCTTACAAAACCGAGCAGCCAAGTTTCATATGCTGTTTTCCACAGATAATCCAGCATCGACATCATCCAGGTCTTCCTCTCCTGATGGATCTCAGGTAACCAAACATTCTTCCGGCAGGTCCTCAAAGGGCAAATCTCCCTCTAAGTATCGAGATGCCCCCGGGCTTGACCCTGAGGACCCTGCCCCAGCCAAACAACCCCGGCGGGAAGCTCCGGCTTCCAAAGCTCTTCCTATGGGGTTACAGGTTGACATCGATGGCACGGCCTCGACCGATCACCTGTTAGACTGCTCTGGGGTACCGGCACACTCTTCCGGTACCGACATCCAGGCAGTCGTGGCGTCTATGGATCATACTGTTCAATCCATGCAGCAGGCCATAATGGCTTTTATTAAGGCTGCGACGCCCACGGTACCGCAGCAAGCGGTACCGACTCCGGTTCCGGTACCAAAACCGATACCGGAACCCAAGGCATCCACATCGACCAGGATACCGGTTCCGGTTCCCGGTTCCAGGGCTTTTCCCGGTACCGATCCGGTTCCGGGTACGCCCGATGTGGATACTGGTCGATACGCTTATCGATCCCTGGAAGCCAACAGACGATACTTCGAGTCTTCTGATGATTCCGATTCATCAGATGACTCTCCTGAAGTATCTCTTGCCCTTCCTGAGGAGCCCTCTTCTCCAAAGAGGAGAATGTCTCCTCCAGAGGATTTGTCCTTTCAAGACTTCATAGTAGAAGTAGTTAAAGGACTCTCTATTTCAGTAACCTCTGAAAAAGAACCTAGAACAAAAAAATTAGATATTTTGGGATACTCTAAGGTTCCAAGAGAGGCAGTCACCTTGCCAATTCATGAAATTCTTCAAGAACATTTAATTGACTTGTGGGAGACTCCTCTCACCCTTTCTCCTCATTCTCGTAGATTGGACACTATGTACCGTGTCCCTCCTTCTCCTGGATTTCAAAAAACTCAGCTTCCTCACCACTCCATTGTGGTGCAGTCAGCTATGAAGAGGATAAAGAGTACCAAAAGACACTCTTCTACCCCTCCAGGAAGAGAATGCCTGTCGCGAGGGTGTACAAACACTCTCAATTGACAGACTCTCCTTTTATTCAACTATATTTTTGAAAAGGTCAGTACAACCTAAACCTGGAGCGTATTTAGGTTGTACTGACCTTTTCAAAATATAGTTGAATAAAAGGAGGGTCTGTCAATTGAGAGTGTTTGTACACCCTCGCGACAGGCGATCCGACAAAAAATTAAAGTTAGGAAATTTTCCTGTTATACACAAAGATTGATGAATTTTATGGGACAGTGAATGATCTTTAGGCTCTCTATCTTAGCCTGCGAGCGGGTGGATACAAGGCCCCTCTTATTACCCATAGTTTGGCCTTCTGGAAGCTGAACCATCCTTTTAGCTAGGGACTGAGGACTTCCAAAGAAAGGCCCGGGAGCTATTTCCATTATTAAACCTTCTCCCTCCTTCTTTCCTAGCCCTTCCACTAGACCCTGCTTAAATCTTGGCCAGTCCTTTCCTAGAACCAAATCAAAGGGTAGCCTAGGCACCACTGCTACCAGGACTTCCTCTTGTTCCCCCAGGCACTTAACCTTTAGCCTATAGGTGGGATGTGATATTGCAGCACCATGAATGCATCCGATGTGAACTTGGCTTTCAGGGGTTCTAGGCACAAATCCTTCTTGGGCCTCTATTCTCTTCCAAAGCCTTTCTGACATCATACTCTGGTCTGCCCCAGAGTCTAACAAAGCATTTATGGTAATTCCTTGCACATCAACCATCAAAAGAAATCCTTCTTTGGGCTGTTTTAAATCCAGACCCATTAAGCTAGTGTGTGACTGGCATCCCTTCTCTAAATGTCCCCAGCTTCCACACTTGAAACATTTCTTTTCACTCCCCTGTGTCATCTGGTTTGGCACAGTACATTTATTTTCAGAAATATTTTTAACTATTTTCTTTTCTGATACAGCACAACTTGCCTCAGCACCTATCTTCAGAGGGCCACCCATTCTATGGCAAGCCTGCGTGGCTCCCAAGAATCTCTCTGCTAGCATGGTTGCCTCTCCAAGATTTTGGCAATTTTGCTGTATAAGGAAAGTGTGCAAATCTTTAGGCACCCCAGACATAAATTGTTCAAGCATTATAATATCTAATAACATTTCTACCGTCTTTTGCTCAGGCTCCAACCATTTTACAGCTAAACCTCTGATTCTCTGACTCAGAGCCCTGGGTGTTTCACCCACTCTCAATGTAGTAGCTCTAAACATTCGCCTATACTCTGAAATAGACAACCCTAGGCGATCTCTAATAGCAGCCTTTACATCCTTATAATTCAAAGCCTGGGCTGCTGGCATTGCTCTGTAAGCTGCAAGCGCCTCTCCAGTTAATGAGGCTGCCAGCCTTACTGCCCACTGGGTCTCTGGCCATGCTAATGCTTGTGCCACTCTTTCAAAAGACTCTAGAAAATCATCAACATTATCATCTGGAGTTAGCTTCCCAAAACTAAATGCCCCAATCCCTTGATTGAGTCCCACACTGTCCACATGTGGTGTACCAGTATTTACAGCTGGTCTTGCATCTGTTCCACTTTGGTTCTGCAGCTGAACTAGGGCTTGCACCAGATCAAGCACTGGCTTCTGCTGGTCCATTAAGGCTTTCATAGCAGTGTCCTGTGCTTGCTGCGATAGCTCCTGTTGCCTGCTAAACTGGGCTGCCATCCAGCTAGCCATCTCCCTCGGATCCATCTTGATCCCTGCAAGAAACAAAGAAAAAAAAACCAAAGTGCACCACCTTCCAAACAGGTGTGTTTTTTTTTTTTTTTTTTAAATTACTCCTGTGCCTTACTCCCATCCACCACTAGACATGCCCAGGTACTTATTACCTTGTGTCAGTGATGAATCCAGCTCTGCACAGGGTCTTTTCCTCCTGGGACAGCTTCCTGGAACAACCACTTCTCCTCCAAAGTGCAATTGAGGGAAAATCTTTTTTTTCCAGCTTTAAACTTGAACTGTAGTTGTAATCCTCAGCAAGTAAATCCCCTTTGTGCAAAAGCAATCCGAAAAACTACGCCATTTGTCAGACGGCTGCCTGGGTGAGAATCTTCACAGTCTTGTCAAGTGCATATATCTATATGATTTGCAAGGTATTGTGGGCAGTGTAGTTCATTCACACCAGACACAGCTGCTGACAATAATTTAGTTGTGCTCTTGGGTAAAGCCAATAAGATATTTATTTATGGGGTTATTTCTCCCAACACAGATATGCTTGGTAGCACATAAATTAGGTTACTTGCTTTCAGTGTTAACTTGGAAAAACAAAGTCAAAATCAGGAAAACAACAAATGAAAAGCCTCAAAGCAAGAAACAAACTGTTCTTTTCAGATTAACTTCTGATTACTTCCCACATAGATACAGAAATGATTCTCTCCTAGCTCACAAGCAATTAGGTAAGGCTTAATTGCTAGCAGTCACCAGCTAAAACCCCTTAGCTGGCTTGCCTTCCACTGTGTGGGTCAAATCCTGCTTCAGGAGCTTTTCTGAGTAGATTAAAGAACAAATTTGTATTTCTTTGTGATGGTTGCTGTACTTTATAACAGAAAGTTACCAACGGAGTTTAGATAGAGAGCAGTCCATATAAACAGGATCCTCATCTGCTATTATTCCCCCTTGTTCAACAAGCATGGGTTCAATATCATGGATTGGCACAGATGAATCTCTCAATGGAGCATTTTCAGGAGAATACTTGTTTCCCTGCTGTCTTTCAAGGTTATAGCTAGGGCATAGATCAGTGTTCATACCTGAGCTTCCATTGCTGCTAGAGTTCCTCTCTATATAGCCTGGCCAGTATGTAGTCCAGTTCTTATGTCCAGCCTTCCAATCCAGATCCCTGGACACTGGATCTCTCTTCACATACCTTCTGGCACAGGTCTTAGGGTCCCTTCCACGTGCAGCCGTCTCCCTCACAGGTACCCTCTGGAGATTCCTAGCTCTGCAGCACCATTCCTCTGGCTTTCCCCAGTCCAATGGTGTATGCTGGCCCTTGGAATACCTCCCAGTATACGTACTGCTTTGGACTCTTCTAGACCTCTCAAAGGCTTTTCTCCTCTTTCTTCCAGAGGGTCTCTTTCCCTCTCTGTCTGTCCGGTTTGGCTTCTGCTTCTGATGATCCTTCAGATGAAACTGATGATCAAACTCAAGCTGATTCTCAGGATACTGAGGACAATTCTCTGGATATCCAAGGTGATCATGAAGATGGTCATCTGTAGAATAAACTCTACTCTTATTCTGCTTAGATGAGTGATCCTCCCTAACACAGCGCAGCTGTGCTGAATCAGGCCCTGCCCTTTGAGATGAGTGCTTAGGGATTACCTCATAGCTCTCCTGATTGAACACACGTTTCCTCACTTCAGCTCCTCTAATGGCTGTTGGAAACCTGGTGCATTCTGGGACTGGTAGTCTTTTATGGCAAAATTCTGTTTTCATATTTCTACCAGAACTGACAGGTTGCTTGTTCAGAGTCACTTCACCTTTTCTATAGCTTCTTCCTGAGCTATGATAAGCTTCTTTATCACAATACTAGAGAACTTAACCTTTCTGGCTCTACAACAGCCAGAACCCCTCACCATTCCAGGAAGGTTAGCTCATTTTGCTCCCAGATGGGAGCAAATCACATCAGAGCAGTGGACCCTCTCCATCATCAGAGAGGGTTACAAACTTCATTTCTCAGACCTTCCTCCCTACACCATGGTGAGACATTTCAATTCTCCAACATCTCTCCTCGACCTTCTGGATCAAGAGGTAACCTCCCTTCTGGCCCAGAGGGCCATAGAAGAAGTTCTTCTTCTTCAACAGGGGTCAGGTTTTTACTCCCCCTACTTTCTCATTCCAAAGAAAACAGGGGGATACAGACCTATTCTAGATCTCCGAGAATTGAACAAATTTCTATACAAGGAGAAGTTCAAGATGCTCGCTTTAGGCATTCTCCTTCCATACCTACAGAGTCAGGATTGGCTTTGTTCTCTAGATCTCAAGGATGCGTACACTCATATACTCATCCATCCATCCCACAGAAGATTTCTACGTTTTCTGTTCCAGGGAAAACATTACCAATACAGAGTCCTTCCTTTCAGTCTGGCCTCTGCTCCAAGAGTGTTCACCAAATGCATGGCAATAGTTGCTGCATTTCTGCGCACTCTGGGGATCTTTGTCTTCCCATATCTGGACGACTGGCTCATCCGAGCTCCATCCCAGTCAGAAGCCCAAATTTCCCTGAACACCACCAGGTGCATTCTGCAGTATCTGGGACTTGTGGTAAACCTCCCAAAGTCTCAGCTCACCCCTACTCAGTCCCTAGAATTCATAGGGGCCTGGTTGGACACCACTACTGCAAGAGCCTATCTTTCCCAGGCTCGTTGCCATCGTCTAGTGCAGCTAGCCTCCCAGATTCAGTCAAAGGACTACTTAACTGCCCGGGAGATGCTACAACTACTAGGTCACATGGCTTCCACAGTACATGTGGTGCCCTATGCTCGTCTACACATGAGAGCAGCTCAATGGACTTTGTCCACTCAGTGGACTCAAGCTTCAGGAGCTCTCTCAGACCAAATAGCAAACTCCAAACGTCTCTTTTGGTCTCTCCAATGGTGGATATCCACTCAAAATCTGTTGATGGGGTCCCCCTTCCAGCCTATGTTGCCCCAAGCAATCCTCACAACAGATGCCTCCCAAACAGGTTGGGGAGCTCATCTTCAGGACCTATCCACCCAAGGCACTTGGTCCCCACAGGAGACCTCCCTTCATATCAACCTCTTGGAACTTCGAGCAGTGTACCTAGCTCTCAAAGTCTTTCATACCCTCCTCAGCTACCAGACAGTCCTCATTCAAACCGACAATCAGGTTGCCATGTTTTACATAAACAAGCAAGGAGGAACTGGCTCTCTGTCGCTTTGCAGTGAAGCTCTAAGATTATGGGCCTTCGCCAGAGAGCATCAAATCCATCTCCTGGCAGTATACCTCCCAGGAATTCAAAACTCTTGGGCAGACACTCAGTCGAGTTCTGCTTCCACACGAATGGTCCCTGCACATGGATCAGGTACTCAGAATCTTTCAGGAATGGGGTACCCCGGACATAGACCTCTTTGCAAGTCCGTGGAATGCCAAACTTCCCCGGTTCTATTCCAGAATTCCGTGTCAGGGAGTTCAGGCCAAGGATGCCTTCCTCCTTCATTGGGGTCAGGACTTCCTGTATGCCTTTCCACCCATTCCTTTGATCCCCAAGACTCTGTTCAAACTTCAGAGGGATCAAGGATCTATGATCCTCATAGCTCCACGCTGGCCACGCCAAGTGTGGTACCCTCTACTTCTGCATCTCTCCCAAGCTCCCTCCCTGGACTTGGGAGCTGCTCCAGACCTTCTGTCTCAGGAGGAGGGGACTTTGTGGCATCCAAACCCCAAGTCCCTTCACCTCAGAGCTTGGTTACTGAAGGCCTAGACCTTCAAGACTTCAATCTTTCGCAGCAAGTGAAGGATATCCTTCATGCTTCCAGGAAACCTTCCACTAGGCGTTCCTATGCTTTTAAATGGAAGAGATTTTCCATTTGGTGTGCTCAAAAGGGTCTTGACCCTCTGGCACTTCCTCTGAATTCTCTATTAGAATATCTCCTGCACCTTTCCAATGCAGGCCTTAAAACGAATTCAGTAAGGGTCCATTTAAGTGCTATTGCAGCATCCCTTAAGCCCATCAATTATTGCAAGATTCATGAGAGGCCTAACCTTAACTAAACCTCCCATTCGGCCTCCTCCGGTGGCATGGGATTTAAATTTGGTTCTTGGTCAGCTTATGAAGCCACCTTTTGAACCCTTAGCCACTACCTCCTTGAAATTTCTTTCCTGGTGTCACCGCCCCTCTCTCCCAGAGGCCTCAGCGTGGGTAAAGCGAGTGGGGTGATGTGTTCCTTAAGCTTGTGAACTTGAATTTGAGGCTTTGCAAAGCCTCCTGGGAATTGTAGTTCCGTGGCTTAAAGAAAAATAGTTGTGTTCACGAATGGTAAGCTTTCAAAATGGATTTATTCCCTTCCCAGGGTTGGAATTTTGACCTTTAGAACATCACAACAGAAAAGTCCATACTTCTGGTATAAGGTAACAAAGGAACCAAACAACTTAGGCAATGCTTATCTTCAGCTTAACAGAAAAATGAAATACAAAAACAGTTTTCCTCCAAACTTGCTTTTGGACTGTTTTTCTCCTGCAGCAGTGGTTATAGCAAGACTAGCACAAGGATTGTACATTATCTGATACCGTGTACGTACAGTCCATATAGGTTTCTGTGTCTGAAGTTGGATAAAATTCACATTGCATTTCATGCACGTTATCCTCAACTTCCTCCGGGGAGAACTCTGCCCTTTGCTCATTCACAGTGTTCCCATCCCCCAACAGCTTAGCTGAACTCAGGTGTTTTGCATAAAGCTCTCGGTCAGCTCTCTCACATAACTCTTGATACGTACAAGGGCTATTATCAAACTCCTCTGAAAAGCTATCTGGAAATATTCTTCTGTCTTCCAGCCACTGCTTATCCAGGGACCTTTCTTGGCTATAATATGGCTCCCTGTAAAACTCTTTCCTTTTAGTTTGCCTAGGGTTTCTTACAGGCAAAAACTCCTCTTCAGAACAAGTTTCCCTTCCACTATATTTAGTGCTAAAGGACTGAGACTGTCTTCTCAGGGGATTTAAAAGGTATTGCTTGCCTTTAGGAGAATGGAGTTCCTCTGTGCTCTGCCCAGCCGTGTATTGCTTTCTCCGGCGTGGAATTGCCTGCTTCCTGGAGTCAGCGTGGCTTTCACAGCTCCCTTCTCTAGATGAGCCTTCCCAGGTAAGATAGGGTTTTTCCTCCCTTCTCTTATCCTGTCTTTCACCTTTTTCCCCCTTTCTCATGCCATTCAATCCTTTCCGTCCTCTCAGACCTTGTTCCGTCTGTCCTGGTTCTTGCTCTATGTCTTGCACTGGTTCTCTCTGATCCTAGTTCCCCCCTCTCCCCTAACTAGAGGATTTTTAACTGTGTTGCTTTTCCCGTTGGCTGAAACTCCGCCTCCCATCAGCTGTTTCTCTTTTGCTAATGAGCCATGTGTTAGCTCTTGGCTCGGGCGTTCCCTAGCACTGAGTGACCTCATTTGTTTGGGGTTTCTATGCCAACCCTTCTCTCTGTTTTGCTCTGAGCTGTCAAACATGCATTCATTCTGATATGAAGTCCCTGTTTCCATGGGCTCTGATTCTTGTTCCTTATGACACTGGAAGGTTATTTTCCTTATTGCAATCACTTCTGCTCGCCACATCAGTGAACTGCAGGCCTTAGTGGCTAATCCACCTTATACAAGGTTCCATCATGATAAGGTAGTCCTTAGGACAAATCCCCACTTTATGCCTAAAGTGGTCTCACCTTTTCATCTTAATCAAGAGGTATATTTACCTGTCTTTTTTCCAGCTCCTCATGCATCCACTGCAGAGAGGAACCTTCATACCCTAGATTGTAAAAGAGCTCTTGCTTTTTACTTACACAGGTCACAGCAACATAGAAAGTCTTCCCAGCTTTTTGTTGCTTTTGATCCTTCTCATATAGGACTTCCAGTCTCTAAAAGAACACTGTCCAATTGGATTGCTCAGTGTATTTCTTTTACTTACCAGTGTAAGAACCTTACTCTGGAGGGCCATGTCACAGCTCACAATGTGAGGGCCATGGCCACCTCTATGGCTCATCTTCATTCTGTGTCCATCGATCAGATCTGTCGAGCAGCCACCTGGGCCTCGGTTCATACCTTCACAGCCCATTACTGTTTGGACAAGGACTCCTGCCGGGATGCCTTGTTTGGTCAGGCTGTCCTCAGACACCTGTTCCATTCTTGAACAACTCCTGCCCTCCTTCCCTGAATGGATGCCTGAGATCCATAGGAAGACGAGGAACCCTACAGGGTCTCATACCCTTGGGGATCTCCCAGGCATCTTAGCTAGGGAGTCCCCATATGTGAGGACTTATTCCTGCTTGTTCCTGGAGATAGCACAGTTACTTACCTGTAACAGGTGATCTCTGGGAACAGCAGGAATTAGTCCTCACAACCCACCCACCTCCCCTAGGAGTTGTATCTCTATCTTTGTCTTTCCTTTACTCTCTCTCTATTGTCTCAGCTTTAAACCAGAACTGAGGAGAGTTGGTTGGAAAGGCGGGAAGGCAGCGCGCATGCGCTGTGGGATGCCCCAAAAGCTTTCATTCTGGGAAGCTGGGGAGCATTCCTGCGCAGGCTCCGACAGTACCGACGTACCCATATGTGAGGACTAATTCCTGCTGTTCCCAGAGATCACCTGTTACAGGTAAGTAACTGTGCTTTCTTGACTAATGCTGGTTGAGAAAAAGACAGAGGTTATCTTAGATTGTGATGTGTACATATTGATAGGGAGTCCCCAGGAGGGAATGCCAGAGGAAAGCGTGGAACAGGAGCTTATGTAAAGCTAGTTATTTTTTTGACAGATCTGATGTCAATAGAGACAAAGAGAGAAAGGGTCAGGGGACTGCTCCTTCATATTTCTTTTATTAAATGTATAGAACTGCAGTGTCTTAGATGCTACACCTAATGTGTCTCATTACAGATTCCACTGGCAGCATTGGAACTTGGAGAATCATTACAGGAAAATACCTGTTAAATCTCCATTCCTTATCGTCCCTCCAGTCTAGTCCCGCACCTCCGGGTAGTGCACCTCTTCCAGCAGCTTGGAGACTGAGCATGTCACAACTTTGATGACATCAGGATACTTAGGCAGCTGGCACCACTCCTAGTAAGCTCAGTCTCCAAGCAGCCAGAGCAGGTGATTCCTGAGTTATGACTCACTGAAGGTACAACTGAGAGGAGCTTAGTTTAGCTTTAAATTGCCCTTACTCTGCTGAAGCTACTTCCTTCCTCTTCTCTGCTGCCGGTTGCTCCAGGGCAAAGTTTTGGGGGGAGAAAAAAAGAGGAGGAAGAAGCACAGATCGCCAGTCAGACTGGGCTCTAAGGTCACTTCCAGCCAGTGAGCCTGTCTCTTGCGCCACTCCCGAACCCCCCTGGGATGGGTGAGGAGTGTTGCTGCGGGAGCGAAGGCAGCTGTCGGGATAAAGGAAACAGCAGGTATCACCTTCTCCTTCAGGGCAGAAGCGTTTCTTTCAGAGGTAAGCGGGTCGCGCTGAGCTGGAGCTCTGGTTTTCTTGCCGCGGGGCAGCTACAGATTCGGGGGTGGGGGGGATGTTTTTGGCAAGCCGCGTGGCAGGGGACCATGCAGGAGCTATCCAGTGTTTCTGGCGCCATTTTGTTTGTGCAGGAAAATGTAATTGCAGCCAGTGTTTAGCTGTTAGAGCACTTCTTCCTTAGCATCCCTCCAGTCTAGTCCCGAACCTTAGGAAGTTGTGTACGTCCTCCCACAGCTTGGAGACTGAGCATGTCACAGTTTTGATGACGCCAGCATAAGTATTCCAGGGACCGCCTCCTTGCTCCAGTTTTCAGTCTCCAAGCAGCGGAAGGAGGCGTGAGTTCTGAGGCTTGGGACTCACCGAAGGAATCATTAAGTAGATTTTAGATAGGGACTAGGTTAAGTTTAAAAAAAAAAAGGGGCTGCGGTTCCTTTAAGTCGACAAATTTTTAAATTTCAGGCATTTTGATCTAAGGGTTGGAAGGCTGCCCCCCCTTCTCCCCCTCTCTGAATTACTTAACTGGTATGGAGAAGAGTGTAGGAGTCGAGCTCGGGGACTCCGGTGTCCGATCCCCCACGGTGGGTGAGGAACCGTCGAGGACTGCAGCTTGGGCCGCGGGGACGGGAGAGCGAGCGGAGCAGCGGCCAGCGGGGTTCGTCGGCCCTGTGGAGACCGGTTGAGCTGGACCTCGGAGAGCGCTGTGCGGATCGCAAAGGAGCAGGGCAGAGTGGGTTTGTCAGCTCCGGGGAAGTAAGCGATAGACGGTAGTAGGCACAGTATGCATATGGGGTATTGAAGAGCTCCTGTGGCCATTTTACCGCTGAGTGGTTTTTCGGCGGGAAGTGACAGCAGCAAACGGTGCCAGTTTTAGGTGTTTTCGCCAGATTTATGAAGCGAGGGAAGAAGGCAGACAGATTCATTGAGAAAGTTTAGTTTTAAAAGGGAAAAAAAAAGAAGAAGGAAAGGCACAGGGTAAATTGTATAGCTATTTATGCCTTCTAAACCTCGCTGCCTCCTCTGTGGGATCCGGAGGGGGTCCATCTCGGAGGCGGGTGTGTGCAACGGTTGTGCGCATGAGGCATCGAGGTCAGTTATGGAAGAGCACAGTGGGGCAGAGGTGATAAAGGAGGTCTTGGGGGCAAGGGGCGTCCCTTGATGCCCCTGTGCTCATTCAGGAGCCGGTGCCTGGTCCGTCTTTGGCACCGGATGTTCCTGCGTCCCAAGCCTTTATACAGGGGGGTCTGGAGGCGATCGTTTCGCAACAGTTTATGGTCCTACTCCAGCAGGCTCTGGGAGGTGCCGGGGCTAACTTGGCGGGACCTGAGAGGGAAGGAACTCCAGGGCCTAAGAGACAAGGGACCCCACTGGATGTTGGGACGGGGGGTGTTCCTGGGAAAAAGACTAACCTAGCCACGGACAGGATGGACCTGGATGTGGCACTGGAGGAGCAGTCCAGGGGCATGGAGGACTCGGACATGGACCCAGATTTGGAGGAAGGCGAGTTAACAGAACTGGAGGACCAGTCAAGGGTGGTCCAGGTGTTCCGGAGGGAGGAGCTTTTGGCATTGATTGCAGAGACGATGAAGACCTTGAATATGCCAGCCGAGGAACAGGGAGTGGATGCTTCTTTAGAGGATCCATTGTTACAAGCAATACGGAAGTCTCAGCGGGCATTTCTGATTCATAGGGTATTTAAGGAAATTATACAGGAAGAGTGGGATACGCCGGAAGCAAGCCTCAAAGGTTCCCGGGTGTTGGCCAGGTTGTACCCGTTACAAGAGTCAGAGAGGGAGCTATTTAAATCTCCTAAGGTGGATGCTGCGGTTTCGTCAGTTACTAAGAAGACTACCATCCCCGTAGAGGGAAGTGCAGTGCTTAAAGATACGCAGGATAGAAAGTTGGACACACTGCTGCGGCAGGTGTTTGAGATTAATGCTCTCTCCATGCAAGCTTCGATTTCTGGAGCATGGGTGGCGAGGGCTTGCCTGCGATGGTCCCAAAGGCTTAAGGGATTGCAAGTAGAAGAAGCAGGTGGAGAGGCGGCTTGGATGGAATTGGGAGCCGCATATTTAGCGGATAGTCAGTACAACCTTATAAGAGGGTTGGCAAAGAGTATGGCGTCGGTAGTGGCCGCAAGGAGATCCCTCTGGCTTCGTAATTGGGCGGTGGATGTGGCGTCTAAAGCACAGTTAGGAAAGCTCCCCTTTAGGGGTAAGTTTC
Source organism: Ichthyophis bannanicus (assembly GCA_033557465.1). Classification (NCBI taxonomy): domain Eukaryota; kingdom Metazoa; phylum Chordata; class Amphibia; order Gymnophiona; family Ichthyophiidae; genus Ichthyophis; species Ichthyophis bannanicus. The sequence continues at coordinate 1,356,553,197 of CM066031.1, forward strand.
TCTTTGGGGAAGATCTTGAGAAGTTAGTAAAGGATTTAGGAGAGTCTAAGGGGGGCAGATTGCCAGAAGATAAGGTGAAGCAGGGACGTCCACTGACCCTGTCTCGTAGTCAGCAATGGGAATTTCGGCGTTTTCAGCAGTCAAGATTTGGTCAGTTTCAGAGAGGGTGTTTTCAGTACAGAGCTTTGGGGTTTCGGGGGTTTAGGGGAGCAGGCAGAGGGTTTGGTGCCTCCCTCTCCCCAAACAGTAAGAAGCCGCAATGAAGCAAGGGGGGGACCAGGCTGGAATGGTTCCCGTGGGAGGACGCTTAAGGAAGTTCTTTCCAGCATGGGCCCAGATTACTTCAGATCAATGGGTGTTGAAAATCGTGCAGAGAGGTTATGCACTAGAGTTTCAACGTCCAGTGAGAGACGCTTTTGTAAAATCCCCCTGCAGAGTGTGGGCGAAGCTGGTGGAGGTGCAGGAAACTTTAAAAAGGTTACTGGCGCTGAAGGCGGTAGTGCCAGTACCGAAGGACCAATATGGCTGCGGTCGGTACTCCATCTATTTCGTGGTACCAAAGAAGGAAGAAACCTTAAGACCGATTCTGGACCTCAAAAGGGTAAACAGATATCTCAAGGTGTCACACTTTCGCATGGAAAAACTACGTTCTGTCATAGCGGCGGATCGACAGGGCGAGTACCTCACATCGGAAGCGTATCTGCACATACCGATCAGATTAGAACATCAAAGGTTTCTGCGGTTTGCGGTGCCCATGCGGCATTTTCAGTTCCAAGCAATGCCATTTGGCTTGGCGACAGCGCCAAGGACATTCACCAAGGTAGTGGTGGTGGTGGCGGCGTTGAGAAAAGAAGGGGTGTTAGTTCATCCTTACCTGGACAACTGGCTGATACGAGCCAAGTCAAAAGACGAGAGCGTGGTAGCGACGAGACGAGTGGTACAGTTTCTACAGTCCCTTGGATGGGTTGTGAATCTAGCAAAGAGCAAACTGCAGTCATTGCAGGAGTTGGAATATCTGGGGGCTTGATTCGACATGAACAGGGGCAGAAGCTAAGGACGTTGGTTCGTGCCTTCCTGGACAGGAGGGCTCCCTCAGCATGGCATTATTTGCAAGTATTGGATACAATGGCAGCCACGCTAGAGGTGGGGCCGTGGGCCAGAGCACACATGAGGCCACTGCAGAGGTCTCTGCTCAGGAGATGATCGCATCAGTCTGATCAGTTGTCCAAAAGGATATTCTGTCCTCCGGATGCAAGACAGTGTCTGCAGTGGTGGTTGTGTCCAGGTTGTCTGGAAAAGGGGATGCCTCTGGAGGCCCCGGATTGGAGGGCATTGACGGCAGATGCAAGCATGTTCGGCTGGGGAGCGCACTTCGAGGGGCAGTATGCTCAGGGCCAGTGGACAGAACAGGAGAGAACTTGGTCAATCAACAGGTTAGAGTTGAGAGCAGTCACTCTAGCTCTGAAGAACCTTCAGCGGGGCTGAGGGGGAGTGCAATCCGAGTGTTTTCAGACAATGCCACAGTGGTGGCGTACATCAATCGACAAGGAGGTTTGGGCAGCGTGGCTCTCGAAGAGGAAGTGAACGAGCTGCTCAATTGGGCTGAGTCAAATCTGGAAGCATTATCGGCAGTGCATGTAGCGGGAGAGGACAATGTGGCAGCCAGTTTTTTGAGTCGAGTCAAGGTGGATCCAGGAGAATGGGTCCTCCATCAGGAGGTATTCGAATTGCTGGTACGGTGCTGGGGGCTTCCGACAGTGGATCTCATGGCAACGTGTACATCAGCAAATGTGGACAGGTTCTTCAACAGAAGAAGAGAGCAAATGTCAGAAGGTTTGGATGCTGTGATTCAAAGGTGGCCAGAGGAGCACCTTCTGTACATATTCCCACCTTGGGTGCTGATAGGGAGAGTCCTGCAATGCATAGAACGGCACAAGGGACACATAGTCTTGGTGGCACCGGATTGGCCAAGGAGGCCTTGGTATACCGACTTAATGCGACTTCTAGTGGAGCCTCCGTGGACGCTGCCGCTCAGAAAAGATCTACTGACGCAGGGTCCATTGACGATGCCTCAGGTGGATCGGTTCTCGCTTACGGCTTGGCTCTTGAAAGGGCAAGGTTAACAGCCAAGGGGTACTCGATGGCAGTGGTTGCGACGTGGTTAAGGTCGAGGAGGAGCTCTACGTTGTTAGCATACATTGTCACAGAGCAGACTCACTAGCGGACCCTATGGAGATAGATGAAATAGCAAATCAGGAAGACACTGACGTTTGGGGAGAGCACATGTTAGAAAGTTGCCATGAGCAACGAAAGCAAATGAGGTCACGAGCTAGGGAGACACACCCAGCCAGCAGAGAAGCTAGGAGATTCTCACCTGATACAAATCAGCTGGGGGGAGGTGCTGCTCGGAGATACCTAGATAAGCACAGCTCACAAGCAGTTAGGCAGAAGAGGAAGATTGAGTCTAAGTCTCAGAGGCAGCCTAAGACTCAGAACGAAAGCAGAAACAGAAGGAACTGGGTGAACAGAGAGGACGAGAGAAGCTGGAGAGATAGCTGTGAAGAAAGCGTGTCTGACTACCACTTTGGAAGCCTGAACGGAGGTCTGAGTGAGTCCAATGAGTGCTTGAGTGAGAGGCAAAGACAGCTGGACGCAGAGAGTGAGATTGAGTATAACAGCCCAGGTTGGAACGGAGCCAGGAGGAGAAAGGTACAAGCCGAAAAGTTTTACTCTTATCCTAAGAGGGGAAGCACAGGGCTTGGCTATAGGAAACAGTTGCCACAAGGTGTCGTGACACAAAGATTGCGCGCCACTATGTAGCGCTATAAAGAACAATAAGACCTGAGTGAAGGGTAATAAAAGGCTTTATTCCCCGTTATAATGCATGGGTTCAAATTAGAGATACGTTGCTTAACAAAATAGTCCTTTGTTTCAAAAGGTGCCAAGGCTCTCTGGCTTGAGAACTGTTACTTCACAGTTTATAGCAGGTTTTTCTTAAAGGTAATATTCTTCACAATAAACAACCAAAAGTATATTTACATTCATTCTTCGTTACAGCAGGCACACTTGGGAGCGTAGGCCGTGCACCAATCGCACTCCATGTCCTCCGGCAAAGATGAGGGAATAGTATGGGGGAAATCCACCTCCATCATATCCTCTTCCTCATATTGGGTCAAAGGGGTTTCACTATCCCTGTCTATGTTAGCCTGACAATCTTCAGCATGGGAGTTTTGCTTTAGGTAAGCAGGAACTGTTATGGCTGGTGGTAAATTAGAATACCAATCTTTATTCAGGTTGTTTTTAGAGAGAAGCTTTCTTTGCGGGCGGCTTCCAGCAGTGCAGTGCTTAGGATTAAACCTTACTGTTTCAAACCTTGGCTCATGGAGTAAAAACCTCTGTTGTTTATACAACTGTTTTTCCTTCTGACTGGGTAAAACTGAGCAGTGCTTTTCTGGAGATAAACTCCTTACAGAACCTTCCCCTCTGGTTCTTAGCTTCCTTCTCCTTGTATCATAAACAGGCAGAGTAAAAGAACTAGGCGTGGCACCGCCTCTTACCTTGGAGCACCTTCTACCAAACTCTCCTTGCCCAATAGGCTTAGTTTGGATTCTATGGCTTCCCACCTCGTGTGGTCTGTTTCTGTTCCAACTTCCAGCTTGGCCTCTTTCACAGCCAACAGGTTTGTACCTCTGATAGCTTCTAGGCTTTACTGTTGGTTCAGCTTCTAGTTCAGCTCCGGTTCCAGTTCCTTCCTTTCTCAGCTCCTGCTGTTGTTCCCACTGCTTATTTGTCCATGGCTTTCTTTGCAACTGCTGCCATCTCCATTGCTGTGTCTTTCGGTTCTCCTCCTGCCTTTGCCTCTCCTTCTCCTCCTGCCTTTGCCTCTCCTTCTCCTCCTGCCTTTCAAGAGCGTTCTGCTCTGGTTTATAAAGAGAACCTTTGTTACTGACTTCCTGGTTCTCTGTCAGCTGCAGGTCATTACTGTGATTAGATTCACTAGGATCAGTATGTCTGCTCCCGCTCCCTCTATGTGTGCCAGGAGGTAACTGCACCTCTAGTTCCTCTAAATCAGGATTTCTTTTCATAAAATCAGCTTTATTAGTGCCCGCATCATGACACATCCCCCCTCTTAAAATATTACGGGCTGAATGACCGCCATTACAGCACGTAATCTTAGAGCTCGGTTGTGTTGAGAAAAATAAAGCGTGTCTCTCATTCCATCGCCTAAGGATATTTATGTGATAGACCTGTTCATGCCCTTTTTCATCCCTAATCAAATAGGATGCTGTACCTCGTGGTTGGGCTACTACATAAGGTCCTTTCCATCTGGCTTCAAATTTTGGAGTGGTGCCAGATACTAATACGATCACTTTTTCGCCTACAGTTAAGTGTCTAGGCTTGGTATTCCTATCATAATAATGTTTCTGCCTTTTTTGATTGGACTTCAGTTGTCCCTCGGCGAAACGTGAAGTTTTCCTTAATCGTGTTCTTAATCTTCTCAAGAATTGTGGGATCCCGATTTCTTTTTCTTCGGGCTCCACCCATTGCTCCTTCAGAATATCGAGCACTCCCCTGGGCGATCGCCCATACATTAGCTCATAAGGCGATGTGCCTAATGAAGCTTGTGTTCTTTCTCTGCAGGCATACAAAATAAACGGCAACATTGTGTCCCATTCTTCCATCTCTCCATCTAGCGCTCGCCGTAACATTTGTTTGATGGTCTGGTTTGTCCTCTCCACCAAACCATTGCATTGGGGGTGATATGCAGAGGTCTTGAGATGCCTGATGCCAAAGGCATCCCACACTTGGGCTAGATATTTGGACAAAAAGTTTGTTCCGCGGTCCGTTAACACTTCCTGAGGGAAGCCTACCTCACAGAACAGTTTTATAAGTTCGCCGGCAATGGACCTGGCTGATATGTTTCTCAGGGGTACGGCCCAAGGGAAACGAGTTGCTTGGTCAACAATGACCAATATATATTGGAACCCTCTCGGAGTCTTTAAAAGGGGGCCAACTATGTCCATAGCTATCCTTTTAATTGGCTCCGTGATCACGGGCATTGGTAGTAACGGCACTCCAGCCGGTTTTATGGCGGTCACCCTTTGACAGGAGGCGCAGGATTCGCAAAAACGTGCGACCTCCCTAAAAATTCCTGGCCAATAAAACCTGGCCAGTATCTGGTCAAGGGTCCCTTGTATCCCTTTGTGACCGCTCGTTGGATGATCGTGACCTATCCTTAATACTGCTGCCCTGAAGGTATTTGGGACCACCAACTGTTTCCGAACATTCCCAGTCCGTGGGTCGGTACTCTCCCGGTACAAAAGTCCTTCCTCCTTTATGAAGCGAGGAAACTCATTCCTTTTTGTTGCAGCATATTCAAATGCGCGTGCTAGCGCAGGGTCCTGTCTTTGCTCTGCAGCAAATGAAGGGAACTTTTCTGCTAGTTCCGCGGGGATCCATGGTAATTCTTCACCGGCTTCTAGACCGGTTCGGCCTCGGGCGCGTCTCTTCTTCTCCTTTCGCTTTTGTGCCCTAGTCTTTCTATCCCTATCTGGAGGAACATTGACCAAGTCATCATGGGCTGGGAGATCGATTACGGTTTCATCCCTAGAACAGGAGGGTTTTTCGGCCGCACTCGTCTGACCACGAGTGGAGACGAAAGCCTCTACTGGGTTTAAACCTTTTTCCAAGCCTTTTTCAAATTGGGGCCAGTCCCTACCGAGAACTAGCTCTTTGGGCAATTTTGGGAGTACTGCTACGAGCATATTTTTCTCTATTCCCAGACCTTTGACCATGAGTTTGTACACCGGGTACAAGGTAGCAGCGCCATGTACGCACTTAATCCTTACGTGGGCTTCTGGACGGTCTGGGGCGGACGCAGCTTGCTCTTGAATGGTAGACCAGAGCTTACGCGATATCATCGTCTGGTCCGCACCAGAGTCCAGCAAGGCTTTTGCAGCTACCCCTTGCACCGTGACATCAAGTACAAAACCCTCTGACAATAGACTATTATTCTCTCCCATGAGAGCAGTACGCATCCTACATTCTTTCATGACATGCCCTATTCTACCGCAGTTAAAACATCTTTTGACAAGACTTTTCTCTGTCTTTTTATCATATTTCATACTAGATGTTTTAGCCTGATAGAGACTTCCTGAGACTGGGTTGAACGTCGCTATGGCAGTCTTATCTACCCCCTCCCTAGGCTGAGTAATTAATTTGGCCTCTAAATACCTCTCGGTTAAGGCAACTGCCTCCATAGTTGAGCGACAATTCTGGAGAATAAGGAAGCTCTTAATGCTAGCAGGTACTGCAGTCATGAATTGCTCTAAAACAATCATATCCATCAATGTATCAATGGTTCTCTCACTGGGCCTTAGCCACATCTCAGCCAAGCGCCTCAGGCGTGACCCAACGACTTAGGTAAGAACATAAGAACATAAGACATGCCATACTGGGTCAGACCGAGGTCCATCAAGCCCAGTATCCTGTTTCCAACAGTGGCCAATCTAGGTCCTACACACCTAGCAATATCCCCAAAAGACCACAGGTTCCACAATGCTTGTACTGGGTCAAGCATTGATATCCTGGGTCCCTTTTTAATAGTGGTTTATGGACCTTTCCTCCAGGAACTTGTCCAAACCTTTTTTAAACCCAGCTATACTAACAGCCCTTACTACATCCTCCGGTAACAGATTCCAGAGTTTGATTACACGTTGAGTGAAAAAATATTTTCTCTTATTTGTCTTAAATAGTTTACCCTGTAGTTTCATTACATGTCCCCTAGTCTTTCTATATTCTGCTAGCGTAAACAATTGATCCACGTTTATCCGTTCCACTCCATTCATTAATTTATAGGCCTCTATCATATCTCCTCTCAGCCGTCTCTTTTCCAGGTTAAAGAGCCCTAACCTTTTTAGCCTCTCTTCATAGGAGTAGCCTTCCATCCCCTTCACCAATTTGGTGGCTCTTCTCTGTACTTTTTCTAATAACGCTATGTCCTTTTTAAGATACGGTGACCAGAATTGCACACAATATTCAAGGTGCGGTCGTACCATGGAGCGATACAGAGGCATTATAATATCCTTTGTTTTATTCTCCATCCCTTTCTTTATGATACCTAGCATTCTATTTGCTTTCTTGGCCGCCGCTGCACACTGGGCGGAGGGTTTTAACATGTTATCCACGATGACTCCTAAGTCCTTTTCCTGGGTGGTGGTTTCTAATGTGGAGCCTTGCATCGTGTAACTATAGTGTGGGTTGTTCTTTCCTAGGTGCATAACTTTGCATTTGTCCACATTAAATTTCATCTGCCATTTGGATGCCCAGTCTTCCAATTTATCCAGATCCTCCTGCAGCTTTCCACAATCCTCTTGGGTTTTAACAACTTTAAACAGTTTTGTGTCATCTGCAAATTTGATAACCTGACTAGTTATTCCCTTTTCCAGGTCATCTATGAATATGTCAAAAAGTAGCGGACCCAGTACAGATCCCTGGGGTACTCCACTATTCACTTTTTTCCATTGGGAATATTGGCCATTTAGCCCTACCCTCTGCTTTCTATCTTTTAACCAGTTCCTGATCCACAATAGTACACTGCCTCCTATCCCATGACTTTTTAGTTTTGCCAAAAGTCTCTGATGGGGGACCTTGTCAAAAGCTTTCTGGAAGTCCAGATACACTATATCAACCGACTCACCTTTGTCTACCTGTTTATGCACACCTTCAAAGAAACATATCAGATTAGTAAGACAAGATCTTCCTGGTCTAAAGCCATGTTGGCTGTCTCCCATTAGGCCATGACTATCTACATGTTGTGTAATTTTGTTCTTTATGATGGTTTCTACCATTTTCCCCCGGTACTGATGTCAGGCTCACCGGTCTGTAATTTCCCGGGTCACCCCTGGAACCTTTTTTAAAAATTGGTGTTACGTTGGCGACCCTCCAATCTTCAGGTATTACAGATGATTTTAATGAAAGTTCACAGATTACCAATAGCAGGTCCGCGATCTCATATTTCAGTTCTTTCAACACTCTGGGATGTATACCATCCGGTCCAGGTGATTTGCTACTATTCAGTTTATCAAATAGTTGTAATATATCTTCCCGGTGTAGTGATATTTCTCTCAATTCCTCTGCAGTATCACCTTTAAGTACCACTTCAGTCATGGGTAACATCCCTACATCTTCCTCAGTAAAGACCGAAGCAAAGAATTCATTCAGTCTCTCTGCTATATCCTTGTCTCCTCTTACTGCCCCTTTTACCCCTTTTCACCTACCTCAAGTCGCGCTGCTCGCAGCCTACGATTATAGGTAAGTGGTGTTAAGCCGAGGCGTTCCCTGATGGCTTTCGTCACTTCTCTATAATTCGTAGCCAATGCAGCAGGCATTGCCCTGTAGGCTGACAGTGCCTCTCCCGTCAGGGACACTGCCAGTCGGATGGACCATTGGTCCTCTGGCCAACCCACTGAAAGGGCTATCCTTTCGAAGGCCTCCAGAAATTCATCGGGATCATCTTTCTCCCCCAGCTTCCCAAAAGTCAGAGCCTCACATGATCCCAGTCCTACCAGACCATGGCTCAGTCCTGAGCTCTGTTTTTTGAGTCCAGCTGGTGCTTCTTGCGTCTTGGCTTGATGGCTCATCCATGTCTCCAACATCCGCAAGACTGGCTTTTGCTGCTCCTGCATCGCCAGGACAGCACGCTCCTGCGTCTGCGCAGCCTGTTCAGCTTGCCTGCTGAATTGGGAGGCCATCCAGTCCAATATTTCGCGTTGCTCCATGGCGAAATCCGCTGTAGAAGAAACAAACAAAAAAAAAAACCAAGTGTGGCTGTACACACAGACAAGCCTAACACTTCCTGGTATTTTTTTTTTTTTTCTCAAATTCTCTTTCTACTGCCAAACCACTTGTATCCCCACAAGTTAGGCCTTTCTACCCATTACCTGGTAGAAGTGTAGACTCAGGCTCTCAGCAACGGGGGTGCGACTCCTCGTCGTAGCACGTTCCAGGAACTCGCCTTCCGCTCCGGAATTCTGCTGCTGTCTGGTCCACGTTTTGGGTTTTTCAATCCGATCCGCTTTTCTTCCGAAATCCAGTCCGGGTTTTCTTTTTCTGGAACTCCGGTCCAGGTTTTGTGTGACTCCGGTCCGCTTTTCTAATAATCCGGTTCGGGTTTTCTTTGACTCCGATCCGCTTTTTTCTCTGGAGTCCGGTCCGGGTTTTCTTTCTTTTTTTTTTTTTTTCAAAAATTTCCCCTTTTTTTTTTTTTTCAGTTGAACAATGGCAAATTTTGTTTCAATAGTTCTTACTGTATCTCTTATGCAGAATCCTTAAAACTACGCCATTTATGCCACAAGGTGTCGTGACACAAAGATTGCGCGCCACTATGTAGCGCTATAAAGAACAATAAGACCTGAGTGAAGGGTAATAAAAGGCTTTATTCCGCGTTATAATGCATGGGTTCAAATTAGAGATACGTTGCTTAACAAAATAGTCCTTTGTTTCAAAAGGTGCCAAGGCTCTCTGGCTTGAGAACTGTTACTTCACAGGTTATAGCAGGTTTTTCTTAAAGGTAATATTCTTGACAATAAACAACCAAAAGTATATTTACATTCATTCTTCGTTACAGCAGGCACACTTGGGAGCGTAGGCCGTGCACCAATCGCACTCCATGTCCTCCGGCAAAGATGAGGGAATAGTATGGGGGAAATCCACCTCCATCATATCCTCTTCCTCATATTGGGTCAAAGGGGTTTCACTATCCCTGTCTATGTTAGCCTGACAATCTTCAGCATGGGAGTTTTGCTTTAGGTAAGCAGGAACTGTTATGGCTGGTGGTAAATTAGAATACCAATCTTTATTCAGGTTGTTTTTAGAGAGAAGCTTTCTTTGCGGGCGGCTTCCAGCAGTGCAGTGCTTAGGATTAAACCTTACTGTTTCAAACCTTGGCTCATGGAGTAAAAACCTCTGTTGTTTATACAACTGTTTTTCCTTCTGACTGGGTAAAACTGAGCAGTGCTTTTCTGGAGATAAACTCCTTACAGAACCTTCCCCTCTGGTTCTTAGCTTCCTTCTCCTTGTATCATAAACAGGCAGAGTAAAAGAACTAGGCGTGGCACCGCCTCTTACCTTGGAGCACCTTCTACCAAACTCTCCTTGCCCAATAGGCTTAGTTTGGATTCTATGGCTTCCCACCTCGTGTGGTCTGTTTCTGTTCCAACTTCCAGCTTGGCCTCTTTCACAGCCAACAGGTTTGTACCTCTGATTGTAGCAGCAGATAAGCATGCAATAAATAAATCCAGGAGTCTTTTCAAGGATCCAAGCCAGTTTAATGTGCACATGGCTCAAGCAATAAGCAATTTCAAAATGGCTGAGCAATGGCTTCTAGTAAAACAACAACTTTTATAGCTTTCTTGTCCATTCTAAGCATAGGCAAACTTTTCATTGGTCCCAGTACCCCTCTCACCCATCTATTGGTCCCGGTACTGATATGGCTACCCAATCGGGACTCTGGTCTGGGCCCAGCACCTGGTTGCCCCCTTCTAGTCCCAATTACAATGGTCAGTGTCTCTAACTTGTTACATCTCTCCTCCAAGGTCGCTTAGCTTGTTAAAACATATGGGAAGCAGGGCACTGTAACCTTGCTTTTTGCAGAGTTAATTAATTCCATAGAAGCATAGCACACCTTATCAGTACCAATTAAACTTGTTTTTCTATATTTTCTAAGTTTCGTTTCTGCTTAGCTATGTTCAGTTAAACTGAGTTAAGTTTCAATTCTATGGTGTCATCATTCAGGGGGGTTTTCATTCCTCTGGGCCTAACTACAGGCTTCAGTTACAGGTCAAGCTGCTCAGGCCTGTCTGCTTAGTTCAGTTAGCATGGATCATAGGCCGTCGCCTACCACATGATAGCTTCTAGGCTTTACTGTTGGTTCAGCTTCTAGTTCAGCTCCGGTTCCAGTTCCTTCCTTTCTCAGCTCCTGCTGTTGTTCCCACTGCTTATTTGTCCATGGCTTTCTTTGCAACTGCTGCCATCTCCATTGCTGTGTCTTTCGGTTCTGCTCCTGCTTTTGCCTCTCCTTCTCCTCCTGCCTTTGCCTCTCCTTCTCCTCCTGCCTTTCAAGAGCGTTCTGCTCTGGTTTATAAAGAGAACCTTTGTTACTGACTTCCTGGTTCTCTGTCAGCTGCAGGTCATTACTGTGATTAGATTCACTAGGATCAGTATGTCTGCTCCCGCTCCCTCTATGTGTGCCAGGAGGTAACTGCACCTCTAGTTCCTCTAAATCAGGATTTCTTTTCATAAAATCAGCTTTATTAGTGCCCGCATCATGACACAGTTCATTGAAGTACAAAAGCCATATGAAGCCAGCTTAAGGGAAGCAGAGAAGCTTCACTACCCCTATTATAAGCAAGAGAAAGTTAAAGGCTTTTTACCTGCAGAAGTTAATCATTCTGAGAGAAACGTAAGGAACAGAATCTCAGAAAGGCTGCCGTTCAAAGCTCCAGCTATCCACAAGGTCCTAAGCCAAGCAGAGGCTAGAGGTGAATCAATTCCTTCTAATAGGAGTGCAAGAGAATATTTTAGCTTACCTACCAGGCACCAGCAGGGGAGAGGCTCTTACCAACAGAACCCCAGTGAATGTGGTAATAGCAATCAGTTTACTCTCAGAGAAAGGAAAGTACGTCACAGCCAAGACAGACTGTTTGAAAAGCTCCCACATGAGGAAGGTAAAGATGTGTTAATCCCTGCTGAAGAATTCATGCAATGTGAACCGTCTGAAGTGGAGAATAGTGTTGAGCAGATGGACTGTAGTATTTCTGTGGCTGACAACATATTCTCACTAAGGTAAAGAGAAGTAAGAAGCCTGACAGTGTGAAAGGAGGGCTTATTCCTATCTCTGCAAGTCTGTGTTTTGAATACATTTGTTTCTGGTTAAGAAGCTGAAAGGAAGCTATTTTTGGTTACAGTTTTTCCTTTTGTTATATGCCCAAGAAGGGTTATGTTTCTTTGTTTTTGTACATGATAAGAAGTCCTTTTGGGAAAGGGAAATAAAGCCCTTATAACCTTACCACCGATTCCACGACTGATTTTTAACTGGCAGCACAACTACAACTACCAGAAGGCCAGTTATATTAAGGCCCCAGTGCAATACCCTGCTTAACCTACAGGTGTGCAGAGGGGGCATGTGACAACATCCGGGTTTGGCGGATTTTTGAGTCATGGTGCGAAGACAGGAGGATTAAGGCTGTAGGGGCCTCGGTACCGCAAGTTTTGTTGTTTTTGCAGAAGGGGTTCGAGAAGGGACTTGCGGCAGCATCTCTTAGGGTGCAGCTGGTAGCATTTTCTTGTTTTCGAGGGAAGGTGCAAGGGATAGCTCTAGGATCGCATTCAGATGTGAAGAGGTTTTTGAGAGCGGCTGCACTTTTGAGACCTTCACGCAGATTTTCGGTTCCGGTCTGGGATTTGAATGTAGTGCTGGAGGTGCTGGTGCAGGATCCATTTGAGCCCTTAACTTAGACGACAATGAAGGACCTTACTCTCAAGGTGGTGTTTTTGGTGGCTATCGCTTTGGCTAGAAGGATTTCAGAGTTGCAAGCTTTGTCGTGTAGAGAGCCTTTTTTGATCTTTGAGGTCAACAAAGTGGTCTTGTGGACAGTTCCCTCTTTCTTACCTAAGGTTGTGTCGGCATTTCATGTAAATCAGGTGGTGTCGTTGCTGGTGTTCAAGAAGGCAGATAAAGACAAGGAAGAAGGTCGGCTGCATAGGTTGGATGTTGGCAGAGTGTTGAGGGAATATTTGCAGAGAACGGCTTCGTTCCGAAAGACCGACAGATTGTTCGTGTTGTTTGGAGGTCAGAAGCAAGGCGAGATGGTGTCTAGGTCGTCTATTGCTTGGTGGATTAAGGAAACTATTGCTTCGGCCTATCTGTTGAAGGGTAAAGTTGTACCAAGTGGTTTGAGAGCTCATTCGACGAGGGCGCAGGCAGCTTAAGAACATAAGAACATAAGATATGCCATACTGGGTCAGACCAAGGTCCATCAAGCCCAGTATTCTGTTTCCAACAGTGGCCAATCTAGGTCATACGTACCTAGCAGTTTCCCCAAGGGACACAGGTTCCACAATGCTTGTATTGGTTCAAGCATTGATATCCTGGGTCCCTTCTTAATAATGGTTTATGGACCTTTCCTCCAGGAACTTGTCAAAACCTTTTTTAAACCCAGCTACACTAACAGCCTTTACTACATCCTCCGGTAACAAATTCCAGAGTTTGATTACACGTTGAGTGAAAAAATATTTTCTTTTATTAGTCTTAAATAGTTTACCCTGTAGCTTCATTGCATGTCCCCTAGTCTTTCTATATTCTGATAAGGTAAACAATCGATCTACGTTTACACGTTCCACTCCGTTCATTAATTTATAGACTTTTATCATATCTCCCCTCAGCCGTCTCTTTTCCAGGTTAAAGAGCCCCAACCTTTTTAGCCTTTCTTCATAGGAGTATCCTTCCATCCCTTTTACCATTTTGATGGCTCTTCTCTGAACCTTTTCTAAAATCGCTATATCCTTTTTAAGATACGGCGACCAGAATTGCACACAATATTCAAGGTGCGGTCTCACCATGGAACGATATAGAGGCATTTAATATCTTTTGTTTTATTTTCCATTCCTTTCCTTATCATACCTAGCATTCTATTTGCTCTCTTGGCCGCTGCTGCACACTGGGCCGAGGGTTTTAACATGGTATCCACAATGACGCCTAAATCTTTTTCCTGGGTGGTGGTTCCTAATACGGAACCTTGCATCGTGTAACCATAGTTTGGGTTGTTCTTCCCTAGGTGCATAACCTTGCACTTGTCCACATTAAATTTCATCTGCCATTTTGATGCCCAGTCTTCCAATTTATCAAGATCCTCTTGCAATTTTCCACAATCCTCTTGGGTTTTAACAACTTTAAATAGTTTTGTGTCATCTGCAAATTTGATAACCTCACTCGTTATTCCACTTTCCAGGTCATTTATGAATATGTCAAAAGCAGCGGACCCAGCACAGATCCCTGGGGTACACCACTATTCACCTTTCTCCATTGGGAAAATTGGCCATTTAGCCCTACCCTCTGCTTTCTATCTTTTAACCAGTTTCTGATCCACAATAGTACACTGCCTCCTATACCATGACTCTTTAGTTTTGCCAAACGTCTCTGATGAGGGACCTTGTCAAAGGCTTTCTGAAAGTCCAGATACACAATATCAACCGACTCACCTTTGTCCACCTGATTATTCACTCCTTCAAAAAAACATAACAGATTAGTAAGACAAGATCTTCCTTGTCTAAAGCCATGTTGGCTGTCTCCCATTAGGTCATGACTATCTACATGCTGAGTAATTTTATTCTTTATGATGGTTTCTACCATTTTTCCCAGTACTGATGTCAGGCTCACCGGTCTGTAGTTTCCCGGATCACCCCTGGAACCCTTTTTAAAAATTGGTGTTACATTGGCGATCCTCCAATCTTCAGGTATTAGAGATGATTTTAATGATAGTTCACAGATTACTAATAGCTGGTCTGCAATCTCGTATTTCAGTTCTTTCAACACCCTTGGATGTATACCATCCGGCCCAGGTGATTTGCTACTCTTCAGTTTATCTAATAGTTGTAATACATCTTCCCGATGTATCGATATTTCCTTCAATTCTTCCGCACCTTTAAATACCACTTCAGTCATGGGTAACATCCCTACATCTTCCTCAGTAAAGACTGAAGCAAAGAATTCATTCAATCTCTCCGCTATCGCCTTGTCGCCTCTTAGTGCTCCTTTAACCCCTTTATCATCTAATGGACCAACTGACTCTCTCACAGGTTTTTTGCTACGAATGTACTTGAAAAGGTCTTTACTTTGCGTTTTTGCTTCCGCAGCAAGCTTCTTCTCAAATTCTCCCTTTGCCTACCTTATCAATGCCTTGCATTTGACTTGCCAGTGCTTGTGCTGTTTCCAGGTTTCGTCGTTTGGCTCTTTTTACCATTTCCTGAAAGATGCTTTTTTGGCAACAACAGCCTCTCTGACCTCACCTTTAAAACCATGCTGGCAATTTTTTGGACTTCCTTCCACTTTTCTTAAAGCGTGGAATACAGCTGGTCTGGGCTTCCAAGATAGTATTTTTCAACAACAGCCAAGCCTGATGTACGTCTTTAACCTTTGCAACTGCTCCTTTTAGTTTTTTCTTAACTGTTTTCCTCATTTTATCATAGTTTCCCTTTCGAAAGTTAAAAGGTAGTACTGTGGATTTCCTTACTATCCCTCCTCCACTAATTAAATCAAAGGCGATCATGCTATGATCACTATTGCCAAGTGGCCCCAACAACCTTATCTCTTGCACTAGATCTGGTGTTCCACTAAGGACTAGGTCTAATATGGCTTCCCCTCTGGTCGGTTCATGAACCAGCTGCTCCAAGAAGCAGTCATTTATTTCATCTAGGAACTTTATCTCCCTAGCATGTCCTGACGTGACACTGACCCAGTCGATACCGGGGTAGTTGAAATCACCCATTATTATTACTGCACTGTAACTTTTGTTAGCTTCCTTGATTTCTTTGAGCATTTCATCATCCATTTGGTCATTCTGGCAAGGCGTTCGATAGTACACCCCCACTGCCATTGCCTTCCCCCTTTTACATGGAATTTCAATCCATATAGATTCTACAGCAGATTTTGTTTCCTGCAAAACTTTAATCCTTTCTGACTCAATGCCCTCTCTAACATAGAGAGCAACCCCTCCACCAATTTGATCAGCTCTATCATTACGATATAGTTTGTATCCAGGTATCACAGTGTCCCACTGGTTGTCCTCCTTCCACCATGTCTCTGATATTCCAATCTTATCTAACCTTTCATTTAGTGCTATATATTCTAACTCTCCCATCTTATTTTTTAGACTTCTAGCATTTGCATACAAGCATTTTAGAGAATGTATTTTACTCATATTAATTTGGCTATTGTTAGACATGGGTAATTTGGGATCTTTAAGCTTAGTCTGCTCCATACTTCAGGGCATTTGGGCTACTTTACTCTTTTGTGGAACCTCTCTGCTTTTGGTAGTATCCTTCAAAGATACATTCTTCCGAACCATCCGTTCTTGGGCGACTGTCGGCTTTCCCCTAATATCTAGTTTAAAAGCTGCTCTATCTCCTTTTTAAAGGTTAATGCCAGCAGCCTGGTTCCATCCTGGTTAAGGTGAAGCCCATCCCTTCGGAAGAGCCCCTCCTTTCCCCATAATGTTCCCCAGTTCCTAACAAATCGAAAACCCTCATCTCTGCACCTTTGTCTCATCCACGCATTGAGACTCCGGAGCTCTGCCTGCCTTTTGGGTCCTGCGCGTAGAACAGGAAGCATTTCGGAGAATGCTACCCTGGAAGTTCTGGATTTCAACTTCCTACCTAAAAGCCTAAATTTAACCTCCAGAACCTCCCTACCACATTTTCCTATGTCATTGGTACCGACATGTACCAAGACAGCAGACTCCTCCCCAGCACTATCTAAGACCTTATCTAGGTGGCGCGTGAGGTCCGCTACCTTCGCACCAGGCAGGCATGTTACCAGGCGATCCTCACGTCCACCAGCCACCCAGCTATCTACATGCCTAATGATCGAATCACCAACTATAACGGCTGTCCTAACCCTTCCCTCATGGGCATATGGCCCTGGAGAAACTTCCTCGGTGCGAGAGGGTTTTACATCACCTGGAGGACAGGTCCTATTTGCAGGATCACTTCCTGCCACACCAGGGTGATGCTCTCCTGTCACGTGACCTCTCTCCTCCATGGCAACAGGGATGCTGCCAGACTGGAGGTGGGACTTCAGGACTATATCCCTGTAGGTCTCGTCTATGTACCTCTCTGTCTGTCTTATGCTTTCCAAGTCTGCTACTTTAGCCTCTAGAGAACGGACTCGTTCCCTGAGAGCAAAGAGCTCCTTGCACCTAGTGCACATGTAAGACCTCTCACCAACTGGGAGAAAATCATACATGTGACACTCAATGCAAAAGACTGGAAAGCCCCCATCCCGCTGCTGGACTGCTGTCTGCATCTTAGTTTTAAGTTTGTGTTTAGATCTAAGTTCTTTACTTACTAAGGGTTGCTATGGATATTTATACTAATAAAACTGTACCTAATACGTGTAATATACCTTGTTCACCTGAAGCTTAACTAATCTCAGGTCCTTAGTGTATGACTGATTTGGGTAATGAGCTTCACCTGAGTGCGCCTCCTGTCTTTTAAGATGTGTAAGTACCTATAAAGCTACGATTATCCCAGGGGAGGGAGGGAAATAACACGTATTAAAAGAGGGCTGCTACACAGTACCCTGTCTTGTGCTGCTGAGGTAAGCTAAATTCTGATTTGATTTAAATTATAGCTCTTAGCTGCTGCTAGGCTCTAACATCTTATGAAATTTAAACTACAAGCTCTCTGCTGGGTTCTAAATTTAACCAGAAAGCTCTCTTCTGTGTTTTAAATTTAAGCTAAAAGTACTTTGCTGATGCCAAGCCCTGAGTGACTATTAAATTTAGTCTACAAGCTCTCTGCTGGGTTCCAAATGTAATCAGAAAGCTCTCTTCTGTGTTTTAAATTTAAACTAAAAGTACTTTGCTGTTATTAGGCCCTGAGTGACTATTAAATTTAAACTACAAGCTCTCTGCTGGGTATGAAATGTAACCAGAAAGTTCTCCTCTGTGTTTTATATTTAAACTTAAACTGCTGCTACTAGGCCCTGACTGATTTAACAAAAAATAGTGGGTTCACAGATTAATTAGCTTTAATACAAAGAATTCCTTTTAGAAAATTACCAGAAGTATATACTCACAGTTGCAGATCTCTCTTCAGAAGTAACGGTCCCTTTTTCTAGTCCATCAAGTCCTGGGCGGAGCTTAGTTTGGTGCCGGCAGTGGACATCTGTAGAGCAGCGACTTGGTCTTCATTGCATACTTTTGTGAAACATTACAGGATTGATGTTCAAGCGGAGGGGGACTCTAAGTTTGGATCAGCGGTGCTTCAGGCTGGTCTGGCAGGCCCCTCCCGTTATGGTGTTTACTGCTCTGTTACATCTCCTAAGGTTCGGGACTAGACTGGAGGGACGCTAAGGAAGGTGAAATTAGACTTACCTGCTAATTGTTGTTCCTTAAGGAACTCCAGTCTAGTCCCGCATCCCTCCCTGAAGTTGCCTGACGGATGGCACCCTGAAGCAAAGGAAGTAGTCTTGGGGGGGGGCCACGGGGGATTCTCATGCAGTGTTTCAGGTAGGGATTGGAAGTGTGGGATGCAGTGCTTTCTGTATGAGAAACGGGCAGTAGGAATGATTCTTCCAATTGAGAACACTGTTTAAGAGTTATTCAAAAGTAAATGGTTGTTATAGCTAGTTTAGAAACTGTTTACATGGTTACTTAATTATTGCTCTGGTGAGTCTGCTTTGTCAATAGGATACTGGAGCAAGGAGGCGGTCCCTGGAATACTTATGCTGGTGTCATCAAAACTGTGATATGCTCAGTCTCCAAGCTGTGGGAGGACGTACACAACTTCCTAAGGTTTGGGACTAGACTGGAGTTCCTTAAGGAACAACAATTAGCAGGTAAGTCTAATTTCACCTTTTACTTCGTTAACTGCTTTTACTTCGTATCTTAGGTCCCGGTTTTGTTTTCTTTGTGGGAAAAGTTGAATTACATTTGTTCTTTTGTATTTGTTCTTTTCCCGTTTGAGTTCAGTAAAAAAAAAAAAGGACAGGGTTTTCTTTTTTGTTTGTTTTTCTGTCAGGGACATGCCTTCTAGGCCACAATGTGGGGCATGTGGAGTGCGCAGAAGCACGCTTTCTGCTGAAGGGGTCTGCAGAGGTTCCGCTGCAGAGACCCGCTCGGCTGAGCAGAACATAATGGAGGAGGCTAATGCTGTCAATGCGTCTGGATCCCAAGTTTCGGGTTCCTCGCCTCGGAGAGCGGGGGATTTCGGTTTGGCTCCACTGGTGCTGCAGCAGGGTCAGCAGGAGGTTTCCTCTGGCCCTTTGTCCTTGCAGATGCCCAGAACAACAGTGCCGGGCGATTTTTCCCCCGAGTTTGTCTTGTTGCTTCTTAAGGCGTTTTGCCTAAAGTAACAGGGAGAGGCTAAGGGCCATAAGGCAAAGAAGAGGGGGGCTCTGGTAGACGTGCTGGGTGCGGAGCCAGACCCATCACAACCTTGTGCCAAGAGGCGTCTGGAGGGTGAGTTAGCTGATGAGGCTGGTTCTGTTTCCTCGGAGGGGGAACTGGAGCCAGGTTTTGAACAGGAAGATCTCGAGGAGGGAGAAATCCCACAGGAGGATGAATCTTGGATTGTTAGGGTTTTCCAGAAGGAGGAAGTGGCCGGGCTCATTACTGAGTCGCTCAAGGCACTCAACATGCCACCGGCAGGAGTGATCGAAGAGGAGACACTGGAAGATCCGATACTCCAGGCGGTGCGTAGGCCTCAGAGGGTATTTCCTCTGCATAGGGTCATTAGGCAGATGATCCTGGAGGAGTGGGAACTCCCTGAGATTGGGCTCAGGGGGTCTTGCATCATGTCCCGGCTATATCCCTTGACAGAACTGGAAAAGGAGATGTTCGTTCCCCAAGGATTGACGCCGCTGTGTTGGCAGTGACTAAGATGACCACAATTCCGGTTGAGGGCAGTGCGGCCCTCAAGGATGTCCAAGATAGGAAGCTAATACACTGTTGAAGCAAGCGTTTGATGTGAGCGCTCTATCGCTTCAGGCCTCTGCTTGCGGGGCACTAGTGGCACGTGCATGTTTGCGTTGGGTGCAAGGCCTCCCGGGGTCAACTGGGGAGACACACGGTCCAGAGACCGCAGCGAGACTGGAATCGGGGGGCGGCCTACCTTGCGGACGTCTTCTATGATCTGGTAAGGACACTTTCGAACAGCATGGGCTCTATGGTAGCGGCTCGCCATTACCTCTGGCTTCGCAACTGGCCGGCGGTTGTGTCCTCAAAGGCCCGGTTGAGTAAGCTGCCTTTCAAGGGGAAACAGTTGTTCGGAGAGGAGCTGGAGAAGTTGGTAAAGGATTTGGGGGAGTCCAAAGCTGGATGTCTTCCCGAGGATAAGCCAAAACAGGTTCGGACTTAGGGGCCAAACCGGGGTCAGGCTCGTGAGTTTAGGCGTTTTCAGTTGGTGAGGTTATCCTCTTTCCAGAGAGGTCAGTTTGCGGCCAGGGCACCGTCATTTCGGGGGGCAAGCAGAGGTTATTATGGAGCTTCTGCCTCTACCTCGACCCAGAGGAAGCAGCAATGAAGCGAGGGGGGCCCAGGCAGTGGTACATCGCTTGGGAGGTCGGTTGAGGGATTTTTACCATGCCTGGGTCCGGGTTACGTTGGACCAGTGGGTTCTACGGGTAATTCGGGAGAGCTATGCACTGGAATTTGCCAAACCTCTAGCGCCAGTCTTCATTCGTTCCGCCTGTCGTGTGCATGCGCAAAAGCATGCGGCATGCAGCAGACGCTGAAACGCCTGTTATACTTGTGGGCAGTGGTCCCAGTTCCCGCATAGCAGTGCGGTACAAGTCAGTACTCTATTTATTTCATAGTACCAAAGAAGGAAGGATCTTTTCGACCCATTCTCGATCTCAAGCAGGTAAACCGGTGTCTCCAAGTTCTACGTTTTCATATGGTAACCTTTCGGTCGGTGATGATGGCCGTGCAAGAAGGGGACCTCTCTAGACCTCACGGAAGCCTACCTGCATATTCCAATTCATCCAGATCATCACCAGTTTCTTCATTTTGTGGTGCTCATGGGTCACTTTCAGTTTCAGGCGCTGCCATTCGGTCTCCCAATGGCCCCACGGACGTTCACCAAGGTGATGGTCGTGGTATCAGCCACCTCGTGTCGCGAAGGCATATTGGTACATCTCTTTTTGGACAATTGGCTCATTCGAGCAAAGTCCGAGGAGGAAAGTGCTCTGGTAACAGGGCTGGTGGTCCGTTTCTTGAGGGAGTTAGGCTGGATCATCAATGTCAACAAGAGTCACTTGACCCCTTCACAGGACCTCGAGTACCTCAGGGCGTGCTTCGACACTCTCAGGACTCGGGTGTTCCTCCCTCAAAGGAGGGTGGTGGCTCTGCAGGTGCTGGTGCAGCAGTTTCTACGCGTGGCGGAGCTGACTGCATGGCATTACGTTCAACTCTTGGGTACCATGGTGACGGCGATTGATCTGGTTCCCTGGGTGCATGCTCACATGAGGCCGTTGCAGAGAGCTGTGTTATGGCAGTGGTCTCATCAGCATCAGTCACTAACACGCAGGTTGGTCTGTCCATGAGAGGTTCGGAAAGCCCTCAAGTGGTGGCTGAGCTAAAAGAACCCGATGGTGGGAGTCCCATTAGAATCGCTGTGCTGGCTTACCCTGACGACGGATGCAAGTCTTTCAGGATGGGGAGCCCATTGTGAGTGTCATAGGGTTGGTGGACCCCGGAGGAACGGACTTGGTCCATCAATCGGCTGGAAATGAGAGCAGTTCACTTCGTCCTACGTTCTCCCAAGGATTTGCACTCGGGCGATTCAGGTCTTCTCTGACAATGCTACCATGGTAGCGTATATCAGTCGACAAGGCAGCATGGGCAGTGCCAGGCTGGAGAACAAGGCGGAGCTCCTGATGGCTTGGGCGGAGGTCCACCTGCAAGCGATCTCAGCAGCGCACATGGCCGGCACAGAGAACATTACAGCCGATTACCTCAGTCGGGTGCGCTTGGATCCAGGGGAATGGCAACTGAACCAGGAGGTTTTCAATTAGATCGTGCACAGGTGGGGAGAGCCAGTTATGGATCTGATGGCGACGTTCGCATCAGCCAAGGCCAGTTGGTTTTACAGTCGTTGAAGAGATAGAATGTCCGAGGGACTTAGACGCACTGGTATAGAGATGGCCGAGCCAGGGGCTCCTCTATGTCTTCCCTCCATGGACACTCATAGGTCGCGTGGTACAGCAGGTGGAAGCACACCGGGGGATGGTCATGTTCATTGCCCCGGATTGGCTATGGCGGGTGTGGTACGCCGATCTAGTGCAGCTGAGGGCGGCCGAGCCATGGAGACTCCCTGACAGACTGGACCTGTTGGTACAGGGTCCAATCATGAAGCCGCAGGTGGATCGGTTCTCACTTATGGCATGGCTCTTGAGAGGGCAAGATTAAGGAAGCGAGGTTATTACACTCAGGTAATTTCCAACCTCCTTAGGGCCTGGAAGAGATCTACCTCTCTGGAGTACATTCGAGTATGGAGAATTTATGAAGGCTGGTGTGCTCAGAGCAGTTGCAGACCATTGTATGCTTCGGTTCCAGAAATTCTGGACTTTTTGCAGGCGGGTCTCGATAAAGGTTTGGTTTGGGGCTCGCTAAGAGTGCCAGTAGCGGCGTTGGTGTGTTATCGAGGGAAGATCCAAGGGGCTTCCTTGGGAACGCAGCTGGAGGTCATTCGTTTCCTGAGGGGCCATTAAGCAGATCCGTCCGCCAAGGAGGGCCTTGGTTCCAACTTGGGACCTTAACCTAGTGCTTTTGGCGCTGTCACGGGAGCCTATTGAGCCATTAGCGTCTTGTACCCTAAAGAGTTTTACTTCGAAGACGGTATTTTTGGTGGCAATTTGTTCGGCCAGGAGAATTTCTGAACTTCAGGCATTGTCGTGTAGAGAACCTTTTCTTACTTTTTCTAAGGAGAAGGTGGTTTTGCGAACGGTGCCCTCTTTCTTGCCGAAAGTGGTGTCTCCGTTTCATTTGAATCAGCCAGTGGCTTTGCCAGTATTAACTGGTTTGACGGAAGATTTGCAGGATCCACTGCTGCAGCTGCATCTACTCGACCGCAGGCAGACTTTGAGACTGTATTTGAGGAGAACGGCTTTGTTTCGAAGATTGGATCGGTTGTTCATTCTGTTTGGAGGTCCACGTTAGGGGGAAGCTGCGGCTAAGTCCTCCATCTCCAGATGGGTTAAGGAAGCGATTGCATCGGCATATCTGCTGTGGGGCAAGCAGGTCCTGCAGGGCTTGCAAGCTCACTCCACCAGAGCGCAGGCTGCCTCTTGGGTGAAGTGGAGTTTGGTTTCGCTGGAAGACATTTGTTGGGTGGCCACCTGGTCGTCGTCACATAACTTTGTGAAACACTATTGGTTGACTGTGCAAGCGAGTGACGATGCGAAGTTCGGTTCAGCAGTTATTCAGGCCAGGCTCGCGGGTCCCTCCCGTGTTCAAGGGGCTCTGTTACATCCCTGAGGTGCGGGACTGGACTGAAGGGACGATAAGGAAGGTGAAATTAGACCTTACCTGCTAATTAGCTTTCCTTGAGGAACTCCAGTCCAGTCCTGGAACCCTCCCTTCTGTAGTTCTGCGTGCTTAGGCAATCCCGGGTTGGAAGAACTTCAACTGCAGTGAGTTGGCCGGGGACTATGGGTGTCGTGGGGTTGTTACGTAAAGAGCACACAGTTTTTTGAGGTTGTTTGTTTTCTAGGTAGGTTACCTTCCCTACCGCCAGGGAGGGGTGGGGAAGGTGTAGTACTGGGTAGTCTCTCTTGGGTGATCGGATCCCATCTTCGGGGTGGGCCAGGAAGGGGGCTGCCTGGAGGAAGTGGTGTTCCTGGGAGATTCCTTATAGTTGTTAGGATTGTTATTTTCTTAAGATATTAACTTCTTATTTGTTGCTCCTGTGAGTCTGCTTTGTCAATAGGTTACTGGGAGGCTGGGGGTGGTGCCAGCTGCCTAAGTATCCTGATGTCATCAAAGTTGTGACATGCTCAGTCTCCAAGCTGCTGGAAGAGGTGCACTACCCGGAGGTGCGGGACTGGACTGGAGTTCCTCAAGGAAAGCTAATTAGCAGGTAAGGTCTAATTTCACCTTGGTACTTATGGGGATAGGGTTAGGACATCCCAGTCTGTGACTTAGTAACTAGCTCCAGAAATGATGAGGCAATTCCTTGCAGCAGAAGGAAGAAAGTCAGGCATGGTGGTAGACTTGTTTTCAGTGTGCATAAGTTTGTGCACAAGAAGGTGCGAGAAAATGGGATTATGAGATCCAAGATTGCGAGCATCTCCTAGAAAATTGGTAACTGAACAACATTACTTCACGGACATTTGTGATCTGGTGGGACATATATTCTTTGGCCTTTGGTTTCAGCTTGCCCCAGAATGTTGGACACTTGAGGACAGCCTTGTGCATTGGAGATATGTTCAGGATATCTGGGGTCTGATGACAGTGAATTAGTAGTCTGGTTGAGGACAAACCTGTCATTTTTCCAGTTTGTAGGCTGTCCCCAGAGAACCGCCCCAGAGGCATATCATTAGTGGGCTAGGATCAGCAAATGAGTATGGAGATTCTCAATGATTGCGAACCAGACAGAACGAGGAAGAGTAATGGTTACACAAGAGGGAACATTTGCACATGCCCAAAAAATTTTTCTAGACTCTTCTGGGCTTTGGAAGAACAATCTGACCTGGCGCTGTCAGAGATGATGTCGCCAATGTGTGTGGATAGTTACTGTATATCCCGCTTGTCCATGGAAAATTGTTGTTACTGGTTTAGAAATCCTTTCTCTTGGGAATGCTGATTGTACAAAAATTTGCATAATAGAAGATGGGGGGATTTAGATGGTCAGGTGAATAGGCCCTATTCCAGTTCTGTAAGGATGGTGGATATTATGATTGAGTTATTGAGAGAGATGGGCATTGGGTGGTAACACTGGCAAGGCTGCCTGTGGTTAGAACAGAGGGAGCATCTGTTATAGGAGTGGCCTTGTTAATTGCGCATTCCGTGAATAAGAATGAGCATTTGATTGATGATTTTAATTTAAATAAGAAAGTGTGTACTGTGGTATGGCTGAGATAAATAGCCAAATAAATCTTTGCTGATCAAGTTTCAGGAGAAGAGTCTGAGTAGTCCACAGGTCCCCAAAATGCTTATGCTAAAGGCCTGCTCCTCAACTTGAAATGAACTGTTAGGATCTAATGAACTGAAATTGGAAAAGGAAAGAAAGAGAAACTGGTATTATGATTATATTGAACAAGTAAATTTACTCGTTGGATATTTTATTGATTGCAAGAACTTTAATTTTAATTGGAGTGGAGGAGTAGCCTAGTGGTTGGGGCAAGGTACTTCAGGCCGGAAGGTCGGGGGTTCTAATCCCACTAGAGGACAGCAACCTTGGGCCGGAAGGACTGGGGTTTCTAGTCCCACAGGTGCTCCTTGTGGTCTTGGGCAAGCCACTTAACCCTCCATAGCCCATGTTCCCTGTAAAATCGTTTTCTCCAAGTTATAATACCCTGTTCAATGTAATTTCAGTTTGTTCAATGTAAACCACGCTGATGCAGAATAGCGCGGTATATAAGAGAAGGTAAATAAATAATTTTTCGGAGCACCTTTGCAGTTTTCAATATAATCCATAAATAAAGAACAGTTTAAAACAGGGCTCGACAAATCCCAGGTACCAGGCTGCTATGGCATCTGGGATTTTCATGCCACTACCCCCTACCCCCCATATGCAATTTTGTCTGCCTGTGGGTATCCAGTCTCCTGCTGGCAGAACAAGAGGGGGAAAAAGCAGCAAAATCCTTTGCCTGCCCACAGGAGATCGGATCCTACGATTGTAGTTTGGCTGGAGCAGGTTGTTCTGAAGGATCCCATCCCCCACGGGCAGAAGAAGAGAGAGCTACACGGAGGCCCTGGAGGTAAAAACAGGTTAGACAGGAACGGGAAAGTGAGACATTAAAAATGTAGAGGCACAATATCATAAAAGAAAAAGGAAGGAAGATGGGGGAATGGAGGGAAGAGGGTGGAAGTGCTAGGGGGAAGGGCGAAGGGGATAGAGTAGGGGGAGGGGTTGAAGGAAAGAAAGAAAAGTGCAAGGCTTGGAGGTTAAAGGGATGAATGCATGGGGACAAAAGGACAATTGTATATGCCAACAGGTATATTCCCTCCCCAAGACATACACAAGCACCCCCACACAGACACACTCCACCTCTGCACTACAGATACACGCATGCCATCTCACTTCTGCACAACAGCTGCATACACACATAGGCACCTTACCTCTGCACTAGATACACAGAGGCTCCTCAGCTGTGCAGCACACACCCACGTGCACCAGAGCCCTGCACCCTACCCACACAAAGGCATCCACTGCTACATCCCAATGCACAGACAGGCAAACCACCGTTGTACCACACACACAGATATGACGTTTGCTCTCTATATATTTCTGTCTAAAGATGCCTCATTCAGCCCCTGCTGTCATAACAAGGCACATTAACTCTCTTTAAACATTTTCACCCTCCGTAAACATGAAGGAGTTTGCAAATGGAGGAATGTCAGTGGAGAATATAGGCAATGGGGGGGGGGGGGGTTGTGAATGGGACATGAAGGGGTCACAGCCACTGGCTCATAAGATTTGAGCCTTGCTTCTAAATCCAAACAAAATTTGTCAAGGCCTGATTTAAAATATCAAAAATCTTTGATGCAAAGAAGCTGAACTCAAAAATGTTAAAAAAAAAAAAAAAGTAAATTAACATGATTATAAAGTCTAAGAAGAAATTTAGGACTATATTTACAAATATGTGCTAGGTTTTGAAAGGGGAAATCTTATGTTAGGTAGCACAAATCCCATTTTATTCAGTGAGAGCTTTCTGTTACTAATGTGGGTTTTCCACATTAAGGGACATGTGTACTAAAGTGCGGCATTTGCTGCGTGTTA
This sequence comes from Ichthyophis bannanicus, assembly GCA_033557465.1. Classification (NCBI taxonomy): domain Eukaryota; kingdom Metazoa; phylum Chordata; class Amphibia; order Gymnophiona; family Ichthyophiidae; genus Ichthyophis; species Ichthyophis bannanicus. Next base: position 1,356,579,918 of record CM066031.1, read on the forward strand.
CTAGCAAAACCTAACGCGCGCGGTAGGTGCAACATCCAGGGCATGCCCCTTGCTAACTGTGGGAGCATGCCCAGCATGTTCCCACAGTTACTGCACCAAAATGTTCTTTAACATGCGGCAAAGTCATTCAGAAATGTAAGTGCACTTAAGCGCCACCTCTTAAGGAGGTGGGAAGTACATCCGCACTAACCACAACATTGACAATTAGCGCACGATAATTCCCGCTGCACTAACTGCATGCCCACTCTCCACCCTTAACCCTCCAGTCCATGCCCACTCTCCACCCCTAACCCTCCAGTCCCCAAACCATCACATGCTAAACAGCACAGGATTTTTGCTGCCGCTTAGCTTGCATTAAAGCCCACAGTAACAGCACACTTTAGTAAATATGCTCTTAAAAGCTTTGTGCATGTTCATGAACAGAACCATTAAAGGTACAAAAGAGAGAGGGGATTATATAATTGTATACAGTGGAATTAATCAAAATGTCAGAGCCTCTTGTGGAGTAGTTATCTGGAAACATAAAAATAGAATAAAAAATTATACGTCTATAAACCATAGAATCGTCGTCATAAAGAATGAAGAAGGGAAAGATGAAGAACTTGCAAAATGTTATTAGGCATCAGATGAATAAGTGAATAAATATAATAAAAATTTTTGATTATAGCTGGAGACCTTAATTCTCGGTTTGGGAATCTACCTATCCTTTGTGTAGCAAGAACATTTGGTGAAGATCATGTAGATAGGAATGGTTATGAACTAAGAATTTGCAACATTTAATGGTCTTAAAATAACTAGAAGAAAGATAAACATAAATTTACTCAGTACAGAAAACTATCCTCCCAAGGTCTAAAGAGGCAGTGACATGTATTTGGATCGCTGTTTTGTGGTTTCAAAAATAGGAATATTAACAAGATGGAAGGAACCCCATAAAGATAAACAGAGAAAAGGAAGTGAAGATATTTATAAAGTACTGTATATTTGTTGCAAGCTGAAATTATTATAACAGTGTTGGAGCAGACCCCCTTTAATGATGATAGAGATCAGGGGTCCCAAAGTTTCTTAAGACATTTAAAATCAGAGAGGGCTAGGGATGTGGGAGAGGGGAAGCTACCCCTCGGAGTTTTATTAGTTGGGGTTGACAAATGTTATATCTGGCCCTTTCAATGATCTCTAATGCTGGGATTGGGAGGCAGGGAATAGTTTTTCCAGATCTGTGAATCTCAAAGTGGCAGTAATGCCTCAACTCTTTCCATGCATCTGCCCCCCTGTGGAAGTGGGAGAGTGTGACACTCCCCTCCCTCAACCTGTCTCTCCTCTCTCTCTCACCTTTTCACTCTCACTTGCTTCTCCCTGCTCTTTCATTTTCACTTACTTCCTTACCCTACCTTTTTCCTTCCCCTTCCCTCTTATCCCTTTCTTCCCCCATCCCTTATCAGCCTGTTGAAGACTGAGTGTAGGACCTAGTCCACATCATCTGCTATGGCTGATACCTGTAAAGCTAAAGATTTTCAACTCATTCCCTACCCCCGGATGCTTCCTACTCCAAGCAGCTGCCTTTCTAACACATTAGTGGCCCCATCGCAGCCAACAACTCTTGAGGCATAGTATCCATTCTGAACCTGGGGACTCACTGTGAGGAGTGGGCGAGCAGCCCCTCCTCATTTATCTTTCTAACACCCTGTGTGTCTTCACTGCAGCGGCAGCATGTTTTCCTCTGACCAGGGCAGGATTAAGTCTTTGGTTGGGTCTTAGGCAGACAATTGCATCAGGCCCCCATCATAATATACATACATTTTTAAACTCCCACAAACAGGACCTCATGTAGTTCTGACAGAGGAGGAAGCGTCAGGCAAGCAGCACTACTCAGTGGCACTACTCATTGAATCCTGTAAACTGAAAGACAGTTAACAGTTGGAATGTGTGTTCATTAGCGTGCCTTTAAAAATTAAGTGTGTGTGAAATCAGTTTAATGCACATTAACTGAAACCCTATTGGTCTCTCTTCATGATGAAATCCTGGCCTATCTAGATAAGGGTAAAAAGGTTCTTCTGTATCAGTTAGACCTCTCAGCTGCTTTTGGTTTAGTCGATCATGCCTTACTGCTTCTTGGACTGGAAGTTTTGGCATTAAGGACTCCGCTATTGACTGTTTTAAGTCATTCCTGTTTTCTTGCTTATTTACAATCAGGTTAAATTGCTCCTATTCCAAGGCGTATCCCCTAAACTGCAAAGTTCCCCAGGAATTAGTTCTATCCCTGACATTTTATCTTTTCTTCTCTCCACTGGTCACCTTAATTCAATCTCTGGATCTCACCACACATGTCTATGAAAATGATATTTAGATACTCATTTCTCACAGTTCCAGGGACCCATCCTTTCAGTCTGTTATCTCTTAAACCAGATTGTGGATTGGTTTATCTACTCATAAACTTGCTCTTAATGTGAAGAAGTCTTTTGCTGTTTGGTTTTCACAGACATTGGAAATTTGTGATTTCCAGCCTCAGATGTCTGGAAACTCTATGCCTATCAAAAGATAAAATAATGTAGCTGGGAATTATGATAGATAGCGGCTTGACTTTTCTTCTCAAGTCAGCAAGCTTATGCAGAAATCTTTCTATGCATTATGACTAATAAGATCACTTAAACCTCTCCTGGATTCCAGATTGCTAAAGGACTCCTCTTCTATTGCTGATGATAACGTGGCTGGATGACTGTAACGTGTTGCTCATTGGCATGCCTAAATATTCACTGGGACGCTTACAGGTTATTCAGAACACAGCATTCAAACTTATTTATTCTGCCAAGTCCACTAATCATGCAACACCTTTCCTAATAGAACATTGGCTCCCTATCCTTAATAGAATAAAATACAAAAGTCTTCTACTTGCACATCAGTCATTCTACTCTGGTTACCCCCTGTATCTCTCATCATATTTGATCTCTTACTCTCCATCAAGATCTCTCTGCTCTTCAAATGCTCTCCTGTTAGTAGTGTCCCCTCTTTCCAAACGTTATGATACAAATGGATCCGGACTTCCAAATTTGCTCATTGGGCTCCTATCTTCTTGAACTCCCTTCCCCTTGACTTTCAATCAGAAAGGTCATATAACACATTTTAAAAAATGTTAGACCCTATTATTCCAAAAATCATTTAGAGAATATTTTCTCTTGTGCGATCTTGAACTTATTCCCCACCCTTACCCCTCTCTTTCATGCTACCCTCATGTTGTCTCCATGACTTTTCATGTTGTAACTGGATTTAGTATTGTTGTGCTGTTACATTACCTGACCCTGCTGAGTTTTTCCCCTTTGTGGACAGTTTATTTGTGCTTGTCTTTTATCTTTGATTAATAGAATTTTTATTTTGTTGTCTGCCCTTTTAGGCCTTTTTACCCTTTTCGTGAACCGCCATGATGCCCATAACCATGCTTGAATGGTGGTATACCAAATGCCCAGAAATAAACTAACTAACTAAATAAAATTAACTAACATACTTACAAATAATTTTTATGCATTGAAAAGTTCCATTGTGCATTAAAAATATGTTTTGCAAACTGTGTAAATGAATTAGAAAAAAAAAACCACCCGATAATCATGGAAAATTCTGAAAATGGACCGGTATTTGAACATGCACATCCCTAATGCACAGGGGTGGGGAGAACAGATAGATCTCTGCAGGCAGTAGTTGCTCTGGTATCCCCCTCCCTCACCCTCTACTCTTCTATTAGCCAGCAGCTGACTTGCAAGGCAAAAATCTGGCTTAGGAGTCATGGAGATAGCACATCAGAGAGGAGAGCACCCAAACATTTGTGCCTAGGCATGTGTTTAGTTTGCATTTGCCTTAATCCTGCTCCGCATTTACTGAGTCTGCAACTTTGCCAGCCTTTGCTGCTGCTGCCTGTGCAAAATACAAATCTGTATAACAGGCAGGGAAAGTGTGGTAGGCTGAAAAAAAGAGCTTGATTGGCCATAGTTTGTGGTACTCCTGATATTGATGAAAAAGTTAATGAAACATTTGCAAAGAGAAGCATTTATAAAACCTAGAAGGATGAATTAGAACATTTTCAAAAACAAGTAGCATGTAAGTTTTGGGTGAGGCACCAAAAATGTTTGTTGTTTTTTTTTTTTTAAATCTGGCCTTTAGTCAGTGAGCTTTACAATTGAATGGCCACTTTTGGGATAATGTTTAACCTGCTATTTTCATATTACTATTTTTTTTGCATTTATACTTGTTTATTTATTTGCAGGTGTTTTAGTATATCTATATTGTTTTATTGATTTTTTTTATTTTTTTGTACCATAGACATTTTGGAAAAGCAGTTAACAAGTTACATGAGTCAGTATAAATCAGAAGCAGACAAGACGAAGCTACAAAGAGAGAAATTGAAAAGAAACATTGGAAGAAATGTATTAAGAAAGGCATATCAAGAATTTTAGGATAGATTTTCAATCAGTATATTTTATTTATTTATTTAGACAGATTTGTATACCACCTTATCCAACAATCAAAGTAATACCACCTTATCCTACAGTCAAGATAAGATGATTTACATAATATATAAGTCCATGCAACACCTAACTAGTGCTGAGAATGAGCATAAATGAATGCAAAATGATGACATCTATGGGTAGAACACTATTGAGCCCCTTTTCTAAAGGGTACTGCGCAGTCAGCGTGAGTTTTGGCACGCGTTAAGTTGCTGCTGAAATTGAAAGGGAACTGCTTTTCTTCTAGTTCCAGTCTTATCTAGTTTATATGGTATGGCAAAAACCACAAACACTATTGTAAAGCGACTGCTGCTGCTGATATTATGGAAATGTGGTTCAAAGCAGAAATAAACCATAATGAGTCCCATTACTGACGTACAAATACAGTACATTCATAGCATGCAGAGCAGACTATAGTCTGTGCAGGAAAGAAAAGGGGAGGCATGGAAGATTGATTGGATATCCATACAGTCAAAGTCATTTTCAATATATTATTTTATGAAAGATGAACAAAAACAAATCAATATTAAAAATACACACCTTTGGACAAGTTTCATAAGAATCTCCAAATCCGAGTCATATTCTGAGTAGGTTCAGTTTCTGAATTTTGCTTATCTGGTTTGTGTCATAGTGTATACATACTACTGCTTGTTTGCATTTGATGTCTATTGCAGACTGGCCCAACAATCTTTTGATAGCATCATTCCTTTTATTGTATTAGTAATGCTGGGGATTTTGATAGAGTCGCAGTAAGGTTCATCTATGAAAATATTGCTTCACATTCACTTAAAACCCAGGAAACTGGATTTATAACAGAATTCAAGAGTGTATTTAAGTTTAGTGAACATAATTCATCTGGAATTATTTTCTCCACCAGATATTCTCAGAATCTGCAAATTATCTCTTTCACTCAGTTAATGTCTTTGGGATAAAATATTGGTTCAACAAATGCTAAATGCTTCTGAATTTCTTCTGGCCATTGTTTTGCATCCGCCTGGGCCCGTTTAGGTAGATCTTTCTTCATCATTAAGTAATCTCTTTTATATACACATTTTTCGGTTGTCATAACATGCTTTTGGACAGATCGCAGGTTCCTCTCTGGAGAATTTTCACACGACGCTCCAAACTCTTGAGACATACTTAAAATAGGTTCAGTGTTTTAATTTTGTTGTTTGCTTTTGGTGTTGACTGCAGATTGATACCCATGAAGCAGCCAAGACTGAATGTCTTTTGCATGACTGAAGTGAGTTATAGGAGACCCAATTATTTTAATGACCATCAGTCCTGATATTGTGTTTTATCAAATAAAGTAAATCTTGATGGAGTCACAGTAAGGTTCATCTCTGTGAAAAACCTCCTTCACTTGAGGAAATCAGAATGATGCTAAGCATATATTTCAAAAATTGTAAAATCTAAAAGTAAAATACCATTAATAATTTAATTTCCACATGAAGCTCCAAATCTAAGTCCTGCCTAAAATAGGTTCAGAGTCTCTATTTTGTTTGCTTCTGGTGCCTGTTGCATAATGATGTCCATGAAGCGGCCAAGACTGAATGTACTTTGTTGGATTGAAGTGAGTGCTGATACTGTGTTTACCAGCAAAAAGGATCTTGAAGGTATCACAGTAAGGTTCATCTGGGAAAACCTCTTTCACGCTCTTGATGAAATTAGAATGATATCAAGAGTATGTTTCAAAGGAAATAATTTGTCTGGAATTTTTTTCTCCTCCAGATAATCTTGGATTCCATGAATCATTCCTTTCATTCAATTGGAATCTTTTGAACAAATTTCTTATTCCTTATCGTCCCTCCAGTTCAGTCCCTCACTTCTGGGTTGTGCACCTCTTCCCGCAGCATGGAGACTGGGCATGTCAGAACTGTGATACCACTGTAGATATCCTGCTGGCACCTCCCACCAGCTCCCAGTGTGTCCAGTCTCCATGCAGCTGGAGGTAGTGAGCCTAGGTGCTAGGCTCACTAGAGGAGCAGATAAGGAGCTTTAGGCAGCTTAGCTAGGGTTTTTAGTTTTTCTTTTCTCCCTATAAAGTTTTTTCTTTTGATCTGTATCTTTAAAGCTCATTATAGCTTGTTAAAATAAATAAATAAATACATAAACAAAAGCAAGGGCTGAGAGGGGATCGGAAAGGATTTAGAGGAGTCTCATTTCTCCCTCCCGTTTATTCCTGTCCCCTTTAACTGCTCTCCCCTCCTTGTTGGCACAGAAGGGAGTTCATAAGCAGGCTTTTCATCTCCTTACTGGCTCAGTTTTCTGTGCTGTAGATTTCCAGTCAGAAACTGTTGTCGGGCCTTGTTTCTCTGCTGCTGCTGCTGCCGGCTGACAGCCTTTCTCAGCTGTGCTGCTCACAGGAAGCCCATTATTCTTATCGGGGTGCAGAGAGGATCCGAAGGTCTCGGAGGAGGAGGTAAGTGTTAAAATCTTTGCTGCTAGTGTCCTGTGAGCGTTTTTGAGGCCTGCTGCCATGTGTGAAGCAGGTTCTGTGGGTTAGCAGAGCTCAGGATCTTGGCGGGCCTTTTTCCCTCCGTTTTTTCTTCACAGTGCTCTTTCTCTTTGATGACGGCTTTCTTTAATTAATCCTTGTAGTTTTCTGCTTACTTGGAATTCATTTTAATTACTTTTAATTTTCAGTGTTTTGGAGCTCTTAAAGGGCCAGTACAGAAAAGTAAAAATAAAATAAGAGCAGATTCTGCACGTTTTTGTTCAGTTCCCCTTTTTGGTGATCTGCGGGAGCTATTTGCTTTACTATCCAGTCTCTCGGATCCCATCGCGCTAATGCCTACGCAGCCACAATGCCTAGTTTGTGGCGTCCCTAGGGGCTCAGTCTCGGATGCGGGGGGGGGGGGGTGTCATGGCTGCACATCTGAGGCACTTACTATGGAGCAAGAAATGCAGGATCGGTCTAAAGAAGGCACAGCTCTGGTGGCGCAGGGTGCTGCCACTTCTGCGGAAGGGGAGTCTCTGCGGAAGTCTCTGTCTGCTCTTCCTATTTCAAATTTGGCTTTGCCCAGTAATCCCGCCACTCCCATGGTGTTGGGGGCAGCTTTAGAGGGTTTCTCCCCAGATTTTGTGCTGCTGCTTCATCAGGCTTACTGATTGCAGCAGCAGGGGGTAGTCGCGGATGCCTCGCTTCTTGGGGCGGCAGGAGGTCAAGCGGCCACTGACAGGCTCACTGGTAGTAATGGTAGACCGGTTAAGAGGGCCCGGTCAGTGGAAGATCAGCCTCTTGGTTTGGACTGGCCAGATGCAGAGGACCTTGAGCTGTAGCCGGAAGCCGGGATGGAGGATTTAGAGGAAGGTGAGATTCAGGAACCTGAAGATCAAGCAAGGATTATCCGAGTCTTTCGAAGGGAGGAGCTGACAGCGCTCATTACGGAGTCCCTTCAGGCTCTCAACCTTTTGTCGGTGGTACCAGCAGAGGATGAGGGTTTGGATGATCCTCTCATTCAGGCGGTACAAAAGTCCCAGGCATTTTTTCCTGTTCACCGTGTGGTTAAGCAGATGATTCAGGATGAATGGGATGTGCTGGAGGCAGGCTTGTGTGGTGTAAGGTCCATGAATCATCTCTATCCATTGGCGGATCAAGAACGGGAAGTGTTTCGTTCTTCGTGTATAGATGTGTCATTTTCAGCGGTCACGAAGAAGACTACCATTCCAGTTGAAGGCAGTGCGGCTTTGAAGAACGTACAGGATCGGAAGGTGGGCACCTTATTGAAGCAAGCTTTTGAGGAACTCCTCAGCTTTGGGAACTGCTAACACCTAATCAGGTGTTAGTTCCCTCCCTACCCACCCCGACTCCCACCCACCACTAGCAAGTAGCCTTGCTTTATAGGGCACCTCCCCATTTGATAAAGCACAGAGAATTGGACCAGCACATTTTGAATATAATTAAGGAGATTTAACTGCTTTTTCTCTGAAAGGACAGCTGGGAGAACGGCTGGTACTTAGTAGATCTCTCTCTTTTGCTTTAACAGATACCTAAGCTCCACGAACAGAACAATGGCTGGGAAAAATCGTATCACTAAAGCTGTTGCCCCCGTTACAGCTTCTGCCTCGGTCCAAACAGACGTCCTAATGCCATTTGAAGGACCGGTTCCATGTGCAGGGTGCCTGCATGCTGAAATTCTGAGGAAACAAGTGGAGGACCTCAGAGAGGAGGTGGCGAGGCTGAGGAGCATTCAAGACAGTGAGAAGTACATTGATGAGATGCTTCTTGCAGCAACCAAGCTCTCCAGCAGAGGAGAAGATGGGTGCCAACAGAATGTTGATGGTTGGACACAAGTCACCAGGGCCTGCAAAATCACCAATCCAACTTCTCCAGCCCTTGAATTGAAGAACCATTATGCAGCACTGGAAGTGGAGGAGGTGAAAGCATCCCTGGAAAGGGAAGAACCAGAGCTCAAGTACCCCAAAGTTGCAGAATCAGTAACCACAAGGAAACGAAGGGTAGTGGTGGTTGGAGACTCTCTTCTGAGGGGTACTGAGGCGTCCATCTGCTGACCAGACTTGATATCCAGAGAGGTATGCTGTCTGCCTAGTGCCAAAATCCAAGATGTTACGGAGAGTTTGCCGAGACTCATCAAACCCACTGACTATTACCCAATGTTGCTAATCCATGTTGGAACAAATGATACTGCCAGGTATACCTCAGAACGTATCAAAAGTGACTTCATGGCTCTGGGACAGAGGGTGAAGCAGTTAGGTGCACAGGTGGTGTTCTCTTCAATCCTCCCTGTTGAGGGTAAAGGCCAAGGCAGAGAGGCTCGCATCCTGGAGATGAAGGCATGGCTGCGTGGATGGTGTCATCGAGAGCGTTTTGGTTTCCTAGACCATGGGATGCTGTTCCAAGGGTTGCAGAGCAGAGATGACATCCATCTGTCCAAGAAAGGTCAACGCGTCTTCAGTAGTAGACTGGCTAATCTACTGAAGAGGGCTTTAAACTAGATTCGTTGGGGATGGGTGAAGAAAGCCCCCAGGTAAGTGAAAGCCCCCAGGTAGGTGATACATTAAATAACTTTATGGAAATGGGTAACAGGGGTAACATATGGAAAGCAGTGTGTATAAATGCCCGTAGCATGGGAAATAAGATCCTTGATGTTGAAGCTTTGGTGGGAGTGGCTGACTTGGATTTAGTGGCAGTTACAGAAACATGGTTCACAGAAAACCATGATTGGGATGTAACTATACCTGGCTATACTTTATTCAGAAAGGACAGGGTAGGAAGTAGGGGAGGAGGAGTGGCACTATATGTAAAAACTACTATTAAAGCTTTGGAATTACAGAGCTTAAAAGGGAGAGGGGAGGCATTGTGGGTTAAACTAGAAAGAGGGAAAGAGAAATCTATTTACATTGGTGTGATATACAGACCTCCCTCACAAGAGGAAGAGGTGGACAGAGAGTTAATTGAAGACATGCGCAGCATTGCTAGGAAAGGGGAAGTGCTACTGATAGGAGATTTCAATATGCCAGATGTTGATTGGCACATTCCTGCTGCAGTATCATCTAGAAGTAAAGAGATCCTGGATTCTCTACAGGGAGAACTATTCAGGCAATTGGTAACAGACCCACACGTGAAGGGGCCATACTGGACTTGGTGCTTACCAATGGTGAAAGTGTTTCTGATGTTGTAGTGGGAGATCATTTTGCATCCAGTGATCACCAGATGGTGTGGTTCAGTATTAGGACTAGGGCTGTTAGAATCCATTCCAAGGTGAGGATCTTAGACTTTAGGAAGACTAACTTTGCGAAGATGGCCCAATACCTCAGGGAGTCGTTAGTTGGATGGGAACAGCTGAGGGATGTAGAAAAACAGTGGGAAAAACTGAAAGGGGATATTTTAAGGGCAACCAACCTTTTTGTTAAAATGGTAAGTAAAGGTAAAAGAAAAAGGAGACCGCTATGGTTTTCGAAAGAAGTAGCTAAAAAAGTGAAGAAAAAGAAGGAGGCCTTCATGAAATACAAGAGATCACAGAGAGAGGAAGACAGGCATCTGTATTTGGAAAAACTTAGAGAAGCTAGCAAAGTAGTCAAGAAGGCAAAGATTCAAAAGGAGGAGGAAATAGCCAGTGCAATAAAATGGGGGGATAAGACATTTTTCAGATATATTACTGAGAAGAGGAAGGGCAAGAGTGGTATTGCCAGACTCAAGGGTGCAGGGGAGGAATATGTAGAAGCTGATAAGGATAAAGCGGAATTGCTTAACAAATATAATGAAGACCACTAATCATTTTAGTAGCCACCCTCTGCACCAACTCCATCCTGTTCACATCCTTTTGAAGGTGCGGTCTCCAGAATTGCACACTATACTCCAAATGAGGTCGCACCAAAGACTTATACAGAGGCATTATGACCTCCTTTTTTCTGCTAGCCATTCCTCTCCATATGCACCCAAGCATCCTTCTAGCTTTTGCCGTCGCCTTTTCTACCTGTTTAGCTACTTTAAGATCATCAGACACAACCACGCCTAGGTCCCGCTCTTCTTTAGTGGACAAAAGTACTTCACCCCCTATACTATATTGCTCCCTTGGATTGCTGCAGCCCAAATGCATGACCGTACATTTTTTAACATTAAATCCCAGCTGCCAAATTCTAGACCATTCTTCAAGCTTAGCTAGATCCCTCCTCATGTTATCTACCCCTTCCTGGGTGTCTACTTTATTGCAGATTTTGGTATCATCCGCAAAGAGGCAAACCTTACCTGAAATCCCTTCTGCTATATCACTAACAAAGATGTTAAAAAGAATCGGACCAAGGACAGATCCCTGGGGCACACCACTGATAACATCTTTCTCCTCAGAGTGAGCTCCATTTACTTGTACTCTTTGTCGCCTCCCACCCAACCAATTTCTAACCCAAGCAGTAACTTTAGGGTCCATCCCTAGGGTGCTCAGTTTGTTTATAAGTCGCCTGTGAGGAACAGTGTCAAAGGCTTTACTGAAATCTAAATACACCACATCTAGGGCTCTCCCTCGGTCCAACTCCCTGGTCACCCAGTCAAAGAAATCAATCAGATTTGTCTGACAAGACCTGCCTCTGGTGAATCCATGCTGCCTCTGATCCTGTAATCCGCTGGACTCCAGAAACCTCACTATTTTCTCTTTCAGCAGCGTTTCCAATAATTTACTCACCACCGAAGTTAAACTAACCGGCCTGTAGTTTTTAACCACATCCTTCCGCTTTTGTGTAAAGGCACCACATGAGCCTCTCTCCAGTCCTTTGGCACCACTCCCGACCTCAATGAGGCATTGAAAAGGTCAGTCAGTGGAGCTGCTAGAACGTCCCCAAGTTCCCTCAGTATTCTCGGGTGTATCCCATCCGGTCCCATCGCTTTGTCTACTTTAAGTTGAGATAGTTTCTCACGAACACAGTCTTTTGAAAATTGTTCAAGATGTCCATTGTTTCTGTTCCTGTTTGTGGGTGTTTTCTGAGGTCCTGCTCCTGGTTCTTCATCTGTGAACACAGAACAAAAATATTTGTTTAGCATCAGATTGCTGTAACACCTCTATGGGAATGCCATCAATGCCTTGTGGTTTGTTCTTTGATAAGGCTTTCAATGCTGCTTCAACTTCTTCTTTCATCACCAATGGTTCCAGATCATAAGGTACAGGTTGAAATGGCTGTTGGTCCACTTGATCTTTATCATATAAAAACTATATATTCTTTCTACCTTTTCTTGATCTTCTCAGCATCATTCAACATAGAACCTTGAGCATCTTGTAACATTCCAATTCGAGGCTGGAATTTTTTCTTTAATTCTCGTAGCTTTAGGAACGCCAATCTTGTTCTTCCTCTAATAGTTTCTGCTTCTATTTCCTTCCATGTGTCATTGTAGTACTTTTCCTTATCCTGTCTTGCTGCAGATTGGAAATCTTTGTTGAGTTCTGCGATTGTCTTTCTTTCTCCTCTGGCTTTAGCTTCTCTGCGTTTCTGGGCAATTTTCAGAGTTTCTTCCATCATCCATTTTGGCCGTTTTTGCTTTTTCACCTTTTAAGGAAAGCGTGGTAAGAATACATCCAGGGTAATGAGAATGGGGAGGTAAGCAGTCTAACATTGCGAGAAAGGTGTGCTAAGATGAAAGATCATGGCTTATGTGTTCTGGGTAAGGAATAAAAGGGATAGGGAAACTCTTGCCCTACAAAGTTACAAGCAGCAGCACATAAAAAGCTTTTATGAAGGGAATAGAGAGGCAAAGGGAAAAAGATGACTGAATGAATTGTTTAACCAGAGAGCAGAAACCAATATAAAATTGTATAAGTACAATTTGCAAAGATGGGGGAACAAAACAGGAAGCCTCTTAGCAAATCTGATAAGACCAAAAGCCAAGAGGTAAATGGTTGCCCAAATAAGGGGGGGGGGAGGGGGAGTGTATCTGCACTAAGGAAAAAGTGATTTTACAACAATTTGTGCATTTTTATAAGAGTTTCTATGATACTGGACCGAAAGAAAGAATGGAAAGAACAGCCTTCTTTCAGGACTTGAAAATGCCCCAAGTGACGAACAAGAAGCTGCAGGCTCTGAATGCATCTTTTAATAAGTGGGAGACTTTAAAGCTGATAAAGAATTTAAAATTGGCCAAGACATCGGGCCCTGTTGGGTTAGGCCCTGAGTTCTATAAGATACTCAATGATTTAATAATAGACCCATTTATATCAAAGTGTCAGGAGGTACAAGAAGGGGGGAACTGGGAAGAACACAAAACCATACCTAAACCAGGGAGCGTTGTAGTGTTGTTGGGTTCATACTGTCATGTTTCTCTGTTAAATCAGGATGCCAAGATTATGGCAGTGATCTTGGCTCGACAACTGGGAAAGATAATAACCTGCTTCATTCACGAAGATCAAGTGGGATTTGTACAAGATAGGTTTGCCTTGGCAGCCCTGCAGAAGCAGAAGTACCAGGAGGTAGATGCAGTCTTAGCTAGCTTAGGTGCCAAAAAGGCCTTTGATAAGATTTCATAACAGTATCTCTTCTGGGTAGTGGAGCAGTATGTGGATACATGGGCCCTTCTTAGAAAGGATCAAAGTTTTGTGCAAATTTCCAATGACACAGCTGCTAATTAATGGCAGATTGGCGGATTCCTTCCCTCTGACGAGAAAAAACAGGCAAGGATACTCCTGTCCCCAATGCTATTACTGCTATCTCTGGAAACTTGGGCTATAAAAATTAGGCACAGTACATCATTAGAAGGGTTAAGAGTCGGCGAACAAGAATACAGGATAAATATGTTTGCAGATGATATAGTGATCTTTTTGAATAGTGCCAGTAAGAGCCTACTGTACTTAATTAGATTATAACAGTGGCATACCAAGGACAGGGTGGGATGGTGAGTGCAGCCTGCCCCAGGTGCCAGCAGGGAGGGGATGCATCCCTGCCGGGCACATGGAGGCAACACACCAAACTGGTGCCTCAAGAGGCTTAACAGCTCCAGACGAGGTCCCGATCCCATTCCTCAGTGCACCGGTCCTCTCTGGCAAGTGCCTGCAGCTTAGACCACAGATCCCCCGGAGGTCACAGACTGCCTGGCACAGATCTTGACAGAATGATCATGGGGCCTCAGACTCATACTCTGACTGAGTCAGAATGGGAGACGGAGGACAGAGAATCCCCAGACACTCGGTGACACTGAGACGTGCCTTTGGACCCATCTCCTCCGATACCCCAATGCCTTTCCCTACCCAAGGATGTTGCCTTCCTTGATGTTGTGCGGAACATGACTAAGACACTCACCATTGAGTCTGAGGCTGAGGAGGACCCACACATGGAGGAACTGGTGATACTCCAGTATGAGGTCCCTACTAAGGAAACCCTTATGGTGCCAGTGCCTCCGATCCTTGAGTGCCGCTTCCTCCGGATATGGGAGATACCTGCATCTGGTACCCATTGTTAGCAGGCCATGTACTGAGTGCACCAAAGTCTGGGTTCCAGAAAACCCAACTTTCCCACAATTCGATGGTTGCTGAGTCAGCCATGCGCAGGCTCAAGAGCCAAAAGACTCGTTCATCAGTGCCACTCAGCAAGGATGCCTGAATCCTCGATGCCCTTGGCAGAAAAGTCTTTCAGGGCTCGATGCTGACTTGCTGGATCTAGTCCTATATTGGCATATACCTTAAGGAACTGTCGAGGGATCTTGGTGGATTCTCGGCAGGGCTCGATGGGGAACCCTTGCAGAGATTTAAGTCTCTGGCCTTGGCGGTCAAAGAGTGCTTGAAGTTTTTGTCTCAAGCAGCCTACGATGGCTTTGAGTCTTCGGCCAGGGTGGCCGCCGCAGACATCAGGGCACGAGGTCAAGCATGGCTCAGTTGTCTGACCTAGAACAATGGGTGCAGGACAAACGTATTGATGATCCCTGCAATCGGAGAGAATTTCTTGGGGAAACCCATGGTAGACAAGGCTGCAGAAATAGAACAGAGTTCCTAACAAGAACCAGCCCCTCGAAGAAGACCTTTGTACAGCCTCAGAAGAAAGCCTTGAAGAAGAAGGGGGGATTTGGCAGTATCCTGCATTTTCAGGCCTGGGAGGAGCTTTTGACTGCCTGGGCATAACCTTCCTTCCCCCAGGGAGTCGTCTGCAGCCAACAGAGGGCGCCTAGCCCTGTTTGCCCACAGGCGGCCAGCCATCACCACCGATACCAGGGTGCTACAAGTGGTCAGGGAGGGCTACCTTCTCCTCCTACATCACCCTCGTACTTCCCAGGAGAGCCCATCATACCTCTCCTTCACCAGACCTTGCTTCTCACCAAGTTCACAGGCGTTTTCCAGGACAAAGCATTGGAGCCAGTGCCGAAACACCTCTAGAGCACCAACTTCTACTCCAGATATTTCCTCGTCCCCAAGAGGCAGTTAGTCTGAGGCCTCAGGCCCAACCTTTACCTGCAGGATCTGAACAGTTCTCCAGGAACAAGCAGGAAGTCAGTCCTCACTTATGGGTGACGTCAGCACCGACAGAGCCCGTGTGGAGCAATTCCCCAGCTTTCAAAGAAAGCCTTTGGGATTGCTGCCACGAATGCATGGTCCTCTTCCTGCCTAAAGGTGCCATCTTGCTCAGTCTCCCTTTTTCCACGGAGCTCTTCGGTCACACGTCCTCGTCCCTTGGAAAAAGTCTTCGTTTTTTGGCCTACTGGCCTCCTATTTTCCGGTTGCACCAGTCCTCTACCCATCCTTCCCCTGCTCTACCTTCTTAGAACTGTTGGGGATAGTTTTTCTTCATTTTTTTTGTCAACGGGCTTCTCACGCTTTTTCTTTCCCTAACTGCTGGCCGCGTGGATCTTCGACCTCGCAGGGGCCATATTTGCCCCCATGGCCACCGGCTTCAAAAAATGCGTAGATGCTCTAGGAACATGTCGCATACGGACACTCACGACTGTTGTCTGTGGTGTCTCAGAGCTGACCATGATCCGGAGCTCTGTTTGCTCTGCAAGAAAATGTCCTCTAAAGACCTGCTCAGCTGTAAGCAGAAGTCTGAAGACGTTTTTTGAAAGGCCGTCTCAGAATCCCCATTGGCGCCTTCGGTCATCTCTGCCCCGGTGGGGTCCCCCTCTTCAGCCCCGTGCTCTCGGCGGCACTCCAACCAGGGATCCCCTGAGATGGAGTGGCGCAAAACGAAGAAGGCCTCAAAGTCGCTATCGGGGGCTTCCGATAAGCACGAGCGCTCCTCCGCTCGATTGCTCAGCCTCCTTCGGTGCTCCCGAGAGTCGGATAAGGAGCAACCCCGCAAGGTACCTCGTATGGATACGGAGGCCTCCAGCAAAGACACACGGTTTCCTGAGGGCCGTCCTGGTGAGGAACCCCTCTCCTCCTCAACGCCCAACCCAGCGACTCCTGTGTTGGCATTGCAGGGCCCCATGCACCCGTGGGAGTCCTGCAAGCTGGTGCTAGAATGCAGCGTTTCTGCGTTCATCGCTTCCCAGCAGGCGCTCACTGCCAGCTTCACTGACTCACGACCAGAGACCGTGGGTCCCTCGCATAGGACACCGAAATCCGTCCAGGAAACCCCCGAGAGCCGTGGGCGTTGTGAGGGTCCTCAACGTCAGTCTCGTTTGCCCTCCTGTTCCTCAGAGGCAAGATCTTCCAGGGCCTCCGGTTTCAAACAGGCACCGGCCGCCGGACAGGACGATCTGCCTGGCTCGAACTCCTCGACCAAATTCTCGGAGTGGGAATCCGATGGGGACATCCCCCCGGAAACTCATACCCACCGGGACCTTCCATTGGACCCCTCCCCACCCGCGTTCCAGTGGTGCTCGCCGCTCAAGAACACATCCTTCCTGGTGTTCGTTCGGGATATAGCATGGGCCCTTAACTTGGCCATTCAGGCCGAGGAGGACCCTCGTGCTGAAGAACTCGATATTCTTCAGTACGAGTCCCCGCCAAGGGAATCTCTCACTGTACCGGTCCCTCCTATTTTGTCTCGGCTACTGCTCGGCGTGTGGGAGGCACCTGCCTCGGTCTCCATCTTGAGCAAGCACCTTGATACTATGTTCAAGGTACAACGTGGGCCGGGGTTCAGGCAGACCCAACTTCCCCACACCTCTATGGTGGTGGAGTCGGCCATGAGGAAACAAAAGAGCCCAAAATCGCACTTGTCGGTATCGCCTGGCCAGGAGTCGAGAGCCCTTGATGCCCTGGGCGGCAAGGCCTACCAAGGCTCCATGCTCTCTTGTCGCATTCAAGCATACCAACTATACATGGGTATGTTCTTGTGCGATTTAGCCAAAGAGCTCGGAGGGTTCTCCATGGGCCTCCAGGGCGAGCCCATCAATAGGTTTGGCACTCTGTTGTAGTCCATCACAGACTGCTCAAAATACCTCTCCCGAGCCGCCTACAATGGATTCGAGTCATCGCCTCAGGTGGCGGCCGCAGGCATCGGGGCCCAACGCCAGGCATGGCTCCAGTCATCAGATTTGGAGCAGTGGGTGCAGGAAAAGCTCTTGGACATCCCCTGCCTCGGCGAGCAGCTCTTCAGCAAACTGATGGAGGATAAAGCCGCAGAGATAGAGATGGAGTTAGTCACCAGAACCCGTCTCTCGCACAAACCTCCACTCTGCCCCAGAAAAAGCAACAAGCCAAAAAGCCTTTCTTTCTGAGGAAGGGCCTCCAGTACCATGGCTACCCGCCATACCCGGCTACCCCCACGCCGACTACTTCGGCACAGGGTAAGTCCAGCCAAGGGCATTGCAAGCCAAAAGGGCCAAAGGTCCAAACTCCGGTTCCTCCCAACTCATGCAGGGGTTTTGACGCCATTGGCATAGCCCCTTGCCCTCCGGCGACGCAGCAGCCAGTGGGGGGACGCCTGTCTTATTTCGCCCCATTGTGGGCTTCCATCACCTCAGACATCTGAGTTCTCCAGGTTGTCCAGACGGCTATCGCCTTCACTTTGACAGGCTTCCACCTCCCTTCTCCCCGGCGGAGCCTCCTCAACTCCCCGCGCACCAGGTTTTGCTGCAGTGGGAACTACTCTCTCTCCTTGCCCAACGGGGAGTCGAGAAGGTCCCTCTGCACCTTCGAGGTTGGGGCTTTTATTCCCGGTACTTCCTTGTCCTGAAAAAGATGGGGGGTCTGCGGCCCATCCTCGACCTCCGAAAGTTGAACAAGTTCGTGGTGCAGAAGAAGTTCAAGATGTTATCCCTTGGTGTTCTGCTGCCCTTTCTCTGGCAGGGCGACTGGCTATGCTCCTTGGATCTAATGGACGCTTATGCCCATATCTTAATCCACCCCAGCACAGGCAGTACCTATGCATCAGGATGCAGGGAGAGCACTTCCAGTACAGGGTGCTCCCCTTCGGCCTTGTGTCAGCCCCACGAGTCTTCACGAAATGCCTCGTCATTGTCGCCACCCGTCTCAGGCATCAGAGCACCCCAGTCTTCCCCTACCTCGACGACTGGCTTGGCATGGGATCCTCCGTCGAGTAAACCCGGCGAGCAACATCACACACAATCCTTCTGTTGGAGGGCTTGGGGTTCTTGATCAACTACCCAAAGTCTCACCTCGAGTCTGTGCAGGCACTTGAGTTCATCGGGGCGTGCCTCGATACTCAGCAGTCGACCGCATTCTTACTAGTGGATTGCGCCGATTGCCTCCGAGCTCTGGCGACCTGGGTCCAAAGCACTCCCCAGGTCACAGCTTGGACCATGCTGCGCCTTCTGGGCCACATGGCCTCTACCGTGCATATTGTCCCCCATGCCCACCTGCACGTATGGACAGCTCAGTTGTGCCTCAGCACCCAATGGAGCCGGTCCCTCGGTCACCTCAGGGACCCTGACCTTCCTGACCTCCGCTTGTCCCTGAGCTGGTGGCAAAACCCCTGCAACCTCCTCCGGGGGTTGCCCTTCCAGGCCACTCAGCATGACACGGTGCTGACAACAGATGCTTCTCTGTTAGGGTGGGGAGCCCACTGCATGCCGCTGTGCACGCAGGGGCAGTGGTCGCCCAAGGAGTCTCAGCAGCAGATAAACTTGCTTGAACTCGGGCAATTTGGTGGGCCCTCAGGGCCTTCGAAGACCTCCTCAAGGGGAGGTCAGTTCTCGTGCAGACCGACAACCGCGTGGCGATGTTCTACGTCAAGAAGGAGGGAGGCACGGGATCGCACTCCCTATGCCGGGAAGCGGTCCTCATCTGCTCCTTCGCTGTCTGACGGAAGATGTCCTTCAAGGCGATCTACCTTCTGGGTCAGGAGAATGTCCTGGCGGACAGGCTCAGCAGAATCCTTTGCTCCCATGAATGGATCCAGGGGTAGTGGGCTGGTTGTTTCTTCGCTGGGGGATGCCGGCAATAGACCTCTTTGCCAGACCCCAGAACACGCAGCTTCCCCGCTTTTGCGGCCCAGTACCGCACCCAAGCCAGGAGATTCCAGATGCATTCCTTTTGGACTGGTCATCAGGCCTGCTCTATGCATTCCCTTCCTTCCCTCTCGTTGCGAGAACCCTTTTCAAGGCTCAGCGGGATCGGGCATCGAAGATCCTTGTAGCCCCTTCGTGGCCTCAGCAGCCTTGGTTCCCGCTTCTGCTCCAGCTGTCTACAGAGCCTCCTATTACCCTGGGCTCTTCCCCAGGTCTGCTAACACAGGAGGAGGGGCGGGTGCAGCACCCCAACCTAGCCTCCTTATCCCTCACGGCCTGGCAGCTGAACGGGTCTCCCTAGCTTCACTGGCTCTCCCGGAGGAGGAGTCCTTGCCTCGAGAAAGGACTCCACTAGACGAGCCTATGCCTTCAAGTGGAGGCGCTTTTCAGTCTGATGCTCGGGGCTCCAGATCGACCCGTTCTCATGCCCCATTCGATGGATCCTTCAGTACCACCTCCACCTCTCGAAGCAAGGGCTGAAGTTGAACTCTGTCAGGGTACACTTGAGTGCCATCTTGGCAAACCACCTTCCCATCGAGGGAAAACCCCTCTCGGGGCAGCCGTTAATCTCCCGCTTTATGCAGGGTCTTCTGCTTTCCAAGCCGCCCATCTGTCATCCTCCGGCGGAATGGGACCTGAATGTGGTGCTTATGCAGCTCACCCATTCACCCTTCGAGCCAATGGCGACGTGCTCGCTCCAGCACCTTTCCTGGAAGGTGGCCTTCCTAGTGGTGCTGATCTTGGCCCGCCGAGTCAGTGAGCTCCAGGCTGTCATGGTTGACGCTCCCTACACCAGGTTCTATCGAAATAGGGTGGTCCTCCGTACCCACCCTAAATTCCTGCCTACAGTCATCTCGGATTTCCATCTGAATTAGGAGATTGTCCTGCCAACTTTCTTCTCGAGGCCCCATACCGACCAGGCGTTGGTGGCTCTCCACACCCTCGACTGCAGAAGGGCTCTCGCCTTCTACTTGCAGTACACTCAAACTCATCCCAAGTCTGGCTGACTTTGTGACCTACGACCCCAATAGACTGGGACAGACAGTTACCAAACGCACCCTCTCGGTTTGGGTAGCAGCCTGCAATGTGTTTGCTCATACGAAGGCAGGTGCCCCGCTAGATCGACGAGTCTCCGTACATGGAGTTTGGGCCAAGGCAGCCTCTGTGGCTTCACTGCACTCCATGTCCCTGATGGACATCTGCCGGGCACGACCTGGTCTTCCACGAATACCTTTGCTGCTCACTACTGCCTGGAGAGGGAGTCCCGCCGGGACAGCGCCTTCGGCCAGGCTGTACTCCATAACCTGTTTGGGGTATAAGCAACTCCTGCCCTCTGACCCTTCTTCACGGCTACTGAGGGCTTCGCCCCGAGGACCTGGGCTCCTTCAGGCATCGGCTTCTGCTCATGGCCTCGCGGAGGCTTTATTTGGTTACAGGTTCAGTAGCCTGTAGCTGGGGAGTCCCATAAGTGAGGACTGACTTCCTGCTTGTTCTTGGAGAAAGCGTAGTTGCTCACCTGTAACAGGTGTTCTCCAGGGACAGCAGGAATCAGTTCTCACTACCCTCCCACCTCCCTGATGAGTTGTTGTATTTTTGTCCTTCCCTTGCCATCTGCTTGGTATGGCTCGAGTTAAGGGACCTGACTGAGCAAGATGGCACCTTTGGGTGGGAAGAGGACCACGCATGCATGGCAGCAATTCCAAAGG
Organism: Ichthyophis bannanicus; assembly: GCA_033557465.1. Lineage (NCBI taxonomy): Eukaryota > Metazoa > Chordata > Amphibia > Gymnophiona > Ichthyophiidae > Ichthyophis > Ichthyophis bannanicus. The sequence continues at coordinate 1,356,600,959 of CM066031.1, forward strand.
CTTTCTTTGAAAACTGGGGAATTGCTCCGTGCGGGCTCCGTCAGTGCCGACGTCACCCATAAGTGAGGACTGATTCCTGCTGTCCCTGGAGAACATCTGTTACAGGTGAGTAACTACGCTGTTTCTGGTAAGGGAGAGGTTCAAGATGCTCTCCCTTGGAGCACTGCTGTCATTCCTCCAACAGGGAGATTGGCTATGCTCCTTAGACCTAAAGGATGCCTACACACACATCCTGATCCATCCCAGCCCCACAAAATACCTTCAGTTCGTGGTGGGAGGAGAGCACTACCAATACAGGGTGCTGCCCTTCGGGCTGGCTTCATCACCAAGGGTCTTCACCAAGTGCCTCGCATCGGTCGCAGCCCACCTCCAGCTCCAAGGGGCCTTCATCTTCCCTTATCTGGACGATTGGCTCATAAGGGGAGGCTCAGCTGCAGAGGCACAATGTGCCACCGGGCACACCATAAACGCCCTGCAGCACCTGGGTTTCATTATAAACTACCACAAGTCCCACTTAGCTCTGGCTCAATGCCTAGAATTTATAGGGGCACAGCTAGATACCCTCCAGGCAAAAGCCTTTCTCCCTCAGGAGGGGTTGAATGTCTCAGGGGGCTGGCCTCAGAGGTACACAGACGGCAGGCATTACCCACCCAGCATCTATTCCGCTTGTTGGGGCACATGGCCTCCATGGTTCACATGACCCCATACGCCAGACTGCACATGAGAGCAGCCCAGTGGTGCTTCTGTTCTCAATGGACACAAGCCACAGGCAGGTTCAGGGACAGAGTAAGGGTGACCTGCCAGCTGGCGGACTCCCTCAGATGGTGGCAGATCCCTCGTCACCTTTGGGCCAGGATACCCTTCCAAGCACCCGCCCCCCAGCAGGTCCTCACCATAGCCGCCTCCTTACTGGACTGGGGAGCGCATTGCAAGGACCTACAAATGCAAGGCAGCTGGTCCCAGATGGAATCCTGGATACAAATCAATTTGCTGGAGCTCCAGGTGATATTCCTAGCTCTCCAGACTGTCCGCCACCGGCTGCAGTACCAGTCGGTGCTGATCCAGACCGACAACCAGGTCGCAATGTTCTGTGTGAAAAAACAAGGGGGCATGGGGTCATATCCTCTCTGCCAGGAGGCAGTAGCCCTCTGCTCTTATGTAGCATGCAGAGGGATGCTTCTGAGGGTGGTATACCTCCTGGGCCAAAACAATACCTTTGCTAGACAAACTGAGCAGGAGTACTCCAGCTGCATGAGTGGTACTTGGATCCTGAAATAGCTTCCCGACTATTTCACCTCTGGGGCCGTCCCCCTGGTGGACCTGTTTGCCAGCCCAGACAACACACAGTTGCCACGTTTCTGCTCCCACCTGCCACACCCATCCCGGGTGGCAGTGGATGCGTCCCTTATCCCATAGACGGAAGGCCTCCTGTATGCCTTCCCACTAACCCCTCTGGGAAGGGCATCACTAATACTGATAGCACTCTTGTAGCCCAGGCAACCTTGGTTCCCACTGCTCCTCTTCCTATCGGCGGTGTCGCTGATTCCCCTGGGCTGAGCCCCAGGACTACTCACAGGAGCAGGGCTCTCTCCTACACACCAACCTGGGGTCCCTGTTACTCATTGCTTGGCTACTGAAAGAGTAGTGTTAGCACCCTTCAACCTCCCAAAGGACATGGAAGAGTTGTTTTGGCCTCTCGTAAGGCTTCCACAAGAAGGGCATACGCCTTCAAATGGCACCATTTCTCAGTGTGGTGTGCCGAAAGATGGGTGAACCCGTTCTCCTGTTCAGTACAAGTGGTACTCCAGTACCTGCTCCATCTGTTGCAGGTGGGACTGAAGTCCAACTCGGTCGGAGTACACATGAGCATGTCACAGCGCACCACCATTCCATTGAGGGCAAGCCCCTCTCGGCCCAGCCCCTTGTGTCTCAGTTCTTGTGGGGCCTCATGCTATCCAAACCCTTCCTGACCACCCCCCAGCAGCGGAGTGGGATCTCAATGTAGTGCTCTCGCAGCTCACCAAGCCGCCGTTTGAGTCTCTGGCTACCTGACACTTGAGGCACCTCTCCTTGAAGATCATTTTCCTTGTAAATCCCTCATCAGCTTGCAGAGTCAGCGAGCTACAGGTTCTGATGGCAGAGCCCCCCTTCATGAGGTTCTACAAGAACAGGGTGGTGCTCTGCACACACCCTAAGTTTCTGCTGAAGGTGGTGCCCCCTTTCCACCTCAATCAGGAGGTGGTCCTTCCCACCTTTATTTATTTATTTGATTGATTTCTTTTTGGTATACCATTTTTCTACCAGTCAAAACGGTGAACAATCAACAGTGGAGAGACACGGGTGAGGGGGTAGAGGGATACAACAAGTTCAGTCAAAGTGGTGGATATTAAACAGGGGTGCAAGAGTAGTCAGTAGGGTAAACATAGTAGCAAGGATAGCGTTGGGTAGAAGAGTTCCAGCGGGTCTAGTTCAGTAGTCCGTCCGGTAGTCTCTTGAGTGGGGCTAATATGCATCATAGTGTGCTTAGAACAGGTGAGTTTTCAGGTGTTTGCAGAAGGCTTTTGTTGTCTGAATACTCCTTAGTGTGGGTAGTAATGTTTTCCAGAGGGTGGGGGTGTAGAGTGGGAAGGACTTCAGTCAGGCATATTATGTGCTCTTGCGGATCTGCGTTGGCAAGCTGAGCAGGTTTAGTGTGCTCTGTCTGCGGGGTCTGGTGGAGTTTGGGGTGTTAATTGACAGCTGGAGTTGCTATGCTGCGAGGCCATTCCGAGCTTTGTGGATGATGGTGAGGACTTTAAATTTAATCCTAGAGTTGATGAGCCTTCTTTCCAGGACCTTATACTGGCAGGGCAGAGAAGGTTCTCCATATTCTGGATTGTAAAAGGGCCCTGTCCTATCTGCAATGGACTCAAGGCCACTGCAAAATGCCTGAGCTTTTTGTGTCCTATGACCCCAGTCGTCTGGGGCTTCCAGTGACTAAGCAAACTCCGTCCACTTGGGTGGCAGACTGCATTGTCCTTTCCTATGAGCAGTCAGTGATCTCTCTGGACTAGAAGGTCACGGCACACCGCCTCAGGACCATGGCTATTCGGTGGCAAATCTGCGTTCCGTACCTGTGACAGAAATCTGCTGGGCTGCCACCTGGTCTTTGGTCCGTACTTTCACAGCTCACTACTGCCTGGAGAGGAAGTCCTGATTGGACTGCACCTTTGGCCAGGCCGTACTCTGTAATCTCTTAGGGGTGTAGGCAACTCCTGCCCTCCAACCCTTCTGTGGAGTGCTGGTTCTCTGTCGGACACTTGGGTCTTGTGAGAGACTCTCAGTAGGGACTCAACTGCTGCTGCTCACGGCTTACCCTTTGCAGGTTGCCATGGCATTTTTTACAGGTTCTTGGTAGCCTTTAGCTGGGGAGTCCCATCTTTGAGGACTGACTTCCTGCTTGTTCCCAGACAAAGACTAGTTACTCACCTGTAACAGTCGTTCTCCGGGGACAGCAGGTATCAGTCCTCACAACCCTCCCTCCTCACTTTGGAGTTGCTTCTTTTTACTGTACTTTATTTTTCCTTCTGCCGCCTTAGCTATGTTATTAGACTGAGGCAAGATGGCATCCTTGGGCAGGAAAGTGACCACACATCTGTGGTGCATCTCCCAAAGGCTTTTTTTGAAAGCTGGGGAGGTGCTTCCATGGGTGCTCCGTCAGCACCGAAGTTGCCCATATGTAAGGACTGATTCCTGCTGTCCCCAGGAAACACCTGTTATAGGTGAGTAATTACACTTTGAAGGCGATGTGTAGAATTCAAACTTTAGCATCTCAATAGGTTCTACCCTACACGAGCCATGTTTCAGCAGTAGGCCTTCGTCAGGTGTTTGTGTTTCTCATTAATGGTTCTCAGTCATAACATACGTAAAACATTAAAACAATGAGTTAATAAAATAAGACCAATAAATAAACTCTAAAACAATTACAACTATCAAAAACAATATAAAATGAGACTAAAAACATACATATATCTCAATCAAATTAAATTATAAAGGATCTTAAAGGAACCTAAAAATCTAAATTTGAGCATTGAAAAAACTGAAAAACATAAAGAGGAAGGGAACCTCCAGAAAACCATATAAATGCCCAAAACATTAAAGTTGTATAACATTAAAAATATAACATATGTATAACCTTAAGAACATGAATATATAATAGAGGGATTAAGAATACAACATAATTGATTATAGAGTAGGTAGAAAACAAGGAGTTACATAAATTAAAACATATAAAGATTATAGCTGGGTTTTATAAACCAGTAAACATAAATATTGACAGCAGATATTAAAATACTGCTGTCAATATTTAATAAAATACTGTATAAAACTATATATGAAACTAAAATTACAGCTAAATGTAAACATAGTGCATTATGGACTGTAACACATTTTGAGCTAAAGTAAGCTAAGATACAGTGCAAAGAGGTATTATAATGTCATATTTTGAGAGGATGTAATATGTGTAGTACTACAGGTTACATGTAGGTTATGAAGCATGATGCTATATAAAGGGGAGAGAAGGAGTGACCCACTAGGAGGATTGAACTTACAGATATCTGATCAATAGATATATATGAACGTAATACCCCCTCTAACTATTTAATGCAACCAAATCAGATTCACAAATGTAAATAGTTGTTTATATCAGTTAAAATGTTCTATTAACAAAATGTTGAATGTTAACTGTTACCATGTTACTTGTACAACATATGTTCAATGTAAAATGTTCTGTTCTCTGCAAACCGCTTTGATCTGGTGAAAAGTGGTATATAAATTTAGCTAGCAGTTTAGCTAGCTAAATAAATAAATACAGGAAAAAAGTGTCTATAAAAAAATCCATCCTTAAAAAAGAAGAAATGAAAAAGAGGAGGGGAGGAAGGGAGAGATGGGGGAGGGGAAGGGAGGGAGGGAGAAGGGAAAAGGGGATGGGTGGAAAAGTCAGGACGATTCTATTGTAAGACTATATCATAAAACTGCATTATCTATTGTCATATAGAAAACTATGGGAAAGGAAGCACAAGTAGCATGAAATAACAGATTTCTAGTGGAATGAAAATTCATAAGGGTCCTCATATTTATTTATTTATTTGGTTTTATATACTGCACTTTTTAAGATCAGTGCGGTTTACATAAGAACAACTTAATACATTGAACAAGACATGTTGAGTTACACCCGTACTGGTATTTCCTGCCCCAGCCTAAGCCGGGTGCTGGGTTTTGACGGGTTTGTCAGGAACATAGCCAGCCAGCCATCCATTGCCTGTCAGGGTACCCCTGCAGGTCTGGGGCCAGCTCATACACTTTGCCCACCAGTGGCCACTTGTCACCTCAGACACCTGGGTGCTGCAGATTGTTCAAAGTGGATATCGGCTGCACTTCACCCAACTGCTGCCTCCATACTACCCGGGGGAGTACCCTGTGGATCACGCGCACCAGACCCTGTTGCCAGCCGAGGTCAGGGCCCTGCTCTCAGACCTTGCCATCCAGTCGATTCCCCTGGCACAGATCGAGCAGGGTTTCTACTCCAGGTACTTCCTGGTTTCCAAAAAGATTGGTGGGTTCCACCCGAGCCTGGTTCTTTCAAAACTTAATTGGTTCCTGGTGTGCAAGAAGTTCAAAATGGTGGTGTTAGGACACTGCTCCCATACCTCATACAGGACGATTGGCTATACTCCTTGGATCTGAATGACACATTCCAATCCACCCACATCACAGGTAATACCTTTGTTTTGTGCTAGCAGGCCAGCACTACCAGTACCACGTGCTGCCCTTTGGGCTGGATGCAACCCCTCAGGTCTTCATGAAGTGCCTGGCAGTCATGACCGTGGCCCCCCAGGTCTTCATGAAGTGCCTGGCAGTCGTGGTCACCTTTCTCTGAATCCGGGGGGGGGGGGGGGGGTTGTATTCCTGTAGCAGGATGATTGGCTGATCAAGGCAACCTTGCCTGCCAGTGTCCAGCAGTCTGCTATGCTCACAATTCAGGTACTTGAAGGTCTTGGCTTCATGGTCAATTACCTGATGTCCCACCTCCATTCATCGCAGTAGCTGGAGTTCATCAGGTCTCTTTTCGATACCTCTCAGGCATGGGCCTTCCTGCTGACAGACCGCCTGCAGTGCCTCATTGAGGTGGTGGGTGCGCTACAGCGCCAGCATCACACCATGGCCCAAGGGCTGCTGAAAGCCCTCAGACACATGGCCGCTACCGTGCATCTCACTCCTCAGGCCCACTTTTCCATGCGGCAAGCTCAGTGAACCCTGTTCATGCAATGGAAGCAAGCATCAGACTGGTTGCAGGACAGAATAGTGGTCACTGTACCACTGGTGTGCAGTCCCTGGTGTGGTCATTTGAGCTGAACAACCTGCTGCGGGGCCTTCCATTCCAGCTGGATGTTCCCCGCAAGCTGCTCACAACGGATATGTCCAAGTTCGGTTTGGGTGCACACCTAGATGGTCTCAGCACTCAGTGAAGTGAATTTTTGTGATTACATTTGTTGTTATTATCACTTCGGAAATTGACCTTTGGATTAGTGTAGAGATACAATCATGGGTGGTCAAGCAATTTGGAAAGAGACTTCGAGTTTTGCGAGTGACCATATATCAGAATTATTTATTTTATTTATTTATTTAACCAGTTTTGTATACCACCTTATCCTTCAATCAAAGTGGTTGACAAGACAACAAAGACTTACATATTGAGGGTATGGGAAAACAAAAATGATACATTACAATATAAATACAAAACAAAACAGTATGTTATAATACTATATCATAGTGAAATTAAATATACATAATGGTGAATTTAAGTTATTTCACCAAATAATTCTATAAATAAGTCTTGAAAGATTTGCGAAAGTCCTTAAGGTCTTCCTGAGTTCTTAAGTTTTCAGGAATAGAATTCCATAACTCTAGTGCCATAAAGGAAAACGCTCTTTTAGAAGTCATTTGTTTTGATTTGTTGATATATTGATCATTCTTTGATGTTATCATTATGCAAGGAAAAATGCCTTTTTCTTTAGAGGGCACACATATGGAGTATTTAGATACGGCAAATTGGGAAGCTTTACTCAAATTGCAGGAACAGATAGTTTGAATGGAATTGCATCGTTTATCAATGATAGAGTATGTGAATAAACAACATACACCTCAAGGACTTCTGGTCTATAAAGAACCTCGGATGTTTACTACGAATTCTGAATTTGTATTGAAATGGAATCGTATTTTAAACAAATTCTCACTAGACTTCATGGTCCTAATTATTGAAACTACAAAGGAGTCTTTAAAAAGCTATCAAAAAGAGGCTGATTCTATGATATCAAAGTTGGAAGACAGTGAAACTGGGGAATGTTTCACCATCAAACAGGGTGAATTAGTGAAACAAGTTGACGTTCTTCATAATGAAATTAAACCGATTAAGGCAAAAAAGCTCAAGCGAGACTATGATGATTACACCACCAGATACGTTTATCCATGGATGAATATAAATCGCAGAAGTAAGAAGACTCGGAAACAAGTTTCTTTTGAATTGATGTCAGATGAAACTAATAGTACTGACTCCAGTAGATCATCCAAAGAGGGTTTTTCAGAGATTCACGAAGGCAGAAAAAAGAAAAAGAAGGAAGGTGTCAAAACCAGATCCCAGGACCGATCAGTGTCATATTGACAGGGATCACCCTGGTGAGAATTGGTGATAAATCTATCCGATGTGAGATTGTCTTTGGCACAGCATCAGTTACTGAATAAAGGTTTATCTTTTGTTCCTACATATACTCATGATCCTTTTCAATTTTGCATTGACATGGAGAGTCTTCTACGGAAGCTCCATTTAAAAACGTATTTTGCTTCTCAAACGCAGTCAATAAATAAGAATGCTGGTTCTCTTGAAGAACTGAAAGTTCCTTTACCTTTCAAATCAACTTGGTCTCCTCCGGAACAGATGCATCCAGCTCTGGGTATTTTTCGTGACCTAGTGATACGAGATGTAACAAGTTTGGAAAAACGGCATCGACATTCAATTAATGTGCTTTCAAAGGATGAAAGAATGGCATTAAAAGAATTACAATCTCGATCAGACATTGTCATTCGACATGCTGATAAGGGCGGAGCAATAGTGGTTTTAAGCCAGGTTTATTATATGGAGGAAGCATTAAGACAATTATCAGATCAAGCTACTTACCAAATTTTATTGACTGATCCGACACCTGCCCTTCAAAAGCAAATTCACGAACTTACAACACAGGCTTTAGAACGTGGTATCATTTCTCGGAAGGAATTACGATTTTTGAATGTGATTTCGCCACGGATAGCACAGTTTTATCTTTCCCTAAAATCCACAGAGATGTAGCTCAACCTCCGGGAAGACCCATTGTTTCTACTTCAGGAACATTACTAGAGCCAGCATCGATTTTTATTGATTCTTATCTGCGTCCTCTATTACCAGCTATACCTTCATATATACGAGACACAACTCATTTTCTGGATTTGTTGGAGGAACATTCATGCTGGTCGTCGGATTCAGATGTTATTCTAGCAACGATGGATGTGGTTTCATTGTACACTAATATCCCTCAGGAACAGGCCTTTGTAACAGTAGAACGGGCGTTAAAAGATCAGGGGGACCTGTCAGAAGAGCAATTGTCTTTTCTGTTACAATTGGCCAAATTCACTATTTTTTGAAATTATTTTGTTTTTGCTGATGTGTTATATCACCAAATATCAGGTGTGGCAATGGGGGCAACATGCGCTCCATCTATTGCAACACTTTATCTCCAGGAACAAGCAGGAATGAGTCTTCACATATGGGTACGTCGGTACCGACGGAGTCTGCGCGGGAACACTTCCCAGCGTCCAATCAAAAAGCTTTTGGAAGCATCCCACCATGCCTGCGTGCTGCCTTCCCGCCTTTCCCAACTGCCTCTCCTCAGTTTTCGTTTTCCGCGGAGCCGGTAGGACGTCCTCCTGTCACCGCAGAAAATTCTTGTTTTATTTCTTTCGTTTTCTTGTGGTCGCGGCTGTCTTCCCCGACGCCACCGGTACCGCCGGTGTTTTCTTTTCTTTTCTTGTGAAATCTTCCTTTTTCAAGGGATATTTTTTCTTCATAGTGTCTCACGGTTTCTCAGGCCTGTTAGGCCTCTTATTTATTTATTTATTTATTTATTTAACAGTTCTTCTATACCGCGCTTTTCAGATCAGTGCGGTTTACATTCAACGTCAACTATACAACACAGGCATTCTGAGTTGTAAACTTTACAATAAACAGGGAAATCAACATGGAAACAACTGGGGAAACTATCTACATTGTATTTACACTATTACCTTTTTCAAGCAGGGTCTTCTCTTTCCTTCATGGAACCGCCAGCCACTTTCTCCAAGAAATGTTCAACCTGTGGCGGTACAACTTTATTTTTAGACCCTCAAACTCGGTGTCTAACCTGCTTGGGTCTTGACCTTTTTCCTCCGGAGCCTTTAGGCAACAGTTTGGTGAGAAGAGGTTTTCAACATCCAGGTTCCCTCGAGACACGGTCTCCCTCCAACTTCAGGGCACCGTCTCTTTCTTCTTCTACACAGGATCAGGTAACCCACAAACAGTCTGTTAAGACTAGCCAGCCCTCGGGTGGTAGGTCTCATGCACAGCATGTAGACGGCTCCGGCCTTGCCCTCGAGGGCCCACTGGCTTCAAAACCCCGGCGGGAGTCTTCGGTCTCCAAAGCGTTGGAGGGGTTTCAGGTTGTTCCTGGGGTTCACCCCTCACAGAACATACCTGAACCGTGTCCGGTGGTGGCATCCGCTTCGAGCGGTACCGTTACCCCGGCATCGGCACTGGTGTTGGATGAAACACTCCTCACCAGGGATGGTCATCTGGCGTCCTCGGTGCCTTCGGGACCTGTGGATGCTCCCCAGACTGACTTTCCATTATTGGTACCAGCACCGATACTACCACAGATGTCGGTATCCTCCAGACGTGCATCGATAGCCTCGCTTCCTTCGATGCCGAGTCTGGAATCGATCTCCAGTCTGGAGGACTGGGTACCGACTCGCCTTGGTACCGGCTCCCGGCGGTACCGAAGGCTCGGTTCTGATGATTCGGATCCGTAACTCTGGGTTCCTCCGAGGCCGTTTGAGTTGCCACTGGTTGGTCTTCATCCACCGGTATCAGACACGGTACCGAAGTCGGTACCGATGTCCACATTACCCTTGCGGTCGGTGCCTTCCATGCTTCACTCATCAGGCTCTTTGCCGAGTTTGGAATCGATCTCTAGTCTGGTAGACTGGGTACCAACACGCTTTGGTACCGACACCGATCGATACCGGAGGCTCGGTACCGAGGATAGCGGCCGGAGGTTTTCGATTACCTCGGTACCGATTGAACTGTCACCGATGGCTGCTCCGATGTCTGTGTCGGGCTCGGCTCCGACATCGGTACCGGTATTGGCATCGGTACCGGTATCCACAGTAGCATCGTGGCAAACTCCTGCCATGCTTCTTTCAACAGGATCGCTCCCTTCTATACCAAGCTTGGAGTCGATACCTGGCATGGATGATGTGGTACTGACGGTCGCTGCTCCTGACAGCCAGTACCGGCGACCATCCCTTAAGGATTCCACACTGCACCGTGCAGCATCTTCTATTCCTATATATTTGGCTAGCTCTTTCAGTGCTCAGGCTAGTTCTTCAGATCTAACCTGTCCAAAGGAGATTCCCATTGGAGATCCCTCTTTTCAGAGTTTCCTCCTGGATATAGCAAGATCTCTTGCCATTCCTATCCCTGGACATGATCCTGCACAAGGCTCTGTTTCTACCAAAGCAAAGGAGAACATAATGCTTCCTTTGCATCATTCCTTGCAGGATCTCCTTCTAGGAATGTGGGAAGCACCTTTAAAGGTACCCCCACCTTCCAGAGCAACTGATCTCTTATATCAGGTGCCCCCCTCTCCAGGTTTTCAAAAGACTCAACTTCCTCCTCATTCCATAGTAGTGGAATCAGCAATGAGGCGGGTAAAGAGTAAGAAAAAGCACTCTTCTTATCCGCCAGGTCGTGAGTCTAAGACACTAGATGCCTTTGGACGTCAGACCTTCCAAACATCTATGCTTTCTGCAAGAATTCTCTCATATATTTTTTATATGAGTCTATCTCTTGAGGAGGTCACAAAGCAATTACATCTTTTGACTCCTTCCCTTCCAGAGTTCCAGAGTCCAAGAGTGCAGGCTATTCTTCACTGCTTAAGCATCTTCAGAATATCTCTTGGTTTGTTACTCGTGCTTCCCTAGACTCTTTTGAGTCTGTTAGCAGGACCTCTGCTATAACTATAGGGGCACCACGTAGAGCCTGGCTCCAAGCTTCAGACTTGGACAAATGGGCACAGCACACACTGGGACATACTCCTTGCACTGGAGACAATCTTTTCAACAAGGAGTCTTTACGTCAGGTTACTCAGTTGTCCACTGACTTACCTGTTTCTAGGGGCTGTTCTGCACCTTCTTCTGTCCCAGTAGGTAGGAAATGCCCTGCCAAACTTTCTTCCCATAGGAGAAGAAGGTTTTATGCATCATCTGCCCATCATGCAGATGTTCCCAAACAAGGGAAACATTGTCATGGTCTGCAGAATTCAACCTCTCACCAGGCTCAGCAAACCTAGCAACCTCAGCAATCAGCACCACTAGGAAGGCCACCTTCCAGGAAAGGTGCTGGAGCGAGCACGTCGCCATTGGCTCGAAGGGTGAATGGGTGAGCTGCATAAGCACCACATTCAGGTCCCATTCCGCCGGAGGATGACAGATGGGCGGCTTGGTTCTCAGTCATAACATACGTAAAACATTAAAACAATGAGTTAATAAAATAAGACCAATAAATAAACTCTAAAACAATTACAACTATCAAAAACAATATAAAATGAGACTAAAAACATACATATATCTCAATCAAATTAAATTATAAAGGATCTTAAAGGAACCTAAAAATCTAAATTTGAGCATTGAAAAAACTGAAAAACATAAAGAGGAAGGGAACCTCCAGAAAACCATATAAATGCCCAAAACATTAAAGTTGTATAACATTAAAAATATAACATATGTATAACCTTAAGAACATGAATATATAATAGAGGGATTAAGAATACAACATAATTGGTTATAGAGTAGGTAGAAAACAAGGAGTTACATAAATTAAAACATATAAAGATTCTCCAGGACCAAGCAGGAAGTCAGTCCTCACATATGGGTGACGTCGGCGCCGACGGAGCCCTCGCGGAGCAATTTTCCCCAGCTTTCAAAGAAAGCCTTTGGGAATTGCAGCGCGCATGCGCGGTCTCCTTCCCGCCCAAGGGTGCCATCTTAGCCAGTCTTCTTTTTTCCACGGAGCCCTACAGACGTACCCGTCGTGTCCCCGCTGAAAAAGTTTATTTTAGTGATTTATTTCTCTTTTTTTCTTCGGTTCGACGCCGGTCTTTTTCCTGCCCGGACTCACGACGCCGTTGCGAGTCCTTCTATTATTTTTCGGTTTTTCTGATTTTTGGTCAGTTTCGTTTTTCGGTTTTTCGCTGGCAGCCCGGTCCTTTGACCTTGCAGGGGCCCTTTTTCCCCCGATGGCTGCCAGTGGTTTCAAACGGTGTGTTCAGTGTGACAGAAATATGTCACTCACTGACACACATGATAATTGCCTCCGCTGCCTCGGCCCGGATCGCGAAGAACTGATCTGTGGGGCCTGCGGCAAAATGTCCTCCAAAGCGTTAAGGAGTCGGCGGCACCAGCGGGAACGAATTTTCGCTGACCCCGGCCGTACCCGGACCTCGTCGGAGGCCTCGGCGTCCAGAGGTTCCAGCTCTGACCATCGCCGAAGTTCCTCCGACAGGGGTTCTCCCTCCGGGGACCATCGACGGAAGGTAAAACCCGCGAGGGCGGCGTCGGTGGACGCTCCTGGCTCCGCGAGGGCCAGGTCGCATAGCCCCGATAGCCGTCCCGGGTCTTTGGAGAAGGAGCACCTCCCGAAGCGACCTCGTCTGGAGTCGGAGTTGCCTGCTCGGGTAAGTCCTGTAGTCCTCCTGGACTCGCCTCCGAGGGGGTCGACGTCGGGCCCGACGCCGTCGGGGCCCGAGTCGGGGGCTGCTGGGTCACCTGAGGTCGGACTCAGGTTGACGGCCTTGGAGAGCAGACTATCTGCCTTCATGGACCAGCAGCGGGCACTGATCGCTAGCCTCGCTGGCGCCGCTGCCCCGACCGCCGGGACGTCGACGTCTAAGTCGACCCCGGAGACCGAGCCGATACTCGAGTCCATGCGAACTCGAGTCGATCCTCGGTCGAGGTCACCCTCGGCCTCCCGTTCGGGACCGAGGTCGTCGACGCCGACTCCCTCGGTGTCGGGGCAGCCGACGCCTCCGCCTGCCCGAGCCGACCCCACCGATTCCTCCTCGGAGTCGGCCTGGGAGTCTGAAGAGGAAGAGTCACCTGATTCGTTTCGGACTTGGTGTGTCCCCTCGGACTCACCTGAGTCCGAACCTCGGAAGCAGTCCCCCTCGGAGGATGCCCGGTTCTCGGACTTCGTCAGGGATATGGCCAAGGCTTTGGCCTTCCCTGCGGATCCCGAGGAGGAGCCTCGAGCCGAAGAGCTCGACACCCTTCAGTATGACTCTCCCGCCAGGGAACACTTTACTGTACCGGTTCCTCCCATGCTGGAACGACTACTCTTCCGCATGTGGGAGAGTCCGGCATCGTCGCCGGTATTAAGCAAGCGGGTCGATTCCATCTATCGAGTCCGCAAGAGTCCTGGCTTCCAAAAAGCACAGCTGCCGCACCATTCCATGGTAGTGGAATCGGCCATGCATAGGCTTAAGAGCCAGAAGATGCACTCCTCGGTGCCTCCTGGCAGGGAGGCCCGTAACCTGGATGGCCTTGGTAAGAAGTGTTTCCAGGGCTCTATGCTTGCTTGTCGGGTCCAGACCTACCAGCTCTACATGGGCATGTATCTCCGAGACCTGGCTAAAGAGATAGCCGGATTCTCCGCTGGGCTGTCCGAGGAACCTTTGCGGAGGTTCCTGGCCTTGACAACTGGTATTCGGGAATGCTCCAAATTCATGTCCCGAGCAGCCTATGATGGCTTTGAAGCATCGGCTCGAGTGGCCGCAGCCGGCATCGGTGCCCGCCGACAGGCTTGGCTTCAGTCGTCTGACCTTGAACCCTGGGTGCAGGACAAGTTGGTCGATGTCCCCTGCCGAGGTGAGAACCTCTTTGGCAAGCCCATGGCTGAAAAGGCTGCACAAATCGAGACGGAGACTCTCACCAGAACTAGGCTTTCTAGGAAGGCCTCCGCCCCTTCCCAGAAAAAGAAGGGCTCGGGAAAGAAGTCCTTTTACCCGAGAAAGGCGGCTGCCTATAAACACTACCCTCAATATCAGGCCTCCGCAGCTCCCCAACAGGGCCAGCAGGCCAAGGGACGGGGTAACGGGTCCCGTAGGCAGCAAGCCCCCAAGCCTGCACCACCAGCCCCTGCTCAGCAGGGTGGGGGTTTTTGACTTCATCAGCATAGCCTCTCCCCCTCAGCTGGCTCCTCCCAGCACCGGAGGCCGGCTGGTTCACTTCGCCCACAGGTGGTCCAACATCACTTCAGATGCCTGGGTGCTTCAAGTCGTAAGAGAAGGCTATCTTCTCCACTTCCACCAGGTCCCTCCCTCCTATTTCCCGGGAGAACCTCCACGACTCCCTCTGCACAGGGACTTACTCCTTCAGGAGTTAGCAAGTCTTCTTCAGGAACAGGCTGTGGAACCGGTGCCCCACCACCTGAGAGGTCAAGGCTTTTATTCCAGGTATTTCCTAATACCAAAAAGGACAGGAGGCCTCAGACCCATCCTGGACTTGCGCAACCTCAACAAGTTCCTCGTGCGGGAAAAGTTCAAGATGCTTACCCTTGGAATCCTTCTGCCCTACCTCCAGCAGGGAGATTGGCTATGCTCCTTGGATCTAAAGGATGCCTACACGCACATCCTCATCCACCCAAGCCACCGCCAATACCTAAGGTTTGTGGTGGCAGGAAATCATTACCAGTACAGAGTACTGCCCTTTGGCCTATCCTCCGCACCGCGAGTCTTCACAAAATGTCTCGCGGTGGTGGCGGCTTATCTCCGGCTTCACGGCCTCTATGTCTTTCCGTACCTCGACGACTGGCTCATCAGAGCATCGTCCTCTCCGGAAGTCACCAATGCCACACACCGCACTGTGACTCTTCTGCAGTACTTGGGCTTTGTCATAAACTTCGCAAAGTCCACTTTGCTCCCCTCACAGGATCTCGAGTTCATCGGCGCAAGATTGCACACTCCTCAGGCACGAGCTTTCCTGCCTCTCGACAGGGCTCAACGGCTCATGGACCTAGCCGGCCGTTTTCGCAGCCAGTCCCTGGTCTCAGCCAGGCGCTTCCTGAGACTACTCGGCCATATGGCTTCCACCGTCCACGTGACCCCCAATGCACGCCTACACATGCGGCCTGCTCAATGGTGCCTTCGCAAGCAGTGGCAACAAGCCACGGGCGGCCTAGCCACCCTGTATATAGCTCAAACAAATCAAGCACCCAACACATCCCTCACACAACTAAGTTTTATCCTCACTGCATGTACAACACACACACTTTACCTGATTGCTTGCTGTGATACCACCTTGATTATTAAGAAAAGGCAGTTTAGAAATACTGTTAAATAAATAAATAAATAAACTTAGTGCGTGTCTCCGGGCCGCTGGCCTCTTCTCTACAGTGGTGGCTTCATCGGCCGAACCTGGTGCTCGGAATGCCTTTTCAGTCACCTCAGCCGGCTCAAGTGCTGACGACCGATGCTTCTCTCCTGGGTTGGGGAGCGCATTGCCAAGGGGCATGTACTCAAGGTCTCTGGACCACGTGGGAGTCTGCTCAGCAGATCAACTTCCTGGAGCTCAGAGCAATCCGTCTGGCTCTCAAGGCTTTCTCCCACCTGACTTCTCACCAGTCCGTCCTTGTCCAGACGGACAATCAAGTTGCCATGTTCTACGTGAACAAACAGGGGGGCACGGGCTCCTTCCTTCTCTGTCGAGAAGCTCAGAAGCTCTGCTCTTGGGCCGTCAGTCACGGCATTCTTCTCAAGGCAGTTTATCTCCCAGGCCAAGAAAATTGCCTGGCGGACAAACTCATCAGGATCCTCCAGCCGCACGAGTGGCGCCTGGATCCCTTGGTAGTTCAGAAACTTTTTCTGAAGTGGGGACTCCCCACGATGGATCTCTTTGCCAGTCCTCTCAACCGGCAACTTCCTCGCTTCTGCTCTCGTCAGCCACATCCCCTTCGAGTAGCGGCAGATGCTTTTCTACTCTCATGGTCGGAGAGCCTTCTGTATGCCTTTCCTCCCATACCGCTAGTCTCTCGAACTCTTTTCAAGGTTCTCAGAGACAAAGCTTCCATGATCCTGGTGGCTCCTCGCTGGCCCAGACAGCCGTGGTTTCCACTCCTGCTGCAATTAGCGGTAGAGGATCCGTTCCCTCTGGGGTTTCAACTGGATCTCCTAACATAGGATCAGGGGTCCCTGCTACACCCCAACCTCAGATCTCTACATCTGATGGCCTGGCTGCTGAAAGGGTAGTCCTTGCTCCCCTTCTACTGCCGGCAGAGGTGGAAGAGGTCGTCCTAGCTTCTCGGCGACCTTCTACCCGCAAATGCTACGCCCTTAAATGGCGTCGCTTTTCCGCTTGGTGTGCCCAGCAGTCTCAGGATCCCTTCTCCTGCTCGGTGTCGGTGATCTTGCAGTACTTGCTCTACCTCTCTAATCTGGGACTTAAGTCCAACTCCGTCAAAGTTCACCTCAGTGCTCTTTCAGCACATCATGTGCCGGTGGACGGCAGACCTCTTTCCAGCGACCCTCTCGTAGCGAGGTTTCTCCGAGGTCTCCTTCTGCTTAAATCACCTCTGCGCCCGCCAGCACCGGACTGGGATCTGAATCTGGTTTTACAGCGGATCACCTGTCCGCCTTTTGAACCTATGGCTACCTGTTCTCTCCGTTTTCTTTCTTGGAAAACTTTATTCCTGATAGCCCTCACTTCCGCTAGACGCGTAAGTGAATTGCATGCCCTCGTGTCTGATCCCCCTTACACTCGGTTCTACAAAAATAGGGTAGTCCTACGGACTCACCCTAAATTTCTTCCAAAAGTGGTCTCCCCTTTTCACATCAATCAGGAGGTGGTACTTCCGACCTTCTTTCCCAGGCCACACTCCAGCCGAGCTGAAATGGTCCTGCATACCCTGGACTGTAGAAGGGCATTGAACTTCTACCTTGACCGTACGCGGGAGCACCGTAAAGCTGCTCAGCTTTTTGTGTCTTTTGACCCCAATAAATTGGGGTTCCCGGTCTCCAAGCGTACTCTGTCCATCTGGGTTGCTGACTGCATCGCTTGGGCTTATGGGGCAGCCGGACTCTCATTAGAAAGTCGAGTCACGGCTCATTGTGTTCGGGCGAAGGCTACGTCAGTGACTTACCTCCGCTCTGTTCCGCTGGCAGACATCTGCCGGGCCGCCACTTGGTCTTCGAGCCAGACTTTTGCGGTCCATTACTGCCTCGAGAGGGAGTCCCGCAGGGACAGTGCTTTCGGACAGGGAGTCCTCCGAAATCTCTTCGAGGTTTGAGCAACTCCTACCCTCCATCCCGGATGGGGGCTACCGGTGGGTAATAATTCAGTGAAGATTCCTTCCTTCTGTGCCGCTGAGCTAGAGGGAGCTCATTTTTGTGCTTAGGGTCTCCGGTAGCCTTAAGCTTGGGAGTCCCATATGTGAGGACTGACTTCCTGCTTGGTCCTGGAGAAAGCGTAGTTACTCACCTGTAACAGGTGTTCTCCAGGAGCAGCAGGAATCAGTCCTCACAACCCTCCCTCCTCCCCTTGGAGTTGCAATCATCTGCTTAAGTTTTTTTGCAAATTTTTATGCTGTCTTTTAGCTATGTCATCAGACTGGCTAAGATGGCAACCTTGGGTGGGAAGGAGACCGCGCATGCACGCTGCAATTCCCAAAGGCTTTCTTTGAAAGCTGGGGAAAATTGCTCCGCGAGGGCTCCGTCGGCGCTGACGTCACCCATATGTGAGGACTGATTCCTGCTGCTCCTGGAGAACACCTGTTACAGGTGAGTAACTACGCTTTATAGCTGGGTTTTATAAACCAGTAAACATAAATATTGACAGCAGATATTAAAATACTGCTGTCAATATTTAATAAAATAAAATAAAATACTGTATAAAACTATATATGAAACTAAAATTACAGCTAAATGTAAACATAGTGCATTATGGACTGTAACACACATTTTGAGCTAAAGTAAGCTAAGATACAGTGCAAAGAGGTATTATAATGTCATATTTTGAGAGGATGTAATATGTGTAGTACTACAGGTTACATGTAGGTTATGAAGCATGATGCTATATAAAGGGGAGAGAAGGAGTGACCCACTAGGAGGATTGAACTTACAGTTCTCTGCAAACCGCTTTGATCTGGTGAAAAGTGGTATATAAATTTAGCTAGCAGTTTAGCTAGCTAAATAAATAAATACAGGAAAAAAGTGTCTATAAAAAAATCCATCCTTAAAAAAGAAGAAATGAAAAAGAGGAGGGGAGGAAGGGAGAGATGGGGGAGGGGAAGGGAGGGAGGGAGAAGGGAAAAGGGGATGGGTGGAAAAGTCAGGACGATTCTATTGTAAGACTATATCATAAAACTGCATTATCTATTGTCATATAGAAAACTATGGGAAAGGAAGCACAAGTAGCATGAGATAACAGATTTCTAGTGGAATGAAAATTCATAAGGGTCCTCATATTTATTTATTTATTTGGTTTTATATACTGCACTTTTTAAGATCAGTGCGGTTTACATAAGAACAACTTAATACATTGAACAAGACATGTTGAGTTACACCCGTACTGGTATTTCCTGCCCCAGCCTAAGCCGGGTGCTGGGTTTTGACGGGTTTGTCAGGAACATAGCCAGCCAGCCATCCATTGCCTGTCAGGGTACCCCTGCAGGTCTGGGGCCAGCTCATACACTTTGCCCACCAGTGGCCACTTGTCACCTCAGACACCTGGGTGCTGCAGATTGTTCAAAGTGGATATCGGCTGCACTTCACCCAACTGCTGCCTCCATACTACCCGGGGGAGTACCCTGTGGATCACGCGCACCAGACCCTGTTGCCAGCCGAGGTCAGGGCCCTGCTCTCAGACCTTGCCATCCAGTCGATTCCCCTGGCACAGATCGAGCAGGGTTTCTACTCCAGGTACTTCCTGGTTCCCAAAAAGATTGGTGGGTTCCACCCGAGCCTGGTTCTTTCAAACCTTAATTGGTTCCTGGTGTGCAAGAAGTTCAAAATGGTGGTGTTAGGACACTGCTCCCATACCTCATACAGGACGATTGGCTATACTCCTTGGATCTGAATGACACATTCCAATCCACCCACATCACAGGTAATACCTTTGTTTTGTGCTAGCAGGCCAGCACTACCAGTACCACGTGCTGCCCTTTGGGCTGGATGCAACCCCTCAGGTCTTCATGAAGTGCCTGGCAGTCATGACCGTGGCCCCCCAGGTCTTCATGAAGTGCCTGGCAGTCGTGGTCACCTTTCTCTGAATCCGGGGGGGGGGGGGGGTTGTATTCCTGTAGCAGGATGATTGGCTGATCAAGGCAACCTTGCCTGCCAGTGTCCAGCAGTCTGCTATGCTCACAATTCAGGTACTTGAAGGTCTTGGCTTCATGGTCAATTACCTGATGTCCCACCTCCATTCATCGCAGTAGCTGGAGTTCATCAGGTCTCTTTTCGATACCTCTCAGGCATGGGCCTTCCTGCTGACAGACCGCCTGCAGTGCCTCATTGAGGTGGTGGGTGCGCTACAGCGCCAGCATCACACCATGGCCCAAGGGCTGCTGAAAGCCCTCAGACACATGGCCGCTACCGTGCATCTCACTCCTCAGGCCCACTTCTCCATGCGGCAGGCTCAGTGAACCCTGTTCATGCAATGGAAGCAAGCATCAGACTGGTTGCAGGACAGAATAGTGGTCACTGTACCACTGGTGTGCAGTCCCTGGTGTGGTCATTTGAGCTGAACAACCTGCTGCGGGGCCTTCCATTCCAGCTGGATGTTCCCCGCAAGCTGCTCACAACGGATATGTCCAAGTTCGGTTTGGGTGCACACCTAGATGGTCTCAGCACTCAGTGAAGTGAATTTTTGTGATTACATTTGTTGTTATTATCACTTCGGAAATTGACCTTTGGATTAGTGTAGAGATACAATCATGGATGGTCAAGCAATTTGGAAAGAGACTTCGAGTTTTGCGAGTGACCATATATCAGAATTATTTATTTTATTTATTTATTTAACCAGTTTTGTATACCACCTTATCCTTCAATCAAAGTGGTTGACAAGACAACAAAGACTTACATATTGAGGGTATGGGAAAACAAAAACGATACATTACAATATAAATACAAAACAAAACAGTATGTTATAATACTATATCATAGTGAAATTAAATATACATAATGGTGAATTTAAGTTATTTCACCAAATAATTCTATAAATAAGTCTTGAAAGATTTGCGAAAGTCCTTAAGGTCTTCCTGAGTTCTTAAGTTTTCAGGAATAGAATTCCATAACTCTAGTGCCATAAAGGAAAACGCTCTTTTAGAAGTCATTTGTTTTGATTTGTTGATATATTGATCATTCTTTGATGTTATCATTATGCAAGGAAAAAATGTCTTTTTCTTTAGAGGGCACACATATGGAGTATTTAGATACGGCAAATTGGGAAGCTTTACTCAAATTGCAGGAACAGATAGTTTGAATGGAATTGCATCGTTTATCAATGATAGAGTATGTGAATAAACAACATACACCTCAAGGACTTCTGGTCTATAAAGAACCTCGGATGTTTACTACGAATTCTGAATTTGTATTGAAATGGAATCGTATTTTAAACAAATTCTCACTAGACTTCATGGTCCTAATTATTGAAACTACAAAGGAGTCTTTAAAAAGCTATCAAAAAGAGGCTGATTCTATGATATCAAAGTTTGAAGACAGTGAAACTGGGGAACGTTTCACCATCAAACAGGGTGAATTAGTGAAACAAGTTGACGTTCTTCATAATGAAATTAAACTGATTAAGGCAAAAAAGCTCAAGCGAGACTATGATGATTACACCACCAGATACGTTTATCCATGGATGAATATAAATTGCAGAAGTAAGAAGACTCGGAAACAAGTTTCTTTTGAATTGATGTCAGATGAAACTAATAGTACTGACTCCAGTAGATCATCCAAAGAGGGTTTTTCAGAGATTCACGAAGGCAGAAAAAAGAAAAAGAAGGAAGGTGTCAAAACCAGATCCCAGGACCGATCAGTGTCATATTGACAGGGATCACCCTGGTGAGAATTGGTGATAAATCTATCCGATGTGAGATTGTCTTTGGCACAGCATCAGTTACTGAATAAAGGTTTATCTTTTGTTCCTACATATACTCATGATCCTTTTCAATTTTGCATTGACATGGAGAGTCTTCTACGGAAGCTCCATTTAAAAACGTATTTTGCTTCTCAAACGCAGTCAATAAATAAGAATGCTGGTTCTCTTGAAGAACTGAAAGTTCCTTTACCTTTCAAATCAACTTGGTCTCCTCCGGAACAGATGCATCCAGCTCTGGGTATTTTTCGTGACCTAGTGATACGAGATGTAACAAGTTTGGAAAAACGGCATCGACATTCAATTAATGTGCTTTCAAAGGATGAAAGAATGGCATTAAAAGAATTACAATCTCGATCAGACATTGTCATTCGACATGCTGATAAGGGCGGAGCAATAGTGGTTTTAAGCCAGGTTTATTATATGGAGGAAGCATTAAGACAATTATCAGATCAAGCTACTTACCAAATTTTATTGACTGATCCGACACCTGCCCTTCAAAAGCAAATTCACGAACTTACAACACAGGCTTTAGAACGTGGTATCATTTCTCGGAAGGAATTACGATTTTTGAATGTGATTTCGCCACGGATAGCACAGTTTTATCTTTCCCTAAAATCCACAGAGATGTAGCTCAACCTCCGGGAAGACCCATTGTTTCTACTTCAGGAACATTACTAGAGCCAGCATCGATTTTTATTGATTCTTATCTGCGTCCTCTATTACCAGCTATACCTTCATATATACGAGACACAACTCATTTTCTGGATTTGTTGGAGGAACATTCATGCTGGTCGTCGGATTCAGATGTTATTCTAGCAACGATGGATGTGGTTTCATTGTACACTAATATCCCTCAGGAACAGGCCTTTGTAACAGTAGAACGGGCGTTAAAAGATCAGGGGGACCTGTCAGAAGAGCAATTGTCTTTTCTGTTACAATTGGCCAAATTCACTATTTTTTGAAATTATTTTGTTTTTGCTGATGTGTTATATCACCAAATATCAGGTGTGGCAATGGGGGCAACATGCGCTCCATCTATTGCAACACTTTATCTCCAGGAACAAGCAGGAATGAGTCTTCACATATGGGTACGTCGGTACCGACGGAGTCTGCGCGGGAACACTTCCCAGCGTCCAATCAAAAAGCTTTTGGAAGCATCCCACCACGCCTGCGTGCTGCCTTCCCGCCTTTCCCAACTGCCTCTCCTCAGTTTTCGTTTTCCGCGGAGCCGGTAGGACGTCCTCCTGTCACCGCAGAAAATTCTTGTTTATTTCTTTCGTTTTCTTGTGGTCGCGGCTGTCTTCCCCGACGCCACCGGTACCGCCGGTGTTTTCTTTTCTTTTCTTGTGAAATCTTCCTTTTTCAAGGGATATTTTTTCTTCATAGTGTCTCACGGTTTCTCAGGCCTGTTAGGCCTCTTCTCTTTCCTTCATGGAACCGCCAGCCACTTTCTCCAAGAAATGTTCAACCTGTGGCGGTACAACTTTATTTTTAGACCCTCAAACTCGGTGTCTAACCTGCTTGGGTCTTGACCTTTTTCCTCCGGAGCCTTTAGGCAACAGTTTGGTGAGAAGAGGTTTTCAACATCCAGGTTCCCTCGAGACACGGTCTCCCTCCAACTTCAGGGCACCGTCTCTTTCTTCTTCTACACAGGATCAGGTAACCCACAAACAGTCTGTTAAGACTAGCCAGCCCTCGGGTGGTAGGTCTCATGCACAGCATGTAGACGGCTCCGGCCTTGCCCTCGAGGGCCCACTGGCTTCAAAACCTCGGCGGGAGTCTTCGGTCTCCAAAGCGTTGGAGGGGTTTCAGGTTGTTCCTGGGGTTCACCCCTCACAGAACATACCTGAACCGTGTCCGGTGGTGGCATCCGCTTCGAGCGGTACCGTTACCCCGGCATCGGCACTGGTGTTGGATGAAACACTCCTCACCAGGGATGGTCATCTGGCGTCCTCGGTGCCTTCGGGACCTGTGGATGCTCCCCAGACTGACTTTCCATTATTGGTACCAGCACCGATACTACCACAGATGTCGGTATCCTCCAGACGTGCATCGATAGCCTCGCTTCCTTCGATGCCGAGTCTGGAATCGATCTCCAGTCTGGAGGACTGGGTACCGACTCGCCTTGGTACCGGCTCCCGGCGGTACCGAAGGCTCGGTTCTGATGATTCGGATCCGTAACTCTGGGTTCCTCCGAGGCCGTTTGAGTTGCCACTGGTTGGTCTTCATCCACCGGTATCAGACACGGTACCGAAGTCGGTACCGATGTCCACATTACCCTTGCGGTCGGTGCCTTCCATGCTTCACTCATCAGGCTCTTTGCCGAGTTTGGAATCGATCTCTAGTCTGGTAGACTGGGTACCAACACGCTTTGGTACCGACACCGATCGATACCGGAGGCTCGGTACCGAGGATAGCGGCCGGAGGTTTTCGATTACCTCGGTACCGATTGAACTGTCACCGATGGCTGCTCCGATGTCTGTGTCGGGCTCGGCTCCGACATCGGTACCGGTATTGGCATCGGTACCGGTATCCACAGTAGCATCGTGGCAAAACTCCTGCCATGCTTCTTTCAACAGGATCGCTCCCTTCTATACCAAGCTTGGAGTCGATACCTGGCATGGATGATGTGGTACTGACGGTCGCTGCTCCTGACAGCCAGTACCGGCGACCATCCCTTAAGGATTCCACACTGCACCGTGCAGCATCTTCTATTCCTATATATTTGGCTAGCTCTTTCAGTGCTCAGGCTAGTTCTTCAGATCTAACCTGTCCAAAGGAGATTCCCATTGGAGATCCCTCTTTTCAGAGTTTCCTCCTGGATATAGCAAGATCTCTTGCCATTCCTATCCCTGGACATGATCCTGCACAAGGCTCTGTTTCTACCAAAGCAAAGGAGAACATAATGCTTCCTTTGCATCATTCCTTGCAGGATCTCCTTCTAGGAATGTGGGAAGCACCTTTAAAGGTACCCCCACCTTCCAGAGCAACTGATCTCTTATATCAGGTGCCCCCCTCTCCAGGTTTTCAAAAGACTCAACTTCCTCCTCATTCCATAGTAGTGGAATCAGCAATGAGGCGGGTAAAGAGTAAGAAAAAGCACTCTTCTTATCCGCCAGGTCGTGAGTCTAAGACACTAGATGCCTTTGGACGTCAGACCTTCCAAACATCTATGCTTTCTGCAAGAATTCTCTCATATATTTTTTATATGAGTCTATCTCTTGAGGAGGTCACAAAGCAATTACATCTTTTGACTCCTTCCCTTCCAGAGTCCAAGAGTGCAGGCTATTCTTCACTGCTTAAGCATCTTCAGAATATCTCTTGGTTTGTTACTCGTTCTTCCCTAGACTCTTTTGAGTCTGTTAGCAGGACCTCTGCTATAACTATAGGGGCACCACGTAGAGCCTGGCTCCAAGCTTCAGACTTGGACAAATGGGCACAGCACACACTGGGACATACTCCTTGCACTGGAGACAATCTTTTCAACAAGGAGTCTTTACGTCAGGTTACTCAGTTGTCCACTGACTTACCTGTTTCTAGGGGCTGTTCTGCACCTTCTTCTGCCCAGTAGGTAGGAAATGCCCTGCCAAACTTTCTTCCCATAGGAGAAGAAGGTTTTATGCATCATCTGCCCATCATGCAGATGTTCCCAAACAAGGGAAACATTGTCCTGGTCTGCAGAATTCAACCTCTCACCAGGCTCAGCAAACCTAGCAACCACAGGGTTTCTGATCAATCTTCATCAGATGCTTGTGACTCTTGGGGTTAGAATCTGCAGTTGCTTCTTCTCAATAGAGGCAATCCACTGCTTCATCCTAAACCCTAGACATGGATCTCTTCCCAAAAGACATCCATTTTTTCTATGTTCCATGAGCTGTCAGGATGTTCATGCATATAGGTCACAGGGTTCTCCTCTTCTTCCTGCTAGGGAAAGAGGTCTAACCACTATCAAACGATAGTTTCCTGTGCCAGCATGTCTTTTTTCCTTTCTATAGACTTACTACTTTGTAAGTCTTCTTCAGCTCCATTCTCTTTACCCTCTTACTAAGCTTTTCCTCTGTAAGAGCGGTATTGCTTCACTGGAGGTCTTTTTCTTCAGCCTCTCTAGTTTTGTTACTTTTCCAGTGCGGAGTTTTCCTCTCTGAGTTGACTCCTCTTTTTCAATCTTGCTTTGAGGCAGTTCATCAGACATGTCCAGAGTTTTCGATTCCTGTTCTGTCTGTTCTTTCTGTTTTTAAACAGTGAGATTCTTTCTGCTGTCTGGCAAGCAGCTGCCTATGCAGGAGCCTTAATATTTGGACCACTGGTTCTTGTCCACCAACAACCAGATTTGTCCTCCACTAACATTCTGTCTGGTCTTAGTAGTGGCTCCAAGTCAGTGCTGTCATCTGTCTTGGAAATTATTTCACTACAGGCTTGTTGGATTGTCTCCTTTTTATGCCATCTCCATTCCCCTGGGTTTGGCAGCATAGTTGACATAGGTACTGGCTCTCCAGCAGCCAGTTCTATCTCCTCATTCTCCTGCATCATGCTCTCTGCAATTCTACGGAGAAGCTCTCCACTATGGGCCCTTGCTAGAGAGCATGGGGTTTTTTTCTCCAACAGCTATCCTAGATGGTTGGGAAAGGCGTTTTCAGTCATGTCTCCCATGACTAGAAAGGTTCTCCCTTTTTTCACTATCTCCTTTTTAATATAAAGGACATAGGCCTTCTCTTACGTGAAAGCTTAAGGAGTTGCCAATTCCCTGCTTTGGTCCATAGTATTTCCAATCGGGAATATGCTTTTTCTCCTTGCAGCTCGACCTCATGGTAAGAACGCATGATATCTTTTTGCCCTTAAGCAGGTCAGCATGGTATCTCATTTTTATGCGTCTTCTGTTCACTTACCATGCTAGAGTTCTGGAATACTCGGGACTTGCTGGCGGTAGACTGATACCATCCTCTGCTTCACGTAACCGACCTGGTTATTTTGCTAGCTAGCATCCCTGTAGCTCATAACCAGTTGGAATAGTTTCTCTATATATCTTCTTAAGTAGGTTCCACCTTCTTGTTATTAGATGAATCTTTCCTCTCCACATTCCCTATGTGAATACCCTTCTGTAGGCATATATCTGTCTGCTTCATTGCAGACATTCATATAGAGGCCTATATATTCATATCTATAGCATACATCTTACAGATGTCTGTCTATCATTTGTGTGTATTTTATGCCCTTTCATATCTCACTATAGATATATTCTTATATGTCTATCTATCTATCTATCTATATATGTATCTGTCGAGATATTTTATTATCGGTAGATATGTATCTGCATATTTATCTACCTGACTGTCTAGGCTCATATAGCTATATGATTCTGACAGATGGGCTTTACCCATACCTATGCTATCCAGCATGTTTGGGATTCTACACGCACAACCACTCTCTGTGGTAGTTAACTACTTCTACCATAACCTTAAGGTTTAGGTACCTCTGAAGCTCTCCATGCTCCAGTATCTCTCCTAGCTGACTCCAGTTAGGAGAGACATTGCGGATCTTCAGTTAATCACAGGCTCTAACGCCTCAGGCATTTGTCCTTTCTTTTGGGATACAAGG
This sequence comes from Ichthyophis bannanicus, assembly GCA_033557465.1. Classification (NCBI taxonomy): domain Eukaryota; kingdom Metazoa; phylum Chordata; class Amphibia; order Gymnophiona; family Ichthyophiidae; genus Ichthyophis; species Ichthyophis bannanicus. The sequence continues at coordinate 1,356,628,025 of CM066031.1, forward strand.
GGTTTCCATACCTTTTCCTCCCACAAGGACTGTGCCTGTTTGTCCAAATCGGTCGGCCTTTTTGCCCCTAAGGGTGAGCCACCCTGTTGCCAAAAGAGTTCGGCTTTTGTCATAAAGCCTTCCGCGGAAGGCCCACCATTTTTGTACTACCCCAGTTATTACTGGGGTTCCCTCTTACCTTTCAGGAATCTGATCTCCACTGTTTTTTCCTACAGATTTATTACCTCCACTTCACAATGAGGTCCTCCTTGAGGTTCCTCTACTGGGTTCCCCAGTAGATCCCATGAACCTCCTTACTGCTGTGTAATCCTGTTAGGGGAGGTCCATATTGCAATATTTCTTTCAATATCATTGATGATAATTATCATCCACACATGGACTCCTTGTCTGCAGTCCTATGCTAGGTTAGCTGTTCCACAGTGCCTTTCTTTTTCAACTCCTACCCTCCATCCTCAGGATGCCTGGTGTTGTGGGGGATAGCATGTTCCAATCTATGACATGCTGGGACTCCAGGCATCTTAGCTTGGGAGTCCCCATATGTGAAGACTCATTCCTGCTTGTTCCTGGAGATAGCACAGTTACTTACCTGTAACAGGTGATCTCTGGGAACAGCAGGAATAAGTCTTCACAACCCACCCACCTCCCCTAGGTGTTGTATCTCTCTATCTCTTTCTTTCCCTTCTCTCTCTCTCTCTTTGTCTCAGCTTGAAACTTAACTGAGGAGAGGCAGTTGGGAAAGGCGGGAAGGCAGCACGCAGGCGTGGTGGGATGCTTCCAAAAGCTTTTTGATTGGACGCTGGGAAGCGTTCCCGCGCAGACTCCGTTGGTACCGACGTACCCATATGTGAAGACTTATTCCTGCTGTTCCCAGAGATCACCTGTTACAGGTAAGTAACTGTGCTTTATGGGATATTTTGAAGAATGATGTCTAGCCTCTTCACCTTATACTTCCCACATTGAGATGTGGTATCGATACATTGACGATGTCTTTGTTTTGCGGAGAGGATCAAGTGATTTGCTTATATCATTTTTTGATTGGATCAACAGTGTGGATCAAAATTTTCGCTTCACTTCGACATTTGATGCCCATGAGGTTACCTTTTTGGATGTGCGGGTGGTGAAATATGAACAAAGCTGGGTTACATCAGTTTTCAGAAAACCAATTGATCGTAACACCTTTCTGCATTATCATAGTGCACATCTGCCTAAGTTAAAAGATGGTTTACCATTCTCTCAATTTCTTCGTTATCAAAGAAATTGTTCTGATGTGTGCGATTATAAAAAGTTTTCTCAAACCTTGTCTAATAGTTTTATGCAAAGAGGATATCCCCATAAGGTGGTTTGGCGAGCTTATCATCAAGCTTTATACAACGAGCACACTTGGTTGATGGGAACCAGCAATAAGACCATTCAAAAACAAGATATAGATAGTGATCACGTGAATCTAGTGACTAAGTATTCTCCTTTTAGTTTTAAGATTCAAAAAATACTCCGCAGGCATAGTAATGTATTAAGTAATATTCAAGGTTTACAAGATAAAACAATTCGTTGTGGCTGGTCTCGAGACAGGAACTTAAAAGAAAAACTTAGTCCAGCGGCTTTACGACCTCTGTTGGGACAAGAACAACATCGGATGGTAGGTCATAGACAATGCAATCACTGTAGTATCTGTACGATCACTATGGAGCTACATAGTTTCACTCATTGTGGACAACAGTATCATTTAAATAATGCTACTTCTTGTGAATCGTCCTATGTGGTCTATGCGGTACGTTGTCCGTGTGACCTGCTTTATATAGGTAAAACAACAAGAGCATTTAAGTTACGCATAATGGAACATAAGAGTTGATTAAAAAATAAAGTAATCTCTGCACCTTTGGTTCAACATTGCTTGGACTATTCTCATGTTTCTGAGGATTTACGATGTTTTTGCATTGACCAGATTGTTTCAGGCTCTAATGGTAAAACGCGCGAACAAACACTCTTAATCAAAGAACAACGTTGGATTTTTGTTTTGAACACCTTGGTCCCAATCGGTTTGAATATTTCTATAGAGTGGGGAGCATGTATATAGTCCCATTGAGGTTTTTTGTGATTATTAAACTGGTGGGATGATGTTCTCATTCAATATGATTGACAAGCCGAAGAGATGATGATGTCATTTAAGGTGCTATAATAGGCTGCTCCTTACCTCTACTTCACATGCGCGGCGTTTTTTGAAGAAGAAATGAAGTTTAAATCTCAGTTGAAGCAGGTCGTTGGCAGCATCTTCTTGTTAAATTATTAGAAGGTTTATGGTCTAATAATGATAAACACTCTTTTTACTGTTTTAGTAGGAGCAATGGACATGAAGAATTTTTGGTGTTGGGTTCTGTCCACTTTTTCGTTTGTTGTTTATTTGTAGCTTTGCAGATTCTGTTAAAGTCCCCTGAAGAAACTCGGTTTCAGAGTGAAATGCAGGAAACGGGCGCCAAGTGCTAACGTTGCGACATGTCAACTAAGCAGTTGGAAAAGCTAAGTAATTAAGGAAAGAATTTGAAACCTGATGGACAATCGAGCAGTTGAAATGTTAAGCAGTTGAAAACTTAACAATATATGAAGATTCACTTATGGTATTTTTGCATAATGAAAAAAGTGCATATTGGTCATTGATGCTATAGGCATTTTTGGAGTTTCACAATCCGAAACTGTGCCGCTGAGTCTGAGACCTTTAAAGCACGTGAAAAAACTTTCTAGCCGTAAGTGAATTAATATATGTTTGGTTGCTTGAAGTTTTCAGTGAAGTGAATTTTTGTGAGTACACAAGGGCTAGCAGGCTCCACACCAAATTTTTATTCCTATATTACTGCTGCTGCAGGGCTGGCATTGCTCTGGACTAAGGGCACAAAGGCTTGGAGAGAAAAATCTGACTAGGGTCCATAGAGAGGCACATTTCACACTGGAACGTCCAAGTGCAAACTGGGACATCAAAGCCAGAACGTCTGCAAAAAAAAAAAAAGCAGATACGTGCAAGTTCAGTCATGATTTCGGAAATGTGGATGTGTCCGACATGCACGCATATCAAATGTCTATATAGACGTCCCCAGGATAGCATTTCAGAATTGAGACATCTGTTAGTGTAATGGTTAGAGTTGTGACTGAAAAGTAGGGTAACCAGTGTGGGCCTTTGTGATCTAAGGCTAGTCACATAATTTTCTACACTCTTTGGATGTTCTAAGGTAAAAACAAGCACTTTCCTGATGCCTAGTCATGCCTGGATCAGGTGTAAACATGGATGTACCTGAGACATCTCTGAAGTTTCTGACATTGAACGGGGATATGTAAGTCCATTGCTCCTCCCTGACATGCTTCTGCCACACCCCTATGCCTACTTGGATGTCCCTGCACCAGAGACATCTGCAAATGTCATTTGTGGAATGGCTACAGTGATGTGTCTGTGATTTCGACATTCATGTGCATGTCTTCGGAAATTCAAATCACGACTAAACCTTTTAAAATGACCCTCATAGAATAGGCAATAGTGTTACTCTTCCTCCTCCATGCTCTAAATGTATCCGGTGTTAGTGCTGAATAGGCATCCTCTACTCTCCACTGGTATGACCTCCATACTACTTGTTTATCCCACCTTCCCAAAAAACAAGAAAAACTAAGCAGGCAAAGCGTGTCTGTGGCAGGGATGTTTGGAAGGTCCCCATTGCCTGTGTGCAACTATAGTTTAAATGAGGTCCCTTGTTCAGTTAATCTAAACTATGGTTAGCCTAGCTAAAATATACTACAATGATTTGTACTTATAAGAAACTTAAAAGAAATAGCCTTAACGAGAGCAAGCAGAGAAATCTCAAGTTAAATACAAGTCAGCTGTGTATCTATGACTGCTGGTACTGTGTTAAAGTTATGAGAAATGGATCATGGTAGGATGCTGGTGAAAGAGTTCTGCACTGTTTTATTTCAGGTATTTGATATACCGCCGACAGGCAAAAAGCTATTGAATATCAAGATCATTTTAGAGGGTTTCTATGACTTTTATGCATGTAAATGGTGGCATGTACATGTGAAAATGGCCAATGTGTAAATAGCATGGTAATTTGGAAGGGGTGTGTGTTGCAGGTGGGACAGAAAAGTATACATCTATTTCTGTTTCTACAATGGCCATGCATGTCTACTTTAAGAAATATGGACCCCGGAATTTACACCTTTTCTGAAGCATGTCTGTCAGGTTTGTTTGAACTTGGCTTTTGCATCAGTAATTGAGGGGGCAAGTATGCTTACATATGTGGTGTTTAAATCCATTTCATAATTCTCCAGAATTAGTTATTTCACTCTGCTCTTTAATTGGATTATCCTGGGCATCCAGTTTTGTTAAATTCGGTGCTTAAATGTGTAAGTGGTGACATTTGCATGCATAGGCTGTAAAATCAGTACTTAAACAGGTAAATGTCAGCACTCATAAAGGCAAAAACCCTGAGTGGTGCCACTTTTTTTTCACTGAAATGGTTGTTTCTGCTGGATGTGCTGGCATTTGCATGTATATTCCCATGTGTCCTTAATACATAGTTTACAAAAGGCTTCATGCCAGCAGAGCCTTTTGTGAAATACACAGGAAGTTGTGAACATCCTGGCTTAGACTTCCATTTCCCACATAGATGCTCTTATAGGGCTTTGCGTGTTACCACTAAGTCCATCATTGTTTGTTGAAGAATCCAGAGGAACTCCGCCAGTAGGGCCTCATTTGCTGGCTATAAAATGAAACTACTCTGTTGTCATAAGTGTTGCTAGTTTTGTCCATTTTTCTTTCTTTCTTTCTTTCTGAGTTTTGTATAATGTAAATCATTTTAGTTTGCAGTTGTTACCAAAGATACACACTTCAAAGGTAATTCTATAATGTTGGACGCAAGCAAATTGTGTTGCCATGCGTGTATTTGGGGCTGTTTTATAAATAAAGTACATACAGGTTTTACTTTATAGAACGGGGACGGTCGGATGTGCGTGAGTGTAGTTGTGGCAGAGCAGGCGTAACTCCCATCTAAATCAGCATAGTGAGATATGTAAATTATAAAATATAATTTATGCACATTCCATGCAACTCTGGGGCTGATATAAGTGCCCATGTCTTAAATTAACCTGCATTGTCGACCATTTAGGTGCCTGTTTTATAAAGTGAAATACACGCATGCTTGACATTATAAAATAGGCGTATAATAAAAAGGCACATAAATCTAGGCATGCCTTTTAAAATTACCCTCATCATGTGCAATTTTCCAAGCCATTTATTTATTTAACTTTTTTTTAATATCGTCTTATCCTGGAATCAAAGCAGTTTATATTAAACTTTAAACTCTAACAGGATACATTTAAGTTGTATTGGGGTATTTAACATGGTAGTAGCTATTTACAAGTTGTTTAACATATTTGCATATTTACATGGGTTCTGTTTGTTACAATTGTGCAGGGTTATTGTAGTTGTTTGTATGTTACAAAGAGTCTTTGGTTTAGGGCCGGTGTGGTTGTTCGGATACGTGATGCGTCTATAATATTCTGTGAACAGCAGGGTTTTGAGCTTTTTGCAGAAGTCCTTGATGTCTTCAGTGGAATGGATTTCTTCCGGGAGGGTGTTCCTTAGTTGTGGCGCAGCTAGTAATAGTGCCCTTTTGGAGGTCTGCTATTCCGGTATGATGGAACGTTGATCATGTTTCTGTTGTTGCTCCTTCTGGGGCGGGTGCTGTCTTCCCTGGTGATTAGGGATTCTAGTATGTCTGCAGAGGAGAGATGTATGATTTTAAAGATGTTTAGTATTGTTTTGAATGTGGCACGTGCTTGAATTGGTAGCCACTGTAGTTGGTGTAATACTGGTGTAATGTGATCTGTTTTACTGGTTCAACTGATGATCCGTGCTGTTGCATTCTGAACCATCTGTATTGGGTGTGTGACCTGCCTTGGGAATCCTTGGTAAACTGAGTTGCCGTAGTCTAATATTGGTGTGATGATTGCTTGGCAAATGGTTCAGAAGTGGTCCTGGTGTAGGAGTGGTTTAAGTCGTCTTATGAGATGTAATTTGTGGTATACGTTCGCTGCTGTTTTGTTTATGTGTGATTGAAGATTGATAATTTTGTCTAGCATGATACCTAGGTAGCGTACTTCTTCTTTTACAGGTATGGTTTGGTTCAGCAGTTGAATTTGTTGTGGTGGATTGAGGGTGGTGCTATTGCTGATGTATAATGCTTCCGTTTTCTTGTAGTTTAATGTGAGGTTGTTGCTGCTGAGCCATATGGCTACATCCTCTCTAGGCATTGAGTAATGGTCGTGAGGTTCAGTATTTCCAGGTCAATCAGAATGTATATCATGAGGTCATCAGCGTACAGATGAAACTTGATTTTGTGTTTCTTGATAATATCACAGATGGGACTGCATGTATAAATTGAAAAGTATTGATGAGAGTGCCGAACCTTGTGGGATGCCTTGCGGTGTAGAGAATGGTGCTGAGTAGTTTGCTCCATATTTAACTTGTTGTAGCCTGTCCTTTAAGTTTGAGGTGAACCATTTTAGTTTGGTATTGCAGATGCCAGTTTCCTGGAGGCGCTGGATTAGGATGGGGTGCAAGACTGAGTCGAAAGGAGATGAGGTATCCATGAAAATGAAGAGAAATCCATTCTTTGGCTTGTCAATTCCTTTCAGGATGTTATTGAAGAGTGATGATAGGCGTGTTTACACATTGTGATGTGGTTTAAAGCCATGTTGTTGTGTGTCCAGGGGCTCATTGTGATCTATATGATCCTGTAGCTGTATCTGAATGGTTTTCTCTATGATCTTTGCAAGAAATGGTAGGCTGGAGATCGGACTGTATGCTGTGGGGTCTGTCTTGCAAAGTTCAGTGTTTTTCAGTATTGGTCTTTTAGATGCTTGTTTAAGGTATGCTGGCATGTGCCCTTGTAGCATGGATAATCTAATTATCTTTTATATGTATGGACTGAGTTGTTCCTTGGTGGATTTTATCCATTGTATGGGGCATGGGTCGTTTGGAGAGGTGGTGGTGTTGGGTGAGGTGATTATTTGCTCTGTTTGTCTAGTAGATGGTATGGTGAATTCTCCCCATGGTTGTGGGTTTGTTTGCACTTTCATGTTGCAACATTTCAAGGTTGTTGCAAGTGAGTGTTTGTTAAGTTTGTTGTATTTTTTAGCTAAGTAGTTTGCCATGTCTTGGGAGTGAACTTCAATGTTCTCCTGATGCATATTATGTCTGGTAAGAGTCCGCACAATGTTGAAAAGCTCTTTTGGCTTGTTTACTGATCGCATGATGATGATTGTGTGGTGCTGTTGCTTGCTACTGTTGATAAGGGTGTTGTAATTCTTCTGTTTGGTATAGTATAGTTGTTGCGTGACAGAATCTTTGTTTTTTTCCCATCTTTGTATTTTTCTGAATTCTCTTTTTGCATCTCTGATCGTGCTGGAGTACCAAGGGGTGGATGATTTGGTGCATATGCGTGTTCAATTCCTGCAGGGCGCTGCTGCTTCAGTAGTTAGAGTATTGGTCCAGTTTTTGATAATCCTGTCTGTCTTCCATATCTTTTTGTAGGTTTGGGATTACTTCGTTCAGAAAGGCTTCTCTATTGAAGGACTTACATATTCTTTTGGTTTGTGGTTTTTCCTGTAGATGCATTGGTTGATTGATCTGTAGTTTGACGGTTATTAAGTGGTGGTCCGACCATGGGGTTGGCACAGTTGTGGGTTAGGAGATTGTGCTAGGTCTTTGTAGCAATCTAGGAATGAATATGAGGTCCGGGGTTGTTCCATGCCTGTGAGTGGGTTCCTTGATGAGTTCATGGTAGCGTAGTGCTTCCATTGCTTTGAGGAAGGCTTTGGCATTCTTGTCAGGTGCTGTTCCAAGGTTGAAGTCACCTATTTATTTTATTTATTTACATTTTCTTATATACCGCGCTATTCTGCATCAGTGCGGTTTACATTGAACAAACTAAAGGATGATGAGTGGCTTGATTGTTGTATCATGTGCGCATACTGTTTCAAGAATATTCGTTAAATCATCAGATTTGGTGTTCGGTGGTCTATATGCAAGGCATATAGCCATGTGTTTGTTGGAGATGTGGAGTATGCTAGTTTCGTCTTTGCTATTTGTTAGGGTGGCTTTGAATTTGTATTGGCTCCTGACCAATATCAATACTCCTCCACCTCTTCTGTCTGCTCTGGAGCTGTTGAAGGCGGTGTACGTGGGTGGGGTGATTTCATTTATAATCACCTGATAAGTATCAATGAGCCAGGTCTCCATATGCAGAGTATATCTGGTCTTTGTGCATGCGTATATAATTCGTGATAGTGTTGGCTTTATTCCTGACTGATCTTGCGTTTATAAGCGTGCAAGTGAGGTTAGTACCTACCATGGGGTTGGTGTGGTTGTATTGCACAGTATAGGTGGGGTATATATTGATTGTGTCATCTGTTTTGTGTTTTTCGTGTTGCATGTTTAAGTTGGTTAGGGTATGGGGTGAGATATTGAATATGCATGGGGTGTGTGTATGTGAGTGTGTATGTTTTGGTGTGAAATGCTGTTGTGTGAGGAGTTGAAGTATTAGACAGGTTGAGAGGAGTATAATTGCGTTTTTTAGCATGTTTGTCTAGCAAATCTGACCTAATCTGGATATGTCTTCAGTAATAGTGAACTAAATTAGGTAGAGTTTATTGCAGTCTTCCAAAGCTCGGTGTGGAATTAGGTACTTGTAGAATTTCTGCAAGTAAAATGGGTGTTCCCATGGGTAGGATTAGAGATGGGGACTGAAACAAGAAGTATGCTTTTGTATTTAAAAAAAAAAACATTTATTAGTTTGGTCAGAAAAATTACCCCCAGAGAAAGGATACATGGGTTTCTGGGAACTTATCTTTTGCATCTTTCTATGCAAAAGTATATGTGTGCTTTGCATTTCTACAGCTCATATGTAAAATACTGTTTTAACTTGAATTTTTGGGGGAAGGAGAGAGATATATAGTTGATAAGAACATAAGACATGCCATACTGGGTCAGAGCGAGGTCCATCAAGCCCAGTATCCTGTTTCCAACAGTGGCCAATCTAGGTCATACGTACCTAGCAATATCCCCAAAAGACACAGGTTCCACAATACTTGTACTGGGTCAAGCATTGATATCCTGGGTCCCTTTTTAATAGTGGTTTATGGACCTTTCCTCCAGGAACTTGTCCAAACCTTTTTTAAACCCAGCTATACTAACAGCACTTACTACATCCTCCGGTAACAGATTCCAGAGTTTGATTACACGTTGAGTGAAAAAATATTTTCTCTTATTTGTCTTAAATAGTTTACCCTGTAGCTTCATTACATGTCCCCTAGTCTTTCTATATTCTGATAGCGTAAACAATTGATCCACGTTTATCCGTTCCACTCCATTCATTAATTTATAGACCTCTATCATATCTCCCCTCAGCCGTCTCTTTTCCAGGTTAAAGAGTCCTAACCTTTTTAGCCTCTCTTCATAGGAGTAGCCTTCCATCCCCTTCACCAATTTGGTGGCTCTTCTCTGTACTTTTTCTAATAACGCTATGTCCTTTTTAAGATACGGTGACCAGAATTGCACACAATATTCAAGGTGCGATCGTACCATGGAGCGATACAGAGGCATTATAATATCCTTTGTTTTATTCTCCATCCCTTTCCTTATGATACCTAGCATTCTATTTGCTTTCTTGGCCGCCGCTGCACACTGGGCGGAGGGTTTTAACATGTTATCCACGATGACTCCTAAATCTTTTTCCTGGGTGGTGGTTTCTAATGTGGAGCCTTGCATCGTGTAACTATAGTGTGGGTTGTTCTTTCCTAGGTGCATAACTTTGCACTTGTCCACATTAAATTTCATCTGCCATTTGGATGCCCAGTCTTCCAATTGATAAACTATTGTTTTAGACAAAAATTAGAAAACTGTGGAATGATATTTTGCTTTATACTGTTTGATGCTTGTGTTTGGAAAAGGAATTCAGTAATGGAGCTGCATTTCTTGTTCTTTTGCTAGGTTTTGGCAACTTACCCTATTTCTATGGAAATGTCGGCGATATCGTTGTAAGTCCTTTGTTGGTGAATTGTTATAAGATCCCCCAGTTGGAGAACAAAGATTTGGATTATTTGGGGGTGGCTGGCAATCACCTACTGAGCTTAGAAAACATGATTCTCTTAACTCTACAATATCTTGTACGGCTGGGTAAGTTATTCTAATATTTAAATTGATTTTCTCACTGCTTTTTCTTTAAGTCTGCCTGCCGCGCATCTTTTTTTTCTTTCTCAGTGCATCTTTGTTTTTCCTAAGTGTGTCTATTTATACAGAGGCTGTTTTAAAATTGCATTGTTATCTGTGGGCAATTGGAAGATAGACAACCTTTAAAATATGATACTGTACCTGAAGGGGAAGATGGCTAACTCCCTCTAGAGCTAATTATAGAAGTTATCAATGACATAATTTCTACTCAAGTAGCTCCTGCAATGCAGGGGGGCCCAGGCAGAAAGGGTGCCCACAGAACGGTGGTAAGGCAGCATGGCAAACTTACTTTATTATCTTTGCTACGCTGCCTCTGCTCTTGTAAGTTTTCTGCAGGCCCAGTGGCTGTTTCCTGTTGGGCCAAAGTCTCGTGATAACAGTTGCATCACAAGACTTCAGCCTGCTGGTAAACAGCCGCCGGGCATGCAGCAAACTTACACGGGGAGGGGGGCATGCAGTGTGCAACCGTGACAGTAGGGGGTCTTCAGCAAAGGTTTGCTTGGGGGCCCTTCATTGGAACTTAGGCCACTGGAAAATATATATGAATGTACATATTTAGTAAGCATTTTGACCCTGACAGGCCGAGAAAGTTTGATCTTGGTGGGCTACAAAGTAAAAACATTCAGTGGCAGACAAACCATTAGATACGGCTATCAAAGACCTAACCAACAAGACAAAACCAAACCAGAAAAAAAACATAAACACACAACTAAAGGTGAAATAAGGAAAACAAAGAAAATGTAGCCCAGCCATTAACAGCCATCCTAACCAAAAGCCAGCCTGGAAAGAAAAGATCTTAGTTTATATGGAAAGATAAGTGACTTCCTGATACAAGAGTAAAGACAAGGAGTTGGCCACAAAAAAAGCAGGAAACCTACACGCCACTGGATAGACTGGAGCTTTATTGGTGTCCTAGGTCAGCCCTGCATGTATTTCAACCAATGGCCGCCTTAGGGAACAGTGACCTCAAAAATTGTATACAAAGCATAATTAAACATGAAAACATAAATAATAATGATAAAACATAAAAACATTTTAAAGCAATTAGAAACAATAAGAAACCAACCAGTAAAGAATAGGTAAGTGTGTATATGTATATAAAAATGTGTGTGTATGTGTGTGTGTGTATATATATATATATATAAAGAACCAAACATATAAGGCCCGATTCTGTCGCGGATATAGAAACCCTCTATATGTCCAGTCTGAACCAGATGTACAGAAGGCATCGCGATTGTGATTCCATGGAACACGACTAGCCCTGTGGGATCAGAATCACAAACAGTCCTGTACGTGTAGGCCGGGACTGCGATTCAGCCCAGCCTTGCACGTAAAGGACATGCCCGACTAACTCAGTCAGGGCTTTACTATGGAGCCGTGGCGCCATGGTGTCTGGTTGCCATGGCACCGCGGCTCCATTATAAAGCGACCCACCACCTGCTCTAACTCCGCCCCCTCCCCACCACCGTCTGACTTCCCCGTACAAACGTTGGGACGTCCATTCCCGCTATTCGTAGGACAGAATAACCCCCATAATAAATAATAAAATAGATAGAATACATCCTATAAGAACATAAGAAATGCCATACTGGATCAGATCAAGGTCCATCAAGCCCATTATCCTGTTTCCAACAATGGCCAATCCAGGTCATAATGCTTGTATTGGGGCAAGCAGTGGATTACCAGGGTCCTCTTTAATAATGGCTTATGGACGTTTCTTCCAGGAACTTGTCTAAACCTTTTTTAAACCCAGCTACGCTAACAGCTTTTACTACATCCTCTGGCAACGAATTTCAGAGTTTGATTACGTGTTGAGTGAAAAAATATTTTCTCTTATTAGTCTTAAACTGGTTATACTGTGGCTTCATTGCATGTCCCCTAGTCTTTCTACTTTTTGATGGCGTAAAGAATCGATCTACATTGACCCGTATTCATTATGATGTCAATATGATTAATACTTAAATAGTTAAATGCATAAATAAAACCAAAATAGTACAATTAAATTAATAAAAGGTCAAATGTAAAGGTGATGGGAGTTCTAACAATATTGATATTGAAAATGTGCCAAAAACTTTGATGCCTAAGTTGACTTCCCAATCTGAGAAGGACACCGGAGAAGCGCTCCCTATTGTTGGAGACAATTGGTAAGATAGCTAAAGGAGGAAGAAGAACAATATCTCGATTATTTTATCCCTTGCCTTATCGCTCCCAGCGCTTCTTTACAATGAGATTTACTTATGGTTTTCACAATGAGGTATTGTTGTTCTCCCTCCTTTAGCTATCTTACCAATTGTCTCCAACAATAGGGAGCGCTTCTCATGTATGATTTTTGTCACATTTCTAATATCAATATTGTTAGAACTCCTGTCACTTTTACATTTGACCTTTTATTAATTTCATGGTATTATTTTGGTTTAATTTATGTATGCACTTAACTATTATTAATCAGATTGACATCACAATGAATATAGGATATCTATCTATTTTATTATTTCTTATATGTTTGGTTCTTTCATATACATATATTTTTATATACATATACTCTCTTATCCATTCATTACCAGTTGGTTTATTATTGTTTCTAATTGCTTTTAAATATGTCTGTGTTTTATCATCATTATTTATGTTTTCATGATTAATTATGCTTTGTATACAATTTTTGAGGTTGCTGTCCCCTGAAGACAGCCATTGGCCAAAATACGTGTTGGGCTGACCTCAGACACCAATAAAGCTCCAGTCTATCCAGTGGCGTGTAGGTTTCCTTCTTTTTCTTGTGGCTGGTTCTACTGCAGGTGGGGTGTTCCCCTTGTTCGTAAGACAAGGAGTTGGAACATAATTGGTTCCACAGTAGTGAAAGCTCTGGAGCAGGTTTTGGATGAATGAAAACCCTTGACTGAAAGGAGACAGGTCTCAATGTAATAAGTTGTGTGTTAGAACACTGCAGTAAGCTTCAGTGTATAACATTCTACTGGCATGCACTAAAAAACATCTTTTACTCCCTGTTCCATAAGCTAATGGATGCAAACCACTGCAACATTATGAGACAGAGATTTAAATACCTAAAAGATTTTAATGAACAAACAAACCTATTTCAAAGACCAGGGAAACTGTAGATGTAGAGGTCTTGAAATAAAGCTGCAAGGAGGGTAAACTTAAACGCAACATCAGGAAATACCTTTTCACAGAAAGGGTGGTGGATGCCTGGAATGCCCTCCCAATGTAGGTGGGGACAAAAGCAATGACAGAATTTTAAAAAGCATGCTGCAGATACAGAGGATCCCTATATAGCAAGAGAATGTAATCAAAGCAAACTTAAATTATGTTTACGCTTCAAAAAATAAAAGGGGATAACCTGCATGGAGAGGTAGGTATAATTCTAAACAAAGGCATAAAGAGAGGCAGGTACAGCCCGTACTGGGTAGACTAGATGAAACATGCTGGTCTTTGTTTGCTGTCATTTACTATGTTGTTTTTTTCTGTCAATGCATACTTTTTAACATGCACCACTACAGTAATCTGCTATGGCTTGCTGCTTTGGAAGTTAAATGTCTCTTTTCTTGTCAGTGCACGAACGGGGATTGGCTTGCACATTGACAGGAAGGAAGATATTTTTAAAAAATTTAAAAAAGGGCCAAACTCCCTGCCCCTATCCTTGCACTGCAAAAATTCAGTGGTATGTGGCCCAGTGAGCCCCAGACCCATTTGAGCCCACAAAAATTTCCTGTTGGCCCAGTGGACTCCAGGTCCTGTACTCCCCTGACCGCCCCCACCATTTGGGCACCTGGCACAGTGAGGGCCCTCACCCTGAGAGCCCTGCATGAATAATATTTAACCTGGTCTGGGAAGGCATCCATTGGTGTTTCTCTCCTCCTGCCACCATTTTGGGAAATGAAAGTACCTGACCACTAGCGTGCACGACTAGGGTTCAATCTTCCAAATAAGGGATTGCCTCCTTTATTAGGAAGCACTCCCTTATTTGGCAGACTGACTGTACCCCTTAAAGATTGGGTTCTGACATTTTGCAAGATGGTGGCCCTGGAGACAGGAGTGAATGAGCATCGCTCTCACCTCCCAACCTAGAGGTGGAATGGAGGTGTCAGGGAGAGGGTTGAAAGCGCAGAGGTCCCACTGGGTAACAGATTGGATTTTTGTGGGGTCAGACATTGCCCCAGGAATGAAGACCCACTTGGACCACCACGGAGAGCTGTTGAAAAGGGTCATCTGAAGTGAAGTGGCACATTTCACCTCAGATGATCCTTTGCCCCTCCACTGCATCTTTATTCCAGTTCGGCTAGGAGTAAAAATTTAGCACTACAGAATGAGTGAAATACTATAACAAGATTTAATATATTTTCCCATCAGGAGCAAGTAAAAATTCATCCATTGCTTTTATTTTGCATGCTTACATTGATAAATTTTGCATGATGGACTACTTTTGATTTTTTCTGCTCTAAAACCCTTACTACATTGGGAGTAAGGATAGTATGAGAAAATCAAAAGCAAACTGCCATGCTAAAGATTGGCATGGTAGGCATGCAGAATTCTTGCAAATGGCTGAATTCTTAATTGCTCCTTAAGGGAAAATGACATTGATGCAATAATTTAAACATAGATTGTATGAGCCTTTGATAATGTAAAGGCTGAGAAGACACATTATTCAGGACTGATGTTAAAAAAAATAGATAAAATAAAATTCTGAAGCTTAACCATAAAAATCCATGAAAAAGATGTGGTAATTAAGTGCCATTGAGTTGATGTTGACTCCTGACTACTCTGTGGATAGTTGTCTAAAATGTGTTTGGTCGTCAGTCAGGTGGCTCATTGTTGATAAGGACCTTAAATTTAATCTGCTACTGGAGAGGAAGCCAGTGGTGCTCAAGCAAAGATGGATTTATGATTCCAGTAATTCTGTCCAGTGACCATGCGAGCAGCTGCTCTGGATTATAGTGTAGACCTTCCAAACCTGTCCTAGTGACCCACAGCACTGTTCCCTCTAAGCTGTGCGCGCGCACACACCTCGCCGAGCGAGCGCACATACTTTACAACAGAGCGCACAAAAATTACGGCTCTGATTCTGATAGAAAACAACACAGATGTCTTAAAATTTAAAAGTTATGATTGTAATTACTAGAAATTTCCCGCTTCATTTAGTAATCGTCTATTTTCATTTAATTTGATTAAAATCAATGTGGTGTACATACTGTATTCTGACGTGTAGTCAAATTTTAAAGTATATAACTCCGAGTGTCGTTATGTGGCGCACAAAAATTTAACCTTCCTTCAAAAGCTTCACACAGCTGATATTTTATGCGCACACAGCCTACAGAAAATTAGAGGGAACATATGTGCATGGATATCTTGAAAACCAGGATGGCTGTGGGTGCCATCCTGGTTTTCAAGATATCCATGCACATATGTATGCAATAAATTTGAATATAATGAGTCTGCAGTGTATACATTTTTATCTCATGCAGGATAATCCTGAAAAGTCAGCAGGCTGTGGGGTTCCAGGACAGGTTTGGGATGCGCTGTTAATGGGCCAGTATTCTCCCTTGCTCCCTTCTTCCGCACCTGAAAGGCATCACCTTTTGAACTGTCTGAGAGGCCAGTGCAATAAAGAGCTCTAGTCTTTGTGTACAGCTTAGTTTGTCTTTTGTGCACTACCGTTGCTGTCCTATTTTAAAACAAGTCCTGAGCTTGAGCTAACTATGTGCAAAGCCTTGGATAGACATTAACACAGCTTATTTAAATCCCATGATAATGAAGATAAATAGCTATTCAGCACAGATGCAGAGAAGTGCACAGAAGACCAAAAGGCAGAGTGCAGTATTTCCTAATGCTGGGGCTTTAACATAAGGTTTTAGGAGGAGTAAAACATTAGCTTATTATGTAATCAGCAGTATTAAGAATTTATGCCTATTTGTTCTGCTTACCGTGAGCATGAAATACTCCCAGCAGTGGTGGGGCGGGGAGGGGAGCAAAGGAAGAAGGGGCTCACTTGTAGCTGCTCCCCTATCTTCTGAAGTGGACTTCACCTGCTTTGGGAGCCCATAATTTGAATTTTTGCCACTTTTGCTGGCTTCATTGAAAAGGACATTCTGACAGGGAGAGGTGTGCTTGAACAAAGACTTGCTGGATTGCTGACGGATATTTAGTATTGCAAAAAATGTGTATCAGCACTTGGAGTTGCATGCGCTTGTATTGGAATGCTAGTCTGTGCATAAATAAGGGGCTCTTTCTCCTACACTATTCACAGCAATCTAACACGCCACCCCTTAACATGCTATCAAATATGAACACGTAAACCTTACCAATGGATGTACATACTATAAATACAGTCTGTAAATAGATGTAAATTGTTGTACATAGTTACTATCAGTTGAAATCCAAGTTAATCTACCCTGTTCATTGTAAGTGCTTTGCTTTGACTGCACAAATCTGTTATATGTAAACCGCGCTGATTTTTAAGAGTGCGGTATATAAGAACAACAAATAAAATAAATAATAAATAAAATAATAGTATTGCAGAAATGGTACACACAGGAGAGCATTCCAGCACATGTGCGGATGTACGCACAAGTAACTCCAAACGTTCATATAAGTTTTTTGTGTGCAAATAGCTGTCACTAGTACAAACAGATATATGCATGCAACTGGCATGTTCTCCAATGTTAGTATTGTTTTTTGCTCACAGCCTGTTTTGCATACTTTGTGCTTTCTGCATTAGAGTACAGATTTTTTTTATGCATGAGTTAAGTACCCCTGTAATGAGCTTTAGAGCAGAGCTCTAACACATGGCTTTCTGCATAGGGACCAGAGTCTGTCCTCCAGCCTAATCTTGGTTCTTGCATGCAAATCTCCTATTGGTTTAAATTCAGCATCTGAACTTCTCATCTTCTTTGTCTTGAGAAATAAAATGTGGTAATAGCCTTAAGGAGTTCTTTCACAGAGAGCCTTAACTGATATGTTATCACCATTATTTAAGAGAATTGCATTCTATATCATAAATACCTATGTTTTCAAACCCAAATCACTACCTTCTCCAGACTTTGTATTTGGTAAGGTTTTTAACAGGATGCTTGTTAGTCCCTTGTTTGGGAATGTCTTTAGAAAAGGGGGAAGGGGAAGGGATTTTGGATTTAGTTCATGCCTTTTTCTGGAGTACCTCAAGGCAAGAGACCTTCAAGTACAGTAGGTATTTTCCTATCCCTTGGAGGGTTTTCAATTTAATAGGCCGAGGCAGAAAACCTTAGTATGACATTTTTCTGGCCCTATTCCCATGCTAGGCTTGCTCTCCAATGCAGAAAGCAAACTAGTGCCTGAAAAATACCAGAAAAATGACTGCACTAAATTGCAGGGCAATGGATATGCAAATAGCATATAAATCGCTGCATATTTAATTGTGCCCAAAATGTAGCTGGAACATAGCACAGTTTTTTAAATTATTTTTAACGCTGCATCTTCATGCCAGCTTCAGGCAAGATCCAGCCGGGAGCAAAAGGATTTGGTGGCCCATTGACCCATACCCCTCCAGTATCATAAATGTTGTGGCAGGAGAGTTGCACATTCGCTCCTGTCCCCACGCCGCCATCTTGCAATATGGTGGTGCCTGGCCCTTCACAATGCATCCTGGGATGCACTGGGCGGAGTCGGACTGCCAAATACGGCAAAAAATGCCTTATATGACTGTGACCCTCAGTTTCGCATCCTGGGATGCACAACGCGGGGTCAGCTGCCCAAGATGCAACACAGGAAGGTTACTGCCATATAAGGCATATTTGCCTTATATGGCTTTCTGACTTTGCCTGGTGCATCCCAGAATGCACTACACAGGGCCAAGTGCCACCATTTTTCAAGATAGTGGCACTGGAGCATGTGGGCAATGCTCCTGCCACAACATTTAAGGTACTGGGGAGGTTCGGGGCTACTGGGCCACCAGGTCTTTTGTGTTTCGGGAGGGGGTGAGGAGGATTAGGACCATTGGACCACTGAAGATTTTATTTCCGTTGGTGGAGGGGATGGGGAGCAGCGGCTCCCTGACATTGTGCCAATAGCTTTTCCTGATGCCTGTATCATCTGAGGTGAAGTGTGTAATGAGGAAGATCCATTCTCTGCCTTAAAAACACAGGATTCTGTGAATTCTAGCTGGGAAGCTGACAGGCAGGCAAGCAATATGGGCAGTAGTTGTCAGGGGCAAATAAACAAACCCAGCCACGAGGTTTGCAAACACGCCCAGCTGACAAACAATCCCCAGTTCCTAATAGCTTGCACCTGAATAGAGGAAGGGCTAATAGCTACTATAAGAGTCACGCAGGAATTACAGATTCAGATTCAGATCCAGAACCAGAACTGGGACGAGAACAGGAACAGGAACTAAGAGAAGTTCAGGAACCAGGAAGAGTTCAATCCACAAGATACCCAGAACACCTCAGGAGAAAGCAGTTAGGAGCCGTGGAGTCAGAGAACAGCTGTGAGTGTTCATCTGATGTGACGCAGTTTGAAACTCAGAGGCAACGTTCCACCCAGAATGAATGGAAGCCTGAGAAAGTGAAACAGTATGTATATGAGAGCTATAAACCTGAGAGTGATTCTGAAATAGAGTTAAGAAAGTTTGCTGGCAGTAGAAATACCTGGAGGGTCAGTGCTCAGAAGCCTCGTGGGAGAAATCCAAGGGGAGAGCAGTGCTGTAAAAACCAACCGAGGGATTTACCCAGAGAGCTAGTGAGAGAGCAGTTCCAAGCCCCTGAAAGAGAGAGGTATTCTATTGAAGACACTTGCTTATCAGAGGAGGAAGTGTTTGAAACTCCCAAGCCTCAGAGAAAGACACGCAGAGCTAAACCCTGTGCTGATAGGGGAGGAGAATTCTTTTATTCTGTGCCAAAGCCTGAAGGTAGAACCAACAGATATTCTAGAGTTAGAAACTCTTATAAGAAGTTGGATTCTGGAAACCCTGAATGGTGGCTTCCTTCTCTCCCTGACTCAGAGGAATACGGTAACAGCTATTCCAGCCCTAGAGGGAGCTGGTCAGATAGGCTCTGTAACGAGACATTGCAAGGGAACTTACAAACATTCTGTGGCAAGGAAAACACAGGTCCTTCTGAAACCTTGCAGGAACCCATGATTATTGATTGTCCCAGTGAATGCTCTTTGGATGATCCAATGGACTGTACATTAACAATTTCTGACAGAATAACCTCTTTATGTTAGACAGAAGCTGTGTAGTGCTTAAGGTTAACACTGAAGGTCAAGTGTGCCTGTTTGTCCATAGAGGAACTGTATGCTGAGTATTCCTAAGATTCTCATTTATCATTTAATTAAGAAACAAGAAGAAGCTTTCCTGTTTTCCTTTATAACATGCCAGAAAGTATGGCTTATTTGTCTTAAGTTTATGTGTTGTACCTTTTGAAGAATCCAACCCCGGGAGGGGAAATAAATCCTAATTTACCTTTACCATTCGTGTCTACAACTACTTGTTCTTCATAACCACCATCAGACACAGACCTGCTACCCCTAGGCGGCAGCCTGCCCACCTGGTGGTGACAAGTGTCAAACCACTTCAGATGACCCTATTTGTCCAGGACAGCATGCCAAACTTGCACCGACTTCTGTGCGCATGTGTTTGGCTTGCTTTCCCAGTTTAACACTGCTTTTTTGCGCACTGGTACATCTACATCTCAGAGCAAAAGGTCAGTGTTAAAGTTGTGCCACTAAACCCAGCACTAGAGCTTTAAGCACTGGGCTCTAGCACAGGGTTTCTGCATTGGCCTGTAAGTTTGCACCCGAGGCAAAAGACAAAAGTACAAATTGTCCCTCCCTATCACAAGAAGGGCAATTCACATAGTGTTTCTTTTACAGAGAAGTAGTATTTACTTTACAAAAACGTGCATTTGAAAATTGCTCACCCTGTATGTGGGTAAGAGTACATGAATAGTGTAACGGTGCATACAGGTGCATACAGGTGCTCCTTGGGCAAGCCACTTGGGCTCCTTGGGCAAGCCACTTAACCCTCCATAGCCCATGTTCCCTGTAAAATAGTTATCTCCAAGTTATAATGCCCTGTTCAATGTAATTTCAGTTTGTTCAATGTAAACCGCACTGATGCAGAATAGCGCGGTATATAAGAGAATGTAAATAAATAAATAAATATTCTTACCTGCATTTGGAAGGTGTTCAAAAGGAGCGGGTGCTGAAATAATACATGTTCTTTTGTATTTTCAAAAGTATGCCTGTGTTTTTAGTGTGCATTCATCTTCTGTGTTATATAAATGTATGTTTCTCCAGGAACAAGCAGGAAGTCAGCTCTCACATATGGGGGTGACATCAGTACCGAAGGAGTCTGCGCGGAACATTTCCCCAGCTTTCAAAGAGAGCCTTTAGGAATGCCACCATGCATGTGTGATCCCCTTCCCGCCCAAGGGTGCCGGTGCCATCTTACTCAGTCTCCCTTTTTTCACGGAGCCCTTTGGACGTGCATCTTGTCCCCGGAAAAAGATTCTCTATTCCAACCAGTTTTTTGTTTTGCAGCCTTCGCCGGTCCTCTTTCCGCCTCTCGAGCACCTCTGCTTCGGCCTTGGTCTCTGTTTTTTTCCTCTTTGCCCTTTGTGTTTTTACCGCGCTTTCGCACTCTTTTTAACTGCTGGCTGCATCGAGGGTCTTCGACCTCGCAGGGGTACTTTTTCCCCCAATGGCCTCCGGTTTTAAGAAATGTGATAGGTGTTCAAAAAACATGTCGCTCACGGACACCCATGACTGTTGTTTCAGGTGTCTAGGAGTTGACCATGACCCGGATCTGTGCTCCCTCTGTAAGAAGATGTCCTCCAAGGCCATCCAAAGTCGTAAGCAGAAGCTGGATGATCTCTTCCATAAGGCAGCCCCAGTATCCTTGGTAGCCTCCCGCTCTTCGACCCTACAACCTCTGGAGTCTCCCAAGGCTCCTTCCTGGGCCCGACGGCACTCTGACCAGGGATCGCCTGAACGCGAGCAGCAGAAGAAGAAGGAGGTCGCGAGGACTCTATCGGGGGCACCATAAAAGCGTGAGAGGTCACGTGCCCGGGCTCTCAGCTCCCCTCGGCAAACCTTGGAGTTGGAGAGGGAGCAGTGCAGTAAGGTACCTCGAACTGATATGGAGGCCTCTGGCGAAGGCGCCAGGTCTCCCGAGGGCTGTCCCGGTGAGCACCCCCCTCTTCTCCTCGACACCTGACCCCGTTACCCCAGTGTTGGAGTTGCAGGGCCCCACTCCCTAATGGGAGGCCCGAATGCTGGCCTTGGAGCGCAGCATTTCTACATTCCTTGCTACCCAGCAGGCGCTGGTGCCTGTCCCCACCGGCATGTGCCTCGAGACCACAGGGACCTCGACCTCGAGGACTCCCCGGGCCACCTCAGTGACCTCCGAGAGCCTGAAGCTTCATGGGGGTCCTCAGCACGGATCTCTTTCTCCGTCCCAGTCCTTGGGCGTGAGATCTTCTCAGGCGAGCACCTCTATCTCCGGGCAGGCTTCGGCCTCGGGAGCCTGGCGCAGGTCACCGACCCATCTCCAGCCGCCCAACCCCGAGTCCTCCACGGACTACTCAGAGTGGGAATCCGACGAGGAAACCTCCCCAGAGATTCTGTCCCACCGAGACCTCCTCTTGGACTCCTCTCCACCAGCCCAGAGGCGGCAGTCACCTCCTGAGGACCCCTCCTTTCTGGAGTTCGTCTGGGACATGGCGCGGGCCCGAGCGCTCGCCACAGAGTCGGAGGAGGAGCTCTGCATGGACGAGCTCGATATTCTTCAATATGAAGCTCCTCCACAGACAAATCAGCTGTCCATCGGGAGGCATCTGGTCCAGTTCTCCCACAGGTGGGAGTTCATTTCCACCGATGCCTGGGTCCTCCAGGTCATTTGGGAGGGCTGTCTCCTCCATCTGGACCAGCTCCCCCCCATCTGGACCAGCTCCCCCCCCGGGGATTCAAGGTGGCTTCCCCAGCACCAGGCCCTCCTGACTCAGGAGCTTGCAGGCCTCCTCAAGAATGGGGCGGTAGAACCAGTCCCCCCCGCACCTCAGAGGACAGGGATTTTACTCCCGATACTTCTTCGTCCCAAAGAGGACAAGGGGCCTCCAGCTCATCCTCGACCTGCGGAATCTAAACAAGTTCCTGGTACGGGAGAAGGTCAAGATGCTCTCCCTTAGAACATTACTGACCTACCTCTAGCAAGGCGATTGGCTATGCTCCTTGGACTTAAAGGATGCTTACGCTCACATCCTCGTCCATCTCAAGCACAGAAAGTACCTACGCTTCATTGTTCAGGGAAACCATTACCATTAAAGGGTACTTCTCTTCGGCCTCGCGTCCGTTCCGTGGGCTTTCATAAAATGCCTGGCCGTAACTGTGGCCCACCTCCGGCTGCAGGGCACCTTCGTCTATCCCTATCTAGACAACTGGCTCGTAAGAGGGGGCACGGCCTCTGAAGCCCAGCAGGCCATGGACCACACCATTCACCTCCTGGAGCACCTGGGGTTTGTGGTCAGTTACCGAAAGTCCCACCTCACCCCAGTTCAGTCCTTGGAGTTCATTGGGGCTCACTTGGACACCCTGTGAGCCATGGCTTTCCTTCCTCAGGACAGGACAGACCACTTTGTGTCCTTGGTGTCCGAAGTGCAGTGCCGCAGCGTCATCTGGGCCTCCAGAGTCCATGTCATGCCCAATGCCCACCTCAACATGTGGGCGGCACAGTGGTGCCTCCGGGTGCAGTGGGCACAATCGACCGGCCACCTCCGAGATCCCATCTCCATCACGCCCGGCGTGGCGGAGTATCTCGCATGGTGGCTGGAGGTTCAGAACCTGCTTCGAGGCATGCCCTTCCAAGCTCCCACGTATCAGGTAGTCTTGACCACGGACACTTCCCTGGTGGGCTGGGGAGCCCACTGCGAGGGACAGTGAACTCAGGGGACCTGGTCCCCCGAGGAGTCCCAGCAGCAAATCAACCTGCTGGAGCTCCGGCTGTCCACCTTGCACGCAAGGCTTTCAGGAAGTGCCTGCAGCGCCGAGTGGTGCTGGTCCAGACGGATAACCAGGTTGCGATGTTCTATGTGAACAAACAAGGAGGGACAGGCTCCTAGAGCTTCCGTTTGGAGGCGATGGCCCTGTGCTCCTTCACCACGAGCCAGGGCATGACCATCTGAGCCACCTACCTGCCAGGCCAGGACAATGTGTTGGCGGACTGGCTCAACAGAGTCCTCCAACAGCACGAGTGGCACCTTTGTCCCCAGACAGCACAGTGGCTCTTCCAGCATTGGGGGACCCCAGTCCTGGATCTCTTTGCCAGTCCTGCGAATTGTTTATGTTTATGTTTATTAAAATATTTGCTATACCACCCCATACCAATGGCATCTGGGCGGTTTACAATTGCTAAAATAACATCACATTAAGGCTGTTAAGAAGCGGAAAGAAACGCCAATTAAAATTTAAAAGCGATAGAAGAGAGGCAAAGAATAAAAGGACACAACAGAGAAGGAACATCAACAGGAGGAAGAAGAGGGAGACAAGGACGGGGAAGGGAGATCAAATGCCAGACTAAACAAATGAGTTTTGAGTTGCTTTTTAAAGGCTGGGTAGGATTGCTCTGAGCGGAGGGAAGGGGGAAGAGAATTCCAAAGTCTAGGGCACAAAAAGTAAAAAGCCGAGGAACGAGTAGATTCAAGGTGGGCTTGGGAAGGGGAAGGAAGGGACACACGGTTAACATGAATGGAACGAAGCAAACGGTGGGGGGTGTGGAAATGAATCAAATCTGCAAGATAGAGAGGGGTGCCTGTATGAATCACCCTGTGTGCAAATGTGAGAATCTTGTACTGTATGCGAAACGAGACCGGTAACCAGTGATGGTGCAAAAGTAGGGGAGTGACGTGATCGTAGCGAGAAGCACGGGATAGTACACGAACCGCTGCATTCTGGACGCGTTGTAGACGGGAGAGTTGAGATTGTGGTAAGCCAGCTAAAGAAATGTTACAATAATCATGACGGGACATTACCAAGGAAAGAATAAGAGTAGCTAAGGCAGAGGGTGAGAGAAAAGGGCGCACAGCCCGAAGCTGTTTAAGGGAGAGAAAAGAGCGCTGAACTATTGAAGAAATGTGACCCTTGAAAGAGAGAGAAGAGTCAAGAATAACACCAAGATACTTAAGAGACGAAACAAGAGGAATGGGCTGGGAGGAGAAAGAAGGGGCACAGGTGGGGGAAGGGCTTCCAAGGGTAAACCAGATAGCAAAAGACTTAGCAAGATTGACGTGGAGAAAATTAGAGGTGAACCAAGAGGCGACAGCAGAGAGGCAGAGATCAAGGGGAGAAATATCAGGCATATGGGAATCAGTATGGTGTAGGAGGATAATATCATCCGCGTAATAGTACGCGGAGATACCAAATTGCTGAATTACTAGAGCAAGAGGGGCCAGGAAAACATTAAAGAGGAGGGGAGCAAGAACAGATCCCTGAGGTACACCGCAAGAAAGAGGAGTGGAAGCCGAAGAAGAGGATCCAACCGCCACAGAAAAGGAACGACAGGAGAGAAAAGAGCGAAACCAGTGAAGAACCATACCAGAAAGGCCAGCGTCTTGAAGACGAGTAAGAAGAGTGCAATGATCCACCAAATCGAAAGCTGCAGAAAGATCAAGAGAGACAGCAAGAGTGAAAAGACCACGATCGTGAGCAGCATGCACTTCATTGAGAAGAGAAAGAAGGATAGACTCTGTGCTATGACCAGGACGAAAACCAGACTGCCGGGGGTGAAGAACAAGAGAGGCTTCAAGGTGAGCAGAAAGCTGAAGGAAGACAAGTTTCTCAAGAAATTTAGAAAGAAAAGGGAGATTAGAAACAGGACGCCAATTGGAAAGGACTGTAGGATCAGAAGTGCGGGATTTCAGTATTGGACGAACAATAGCGTGTTTCCAAGGAGTAGGGAAAAAAACAGAAGATAGACTAGAATTGAAAAGTGAAAGAATATAAGGAGAGAGGGATAGAGAGGGTTCCAGGAGCCAACGGGAAGGAATGGGATCAGCTGGGCAGGTTGTTTTGCGAATGGAAAGAAAAGTAGTTTGAAGAGCAGCTGGGGAGATCATCTCAAAAGAGGACCAGGAGTGAGACAAGGTAGATACAGGAGGGGAAGGAGATAGAGGAGTGAGTGGGGAAGACACCACTAGAGGGGAGAGGGGAGGGGGACAGGAGGGGAAGGACTGGCGGAGGGTTTGGACCTTGGAGACAAAGAAAGAGGCAAGGGAGGAAGGGTCGGGAGAGGCCGTAGAGGGCGGGGGACGAGGGGGTAGGGTAGAATGGGATGCCGTGAGAGAACGGAAGATAGTATAGAGTTGCCGAGAAGAGTTTGAGGAAGAAGAAATAAGCTGGGAGTAATAGTTACGCTTCGCTGAGTGAAGGAGGGTGCGGTAATTCACAGCTCCCCCGGTTCTGCGGTGCCTTCCCGCACCTGGACAAGGTGGCCCCGGACGCCTTCCTCCTTTTGTGGGCAACTGGCATATTGTATGCCTTCCCTCCCATGCCCCTCATTGCCTGGACCCTTCTCAAGGTCCAGTGGGACAAGGCCTTGATGATCCTCATAGCCCAGGCAGCCGTGGTTTTCCTTGCTGCTTCGCCTCTCGGCAGAACCCCAGATCCCTCTCAGGATTTCACGGGGGCTGCTCACACAGGAGGGGGGTTTGTTACTTCACCCCAACTTGAGGTCGCTCTAGCCTCCAACCATCGAGGATATTCTTTTGGCCTCACAAATGGACTCAACCAGGCGGGCATATGTCTTCAAGTGGTGCCGGTTCTCGGTGTGGTGCTCGGAGCTCCAAGCGGACCCATTTTCCTGCCCTATCAGCTTGGTCTTGCAGTACTTACTGTGCCTCTCGCAGGCTGGACTGACGTCTAACCTGGTCAGGGTTCACCTGAGTGCCATCTCAGTGAACCACCACCCCATCAAGGGTAAACCCCTCTCGGGGCAAACGCTTGTCTCCCTCTTCATCCGGGGCCTGCTCCTGTCCAATTCCCCTACCCGCCCTCCCCGGTGGAATGGGACCTAAATATGGTTCTCACACAACTGACCAAGCTGCCCTTTAAGTCCATGGCTACCTGCTCACTGTGGCACCTGTCATGGAAGGTGGTCTTCCTTGTGCCGCTCACCTCTGCCCGGAGAGTCAGCAAGCTCCAGGCACTGATGGCTGAGGTGCCATACACAAGGTTTTATTGGAACAGGGTGGTTCTGCACATGCACCCCAAGTTCCTCCCGAAGGTCATCTCAGACTTCCACCTCAACCAGGAGCTAGTGCTGTCCACCTTCTTTCCGAAGCCCCACGCTGACCGGGCGTCTGTGATTCTCGATACACTGGATTGTAAGAGGGCTCTTTCCTTCTATCTGCAGCGGACTCGGGACCACCGCAGATCTGAGCAGTTCTTCGTCTCCTATGATTCCAGCCGCCTGGGGCTGGCGGTCACCAAGCTTATCTTGTCCATCTGGGTGGCAGACTGCATTGTCTTTGCCCTACCCAGGCCCAGGCCAGGCTTTCCCTGGACCGCCGAGTCACAGCTGACAATGTCTGGGCGATGGCGACGTCTGTCGCTAGTCTACACTCGGTGCCACTGACAGACACCTGCCGGGCTGCCACCTGGTCTTCCTCTCACACCTTTGCGGTGCATTACTGCCTGGAGAGAGAGTCCCTTCGGGACAGTGCCTTCAGCTAGGCCGTACTCCGTAATCTGTTCGGGGTTTAAGCAACTCCTGCCCTCAGACCCGTCTTGTTCCGGCTACCGAGAGCATGGCCATCCATGGACCCGGGTTCCTTGGGCTGCCTTCGGCCTTTACTGGTGACTGCTCACAGCTCTGCCATGCCTTTTCCTACAGGTCCTCGGTTGCCTGTACCAGGGGAGTCCCATATGTGAGGACTGACTTCCTGTTTGTTCCTGGAGAAAGCGTAGTTACTCACCTGTAACAGGTGTTCTCCAGGGACAGCAGGAATCAGTCCTCACAACCCTCCCTCCTCCCCTTGGAGTTGCTGTCCTTTTCTGCCATCTTCTTGGAGGGGCTGTAGTGATGGCACCCTTGGGCAGGAAGGGAACCATGCATTCGTGGTGGCATTCCCAAAGGCTCTCTTTGAAACCTGGGGAGATGCTCCGCGCGGGCTCCTTTGGTGCCAACGTCACCCATATGTGAAGACTGATTCCTGCTGTCCCTGGAGGACATCTGTTACAGGTGAGTAACTGCGCTGTTTCTGATAGATTAAAATATCATGCAAGCTCATTGGTTCAAACATTATGAACCGCTCTGACATTGTGAAGGGCGGTGTATCAAGATTTTAATAAACCTATAATAAACTAGACCTTGCCTGATGTCAGTTCTGTGGGAAACTAAGTAGAAAAGTTTATTATTCTGAACAGATCACACAATCATTTTCTGACAGGATGTATGGACAAAGTAAAGCCCATTTTGCATAGCACATTGAGATTGGATTTATGGCAGTATTTGACAAAAGGTTCTGCCAAACATGGAGCCTTTTGTAAAATACAAATAAGGGCTTGCAGGAGTGCATGTGTATTTGCCGCTGTGCCAACCGGAGTAGCCATTTTATAAATCCTCACATGGGAAAACTGATTATAAGCAACATAGCGTGGAAGTACCAATTTTGCATTTCCATGTGCTAATGCTGGCACATCCACATGTAGTCTGGCCATTTTGCAAATCTGTACATATTAAGTGGCATCAATTACATACAGAGCCACAATTTTTGTTGTGTTTCGTTTTGGACAAGGAAATAAAAGAAACCGTGATTAAGGAAAATAACTCCCTTAATTCATTCCTGGCCAAAATGAGCACTTTTGAAAAATCCATTTGTGCCCCAGAGCCGGTATCAATCTGACATGGAAATTGTTAGACATACATGTGGATTCCCTTGCTAAAATGAGGCATACATGGGTAGATTTTTGGATGGCCAAACCATTCCCAAACCATGCCTTCAGCAGGCACCCTTGAAATCTCTGTGTGGTGTGGATATCCACATGTAAACAACGGCTTTCTGAAATTGCATTTACACTTGTAGTCCAATCCACACATATGAATGCCACGATTTACACATGGAGGTGCTTCTAAAATCACTCTCCATGTGTATTAAGTAGTAGTAAGTAGCAGTAGTAGTAGATGGTTTTGCTTGTTCTTTTTTCTAATATGTCTTTATTTGCATAAAATAAATAAACCTTTAGTCCATATGAAGACCTGGGTCTTTGTGACTCTGGCTGTGTTTCTTTACCTTCCTTAATTCTGTTTCTATATAGGTCCTGATCAGATACCCCTTAGGGAAGAATTTGAACAGATCATGCTTAAAGCAATGCAGGAGTTCACTGTGAAAGAAAGATCCTTGGAGATGAATACTCAGAGTATCTCTGTGTCACCAGCACAGCTGCCTTGGCTCGCCAGGTTAACAGCAAGTGTGTCCAGGGACGTGGTGCATGTTGTTGTAACCTACAATTCCTTAGCAGAGGGGATTTCAGAAACTCTGAGATCCCTAAGTGAAATGAAGCATCAGCACAGACTGCCAGACTACGTGGTAGCAATTTGTTCATCAAAGATCCGAGGGAACGAGTTTTGCGTGATAGTCTTGGGTGAGTAACTTTCCAGCATTGGGACATGCAGACTTCTTGTACACAATGCTTGATCTTGTAGTTCAGTTCGTTTTTTTAAATCATCTTTTGATTTGTATTATAGAATTTAATTACCTGCCATATGTAGGTATGAGCTCAAGGCACACAATCAGGTTTATCTTTCCACAATGTACAGTAATGTCCTCAAGAATGTCATAAAGTAAGATAAGTGACTGAAGGGAAGGGTCTAAGCCACCTAATGAGACAAGATTTGACAAGGCCATAATTTAATTAACATACAGATGCCCCGTGAATTCAATAGTTCAAATTATTATACTCTAATAAACCTATCATGGGACCCCAATTTTCACCTTCCCTTCAGAGCTTGCAGGCCCATGGGCTTGTAAGCCAGTTTTTAAAGGGAAACTTTCTGTGGAGGGTGAGGGAGTAGGTGGGGGCGATGAGTACAAACTCGCTGTTGGAAAGTACACCCAAGAAGTCAAAGATAAATTTCCTGCACATATCTCGCAGGACTGGCCACACAGAACCAGCACCGCCCCTATTCTCGTAAGAAAGTCTAAGAAGGTTTCTCAAAATAATGGGCTAAATTTACGAAAGTGAATTACCATATTAGCATGCACTAATACCCTTAATGCATGGTATTAGTAAATAAGCCCTATTGCATAAAATGGAACCTGTGGTAAATAACTTGTTAATGTGTTTTAGTGTGTGGTAACTTTGTAGTGTCTTTTAGTAAATCTAGTGCTATATGTGTAAATTTATAGTGTTAAACAGCATATATTTTATAGAGTGGTCAGCAAGAAAGATTTTGCATGATAGGGGTTCTAATAAAAGCATTAAGGAAAGAGCTCCTGATACATGATTTGAATAGGAATGTGTGTGTTCCTTTTGACCATATTTGTTTCATGTTTTCATATTCAGTTTTGTTTAGCATTATAAAATGGCACATGCTAACACAAAATAATGCATGCAGTTTAATTTTAATCCTTGCTATTTTGTGTTAGAATAGACTAAAATGAACAAAAATAAATAAAACATAATAAAACAACCCCCCTCCCTTGCACACTCTTAGAATTTAAATGTGTGTGTCATATTGGGCATATGCCTCCTCTCCTTTAACCATGAAATTAGAGTCCTGGGGATCAGAGCATAAAATGTCCATGTGATACTGAAAAATGTTTATCTGTGGACAAGCAAGAAGTAAGTCCTCATGTATGGGTGACATTTCTGATGGAGCACCGCATGGGAATGATCCCCAGCTTCTGTTGGAAACCATTGGAAGGCTACACCGCACCTATGTGCCTGCCTTCCCGCCTGCCGCCATCTTCTCTGGTCTTTGTTTTTCCACAGAGCCTCACAGATGTTGTTTCAGTCCTCTGCCATTAAACGATGTTGTTGTCACCTTTGGGGGCCACCTTAGCAAATATTATGTTACTGCCTGCCGTCTGTTGCGTCAGTTTCTTCATCGGTTCCGACCCTTTTTGGTAAAGTTTTATTTTCTTGGTTGTTTTCTTTGTGGTCTGACCGGGCCTATGGCCACCATTGAGTCTTTTGGTTTATCCATGGCCATCTTCCCAGACATTTACAAGAAACTGGCCAGTGGTATCAAGAAGTGCATTAAGTGTGCCAGTACCATCTCTGTTACCGACAGGCACAACTGGTGCCTCCAGTGCCTGGGTCCTGTTCACTAGCCCTCTTCTTGCAATTTGTGTTTGCAGATGACAAGGAGAGGCCTGAGGGGTTGAGAAAAACTGAGAATCCCTCTTTGGCCAGTGGTCTCATTCAGCATCTTTGGCACCACCATTGGTCTTGATGGCTTCCCAGGAATCCTTCAATGGTGCATCAATATCAAGAAGTTATTGGGCTCAATTGGAGCCGAGCACCTGCGGTGCCCTGGAACATTGGCCATCAGTCAGTCTACGCCTGGAGTCGAGAGAGAATTTGGCCTCATCTCCATCGATGACGAAGGAGGATCCACCCAAGCACCAGGCAAAGGCCCCGGTTACATTGGCATCTGAGCCCTTCCAAGCGAGATTTCGAAAGTGATGGGCACGAGCAGCCCGCAACATTTATTTATTTAAACGGATTTGTATACCGCCTTATCCTGCAATCAAGGCGGTCTGAACATCCCCCGGAGAGAAGAACCCTCGACCTCCAGGGTTTCAGAGGGGCATTGACTGGCTCCCAACAGCTAAAAGCCATGCTGATACCCCCACATGGATGCCTGAAACTTTGATCAAAGCTGCTCAGGCCCTGAGGCCTTCAGAATTGGCAGCCATGGAGGAGCGCCTATTTCAGGCACTTAAGTCCACATCATATTGTTGCTGGAGAAACAGCTGACTGGTGCCTCAGTACCCGCAGCATTGTCGAGTGTTGTGCAGCCAATCCTTGAGAGGCATTGATGTCAGGCATCGAGGAGATCTGATGCCAGATCCTGGTGGTGCCATCACCATTTGGAGTATCTTGGGTTCCGATGCCCTAACAAAGCCTTGGAAGCCCTCAGTACATCATCAGTCCAATAGAAGCTCTCACTCCCCTTGAGGCCAGAGGGAGCTCTGGGCAGAGGTACTTAGACTTCCTTTCAGAGTCTGATTCTACTGGCTGGGTGATCGATGTGGAATTGGAGAACCTGTCAGCGGGCAGGTCTCCTGAGCTCCCATCAGACACTTCTCTGCACGAATGGCGGAAGTCTTCTCCGAAGGGCATGCCCTTCCATGATTTTTTTGAAGGATATGGCAAAGATCATCCCATTTTCACTGGAGATAGAGGATAAGTCCAAGGCAGAGGAGTTGGAGATCCTCCAATACTCCTCAGCCCCTAAGGAAGTAGTGATGGTGTCAGTGCATCGCAGCCTACAGTGGCTTCAAATGAGTATGTGAGAGAACCCCACTCACTGTGCCACTGATCAGTAGCAGGCTGGACTGTGACTGTACAGAGTTCAAAAAACTTCTCACTACACCACTCCTTAATGATAGAGTCCGCCCTTAAGAGGATTAAGAGCACCAAGACTCATTCCGCGATGCCTCTGGGTTGGGAGGCTCGGACATTGGACTCCTTCAAAGGAGGTGCTTCCAAAGTTCAATGCTCGTGGCTTGAGTACATTCTTACTTTGCTCTACATGAGCATGTTCTTGAAGGACATCATGTGTGATCTCACTGACTTGTGCCAATTCCTCCCTCCAAAGAAATTAAAGCACTATCGTGTCCTGGTGGGCCATGGCAAGGACTGCTCAAAGTTTCCTGGTCCAGGCAACATCATCTTTGAGACAGTGTCTAGAATGGTGACAGTGGAAATTGGAGAACGCAGGCTCGCCTGACTTTCAGTCTTCCAACCTGAAACAGTCAGTGCAAAAAATAAGCTTGCAGATGTGCTCTACCGGGGAGAGAACCCCTTCAGAGAGCAGATGGAGGAGAAGGTGGGCATCATAGAGAAGCAGCACATCACCCTCACCAGACATTCGAGACGCATGTCCAAACCAGTTGCCTATCGCAGGAGGTATCAAAGTGGAGGCCAGAAGAAGACTTGCTACCTGCATCGGCACAGGTACTTCTCTGGTCCTCAAACTTCCCAGCCAAGAACACAGGCTGCTCATCCACAGCATTGAGAAAAGCCTCAAAAGGCCGAGCCGGCCCCACAACCAAAGTCGGATGTGAGGTTTTGACTGGTTCCTCTGGAGTATAGCCAATCTGCCGGTGTCCACAGAAGGGAACCCCTCCGGTAGGAGGAAAGCTCACTCTGTTTTGCCAGAGGTGGCCCCTTAAAACTTTGGACACGTAGGCACTACAGATAGTCCAAAGCGGCTACATGTTGCATTTCGTCAAACCTCCGCACATAGTCCCCTGAGGGCATATCCTCTCGACCCTCTAAAATCTAGACCTACTTCAGGGAGAAATCTCCACCCTTCTGGCCAATCTTGCCATTGAGCCTGTGCTGCAGGAGAAGAGTAGTGGATTTTACTCCAGGTACTTTCTGGTCCCCAAAAGATGGGGGGAGAAGGGTACTGGCTCATCCTGGATCTCGGAAACCTTTTTGGTACGAGAAAAGTTCAAAAAGGTCTCTCTAGGTAGCTAGCTCTCTTATCTTCAGAAAGACAATTGGCTATGCTCCCTGGATCTAAAAGATGCATATACCCACTGCGACGCCTCCAGCTGGGCCCAGGGGCTTACAGCCTGGAGGACGGCCTTGTATGTCCTTTTGGAATAAAGTTCTTTAAAGACACCAGAGGATTCTGGGTCTTGTAGTACTCTTTACTCCTCGAGGGAAATAATGTAGTTGAGTCGGTGGTAAGGCATGCAAGAAAATGTATTTGTGGGGATTTCCAAAATACGCTAGGGCTCATACACAACTAAAGCAGTAGGATACATCTCCAACGAAAAAGATGAAATCAGGATTTAAACCAGAGGGAGAATAACAAACAAAAACCTTTTCACTTCTCAGCTGTTCTGCTTTCTTACACATTCACACCGGGAACTGCCCCGTGTGGTCAATTAGCAAAATTCCAACAAACTTTGTCACAGCTGGGTTTCCTTTCCAAACACACAGTTCCTCACTGCTTCTTCACTTAAGCCAGTGATACAATAAACATAGAATTAGCTTTCTTCAATAAAGGTAAGAACTGCCCCTATTTTCCTATAGGGTTTTCAGACTCTCTGTTCTTGTTCACAACTGTAGAACTCTTTCTTTGTGCCAAAGAACAATCCATGGGCATAGGCAAATATTCAGAGCTAGGCACACATGCATCTATTTGCATTCCTTCACTATCATTAGGGTAAACAGAGTCTCTCTCACAATTAGGAGCTTCCTCAAACTTCCTTTCTTTTAGGAACTCCAGAAATTGGCTCCACAGCAACTCAGCCCTTGTTGGCACTTTTAACTTAGGGGAGTGAAACTTCTCTTCAGAGAATAGCTTCCTTAATGCCTCTAGCTTTGAGGTCTCAAAGGCTTCACTGTTATCAGAGCTATGGCCTTTAACATCTGATAAGCTTTCTATCCACTTCTTAATCGTGGGAGGTGAGGGCTCAACTTCCTGCCCTTTAAAACTAGCAAATAGTCTTTCTGCTATATTATCAGAAATGAAACTGCTGGCTTTACCTTGAGGCGGTTTCTTCACATAAGCACTGCTTTCCTTCCTCCTGGGTTTCTCCAGGCTTTGAAATGCAGGCTCCTTCTGTCCTACTCCAGTCCCTCTGAGGTAGCTGCTTTCTGGAGAGATTTTCTCTGGCTTTCTCTTCCAGCCTAGCACTGTTCCAGCCTCTTTCCTTTCTCTCCCACCTTTCCACCTTTCCAGCTCTCACAGCTGTTCCTGTTCCTTGCCTGACATCCAGCTCTCCTCCATTCACTCGTGCCTCTGCCTTCAGTTGCTGGCTCTGTCTCTTACTCCTTCCGGTCTGTATCTGTGTCCGGGCTCCAGCCTGAGAATGCCACTGCCTCTCCGTGTGCTTCTCTGCAACTGACTTGGGCTGCTCTGCGTGCTTCCCTGGGTGGTTCCCTCCAGCTGCCCCTTGGTGGATCTCTGGGTGGTTCTCTCCACGCTCCCCTGGGTGCTTCTCTCTTGCTTTGCTTTGCACGTGTTTTTAACCACTGCTGCCTGCTGGGCCTTCCCTGCTCTCTGCCTCCATGTGACCAATCAGCAGGGAATCCTGTCTCCACCCCTGAGCTAGGGCGTGGCCTGACTCTTGCAGGGAGCTGACTTTGCTTCTGACCTGGGCTGTAATTCCCCTGCACATGTGCACTGCCATCCACTTCCATGGGGAATTCAGGATCTTCATCCAGTTCCATGCTTTCCAAAGGGCTTTCATCACCACACCACATACTGATCCATCCCGCTCACAGGAGGTATCTCAGATTCATCCTGGCAGGAAAGCACTTTCAGTACCGAGTACGACCTTTCAGGCTGGCCTCGGTGCCCTGGGTCTTCTCAAAATGCCTTGCAGTGGTAGTGGCCTATCTCAGAAAACTAGGGGTCTTTATCTGGATGACTGGCTCATAAAAAGTATCACTCCAGATGGAGTCTAGCAGTCAACATGGTTGACCATTCAGGTGCTAGAGCTATTGGGGTTTGTAGTCAATTACCCAAAGTTCCACCTTCTGCCCACCCAAAAACTGGAATTCATAGAGACTCTCCTTGACACAACTCAAGTGACAGTTTTCCTTCCGCTAGACCAAATCCAGAGATTGACGGCCTTGGTCCAAAATACCCAGTGGAGTCATCAGACAATGACTCGTGGAATGGTGACTGTGCTCAGACACATGACCCCTACTGTACACGTCACACCCATGGCTCGTCTTTCATTTATTTTATTTATTTATTTATATTATTTCTATACCGTGCTTTTTACAATCAGCGCAGTTTACAGGTAACAATAAATTGTACAGCACAGCAGAACAATGCAGTGTACATTGCAGATAACAGGTTTTTACAACTTGGATTTAACGGGTAACTATAAACAACTATATACATTTGTGCTATTTATCGGCAAGCTATGCCACAAATGTTGCTATGGACTAATGGCACTCTCGGACTAATTGCATATTGGGTAATATACACGTTTGGGCGGTCGTTTCAGATTGTAGGCATGGGTATGAGACAGGTTCAGTGGACACTGAGGACTCAGTGGAACCAGGCCATCAGCCACCTTTAGAATTGCATGGCTGTCACGAGCTTTCTTGTCCAGTCCCTGCATTGGTGGTTGGATCTTCAGAACCTGCTCAGGGGGTCTCCCCTTTCAGAGGGTGTCACCTCAGAAAACATTGACAGCAGATGCATCCAAACTAGGGTGGGGAGCTAATCTGGATGGCCTTCATGCTCAAGGCATCTGCTCAAAAGAGGAGAGCCTGCACCAGATCAATTTCTTGGAATTGAGGGCTATAGCGAAGGCCCTCAGGGCTTTCTGTGAATGACTAGCCAACAATATTGTCCAGATTCAGACCAACAATCATGTCACGATGTACCACACAAACAAGCAGGGCAGCACAGATTTGTATCTCCTGTGCTGGGAAACAGTCCAGTTATGGAGGTTCGCCATCATCTACGGGATGGAGTTCAGGACCACATATCTGCCAGGGAAGCAGAATACCCTGGCAGACCAGCTGAGTCGCATCCTTCAGCCACATGAATGGACACTGGACAGGAGTGTGGCAGCCTTCATCTTTTAGAAGTGGGGTACCCCCTCAATAGACCTGTTCGCCACCCAACAGGCTGGTGCCAGATGCTTTCCTCCTGCACTGGAGGGAAGGGCCTGCTATATGTGTATCCTCCCATACCTCTCATAACAAAGACCCTGCTGAAACTCCAGAAAGACAGGGGTATGATGATATTCATTGCACCGTATTGACCCAGAGAGCCGTGGTTTCCTCTTCTGCGTCAACTCTCCCAATGAGAACCTCTATGGCTGGGGTGTGCCCCAGAACTTACATCCCAACATCCAGTCCTTGGCCCTAACTGCATGCATGTTAAGAGGCTAGTCCTCTCGGAGCTTAATCTGCATCACAAGAGTAACAAATATTCTGTTGGCCTCCAGGAGGACTTTGATGAGAAGGTCTTATGCATTCAAATGGAAGAGATTTACGATCCTTTTAATTGCTCCACTGACTGACTGATGACTGAAGTACTTCCTACACCTCTTGGAGTCTGGTCTCAAATCCAACTCGGTCAGGGTTCATCTCAGTGCAACTGAGGCATACCATCGCGGAATAGAAGGAAGGTCCTTCTCTGCTCAGCCGTTAGTGGCTTGCTTCATGCGAGGTTTGCTTCTCTTGAAGCCTCCCTTCAAGCACCTGGCGGCGGCTTGGGACCTCAATGTTGTTCTGGTGCAGCTCATGTTAACTGCCTTTGAGCTGCTCGATTCCTGTCCTATGAAGTTCTTGACCTGGAAGATCTTGTTTCTTGTGGCGATTGTCAGCATGCAGGGTAAGTGAGTTCCAGGCTCTAGTGGCTCAACTGCCATACACTAGGTTCCATCATACTAGAGTGATCCTGCGCACTCATCCTCATTTCCTTCCAAAAGTGGTATCCGCTTTCCATTTTAATTAGTCATTTTACTGACTTTCTTCCCGAGGCCTCAAGCCCACAGAGGGGAAGCACATGGTGGACTGCAAATGAGCCTTAGCCTTCTACTTAGAGCTGATGGAGACACACCAAACGTCCATCCAGGTGTTTGCTTCTTTAGACCCCAGCAAGCAGGGGGTTATCATTTCCAAACACACTCTTTCAATTTGGCTGCAGACTGCATCTCTTTCGCTTATGTCCAGGCTGGTCTGAGCCTTGATGGTCATGTCACTTCTCACAACGTCAGAGCCATGGCTGCGTCTGAGGCCAACTTGCATTCGGTCTCCATGGAAGAGATCTGCAGAGCTGCAACATGGTCTTCTTTCCACACATTCACATCTCATAGTGTCTGGATGGGGATTTCCGACATGACAGCAACTTTGGCGAATCGGTACTCTGGCATTTGTTTAGGGATTAGAATCCAACTCCATCCTCCCAAGGCTACCAAAAGAAATAAAAAAGGTGAAGATGATGAATCAGATGACTTCCTTTTGTGAACTACTACTTCTCTACATAGTTTATTCTCCACTTCTTAGTTCAGTTTTGCCTCATTGGGCTTTTCAGCGGCCTCCTTGGTCTTGGGTATCCTGTAGCTTGGGTCCCATATGTGAGGACTTCATTCCTGCTTGTCCACAGAGAAAAGGTAGTTATTCACCTGCAGCAGGTGTTCTCCATAGACAGCAGGAATAAGTTCTCACAACCCTCTCATCTCCCCAAGGAGTTGTATTCTGCTACAGCTTTGTTATCAGACTGGAGAAGATGGTGCCGTGGTGGCAAATGGGAAAGCAGGTACGGTGCAGCCTCTCAAAAACTTCCAATAGAAGCTGGGCAGCATACCCATGTAGGGCTCCATCAGAGACGTTACCCCTATGTGAGGACTTATTCCTGCTGTTCACAGAGAACCCCTGCTATAGGTTAGTATACCTTTTCTAGCTGGTTTCCCAACACTCCTTTGTGTTTTAGGTCAGTATCAGTCAAGAGCGCTGGCTGAAAGCATGCTTATGACCAGTGAGTTCTTGAAAGAGATCAGTTATGAACTCATCACAGGAAAAGTCAGTTTTCTGGCATCACATTTCAAAAACACATCATTAGGTGAGTATTTTTGGAATTGGCAATGTCAGAATGAAACTGCTTCAGTCTGTAGTCTCCATTTATTTATTTATTGATTTGACAGGTTTTTTTTAACACTTTGTCATTATAGTCAAAGCGGTTTACATTGTAACTTAAACTTGGCAATGTACATTAAACAGGGACATTGATAACTGGATTCTTCTGAGGCAATGGGGGGTTAAGGGACTTGCCCAAGGCCACAAGGAATCAAATCCTGGTTTCTTGTTTCTGAAGGCAGTGCTCTAACCACTAGGCTACTCCTCCATTCCATGTCACATTTGAAGGATAAGGTCTGTGTGACTAGTTAGATATGAGGAATAATCTTAGAGTACGAGGCGTGTTTGAGAATGTCACAGCTACTATATAAGGCAATATGAAGTGTGGTCATGTGTTTGGTATAGAGAAATCCAAGTGAATAGATAATGATGAGTAGTCATGTATGATGATGTCAAGGTAGTATGACTGTGCGAGGAGATAGTGGCAAGAATTCAAAGAAAGCTAGGTTACACGGAGAGAAAAAGGGATTGATAATGCTTGTGTGGAGCTGATCGGTGAGACCTTATCCAAAATATTATCAACTCTGTTGAGGGGATTTCATTTTCTGTTCTGTCTGATGTTTGGTTACTACATTTTTATATTGTACACCACATTGGATATTGATCAATTAATCAAGTTTGAGAAATAAATATCTCGAAAAGGCAGATGAGTCCAGAGAATGGCTACCAAAATGATATTGAGCCTGTCTCATAAACCCTATGAAATGAACTAAATCTGTGTACCCTAAAAGAGAGGAGGAGGGAGGAGAATAGAGACATTAAAATACCTTAAAGGTAGTAATGCAAAATAAATAAGCATTTTTTTATGGAAAGGAAGTTTTAGAAGGAGTCATGTTATACAGGTCAAAGGAGACCAACCTAGGAGTACCGTAAATAAATATTTCTCCAGGACCAAGCAGGAAGTCAGTCCTCACATATGGGTGACATCGACGCCGATGGAGCCCTTGCGGAGTATTTCCCCAGCTTTCCATGAAAGCCTTTGGGAATGCAGGCACGCATGCGCGGTTCCCTTCCCGCCTAAAGGTGCCATCTTGCTTCAGTCTCTCTTTTTCCGTGAAGCCCATCGGACGTGTGTCCTAGTCCTCCCGGAAATTGTTAGATTTTTTTGGTGATCCTTCGCTATTTTTCTTCTCCGGTTCGATGCCGGTTCCCCTCTCGCCGGGTTCGGTACACTGGTATCAAGACCGAAATTCTTTTTTCGGTTTTTTCCCTTTGTGGCTGGCGTTCGCGCCCTTTTTTTTTTTTGTCTTTTTCCCTGGAAGGCCGGTCCTTTGACCTCGCGGGGACTCTTTTTTCCCCGATGGCTTCCAGTGGGTTTAAAAAGTGTGATCGGTGCAAGAAGCTAATGTCTCTCACCGACACACACGACTGCTGCCTTCAGTGCCTCGGTCCTGACCACGATCCTAAGACGTGTGGACCATGTGGGAAAATGTCTTCCAAGGCACTGCAAAGTCGTCAGCACCAAAAGGAAAGGCTTTTCTCCGACTCGGCCTCCGGCTGGGCCCGGACCTCGTCTGAGGTCTCAACATCTCGGGAATTGGATCCCGAGCACCGTCGGGGCTCCTCGGACAGGGGGTCCCCCGACCGGGAACGAAAGAGGAAGAAGCGGTTCGCGAGGGCGTCGTCGGAGGAGGTCCCTGGCTCCTCGAGAGCTAGGTCTCAGACCCCCGACCGTCGCCCCGGGCCCGTGGAACAGGAGAAGCCTCCAAAAGTACCTCGTGTGGAGCCGGAGTCTGCTGGACACGTAAGTCCTGTAGTCCTCGTGGACTCGCCTCCCAGAGAGCCGACGTCCGCCGGGGCCCGAGTCGGGGGCTGCTGAGTCTCCTGAGCTGAGTCTCAGGCTGACAGCCTTGGAGAGCAGACTGTCTGCCTTCATGGAACAGCAGCGGACACTGATGGCCAGCATGTCTGGCGCATCTGCCCCGACCACCGGGACATCGACATCGAAGTCGACCCCGGAGACCGAGCTGATACTCGAGACCATAAAGGCTCAAGGTCGACCTCGGTCGCGATCTCCCTCGACCTCCCGTTTGGGACCGAGGGCGTCGACGCCTGTGCCTTCGGCATCTGGGCGGGTGCTCCTAGGCTCCGCGTGGTCGGATCCCGAATCCTCATCGGACGAGTCCGCCTGGGAGACTGAGGACGAGGAGTCCCCCGACACCTTCCTGACTCGGTGCGTCCCGTCGGACTCACCGCAGTCTGAGCCCCGGAGTAGATCCCCCCCAGAGGATACCCGGTTCTCGGAGTTCGTCCGGGATATGGCCAATGCGTTGGCTATCCCTGCGGACCCTGAGGAGGAGCCTCGAGCCGAGGAGCTCGAGGCCCTACAGTACGACTCTCCTCCGAAGGAGGCCTTTACTCTTCCGGTTCCTCGATGCTGGAACGGCTCCTCTTCCGGATGTGGGAGGCACCGGCCTCGGCGCCGGTTCTAAGTTAGCGGGTCGATTCGATCTACTGACTCCGGAAGAG
Source organism: Ichthyophis bannanicus (assembly GCA_033557465.1). NCBI lineage: Eukaryota > Metazoa > Chordata > Amphibia > Gymnophiona > Ichthyophiidae > Ichthyophis > Ichthyophis bannanicus. The sequence continues at coordinate 1,356,668,592 of CM066031.1, forward strand.
TCCTGGCTTTCAAAAGGCGCAGCTTCCACACCATTCCATGGTGGTGGAATCGACCATGCATCGCCTGAAAAGTCAGAAGATGCACTCCGCAGTGCCCTCTGGCAGGGAGGCCCGGAACCTGGATGGTTTTGGTAGAAAGTGCTTCCAGGGCTCGATGCTTGCTTGCCGTGACCAGTCTTACCAGCTGTACATGGGCATGTACTTGCGAGACCTGGCCAAGGAGCTTGCCGGGTTCTCTGCTGGTCTCTCCGGGGAACCCTTGCAGAGGTTCAAGTCCTTGTCCTCGGGGATCCGGGAATGCTCCAAGTTTATGTCCTGCACTGCCTACGATGGCTTCGAGACTTCGGCCCATGTTGCGGCAGCCGGCATCGCGGCTCGACGCCAGGCATGGCTGCAGTCATCAGACCTCAAGCCTTGGGTTCAGGACAAGTTGGTCGATGTCCCTTGCCGAGGTGAGAACCTTTTTGGCAAGCCCATGGCCAAGAAGGCCGCACAGCTCAAAACCGAGCACCTTACGAGGACAAGGCTGTCTAGGAAGACTTCTGCCCCTTCTCACAAAAAGAAGGGCTCGGATAAAAAGCCCTTTTACCCGAGGAAGGGCACTGCCTACAAACAGTACCCACAGTACCAGGCTGCCCAAACTGCCCCTCAGGGTCAGCAAGCCAAGGGGCAGGGTAATGGGCCCCGTAGGCAGAGGACCCCCAAGCCTCCGGACCCTGCTCCCACTCAGCAGGGTGGGGTTTTTTGACTCCTTAGGCATAGCCTCTCCGTCCCTGCTCTCCCAACCCTGCACAGGAGGTCGCCTCGCCCTGTTTGCCCACCAGTGGCCACTCATCACTGGAGACAGTTGGTTGTTAAGCATAGTCCACAAGGGCTATCTCCTACACTTCCAGCAAGTGCCGCCTCCATACTTTCCAGGGGAGCCTCCAAGGCCTCCCCTGCACACAGATCTTCTCCTTCAGGAGCTCCAAGGTCTGTTGGTGGACAGGGCGGTGGAGCCTGTGCCTCCTCACTTGCAAGGTCAAGGGTTCTACTCAAGGTATTTCCTGGTACCCAAAAGAACCGGTGGCCTTCGACCTATTCTAGACCTCAGAAACCTCAACAAGTTCCTAGAGAAGGAAAAGTTCAAGATGCTTACTCTTGGAACACTTCTGCCCTACCTCCAGCAGGGAGATTGGCTATGCTCATTAGATCTAAAGGATGCGTACACTCACATCCTCATTCATCCAGACCACAGAAAGTACCTCAGGTTCATTGTGGGAGGAAACCATTATCAGTACAGAGTACTGCCTTTTGGCCTCACCTCCGCTCCCAGGGTCTTTACCAAATGCCTGGCAGTGGTGGCGGCCTTCCTAAGAAATCAGGGAGTCTTTGTCTTCCCCTATCTGGACGACTGGCTCATAAGGGGTCAGACGTGCCAGGAGGCCCGACAGGCCACCCTCAGAACTATTGCTTTTCTTCAAAGATTAGGGTTTGTAATAAACTTCGCAAAGTCCACTTTGCTCCCCTCCCAGAACTGTGGATTCTCTGCTGGCAAAGGCATTCTTGCCAGAAGACAGAACCCAAAGACTGATGAACTTAGCAAACCAGTTTCTCAGCAGGTCACTGGTCTCTGCCAGACTCTGCCTGAGGCTTCTTGGCCACATGGCTTCGACAGTACATGTGACCCCCAATGCCAGGCTCCATATGAGGCCTGCACAGTGGTGCCTTCGGATTCAGTGGTCACAGGCCACAGGCAGCCTCAGAGACAGGTTAAGGGTATCCAGACAATTTCTGAACTCCCTCAGCTGGTGGCTGCACCCACCCAATCTGCTGCAAGGGGTACCTTTTCAGATTCCTGCGTTCACAGTGGTGTTGACCACGGATGCCTCCCTGCAGGGCTGGGGAGCTCATTGTCTAGGCAAGTGCACCCAGGGCCTGTGGTCTCCCTGGGAAACCGCACAGCAAATCAATCTACTGGAACTCAGGGCTATTCGGTTAGCCCTCAAGACTTTCTCTCCAGCCCTGGCTCATCAGTCTGTCCTAGTTCAAACAGACAACCAGGTAGCCATGTTTTATGTGAACAAGCAGGGCAGAACTGGGTCCAGGCTCCTTTGTCAGGAAGCACAGGACCTTTGCTTGTTTGCCCTCAAGCACAACATGCTCCTCAAGGCTGTGTACCTCCCTGGCCAGGAAAACTACCTGGCCGACCAGTTGAGCAGGATTTTGCAGCCCCATGAGTGCCAGCTCCATCCTTCGGTAGTTCAGAAGATTTTCCTGAAATGGGGGCTTCCATCCATAGATCTGTTTGCCAGTCCACTGAACAAACAGCTGCCAAATTTCTGCTCCAGACAACCGCATCCTCTGTGGCTGGCGGCAGATGCTTTTCTGATCCCATGGTCTCAGGGCCTCCTGTATGCATTTCCTCCCACACCCTTGGTGGCCCGAACCCTGTTCAAGATTCTTCAGGACAAGGCCTCGGTCCTGCTGGTAGCTCCCAGGTGGCCGAGACAGCCTTGGTTTCCACTTCTGCTTCAGCTGGCTGTGGATTCCCCACTGCCTCTGGGGTTGCAATTCGACCTTCTCTCTCAGGATCAGGGTTCCCTTCTGCACCCCAATTTCAAAGCTCTCAATTTGATGGCCTGGAGGCTGCAAGGGTAGTTTTAGCTCCCTGGGGCCTACCTCAGGAAGTTGAGGAGGTTGTCCTAGCCTCTAGGAAACAGTCCACTAGGAAAACCTATGCTCTTAAATGGAAAAGGTTTTCTGTGTGGTGTCAGCGATGTACAGAGGATCCTTTCTCCTGTACTGTACCAATAGTGCTTCAGTACTTACTGCACTTATCAAATCAGGGACTTAAGTCCAATTCTGTTCGGGTCCACCTCTCAGCTCTAACAGCTCACCACTCACTGGTGGAAGGACATTCTCTGTCGGGTCACCCCTTGGTGTCCCGCTTTCTCAGAGGCTTGCTTTTGCTCAAGCCTCCAATCCATCCTCCTGCTCCTGAGTGGGAATTGAATGTGGTCTTGCAGCAACTGACTCGCCCACCTTTTGAGCCGATGGCTACTTGCCCTCTACGCTTCCTGTCCTGGAAGACACTCTTCTTGATAGCCCTAACCTCGGCCAGGCGAGTGAGTGAGCTTCAGGCCCTGGTCTGTGACAGGTCTTACACCAACTTCTATAGGAACAGGGTAGTCCTTAGGACTCATCCAAAGTTCCTCCCAAAAGTTGTCTCCTCCTTCCACCTTAACCAAGAGGTGGTTCTTCCAACATTCTTCCCTAGGCCTCATGCAAGCCAGGCTGAAGCAGTCCTGCATACCCTGGACTGTAGGAGTGCCTTATCCTTCTACCTTGACTGTACGCAGGGGCATAGAAGGGCTACTCAGCTCTTCATATCTTTTGACCCTAATAATTTGGGGTTAGCTGTGTCCAATCGTACCTTGTCCACCTGGATAGCTGACTGTATCACCTGGGCTTACAGGGTGGCTGACCTTCCTTTGCAGGGTCGGGTCACGGCCCATCGTGTCAGGGCAATGGCTGCCTCACTGGCTCACCTCCGCTCTGTACTGTTGGTGGACATCTGCAGGGCTGCAACTTGGTCTTCAAGCCAGACGTTTGCAGCCCATTACTGTCTGGAGAGGGAGTCCCGTAGGGACAGTGCTTTTTTCCAAGCAGTACTACGGAATCTCTTTGAGGTTTAGGCAACTCCTGCCCTCCAGCCCTCCGTTCTGTCAGTAAAAAGCCTTTCTTTGATGCTGGGACTAGAGGGAGTTCTCTTGTTCAGCCTGGGTTCCTTGGTTGCCCAGAGCTAGGGAGTCACCCATATGTGAGGACTGACTTCCTGCTTCGTCCTGGAGAAAGAGTAGTTACTCACCTGTAACAGGTGTTCTCCAGGAGCAGCAGGAATCAGTCCTCACAACCCTCCCTCCCCTCCTGGGAGTTGCAGTTGTACATAGTTCATTTTTTGTGTGCTGTTTTAGCTATGTCATTTGACTGAAGCAAGATGGCACCTTTAGGCGGGAAGGGAACCGCGCATGCGTGCCTGCATTCCCAAAGGCTTTCATGGAAAGCTGGGGAAATGCTCCGCAAGGGCTCCATCGGCGTCGATGTCACCCATATGTGAGGACTGATTCCTGCTGCTCCTGGAGAACACCTGTTTCAGGTGAGTAACTACTCTTTCTTCACAGAAAGGGGTGGTGGATACATGGAACAGTCTCCTTGCAGAGGTGGTAGAGTCAAAAACAGACCTCAAGAAAGCATGGGCTAAACATAGAGGCTCTTTAGAGAATGTAGGGAAAGCCTACATTGTAAGGGTTCTGTGGGAATGCATGAGACATAAGCAGATTAGATGAGTCTTCCTGGTTTTATCTGCTGTTGCTGTCTGGGGTTTTTTTTTTCTTTTCATTTTCTTTAACTTTTTCTTTCCAGTCAAGCATACAAGATAGAAATCAACACAGATTTTACATAAAACTACACTGCCCTTATAAAAGAAACAAATTCATAACCCAATATTCCCCCCCCCCCCCCACACACACACACCTCGTTACCCCACTCTTTGCCACCCAGCCTTATGCCAGGGATTAGTCCAGAGCCCCAGGCATAATTTTAACAGCTTAGAAAAAAAAATCCTTTCAGAGCTCCATTCCAGATCAGAGTTTTAGTTCAAAGTCACTGCTGAAAAGGTGCCCATACTTTCTTATGCTGTGCACGTTTGTCTACTCTTAATGACAGCCTGGTCATCTAGTAAAGTTTCTTCTTCCACTCCTGCATTTCGTCCAATTCCAAGGGTTTCAGCTACTTTCAAGCATTCACTACAGTCATTTGTGTTGTGTGGACACTACAACAAAGGTTATCAAACTCTATTCCCTCTGCTGGAAGCCCGGTGCCTTCCAGTTAAGCAATATCATCCCTGTTTGTTTTTAGAATAGCTCTATCTTGCAATTTCCCCAGGAAACTTAGCACTTGGTCTCCAAAAACATTTATCTTGTCGAACTTACACCAACTATGCACAAATGTCTCTCTCTACCCCCACACTCATGGCAATAGCCACTCATTCTGGTCCCAGATATCCTATAAATTCCCTTGGGGGTAAGGTACCACCTAAATAGCATCTTGTATCTATTGTCGATCTTTACTCACAAAAGGTATATATCCTATGCACCCAAAGCCAATCTGCCATTTCTTTCATGCACAGTCATTCCCAGATCTCATTCCCCAGTCTTGTATGTGCTTACGTTTCTTGTCCACAGGCCTGTTAATAATCTCATAAACTTTTCTGTTTTTTGAGAAGTCAATGTTAATAGAGACTCTAATGATGTCTCTTCTCTTCTCCCTAATGCTTCCCCCCCTAGATAGTGTTTACTTGCAGGTATAGATAAAAATCAGTGGTCTATCCCACCCTCACATTTTCAATGTTTGGATTAGTTCTAACTTTCTGTGCAAAGGACTCCATCATCAATGCAAACAGAAGAGGCAATAAAACATGACCCTTCCTTGTTCCTCTCTGTAATTCTAAAACCTCCATAGAGGTCCCATTAATTTTTAAGCTAGCTATAGAAATGTTATAATTGACCAAACTCATCCCAAATAATGCTTGCCCAACCAAATTGTCCTTAGTACCTGAAACATGAAAGGCCAATACACCCTATCAAAAATCTTCTCGGCTTCTATTGATAAAGCAACACAGGTCGCCCATAAGCTTCAAAACCCAGTGAATATTATCCATCACAAGGCGGCCTGAAACAAATCCTTTCTCCAGGACCAAGCAGGAAGTCAGTCCTCACATATGGGTGTCATCGGCGCCGATGAAGCCCCAGCGGAGCATTTCCCCAGCTTTCTATGAAAGCCTTTGGGAATGCAGGCACGCATGCGCGGTTCCCTTCCCGCCTAAAGGTGCCATCTTACCTCAGTCTCTTTTTTTCCGTGAAGCCCACCGGACGTGTGTCCTGTTTTCCCGGTTAAAATTAGATTTTTTTCGGCGATTTTGCTATTTTTTCTCCCGGTTCCCCTCCCACCGGGTTCGGTACACCGGTATCGAGCCCGATTCTTCTTTTTCGGTTTTTGCCCTTTTTTCTATTTTTCCCTGGAAGGCCGGTCCTTTGACCTCGCGGGGGCTCTTTTTTCCCCGATGGCTTCCAGCGGTTTTAAGAAGTGTGATCGGTGTAAGAAACTAATGTCTCTCACCGACACACACGACTGCTGCCTTCGGTGCCTCGGCCCCGACCACGATCCTAAGTCATGCGGGGCATGTGGGAATATGTCTTCCAAGGCACTCCGAAGTCGTCAGCAGCAAAAGGAAAGGCTTTTTTCGGACTCAGCCTCCGGCCGGGCCCGGACCTCGTCTGAGGCCTCGACATCTCGGGATTCCGATCCCGAGCGCCGTCGAAGCTCCTCGGACAGGGGGTCCCCCGACCGGGAACGCAAGAGGAAGAAGCGGCTCACGAGGGCATCGTCATCGGAGGTCCCTGGCTCCTCGAGGGCCAGGTCTAAGACCCCCGACCGTCGCCCTGGGCCCGGGGAACAAGAGAAGCCTGCCAAAGTTCCTCGCGTGGAGCCGGAGTCTGCTGGACACGTAAGCCCCGTAGTCCTCGAGGACTCTCCTCCCAGGGAGCCGACGTCGGGCCCAGCGCCGCCGGGGCCCGAGTCGGTGGCTGCTGCGTCTCCCGAGCTGAGTCTCAGGATGACAGCCTTGGAGAGCAGATTGTCTGCCTTCATGGAGCAGCAGCGGGCACTGATGGCCAGCCTGTCTGGCGCATCTGCCCTGACCACCGGGACATCGACTTCGAAGTCGACCCCGGAGGCCGAGCCGATACTCGAGTCCATCGTGGCTCGGAGTCGTCCTCGGTCGCGGTCTCCCTCGATCTCTCGTTCGGGACCGAGGGCGTCGACGCCGCTGCTTCCGGCGTCGGGGCGGGTGCTCCAGGGCCCCGCGGGGTCGGACCCTGACTCTTCCTTGGATGAGTCAGCTTGGGAGACGGAGGACGAGGAGTCTCCTGATACCTTCAAGACTCGGTGCGTCCCTTCGGACTCACCGCAGTCTGAGCCTCGGCGTAGGTCCCTCCCGGAGGACACTCGGTTCTCGGAGTTTGTCCGGGATATGGCCACTGCCTTGGCTATTCCGGCGGACCCCGAGGAAGACCTCGAGCTGAAGAGTTCAAGGCGCTGCAGTATGACTCTCCTCCGAAGGAGGCCTTTACTGTCCCATTTCCTCCGATGCTGGAATGGCTCCTCTTCCGTATGTGGGAGGCACCGGCCTCGGCGCCGGTTCTAAGCAAACGAGTCGATTCAATCTATCGACTCCGGAAGAGCTCTGGTTTTCAGAAGGCACAGCTACCACACCATTCTATGGTTGTGGAATCGGCCATGCATCGTCTGAAGAGCCAGAAGATGCACTCCGCGGTGCCTCCTGGCAGGGAGGCCCGAAACCTCGATGGCGTCGGTAGAAAGTGCTTTCAGGGCTCGATGCTTGCTTGCCGTGTCCAGTCCTACCAGCTGTACATGGGCATGTACTTGCGGGATCTGGCCAAGGAATTGGCCGGGTTCTCTGCTGGTCTCTCCAGGGAACCCTTGCAGAGATTTAAGTCCTTGTCCTCGGGGATTCGGGACTGCTCGAATTTCATGTCCCGCGCCGCCTACGATGGCTTTGAGGCTTCAGCCCGAGTTGCCTCGAGCCATGTGTTCAGGACAAGTTGGTCGATGTCCCTTGCAGAGGTGAAAACCTTTTTGGCAAGCCCATGACCGAGAAGGCTGCTCAGCTCGAAACTGAGCACCTCACATGGACAAGGCTGTCGAGGAAGACCTCTGCCCCTTCTCATAAAAAGAAGGGCTCGGGTAAAAAGCCCTTTTACCCGAAGAAGGGCACTGCCTACAAACAGTACCCGCAATATCAGGCTGCCCAAGCTGCCCCCCAGGGTCAGCAAGCCCAGGGCCAGGGTAATGGGTCCCGTAGGCAGAGGACCCCCAAGCCTCAGGCCCCTGCTACCACTCAGCAGGGTGGGGGGTTTTGACTCCTTGAGCGTAGCCTCTCCTCCACTGCTCTGCCAACCCTGCACAGGAGGTCGCCTCGCCCTCTTTGCCCACCAGTGGCCCCTTGTCACCGGGGACAGTTGGGTGCTGGAGATAGTCCACAAGGGCTATGCCCTCCATTTTCACCAACTGCCTCCGCCATATTTTCCAGGGGAGCCTCCAAGGCCTCCCCTGCACACAGACCTTCTTCTGCAAGAGCTACATGGTCTGTTGGTGAACAGGGTGGTGGAGCCTGTGCCTCCCCACTTCCAAGGTCCTAGTTTCTACTCCAGGTATTTCCTGGTGCCCAAAAGAACCGGTGGCCTTCGGCCCATTCTGGACCTCAGGAACCTCAACAAGTTCCTAGTGAAGGAGAAGTTCAAGATGCTTACTCTTGGGACTCTTCTGCCCTACCTCCAGCAGGGAGATTGGCTATGCTCCTTAGATCTAAAGGATGCGTACACTCACATCCTCATTCATTCAGACCACAGAAAGTACCTCAGGTTCATTGTGGAAGGAAACCATTATCAGTACAGAGTGCTGCCTTTCGGCCTCACCTCCGCCCCCAGAGTCTTTACATAGTGGTTAGCGGTGGTGGCGGCCTACCTGAGAAATCAGGCAATCTTTGTCTTCTCCTATCTAGACGACTGGCTCATCAGGGGTCAGACGTGTCAGGAGGCCAATCAAGCCACCCTCAGGACTATTGCTCTTCTACAAAGCCTGGGGTTTGTCATAAACTTCGCAAAGTCCACTTTGCTCCCCTCCCAGAACTTGGAGTTCATAGGGGCAAGGTTGGACTCTCTCCTGGCAAAGGCATTCTTGCCAGAAGACAGAGCCCAAAGGCAAATCAGTTTCTCTGCAGGTCCCTGGTCTCCGCCAGACTCTGCCTGAGGCTTCTAGGCCACAAGACTTCGACAGTGCATGTGACCCCCAATGCCAGGCTCCATATGAGGCCTGCACAGTGGTATCTTCGGGCTCAGTGGTCACAGGCCACAGGCAGCCTCAGAAACAGGATAAGGGTGTCCAGACCATTTCTGCACTCCCTCAACTGGTGGCTACACCCACCCAATCTGCTGAAAGGGGTGCCTTTTCAGATTCCAGGGTACACAGTAGTGTTAACAACAGATGCCTCCCTGCAAGGCTGGGGAGCTCATTGTCTGGGCAAGTGCACCCAGGGCCTCTGGTCTCCCTGGGAAGCTGCACAGCAGATCAATCTCCTCGAACTCAGAGCTATTCGATTAGCACTCAAAGCTTTAACTCCTACCCTGACTCCCCAGTCTGTCCTGATCCAGACAGACAACCAAGTTGCCATGTTTTATGTGAACAAACAGGGTGAAACCGGGTCCAGGATCCTTTGTCGGGAGGCCCAGGACCTTTGTTCTTTTGCCCTCAAGCACAACGTGCTCCTCAAGGCTGTGTACCTTCCAGGCCAGGACAACTACCTGGCAGACAGATTAAGCAGAATATTGCAGCCCCACGAGTGGCAGCTCCTCCCACTTCCTGTTTGGCTGCAGCACTGAGAGGCTCAGTTGAGCAGCGCTCCTGCTAGGGAGAGGTTCCTGTTTCTTTGCTCGTGCCTGGATGTCGGGACCTGGGCCGCCTCCGGAGGGGGAGGCCCAGGCCCAGAGGCCTGCCAAGCCGGGTGGGCCTCCTATTTTGGAAGTGGCTGGCGGAACCCGTAACCTGGAACAGCTGGAACCCCGGGAGGGGGCTTCCCCCAGTAGGACTGCACTTGGCCAGGACCGAGGGACCCACAGGTATGGAGGTATGGGCCCGCCACCCCAGGGAGGAGGCTCCTGTCTTCTCCCCAGGCATGGTGTGGAGGCTGGGTGGCAGCAGGGAGAGGCCCTGGGGAGACCCTGGAGGACCGTGGAATGTAGTACTGAGGGAGGTGGGTTCCCCCTCCACCTCGGGTCCTGGAGGAGGCCTCTACCTCCTCCAGTGAGGATGAGGGGGAGGGGTCGGTCCTGCCTTCTTACCAGCAGCCCGCTAGGGCCCCTGAGGCAATTGTAGCAGCGGTGCGACGGCTTCGGGGTCTCCAGGAGGAGGCAGCCCAGCTGCGAGCCCAGCTCTCCCACCTGGAGAGCCTGCAGGCCACCATTTCCGGGGAGGAATGGGTGGCCTATGTCACCTATTGGAAAGGGGTGAAGCGGGCCTTGAAGGGCAAAAACCGAGAAATAATATACCTCAAGCAGCAGGGTTGTGGGTCCCTCACAGAAATATATCAGGCCTATGATAGATGGGCAGTACAGGGAGCAGTTCAGGGGGGGCCCCCGGGGGTAGGTTGGATGGCTGGGACTCCCCATTCTCATAGTCTGCCCTTTTCCTATTATGCCCCGGCAAGGGGAGAAGAGGATAGATGGTCCAAGGACCCTTACCTGAATACATCTCATCGGACTGGAAGGAGAGTTGCCCACTTTGTGAGCCCTGGTCCGGTCGCTGTCCCACCTCCAAGGGCTGGTATAGTGGCTCCCTGTCCAGAAAGCTCTGTTTGCAGCACTGTCAGGGAGGGGACTGGTGATATCCTTCCCCTCCAAAAATCGCGGATTTCTGAGACCCATTTTCCAGCGTCATACACAAATCCAGAGGCAGAAGATTCCTGGCAGCATGATCACCGAGGGATGCAGGTAGAGAGAGCCACTGGTCTAGAGCAGGGAGCCCCGATGCGGGATGTCGTTCAGGGGTGTTTTCCCAGTACTTCGGACTACAAAGATGGCCGCCGTGAAGATCATGAGGTCACTTCCGGGTTTGCCAGGAAGTGTGTCACTGCTACTTCCCCTTCTCCTCTCCTGTCACTGAAGCACCGGCAAGGTTCCAGGAATGCAGACCGGATCCCCATCGGAAGGCCTGTTGTCGGAGGGGAATCGGTGCTGCCTAGTAGGGGTTTGTCTGCTGTTTTCCTCCTGTCGGGGCTTGGATTCAGCAACAGCAGCTTCGGGGATGCCTTCTACGATCCCGCGGAGCAGCATTTCATCTGCTTTGGCTGTGCCCTCTCTCAGTGTGGCCAGGAGCCTGAAGACTGGCTGCCCCCCGTCCTTTGAGCCTGCTGAGTCTGTGGAAATCCGGAGGGTGGCTGATTTGTCCATTCCCTGTCTGGATCTGCAGCGTCCAGGAACTGTACAATCTACCATGGTTTTGGGTGGGGGGGAGGGTGAAAGTTCGGCCCCCCTAATGTGGATGTTTTTTCCGGTGCTCAAACAGTTACGGGATGGCCGCCCGGCTTTCCCTGAGGCGGCTGTTTGGCGCCGGAAAGGCATGAGTAAAGGGATAGGGAAAGATAGGGGGCCACTATCTTTGAGTTCTGGATCAGCGGAGCGGGATGCACCGGTGTCTATCCTGTCTGGTGGCATGGCTGAGGTGAGCCTGGCTCGCAGGGGGGTGTCCGCCCTCCCTGCTGGAGCCTTGGCTACCAGCCGGACTTCTCTGGATCCCTGTGCCACGGCTGGCACCGACGACCAGGTAGGACCTGAGAGGGCAGAGGGGCAGGGGGGTGGCTGTTTAGGGGGTTTTGCTATGCAGGGATCTGCCCCGCTGTCCCGAGATGGTCCTGCCTTGTTGGCGGTGGCCATGCAGGGAGTGGAGGACGGTGGGTTGGTGGAGAGTATGGCGGAGGGAAAGGGGGAGCGGACGACAGGTTTCGTTGTGGGGCAGGAGGGGGTGGTTGCTCAGGATGGAAGGAAGGGGATGTTAGAAGGGGGAGTGAGGGAGAGGATGGTTCCCCTGGCTTCCGGGATTGAAGGGGAGCGGGGTTTGTCCCCGGTAGTGGTGGCCGAGACCCAGGAGCCTTCTGCTGGGTCGGAGAAGCAGGATGGAAGTTTGGGGGGGTTTTCCGGTTCCCTGGGTATTAACGAGAACCAGGTTTGTGCCGCTTTAAAATTGGCTTTGGAGACCCCGACGGGCCCTCCTGGGGCCTTTGCTGCATTTCAACATCAGGCGGTGGCGACGGGGGATGATCCAGGGGTTCTGGGTGGTACCCAGGGATCCGGAAGGGAGAGCATCCCGGACTCTGTATTTGCGGAGCTGACCCTACCCAGTCCTCAGGTTGCTCCAAGTGAGGAGATCACGGATCCTGTGGTCCGGCAACAGGTTCCCCCCGCCGGTGGAAGGAGGAGGAGAACGTCCAGAAGGGCGGGGGATGGAGGCTGGGGGGTCGGCTCCCCCCCTCCGTACCTTTGCGGAGGCTCTGAAGGGGTCGGGCACCACTCCGGGGACGTCGGGGGAGGGTGGGGGGAGGGGAGGTATGCAGGGGAATGGTCCCGTAGGAGGGGAAGGAGGAGGGGGAGGGGGAGGGTTTCAAAGGGGAGTAGGGGGTGAGGTCCGACGGCGCAACGTGGCGCAGATCCGATGGGCTGGGGAGGGGTCCCCTCCAGCCAGGGAACAGGTCTTGAGGATGGTCCTTGGGCTGGGGTTTCTCCCAGGAGATCTCTACGCCTTTATCCACATGAACAAAACCATTGAATATGATGTTAGTTTCATGCTGAGACGGGGGCTGGAGATTTTCTGGGACCGATACCAGCAGCAGAGGGGGCAGGGAGGGTGGGCTGACTTTCGTGTTGTGCCTATCTCTCGCCAGGGGACGGTACCTGTGACCATCCTATCCAGGAATGAGTCGCTCCCAGGGCAGGACATCCAGTTTTGGTTGTCGCGCCATGCGGTGCTCCTCGCACCCCTGGTTAAGGGCGCTGGGCCCCTAGGGGTGTGGGACGGGTCGTGGAAGGGCAGGATCCGTTTGCGTGAGGTGGGAAACGTGGTGCAGCACGTGCTCTCGGACGGTTTTCTCGGTCGGGATCGCATCTTGTGCTATTACCCCGGGCAACCCCGCGAGTGTCACCGCTGTGGCTCATTCCGCCATTTGAGCATGAACTGTCCCGAGCAGGTCTGCACTCGTTGTGGTGGACGGGGTCACGCTTCGGCCGGGTGTTTGCTAATTCGGTGTAACCTTTGCGGGGAGTTGGGCCACCCCTTTGCCCGCTGCCCCTCCGCGTCACACAATGGACCGGGGGGGGTTGCCGTCACTCCACCTCGGGCTCCTGTGCGGGAGGAGGCTGTAGAGGCCCCTCTCCCTCAGGAGGAGCCAGGGGGCCCTGGGGTGGAGGAGTCCATTGAACCGAGGGAGCCACCAGGGGGAGGGGATATGGGTAGGAGGGAGGAGAGGGTTGATGTGGTGGAGGTTGATGTGTCACGACAGGATAGTGGGTCGCGGGTGGTGCCACCTCAGGAATGGACCACGGTCCCTTCCAAGGGTGGCAAGTCCAAGAGGAAGAAGCGGGAGACCTCCCCATTGTTGGAAGTAGAGCCCGTGTTGGACGTTAACCGTTTCGTCTTCTTGGCTACTGATGCGGCTGAGGTGGATGAGGGCATGCCTGTGGAGGCAGGGCTTCCTGTGCGGCGCTCGGAGCGGTTGGCGGCGGGGGCGGCCCCTCTTCCTCAGCGGCGACCTTCAAAGGTGCAGAAGGCGCGCCGCAGTCAGGGTCCTCCAATCAAGGGGGATACTGGCGCCCGACGGGTGAGGGAGGATGGCCTTGTACCCCCGCAGTTGGGTTCGGGGCCTTCACAGGAGCCCCCTGCTGACCCGGCCGCCCTGGCCTCCCCCGCGGGGGTGGGCACTGTCGTATTGTCTCAGTCTTTGTCCGGGGAGGGGGGGGCTGCACAGGTGGTGGACCCCACGGAGGAGGTCATTCCTCCGACCCCTGACCCGTTTGTACCTCCTCCTCCGGTAGGGGCTGGGCCTGCCCTCGCGACAGCTTTGCCTGGTGGTCCCGGGGGCGCCAGCACCTCCTGGGGTGACAGGGTCGAGCGGGAGGAGGAGATCCTCGAGGTGGTCGATGTGGACCAGGAGGAGTTGTTTGAGCTCGCAGGCCTGTCCTGCAAGCGGGATTCTGGGGATCCCGGGGTTGGTGAGAAGAGGAGGAAAGGGTCACTGCACTCGAAATAGGCATGGCGTGCACTCCTGCGTTCTCGTGCGCCACCATCAACGTGGCCAGCATTTTCTCAGACCAGGCGCGGGCTATGGCCTATGATTTTCTTTCTACGAGCGGGCTGGATGTCATCTTCTTGCAGGAGACCAGACTCACCTCGCTCGCTAGCCTTCATCGGGCAAAGCGAGAGTGGAGGTGGGGCCCTTCATACTGGTCCCTTGCGGCACAGCCCTATGCAGGAGTGGCGGTTTTGTTCACGTCCAACCGATTTCAGGTGCAGTACGTGTGGGAACTGGAGCAGGGCCGGTGCTTGCTTTTAGACGGCTACTGCGGGCCCCATCGGTTTCGTTTCGTGGTGGTTTACGGGCCCCAGTCTAAGTTGGGGCGGAAGACCCTGTTTGGGGTCATCCGCCCCTACTTACACACCTCCCGTTTGGTGGTCCTTGCCGGGGATTTCAACACCACCACCTTTTTGCAGGACCGAGGGGGGGTGCGTTGCCCACCTAGTTACGAGGGCCTCTTTTTGGCCGAGATGACCCGGACGGCTGACCTCGTGGATGTTTTCCACCGGGCTTTTCCTAGGTCGCCGGGGTTCACCTACTACCATGGGACCTGCAGGAGTCGTATCGATCGGATATATGTGATTGCCCGGGTGGAGTGTTCCCCTCCGCAGTTGCAGGCGGTTGACTTTTCGGACCACCGCGTCCTCTCTGTGTCCTTCCTGGCCAACCACGAGGAGCTTAGCAGGGGTCCTGGCCTGTGGCGACTGAATGTGCAGTTGTTGGCAACATCAGAGGTGGTCCAGGAGTTCTTGGCCTTTCTCGCAGACCAGGAGACCCTGCTAAGTGTTTTTCCTTCCCGTGGCGCCTGGTGGGATGAGGTGAAGACGCGTGCCCGACAACTCTTCCGTTCTCGGGGTACCTCCATGGCTCGATCCCGCTACCTCACCTACACTGTCCTCCGGAGGTCGCTGGATCGTTTGGTATCCCGAGGGGCAGCGCGGGAGGAGGTTGAAGAGGTGCGCGTCCAGCTCCGTGGCCTGCTTTACGATCGCCATGCCTCCCTATGCTTCGAGGGGGCGGCCGGTGGGGGCGCCACTCCAGACCCTTTCCGGACTTGCAGGGAGAGGGTTCAGCGTCGGGAGGTCATGGCCCTGCGGGGCGAGGACGGTACCATTCATACCTCCCAGGAGGACCTTTTGCGGATGGTGGGGGAATACTTCTCGGACCTGTTTGGGGATCGCCCCGTGGACCTCACCCATATCCGAACGTACCTGGGCCTTCCCCCGGTGTATTCGGCTGTGGTCCAGGCACAGGTTGATGCACTCGCTGCACCGATTCAGCAGGTGGAGGTGGAGAGGGCGATTCGTGCTATGCCGTTGGGGAAGGTGCCTGGGCGCGATGGGCTCCCTGTGGAGTTCTATCGCACCTTCATTGCCCAGCTGGCCCCCTTCCTGACCTCCCTGTTTCAGGAGATCATGAACACGGGGTATCTCCCGCGGTCATTTCGCGAGTCTGTCCTGCTGCTGCTCTCCAAGGGGAAGGACGATAGCTCCTTGGACTTCTGGCGGCCGCTCTCTCTTCTGAACGCGGACCGGAAGATCCTGGCCAAGTGTTTGGCCAACCGACTGGTGGAGGTGTCGGGCGATTTGCTGTCCCCTTCCCAGTATTGTTCCGTTCGGGGGAGAGGGGTTCTGGACGCTGTCGCCACAGTCCGGGAGATGGTGGAAAGAGGCCGGTCGCTCCAACGGGACCACTGGTTGGTCTCCTTGGATCAGTCCAAGGCCTTCGATCGAGTCAGTCACCGGTACCTGTGGGTGGTGCTCCAGCACTTCGGCCTCCCCGCAGGTTTCCTCTTCGTCGTGCAGGCGCTGTACCGAGGGGGGGTGAGCTTCCCGTTTATTAACGGGTGGCTCGGACGGCCGTTTGGTGTCGCCTCGGGGGTGCGGCAGGGGTGCCCTTTGAGCCCCCTGCTGTATGTTTTCTCCCTCGACCCCTTCCTCCGGAGATTGTCCTCAGGTGGGTTGCGGGGCCTGGAGGCGCCCGGTGCGCCCCCGGTGTCCGTCGTTGCCTACGCTGACGACATCTCAGTTTACGTGGACGGCACTGAAGGGGTAGAGGCCCTGCGGGAGGCCGTGGAGGAGTACTCGGAGGTAGCCCATTCTGTTGTAAACCACAGCAAGTGCCAGACGCTGTGGTTGGGCTCCTCGGAGGCCTCCCCGCCTTCCTGCGCCCCTTTCCTCCTCCCGTGGGGGAGGTCCGCATTTTGGGCCTCGTCTTCGGGTCGGAGGACTGTGCGGAGTCCAATTGGGACCGTTGTCTCGAGACTGCACGGTGTCGGGTGCTGCGGTGGAGGGGGTGGAGGTGTACGTACGAGGAGAAGATCAAACTCCTCGGGACGTTTCTGCTTCCTCTCTTTCTGCACGTGGCCACGGTCTTCGTCCTTCCGTTGTCCCGTCAGGCGTCTGTCTGTGCTGTCTTTTTCTGTTTTCTGTGGGGTAACCGCTTGAACCCCGTCCAGCGCAACATCGTCTGCCTGGATCGGGCAGAGGGTGGTTTGGGTATGTTGCACCCCCTTGTTTTCCTGTCAGTCTTGTCTATGGCGTTTCACTTAGGTAGGATGAGGGAAGGGGGTGGGGTTTGGTGGGTGGCCTCCTATCGGGAATGGTTCTCCCGCTTCTGGGAGCAGTGGGAGGGGGCGTCCTCGGTCCCACGTGTGCGCCGGAGAGGGGAACAGGCCCCATCGTATGTATTTGTGATGGTGGGGCTCATTCGGCGGTGGGGGGTGACCGACCCGCTCGCCCAGTCCTTGGGGCGAAAAGGATTATACCGGATGGTACTCACCTCTCACTATCAACCACGGTGGGCCCTGCGGGACTGTCCGGCGGATGTGATGCAGCGGGGCCTTCGGCTGTTGAACTCCCCTCGGCTACCGAAGAAGGTTCGGGATGTAGCCTGGTTGTCTTTCCACGGGCGTTTGTACGTGAGGGACAACCTCAAGTACAGGTCACAGGCCGAGCGGGTCTGTCCGAGGGCCGGGTGTGAGGGGCAGGCGGAGACCATGGACCATTTCCTCCGGCAGTGCCCCTTTAACGTGGAGGCCTGCCGGTTGGTGTCCGCTGCTCTTCACCTGCGCGACCTTTCCCTCCTCACGTATGCGGAGTGGGTGTACGGGGCCTGGTCCTTTCCTCTAAGGCAGGACTCCGGGACCCTCTACCTCGTCACGGCTGTAGTGCGCTACCACCTGTGGCAAGCGCGCTGTCATGTCTCGACCCGGGGGTTGGTCCTGCCCCTCGACGAGGTGGTGCGGGACATTCTGGAGGAAGTGTCCAGCATGGCGCAACGTGAAAGGCGGGTGGTGGAAGCCCATCGTTGGGAGCGTCTGTGGCGTCACCTCACCCTCCGCCCCCCGTGAGGGGGAGGGGTTCCCTGGGGTTATCGTCCCTGTAGGGCTCTGAGGTTTGTTTTTGTTTCACTAGGGGAGGGGTGTGGCAGGAGGGGTTGGGTTTCCTTCCCTGGGGTTTATTTCTGAGTATGACTTTGGGGTTGTTTTTCTCCCGGGGGGGGGGGGGGTGAGCTGGTGCTGCTCCAGGGGTGAGACCACTTGTCCGCTCTCCCTTTCCTCTTCGAGGGGGCTGTCCCAATTGTTGTTGTTGTTAGTGGTTTTGTATGTCCTTTTTGTGTCCTGGGCATCCCGCTCCGCTGGCTGATCGCAGGGCAGCACAGGGGTTATGTTATTTTTGCTTTGTTTTTAGCCTTTGATTTGTATGATTAGTTATGCTTTGTTTTGGTGGGATTATGTTGGGGATGGGCTTAAGATGCCCTTATGTTTCTGTTTGGGGGGTAGGGGTAGGGAGGCTTGTTTTTGATGTGTTTGGTTCTGTGGGACGGATGGAGAGGGGGTAGGGATTGGAGTGGAGGGAGGGGGAGCTGCTGCTCCCGCTGCAGGGGGAGGGATGGGGACAGGGGACTCTGTCTTTGAGGGGGGTTGGGGGAGGGGGAGTCTGGCAGTTCCCACACACTGGAGGACTGCATGAACATTTGGACTGGTGGGGACTGTTGTGTGGGGGAGGGGTTCAGGGATTGCCAGACGGACAATGTGTGGACTGCTTTGGGGTGTTCTTGCAGGGAGGGGTTGGGTCGGGCAGGGACAATGGACCGAGGGGGGGGAGGGGACATGGACATTGTCAGAGACGTTTGTGGGTTGTTGTCGGGAGGAGGGGCACGCGTGTTGATTGCTGGGTTTGGTGGTGGGTTTGGGGAGGTGGGTCACGGGGGGGGGTTGTGATATTTGTTTTGTGATATGTCGGGGGGGGTGGGGGTTTTGGGGGGGTGTGGGACTTGGTTGGGGTGATTGTTTCTGCTTTTTGTATGTATTTTGTTGCTTGTTTAATAAACTCAAAATTTCCATCCTTTGGTAGTTCAAAAGATTTTCCTGAAATGGGGACTTCCATCCATAGACCTATTTGCCAGTCCTCTGAACAAACAGCTGCCAAACCTCTGCTCCAGGCAACCGCATCCTCTGCGGATAGCAGCGGATGCTTTTCTGATATCCTGGTCTCAGGGCCTCCTGTATGCATTTCCTCCCACGCCCTTGGTGGCCCGAACTCTCTTCAAGATTCTTCAGGACAAGGCCTCGGTCCTGCTGGTGGCTCCCCAGTGGCCGAGACAGCCTTGGTTTCCTCTTCTGCTTCAACTGGCGGTGGATCCTCCACTACCTCTGGGGTTGCAACCCGACCTTCTCTCACAGGAGCAGGGTTCCCTTCTGCACCCCAATCTCAGAGCTCTCAATTTGATGGCCTGGAGGCTGCAAGGGTAGTCTTGGCTCCCTGGGGCTTGCCTCAGGATGTTGAGGAGGTTGTCCTTGCCTCTAGGAAACAGTCCACTAGGAAAACCTATGCTCTCAAATGGAAAAGATTTTCTGTGTGGTGTCAGCTCCGTACAGTTGATCCTTTCTCCTGTACTGTGCCAGTAGTCCTTCAGTACTTACTGCACTTGTCAAATCAAGGCCTTAAATCCAATTCTGTTCGGGTCCACCTCTCAGCTCTAGCAGCTCACCACTCTTTGGTGGAGGGACATTCTCTATCTGGTCACCCCTTGGTGTCCCGCTTTCTTAGGGGCTTGCTTTTGCTCAAGCCTCCCATCCGTCGTCCTGCCCCTGAGTGGGAGCTGAATGTGGTCTTGCAGCAACTGACTCGCCCACCTTTTGAGCCCATGGCTACTTGCCCACTACGCTTCCTCTCCTGGAAGACATTCTTTCTGATAGCCCTTATCTTGGCTAGGCGAGTAAGTGAGCTTCAGGCCCTAGTCTGTGATAGGCCTTACACCAGGATTTACAGGAAAAGGGTAGTCTTTAGGACTCATCCCAAGTTCCTCCCTAAGATTGTCTCCTCTTTCCATCTCAACATTCTTCCCTAGGCCTCATGCGAGCCAGGCTGAAGCAGTTCTGCATACCCTGGACTGTAGGATGGCCTTATCCTTCTACCTGGACCGTACGCAGGGGCATAGAAGGGCTACTCAGCTCTTCGTATCCTTTGACTCCAATAAGTTGGGGTTGGCTGTGTCCAAGCGTACCTTGTCTATCTGGGTAGCTGACTGTATCACCTGGGCTTATAAGGCGGCTGACCTTCCTTTGCAGGATAGGGTCACGGCCCATCGTGTCAGGGCAATGGCTGCCTCAGTGGCTCATCTCTGCTCTGTGCCCTTGGTAGACATCTGCAGGGCTGCAACTTGGTCTTCAAGCCAGACTTTTGCGGCCCATTACTGCCTGGAGAGGGAGTCCTGTAGGGACAGTGCTTTTGGCCAAGGAGTGCTCCGGAATCTCTTTGAGGTTTAGGCAACTCCTGCCCTCTGTTGGGCTACCGGTGGAGGTTGTGTTCTTGAAAAGCCTTTCTTTGATGCTGGGACTAGAGGGAGTTCTCTTGTTCAGCCTGGGTTCCTCGGTAGCCCAGAGCTAGGGAGTCACCCATATGTGAGGACTGACTTCCTGCTTGGTCCTGGAGAAAGAGTAGTTACTCACCTGTAACAGGTGTTCTCCAGGAGCAGCAGGAATCAGTCCTCACAACCCTCCCTCCTCCCCTTGGAGTTGCAGTTGTACATAGTTTATTTTTCATTTTTGTGTGCTGTTCTTAGCTATGTCATTTGACTGAGGTAGGATGGCACCTTTAGGCGGGAAGGGAACCGCGCATGCGTGCCTGCATTCCCAAACGTTTTCATAGAAAGCTGGGGAAATGCTCCGCTGGGGCTTCATCAGCGCCGATGACACCCATATGTGAGGACTGATTCCTGCTGCTCCTGGAGAACATCTGTTACAGGTGAGTAACTACTCTTACAGGTCCATGTGAATCAAACCTGGGAGCACTCTCAGCAACCTATAGTGGCCAGAAGTTTTACAAGAATTTTAATATCTGTACCCAGGAGGGAGATGTGCCTCCAGGAGCCACAGCTAGCAGAGTTCTTGCTTTATTTTAATATAAACAAGATAACTGCTAATTGCATATGGAGGCAGCAATGACCCATCTCCTAATGAGTTAGAAATAAATCCATATGAGGTTGAACTAATACATTTTTGAAGACCTCATAGAATTTGGCAGTAAAGCCATGAAAATGAAATCCGGGCACTTTCCTACATTTATAGAATTAATAGCTAGCAAAACTTCATGGGATGTTACAGGTTTATCAAGACACATCTGCTCCTCTTTCTCTAGCTGTGAGAGAAACACTACCCTTACATAATTAACTATTTATTGCCATGATGCTCCCTTTTCTGGCTTGTACAGTTCTCTATAAAATTCAACATAACTCTCCTTAATCTCGTCCTCTTTGACTAAGCCCTTGCCCTGTCCATCTCTCAATTTAAGAATATAGGGGGGGGGGGGGAATATTCAAAGATGTTTACACCCTAATGCTAACCGCGTAGCATCAGGGCATGTCATTGGCAATCCAGGGTGGACGGAGGCAGCACTTGTCGTTAACCGGGCAGCAGCTTAATATTGCTGCTGCCCGGTTAGATTCTGCGCTGTGCAGCAGAGTCAGATATTCAGTGCCAGTGTTCGGATATGGCCCAGCATTGAATATCCTTGGTTAAGATTCAGCAGTGACGGCTATGTGCTATAGAAGCAATAGTCACCACTGCCGCTGGGTATCTCCCCTCCCCCCCCCCCCCCCCATGGCTTCTGGACCATATTTTTTTTTTAAATTTATGAGCCAGCAATTTACCAACCCTATTTACATGATCATAGTATGCTTGCTGCAACTTCAGCATCTTATAGTTGATTTCCTCCACTTGTAGATCTTTGAGCTAACTTCTAGCCGCCTTCAGTTGGCACAATATTTTGCGAGACCCCTTACCACTTTTATGCTGAGTCTCCAATCAGCCTCTATTTCACTATATAGAGCCTCAGTCTTAGCACCTTTTCTCTTTTAATTTTAGCACCCATGGCTATAATTTTCTTCTGAGGACTGCCTTCAAACAGTCCCAGATTATCTCAGGTGGTTGCTGTCCTGTATCATTCATTTCTAAATACTCCTCGATCTCATTTTCAGTTATTGAGTTACTATTCAGCAAAGAATCATTTAGCTTCCAGTGCTGGTATTGTCCACCCCCTCTCCTTTCTAAAGAAATACCACATCAGGGCATGGTCAGACCATGTTATGTTATCAACTATACACTCATTTTCTAATTGCACCACATTCATTTCATTGCATATCATATTGATCCTTGAATAAGAATCACCAAATTGCATGAATTAAGCAGATTTTTCAGCCGCCTCTTATGGCCCTATTGCCTACTCCCTTTCCCTTCCCCACATCCAGGAGATGTCAATATTAGGTAATCATCAGATTGAAATCTTCCCTAAAATCAATTTGATTTCCTTCACTCCCAGTAATTTTTCATGAAATATTCAGTTGGTATTTGGAGCATACAGACTTACCACAAAATACAACTGGTTATAAAGGCTTACTTTTACAGTAATATAGCTCCCTTCTTCATCTTTTACCACCTCTTGAATCTGACACATACTCTTATTGGGGAATATCACCCCCCATGTCACAGTTCTTTTAATTACCCTTTACAAATGCCAGACAAATATGGGAAAAGCTACCATAATTCACGACGGATGAACTGAGCCTCCCAAAACATACACATGCCAGCCTTAAGTTGCAGTATTTCTTTAAAATGTTTTGTTGCTTCCTTGGAGCATTGTAAATCCCTCTGTGTAGTATTGCTCTCCAGAATCAGCAGTGTTCCCATACCCAGTCTCCTTTCCCCCTTCTTTTACTAATAAACACTTCCTATCTCCCTCCTGACTGTTCATAACCACTGGAGGTATAACACCCAGGCCTATCCTTTGAGCCACCCTCTCACCATTTGCCCATTCCTCCTATCTCCCTTCTCCCCATGCAACCCAATATAAGCCCCCACAGTTCACTCATCCCAACTCACACACAAAAGCATTTACAATGCCCAGTGCAGCCGCTTGGTGCAGTACAGCACAAGGCTGTTCCCTATGGTTCTTGCCACACACACGCTTTCACTTCTCAGGCTCCATTGTCACCCCATCAGACTCAGGTGATTCAGTTGATTGTCTTCTAAGTCTTTTGACTTTGTTACAGACTCTGCCATTTTTAAAGTTTCTCTTGGGTGCTATCTTTACTGGATTTGACTGTTTCTGGGCAGCAGGAAGATTCAGAATGCTGGCCTTTTGCATCACCCATGCCACCGCCTCCACAGTCCACACTTTTGTGGTTATTCCTGAAATCAACGCCAATCCAAAAGGATAAAGCCAACAATATTGAATATTCTGTTTTCTTAACTTCTTCTTTATCTCCTGAAACTCCCTCCTTCGCTTGAGCATGACTGCCAGTAGGTCTGGAAATACCTCTGTGGCATATCCTTCCCATTTAATCTGGCCCAGGGACTGTGCTTCCTGCAACAATGCCTCTTTGGTAGCATTCTCATTTGTTGCACCCTTCCTATGGAATGCCCTCCCCGACTCCTTACGTGCCATTAAAGACTTACTAACATTCAGGAAAGAACTAAAAACTCTACTAATCACACAATACTCTGGAGAAAGTAATGGTCATAATGCTACGTCCCTGGACCTATCCCAAACTTGATCTATAATGCACTCAACTAAGATACAACTGCCCTACACCCTCTGTAAATAGTTATTTGTTACTTTTACCATGTACATAGTTTTATTATACCACATCCTTAATTGTAACCCTGACTGTTTGACTTGTTCTATATATTAATATTGTTCACTGTAAACCACCCCTGATCACTGGAAGGGGCAGTATAAAAATAATACCAAATAAATAAATACTCATGAAAACAGGCTATAAGGTCTCTGGGTCTGCCGCTCCACCCCCCCCCCCCCTTATTTTTCAGGCTTCATGTGAATGATAGAGATATTTAGGTTTCTTATATTTATATATATATTTATATATTTATTATATTTATATATATTTTTATCGACGCAGAAGCTGAAAAGCCAGAAGAATTATTCTTCTGGCCCCCAGGAAGAGAGGCCAGAGCTCTTAATGCCCGGGGGCGCAAGTGCTTCCAGGGATCCATGCTGAGCTGCCGGTTACAGGCATATGAGCTCTACATTAGCATGTACCTAAAGGCCCTCATTCAAGAGCTTGCCGGGTTCTCAGTGGGGCTTGCTGGGGAACCCCTTCAGTGGTTTCAGACCCTGGTCACTACCATCTGGGATTGTTCCAAGTTCTTGTCCCGGGCTGCCTACGATGGTTTTGAGTCTGCAGCCTGGACTGCGGCTGCAGGCATTGGTGCCCGACGCCAAGCCTGGCTGCAGACCTCGGATCTCGAGCAAATGGGTCCAGGAAAAGCTGCTGGATGTCCCCTGCACCAGAGAGAACCAGTTTGGAAAGCCTATGGCTGATAAGGCAGCTGAAATGGAGGCCGAGGTGGTGACCCGATAGAAGCTCTCAAAGAAGATCTCTGCCCTTCCCCAAAAGAAAACATCGGAGAAAAGGCCACTTTTCTTGAGGAAGAAAGGGCCTTTTCACCAAAGCCACCACTACCCCAAGCCTTCTCGGGCCAACAGCAGCTGGGTTCCCAGCCTAAAGACCAGGGACACTGACCCAGGAAACCAAAAGACCTGAAGCCGCAAGCCCTGGCTCCAGCTCAGCCTGGAGGGAGCTTTTGACTCCCAGGGCAGGACCTCCCTCCCTCCCCCCCCCCCCCAGGAGACCCTCTCCAGCCAACAGGGGACCATCTGATGCTCTTCGCCCACAATTAGGCTGAGGTCACCGCAGACCAGTGAGTACTTCAGGTGGTGAGGGAAGGTTACCACCTCTGCTTCCAGCAGACACCACCGGCGTATTTTCCAGGAGAGCCAGTGCGGTCTCCACCAGACCCTGTTGCTCTCAGAGCTCATTGGCCTGCTCGGGGACAAGGCGGTGGAATCTGTACACCAACACTTGTAGGGAAAGGGCTTCTACTACAGATATTTCCTTGCTACCAAAAGAACTGGGGGCCTCAGGCCTATCCTGGACCTACAAAACTTAAAGAAGTTTCTGGTGAGGGAGTAGTTCAAGATGCTCTCCCTTGAAACTTTGCTACCCTACCTCCACCAGGGAGACTGGTTGTGCTGCTTGGATCTAAAGGATGCCTACGCTTACATCCTGATCCACCCCTCTCACAGGCAGTTCCTAAGATTCGTGGTCAGAGGGGGCCTCTACCAGTTTAGGGTACTCCCCTTTGGTCTGGCCTCCTCACCAAGAGTCTTCATAAAATGCCTAGCAGTAGTAACCGCAAACCTGCACCTACAAATGGCGTTCGTCTTCCTCTATCTGAATGACTGGCTCATCAGAGGCACCACAGCTGCAGAGGCCAGCCAGGCCACAGATCGTACAATCCTCCTCCTGCAGCACCTAGAGTTTGTCATCCACTATCCCAAATCACATCTCTCTCCAGCCCAAAACCTGGCGTTCATAGGTGCTCAGCTGGAGACGGTGCAGGCCAGGGCCCTCCTTCCTCAGGACAGGGCTGAACGCCTCAAACAGCTGGCAGGAGAGATCCAACACCGCAGAACGGTGCCAGCTCACCACCTCCTTCGTCTGCTGGGCCACATGGCCTCTACCGCCCATGTCACACCCCTAGCCCACCTGCACATGCGCACAGCCCGGTGGTGCCTGCACTCACAGTGGACCCAGGCAACGGGTAGGCTTCGAGACAGGATAAGGATCACTCACCGGCTGGCAAGATCCTCTACTGGTGGTAAGACCAGCGCCACCTCCGGGCGGGAATGCTCTTCAGGATGCCCTTGCCACAGAGGACCCTGTGCACAGATGCTTCCCTCCGGGGGTGGGGAGCTCACTGTGGAGCTCAGCGCACACAGGGCTGCTGATCCCAAGGGGAGTCCCTGTTACAGATTAATCTCCCTAGCCCTATGAGCATTCCACAGCCATCTGCAACACCGACCTGTGTTGATCCAAACGGACAACTAGATTGCAGTGTTCTATATCAACAAGCAGGGAGGCATGGGCTCGTACTCTCTCTGTCAAGAGGCAGTAGCCCTCCTCTCTTTTGCAGCGAGCAGTGGCATACTCCAGCGTGCAGTCTACCTCCCGGGCCAGGACAACTGCCTGGTGGAAAGACTCGGCGGCAGAGAGGCTCTTCCGCCTCTGGGGCTGGCCTGAGATTGACCTGTTCGCCTCTCCAGACAACAAACAGTTGACTCGCTTCTTCTCTCATCAGCCACACCCGGAGAGGGTAGCGGCAGATGCCTCCCTGATCTCGTGGTCCAAAGGGCTACTTTATGCGTTCCCGATGACCCATCTGGTTGCCAAGACTCTGTTCAGAGCGAGAGGGCATCAGTGATACTGATTGCCCCAGGTGGCCCAGGCAGCCCTGGTTCCCCCTGCTACTCTCGTTGTCGGCAGCACTCCCAGTCCCATTGGGAAGAGCCCCAGATCTCCTGACTCAAGAGGAGGGCTCCCTCCTGCATCCAATGTGGGGTCGCTGACACTGACGGCATGGCTGCTGAGAGGGTAGCCTTGGTCCCCCTCAACCTGTCAAAGGAAGTTGAAGAGATCCTATTGGCCTCTAGAAAGCCCTCCAACAGAAGGACCTATGCCTTTAAGTAGCGAAGGTTCACCATCTGGTGTGCGGAGAGGAAAGAGAAACCTTTCTCCTATCACGTACAGCTGGTGCTTCAGTACTTGGTACATCTATCGTGCATGGGACTGAAGTCTAACTCTGTCAGGGTGCACTTGAGCACTATAGCCACTCATCACCACTCAATCGAGGGCAAGCCCCTCTCCAGCCAGCCTCTTGGTCTCACGGTTTCTACGGGGCCATCTGCTATCCAAGCCCCTCTCCGCCCCCCGGCAGTGGAGTGAGATCTCAATGTGGTTCTCTTCCAGCTTACCAGACTGCTGTTCAAACTCCTGGCCACATGCCACCTACAATACCTCTCCTGGAAGTTGGCCTTCCTAGTGGCTTTCACTTCAGCTAACAGAGTTAGCGAGCTTCAAGCCCTGGTGGCGGACCCTCCATACACCAAGTTCTTCAAAAATAGGGTAGTGCTCTGCACTCACCCTAAGTTCCTTCCAAGGGTGTTATCCCCATTCCACCTCAGCCAGGAAGTGGTACTCCCCACCTTCTACCTGTGGCCTCACGCCGGCAAAGAGGAGCTCATACTCCAAACATTGGACTGCAGACGGGCCCTGTCCTTCTATTTACAGCAGGCCCAGGGCCACTGCAAAGCACCTCAGCTTTTTCTGTCTTATGACCCCAGCAGACTGGGGCTTCCTGTGACCAAGCGCACCTTGTCCTCTCGGGTGGCGAACTGTATTGCCCTCACCTATGAATGTGCGGGCCTGTCCCTTGAGCACAGGTAGTCTGTAGTCTCTACTCTATCCCTTAGCTTGGCATTACTCAACTGTCATTCTCTTCATTCTAAGTCTCTGCTACTGTAGTTCATGATCTTATCCAACAATGCTCCTATGATCTCTGCTTCCTCACTGAAACCTGGCTCAAGGAGGGCAATAACCCCATTTTGTCAAATTCACTTCCCGCCCGCTTTTCAGCCTTTTCGATACCAAGGCTGGGCTGGGGCGGAGGCGGTGTGGCCCTCCTTTATTGTTCCACTACCTGTAGTTCTGAGATTACTGCATCCTCCATTCATTGCCCAGAATCACTCTTTCTCCGTTTGCATTCTTCCCCGCCAATCTATTTCCTGTTACTTTACCTCCCTCCTTCTCTTTCTGTTGACAGGTGGGAGGCTGCTCTGCTGACTCTATCTGAAACAATTCTCCATTACCCTAATACCATTATCTTGGGTGATTTCAATGTTCACATATATGCGCCAACTAGACAAAAAGACCGAGTATTTTTAGATCTTATAAGTGATCTTTCTCTTTACCAGCATGTCTTAGGTCCTACTCATAGTACAGGACATACTTTAGATTTAGTTCTCACCCCTACCACCTTCTGCTCTATGATCTCTGTCCCTAAAACTCACGGTATCCCATGGTCTGATCATTACTGTGTCTCTTTTTCTGTCTCATGGCCAACCTCAGGTAATGCCAAGTCTGTCAGGCCCCAATCCCCTTCCTCCCTACACCTCCATATTACCCCTTCTACATTAAGAGCCTTTCCGCCTGCCTCATCTTTATTCCCCCCTGATTTTGCTTCACGTTCACTAGACTCGCAGGCTTCACTTTGGAATTCTACCCTCACTGCTGCCTTGGATGAGTTGGCACCTCTCCAATCTAGGCCTTCACTTACAGTCCACTCCCCTTGGTTTCATCCAGACCTACGTTTACAACGTACCCAACTTCGTCAAGCTGAGCGCCGCTAGTCAAAACACCCTTCTCCCATTACTATGATTCGATTTAAACAACTCTACTCAGAATTCCGTTCTGCAGTTTTAGCTGCCAAACGTTCCTTTTATACCTCTGAAATCTCAGAGGCTGCCAGTTCCTCGAAGCAGTTGTTTAAAATTCTACGAAATCTTTCTTCTACCACTTCAGCCCCTGATTTGCAGGTCTCAATGCCTGCACCTTCAACTCTAGCTTCATTTTTTGCTGAAAAAATTCAAAACTTACGCTCGACATTCCCTAACTCTCCGCCATCACCACTATCGCCCCTCTGTCCCTCTTCTCCTCTCTTAGGTTCACTAGCCCCCTCTATGGAGCTGGTCATTTCTGGTTCTACTCCTCAATCTCCCCCCCCCCCCCAACCGTGCATTAGGCCATACTTGGTCTTCCTTTTACACCATTACTTCCTCTGAATTGCTAGAGGCCTTTAGAAAATCAAGGAGGACCACCTGTCAGTTAGATCCTATTCCCTCACACTGGTTGGCTGAGCCATCCCTACAACTGATTCCTATCATTGTCTCTATTCTGAACACTAGTCTATCATCCGTATATTTTCCCTCTTCCTGGAAGTCTGCTATTGTCCATCCAGTTTTGAAACAACCCTCACTGGATCCCTCTGTGTTATCCCATTGGCATCCCGTCTCAAACCTCCCCTTTCTAGCCAAGTTACTAGAATGTTTTGTTTTTTCTCAGCATCTCATGTGGAGGCTACCAATGTCCTTCAACCCCGGCAAGCAGGGTTTCGACCCAGGCACAGTACAGAAACTGTTCTCCTGGCTCTTTTAAATGAGGTGCATGTTGCTCATGACAGAGGAGATATCACACTCATAGTGTCACTTGATTTATCCTCTGCATTTGATTTAATAGACTACCAAACACTCCTGTCTCGTCTTTTTGATGCTGGGCTGTGGGGCAAGGTGCTGCACTGGTTTCGGTCCTTCCTTACAGCTCGTTCTTTTACCGTTCATTCCAATAACCAGTCTTCCTCCCCACTTCCTCTAACGTGGGGTGCCCCAGGTTTCGGTCCTCTCTCAACATCTTTCTTTCCCCTCTTCCACTTCTCATTCAGCAATATCCAGTTTCAACCTACATTTATGCGGATGATATTGTCCTCCTTTTTCACACGTCCCCAGTATCCGTAAATATCTCATCATTCAATGACTGTCTTGCTCAGATTGCCTCTTGGCTTTCCGCTAACTACCTTCATTTAAACCAGGCTAAATCCACAGCCATGTGGATCTCTCTTAGCACGCCATGTCGAACCATTGCTCCTCACTTAAATTCTACCCCTATCTCTCTCGCCTCCTCACTTTGCTATTTAGGTGTAACTTTGGACTCCACGCTCTCTTTCCATAACCATATATCTACTCTCACTCGTCGCTCTTATTTCACTCTACGTCAAATCAGAGCTGTTCGGTCTTTCCTCCCTTTTGACTCACTCGTCACACTAGTTCTGGCTTTGTTCACCGGTAGGTTAGACTACTGTAATGTAGCTCTTGCTAATCTACCAGCCTGTCAGCTTCAATGTCTACAGTTAGTGCAAAATACAGCAGCTCGTATCATCTTACATGCTCGACGGTCTGATCATATTACTCCTCTTCTTCATGACCTCCACTGGTTGCCTCTCTGTTTCAGATTTCAATATAAGATTTTGATTCTAACCCATCAGGTAATTCATACAACAAATCCTCTCTATTTGGCTGATCTCATCTTTCTCCATACCCCATATCGTCAACTTCGTTCATTGCATGCTAACAGACTATCACTACCTCCCCACTACCTCCCCCCTCTAGAGCCCACTTGGAGCAGACTCGGTGGGCTGCCTTTTTCTTCCTCGGTCCCTCGCTTTGGAATGCCCTAACAGCTTCACTCTGCTTAGAGCCCTCATACCCAGAGTTTAAGAACATGTTAAAAACACATTTATTCCAGCAGGCTTTTGACCTCCTCCCAAATGATACCCTTTTGTGATGCCCTTCCATGTTAGTCTTTCGTTGTCAACTTTGCTGTTGCCTTACTACTCCTTCTTTCCTATATTTTTATGGTGTTCTTTTCATTTTTTTTTTTAGCATAGACTTATTTTTCTTTTGTAAACCGCTCTAATGTCCTGACAATGGGCGGTATATAAAGTATTGAAATAAAGATAAAGGAATGGTTTAAGAGGAAAATTAAACTCAGTTTTGTCCATGTTCAATTTCAAATGGCGGTGAGACATCCAGGAAGTGATAATATAAGAACATAAGATATGCCATACTGGGTCAGACCAAGGTCCATCAAGCCCAGTATTCTGTTTCCAACAGTGGCCAATCTAGGTCATATGTACCTAGCAGTTTCCCCAAGGGACACAGGTTCCACAATGCTTGTATTGGGTCAAGCATTGATATCCTGGGTCCCTTCTTAATAATGGTTTATGAACCTTTCCTCCAGGAACTTGTCCAAACCTTTTTTAAACCCAGTTACACTAACAGCCTTTACTACATCCTCCGGTAACAAATTCCAGAGTTTGATTACTCGTTGAGTGAAAAAATATTTTCTTTTATTAGTCTTAAATAGTTTACCCTGTAGCTTCATTGCATGTCCCCTAGTCTTTCTATATTCTGATAAGGTAAATAATCGATCTACGTTTACCCGTTCCACTCCGTTCATTAATTTATAGACTTCTATCATATCTCCCCTCAGCCGTCTCTTTTCCAGGTTAAAGAGCCCTAACCTTTTTAGCCTTTCTTCATAGGAATATCCTTCCATCCCCTTTACCATTTTGGTGGCTCTTCTCTGAACCTTTTCCAATATCGCTATATCCTTTTTAAGATACGGCGACCAGAATTGCACACAATATTCAAGGTGCGGTCTCACCATGGAACGATATAGAGGCATTAGAATATCCTTTGTTTTATTTTCCATTCCTTTCCTTATCATACCTAGCATTCTATTTGCTCTCTTGGCTGCCGCTGCACACTGGGCCGAGGGTTTTAACATGGTATCCACAATGACGCCTAAATCTTTTTCCTGGGTGGTGGTTCCTAATGTGGAACCTTGCATCGTGTAACCATAGTTTGGGTTGTTCTTCCCTAGGTGCATAACCTTGTACTTGTCCACATTAAATTTCATCTGCCATTTTGATGCCCAGTCTTCCAATTTATCAAGATCCTCTTGCAATTTTCCACAATCCTCTTGGGTTTTAACAACTTTAAATAGTTTTGTGTCATCTGCAAATTTGATAACCTCACTCGTTATTCCACTTTCCAGGTCATTTATTAATATGTCAAAAAGCAGCGGACCCAGCACAAATCCCTGGGGTACACCACTATTCACCTTTCTCCATTGGGAAAATTGGCCATTTAGCCCTACCCTCTGCTTTCTATCTTTTAACCAGTTCCGGATCCACAATAGTACACTGCCTCCTATCCCATGACTCTTTAGTTTTGCCAAAAGTCTCTGATGAAGGACCTTGTCAAAGGCTTTCTGAAAGTCCAGATACACAATATCAACCGACTCACCTTTGTCCACCTGATTATTCACTCCTTCAAAAAAACATAACAGATTAGTAAGACAAGATCTTCCTTGTCTAAAGCCATGCTGGCTGTCTCCCATTAGGTCATGACTATCTACATGCTGAGTAATTTTATTTTTTATGATGGTTTCTACCATTTTTCCCGGTACTGATGTCAGGCTCACTGGTCTGTAGTCTGTGATGTCATATAGACAGACAGAGATTCGGACCTGCAATGTCAGAGAGATCTTAGAGTCATTAGCGTAAAAATGGTACTGAAAGCCATGGGAGGAGATGAGTGCACCAAGACACTAGATATAGAGCGAGAAAAGGAGTGGGCCCAGAACAGATTGTAAATACAGTGCAGCCTAGGCCGCACTGTATAAGTTACTGTTGTATGTAAACTGCACTGATTTTAAATAGCGCGGTATAAAAGAGACACTAAATAAATAAAATAAATAAATAAACTGAGAGGGGGATAGGAGTAGAAGAGGATCCACTAGAATATATACTGAAAGAGCGATTGGAGAGATAAGAAGAGAACCAGGATAGCACTGAACCCTTAAAACCAAGCAAGGACAAGATGTCGAGAAGAAGGTGGTAGTTAATATAGTAATGTCTCTATTTCATTATGCTTATCACCTATCTGTAACTTCCCATTCACATTGAATTAATCTAGTCCCCAGTTGTGTGGTCTGTCTTGATTAAATTGTAAGCTCTGATGAGCAGGGATTGTCTTACCTATATCTGTTCAGTGCTGTGTATGCCTTGTAGCGCTGTACAAATGATAAGTAGTAGCAGTAGTGGGAAAAAGTCCATTATGTAGCCTTGCAAATTTGCTCAATGGAAGCCATTTTAGATAGGTAACCAGCCTTGCCATTGGTCTAAGGCTTTTGATGAACATTTTGATGGCCATCTTATGTTAGATTTGCTTAGGCATAACAAAAGATGAGGCAATCTGCTATCCAATTAGAAATTGTCTATTTGCCTACCACTATCCCTATCCTGTTTGGACAAAGGATACAAAATTTGGGTGGATCTTCTAAGGGCTTTAGTCCTTTACAGATAGAAGGCAGTTGCTCTCCTGCAATCCAGGCCTCTGATAAAATGTGTTGGAAGGATGATTGATTCACGTGGAAATTCATTTCCATATTAGGCAAAAATTTGGGATGATTATGTATAACTATCTTATTATGATGAAATTATAGCATACAGGGTGTATAAGGGGATTGAATTGAAAAATATAAGGGGAATTTGCTTAGAAAGTGTCATTTACATTTTACATATACATTTATTAAAAATGTATAACCAGAATATCTTAAATTACATACATAATTCAATAAAACAACCAACTATATAAAACAGTACTAAGTTAACTATTAAAAATAGAACAAAACAAAACATCAAATAGCTCAAAAGTCATTTAGTTATACCAAGGGGTATGTTTACTAAACCGGGCTAACGTTTAACCCGGGCTATCTGCAACTAGGTCCCATTGAATAATATGGGACCTAGTGGCAGATAGCCCGGGTTAACCATTAGCCTGGTTTAGTAAACATACCTCCAAGTTTCAAGAAAATAAATGTGTCTTTAATTTCTTTTTTCAATTGCTTAAAATCATTTTCATTTCGAAGTTCAGAAGGGGGAGGGCATTCCAAACTTGAGGATCTACGCGTGACCACACATGAGAACAGCTAGAAGCACTTTGAGATGTTGAGGCAGAAGGCAAAATAGCCATATTAGCTTGGTTTGATCAAAGTAGGTAAGCTGGCTCATATTTTTTCATGCAGCCAAATCTGGGCATGAATCTTTATGGAAACATTTAAAAACTAGAAATAAGCTTTTAAAAAAATATATAATGACTAGAAGCCAATGCATATCCATAAATTTAGGAGTAATGTGTTCCATCCAAAAATTATGTGTTTAGCAGAATTTGTATTACTTGCAATGATGTCATAGTCGAGAAACTAGTGCAAAGAAACATCTTACTATGCTACGACAGCTATCATCAGGGTCCCCTTAAACAGGGCCTACCATATGGGCAGTTTTTACACTTTAGACGCATCTGTTCCACATTGGGGGAATTTAAAAAACATTCAGAAGATCTTTCTAATTGTTTAAAAGCTTGTGGTTACCCTCCTAAAGTTATAGCTTGGGCCCTATATACATACAGAGAATGGTACAAACGTGCCCTATATACATATAGAGAATGGTTGCTCTTTGACGCTGTCTCTCCATCGGGGTTCTCTGCAGATGACTGGATAGGAGTTTTGACTTATATGTGTCAGAGTCACGGATTGCATGCCTATTTTAATAAACCCCCTTCTTGTGGCTTTTTTTGGGGAGGCCAACCTATGGAATAAGTTGGTATTTTTGGCATCTCCTTAGGATAGACCTCCACGATCACATGAGGATCCTGATCATTTTGTTTGTGGCAGGTGTTCATATTGTGATCTTGCATTGATTGGTGATTCATGGTATGATAGCAAGAGGGGGCATTTATTATGATCCCGCTGGCATACAGATTGTCACACTGACTTTGTTGTATATCTTATAATCTACCCTTGTCAGCTTTATTATATTGTCAAACTAGAGAAAAAGCTCTGTATCAAAACCTATGAAAGTAAACTGTGTCAAAAAATAAAAAACTATTATGCATTCACTGAAGAAGCAGAATTCAAGCAAAGATATTGAAAGCAACAGGAAGGTCTCAGACTTTAACGGGCAAACTGTATACCCAAGGCAATATTCACCAACAGAGCACAGTAAAAGCCCTTACTTGCATCAACGACCTTAGATATTATGTTGCTTCAACTGAATAGCTATCACACTCCTTAAACATAAATTAGAACAGCATTTCGCTCAAAAAATCAGTATAGGAGGGTGAATAGTATAACTTAGCTGCAAAACGTCTTGCTTGAATTACTGCACAGCCTTCGTCTCGACCCCGCTCATACCCCAACGCTCTCAATCGCGCTGTTATAGCGTTTCACCCGAGCAGGTTTCTTCAGGGGGTGGCAGGCAGAGGATATCGAGAACAGGCCAATTGCAGGAACAGAGCAGCAGTTAGTAATGTCTCTGTTCCTGCAATTGGCCTGTAACAGCGCGATTGAGAGCGTTGGGGTATGAGCGGGGTCAAGACGAAGGCTGTGCAGTAATTCAAGCAAGACGTTTTGCAGCTAAGTTATACTATTCACCCTCCTATACTGATTTTTTGAGCGAAATGCTGTTCTAATTTATGTTTAAGGAGTGTGATAGCTATTCAGTTGAAGCAACATAATATCTAAGGTCGTTGATGCAAGTAAGGGCTTTTACTGTGCTCTGTTGGTGAATATTGCCTTGGGTATACAGTTTGCCCGTTAAAGTCTGAGACCTTCCTGTTGCTTTCAATATCTTTGCTTGAATTCTGCTTCTTCAGTGAATGCATAATAGTTTTTTATTTTTTGACACAGTTTACTTTCATAGGTTTTGATACAGAGCTTTTTCTCTAGTTTGACAGTCTAGCGCTCTGTGTTAGCTTTTGACCACTATATTTTTGTTAGTCACAATGACTGAGCTTTATTATATTGGCCAGATGATCCGGCAGATCAAAGTTCGTTTGGGAGACTATGACTCCCGTTTACGTACACAGACCACATCAGCTCCTATAGTGGAATATTGCCTTCAGATGGGTCATAAGTTTGATTGTAATTGACCATATGCCATTGGACCTGCGGCAGGGTGATAGGCTTTCCCAGCTTCAGAGGGTTGTACCGTTTTGGATATTTAAGTTGCAGACTGTTGCTCCCCAAGGGTTAAATTTGGAACTTGAATGGTTCACTTTATTATGAATGACATTTTTATCAATCTGATTGGGCGTTTCCTTGATGTGGATTCTCCCTTTCCTTGGATTGGTCAATTACTTCCCTCCCTATTATTGACATCAGACGCCGAAATTCTTTAAACACAGTGGGTCTGGTGGACTAATACGTGCGATGAAAGCACATTTTGAAGTCCTTGTTATCTGAAGCAGAGTCTGGTTTGTGATTTGAAATGTAGGATGTCTTTCGGGATTCAAATTTATGCCTGAACTTGTTTGGCGCTATCAAAACTTTCAGTCTATGTACAAAAATTCTTTTTTCACTAATAAAAACAATTAAAAAAGAGTGTGCTGCTCAGTGGGTATGAGGGCATGTTTCCCCTGTCCCCTGGGCATTTTCTCCAACATTTTATTTTAAGAATAAGTGATTATCATTTGGTGATGTGATTTTTGCACCTGCTGAGATACTGAGGGAACTTTTTAAATTTGTGTGATTTTGATCCTAGTTGGGTTTATTTTGATTATTTTTACTAATTGAAAATCTTCAAAAGAAAGGTCCCTTTTTAATGTTTTTCAATCTAAAAAGATAATTTGAACCACTTTTAGAGCCTGTTAGTACCTGCTACTTCATTTATTTTATGTGTCTCTGTAGAAGGTATATAGGCTTGAGTGATTGAGGTATAGTGGCTGGGAAAGTGTGTGTGTGAAGAAAAGGGGTTGTGGTTTGTCTTTGTTATGTGACTTTTTGAAGTGCACCCTAGTGCATATCAATTGAAACAAACTGAAAAATAAGTGAAAACTGGAGCCACATATTAGTACATAATATGACCTCCTCTGTTTTTACCAGCATCTGGACATGATTTGGCATGGAGTCCACTAATTTCGAGCAGTCTGCAACAAATTTTGGGTCCCTGTACCAGACTTGAATCAGAGATTGAATAAGCTGCTGCTTTGTCGTTCAGTCCATTCCACGAAGGCGAAGTTTGCAAATGGACTACAGATTCTCTTTTGGGTTTAAATCCAGAGAGTTTTCTGGCCAGTCCAGTACCTTTATTTGCTGCTTTTGAAAAAAACTTTTCACCAATTTTGATTTGTGGCATGGGGCAAGATCTTGCTGAAAAATGCCAGATCCATTAGGAAATGTCTTCTCTAGCTCTGGAACAACTCTTCTTTGGAGAACATTGACATATTGTTGTAAATGCATCATTCTCTCGACAGGATGCAAGCTGCCGACTCCATAAAAACTGAAACACCCCCGGAACATCATCTTTTGGGGGTGTTTCACGTTCTGGTTGATGTGAGAATCACAAATCTTTTCTCCAGGTGAACACCGAACATGTTGGCTTCTTTGGCCCTAGACGAAGAAATGACTCATCACTGAATATTACTTTTCTCCAATCTTCTTTAGTCCACTCTTTGTTTCAGTCCCCATTTATAGCGCTTCTCTTTCATAACATTTGTCAGAAATTGTTTTTTCAGAGGTTGTCATGCTTTTCAACCAACTTCCAGAAGTCGCCTGCGAATTGCAGAAGAACTGACCGTTATACCTTTCTCTTCTAAATCTCTTTTTAATGCGTTGCTTGTCTTCTGAGGGTCTTTTCTACTTTCCCTGAGAACATAGTTGTCGTCTCTGGGTGTGGTTTTCCTCTTACAACCATAATTTCCCTTTCGTTTAGGTGAGATGAATCCTGTCCCCTTTTTTAGATGTGATCACATGACTGATGTTTGCGAGACTGAAATCAACTGTACTTGCTATATCCCTGTAGGTCTTCCCTGTTGCCAGGGTGACGATATTTGTGCATTTTCTGGGTGTCGCGTCCATCCTGCACAACGGTTGGATTAACAACTAAGAATACACTTGAAAGAAAATCTGATGAAATGTTGACTGATATTATAGTTGCATACACAATAAGTCATTCCTACGTCGTATCACGTCATCTATTATGTCTTTTAACCCATAAACCCACAAATAATGATGAAATGGAGTGGAGGAGTAGCCTAGTGGTAGAGCAACTGCCCAGAAGATTAAGGGTTCGATTCCCACTGGCACTCCTTGTGACCTGGGGCAAGTCACTTTACCCTCCATTGCCTCGGAAGAAAAGGCAGGCAATCTACTTCCAGTGATACATTGCCAAGAAAACCCAGAGGTAGTTGGGTCGCTATGAGTCAACACTGACTTGATGGCACTAAAAAAAAAATGATGAAACATCTCATATGTGATGATTTAACCCAGTTGATTGAAAAAGATCAAAATTAAATGCATATACAATTTGTAGGCTGAAAAGATTAAAAAATCCAGTTTGTTTCAATTAATTTGCACAAGGGTGACCTTTAATGTGCTTTTTGGTTCTTCCTTCAAAACCTGCTTCGACTGTTTTCCCCTTTCTCTTTTTGTGTTGCTTTGTGCCAGATAGCTGGAAGGGTGTTACAGGAGGGTTTTTGAATGGTGTGCTATTTAGCCTCTGTTTTCCATAGGAAGCAATGGGGATTTTTTGGAGGCTCAACTAAGCAGAAAGGCTGACCTGATATTTCTAGTGTTTGACTTGTCCGAGATATTCACCTTTTGTTGCTACATTCTCAATTAAGTGAATTGTAATCCCTTAAGTATTGTGCCTTTGAGTTAATAGAAAAACAGATGGATACTGATCTTTTATTTAGAGAGGGAAATTTCCAAAGGTAATGCTACACATAAGGCAGAATTTTATGTACAGAAATAGGGCTTTTCAAAATTACCAAGTACATATGAGGGTGTCGGGGAAGGGAGGATGATCTGG
Organism: Ichthyophis bannanicus; assembly: GCA_033557465.1. NCBI lineage: Eukaryota > Metazoa > Chordata > Amphibia > Gymnophiona > Ichthyophiidae > Ichthyophis > Ichthyophis bannanicus. The sequence goes on from CM066031.1 coordinate 1,356,706,403, forward strand.
GGCAGGGGTTAGGATGGGGGCATGCACTTAGGAGTATGCTTTTTTACTTGAATGTAAGTTTTCATGGAAAAAGTATGCACAGAAATACCAGAAGCAAATCTTTATGCATCCCTTTCCAATGTCACTTTTCAAAAGGAAATTTTTCTCTGAAAATTCATATGTCTGTGGGTAAAAAGATTTTTGTAGACTTTACAAACATGTACTTTGTTGAAATTTGCCTCCATAATTTTTAATTGGGAGGAAGAGTTAATTTACTTTTCCTATTGAGCTCTGGAGGTGTGGTAGGTTTGTATTTGAGAGTTTTAATTATATTATATTGTTTTGATGCATGTTACACATTGTCAACCACCTTGAGTCTCTCTTTTGGAGAAAAAAAAAAAGATTTGATGTATATGTAAAAAAATATAAACATCATAATTTTAAATTAAATCTTATTTTCATAGGAGATGATTTAGATAAGTTACTGGAGAGAATACAACAAAGAAGAGGGGATAATGTAGTGATTCCTTTTAATGGTGATGTGAATGACCAGGTCCTCTCTCTGGATGCTGCAGACATGGCTCCCACACCAAGCACCGGTAACATTTGCCTCTTGTCCTACAGAGGAATGCTTAGTTTCCTGCTGGGTGACGGTGCCATATTTGAATGGTCTGTCCCAGCTAATGGATGTTCTCAAAAATGAATGAATGTCCAGCTCAGTGAGCTGGAAAGGTCAGTAGTGATTTTCTGTAGATAACAGCTGGTTGTACAGTTTCTATTCATAAAAAAATATTTTATTACTCTTGTTTGTAGTAGTTTATTGCAAATTCTGGTCGGTTCCTAAAACTGACGTTCTTCCTCCATAACTCAGCAATAGGCATTCTGACAACTAGTTCTGAATTTGTAATGTAGTCCATTTTAAGATTGTCCTATGACGTTCTGGGTCCCAAACATTTCACTTCAGGATCCTACCCAATGAGATATAACAAAATCTTAAGATCCACCTAAAAATTAAATGCCTTCAAAATCCAAATGATGATGCTGTGTCTGGTTTTTGCAATGTTGTAAAAATTTGTCTTTTATGTTCTGTTTTTTTCTGTTTGTGTCCCCCAAACAAGCCTCATCTTAGCATGCACTTGAAAAATTGTTCAGGACCTCTTCAGAATTGTGGACTTGTCATTCTGAGGTACTTCTAGAACTGTTGTGCATGTAAGTTATTGTATGCCTGTATTATTTCATCCTAGATCAAAATGCTGAAGTCTTCCAGATATATCCACCTCAGCTTACTGTTGCTAGAAAGCTGCTGTTGCAGGTGTGCTCCATTGCAGACAGTGGTAGCCAGAGTCTGGATCTCGGTCGCTTCAGCAAAGTGGACTTCCTCATCCTAGTCCCTCGCTCAGAAATCTTGGTGCACCAAACCCTTCAGCGCGTTCGCCAATCAGGTAGGAAGACCAGGAGGAAGAGCAAAACTAGAATGGAAATGCCAGGAGACTGTGTACTTGTAATTTCAGTGCCTCATATGAGGCTTTGCAGTGTTACTTTTTACTCCATGTTTTCCGATTTATTTGAAAAAAATGCAGAGAGAATGTCTTGTTTTTTGGCAGGTGTTCTCGTGGACTTGGGTCTGGAGGAAGATGGCGTTGCTTATCAGAGAGCTGAGAAATATGTTGTCCAACTAGACAGTGACATTCAGATAAAATTTGAGGCTTTTATGAAAAGAGTCAAACAGAACCCCTACACACTCTTTGTTCTGGTGCATGACAACTCCCATGTGGATTTAACAAGGTGAGCTTTTCTTTTTTTTTAAGCAAACTAACTCATTTTGTGCTATTAAATGCAGTAAGAATACACCTTAAGTTTTGTATAGTAGCTGAATTTAGGTTTAGATAGATATAGATGTGTGTGCATGTATACTGTATATCTAAATTCTATATCTGTATCTCTCTCTCTCTCTCGTATTATTGTACTAAAAGATATGAGTGAGAGGTCAAATAGACATACTTGAATGCAGTGAAAGAAGTATTTTTATGCTATGAATTTTGTCACAATAGGACACTGGGGCACTTTTACTAAAGTGCAGTCAAGTTTTTTGCACTTCCCGCCCTTAACTGCCAGAGTTAACTTTATGTGCAAAGTCTGAGTAGTAAATGCAGGGTGTATACCCAACATCTGCCCTACATTTACTGCACAGGGCAGACACTTAATGCATATGCCCGCATTACATGCCATGACAGGTAACATGGGCCTAGCATAAAATAAAGTTCCAAGCAGTGATCACAGCAGCACAAACACATTCCCTTGTTTCAGTCCTCCTCAGTTCTTATCTCGTACCCATGTTCCAATCCCCCCCCCCATTCTGTGACTGCTCTCAGAAGTCCTCTGACATCCCTCTCACTTGGTCCCCTCTCCCCTTATTCTAGCATCATCTCCCCTACAATGTACAAAGATGCTCCCCTTGAACCCTCCATGCGAGACTCACTCTGAGGGTTTCCCTGATGTCTAGTAGAGCAGGCACATACTAGTGAGAGAGAGAGAATACCAACACAAAAATGTCCAAACTATCTTTAATCCATATTTTGTATTTTAATACCCTGATGCAGGCAGTCACTAGGACATCGCTGTGTTGGGTTATATCGTATGGTTAAGATTTTCTGGACTTTTATTTGTGTTGGTGTACTTTCTTCTGCTTGTGTGTACCTGCATTTTTGTGCATGTAGTTTGCCTCTCTTTTACTATGTCTTATAGAGCAAAGCAGAAACCAGTCCCCCTTCGCTCCTGCCTTGGAGCCACCAGGGGTCAGAATGGCAGTCATGATCCTTAGCGGTAGTCTTGTGGTACTACTGCTATGAATTGTTCTTTATTTTTTGGGAAAAGTCACATTTTTGGGAATGGGAGTGTGCATATATATATATGCAAATGTATGTATTTATTGACCCTAGTAGTAGGGAGTAGAGGGGGGAAATCATTCCTGCCCTACTCCACTATAGACCAGGGAAATTCCCGAGTGAGTCCTAGAGGAGAGGTGGTGGGGTGAGTCTGGATATGCTGTGGGGTGAAAGATGCTCTTCGGGGACTTCAAGTGGGAGGAGGCGTCTAGTGGCAATCTTGACATTGGGAAGCTTCTGGAAGATGGAGAACTTTACCGCAGAGGTCCTGATGGTGTGGTGGTGAATCAAGGGGGTTAGGGGAGGGAAGATACTGATCCGGCATGGGGAGGGAGTGGAATAGCAGGGATCAGAGCACTGTGGAAGATTGGAATGGGGAGGTTTTCGTGCTACTGCAGTTTTCTTCTTTAAAAGCATGGGCAGCAACTGCACTTAATGACACAAGGTCACATAAGCACAGCTGTGCTATCAGCAGTCATGATACTAGCATATGGGACTGTACTGTGTGCTAGCTGTCGTCAGCTGGTTATGTAGCTGGATATAAAAAAGTTTTGAATAAATTCCTAGAGGTAAAGTCCATAGGTAGTCAAAAAGAAAACCTCTGCTTATCCCTAGGGATAAGTAGCATGGAACTGGTTACTTTTGGGACATGTCAGGTAGTTGTGACCTGGATTGGCCACTGTTGGAAATAAGATACTGGGCTTGATGGACTTTTGGTCTGACTCAGTATGGCAGTTTTTATTCCCCCTCTCCACCCTGATACCATGCTAAGCACTTAGAAAGGGTTTTTCACTACATCGGTGTTTTTATGCGTGGTAACTATTAGCACGGGCCTGGCTTGTGGTTACCATTTGGTAAGACCTGTGCTTAATACACCTTAGTAAAAAGGCCCCTATAAAAGTAAAATTGTGTTTTAATAAGTAAATAAATAAATGCAAGCAAGCATGCAATGTAGTTATTTACACTTCCTGTTTCTTATACTTATTTTAAAGGATGCCAGTTTATGAAAAACAATGAGGGAAAGATTTTTCAAGAAGTCTGTTTATAGATGCATGTAGTGCAATGGTAAATGTGAGAAAATATTTCTCCTTATGTTGTTAAGTGCCATCAAGACTGTGTCGACTCCTGGCGACCCTCTGGATAGTTCACCTAAACTTTGTTCGGTCTTCAGCTAATCGGCTCATTGTTGATAGAGTGGTATCCATAGATGCTGTAATTGTATCGATCTATCTCATTGCCAGCCTTCCTCTTTTATGGTGACAATCTACCTTGCCAAGTATTGTATCTTTTTCCAATGATCTCTCTCTCCACATGATGTGTCCAAAGTATGAAAGTCAAAGTCTTGTCATCTAAGTTTTTAAGGAAAGCTTAGGTTTGATCTCCTCTAGTACTGACTGCTTTGTTCGGGCAGTCCATGATATACACAGTATTTGTCGCCAGCACCATAATTCAAAGGCATACATTTTCTTCCTGTCTATCTTTTTTACTGTCCAACTTTCGCATCCATATGATGTTATTGAAAGTACCATGGCCGGGACATGTTGAATCTTTGTATGGAGAGAGACATCTCTGCTCTTGAGAATCTTGTCTAGGTCCTTAATAGCCATTCTACCAAGAGCAATACGTCGTCAGATTTCTTGACTGCTAGTCCTTCCTTTATTGATTGTTGATCCAAGTAAGTTAAAGCTGTCAACTATTTCAATTTCTTCTCCATCAATGATGAACTTATTGATTTTGCCAGTTGTAAGGATCTAGCTAAGCTTGAAGAATGGTCTGGAATTTGGCAGCTGAGATTTAATGTTAAAAAATGGAGAGTCATGCATTTGAGCTGCAGCAATCCAAGGGAGTGATATAGTGTAACAGGTGAAGTACTTCTGTCCACAAAAGAAGAGCGGGACCTAGGCGTGATTGAGTCTGATGATCTTAAAGTAGCTAAAGAGGTAGAAAAGGCGATGGCGAAAGCTAGAAGGATGCTTGGGTGCATAGGGAGAGGAATAGCCAGCAGAAGACAGGAGGTGATAGTGCCTCTGTATAGGTCTTTGGTATGACCTCATTTGGAGAATTGTGTGCAATTCTGGAGACCGCACCTTCAAAAAGATATAAACAGGTTGGAGTCAGTACAGAGGGTGGCTACTAAAATGGTTATTTATTTATTTATTTATTTGCAAATCTTTTATATACCGCCACTTCCTAAGATCAGTGGCGGTTTACATCAAACAACATGAAATACATAAAACAGTTAGTGGTCTTCGTTGTAAAGCATATGAAGACAGGCTTAAGGATCTTAATATGTATACTTTAGAGGAAAGGCGGGATAGAGGTGATATGATTGAGATATTTAAATACCTCCATGGCATAAATGCACAGGAGGAGAGCCTCTTTCGATTGAAAGCAAGCTGTGCTACAAGGGGACATAGGATGAGGGTGAAAGGGGATAGACTCAGGAGTAATATGCAGAAAAATTTCTTTACGGAAAGAGTGGTGGATCCATGGAATAGTCTTCCAGTGGAGGTGGTAGAGATGAGGACAGTATCTGAATTCAAAAGAGCATGGGACAAACACAGAGGATCTCCAAAGGGAAAAAAGGGGCTGTTGTAGTGGTTGATATGGAAGAGCAGACTAGATAGGCCATGTGGTCTTTTTCTGCCATCATGTTTCTATGTTAAGGTGCAGACCCATTTTAAGACTATATTCCTTGATCTTGAGAAGCAAATGTTTCAAATCATCTTCACTTTCAGCCAATAATGTGGTATCATCAGCATAGCGAAGGTTGTAATGAGTTTTCCACCAATCTTCGCACCTCAATTGTCTTCATACAGTCCTGCTTTTCTGATGATTTGTTCTGCATATAAATTAAAGAGGTAGAGGGAAAGTATGCAGCCTTGTTGTACACCTTTGCTGATCTTAAACCATTTTGTTTCTCCTAGTTCTGTTCGAACTGTTGCTTCTTGGTCAATGTAAAGGTTGTGCAAGAGAACTATCAGGTGTTCTGAAATATCCATGCTTCTTAATGTGGCTCAGAGTTTCTCATGGTTTACACAGTCAAAAGCTTTGTGTAGTCAATAAAACACATATGGATATCATTTTGGTATTCTTTTATCTTTTCAAGGATCTATCTCACATCCGCGATAATGTATCTCGTTCCTCACCCTTTCTTGAACCCTACTTGTGCTTCAGGCAGTTCTCATTCCAGGTATGGTTGTAGTCTCTGCTGAATGATCTTGAGTAGAATCTTGCTGGCATGTGCGATCAGAGTGATTGTGCAATAATTTCCACAGTCAGTCGGGCCACCTTTCTTTTCCATTCAGTTGGCCATGAATTTGTCTTCCAAATTTCCTGGCAGAGCCTTGTAAGTATGGCAATAGTTTCATCTGATTGCTGTAATACTTCAGTGGAATGCTTTCAATGCTGCTTCGACTTCTTCTTTCATCACCAATGTTCCTGATCATAAGGTACAGGTTGAAACGGCTGTTGGTCCTCTTTTCTTGATCTTCTCAGCATCATTCAACATGGATCCTTGAGCATCTTGTAGCATTCCAATTCGAGGCTGGAATTGTTTCTTTAACTCTCATAGCTTTAGAAAAGCCAATCTTGTTCTTCCTCTAATAGTTTCAGATTATATTTCCTTGAATGTGTCATTGTAGTACTTTTCTTGTCTTGTCTTGCTGCATGATGAAAATCTCTATTGAGTTCTGCGATTGCCTCTCTTTCTCCTCTGACTTTAGCTTCTCTGTGTTTCTGGACAATTTTCAAAATTTCTTCCGTCAACCATTTTGGCCATTTTTGCTTTTTCACCTTATGTAGAGACTTCTTGCTTTCTTCCAATACAGCCTTCTTGATGTCATCCCATAACTCTTCTGGAACTCTGTCATTTGTATCTAAAGCAGCAAATCGATTTTTCAGGCAGTCTTTAAATTCCAGTGGTATATTCTCAAGGTCATATTTTGCTGCATTCACGAGTGGCTTGCTCTTTTTCAACTTTAGCTTGAGTTTGCATACTAGTAGTTGATGATCTGTACCACAGTCAGCTTCAGGTTTTGTCTTTGTTGATGTTATTGAGCTTTTCCATCATTGTCTTCCACAGATGTAGTCAATTTGATTTCTGTACAATCCAATGGGTGAAGTCCATGTGTACAGTGTCACGTGCACCACCTTGGCAGGGTAATAGACCAAGGTAGGTTGGACACAAAAATATATAAGGTTGAGTTTGGCAAGTGTTTCACAGGGCCCAGGGACTTTTAGCCTGGTAGCCTCCTTGTTACCAAATCTCAAAGAACACAAAGGTCAGAGTGGAGGGAAAACAAAGGCATTTATTTCCCCTTCTTGCAAAGGTTCAAACGGTTGGGCAATAACATCAACACAAGTGTCCTTACTTCAGGTTAGAAGAAAAAGTAAAACATGAGTTTAAAGCAAAACTGTTATCTTCACAGAGTAGTGTACAAAAGCAAACATTTTCTATTCCACAAGTTATAGCTTATACGCTAGGCAAGGACTCCAGGCTTCCTGTCATGCAGTAATTACAGTCCATTTCTGTATCTGAAAGCTCTTTAGCAAATTCCACTTGCATCGGTTCCAATTCGGAAGCCTCTGAAACTGAGTCAGTAGTTTCTGGCAAATTGTAGTCAGGCTTCTGATATAACTTTTGTATGACCTCCCAATGCTCAGGGTTAAGCGTAGGGCGTCAGTCCTGTGCTCTCTTATACTGAGAACGCTCCTCCCTCTGCAAGGATTTTACATTAGCTTCATGCAAACCTTTCTCATTAAAAAGTCTCTTATTTGATAAACATTTCTTGTATGTTGTATCATAGGCAGTTTTATATGGACAGTATTCCTCTGCTCCCTGTCCTCCCCATATACCAGCAGTCTGAAACCTGCTTTGAGTAAAATAAGGGTTACCTTTTATCTTTGGCTTTTCTACTCCAGGTGAGGGTTGAGGCCTGCCTCGGCTGGGATTCTGACTTGCCTGAGCAATAGGCCTTAGGTTCTCCAGCCGTCCTTCAGTTGGCTTCCTACTGCAGTCCCAGCAATGCCTTCGCCTCTCTGGACGAAGAGCACTCACTCTTGATGGAGCTGTCTCTCCTTCTCCTCGGTTGCTCCTCTCTTCATGCCACAGCGGCTGCTGCTGCCTTCTGCCAAACTCCTGTCCAAGGGCTACTGCTTCAGCCCTTCCTTTCCCAGAACTGGCCTTCTTCCTGCACCTCTCTTCCTTGAAGAGCACACCTTCTCCTCTCTCCTTATCTCTGAGGAGAACCCTTTCTCTTGGATCTGGCCGTTCTGTCCATCCTTCCGATTCTGCCTCTTCTGCTGGTCCTACCTCTTCTGCTGGTCCTGCCTCTTCTCCTGGTCCTGCTTCTTCTGCTGGTCCTGCCTCCCCTGCTCTCCAGTCTTCCAGACTCTCTTTAAGAGGTACTCCTCTCTTCCTTGATTGGAAGCTGGCTGGCATTACCTCACGGCCTATGGGGCGTGGTTCCTCAGTCTCTCGGAGGTCCCTCTTGCTCCCTCTATCTGGTTCCTCGAAATATTGCAGCTTATGCCTGACTTTTTCTGTGTTTAAAACATTTTCTTCTGTTCCCCGAGGGTCTGTTGCGTGACAACAGTCGGCACCTGTGTTGCTGGAAGAAGGTATTTGAGATGAATAGTTTATTGGTCTTGCAGAATTCTGTCAGTCTTTCTCCAGCTTTGTTTCTGTTGCTAAAAGTCTATATTTTCCAACCACTTTGCCGCCTTCTTTGTTGCCAACGTTTGCGTTCCAGTCACCCATGACTATCAGGTTATCCTGTTTGCATGTTCTGTCAATTTCAGCTTGTACTTGTTCATAGAACTCATCAACGTCTTCCTCTTCTGCAGCTGTTGGGACATATACCTGAATAATAGTTGTGTTGATGGGCTTTCCTCGTAGATGAATAGAAATTAAGCATTCACTGACTCCATTGTATTTCATCACAGTTCTTGCAAGTTTCTTCTTAATTATAAATGCAACACCATTTCTTCTTTGTTTTTCATTTCCAGCATAGTAGACCATATGATCATCAGATGCAAAAGTGCCTAAAGCCAGTCCATTTCAGTTCACTGACACCCAACAGATTGAGTTGTACATGTTCCATTTCATTCTTGACCACCTCCAACTTTCCTAGGTTCATGCTTCGTACATTCCATGTCCCAATATATAAGACATCTTTGTAACTTCTGATTCTCATTTCATTCACAGCTACATTAGCAGATCCAACCACATCACAAATGCTGGCTTTACTCTGAGAAGTCTTCAGCTCATTCCCAGTAGCCATTTGAGTGCCTTCCAACCTGGGGTCTCATCTTCCAGCACTATAGTGCAATTTGTTTTGTGACTATCCATGGGGTTTTTATGGCAAGATACAAAAGTAGATTTGTCAGGCCTTTCTTCTGCTCAGTTAATTTGAGTGTTGCATTTGTCACAGAAATGTGATCTTCCGCTTACAACACCGTTCCATTCTGCTGCTGCCCAAATGGGTGGTTTGTCTTAGTCTGGCATCTCAGCTGAGACCTGTCTGTCTTGGTAGACCCTGCCATTAGCTAAGTTACTGTTAGCTTAGCTCTCTGCATCACTGATGCACACAAGTCCTCACAGCGCGACAAACTGCAAACCAAGTGAGGGTTCCTTATTAAAGCCTGTTCATTTCTAGTTCAGGCAGCACTGGTCAATTAGGGCTCAAACCGCAAGTGCCTTCATGCACAGGGTTTTTTTTTCCTATGTTTTGTCCCACCCTTTTCCCTGAATTGTAGCTTACTAAAGCAGTAGTCCTTGGCTGAACGCCATAGGCCATGACTTTCCTCAAAGTCTGTTAAATATGTACCCTGTGACCAGCTGGTTAGTGTAGTTGATGTGCGATGATTAGTTTTGTCCCCCTGGGGCTATGATCACTTACACTTCATCTGGCCTAAGGAGCAGGATTCAGGTTGGGCGACTGAAACCAGGTCCTCCTACATTGAACTGAAGAGCACTGCCACTGGGCCACCAGGCCACTCCAATAAATATCTAAGAATACAAAGGGCAGAGCTGCAGGGCCCCTCACACCCCAGGTTAATTATGTTGTGTTATATAATGTGAATTTTACTGTGATTGTTGTTATTGTAAACCACATAGATATTTGTGTGACATGTATAAAAAAACTAAATAAAAATAATAGCCCCTCTCAGCCTGCCCAACATGATCCTTACCTCCAGCTCCCACAAGCTGGCATTATTCTCCCGCCCCCACCCCTACCCCCACCCCCAAACCTCTTCTGCCAGCAGGGACAGGGCAGACTTAAGTGCATCTGATGCCTCTTCTGCCCACTCCAATATGAAGTGTGAATGAGCAGGGATGGCCATAGGCACCCCGTATAAGAAGGATGGGGAGGCTAACCTTCCCAAATCCAACTGCAATTTCTTTCCCCCTGACTTTGAGTGAAACTGTCAGGCAGCACTGCTATTTACTCGGCCTGCGAGTAGGGCCGAATTTCAGATGTTGGCTCCCATAGGCAAGACCAGAGAGCGGAGGGAAAGAGACGTTTCTTCCTCAGATCATAAACCATGGTCCTAATGCAAGCAAAATCAGGTATCTGTTTAGCCTAGGTATTTGGTGCTTTCAAATTTTGGTGCTGCATAGGCAGTTGCCTATGGTACTTATGCCTACATTTAAGACTGACTGCCAGTCTTACTCTCAGCTGGGGTAAAAAAGGGTCCTAGTCACTGCAATATCTTCTTCCCTCCCCTCCGCAGCTGCTGCCAATTCCCCCCTTCACCTCTGTTGCTGCTGCTGCTAATTCCCACCATCACTGTTGCTAATTCTTCCCCCAGCCATTAATTCTTCCCCCACCTCCCCCACTCCCACTGCTGCTGCTTTCTGGGACCTGTGACAGCAGCAGTAAACAGAAAACATTAAAAATGACCCCACAGCTTTATTTTATTTTTCCATACCATTAATGATGGCTCTGCTGGTCTCACCCCTCTGAAACAGAAAGCCTGCATCAGAAAAGCGAGACTGGCAAGAGCCATCATCAGTGACTTGAAGGGATTGACTCCGTGGCTTTTTTTGTTATTTGCTGCAGATGCTGTAGGTCCCAATAATGTGAGATGAAGTGGGGGATAGAGAATTAGCAGCAGCAGTGGAGGTGAGGTGGGAGGGAGAGGAAAAACAGGGGATGCTGGACTGGGGTAGGAGGAAAGAAAGGCTATGGATTCAAAGGAGGATGCTGGACATGGAGAAGGTGACTAAGGTAATGGAAGTTGCTAGGCATGGCAAGATGGAATAGAGTGACAGGAGAAGTGCTGGACATGATGCAGGTGAATAAGGGCACAAGAGAGTTGCCGGACATGGTGTGGGTGACTAGGATAACAGGAGAGTTGTTGGACATGGCAAAGGTGAATAGGGTGACAGAGAAGTTGCTGACATGGGAGGTGTGAATGTGCTGACAGGTGAGTTGGACATGTGGGTGAATAGGATGACAAGCGAGTTGCTGGACTCGCAAAGGTGAATAAGGTAACGGGAGTTCCTTATCGTTCCTCCAGTTTAGTCCTCCACCTCTGGGTTGTGTACCTCCTCCTGCATCTTGGAGACTGGGCATGTCAAAGTCGTGACATCACTGGATATAGCCTGCTGGTATCTCCCATCAGCCCCCAGTGTGTCCAGTCTCCATGCAGCAGGAGGACGTAGTGATCCTAGGTGCTGGGCTCACTTGAGGATTAGATAAGGAGCGGTTAGAGTAGCATTAGAATAGTTTATGTTTAATTTACCTTCATCCTTTCAGTTTTATTAATTTGGTCACTGTCACTTTAAAAATAAAATAAAATGAAAGAAAAAGGAAATGCCTGTGGGCTTGTGCCAGTTTCTGCCTGCCCTCTCGTGTTGCTGTTACTTATCCTCTTGATTGTCAGGTCAGATCTCTCCCCCTTGAGAGTACGGGAGAGAGCTCTGCAGCAGTCGGCAGCAGCGGATCAGCGGCGATCTAAGCAGCCGCAATCCTGCTAGGTGCGTGTGAGCAGCGGCAGGAAGCCCGTCCGGCAGCTCTCAGCTCGCTGTTCGGCTGAGCAGAGCCGCGCGTGCTGGAACTCCGCAGCGATGGAGGGGTGAACAGAGCTCTGAGGTGAGACAGTTTTGTGCAATCAGGGGCAGAGAACCGGGCCTCCAAGCGGGATTAGAGCCGTGGCAGTGCACAGGTCAGCGAGGAGCTTTTGGCGCCATTTCCTGGCTGGCAGCGGCGGCCATTTTAGCAGCATGTCAGCCGCGTGGCGCCGGGGTTCGCAGGACTTAATTTGGTTTAGTTTGATTTATTTTGACTTCTTTTGGGTTATTTTGATTTAGTTAATCTGCCTGCATCTTTTGGAGGGTCAGAAGCGACGCAGGTACAGGTCACGTTCAAGGAGCTGCCTCAGGTCTCATGGCAAGTCCAAATCTGTTGGTTCTTCCAGATCTGTCAGTAGGTCTCGCTCTCCTAATCATACACCAGGGAAGAAATCTGCACAGAAGAATTCAGATCTTCCTCCTGGCTTTCCTTCTCGTTCAGCAAAAAGAAGATCTCGTGCTAGGTCAAGCTCTACAGAGAGCCGCGGTTAAGTCTGTTTGAATAGATGGTTTGTTTTCGGGATTTCATATTGATAGTTTTTGGGGGGGTTTTGGGAGGAGAAGGCTGGGTTGGAAAGATGGGGTGATGAAGGTTCACCACCATTCTTATCACTATTCATAGCCTGTTTTTACTTTGTACATGGTAAAGTTTCTATAATAAGACAGAAGTTGCCCTCAAAGAGAACCATAATCATATATTGTGCAAGGAGGCCTATCCAGAGTCCGGGGGAGGACAAAGAGACAGGGAATTCACCCTAGTAAAGGGCCCCCTTTCACCAAATCAGGGTAGGAAAGCCACAACCACCTCCAGGAATCAGAAAACTTCCACATGGCCAACATTTCATGCTCCCCCTAGTGGAATAAGGGAGAGGGGATATAGGGCCCAGAACCCCTATGGCAGAGAATTCTCCAAGCACTCAGGTGCCCGAAGTCAGGCTGATTGCCGTCACCTGGGTAGGGAGGAGTTGGAGCTAGAGCCCTGGAAATATAAACCCATGCCAGACTATGAGAAAGGGGGAAGAGAAGCAGGAAGCCAGGCCGACACGAGCAGAAGCACAGACACAAGCAAGGGAAGCTTGACTGGTGCTGAGCAGAGCAGAGGAACTGAGCTTCCAGGAGAAGAAAGTGCTAATTGGCATATAGCACGTCTGCAGGAGAGTTTGGAGCCAGGAACAAGAGAGACTCCAAGATCCCCCGGGAGGCTGTTAGCTGAGCACTGTGAGCAAGACGGGGAGTCAGAACCTCTGCAGCTGGGAGACCCCGAGGTGAAGCTGAATGATGAGGACACTCCCATGGACTGTTCCTTTTGCCAAGCTTTAAACCTGGGAACGTAGAGAAAACAAGCCAGTCTTGAAAGAAAGTCTTCCAGGAAAAGGTACCCATAGTCCACAAGCAGGGTGGCCATGATTCCCTTGTGTTTGTAAAGGGGATGTTTACGGGGACTAAGGAGCAAGCCTGGAACTGTGATAAGCTTGTTAATCACCTGCTGCTGGAATGAGGACACTGGGGTAAGCTAAAGTAGCTATTATAACAAAGCTTTATTTTGCCCCTGGATTATATCTGTTTACTTGGAAGGTAGCCAAGAAAGGTTTGAAGCTGAATAGAAGCTAAACTACCACAGACATTGAATTTGCTTTTGTTTTTGTGCTTTAGCCAGCAAGGCTAAAAAGGAGTACAATATCCTTGCTGTTAAAGACTGTGTATCCTGAACTATAGAGAACCTTTAAAACAGCCATTTTTGTGTTTGGGGTTTGTTTATGGACAATGCTCTACTTCAAAGAGTCCTGAACAAATAATCCTGTATGTGGTATGGTCGAACCATTGTGTACAAAATAAATTTCTGTCATTTGCCTTACCTCTTTGAGCCTGACTACAACTTTCTGCCTGATGCACCCATACAGCTAAACAAAGACTACATTTCCCAGAGGACACTGCGGGGAAATAGTTTGGAAAAAGCTGAAAAAGCGGATAGCGAAAAGTTCCTCTAAATAACCACGCCCCTCTAAGCCAGAGGCGAGTGGTGGTGGCGTGACAATATATTATGACGTGGCATGCAATAAGAGTACACACGCAAGTGTTTTAGTCATTGCCCTCACATTGATTTATTGAGTTGATTTTATATTTCTACATTCCAGTTACGCCGTCGAAATAAGGATCCCCCTCTATCCCATGTAGCAAGCACTTCCATCATTCAAGCTGCAGCTTGAAAATCCTCAGAAAGGGGGCCTCTTCCCTATCACTCATGAGCTTTGTTGTTTAGCATGATACTAGTTCTTTTAGCTTTCTGTTAGTGGACTGTATATTGGATAGGAAGGCCATTAAAAAAAAATCTCTTGATTTGCAGTCATCTTGAGGTTTTGCCTTCCAAGGTATACATTTTAAACTTCAGCATATCTGCCTTGCTTGAATATTTACAAATTTATTTTGATTTATTTTGTTTTTAGAATGCCAGATATGTACCTTTCTCTAGCTAATCCCTTAACATTGGCTAGTCATTGCACTGCCAACATCCAGTACTGAAGAGCTCCTGGAGACATTATGGCATTTGTCATTATGTTAGCTGAGGTTATTTCAGTTGAATTCTTTGCGATGTTACATTCCATTATCCCTGTCATTTAGGGTGTCTGGATTTATAGTATATGTTCTGTTTCTGAAATGGAACACGTTCTGACTACTGGCAGCAAAGGAGTTAAATTCAGTCCCATTCGACATCATTCTTTCGGTACAGCTAAAATTCTCTTCATATGCCAAGTATAGTACTTTTGGGTTTCCTTATGTAAATTGGCTCATGATCCTGATGTCCATTGGTAAACCTGCTTGGTTTGTAATGCTGTATGTCTCCTATATGCTGTGTACCTTTCAGAAACAAAAGACATCAGTACTGACAATTATTTTGGTGATCAGAAGTCTCTGCGTCAAGCTTCCCAGTTGCCCTAAGTCAGAGGTAGGAATTACAAACTGAAAGGTATACCTCTTAGGTTCATTTCCAAAGAAACCGCTAGTAGAATTGAATTGAAACATAATGGAATAATCTTGGCTTAACAAGATACTCTTAGTTCAACTAGAGCTCTCTTCTCTCCTTGCAGTCAGTGGTAGCCTCCCACATCGGTAGCTGCCTGATGACCATGTGAACAGTCATCTTCAGCAGTACTCGGGGGTGCCGCTCTTGGTTCTAGCTGGTTGATTAAGTAGCAACAACTCCGAAACCGCAATGCAGAGAGGCGGGCCCCGGTAGGAAGCAAGCCGATAGGCGGGCGACTTTGGGGTTTTTCTGCCTGCCTGGGCCCAAATAACAACAGATCAGTGAGTATTAGAGATAATTTGCAATAGGTTATGCGCTTGAATTCACAAAGCTAGTTCGAGAGTCATTGGTGATGTCTCCCTGCAAAGGGCAGAGGAAAACCTTGGCGGTCCGTCACACATTAAATCAACTGTTACAAATCAGAGCGGTCACGCCGGTGCCAATAGACGAATACGGCAGGGGTCGCTTTTCCATTTATTTTGTGGTGCCAAAGAAGGACGGCGCTCATCGCCATCTCTTGGACCTAAGAGGAGTGAACAGTTGTCTCCGAGTGTCTCATTTCAGGATGGAAAAGTTACGGTCCATTATAGTGGTGCTGCGACAGGGGGAGTGCTTGACGTCTTGTGATCTTGCAGAAGCGGATTTACACAACCCGATCAGAGCGGCCCACCAAAGGGTTGCGTTTCGGTCTTCCTTGGGGACTCTGTTAGTTCCAAGCATTGCCATTCGGGCTGGCGAAGGCACCAAGCACTTTCACCAAGATCATGGTGGTGGTGGCGGTAGCATTACGAAAAGAAGGAATTCTGGTACATCCATATCTCGATGTTTGGTTAATTTGAGCAAAATCCAAAGCCAAGAGCATTAGCGTGGCAGATGCAGTAGTGAGGTTCTTGGAGAGTTTCAGTTGGGTGGTCAATTTGGCCAAAAATCACTTGGTGCCTTCCCAGGAGCTCGAATATATGGGGATGCGATTCGACACACGGAAAGGGGCGGTGTTCTGCCGAATCATGGAGTTCAAGTCTTTCGACATCTGGTACGCAGATTCAGAGCTGTGCCAGCGCCCTCGATGTGGAGTTTCCGGCGCGTGCTGGGAACGATGACGGCAACCCTGGAAGGGGTGCCATGGCCCTGCTTTCATATGCGTCCATTGCAGCGAGCTCTACTTCACGTCTGGTCGCATCAGGATGACTCGCTGAACAAACGACTTCCCTGTCCTCTCGGGGTCAGGTGTTCTCTCCGGTGGTGGCTACTTCCGGTCTCCTTGAGGACAGGGATGCCTCTGGAACAGCCAGAATGGCTCCCATTGCTGACAGACGCAAGCCTCGTAGGATGGGGGGCACATTGTGGAGAGCTTTTTGTGCAAGGTGTTTGGTCTGTTTAAGAGAGCAACTACTCGGTCAGCTGTCTGGAGCTGAGAGTGGTGTTTCTGGCACTGCAAACATTCGATGCGGCGGTGACAGGTCGAGCGGTGCGACTGCTGTCAGACAACTCTGCTACGGTAGCCTACATCTTTCAACAGGGTGGTACAAGAAGTGTTGCCTTGGAGGAAGAAGCAGAGGCATGGTTAGCTTGGGTAGAAATGTGACTACCAGCAATTTCAGCAGTGCACCTGGCAGGGAAGTATATCGGGATGGCAGATTTTCTCAGCAGGGTTCAAGTGGATGCTGGAGAAGGGGAGTTGCATCCAGAAGTGTTTGCGCAAGTAGTTCGCAGGTGGGGGGCCACCGGTCATGGGTCTCATGGCGACCCTTCAGTCAGCAAAAGTGAGTCATTTCTTCAGCAGACGGCGAGAACGGATGCCAGAGGGGATCGACGCGCTGGGGCAGCGTTGGACGGCGTTGGGTCTTTTATATGTATTCCCGCCATGGGCGCTCATAGGTCGAGTAGTTCAGCGTATCAAGGCTCATCAGAGGAGAGTGTTACGGGTGGCTCCAGACGGGACAAGACGGTCGTGGTACGCCGAGCTCATACGGGGGAGCCATGGAGATTGCCAGCGTCGGAGACTAGGTTACTACCAGGTCTGCTTCGGCAGTCTCAGGTGGATCAATTCTCGCTTACGGTCTGGCCATTGAAAGGGCGAGGCTTGTGGTCGCATATGGCACATGTTTGAAGATTGGTGCTCGCGGGGGCAAGTGCGTGCTGTGACCGCGTCAGTTACTGTAGTTTTGAGTTTTCTACAAGAAGGGTTTCATAAGGGCCTGGTGGCCAGTGCCTTGAGAGTTCAGTTGGCAGCGTTGTCTTGCTATAGAGGCAAGGTGCAAGGTCTGGCATGCGGTGCCCATGCAGAAGTGTCACGTTTTCTGAAGGCAGTGACCTGGCTGCGGCCCTCTCGTAGAATCATGGTGCCCCCATGGGGTCTCCATTTGGTTTTAGGGGCGTTGGCTAAGAAACCTTTTGAGCCATTACACACGGCGTCCGTTAGGGATTTGTCTTTGAAGATGGTAATTTTGGTAGCCAGCTGATCGGCGAGCCGGATTTCGGAGTTGCAGGTGCTGTCTTGTAGAGAACCGTTCTTGTCCTTTTCTCGGGAAAAGGTGGTGTTGCGGCCAGTGCTGCCCTTTTTATCTAAGGTAGTGTCTCCATTTCACCTCGGTTGGACGGGGTTTCTTCCAGTGTTAGGTTTGCTGGAAGGAACCACGTCTGTCCGGGGGTTGCGCCGTTTAGACATAAAGCGGGTGCTGCGGCAATACTTATATGTTTCGAAGACTTACCGCACTTTGGACCGTCTGTTCATGTTGTTCGGAGTCCCTTGCAAAGGGGAAGTGGCAGCGAAGGCATCCATTTCTAGATGGATTAGAGAGGCGATTGGTTCAGCAGATCTGCTGGGGGGCCGATTGGTGTCAACCGGGCTAAGAGCACATTCTACCAGAGTACAAGCAATTTCTCGAGCAGAGCACAGTTTAGTTCCGTCAGGGGATGTTTGTAGAGCGGCCACCTGGTCTGCTGTTCATACTTTCAGTAAGCACTACCATCTTGAGGTCTTAGCGGCAAATGATACCCTTTTCGGATTGGCGATATTGCATTCCGGCTGGAAAGATCCCTCCCAATAATTACTGCTCTGTTACATCCCAGAGATGGAGGACTAAACTGGAGGAACGATAAGAAAATAGAAATTACACTTACCTGGTAATTGTCGTTCCTTGAGTAACGACAGTTTAGTCCTCATTCCCGCCCAGGGGGGGTGATTTCTTCAGAGTTTATTTTCAGACAGAGTGGAGCATCAATTTCAAGGAGTGGAGAGATCCTTTCAGACTCTGGATCGCAGTGAGTATTCCTCTCTGATCTGTTAATTCCTTCTCTATTATTTAAGTGAGGGGGTGGCACAGGAAACGTGATAAAATAAGAGAGACGTGAATGTAAAGTAAAAAAAAAAATATATATATATATAAGAATAATAAGGTTAAAAAGGTTCCTCAGGTTGAGGAATGGATAGTTCATTTAAAGTTATTTGTTGTTCCTTTGAGTTTGCTTTGTCAATAGTACACTGGGGGCTGATGGGAGATACCAGCAGGCTATATCCAGTGATGTCACGACTTTGACATGCCCAGTCTCCAAGCTGCAGGAGGAGGTACACTCAAGAAACAACAATTACCAGGTAAGTGTAATTTCTATTTGCTAGACATGGCAGGCCCTCACTTGGTTTGCAGCTTGTCGTGCTGTGAGGGCTTGTGTGCATCAGTGATGCTGAGAGCTAAACTATCGGTAGTTTAACTACTGGCAGGGTCTCCCAAAATGGACAGGTCTCAGCTGAGGTGCCAGACCAAGACAAACCACCCATCTGGGCAGCAGCAGAATGGGATAGTGTTGACGGCGGAGGATCACATTTCTGTGACAACGGCAACAACACCAAACTTAAACTGCGCGGAAGAAAGGCCTGGCAATCTACTCTGAGAAGCTGAAGACTTCTCAGAGTAAAGCCAGCATTTATGATGTGGTTGGATCAAAGCCCTCGGGACATCTGACTGCTGATGTAGCTGCGCATGAAATGAGAGTCAGAAGCTGTAAAGATGTCTTATGCATTGGAACATGGAATGTACGAAGCATGAATCAAGGGAAGTTGGAGGTGGTCAAGAATGAAATGGAACGTGTACAACTTGATCTGTTGGTGTCAGCGAACTGAAATGGACTGGCATCGGGCACTTTGCATCAGATGATCACATGGTCTACTATGCTGGAAATGAAAGACAAAGAAGAAATGGTGTTGCATTTATAATAAAGAAGAAACTTGCAAGAACTGTAATGAAATACAATGCAGTCAGCGAACGCTTAATCTCTATTCGTTTACGAGGAATGCCTATCAACACTACTATAATTCAAGTATATGTCCCAACAACAGCAGCAGAAGAGAATGAAATTGAAGAGTTCTATGAACAAGTACAAGCTGAAATTGACAGAACATGCAAACAGGATATCCTGATAGTCATGGGTGACTGGAACACAAAAGTTGGCAACAAAGAAGAAGGCAAAGTAGTTGGAAAATATGGACTTGGCAACAGAAATGAAGCTGGAGAAAGACTGATAGAATTCTGCAAGACCAATGATCTATTCATCTCAAACACCTTCTTCCAGCAACACAAGCGGCGACTGTACACATGGACTTCACCCAATGGATTGTATAAAAATCAAATTGACTACATCTGTGGAAGTCAACGATGGAAAAGTTCTATAACATCAACAAGGACAAAACCTGGAGCTGACTGTGGTACAGATCATCAACTACTAGTATGCAAACTCAAGCTAAAGTTGAAAAAGAGCAAACCACTCATGAATACAGCAAAATATGACCTTGAGAATATACTACTGGAATTTAAAGACTGCCTGCAAAATCGATTTGCTGCTTTAGATACAAATGACAGAGCTCCAGAAGAGTTATGGGATGACATCAAGAAGGTTGTGTTGGAAGAAAGCGAGAAGTCTCTACAAAAGGTGAAAAAGCAAAAACGGCACAAAATGGATGACGGAAGAAACTCTGAAAATTGCCCAGAAACACAGAGAAGCTAAAGCCAGAGAAGAAAGAAAGACAATAACAGAACTCAACAGAGATTTCCAACATGCAGCAAGACAGGACAAGGAAAAGTACTACAATGGTGCATGCAAGGAAATAGAAGCAGAAACTATTAGAGGAAGAACAAGATCGGCTTTCCTAAAGCTACGAGAGTTAAAGAAACAATTCCAATTCCAACAATTGGAATGTTACAAGATGCTCAAGGTTCTATGTTGAATGATGCTGTGAAGATCAAGAAAAGGTGGAAGGAATATACAGAGTTTTTATATGATAAAGATCAAGTGGACCAACAGCCGTTTCAACCTGTACCTTATGATCGGGAACCATTGGTGATGAAAGAAGAAGTTAAAGCAGCATTGAAAGCCTTATCAAAGAACAAAGCACCAGGCATTGATAGCATTCCCATAGAAGTATTACAGCAATCTGATGCAGCTGTTACCATACTTACAAGGCTCTGCCAAGAAATATGGAAGACAACATCATGGCCAACTGACTGGAAAAGATCTGTGTTTATACCAATACTAAAGAAAGGTGATCCAACTGACTGTGGAAATTATCGCACAATCGCTCTGATCCCACATGCAAGCAAGATTCTACTGAAGATTATTCAAAAGAGACTACAACCATACCTGGAACAAGAACTACCTGACGTGCAAGCAGGGTTCAGGAAAGGGCGAGGAACGAGAGACATCATTGCAGATGTATGATGGATCCTTGAAAAGACTAAAGAATACCAAAAGGTTATCTATTTGTGCTTTATCGACTATAGCAAGGCTTTTGACTGTGTAAACCATAAGAAACTCTGGGCCACATTAAGAAGCATGGGTATAGCAGAACACCTGATCGTACTCTTGCATAATCTGTACATTGATCAAGAAGCAGCAGTTCGAACGGAACAAGGAGAAACAGAATGGTTTAAAATAAGCAAAGGTGTAAGACAAGGCTGCATACTTTCCCCCTACCTTTTTAATTTATATGCAGAACAAATCATCAGAGAAGCAGGATTGTATGAAGACAACAGAGGTGTGAAGACTGGTGGAAGACTCATCAACAACCGTCGCTATGCTGATGATACCACATTATTGGCTGAAAGTGAAGATGATGTGAAACATTTGCTTCTCACAATCAAAGAACATAGTCTCAAAATGGGCCTGCACCTTAATGTAAAGAAGATAAAGATCATGATAACTGGCATAATCAACAGGTTCATCATTGAAGGAGAAGAAATTGAAATCGTGAACAACTTTAACCTACTTGGATCAACTATCAATAAAGAAGCAACAAGCAGTCAAGAAATCAGACGACGCATTGCTCTTGGCAGAATGGCTATGAAAGACCTAGATAAGATCCTCAAGAGCAGAGATGTCTCTCTCCATACAAAGATTAGACTTGTTCAAGCCATGGTATTTTCAATACAAAATAAGAAAGAGAATACCACTAATCCCAAACAGCAATCAGTACTTATGTTTTTGTCGGGCATAAACCAAAAGAAGAAGAGGAAACCCCTCTCATTCTCACGCAGTACATGCCCCTTTTTTTAGAAACGTATTCAAACATTTGCATTCATCATGTTGTATCCATATCTGGCCTATCTGTGAACTGATATCCCTGACATCATTAGCCATGAATTTGGCATTTTTTGTCGGTTTGAATAAATGGACACACTTCTTTTCAATCGGGGGCACTTGAGACAGAGGCTTCGGCTTCGAAACGTGCACGTTGTGTATGATCGATCAGATAAGTGTGAACTTTGATATGGATACAACATGATGAATGCAAATGTTTGAATACGTTTCTAAAAAAAGGGGCATGTACTGCGTGAGAATGAGAGGGGTTTCCTCTTCTTCTTGTGGTTTATGCCCGACAAAAACATAAGTACTGATTGCTGTTTGGGATTAGTGGTATTCTCTTTCTTATTTTGTATTTTATCTCTGAATACCGGAGGACCGGGTTTTTCTTTTTGATGGTATTTTCAATAACATCATATGGATGTGAAAGCTGGACAGTGAAAAAGATAGAGAGGAAGAAAATTGATGCCTTTGAATTATAGTGCTGGCGGCGAATACTGTGTATACCATGGACTGCCCGAAGAACAGCCCAGTCAGTACTAGAGGAGGTCAAACCTAAGCTTTCTTTAGAAGCTCAGATGACAAGACTTCGACTTTCATACTTTGGACACATCATGCGAAGAGAAAGATCATTAGAGAAGGACATCATGCTTGGCAAGATAGAAGGTCAGCGCAAAAGAGGAAGGCCAGCAATGAGATGGATCGATACGGGTACCAGTCTGTCAACAATGAGCCGCCTGACTGAAGACCGAACACAATTTAGGATAGCTATCCAGAGGGTCGCCATAAGTTGACTCCGACTCAAAGGCACTTAACAACAACAGACATAGCAGGATGAATAGGATGATAGGAAATACTTGACATGGAGGGAAATGATTGACACAGGAGAGAGTAAGAAAATGAGAGATGCTGGACATGGGGGAGTAAAGAGAAAAAGAGGAGATGTTGGACATGGGGAAGTAAGAAGACAGAGGAAAAATGATAGAGATGGAAGAGTAGGGAGAAAAAGAGGAGATGCTGGACACAGGATGAAGTAGGAAGACAGAAGGACGGTTCTGGATGGAGTGTGAGGGGAGAAGAGAAAGGAGATGCTGATGGAAACATTTAAAAGATGCAATAAAAAGAAGGAGATTGAAAAGTGAATAGTTAGAATGAAATCTGAGTTGGATAGAGAGGCAGTGGACAGAAAAATAAATGGAAGAAAGCCAAAAGGAAAAGATCAATATAAGAGATGGATGTAGGAGAGGAAGTAAAGAAGACAGTGGAGAGAAAAAATGGCTATTGGAAAGGCGATCATGGAAAAAGAGTGCAGAAAAGACGAAGGAAAGCAGATCCAAGAGAGTGAGATCAGCATTATTAAAAAAAAAATAAAATGGCCAGACAGCAAAGGCAGAACAAATTTAATTGTCAAATTAGTGATTGGAATATATTAGTTTTGAAATTTGCATATGCTATCTTTATATTATGCGCAATACAGAGAGGGAAGCAGCACTGTTTCTATTTCTCTTTTTTTTCCTTTTAAAATCTTTATTAAAGTTTTTTGGTTAAATACAACTCAACATTGCACAACTGGTGCACAATAACCAGAGAATTAACTCCTTGAAACACTCACCCCCTCCTCTCTCCCCGCACTTTTTACTCCTTCCAAAAGGTTGAGTGGTTGATTAGCTCAATCTCTCGTTTCCTGACTCCGCCTCCCCCATCCCCCCACCAAACTCCCTGCTCCAACAACCAATTCCACACCTCGCCCTCTGCTGCCCAACCTCTTCGCTCCGTCCATGTTTGAGAGCATTCAGTTTATGCATCATATACAGGTCCATCAGCCGTCGCCCTTGCGGACCTAAGAGTGTACAGGTTTATTCCACTGGGCTGCAATTTCACAGGGGGCCACTACTATACAGTGCCTGAGGATCCCCTGTAGCGTCTGTAGAACTGTGTTACCTGTTGATGTAGTAGAAAGACAGCAGGCTGAGACGGGATTGGGGGGCCTACTATCTCTTCCATGATCAGAATCACAGCATTCCAGTACCGTTGGACTACCCCCATTCCCACCACACACAGAGTACTCCTCTCACCACATCCCCGCTAGCATAGATCACATCTCAAGATCCCTGCTCGTAACATCCTTATTGGGGTCAGACACCACTGAAGGAATACCTTATAGCCATTCTGTAGCAGATTTGCTGCTACAGACAGCCTCAACTCCCTGTATTAATCTAACCCACTACTCCTCTGCCCACGACACCCCCAAATCCTCCTCCCATTGGATCATGTATCCCAATTTCCCCTTGTGTTCAAACCTCTGTAAATTTTGGACAGTAATGCTTTCCAGCCCAAGGTCCCCATACACATCACCTCAAACCATCCCCTCTCCTTTAACAGCTCTGAACGAACATCTAGCTGAAGTAAAAGGTTATGCACTTGGAGGTAACTAAAGTAGTCATGCTGTTCAAGCCTATACATGTCCCGCAGTTCCTCAAAAGACCACACCCTTCTCTGACTGAATACCTGGGAGACATGCACCTGTCCAAGTTGCTCCCAACGCTGCAACACCTGTCTCCCCGGCCCATCATCCTCTCTAAAGCAGGCTGAAGGGGACATTCCCGGTGATATCTTCTTACCCCCTACCAGTTTTTACGATAGCGCTCCCAGATACCCAGAGTGAAGCGCAGAAAGGGACTAGATCCCTTCTCCCACGTTCCTCCTCCTCCATATGAAAGCCTCCAGCGGTCCCGGGTCCATTAGGGCCTCCTCAATACCCACTGTGGCTGTTTCTTATGAACCCATGAGGCTATAGCCTTCAGTTGAGCGGCTCTATGATACAGAGCAAAGTTAGGTACGCCCAAACCCCCTTCACTTCGGGCTCTTTGGGCGCCTTCCCATTCCAGATAAAGCTCTCCACACTCTTCTGTACTCTCTCCAGCACCCGGTCAGGGACTTCAACTGGCAGCACCTGAAAGAGTTACAGGAAGAACAGAAGAAGTAGCATTTTCAATGCAGCGATCCATCCCACCCACGACAAGAACCCCCTGCCCCAGCTACTTAGTAAGGCATCCACCTCACTGATCAATTTCTTGTAATTCAAATCATACATACCTTGATGTTTAGCATCCCATTCATATGCCGAGATAGCGTATCTCATCCTCCACCCACAGACCAGGAGGATTTGCTGCAGCCTTTCCTTAAGGTCCTTTGGAACCGACAAATTCAACACCTCATATTTCCCCCAATTAAGGCTAAACCTCGGCAACCACCCGAATTCCCGTAATTCCCATATGATGTACACCGCTTTGACCCGGTGAAAAGCAGTATAGAAAAACAGATAAAATAAAGTAAATGAATGATAGGCAGGGAAATATGGGACCTAGTCACAGCCAAGAAAAGATCATCTGAAAACATCATCTGCAGCCAAGAAAATATCATCTGCAAACAACATCATCTGCAAACAAGTAAAATGGATCCAGTAAAACAAGATCCAATAAAATGGGGGGATAAGACATTTTTTCAGATATGTTAGTGAGAAGAGGAAGGGCAAAAGTGGTATTGTCAGACTCAAGGGTGCAGGGGAGAAATATGTAGAAGCTGATAAGGATAATGCGGAATTGTTTAACAAATATTTCTGTTCTGTGTTCACAGATGAAGAACCAGGAGCAGGACCTCAGAAAACACCCACAAACAGGAACAGCAGTGAGGGACATCTTGAACAATTTTCAGAAGACTGTGTTCATGAGAAACTAACTCATCTTAAAGTAGACAAAGCGATGGGACCGGATGGAATACACCCTAGAATACAGAGGGAACTTGGGGACGTTCTAGCAGCTCCACTGACTGACCTTTTCAATGCCTCGTTGGAGTCTGGAGTGGTGCCAAAGGACTGGAGAGAGGCTCATGTGGTGCCTTTACACAAAAGCAGAAGTAAGGATGTGGTTGAAAACTATAGGCTGGTTAGTTTAACTTCGGTGGTGAGTAAATTATTGGAAATGCTGCTGAAAGAGAAAATAGTGAGGTTTCTGGAGTCCAGCGGATTACAGGATCCGAGGCAGCATGGATTCACCAGAGGCAGGTCTTATCAGACAAATCTGATTGATTTCTTTGACTGGGTGACCAGGGAGTTTGACTGAGGAAGAGCCCTAGATGTGGTGTATTTAGATTTCAGTAAAGCCTTTGATACCGTTCCTCACAGGCAATTTATAAACAAACTGAGCATCATAGGGATGGACCCTAAAGTTACTGCTTTGGTTAGAAATTGGTTGGGTGGGAGGCGACAAAGAGTACAGGTAAATGGAGCTCACTCTGAGGTGAAGGATGTTACCAGTGGTGTGCCCCAGGGATCTGTCCTTGGTCCGATTCTTTTTAACATCTTTGTTAGTGATATAGCGGAAGGGCTGTCGGGTAAGGTTTGCCTCTTTGCGGATGATACCAAAATCTGCAATAGAGTAGACACCCAGGAAGGTGTAGATAACACGAGGAGGGATCTAGCTAAGCTTGAAGAATGGTCTAGAATTTGGCAGCTGGGATTTAATGTTAAAAAATGTAAGGTCATGCATTTGAGCTGCAGCAATCCAAGGGAGAACATAAGAACATAAGATATGCCTTACTGGGTCAGACCAAGGTCCATCAAGCCCAGTATCCTGTTTCCAACAGTGGCCAATCTAGATCATACGTACCTAGCAGTTTCCCCAAAAGACACAGGTTCCGCAATGCTTGTACTGGGTCAAGCATTGATATCCTGGGTCCCTTCTTAATAATGGTCTATGGACCTTTCCTCCAGGAACTTGTCCAAACCTTTTTTAAACAGCCTTTACTACATCCTCCGGTAACCAATTCCAGAGTTTGATTACACGTTGAGTGAAAAAATATTTTATTTTATTAGTCTTAAATAGTTTACCCTGTAGCTTCATTGCATGTCCTCTAGTCTTTCTATATTCTGATAACGTAAACAATCGATCTACGTTTACCCGTTCCACTCCGTTCATTAATTTATAGACTTCTATCATATCTCCCCTCAGCCGTCTCTTTTCCAGGTTAAAGAGCCCTAACCTTTTTAGCCTTTCTTCATAAGAGTATCCTTCCATCCCCTTTACCATTTTGGTGGCTCTTCTCTGAACCTTTTCTAATAACTCTGTATCCTTTTTAAGATATGGCGACCAGAATTGCACACAATATTCAAGGTGCGGTCTCACCATGGAACGGTATAGAGGCATTATAATATCTTTTGTTTTATTTTCCATTCCTTTCCTTATGATACCTAGCATTCTATTTGCTCTCTTGGCTGCTGCTGCACACTGGGCCGAGGGTTTTAACATGTTATCCACAATGACGCCTAAATCTTTTTCCTGGGTGGTGGTTCCTAATGTGGAACCTTGCATCGTGTAACCATAGTTTGGGTTGTTCTTCCCTAGGTGCATAACTTTGCACTTGTCCACATTAAATTTCATCTGCCATTTTGATGCCCAGTCTTCCAATTTATCAAGATCCTCTTGCAATTTTCCACAATCCTCTTGGGTTTTAACAACATTAAATAGTTTTGCGTCATTTGCAGATTTGATAACCTCACTCGTTATTCCACTTTCCAGGTCATTTATGAATATGTCAAAGAGCAGCGGACCCAGCACAGATCCCTGGGGTACACCACTATTCACCTTTCTCCATTGGGAAAATAGGCCATTTAGCCCAACCCTTTGCTTTCTATCTTTTAACCAGATCCTGATCCACAGTAGTACACTGCCTCTTATCCCATGACTCTTTAGTTTTGCCAAAAGTCTCTGATGAGGGACCTTGTCAAAGGCTTTCTGAAAGTCCAGATATACTATATTAACCGACTCACCTTTGTCCACCTGTTTATTCAAACTTTCAAAAAAAACATAACAGATTAGTAAGACAAGATCTTCCTTGTCTAAAGCCAAGTTGGCTGTCTCCCATTAGGCCATGACTATCTATATGCTGAGTAATTTTATTCTTTATGATGGTTTTTACCATTTTTCCCGGTACTGACGTGAGGCTCACCGGTCTGTATTTTCCTGGATCACCCCTGGAACCCTTTTTAAAAATTGGTGTTACATTGGCAATCCTCCAATCTTCAGGTATTAGAGATGATTTTAATGATAGTTCACAGATTACTAATAGCAGGTCTGCAATCTCATATTTCAGTTCTTTCAACACCCTTGGATGTATACCATCCGGCCCAGGTGATTTGCTACTCTTCAGTTTATCTAATAGTTGTAATACATCATCTCCAGGAACAAGCTGGAATGAGTCTTCACATATGGGTACATCGGTACCGACGGAGTCTGCGTGGGAACGCTTCCCAGCATCCAATCAAGAGCTTTTGGAAGCATCCCAGCACGCCTGCGCGCTGCCTTCCCGCCTTTCCCAACTGCCTCTCCTCAGTTTTCGTTTTTCCGCAGAGCCGGCAGGACGTCCTCCTGTCACCGCAGAAAATTCTTATTTTTTATTTTTAGTTTTCTTGTGGTCGCAGCTGTCTTCTCGACGCCACCGGTACCGCCGGTGTTTTTCTTTTCTTTCTTGTAATTTTCAACGTGATTTTTTCTTCATAGTGTCCCACCGGGTCTTAGGCCTTTCAGGCCTCCCCTATTTTTTCCTTCATGGAACCGCCAGACATTTTCTCCACGAAATGTTCAGTTTGTGGCGGTAAAACTTTGTTTAGACCCTCGAAGTCGGTGTCTAACCTGTTTGGGTCCTGACAACAGTTTGGTGAGAAGACATCTTCAACATCGAGAATCCCTCGATACAAGGGTGCCCTCCAACTTCGGGGCACCGTCCCCTTCTTCTTCCACTTTGATTCAGGTAACCCACAAACAGTCTGTTAAGACTAGCCAGTCCTCGAGTGGTACGTCTCATGCACAGCATGTAGACAACTCCGGCTTTGCCCTCGATGGCCTCCTGGCTTCAAAACCCCGGCGGGAGTCTTCGGTCTCCAAAGCGGATAAGGGGTTTCAGGTTTTTCCTGGGGTTCACCCCCCACAGAACATACCTGAGCCGTGCACGGTGGTGGCATCCGCTTCGAGCGGTACCGATACCCCTGCATCGGCACTGGTGTTGGATGAAACATTCCTCACCAGGGATCGTCATCTGGCCGCCTCAGTGCCTTCGGGACCGATGGATACGTCCCAGATTGTCTTTCCCTTATCGGTTCCAACACCGATACTACCACCGACGTCGGTACCCTCCAGATGTGCATCGACAGCCTCGCTTTCTTCGATGCCGAGTCTGGAATCGATCTCCAGTTTGGAGGACTGGGTACTGACTCGCCTTGGTACCGTCTCGCGGCGGTACCAAAGGCTCGGTTCCGATGACTCGGATCCGCAACTCTCGGTTCCCCTGAGGCCGCTTGAGTTGCCACTGGTAGACCTTCATTCACCGGTATCGGACACGGTACCGAAGTCGGTACCGATGTCTTCATTACCCTCACAGTCGGTGCCTTCCATGCTTCGCTTCTCAGGCTCCTTGCTCTTGATGCCGAGTTTGGAATCCATTTCTATTCTGGAAGACTGGGTACCAATAGATTTTGGTACCGACACCGATCGATACCGGTGGCTCGGTACCAAGGATAGCAACCGGAGGTCTTCAGTTCCCTCGGTACTGATTGAAGTATCACCGATGACTACTCCAATGTCTTTGTCGAGCCCGACTCCGACATCGGTACCGGTCTTGACTTCAGTACCGGTATCCACAGTAGCATCGTGGCAAACATCTACCATGCTTTTTTCAACAGCATCGCTCCATTCTATACCAAGCTTGGAGTCAATACCTAGCATGGACAATGTGTTAAGGACGGTTGCTGTCCCTGACAACCAGTCCAAGCAACCATCCCTTAAGCATTCCACACTGCACTCTGCAGGATCCTCTATTTCTATATCTCTGGATAACTCTGTGGCTGCTCAGGCTAGTTCTTTGGATCTAACCTGTCCAGGGGAGATTCCTGTTGGGGATCTCTCTTTTTCAGAGTTTCCTCCTGGATATAGCAAGATCCCTTGCCATTCCTATTCCAGGACATGATCCTGCACCAGGCTCTGTTTCCACCAAAGCAAAGGAGAACATAATGCTTCCTTTGCATCATTCCTTGCAGGATCTCCTTCTAGGAATGTGGGAAACACCTTTAAGGGTACCCCCACCTCCCAGAGCAACTGATCTCTTATATCAGGTGCCCCCCTCTCCAGGGTTCCAAAAGACTCAGCTTCCTCATCATTCCATAGTAGTGGAATCAGCAATGAGGCGGATAAAGAGTAAGAAAAAGCACTCTTCTTATCCGCCAGGTCGTGAGTCTAAGACACTAGATGCCTTTGGACGTCAAACCTTCCAGACATCTATGCTTTCTGCAAGAATTCTCTCATATATATTTTATATGAGTCTTTCTCTTGAGGAGGTCACAAAGCAATTATATCTTTTGACTCCTTTCCTTCCAGTTTCCAGAAGTACAGACTATTCCTCACTGCTTAAGCATATCCAGAATATCTCTTGGTTTCTTTCTCGTGCTTCCCTAGACTCTTTTGAGTCTGTTACCAGGACTTCTGCTATAGCTATAGGGGCACGACGTAGAGCCTGGCTCCAAGCTTCAGATTTGGCCAAGTGGGAACAACAATGACTGGGACATACTCCTTGCACTGGAGAAAATCTTTTCAACAAGGAGTCTTTATGTCAGGTTACTCAGTTGTCCACTGATTTACCTGTTCCTAAGGGTTCTTCTACACCTTCTTCTGTCCCAGCAAGTAGGAAATGTCCTACCAAACTTTCTTCCCACATTAGAAGAAGGTTTTATTCCTCACTTGCCCATCATACAGATGTTCCCCTACAGGGGAGCAGTCGTCCTGGTCTGAAGAATCCAACCTCTCACCAGGCTCAGCAAACCCGGCCTCTGCAGGGTTTCTGAGCAGTCATCATCAAATGCTTGTGACTCTTGGGGCTAGAATCTACAGTTGCTTTTTCTCAATAGAGGCAATCCACTGCTTTCTTTTAACCCCTACACATGGATCTCTTTCCAAAAGACATCCATTTTTTCTATATTTCTATAAGCTGTCAGGATGTTCATGCCTATAGGTCACAGGTTTCTCCTCTTTTCCTGTGCCAGCATGTATTTTTCCTTTCTATAGACTTACTACTTGTTAAGTCTTCTTCAGCTCCATTCTCTTCACCCTCTTACCAAGCTTTTTCCTCTGTAAGAGTGGAATTAATTGCAGAGGGCCTTTTTCTTCAGCCTCTGTTTCAATCTATCTTTGGGGCAGCTTATCAGACATGTCCAGAGTTTCTACTCCTGTTCTGTCTGTTCTTTCTGTTTTTCAACAGTAAGATTTTTTCTGCTGTCTTGCTAGCAGCTGCCTATGCAGGAGCCTTAATGTTTCGACCACTGGTTCTTGTCCATAAACAACCAGATTTGTCCTCCACTAACATTCTGTCTAGTCTTAGTAGTGGTTCCAAGTCAGTGCTTCCATCTATCTTGGCGATTACTCCACTACAAGCTTTCTAGATGGTCTTCTATTTCTGCCATCTCCATTCTCCTGGGTTTGGCAGCATAGTTGACAGAGATACTGGCTCTCTAGCAGCCAGTTCTATCTCCTCATTCTCCTGCATCATGCTCTCTGCAATTCTACAGAGAAGCTTTCCACTATGGGCCCTTGCTAGAGAGCATTGGGTTTTTTTCTCCAACAGCTATCCTAGATGGTTGGAAAAGGCTTTTCAGTCATGTCTCCCATGACTAGAAGGTTCTCCCTTCTTTTACTATCTCCTTTTGATATAAAGGACATAGGCCTTCTCTTACGTAAGGGCTTAAGGAGTTGCCAATTCCCTGCCTTGGTCCATAGCATTCCCAATCGGGGATATGCTCTTTCTCCTTGCGGCTCGTCCTCATGGTAAGAACGCATGATACTTTTTGCCCTTAAGCAGGTCAACATGGTATCTCATCTCTATGTGTCTTCTGTCTATTTACCATGCTAGAGTCTTGGAAGACTCGGGACTTGCTGGCTAAAGATTGATATTATCCTCTGTTTTTCATGTAACCATCCTGGTTATTTCACTAGCTAGCATCCTTGCAGATCATAACCAGGGGGAATAGATTCTCTATATATCTTCTCAAGTAGGTTCCACCTCCTTGTTATTAGATGAACCTTTCCTCTCCACATATCCTATGTGAATACCATGCTGTAGGCATATATTTGTCTGTTTCATTGCAGACACCCATATTTAGGCCTACATATTCATATTTATCTTTTGTGTGTATTTTATGCCCTTCCATATCTCACTATAGATATATTCTTATATGTCTATCTATATGTATATATATATTTATATATATATATATATATATATATATATATATATCTGTCGAGATATTTCATTATAGATAGATATGTCTCCACATACTTATCTATCTGACTGTCTATGCTCATATAGCTATATGTTTCTGACAGAGGGGCTTTACCCATATCTATGCTATCCAGCAGGTTTGGGATTCTACGCACACAACCACTCCTGTGGTTGTCAACAATTTTTATACCATAACCTAAGGGTTTAGGTACCTCTGAAGCTCTCCGTGCCTAACATCTCTCCTAGCTTACCCCAGTTAGGAGAGACATTGTGGATCTTCAGTTAATCACAGGCTTAACGCCTCAGGCATTTGTCCTCTCTTTTTGGGATACAAGGGGTTCCCATACCCTTTCTCCCCACAAGGACTGTGCCTGTTTGTCCAAATCGGTTAGCCTTTCTCTTTTTGCTCACACTCTGCCGCCAAAAGAGTTCGTTTTTTTGTCATACAGCCTTCCGCTGAAGGCCCACCGTTTTTGTACTACCCCAGTTTTTCCTACTGGAGTTACCTGTTACCTTTCAGAATTCTGACCTCCACTGTTTTCCTACAGGTTTATTACCTCCACTTTACAGTGAGTTCCTCTTCACGGTTCCTCTATGGGGTTTCCCAGTAGATCCATGAACCTCCATACTTCTGTGAAATCCTGTCAGGGGAGGTCCATATTACAATATCCTTTGCAATATCATTGATGACAATCATCATCCACACATGGACTCCTTCTCTGCAGTCCTATGCTAGGTTAGCTGTTCCACAGCATCTTTCTTTCTTCAACTCCTACCCTCCATCCTCAGGATGCCTGGTGTTCTGGGAGATAGCATGTTCCAACCTATGACATGCTGGGACTCCAGGCATCTCAGCTTGGGAGTCCCCATATGTGAAGACTCATTTCTGCTTGTTCCTAGAGATAACACAGTTACTTACCTGTAACAGGTGATTTCTGGGAACAGCAGGAATAAGTTTTCACAACCCACCCACCTCCCCAGGAGTTGTCTCTCTATCTATCTTTCCTTTCCTCTCTCTCTCAGCTTTAAAACTTAACTGAGGAGAGGCAGTTGGGAAAGGCGGGAAGGCAGCGTGCAGGCATGCTGGGATGCTTCCAAAAGCTCTTGATTGGACGCTGGGAAGCGTTCCCGCGCAGACTCTGTCGTTACCGACGTACCCATATGTGAAGACTTATTCCTGCTGTTCCCAGAGATCACCTGTTACAGGTAAGTAACTGTGCTTTCCCGATGTATCGATATTTCCTTCAATTCTTCCACACCTTTAAATACCACTTCAGTCATGGGTAACATCCCTACATCTTCCTCAGTAAAGACCGAAGCAAAGAATTCATTCAGTCTCTCCGCTATCGCCTTGTCGCCTCTTAGTGCCCCTTTAACTCCTCTATCATCTAATGGACCAACTGACTCTCTCACAGGTTTTTTGCTATGAATGTACTTGAAAAAGTCTTTATTTCGCATTTTTGCTTCCGCAGCAAGCTTCTTCTCAAATTCTCCCTTTGCCTGACTTATCAATGCCTTGCATTTGACTTGCCAGTGCTTGTGCTGTTTCCAGGTTTCGTCGTTTGGCTCTTTTTTCCATTTCCTGAAAGATGCTTTTTTGGCAACAACAGCCTCTCTGACCTCACCTTTAAACCATGCTGGCAGTTTTTTGGACTTCCTTCCACTTTTTTTAAAACGTGGAATACAGCTGGTCTGGGCTTCCAAGATAGTATTTTTCAACAACACCCAAGCTTGATGTAAGTTTTTAACCTTTGCAACTACTCCTTTTAGTTTTTTCTTAACTATTTACCTCATTTTATCAGTCTCCCTTTCGAAAGTTAAAAGGTAGTACTGTGGATTTCCTTACTATCCCTCCTCCACTAATTAAATCAAAGGCGATCATGCTATGATCACTATTGCCAAGTGGCCCCAACACCCTTTTCTCTTGCATTAGATCTGGTGTTCCACTAAGGACTAGGTCTAATATGGCTTCCCCTCTGGTCGGTTCATGAACCAGCTGCTCCAAGAAGCAGTCATTGTTGTCATCTAGGAACTTTATCTCCCTAGCATGTCCTGCCGTGACACTGACCCAGTCGATACCAGAGTAATTGAAATCGCCCATTATTATTACCGCGCTGTAACTTTTGTTAGCTTCCTTGATTTCTTTGAGCATTTCATCATCCATTTGTTCATTTTGGCCAGGCGGTCGATAGTACACCCCCACTGCCATCGCCTTCCCCTTTTTACATGGAATTTCAATCCATAGAGATTCTACAGCAAATTTAGTTTCCTGCAAAACTTTAATCCTTTCTGACTCAATGCCCTCTCTAACATAGAGCGCAACCCCTCCACCAATTTGATCAGCTCTATCATTACGATATAGTTTGTACCCAGGTATCACAGTGTCCCACTGGTTGTCCTCCTTCCACCATGTCTCTGATATTCCAATCATATCTAACCTCTCATTTAGTGCTATATATTCTATCTCTCCCATCTTATTTTTTAGACTTCTAGCATTTGCATGCAAGCATTTTAGAGACTGTATTTTATTCATATTAATTTGGCTATTGGTAGACATGGGTAATTTGGGATCTTTAAGCTCTGTCTGCTCCATACTCGAGGGCATTTGGGCTACTTTACTGTTTTTTTGGAATCTCTCTGCTTTTGGTAGTATCCTTCAAGGATACATTCTTCCGAACCATCCGCTCTTGGCGACTGTCGGCTTTCCCCTATTATCTAGTTTAAAAGCTGCTCTATCTCCTTTTTAAAGGTTATTTTATTTATTTATTTATTTAAAGTCTCTTCTATACCGCACTATTCAGCATCAGCGCGGTTTACATTGAACAAAGAATTTACACATTTCCGATGGTACTTTGTGTTTACATTTGAACAGGAAGAAATAACTTGGATAACAGGGGTAACTATTTACAAATTAATGCCAGCAGCCGGGTTCCATCCCGGTTAAGGTGAAGCCCATCCCTTCGGATGAGCCCCTCCTTTCCCCAGAATGTTCC
This sequence comes from Ichthyophis bannanicus, assembly GCA_033557465.1. NCBI lineage: Eukaryota > Metazoa > Chordata > Amphibia > Gymnophiona > Ichthyophiidae > Ichthyophis > Ichthyophis bannanicus. Next base: position 1,356,741,254 of record CM066031.1, read on the forward strand.
CCAGTTCCTAACAAATCCAAACCCCTCATCTCTGCACCATTGTCTCATCCACTCATTGAGACTCCGGAGCTCTGCCTGCCTTTTGGGTCCTGCACGTGGAACGGGAAGCATTTCGGAGAACGCTACCCTGGAAGTGCTGGATTTCAACTTCCTACCTAAAAGCCTAAATTTAGCCTCCAGAACCTCCCTACCACATTTTCCTATGTCATTGGTACCGACATGTACCAAGACAGCAGACTCCTCCCCAGCACTATCTAAGACATTATCTAGGTGGCGCGTGAGGTCCGCTACCTTCGCACCAGGCAGGCATGTTACCAGGTGATCCTCACGTCCACCAGCCACCCAGCTATCTACATGCCTAATGATCGAATCACCAACTATAATGGCTGTCCTAACCCTTCCCTCATGAGCATATGGCCCTGGAGATACTTCCTTGGTGCGAGAGGGTTTTACATCACCTGGAGGACAGGACCTAGTTACAGGATCACTTCCTGCCACACCAGGGTAATGCTCTCCTGTCATGTGACCTCTCTCCTCCATGGCAACAGGGATGCTGCCAGACTGGAGGTGGGACTTCAGGACTATATCCCTGTAGGTCTCGTCTATGTACCTCTCTGTCTTTCTTTTGTTTTCCAAGTCTGCTACTCTACCCTCTAGAGAACGGACTCGTTCCCTGAGAGCAAAGAGCTCCTTGCACCTAGTGCACACGTAAGACCTCTCACCAACTGGGAGAAAATCATACATGTGACACTCAATGCAAAAGACTGGAAAGTCCCCATCTCGCTGCTGGACAGCTGTCTGCATCTTAGTTTTAAGTTTTTGTTTAGATCTTTAAGTTCTTTACTTACTAAGGGTTGCTATGGATATTTATACCAATAAAACTGTACCTAATACGTTTAATATACCCTATACAATATAGTATAGGGGGGTAAAGTACTTTTGTCCACTAAAGAAGAGCGGGACCTAGGCGTGGTTGTGTCTGATGATCTTAAAGTAGCTAAACAGGTAGAAAAGGCGATGGCAAAAGCTAGAAGGATGCTTGGGTGCATACGGAGAGGAATGGCTAGCAGAAAAAATGAGGTGATAAAGCCTTTGTATAAGTCTTTGGTGCAACCTCATTTGGAGTATAGTGTGCAATTCTGGAGACCGCATCTTCAAAAGGATGTGAACAGGAGTGCGAGTGGGGGAGTGGCTTACCTAAGATGGCGGCGTGAGCGTTTTTGTGTCGAGTATGCCTAAACGAAAAGGCCGGCCCAAGGCTCCTCCCGCGGAGTCTGAGCCTGCCAAATTCGCTGGTCCGATGGATCGGTATGTGCAGTTGACGGAGCAGAAGAGAGGGGAGATTCGAGCGGGCACTGTAGCACCGGTTGAGGTGGATCCGGAACTACTTGCCCTGGATGTGTCTCTCTCCCCAGATGAGCGTGTGCCACCTCGTGTCAGCACTCCAGAGACCCCTCCTGTGAGAGGAGAGGAGAACCTACCAGGAAGTGGTGGACCTGCCTCTCGTGAGCGGGCTCCACTCGAGGAGAGTCCTGGAGTCCAGCCCTCAGTTGTGAGGCCTGTGAAGGAGGATGATGATGCAGCAGGTCACCGAGCTGTGGGAGCAGACGTGCAGGAATTCCCCTTGTTGGTAGAATTTTCTAAAGGTATTCTTTTGAAACGCCCGAAGGTGATCTCATTAGAGTCGATTTGGGAGACGATTTCGCAGTTACCTTATGTGGTGTGTCAACATGTGGATTTGGAAACTTCGCGTTTGGAAAAGTTGGAGACTCTGTCTGTTGGAATGCAGGCTGAACTTGCTGACCTTCGTGGGAAGATTCAGGCTGGAGAACAGAATGTGACTCAGGTTTCTGTATTGTCTGAAACTATTATTAAAGATAATATAGCTATGAGAATGAAGTTGGAACATTTGGAAAATGTTGTGAGGGCGTTTAACATCCGATTGTTAAATTTTCCTGTGGTTGTGGGGGTTTCTCCGGTTGAATTGTTTAAACAATATAAGCATGAAACCTTAGGAGTACCGACTGATTTAACCCCTCCAGTTGTGAAAGCTTATTTTCTGCCTTCGGGTAAGAAAGAGGGTAAGAAAATTGAAGGTCCTTTGGAAATGGATATCTTAGATGTATTTGCTTTGTTGCAGTCACCTAAAGAGGCAGAATTAAAGGTATCTACTATGTTAGTGACTTTTGCTATTCCATCAGATAGAGATTGGATTTTGAAGGTATGTTTTAAGAAGCGTTCAGTGCTGTTTATGGGCAGAAAGATTGCTATATTCCCTGATGTCTCAAGAGAGACCCAGAAAAGGCATAGAGCTTTCTTGTTATTAAGACCTGCCATTGTTCAGATGGGTGCCTTATTTCTACTTCGTTTTCCCTGTAAATGTATAATTTACTTTAATGAGCATAAATATGCGTTTTTTCAACCAGAGGAATTATCTGCATTTGTTAGCTCTCATATTGTGATATCATCTCCTCAGTGATTAGTCTCATTATTGTTAGGATGCTTTGTCTTCCGCCTCCATTCTAGATTCATATGATCTTCTTTTTTCCTATTTTAGGAGTGGGAGGATTCACCTGTCCTCTTTATCTCCATATTTGTTTTCCCCCTACTGATTTGTTTACTAACTATACTCTTGTGCTCTCTCTTAGTGGTAAATTGTTTTCTGTATCTTCAATTCTTGTGGTGCAAGTTGTTGTTTTCTGTACAAGCGTTTTGCTTGATTGTTATTGTAAAATTGCATAAATAAAAAAAAAGGATGTGAACAGGATGGAGTCGGTGCAGGGGGTGGCTACTAAAATGATTAGTGGCCTTCATTATAAAGTATATGAGGACAGACTTAAGGATCTTAATATGTACACCTTAGAGGAAAGGCGTGATAGAGGTGATATGATTGAGATGTTTAAATACCTCCGTGGCATAAATGTTCAGGGAGAGAGCCTCTTTCAATTGAAAGCAAGTTCTGCTACGAGGGGATATGGGATGAGGGTGAAGGGAGATAGATTCAAGAGTGATATGTGGAAATATTTCTTTACGTAAAGAGTGGTGGATCCATGGAATAGTCTCCCAGTGGAGGTGGTAGAGATGAGGACAGTAACTGAATTCAAAAATGCATGGGACAAACACAGAGGATCTCTAAAGGTAAAAAGGGGACTGTTGTAGTTGTTGATATGGAAGGACAGACTAGATAGGCCATGTGGTGTTTTTCTGTCGTCATATTTCTATGTTTCTAAGTAGTCGTGCCACCCACTTATATTCCCCGAATATCCTGGCTCTTTTGGATGTGGGCTGCCAGAGGCTCCAAAAATAACACAAACAATAGCAGCGATAGTGGACAGCCTTGCCTAGTGCCCCGCCACAAGCGGAAGATGTCTGAGTAGCTCCCATTAACTGACACATGCTCTAGGGTTCCGATACAAGGCTTGCACCCAACCCACAAAGCCCTTTCCAAACCCCCATGCATGTTAGCACCTTAAACATGAAGTCCAATGACACATGGTTGAAAGCTTTTTCTGCATCTAGGGCTAAAAGCAGTGGTGGATTCCCCTGCTCTCCCCTCCCCACTGGGCTACCCAAATGAGATTGAGGGTCTTCCGAATGTGGATGTGGTCAGCCACTTGCTTACATGGCATAAAGCCAGCCTGGTCTTCATGGATTAGGGACAATACAATCTTACTGAAATGAGGTCAAAATTTTAGCAAGCAGCTTCATGTCTAGGTTGAGCATTGAAATAGGGTGATACAAGGCACACATCTGGGGGTCTTTCCCTTCTTTAAGAATGAGTGAGATGCCCGCCCACCCCATAGTATCCGTGAGCGACTCGCTTTGCCTGGACAAATTGAACAGCTGCACCAGTAGCCCCAGTAATCATTCCCCAAATGTCTTATATGTTCCTGTTTCATAGGTGTTGCATTGCATGCAGAGTCTGGCTCTTGGCGTTTCAGTATAATTTTTGCCTACATATTTATTTTTAGTTCCTCTTTTGATGTACTATCTTAGCCTTTCCTTTCTCCTCCTGTCCTGTTCTTTACATAATGGCGTTCTTTTCTGTTTCTGCAGCTTGTATTTTTATTACTGTACACCGCTCTGATGCCACCGGTAAAGAGCGGTATATTAAATCCGTAAATAAAGATAAAGATAAAGTTTTTGGTTGTGTATCCTATACTTTTTGAAGGCCTATCTGTGAACTGCATGTATGAAAGAGACCAGGTATTCTGTTAGTACTGAATGTCTGCACAAGGTCAGTCTGTAGTAATCTGGCTAGTTTAGTTTTCTCAATTTCTGTATTGATGTTCTAGTGCCCATTGCGTTGCCGCCTTTCCATAGGTAGGTCCTTGTTGTGTAACTCCTGAAAGTTAGTGCTAATGTGGTATGGCAGAATTGCTCGATAAGTCTGTAGGGTTTGGTTGTTACTTCACAATATCCATGTACCAGGAGAGCATATGTTAATAAGCACTGTTATAACTAATACAGATGATACATATTCCGAACATGTTTGGTAGCTCGGCAATAAATTAAAGGCCAGCAGATCTGAAGCTGAGTGGCCATTTGGCAGCCTACTAAAAGAAATGATAAGCAAATCATTTTATGATTGCCAGTAACGACAGGATTTATCTTAGTGCTGCTGAACACCATTGTTCACTTGACCACCAGGAAGATGCTGGACTGGGAAGCTAAGGCTGATTGGGAGTCAAGTTTTAAAGTACCTTTATAGATTTCCATAATACTGAAAATACTGTTCCATTTAATATGATGATATTTTGATTATTTTATATATATATATATATATATATATACACACACACACACATAATCTGAGACGCACCCATATATACATATATGTATATGTAGGTATAAGAGTGTGTATTTATATATATGTACATATATGCATAAATCTATAGTTCATTTGTTTTATTTTCTATTGTTGATTACTGTTCCTCTCTTTTCATGTTCTGTCATTTGTGTATTTTTTTTGCTTTCTATAACAATCTGTATTTCATGTTTTGCCTTATTCCATATTATCCAGTTTATCTCACTCTCTTCCTCATTTCTGTCTCTCTCTCTCTCTCTCTCTCTCTCTATATATATATATATATATCTTCTGATCCTTTTTTTTGTTCTTGATCTTTCTTCTCTCTCCCATCTTAACCTTGGTCATTCCCTCTCTTTTCTCCATCCTTCCTCACTAATTTCTGCAGCCTTCACCAATGCTCTATTAACCTGCAGCATCTGGTAGTCTGTTGCCCACCTTGCTTGGCCCAAGTTGATTTTTGATTCCTCTGTCATGCTGCAGCCTCCCTCTAATACCTACCTCAAAGCAGCAGTTTGCAGCTCACAGATTAATCAGCTTTAATCTAAATAATTCCTTTTCCCCCAAGATTTAGAAAAATTCCCAGAAATAATCTTACAATTGCAAATTTCTCTCCAGAAGTAGCAGTCCCCTTTCATAATCCTTCAAGACTGTACAGGAAACATCTAACCAATCTGTTTTTTCAGAAACAGAATGAATGCACGTGAGAGAGATTTATATGAAGTGAGTCTCCCATGTATGCACATATATCTCTTGCATATTCATTGTTACTGTCAAGAGAATCAGACTTACTTAAGTGTGCCTTCAGAAAACAGTAAACCACTGTCCTATAGCCCTAATCCCTTCTATCCTCACCCCCTGCTCTGTCTGTCTCCATATTGAGAGAAATCATTGGGAGATGACGTTCTGTCAACAGAAGTGATAGAATGGGAATTAAAATATTTAAAAAGTGTGGAATGATTTCATTGCAAAGGGTACTTTTCTATCTCCAGGAACAATCACGAATGTAGTCTTCACATATGGGTGACATCGGGTACCGACGGAGCCCGCATGGGAAGCTCCCTAGCTACCAATAGGAAAGCCTTTGGGAGCACTCCACTGCGCCATTGCCTTCCCGCTCTCCCAACTCCCTGTCCTCAGTTCTTCTTTTTCTGCAGAGGCAATGAATCATTACCCCCTCACTACAGAAAAGAACTTACTTTTCTATAACCGCTCTGCCTAACTGCACCGGTATTGTCCGATATTGGTCTCCTTTATTCTTTAGAATTTTTTAGTTTTTCTCTTTAAAAAATTATTTTCTTCAGGGCCCTCGTGCCCACTGGGCCTTGCCCACCATCTTAAGATGGAGAAATCCTCCATTGGTTTCAAAAAATGTACCAAGTGCTCCAGCACCATTTTGGTGACACACGATTGGTGTCTGAAATGCCCTGGTTCTGACCAGATTCCCCAAGAATGCTCCCTCTGCAAACTGATGACTAAGAGGGGCCTAGGGAACCGGGCCAAAAGGTTTGGGGAACTCTTTCTTTCGGACTCGATGCCATTGGCCTCCACTTCCTCCGGAGCATCTTCTTGCTCACACAGGTCAAAGCATTCCAAAGAGTGAAGACACTCGGAGAAGAAGACTAAGAAAACTGTGTCGTCTTCAAAACCTGCTAAAGATAAGGTAAAACCCCGAGATTCCTCTGAGAATCTGAAGGACCCGAAAGAAAGTCCAAGGATTCCTCAGGCAAGTCTCGTGAATTGAGGGAGAGATCCTGATTGACTCGCCGGGAATCGTCCAGGCTTCTTCCGACTCTTGACATCAGTCCAGGCATCCCTGGCGGGAGGACTTGTTCTCCAAAGCCCTTATGGAGAATCAGGAGGTACCCAAAGCTTTGGCCTCCAGAGAGCCCCTGATGTCTTGCTCGGGAACGGGGCTGGGTGCCACCATACTTTCATGGGACCAGACGCAGGCTGCCTAGCTGGATCAGTAGATGCTGTCCTTGGAGAGTATTATAGCGGTTCTCCTAGCAGCCTTGATTCCTCTTACACTGACAGCCCCAGGGATGCAGCCAAGAGCATCAGCCTTGATAACTCCATCCACTCCAGTGCAGGCTTCTACATCGGTCTTGCCCTCGGCATGGATGCACCCTGCACCAAGAACCGAAGTATCTGTACTGACCCCGGTATCTGCATCGGCCACTGATAATACCTGGTCTACACTGGGCTTAGCTCCTGAGGACAGCAAAGAGCATCACCACCACTCATGCCGTCGTCGACATCATTGATATTCGCCGGTATCCGATCCAGAGTCTGAAGACCTCCAGGACGTCGCCTCGGAACCCTCACCACTGTCTGTTAGTACTCGGCGTAAATCCCCTGCTGAAGACCTGTCCTTTCATGAGTTTATCCGAGACATGGCGGCTGGCTTATCCATTCTGGCAGCATTGGAACCAGAACTGAGAGCGGAGGAGTTGGAGATACTCCAGTATTCCACAGCCTTGAAAGAGGCCACAATCCTCCTGATACACCAGATCCTGCATAACTTAATGATCCAGATGTGGGAAACCCTCTAACAGTTTCCCCATAATTCGTTGATTAGACACGATGTACAGGGTTTCCGAGTGTCCTGGCTTCCAGAAGCCACAACTTTCACACCGTCTATGGTCATGGAATTGACGATGTGCCGCATAAAAAGTGGCAAAAACCATGCCTCAATTCCTTCAGGAATGGAATCAAGAAATCTCCATTCATTTGCCTAGCGTTCCTTTCATGCATCCATGCTGGCCAGCAGGATAAATTGTTACATCCTCTATTTGGGAATGTTCCTAAAGGAACTTAACAAAGACTGGGAAGGGTTCCTTCCATTCTTACCAGAAGAGAAGCAACCTGCCTTCCAAGCTGTTTTAGCACACGGCCAAAATGTTTCAAAATTTGTCAATAGGGCAGCATTTGATGTCTTTGAATCAACCAGCAGGGTCTGTTCTATTGCCATAGGTGCAAGGCGACTGGCTTGGCTCCCGGCTTTCGACTTAGAACAATGGGTCCAAGCAGGGGCGGCCCTAGGGGGGGACTCATTTGCATAAGGGGCCTCATTTGCATAAATATTTGCATAATGTTACCATACACTAACTTTTAGTAAACATGCTTCTTAATGAGTGTATGGATAAAGAAAGACTAAAAGATTCCTACATTGCTATAATCCAGCGCCAGGCACATTAGGAACTACTACAAACACTGCCCATTTAGAACCCATAGCAAACCCACCGTATCGTAACAGTACTACCAGGACTCACAAAGCACCATACCCTACCTATCAAAAGGCAACACTGCAAATATTAAACCAATACATTTCAGAGAATAACAATACATGATCTACTGGGGAAAGAGAACAAGTGGCAATGTCAAATAGGAATTACATAAATAGAATACCTCAGCTCAGTTACACATGCAGAACATAGACCATCACCAAACAAGGAATCACAATTTAGAAACAGGAAGACAATAATTAAACTGGGAACCCCAAAAGCCAAACTTGGAATGTACAACAACACTGTAGAAATAAAAATATAAATTAATTTCCTCTTGTGCTAAACAAAGCGTAGACGTTAATGATGCACATTTTCCAGAGCTGACATATTCCAGTTAATAAATTCAAAATAAAGAGGTATTTTTTGCAGTTGCAATTGCTCCAGCCACTTTCTTCTGGTTTCTTCGTGTCGTCTGCTGTCCATTTGTCCTTTCTTCTCTCTTCTAGTTTTTTTTTCCATTCTCTGTCTACATCTGCTTTAACATACTAATCTTTCTCCTTTTACTCTTTCCTCATTCCTATTTCATCCACTCAAATTTTACCCCTCCATCCTCAATCCCCACTTACTCTCCCAATACCCGGCCAATTGTAGATTTTTCTTCCCTCCCACACAAAATATTTCTCCCCTCTCCATTTCACTCTCCCAGCCCCATCCCATTCTGATCCTCCCCCAACATCAGCTCCCTTCTAGTTCCAGCCCAACCCAGCATCCGCTCCCTTCTATTCCCCGCATCAGCCCATTTCCAGTCCTATCCTAGTCCCACCATCAGCCCATTTCCAGTCCTATCTGAGTTCCTCCATCAGCTCATTTCCAATCCCAGCCCCCCATCAGCCCATTTCTAGTCCTTTCCTAGCCCCACCATCAGCCCATGTCAAATCCAAGCCCCCCCATGAGCCTACTTCCAGTTCTAGCCCCTCCATGAGTCCATTTCAGTCCAAGCCCCCACCACAGCCCATTTCCAATCTTAGCTCTCCCCAACACCCAATTTCCAGTTCTATCCTAGCCCCTCCATCAGCCCATTTCCTGTCCTAGCTCTCTCCCCTCACAGCCCATTTCCATTCCAAGTCCCCCTCCCCATCAGCTATTTGCAGTTCAAGTCCCCCTTCCACTCAGCCCATTTCCATTCCAAGCCCCCCTCCCCATCAGCTGTTTGCAGTTCAAGCCCCCCTTCCCCTCAGCCCATTTCCATTTCCATTCCAAGCCCCCATCCCCATCAGCTATTTGCAGTTCAAGCCTCCCTTTCCACTTAGCCCATTTCCAGTCCTAGCAACCCCCCAACCCATTACCAGTCCTAAGCCCCCATAGCCCATTACCAGTCCTAAGCCCCCATCAGCCCACTTCCAGTCTTAACCCCCCATCACCCCATTTCAGTTTAAGCCCCCCCATAGCCCATTACCAGTCCTAACCCCATCAGCCCATTTCCAGTCTTAGCCCCCCCATAGCCCATTACCAGTCCTAAACCCCCATCATTCCATTTCCAGACTTAGCCCCCCATAGCCCATTACCAGTCCTAACACCCCCATCAGCCCATCTCAAGTCCTAACCCCCTCCCCTCATCAGCCCATTTCCAGTCCTAACCCCCTCCCCCCCAACAGACCAGGGAAATTTTAAAATTAAAAAAAAAAGCTGGCTGCTGCCACTGCTGCGCCGCAGCAGCAGCAGAATCGAGTGTCCCACGGGGCCCTCCTGCCCGGCAGAGCCCTCCCTCCCAGCTTCAGTCCCTCTCCACACCGTTTTCAGAGCTGCAAAGGGAGAGTTTCTCCTTCGTGGCTCTGATAAGCCCACCGGGGCTGATGGGAAAGTTCCCAGTGGCAGAAGCCAGCTTTTTTTTTTACTTTTAAAATTTACTTTTAAAGCAGAATGTTCTTTGCGTGGGGGCCCCCTGAAATGCGGGGCCTGTGCAAAAAACATTCTCGCTCAATGGACGGGCTGGCCCTGGGTCCAAGATAAATTGGGCAATATCCCCTGCACTGGGGAGAATCTTTTTGGGAAGAACTGGAGGGAGATGGTTGGAGAGCTTGAAACAGATGAGACAACCCTTAAGAGGCACAGCTAAAAAATCCTTCTACCCTAAGAAAAGGAGGTTCTACTCATATTCTCAACCAGCCTATCAGACTGAACAAAAAAAACAAGGTCCTAAACATGCAAAAAAGCTCAGATTGGCCAAGCCACAGCCAACTGCCCAACCACCTACTACACCTAACTTTTGACTCCCACATAGGGAGCACAGCCAGTCTTCTCCTACACATAGAGGAGCCCTCCACTATCCCAGGGAGACTCTGTCATTTTGCACAACAGTGGCATTCCATCACCACAGAGCAATGGACTCTTTCCGTAATTCAGAAAGGTTACCAACTAAATTTTCAAGAACTTCCTCCTCACCACTTCAGAGGAGATTTTCCTACCAAACCTCCCCTGGATTCCCTGCTCAAGCAGGAGGTAAACATTCTTCTTTCCCAAGGAGCCATAGAAGCAGTTCCCCCAAACCAACTGCTCAAAGGCTTCTACTCCCCCCTACTTCCTCATTCCAAAGAAGTCAAAAGGCCACAGGCCCATTCTCGACCTCAGGGAGCTAAACACATTTCTGGTAAAAGGGAAATTCAAATCGATCTCTCTGGGAACCCTCCTGCCCTTCGTACAGGAACATGACTGGCTCTGTTCCCTAGACCTCAAGGAGGCCTACACTCACATCTTGATTTACCCAGACCACAGATAGTATCTTTGGTTTACCTGTCAACGCGCCCATTACCAATACAGGATCCTTCCCTTTGGTCTTGCATCTGCACCAAGGGTCTTCACAAAGTGCATGGCCTTAGTAGCAGCATATCTTCGAAGCAGCAAAGTCTTTGTCTTCCCTTACTTAGATGACTGGCTAATAAAGGCAGATTCTTCTGGAGAACTCTGCTGTTCTCGACAAAGAACTCTCGCTCAGCTACAGTGTTAAACTTACCAAAGTCCCACCTCATTCCAACTCAGAGATTGCACTTCATAGGAGCTGTGTTGGACACAAAACAGTTCAGAGTCTTCCTTCCTGTGGACCACATGAACAGGTTAGTGGACCTAACAGTCCACATGCGCCAATAACAAACTGCCATGGTCCGAGACTTTCTATGCCTTTTGGGTCACATGACGTCCACAGGCTATGTTGTTCCTTATGCGAGACTCCACATGTGACAAGCACAGTGGACCCAGGCCACAGGGAATCTATGGGGTATCATAAGAACATAAGATATGCCATACTGGGTCAGACCAAGGTCCATCAAGCCCAGTATCCTGTTTCTAGCAGTGGCCAATCTAGGTCATAAGTACCTAGCAGTTTCCCCAAAAGATACAGGTTCCACAATGCTTGTATTGGGTCAAGCAGTGATATCCCGGGTCCCTTTTAATAATGGTTTATGGACATTTCCTCCAGGAACTTGTCCAAACCTTTTTTAAACCCAGCTATACTAACAGCTTTTACTGCATCCTCCGGTATCATCCAAGTAACATGCCCTCTGTCCGAGTCTCTCCTATGGTGGTGCATCCCAATAAATCTTCTCGAAGGGTCACCTTTTTGGGTGCCCCATCCTCAGCATATGCTGATGATAAGATGCCTCCAAGCTGGGTTGGGGAACATATCTGGATTCCATCTCCACACAGGGTCTGTGGACAGCCCAGGAAGCAACACAGCACGTAAACCTCCTTGAGCTTCGAGCAGTCACAAATGCTCTCCAAGTTTTCCAGCACCACCTCTCCAACAGTCAGATCCTAGTCAGGACAGACAATCAAGTGGCAATGTTTTACATAAACAAATAGGGTGGAACAGGCTCCCTTCCCCTATGTCAGGAAGCCTGCAAATTATGGAATTTCGCCATTCTCTACCACATCCATCAATGTGCTGTTTACATTCCATGAGAATCCAGCCACCTGGCAGACAAACTGAATCGGATCCTACAACCTCACGAATGGTCCTTAGATCTGACAACAGTGGCAAAACTCTTCCAAATCTGGGGAACTCCTGTAATAGATCTCTTTGCCACACCACAGAACACATCCACTGGGGTCGGGGATTCCTTTATGTGTTTCCCCTCATTCCCCTAATCCCGAAGACCCTCCTCAAATTACAAGCAGACAAGGGCTCTATGATCCTCATAGCCCCTCGCTGGCCCCATCAGCTCTGGTTTCCCCTTCTACTTCAGCTGACACAAACTCCTCTGGTCCCATTGTGATTCAGGCCGGGTCTTCTGTCTCAGGACAATGGAACACTCCTCCATCCCAATCTGCAGTCACTCCACCTGACAGCATGGATGCTGAGAGCATAGTCTTTCAAGATCTTTCTCTACCTAGGGTCTTAAGGATATTCTCCTTTCCTCCAGAAAGCCTTCCACCAGGAAGACATACTCTTTCAAAAGGTGCAGATAGGCCTCATGGTGTTCTCAAAATAGTCAAAATCCTTTTGAGGCTTCGGCACACACACTTCTGTAATACCTTTTGCATTTGTCCTCTCTAGGACTCAAAACAAATTCAGTTTGGGTGCACCTCTGTGCTATTTCAGCTTTTCATAAGCATCTTGTGGCACGTTCCTCACCAAGCCACCCCCAGCTCAACTCCTCAAACTTCCATTTGAGCCCTTAGCAACCACACATCTCCAATACTTATCTTGGAAGGTTTTATTTCTCATCGCCCTGACCTCAGCTAGATGAATCAGTGAGCTGCAGGCCTTAGTGGCTCATGTTCCATATACACGATTTCATCATGACAGTCGTCCTTCAGACGCATCCCACTTTCTACCAAAAGTGGTATCTCCTTTCCTTATCAATCAGTCAGTAATCCTACCAGTCTTTTTCCCAAGACCTCATGCTTCTCGTGCAGAAGCAACCCTACATACACTTGACTGCAAAAGGGTCTAGCCTTCTATCTTCAAAGGACAGAAGACATTAGGAAGTGGAGGAGTGGCCTAGTGGTTGGGGCAAGGTACCTCAGGCCGGAAGGTCGGGGGTTCAAATCCCACTAGAGGACAGCAACCTTGGGCCGGAAGGACTGGGGTTTATAGTCCCACAGGTGCTCCTTGTGGTCTTGGGCAAGCCACTTAACCCTCCATAGCCCATGTTCCCTGTAAAATAGTTATCTCCAAGTTATAATGCCCTGTTCAATGTAATTTCAGTTTGTTCAATGTAAACCGCACTGATGCAGAATGGCGTGGTATATAAGTGAATGTAGATAAATAAATAAGTCCTCCCAACTGTTTGTCTCCTTTGATCCTACTCACCTGGGCCTTCCAGTGACCAAACGTACACTATCCAGATGGATAGCAGACTGTATTTCTTTTGCATATGGCAAAGCAGGTCTTTTTCTCACAGGACATGTTACTGCTCATAATATCCGAGCAATGGCAACCTCTGTGGCTAACCTTCATTTAGTAGCCATTGAGGAGATTTGCCGAACTGCTACATGGTCCTCTATCCATACCTTTGCAGCCCATTACTGCTTGGACAAGGACTCCCGCCAGGATGCAGCCTTTGGCCAGGTAGTCCTACAGCATCTCTTTGGGACATAGAAACAATTCCTACCCCCTGCCCACTTCTTGCCAGATCTCGTTGGCGGGGAAGTCTAGGTTCAACTGACATTGTCCAACTTTCTGACCCGGTCCAACTCTGGGACCGGGAGTCCCATATGTGAAGACTACATTCCTGCTTGTTCTTGGAGATAGCGTAGTTACTCTTCTCTAGCAGGTGATCTCCGAGAACAGTAGGAATTTAGTCTTCACAACCCACCCTCCTCCCCTTAGAGTTGTAGGGTGGTTGTTTTTATTTTTCACTTCTTTTCTTCAGCTACAAACTCAACTGAGGAGAGGGAATTGGGACAGCGGGAAGACAGTGGAGTGCTCCCAAAGATTTTCCTATTGGTAGCTGGGGATATTCCCGCGCGGGCTTCATCGTACCCGATGTCACCCATATGTGAAGACTAAATTCCTGCTGTTCCCAGAGATCACTTATTACAGGTGAGTAACTATGCTTTCCTAAGAAAGTAGCCTTGGAATGTTCAGCCTTGTGTACACCTTGTAGCACTATACAAATGATCAGTAGTAGTAATAGTAATGTTCGTTCAGTCCGGAAAAAAGTAGGAAATCTAGAAGTGCTTAGAGCTATGAAAATGAAGTGCTGCTTACAGAATTCAGTTTTAGTGCATTCCTCTCCTGTGGACAATTTTTTGTCCAGAGAATATATAATATTGATTTCAGTAAGAACAACAAGAGATGCACAACTTGGAAGACACCACAAATCTTACAAATCAATTTTGGGTGACTAAACTAAAATGCTACTTTTAACTGATATATACAGTTATATATATATTATCTGCCAAAATCAAGAAAACCCTCAACAGTAGACAAAATGGCTTCAAGTAGGGAAGATTTATTTATTTTGCATTTTCTATCTATAGAGGATCAAAGGGAGGCAATTAATACTGACAGCCGAATCAAGTTACACTACATTCCTCATCATCCCTCTAGTCCAGTTCAAATGCCTGAGTTTATGCCTCCCCACCAGCAGATGGAGACTGAGAACCACTGGTTTGATGTCATGGTACATGGGTCCTGTGCAGCTCTCTGCTCACCAGTATTTCTCAGTTTCGAGCAGATGGAGGTTGTGGTTTTCAAGGGCAAGGTCTTTATTGTAAAAGTAGGATACCAAGTTACAGGGTTTTGTTGCATTACAGGGTAGTAATGTATTTCCTGGACTAATTCTCATATTTTGCTGTTTTTAAAAAGCTCTCTTAACTCTGCTGTCATGCAGAGGCAATGGTAAAGAGGTTCTCTGTTCTTTTCTTCCACAGTGCAGTTTCAGGTTCTCTGTCACATGGAGAATCCACTCATGGGTTAGCTGATAGGGTCGTAAACTGCAGGGAGACCTTGGAAGCTTTCAACCTTATTGTTCTGCAGGTCAGTTCTTTCCCATACGCCTTGCAGACCCAGCAGTCTAGGATCAGTTCTAGCAATGAAGTGCACTGGATGCAAACCCTGGTGAGTAGTTATTACCTATTGAACTGCTGCTCTTTTTCTTAAGCTTGATGTACAATGAAAACAATGCTAAAAACACATTGAACAATCTGATACTACAGATGTTTTATTTGCATGGCTCCTTGTGTACTGTTTGTTTACCTGCCAGTGCCCCAGTTGAATGTTCCATAGAGGCCATGGGCACACATCAAAAAGCATTTTGGAGATCTTTCCCTTACATGTTTTTATCTTAAGCTGGATTTTTATTTTCCTGACCACATCATAAGAAAAGCCTGTCAGCTTCTTTGGAGGAAGAACAGGGTCATCTTCAAAGGTCATGCTTAGCCTGGCTATTCTAAAGAGGAAAAAAGTGGTACAGCCAATGAGAGACAGAGTAAAGAGCAAACAGGCAGCTTAAACTTTACCTTCTATTTATTTATGTGTCCTGAAGCTTGAGATCTTTTAATTCAGTTTACTGGAGACATTCAGTTCCCCATCCTGAAATAATTTTTCTTGCAGCAGGGAATCTATTGCTAATTCACAGGCTTTGAGATTGTTATCCAAATCAAGGCAGCATAATAGCATACATAGGGCAGCATTTTCAAGGCATTTTAGCCAGTTAGTAGACCTGCTAACCAGTTAAAACGCAGTCACCGTGATATTCAGTGGCACTAAATGAACAAAATGAACAAATACCTGGTTAACACTGGGGCGGTCTGTGTGTGGAGCAGGGGCAAGGCGGTAACATTGCTAGTCACTTAGTGGCGATATTCAACCGCTAACCAGATAGCTTAAGCGGTTAAAGTTAGGACAGGTGAATATCCGGTCTCAGCTTTATTTAGCCTATCCACCACCACTGAATATACTGCTATAGTGCTATAGTAAGGGCATGTTTCCAATTATCTTGCTCTAGTTCTCCAAGTGCTGGTAGTCTAGTTCTCAGCAGTACTGCTAGATTATTTATTTATTTTATTTAACAACCTTTTTTATACCGCTTTATCTGGAAAGCCAAAGCAGTTTACAATTAATGTGAATGTGCAGAAAATTACAGAGAACATTATACCTTAGGGCAGCGATGGCGAACCTATGGCACGCGTGCCAGCTGTGGCACGCGAAGGCCTTGCAGCTGGCACGCGGGAAGGTCCGCATTTAAAAGGTCCCAAATTTTAAAAAAAAAAAAAACCAAACAAACCGGCTGCTTCTGCCGCGGCAGCCTCAAGAGCTCTGCCGCGGCAGCCTCAAGAGCTCTGCCGCGGGCCCCCCCCCCTGCCCGGCAGAGCCTCCCTGCATCATCTACCTTCAAGTCGCAAAACGCGGGCTTCTTTCAGAGCCGCGAGAGTTTCCTTTCTCGCGGCTCTCCCGCGAGAAAGGAAACTCTCGCGGCTCTGAAAGAAGCCCGCGTTTTGCGACTTGCAGGTAGATGATGCAGGGAGGCTCTGCCGGGCAGGGGGGGGGGGGGGGCCCGGCCCCGCGGCAGAGCTCTTGAGGCTGCCGCGGCAGAGCTCTTGAGGCTGCCGCGGCAGAAGCAGCCGCTTTGTTTGGTTTTTTTTTTTTTAATTTGGGATGATAGGGGGGAAGGGGGTTTAGGACGGGTAATGGGCTATGGTGGGGAGGCTAAGACTGGAAATGGGCGGATGGGGGGGGGTAGGACTGGTAATTGGCCATGGGGGGGGCTAAGACTGGAAAGGGGCTGATGGGGGGGGGTTAGGACTGGTAATTGGCCATGGGGGGGGGGCTAAGACTGTAAAGGGGCGGAGGGGGGGGTAGGACTGGTCATTGGCCGGGGGGGGGTAGGAAAGGTAATTGGCAGGGGGGGGTAGGACTGGTAATTGGCCAGGGGGGGGGTTAGGACTGGTAATTGGCCATGGGGGGGGCTAAGACTGGAAATGGGCTGATGGGGGGGGGGTTAGGACTAGTAATGGGCCATGGGGGGTGCTAAGGCTGGAAGTGGGCTGGTGATGGTGATGGTGATGGTGATTTGGGGGGGGGTAGGACTAGTAATGGGCTATGGGGGGGGGCTAAGACTGGAAATGGGCTGATGGGGGGGTTAGGACTGGTAATGGGCTGATGGGGGGGGTTAGGACTGGTAATGGGCTATGGGGGGGCTAAGACTGGAAATGGGCTGAGTGGAAGGAGGGCTTGAACTGCAAATAGCTGATGGGATTGGGGCTTGGAATGGAAATGGGTTGTGAGGGGGAGGGAGCTAGGACTGGAAATGGGTGAGGGGGGGCTAGGACAGGAAATGGGCTGATGGAGGGGCTAGAATAGGACTGGAAATTGGCTGTTGGGGGGGTGCTAAGATTGGAAATGGGCTGTGGTGGGGGTTTGGATTGAAATGGACTCATGAAGGGGCTAGAACTGGAAGTAGGCTCATGGGGGGCTTGGATTGGAAATGGGCTGAGTGGAGGGGAGCTAGGATTTGACATGGGCTGATGGTGGGGCTAGGAAAGGACTAGAAATGGGCTCATGGGGGGCTGGGTTTGGAAATGAGCTGATGGAGGGACTCGGATGGGACTGCAAATAGATGGGGGAGCTAGGACTGGAAATGGGCTTATGGGGGGTTAGGACTGGAAGTGGGTTGATGAGGGGGGGCTAGGACTGGTATTGGGTTGGGAGGTTGCTAGGACTGGAAATGGGTTGGGGGGCTGCTAGGACTGGAAATGGGCTGATGCAGGGACTAGAAGGGAATGGATGCTGGGTGAGGCTGGAACTAGAAGGGAGCTGGTGTTGGGGGAGGATTAGAATGGGATGGGGCTGGGAGAGTAAAATGGAGAGGGGAAAAATATTTTGTGTGGGAGGGATAAAAAATCTACAATTGGCCGGGTATTGGGAGAATAAGTGGGGATTGAGGATGGAGGGGTAAATTTTGAGTAGATGAAATAGGAATGAGGAAAGAGCAAAAGGAGAAAGATTAGTATGTTAAAGCAGATGTAGAGAGAGAATGGAAAAAAAAACCAAGAAGACAGAAGAAAGGACAAATGGACAGCAGATGGAGAGTTAGGAGAAGACACGAAGAAACCAGAAGAAAGTGGCTGGAGCAATTGCAACTGAAAAAAATGCACAAAAGGTAGAAAAATATCTCTTTATTTTGAATTTATTAACTGGAATATGTCAGCTCTGGGAAATGTGCATCATTAATTTTTGCGCTTTGTTTAGTACAAGAGGAAATTAATTTATAGTTTTATTTCTACAGTGTTGTTGTATATTCCAAGTTTGGCTTTTGGGGTTCCCAGTTTAATTATTGTCTTCCTGTTTTTAAATTGTGATTCCTTGTTTGGTGATGGTCTGTTCTGCATGTGTAACTGAGCTGAGGTATTCTGTTTATATAATTCCTATTTGACATTGCCACTTGTTCTTTCCCCAGTAGGTCATGTATTGTTGTTCTCTGAAATGTATTGGTTTAATATTTGCAGTGTTGCCTTTTGATAGTTAGGGTATGGTGCTTTGTGAGTCCTGGTAGTACTGTTAGGATACGGCGGGTTTGCTATGGGTTCTAAATGGGCAGCGTTTGTAGTAGTTCCTAATGTGCCTGGCGGTTGGTACTGGATTATAGTAATGTAGAAACCTTTTAGTCTTTCTTTATCCATATACTCATTAAGAGGCATGTTTACTAAAAGTTAGTGTATGGTAACATTATGCAAATATTTATGCAAATGAGGCACCTTATGCAAATGAGGCTTTAATGGACGTGCTGGCACTTTGAGGAAATTCTTTGGTTTTGTGCGGCAGTTTGGGCACTCGGGCTCAAAAAGGTTAGCCATCACTGCCTTAGGGTGTTAATACAACCAACTAACTATTTACATTTGTGAAGTTGAAAGCCTTAGCGATGCAAGAGTGAGAAGGGGCAAGTAACTTGGGAAGGTACAGAGAACGGTCATAGTATTGTGTGTCTATTGAGGTATGATTGTTTGCAGTACATTCATAAAAGCCATGCTAAGTGTTATCTCCAAAGTATTCCAAGAATATATGAGTCTTTAGCTTCCTGCAGAATTTGGTTATGGATCTGAGCCTTTCAGGGAGTGAGTTCCAAATTGAAGAGACGCAGAGGGAGAATGCACATTTGCAAGTAGTCTGTCTGCTGCTCATCTTAAAGGGCAGGGATGGTGAGGAAGTTCAGGGACTTCAGCCTTCGTGTTCTGTTGTCTGGGACCTTTTGTATTAGGATTTGCAGACTTTCTGAGAGGTGGTGAAGAATCTCGAAGATGTTGAGTATCACCTTGCACTTTATTCTGGATATTGTAAGGAGCTAGTGCAATTGTTTTCATGTTAGTGTGATATGTCCTTGTTGAGGCATGCTTTTTATCATGCATGCAGCTGTGTTCTGGAGGGTGTACTGAATGCTTTGGGATTCCTTGATCTGTTGTGTTACAGTAGTCTTGGTGTGGAGTTATTAATGCTGGGCATACTATCTTAAAGTCATTAGGGTTAAGACGTGGATGGAGATTTTGCAGGGTCTTTATCTTGTAATATGTAGCTTTGGTGGTCGTCTTGATGTGTGATTTTAGGTTGAGTTTTTGATCTAGGGCTATTCCTAGGTATCTGACATCCTGTTTAACTTTCATTTCGAAGTCTGTGATTTTCAGTGTCACACGGTGGGCAGAAGGTCGAGTCCCTTGTTTCATATACAGCACTTCTGTTTTGTTGTAGCTTGAGGAAAGACTGTAGCTGCCGAGTCATTGAGCTACAGCTTGGAAGCAGCTTGTTGTTGTTTGGTCTGGGCTGGTTATGGTAAAAGGTCTGTATATCATGATGATATCCATGTAGATATGGTAAAGTATGTTGTGGCTTTGTATCCATCTGGTTTTATTTGTGCCATTGGCTATGCCTTTTTTCAGATGATTTCTCCATCATTATGCCTGAATATCTAGTGCCTATTTATTTATAACATTTTTATATACCATCATCCTGAAGATTGATATGGAATGGTTTACAGTCGTCATAAAAATACAGGATAAAACTATCAGTGCCACCTCCCCACCACCCCTTCAATAAATTTACAAAAATATCATAAACCATATAATGAAAACCAATAGAGAATAAAACCCTATCCATCTCACCTCCCCATACCTTCTCTCATACTTACTATGCACATAAAAATGCTTTTAAATGCTAACTAAACAACTTCATTCCAGTCTTCTAGTGCCAAACTCAAAATGCTTTCAATTTCCATATCATTTTTCACATCATCCACACTGTAGATATTATTAATGCATTCCCCTGGGAAAAATGCAAACTCCTCCCTGGCACATACCATTGTTTAGTTTAGTCTTTGATTTGGTTATTCATTTTCCAAATAGAATCACAAAGTAAAGAATAATAATATAATTAAAAACAATAAACTATACATGTAATATAACACGGCACAAAATAAAATGATATCAATTACTGCCACCATCTCAAATCCTTTTTCTATTAAAAATTGGTGATATCAACATATTTAATTTTCAGTAGTAAATAGCTAGGTTTTTAATTTCTTTCTAAAATGCAAATAATTTTTTTCACTATAAGTAGTCACTGGAAGTGCATTCTACAGCTTAGGACCCTAGTACGCATCACAGAGTGCCAGGTACACTCAAGACAGATAGTTGAGGGGAAAGGAAGTTGTAGATAATTCATTTGGGAAATATGTAAAGGCCTTGAAGGCATAGACTTTGTCAGTAATGTGGACAAGTAACCAGGTCCTAAACCATATAACAATTTAAAAGCCAAACAGTCATAGACATTAGACACTAGATAATCTGTTTTTTGATTCTGCAACAACTTAAATGTCATCCTTAATTTAAAATGGCAATGTGCTTTCACTGGGAGCCAGTGCAAATAAGCCAATGATGGCAGAGTACTTTCCTATTATTTTACTCCTATCAACAGCCATGCTGTAGTATTCTGTATTGCCTGCAGCTTCCTCCTCAACTTTAGAAAATGTAGAACTATTAGTAGCTAAGACATCAGGCTATTGGAAGTTTCTGGCACTTTGGAAGTAAGATATTCCTGTATCAAGAACAATATATCTGTGTGTGTAATATATAATGCAGAAGGCTTCCAGATTCAAGACGTTTCAGCTACTGCACAATTCCATGGTCATTAAATCTGCTCTGATAAGGGCTGAGAGTTCCAAGTCTCACTTTTAATCAGGCCCTGGGAGGCAGGCTTGAACCTTGGATTCTCTTGAAAGAAAGTTTTTTCAGAATGCTATACTCGCGTCCTGGGTAGCATCCAAATAGCCCTTCATAGACATGCACTTGTGGAACATCATGCGCAACTTAGACGAGTATGCTAATTTTCTTCCTCCAAAGAGAGAGCAATATTATTTCCTGGTGAACAAGTGTGGAAAATATGTTGTCTGGCCAACATACAATATTTTTGATTTGGTATTCAGAGCCTCCTCTGTGAGTACTGGCGCCAGGAAACTCTTATGGCAGGAGCAACTCACCGATGTGCCGTGCCATGGAGACAGTTTCTTTGGAGATAAGGTTCAAGAGGGTGCAACCATGATCAAGCAGTATACTGACACCTTGAAAATCCTCTCATGGCCCACTTCTGATCCATCCTCCTCACCTAAGAAGTGGGAAGCAGTGTAGATCCTACTACTTTCGCAGTTGTAGGTATCCTCCTCTCTTCCACTTCTTGCAAGCCAGCTGACCTGCTCACTCCTATCCTAGGAAGCCAAAATTTCAGGAGCCCCAGCTGGCTTCCCAGCCAAAATTGGGGGCAAGAAGTTTGTCTGGCTCCTGGAGAAAACAGCCATTACCCCAGTCCTGCTTCCAGACAATCTTCCAGTTAGAAGAAACCTCACACTTTTTGCAGATCATTGGCCCCTTGTAACCTCTGACTCGGGTCCTCAGAATAGTTTGGGAGGGGTATAGATTACATGTATTTGAACTCCCTCCTAATTGCCCACAGAGAGTCCATTTTCTGACCTCTCAGCATCAGGACATACTGCTTCAGGGACTCTGCACCCTTGAGGTCACAAATACAGTTGAGGCCGTTCCACCAGTGCAGGAAGTGCTGGTAGTCTATTTGAGGTATTTCCTGGTGGATACCATCTCATCCTAGACCTATGGGATCTGAACAGATTTCTGGTTTGAGAAAAGTTCAGAATGTTTTCCCTGAGCACCTTACTTCCCTTTCTTCAAAAAGGGGATTGCCTATGTTTTGTGGACCTAAAGGATGCCAACACCCACTTACAGATACATTCCAGCCATGGGAAGTATGCATTATTTGTAGCATGGAAATACCACGTCCAGTACTGTGACTACCCTTCGGCCTCATGTCCGCTCCTTGTGTGTTCACAAAATGTCTTGTGGTTGTCGCAGCATTTCTACACAGACTGGGTGTGCACATGTTTCCTTGTTTTGATGATTGTTTGATCAAGAACACCACTTGGGAGCCTAGGCATCCTGACTCAGCAAGTCTTGTGACTGCCAGCTGGGAGCATCAGCTGACGTGGGAGTTCAGCATCTACACCCCCTGCAGAGATCAGAGGCGTTAGCGTCGGAGGAAGCGGCGAGTGTGTCCAGACCAACGTCAGCAGTAGTCAAGCAATGTCTACCGAGCCAGCTTCAAGTGTTACTTCGTTTAGGTTTCTTCTGTCAAAACCTCTCACATTGACTCTAGAGGCTAAATTTGGACTGCCACCGAAGGCTTAGGGCAACATACTCTGATCATATTTAACACTTATCTTCACAGCTGTCAGGTATGGACTTGGTAATAGCACACCACACATCAGATTTAGCAGCATCCCAGACACACATGGATAAAATGGATCAAGAGATTTCCAGTATCAGAGAAGAAGAGACTACTTTAATTAAAGATAATGAGGCCAATTCTGCTTTTTGCATCCCCGGTCCATCCAAATGTCCAAATATCTGGACGGCCATGGGATGCACCCAATTCTGCTCTCGCGGGGGCTAGACATCCCTGCAGGAGCAGAATCACAGCACAGTGGCTGAACATCCAGGGGATGGCCTGATTCTGGCACTCCAGATGTCCAGCCACAAGCTTGGCTAGCTCAATCAAGCTACTGAATGGAGCCACAGTGCCATGGAGCTGCGATCGCCAGCTTCCACCGAAAACCACCTTTCCCTGCATCCTGACCCATGATCCAGCCTCCCATGACCAGGGTCGGGCTACGGGGATGCTCCGTCACCCCTCACCTGTCCGTTGCCGCCGGCCACTACTGTCACCCCATGTACAGGGGGACTTATTCCACCTCTGAGGTGGAATAAGTCCCCTATCTAACAGGCCAACTTCAGAATCGGCCCTGTACATCCAGGGTCATGGTCTGCCCATGCCCTGCCCTCGCTCCGCCTCCAGACTGCTCCCTCCCACCCCATCACAGGCTCCCCATACAACACCACTGTATGTATGGGGAGCCTTTGCACTGGGATTGGTAGGATGACAAATACATCGGGGATGTACATCCAGGCAGGAAATGTTTGATAATATTTTGCGAAGGAAGAATTTACATTTTGTAAATTTTCGTAAAGCTACTTTGGTATCTGCTAGGGAAATGTTGTATGCTGGAGATTTTGAAATTACCTAGAGTCGTTTATTTATGTTTATGTTTATTTAAAAAACTTCATATACCGCCCGTCACAGGGTATCAGAGCGGTTTACAATCATAATATCATAAAAGGCTGCAGAAAGGAAAGAGAACGCCAATTTAGAAATTTCCAAGAGGGGGAAAGGAAAGAGAACAGAAACGTAAAAACATGACAAGACAACCAAAAAAAATAGTTAATTACAATACTCGTTAAGGGGGAAGGTAGTAGGAGGTGAGGGAGGGGGCGGAAGGTTGAAAGCCATACAAAAAAGGTGAGTTTTTAAGTGGGTTTTAAAGGATTTGAAAGAAGAATCAAATCAGAGGGCAGGGGGGAGCGAGTTCCAGAGGTGGGGCCCAAGAAAGTAAAAAGCGGAAGACCGTGTAGATTCTAAGTGGGCTTGGGACGGGGAAGGAAGGAATAAGCGGTTGGAGTGGACAGAACGGAGAGAACGGTGGGGGGTGTGAAGGTGTATCAGATCAGCAAGGTACAAAGGAACACCAGTTTCAATAGTTCTGTGGACAAAGATAAGAATTTTGAATTGTATGAGATATGAAACAGGGAGCCAATGGTGGTGCAGAAGGAGGGAGGTGACATGGTCAAAGCGGGATGCATGTGAGAGGATACGGACAGCTGTATTCTGGAGACGTTGGATGCGGGACAGTTGAGATTGAGGGAGACCAGCTAAGCAAATGTTACAGTAGTCCAAGCGTGAGAGAACTAAGGAACAAAGAAGGGTAGCCAGAGAGGAGGAGGAGAGAAAGGGACGGACAGCACGGAGTTGCTTTAACACAAAAAAGGAGCGTTCGACCAAGGATGAAATGTGACTCTTAAAGGTGAGGGCAGAATCAAGAGTAACACCTAAGTATCTAAGGGAGGAGACTAAGGGGATAGGAGAGGAAGAGAGAACTGGTACAAGAAGAGGAGGAGGGGAGTGACCAAAGGTGAACCAGATCGCTGCAGTTTTCTTGAGATTGAGATGAAAGAAGTTGGAAGAAATCCAAGAAGCAACGGTGGAGAGACAGTTGTTGAGAGGGGTGATGTCTGGAGCCAAGGAATCAGTGTGATAGAGGAGAAAGATGTCGTCAGCATAATAATGTGCGGAAACACCATATTGTTGAACCAGGAGAGTGAGGGGGGCCAAAAAGACATTAAAGAGAACAGGAAAGAGGACAGAGCCTTGAGGAACCCCACACAAAAGGGGGGTAAAGGGGGAGGAAGCAACACCGGATAGGACAGAGAAAGAACGACAAGACAAAAAAGAGTGGAACCACTTTAGGACCAGACCAGAGAGACCAGCATCTTGAAGTTGAAGTAGGGAGGGTGTGATGATCAACAAGGTCAAAGGCAGCGGAAAGATCTAGTGAGACAGCAAGGGAGAGAGAACCGTGATCATGGGCAGCATGCAGTTCATTGAGGAGTGAAAGAAGAACAGATTCGGTGCTATGACCAGGACGGAAGCCAGATTGCCGGGGGTGAAGGGTAAGGGAAGCCTCAAGGTGCATGGAGAGCTGGAGGAAAACCAATTTCTCTAAGAGTTTGGAGAGGAAAGGAAGATTAGAGATAGGGCGCCAATTTGAAGGGGAAGAGGGATCCAGGGAACCGTTTTTCAGGATAGGACGGACCAAGGCATGTTTCCAGGAAGAGGGAAAGACATCAGAGGCAAGACTACAGTTAAAGATAGAAAGGACGAAATTTTTGATAATATTTTGCGAAGGAAGAATTTACATTTTGTAAATTTTCGTAAAGCTACTTTGGTATCTGCTAGGGAAATGTTGTATGCTGGCGATTTTGAAATTACCTAGACTCTCCTATTTAGGCTGCGTACCCATCCACTTGCTGCTGCTGTTCCTGCAGATAAGACTGCATATTATCCTTGATTTTTAATTTTTCATTTTCACCTACTCTGTTGTGTATGTGTGTTAAATGTATACCTTTAATTCTATTTATCTTTGTCAAATTTAAGTGGTGTGTGTCTGCTGTAGCTCTCGTGTTTCCTAGCATTGCTGACCCTTAACTTGTGCTCTTACTGTGATTGCTAGTTTACCATCTATTATTTATTTATTTTTGCAGGCTTTCAACTTGTGTGTTTTAAATCCAGTTGTTAGCCTAATATCTTATTATTTTAGGTTTTGCTGTGTTGTCCCTTCTTCCCTTCCCTCTTGCTAGTTATATCCTGACTTGATGTCATCCTTCTCATCTGTAGAGTTGTAAGTCCCTCCAACCCTCTCTTCACCCATTCACGCCCTTGCTGTCATCACCTGTATAAGCAACTAGGCCTCATTAACTCTGATATCCTCAGCTGCACTCCGATCCACTAGGGCTTCACTTCTGCTTAGCCTTACATCTCCTTTGATCTGTAGTCTCCCCCCTCCCCATCTACTCCTATGGTGCCACATCACTATGTCTTCCTAATGCCAACTCTCCCTAATCTTTTTCCCGTTATACCTGCAACTTCAAACCTTTAGTCCTAATCGCCCATTCTCTACTCTTGTTACTTTCCCTGCCATTTTTTCATTTACCTTATTGGCTCTTGAGGTTTAATATGTTCTTCCTCTCATTTTGCTATCCCCGGTTCCTCTGAGAACACCTCACCCCCGTCACCATTGTGCCTCCTCTTCTTTCTCTCGTACCCTCCTGCTCCTTTCAACTGGGAATATCAATCCCAATCCTGGCCCCCCTAGACATTTCACTCACTCCCTCTGCAACCCTTCTAATCTTATTCATATTTCTCTCCCCCCTCCTTCCCCTCTCCCCTTTTCATGTGTCCTGTGGAATGTATTCTCCTCCTCCAGCAGAGTAGACATGTGTAAGCGAAGAATTAGTTACATCTGTTTGCTCTAAAAATTCAGTGCTGTGATTGGTAAATCTTCAAAACTTTTATGAGTTTAAATCTGCCCATTGAAGGAGAACTCCTCTTGTGTTTCTGGACTTATCTCTAATTGTTTTGTATTCCTTTGGACCAGAAGGAAATGGGCAATGAAGAGAAGATGTATTTTGGCCTGAATGAATACAGCAAGTCTTTGCAGTGGGGAATCACAAGTCCGCTGTTAAGATGTGATGATACATTTGAAAAAATGGTGAACACACTTTTGGAGAGGTAAGAAAAAAAACATATGATTAGATCTGACACAGACTGTCGACTTTGTGTAACATAATCAATGCTGTACCTTGATATAGATCTGGAAAATAAAAATGAAAGTTTAAGTTGACCTTGCTTTCATGTGTTTTTTCCATATTGTGTGAGTACTATAAAATGTACTATCTTGGTTGCATGATTAGTCTCTCTTTAAAATTCAGCAGCTCTTGTAGAGAGACATCAGCCTATTGTTGCACATGTTTACTTGAGCTGCAGCAGCTGCTAATGTCTGAGCGTTTGTGTCTTTGTTGGAGCATGATGCACACTTTAGCATTGGGGAATTGATGTTCATTGACATGGATGCATTTAATTTTTACTATAAAATTGTAATCCTCTAGATGAATATTCAATGTTTTTTCCCAGGAGATTTTTTTTAAATGTATGCATGTAACAAGCTCAAATTGAGAGAAGTCGTGAGCATACGCGAATGGCTGTTTGACTTCCAACATAGAGGATAATTAAATCAGCTTCCTCATCCTAAATCATAATCACCTTTTCCAGAGGTGAAATCAGGACAAGTTAAATAATCAGGTTTAGTTGCAAGTTCTTTCTCATGAGGGCTTACAATTTAAATTGTACCTGAAACAATAGAGGGAGAAATGACTTGCCAGAGATTACAAGGAGGGTTAGTGGAAGAAGTAGGATTGAACCCTGCCTTCCGTGATTCTCATCCTGCTGCTCTAACCACTAGGTCATGCCTCCACTCCAAATCATATGTTTTCATCACTGTGTATGAGACTCTCTTTTTGTCCATTTAATTGATGGTAGGGACCAGGAATGCAATTCATCTATACTTTTGGGAGATTTGGGGCTTTTATTGTCACTCGCCTAGATGTTGTAAGGGTTTGATTTGACTTTCTATTTTATATGATGTTGGAACTTCACATTGCCCCCTACCACACATCTAAAGCAAAACCCATATACAAGTCTCATTAATCCCATTACCAAGCAAGATTTATAAAATAAATAAATAAATGTTGGCATGATAAACACATTGGATCTTATGACAAGACACCTATGTGAAAAGTCCAAAAGGTGTCTATTTTATAAAGCAATATAGGTGCTATGTGCCTTTCATAAAATAGGCACCCAGCATCAGCCCTTCTAGTGCACAAATGCTGAAGCACGCATTTACGTCTGCTACAAACTTGGACTAAATATGTGCATGTACTCTAAATACATACTTGCATATCTTCTAAAATGTGTGTCTTTATTTCAACTCAGAGTACTCCCCTGAGAATACTTATATGCAGCACACAAATAAGTAGACATCTTCCTGCTGCCACACAATTTCATAAAAATCCTTTTCTGTTTGCTAAACAGGCTTTACCCATGGAAAATCCTTTATAAAAAATTACCCTCACCATGTAGATGATACTGGAACATAGAAAACAGATTAGATTTGTATTTGTTAAAAAAAAATTGCAGTAGCAGACTCAAAGATTTGGTTAGTTTGAAAGATCTGCTGTGCTCACCGAGGAGAGCAAAATAGTAGACAATGATATAGGTGTTAGTAGGGAATTCTTTGCCTCCCTATATACGTTAAAGCAAAGAAATCCAGAAGTAATGCGTGAATTTTCAATGTTAAATCTGTCCACATTGATTGACTAACAGCAGGTTTAAATGCATCAATAACATTGGAAGAAATCCAAAAAGTAGCTTAGCTTGATAACACACCTCCCCGGTCAGCTTTAATATCCTCTTGGCTGTTACATTTGAGGGAATTACAGCATAAGGGTACAATAAAGCTTTGATCACAGTAATTCCTAAACCAGATAAGAATCCACTTATACCTGAGTCATACAGACCCGTATCAGTTTTTAAATTTTGACAGAAAATTCCTGGCTAAAATCTTGGATGATAGGCTCACAGAAATGATCACGAATTTGGTTGTGGAAGAGCAAATGGAATTCGTGTGAGGAAGATGTTCCATCCTTAGGGAAGACAAAATATGAGGGTGGAATGGACAGCATAACATTTAATCTAGTGACTTTTACTGATGATATACTAGTGCATCTTAGAAATCCTAGAATCTTTTTGGAACTGAATGTATTTTGGCTCTTTTTCTGACCTAAAGTTACATTTTGCAAAGTCAGAGGACTTCATCACTGTTCAAGAGACACAAGAAATTTGGGGTCCTGATTTCCCTATTGGCTGAATTGACATGATGTTTGGGAAATCTCTTTATACTCGGTGTTGGAGCTGCATTAATCCCTCATACATGAATCAAAAGTATCTAGCTTTAATCATTAAAAACTTAAGGAAATTCCTCTGGCAGGGGAAAAAAGCCTAGATAAGGCTTGAATGGTTATAATGTTTATGTGGAAGACGGGGAGAATGGCACACCCTTATCTCAAACCTTTCAACTTGGCTTGCAGTATGGATCATCTAAAAGGCAAGTTAAAGGAATCCTCATTAAAGCAATCATAAGCCCAACAAGAGCAGGGCATATTCTGCATGCATGGTCTGCATACCTTCCCTTGCATGTTAAAGAGAATCCATTAGTTTCTCTGGGAACAAGCAGGAAGTCAGTCCTCACATATAGATGACATCTGCGCTGACGGAGCTCTCGCAGAAGTATCTCCCCAGCTTTCAAAGAAAGCCCTTGTGAGATGCCACCACACATGCGTGGTCCCCTTCCCACGCAAGGGTGCCATCTTGCTCGGTCTCCTTTTATCCGTGGAGCCCACAGGATGTATGTCTGATTTCCCTGGAAAAAGTTGATTAAATCCTCAGTGAAGTGTTTCCTTTTTTCTCTGGTTGCAACTGATTCCTTTCCCGACTCCAAGCTCGCTTGCCCCAGCATCGTGTCTCAGACCCGTTTTTGTAGTTTTTCCCTCGGCGTGGATTCGTGCCTTTTTTCCACCACTTGCTGCTCCTTGGGTCTTCGACCTCGCTGGGGTACTTTTTTCCCCGATGGTCAGTGGCTTTAAAAAGTGTGATTGGTGCACAAAAAATATGTCCCACACCGACACGCACGATTGCTGCCTCCAGTATCTAGGTGCTGACCATGACCCGGAGGCCTGCAGCCTTTGCAGAAAGATGTTGACTAAGGCTATCAAACTCTGTCAGCAGAAGCACAATGAGATCTTCAAAAGATCAAAGTCTGCCCCGGAGTCCCAGTAATTCCACACTCTAGGGCCCTATCCGAATCTCGGGAATCAAGCAGTGATCCCTCAGCTACCAATCAGGGCCACAGCCCAGAGCGCAAATGGAAGAAAAAGAAAAAATCCTCAAGGAACTCCTCTCGGACAAGGTGGGCAAGCCCAGCGCTAGGTCCTGCAGCCCGCGCAGAAAACCCGAGGAGTTGGAGCAGCCGGCCAAATCCCTCCTGATGGATTTGGAGGCCTCCAGAGATTGGCATTGGACACCTGAGGCCATCCTCATCAAGGACTCCCTCTCCTCACCAAAACCGGACCCGGTAAACCAGGCGTCTGGTTCAAAGGCTGCAACACCTCCTGAGTGGGAAACCAGGATGGTGACCTTGGAGCATAATTTGTCTGCCTTCCTTTCCATGCAGCAGGCAGTTACAGAAACATGGTTCACAGAAAACCATGACTGGGATGTAACTATACCTGGCTATACTTTATTCAGAAAGGACAGGGTAGGAAGAAGGGGAGGAGGAGTGGCACTATATGTAAAAACTACTATTAAAGCTTTGGAATTACAGAGCTTAAAAGGGAGGGAGGAGGCATTGTAGGTTAAACTAGAAAGAGGGAAAGAGAAATCTATTTGCATTGGTGTGATATACAGACCTCCCTCACAAGAGGAAGAGGTGGACAGAGAGTTAATTGAAGACATACGCAGCATTGCTAGGAAAGGGGAAGTGCTACTGATAGGAGATTTCAATATGCCAGATGTTGATTGGCACATTCCTGCTGCAGTATCATCTAGAAGTAAGGAGATCCTGGATTCTCTACAGGGAGAACTATTCAGGCAATTGGTAACAGACCCCAAACGTGAAGGGGCCTTACTGGA
Organism: Ichthyophis bannanicus; assembly: GCA_033557465.1. NCBI lineage: Eukaryota > Metazoa > Chordata > Amphibia > Gymnophiona > Ichthyophiidae > Ichthyophis > Ichthyophis bannanicus. Next base: position 1,356,771,984 of record CM066031.1, read on the forward strand.
CTTGGTGCTTACCAATGGTGAAAGTGTTTCTGATGTTGTAGTGGGAGATCATTTTGCATCCAGTGATCACCAGATGGTGTGGTTCAGTATTAGGACTAGGGCTGTTAGAATCCATTCCAAGGTGAGGATCTTAGACTTTAGGAAGACTAAGATTGCGAAGATGGGCCAATACCTCAGGGTGTCGTTAGTGGGATGGGAACAGCTGGGGGATGTAGAAAAACAGTGGGCAAAACTGAAAGGGGGTATTTTAAGGGCAACCAACCTTTTTGTTAAAATGGTAAATAAAGGCAAAAGGAAAAGGAGACCGCTATGGTTTTCGAAGGAAGTAGCTGAAAAAGTGAAGAAAAAGAGGGAAGCCTTCATGAAATACAAGAGATCACAGAGAGAGGAAGACAGGCATCTGTATTTGGAAAAACTTAGAGAAGCTAGCAAAGTAGTCAAGAAGGCAAAGATTCAAAAGGAGGAGGAAATAGCCAATGCAATAAAATGGGGGGATAAGACATTTTTCAGATATATTAGTGAGAAGAAGAAGGGCAAAAGTGGTATTGTCAGACTCAAGGGTGCGGGGGGGGGGGGGGGGTGGAAAACGTATAATCGGATTAGGATAAAGCGGAATTGCTTAACAAATATTTTTGTTCTGTGTTCACAGATGAAGAACCAGGAGCAGGACCTCAGAAAACACCCACAAATAAGAACAGAAGCGAGGGACATCTTGAACAATTTTCAGAAGATTGTGTTCGTGAGAAACTAGCTCAACTTAAAGTAGACAAAGCGATGGGACCGGATGGGATACACTCTATAATACTGAGGGAACTTGGGGATGTTCAAGAAACTCCACTGACTGACCTTTTCAATGCCTCGTTGGAGTCGGGAGTGGTGCCAAAGGACTGGAGAGAGGCTCATGTGGTGCCTTTACACAAAAGCGGAAGTAAGGATGTGGTTGAAAACTACAGGCCGGTTAGTTTAACTTCGGTGGTGAGTAAATTATTGGAAACGCTGCTGAAAGAGAAAATAGTGAGGTTTCTGGAGTCCAGCGGATTATAGGATCCGAGGCAGCATGGATTCACCAGAGGCAGGTCTTGTCAGACAAATCTGATTGATTTCTTTGACTGGGTGACCAGGGAGTTGGACCGAGGGAGAGCTCTAGATGTGGTGTATTTAGATTTCAGTAAAGCCTTTGACACTGTTCCTCACAGGCGACTTATAAACAAACTGAGCAACCTAGGGATGGACCCTAAAGTTACTACTTGGGTTAGAAATTGGTTGGGTGGGAGGCGACAAAGAGTACAAGTAAATGGAGCTCACTCTGAGGAGAAGGATGTTACCAGTGGTGTGCCCCAGGGATCTGTCCTTGGTCCGATTCTTTTTAACATCTTTGTTAGTGATATAGCGGAAGGGCTGTCGGGTAAGGTTTGCCTCTTTGCGGATGATACCAAAATCTGCAATAGAGTAGACACTCAGGAAGGTGTAGATAACATGAGGAGGGATCTAGCTAAGCTTGAAGAATGGTCTAGAATTTGGCAGCTGGGATTTAATGTTAAAAAATGTAAGGTCATGCATTTGGGCTGCAGCAATACAAAGGGAGCAATACAGTATAGGAGGTGAAGTACTTTTGTCCACTAAAGAAGAGCGGGACCTAGGCGTGGTTGTGTCTGATGATCTTAAAGTAGCTAAACAGGTAGAAAAGGCGACGGCAAAAGCTAGAAGGATGCTTGGGTGCATACGGAGAGGAATGGCTAGCAGAAAAAAGGAGGTGATAATGCCTCTCTCTAAGTCTTTGGTGCGACCTCATTTGGAGTATAGTGTGCAATTCTGGAGACCGCACCTTCAAAAGGATGTGAACAGGATGGAGTCGGTGCAGAGGGTGGCTACTAAAATGATTAGTGGGCTTCATTATAAAGCATATGAGGACAGACTGAAGGATCTTAATATGTACACCTTAGAGGAAAGGCGGGATAGAGGTGATATGATTGAGATGTTTAAATACCTCCGTGGCATAAATGTTCAGGGAGAGAGCCTCTTTCAATTGAAAGCAAGTTCTGCTACGAGGGAACATGGGATGTTTTTTTCTTTTCATTTTTTCTTCTCCGGTTCGACGCCATTTCCCCTTCCCGCCGGGTTCGGTACACCGGTATCGAGCCCGTCTTCTATTTTTCAGTTTTTGCCCTTCGTGGCTGGCATTCGCACCCTTTTTTTTTTTTTTTTTCTTTTCCCTGGAAGGCCGGTCCTTTGACCTCGCGGGGGTTCTTTTTTCCCCGATGGCTTCCAGTGGTTTCAAAAAGTGTGATTGGTGTAAGAAACTGATGTCTCTCACCAACACACACAACTGCTGCCTTCAATGCCTGGGACCGGATCTTGATCCTAAGGTCTGTGTCCCATGTGGCAAAATGTCCACCAAGGCACTTCGAAGCCGCCAGCATCAGAAAGAATGGATTTTTTCTGACTCTGCCTCCGGCCGGGCCCAGGCCTCGTCTGAGGCCTCGACATCTCGGGAGTCTGACCCCGAGCATCGCCGGGGTTCCTCGGACAGGGGGTCCCCCGATCGGGAGCGTAAGAGGAAGAAAAGGCTCGTGAGGGCAGCGTCGGAGGAGGTCCCTGGTTCTTCGGGGGCCAGGTCTCAGACCCCTGACCGCCGCCCCGGGCCTTTGGAGCAGGAGAAGCCATCCAAGATACCTCGCTTGGAGCCGGAGTCCGCTGGGCACGTAAGTCCTGTTGTACTCGAGGACTCTCCTCCTAGGGAGCGGACGTCGGGCCCGGCGTGCCGGGGCTCGATTCGGTAGCTGCTGAGTCTCCTGAGCTTGGACTCAGGCTGACAGCCTTGGAGTGCAGATTGTCTGCCTTCATGGATCAGCAGCGGGTACTGATGGCCAGCCTCGCTGGTGCATCTGCCCCGACCACTGGGACATTGACGTCTAAGTCGACCCCGGAGACCGAGCCGATACTCGAGACCATGAAGGCTCGAAGTCGTCCTCGGTCACGGTCACCCTCGACCTCCCGCTCGGGACCGAGGGCGTCGAGGCCAGTGCCACCGAGGCCCGCGTGGTCGGAGCCCCCCCGACGACTCTTCAGATGAGTCCGTGTGGGAGACGGAGGACGAGGAGTCCCCTGACACCTTTCGGACTCGGTGCGTCCCTTCGGACTCACCGCAGTCCGAGCCCCGGAGTAGGTCTCCCCCGGAGGACACCCGGTTCTTGGAGTTCATCCGGGATATGGCCAAGGCTTTGGCGATTCCCGCGGACCCCGAGGAGGAGCCTCGAGCCGAAGAGCTCGAGGCCCTCCAGTATGACTCTCCTCCGAGGGAGGCCTTTACTGTGCCGGTTCCTTCGATGCTGGAACGGCTCCTCTTCCAGATGTGGTAGGCACTGGTCTCGGCGCCGGTTTTGAGCAAGCGGGTCGATTCCATCTATTGACTCCGTAAGAGCCCTGGATTCCAGAAGGAGCAGCTGCCGCACCATTCCATGGTGGTAGAATTGGCCATGCATCGTCTGAAGAGCCAGAAGATGCACTCCACGGTGCCTCCCGGCAGGGAGGCCCGGAACCTGGATGCGCTCGGCAGAAAGTGCTTCCAGGGCTCGATGCTTGTTTGCCATGTCCAGTCCTACCAGCTGTACATGGGCATGTACTTATGAGACCTGGCGAAGGAAATGGCCGGGTTCTCTGCTGGCCTCTCCGGGGAACCTTTGCAGAGGTTCAAGACCTTGTCCTCGGGAATCCGGGAATGCTCAAAGTTCATGTCCCAAGCGGCCTACGATAGCTTCGAGGCTTCGGCCCGTGTAGCGGCAGCCGGCATCGGGGCCCGACGCCAGGCATGGCTGCAGTCATCGGACCTCGAGCCCTGGGTGCAGGACAAGTTGGTCGATGTCCCTTGCCGAGGTGAAAACCTTTTTGGCAAGCCCATGGCCGAGAAGACTGCTGAGCTCGAAACCGAGCACCTGACTAGGACAAGGCTGTCCAGAAAAACTTCTGCCCCTTCTCATAAGAAGAAGGGCTCGGGTAAGAAGTCCTTTTACCCGAGGAAGGCAGCTGCCTACAAACCTTTCCCTCAGTACCAGGCCTCCCCAGCAGGGTCAGCAGGCCAAGGGGCAGGGACATGGGCCCCGTAGGCAGAAGACCCCCAAGCCTCCGGCTCCTGCTCCCACTCAGCAGAGGGGGTTTTTGACTCCCACAGCATAGCCTTTCCACCTCTGCGGCCCCATCCCTGCACAGGAGGTTGTCTAGCCCTGTTTGCCCACAGGTGGCCACCCATTACAGGAGATGCTTGGGTATTGAGCATAGTCCACAAGGGCTATATGCTCTATTTCCAGCAGTTGCCTCCTCCCTACTTCCCAGGAGAGCCTCCAAGACCTCCTCTGCACACAGACCTCCTCCTTCAAGAACTTCAAGGTCTGCTTCTAGACAAGGCGGTGGAGCCTGTACCTCCCCGCCTGCAGGGTCACAGTTTCTACTCCAGGTACTTCCTCGTACCAAAGAGAACCGGTGGCCTCAGGCCTATTCTCGACCTCAGGAATCTCAACAAGTTCTTGGAGAAAGAAAAGTTCAAGATGCTTACTCCTTGGAACACTTCTGCCCTACCTCCAGCAGGGAGATTGGCTATGCTCCTTAGATCTAAAGGATGCGTACACTCACATCCTCATTCAATCGGACCACAGAAAGTACCTCAGGTTCATTGTGGGAGGGAAACCATTACCAGTACAGAGTACTGCCCTTTGGCCTAACCCCCGCCCCAAGGGTCTTTACAAAGTGCCTGGCAGTGGTGGCGGCCTACTTGAGGAATCAAGGTGTTTTTGTCTTCCCCTACCTGGACGACTGGCTCATCAGGGGTCAGACTTACCAGGAGGCCAGGCAAGCCACCCTCCGAACTGTCTCCCTCCTTCAACACCTAGGCTTTGTCATAAACTTCGCAAAGTCCACTTTGCTCCCCTCTCAGAACCTGGAGTTCATAGGGGCGCGGCTGGACTCCCTGCAAGCAAAGGCTTACTTGCCAGAAGACAGGGCACAAAGGCTCATAGACCTGGCAGACCAGTTTCTAAGCATGCCAAGGGTCTCCGCCAGACTCTGTCTAAAGCTCCTAGGCCACATGGCATCGACAGTGCATGTGACCCCCAATGCCCGCCTCCACATGAGACCTGCACAGTGGTGCCTCAGAACTCAGTGAAAGCAAGTCACAGGAAGCCTCACAGACAAAGTACGGGTGTCCAAACCATTCCTGAACTCCCTTCAGTGGTGGCTACACCCCCCCCAACTTACTACAGGGGGTGCCTTTTCAGGTGCCTGTTTCCACAGTGGTGTTGACGACCGATGCCTCCTTGCGGGGCTGGGGTGCACATTGTTTGGACAGGTGCACCCAGGGCCTGTGGTCTCCATGGGAGGCCACGCAACAGATCAACCTACTGGAACTCCGGGCTATTCGCTTAGCCCTCAAAACCTTCTCTCACACCTTGGCTCACCAGTTTGTTCTGGTACAGACAGACAATCAAGTGGCCATGTTCTATGTGAACAAACAGGGAGGCACTGGGTCCAGGCTCCTGTGTCAGGAGGCACAGGCCCTGTGCTCTTTTGCACTCAGGCACAACATGTTTCTCAAGGCTGTTTATCTCCCTGGCCAGGAGAACTTCCTGGCAGACAGGTTGAGCAGGGTTCTGCAGCCCCACGAGTGGCGACTGCACCCATTAGTGGTTCAAAAAATTTTCCTGAAATGGAGACTTCCATCCATAGATCTCTTTGCCAGTCCCCTGAACCGGCAGCTACCCAGGTTCTGTTCCAGGCAACCGTATTCCCTCAGGTTAGCAGCGGATGCCTTCCTGATTTCTTGGTTCCAGGGCCTCCTGTATGCATTTCCTCCCACGCCTCTGGTGGCCCGAACCTTGTTCAAGATTCTAAGGGACAAGGCCTCGGTACTTCTGGTAGCCCCCAGGTGGCCGAGGCAGCCCTGGTTCCCACTTCTGCTTCAACTAGCAGTAGAAATCCCACTACCTCTGGAGTTGCAACCCGATCTTCTCTCTCAGGATCAAGGTTCCCTTCTGCACCCCAATCTCAAATCTCTCAATTTGATGGCCTGGAGGCTGCAAGGATAGTGTTGGCTCCCTGGGGCCTGCCTCAGGAAGTGGAAGAGGTGGTCTTGGCCTCTAGAAAACAATCCACCAGGAAAACCTATGCCATGAAGTGGAGAAGGTTCTCCTTGTGGTGTCAGCAACGCAAGGAAGATCCTTTCTCCTGCACTGTGACAGTAGTGCTTCAGTACCTGCTGCACTTGTCCAATCAGGGCCTTAAGTCCAATTCTGTTCGGGTCCACCTCTCTGCTCTGGCAGCTCACCACTCACTGGTGGAGGGACACTCTTTGTCGGTTCACCCCTTGGTGTCCAGGTTTCTCAGAGGCTTGCTCTTGCTCAAGCCTCCTCTCCGTCCACCGGCCCCTGAGTGGGAGTTGAATGTAGTCTTGCAGCAACTGACTCGCCCACCTTTTGAGCCGATGGCTACATGTCCTCTCTGCTTCCTTTCTTGGAAGACTCTATTCCTAGTGGCCCTGACCTCGGCCAGGAGAGTGAGTGAGCTTCAAGCCCTGGTCTGTGACAGGCCATACACTCGCTTCTATAGGAACAGGGTAGTCCTTAGGACTCATCCTAAGTTCCTCCCAAAGGTTGTCTCCTCTTTCCATCTCAACCAGGAGGTGGTACTTCCAACGTTCTAGGCCCCATGCCAGCCGGGCTGAGACAGTCCTGCATACCCTGGACTGTAGAAGGGCCTTATCCTTCTACATTGAATGTACGCAGGGGCATAAGAGGGCTACTCAGCTCTTCGTCTCTTTTGACCCTAATAACTTGGGGTTACCTGTCTCCAAGCGTATCTTGTCCATCTGGGTGGCTGACTGTATCACCTGGGCTTACAGGGCAGCTGACCTTCCCTTGCAGGGTTGGGTCACGGCCCACCGTGTCAGAGCAATGGCTGCCTCAGTAGCTCATCTCCGCTCTGTACCGTTGGCAGACATCTGTAGGGCTGCAACTTGGTCCTCAAGCCAGACTTTTGCGGCCCATTACTGCCTGGAGAGGGAGTCCTGTAGGGACAGTGCTTTCGGTCAGGCAGTGCTCCGGAATCTCTTTGAGGTTTAGGCAACTTCTACCCTCCAGCCCTCTGGTTGGGCTACCAGTGGGGGTATGTTTCAGTGAAATCCTTTCTCTGATGCTGCGGCTAGAGGGAGCTCATTTTTCAGCTCTGGGTCCCCGGTAGCCTGAAGCTGGGGAGTCCCATATGTGAGGACTGACTTCCTGCTTGGTCCTGGAGAAAGAGTAGTTACTCACCTGTAACAGGTGTTCTCCAGGAGCAGCAGGAATCAGTCCTCACAACCCTCCCTCCTCCCCTGGGAGTTGCAGTTGTACATAGTTCATTTTTACACTTTTTGTGCTGTCTTTTAGCTATGTCATCTGACTGAGCAAGATGGCACCTTTAGGCGGGAAGGGGACCGCGCATGCGTGCAGTATTCCCAAAGGCTTTCTTAGAAAGCTGAGGAAATGCTCCGCACGGGGGCTTCATCGACGTCAATGTCATCCATATGTGAGGACTGATTCCTGCTGCTCCTGGAGAACACCTGTTACAGGTGAGTAGCTACTCTCTCACGTCGATCCTCAGCAGAGGTCTTGATCATGGTCCCGCTCCTCAGGTGCGAGATCTTCCTCACTAGCGAGTGCCCGCAGCTCTGATCACACAGTCACCATTATCCATCAGCCCCGTGATCCGGGTCCTGCCCTGCATGCCAACTCGGCGCCGAATCTTCCACTGACTATTCCGACTGGGAGTCTGAGAATGAGACATCACCAGACACTCGCAAACACTGCAATGTTCTGTCAGACCTGTCCCCTCCGGCAACTCATTGTCGGTCACTGCCCGAGGACACTTCATTCCTCGACTTCATGCAGGACATGTTGAGGGTACTGGCCATCTTCATGGAGTCAGAGAAGGATTCTTGCACAGAGGAGCTAGAGATTATTCAATATGATTCCCCGCTGAAGGAGGCACTGGTGATTCCCATCCTTGCCATCCTCGAGAGACTTCTCCGCATGTGGGAGACACCGCAGTCGGTCGTCGCTTAATGCGATGTACAGAGTCCAACAAAGTCCCAGCTTCAGGAAGCTACATTTGCCCCATAACTCTATGGTAGTGGAGTCGGCCATGTGTCAGCTCAAGAGCCAGAAGATGTATTCTTCGATGTCCCCAGGCAGGGAGGCCCATACCCTTGATGCCCTCCGTAGGAAGTGCTACCAGGGCTCGATGTTTGCCTGCCAGATCCAAGCGTACCAGCTCTGTATCAGCATGTACCTTCGGGACTTGATCAAAGAGCTTACCGGGTTCTCTGCTGGCCTTGGGGATGACCATCTCCAGCAATTCTGGAACCTGATCAAGGACATCAGGGAATGCTCGAAGTATCTGACTCAGGCGGCCTACGATGGCTTTGAGTCAGCTGTGAGGATAGCTGCCGTGGGCATTGGTGCCAGACTCCTGGCGTGGCTGCAGTCGTCTGATCTCGAGCAATGGGTGTAGGACAAGCTTATCGATGTCCCACGCCAAGGAGAGAATCTCTTTGGCAAACCCATGGCAGAGATAGAGTTAGAGTGCCAAAGGAGCAGAAGGGCCCCAAATCCTCAGAATCAGCTCCAGCACAGCCTGGGGGGAGCTTTTGACCCCCAGATCATAGCCTTTCCACCCTCAGGAGGTCAGCTGCCCACAGGGGGACGTCAGGTCCAGTTCACCCACTGGTGGCCTGCTATCACCACCGACGCTTGAGCACTCCAGGTAGTCAGAGAAGGCTACCTTCTCTACCAGGACCAAATGCCTCTCGCATAAGAACAAAAGATATGGTCTGACCCAGTATGGCATATCTTATGTTCTTATGTTGCCAGGAGAGCCCTCTCGGACTCCCCTGCACCAAGCCCTCCTACTGCTGGAACTTGCAGGTCTTCTCATGGACAAAGCTGTGGAACCAGTACCCCATCACTTAAGGGAAAAGGGGTTCTACTCACGATACCGCCTAGTCTCAAAATGAACCGGGGGTCTAAGACCCATCCTCGATCTGTGAAACCTAAACAAATTCCTGGTACGGGAGAAGTTCAAGATATTCTCCCTTGGAACACTGCTGCTATACCTCCAACAGGGAGACTGGCTTTTCTGCTTGGATCTAAAGAATGCATATGCCCACATCCTTATTCATCCCAGCCACAGGCAATACCCCAGATTCATGGTCGGGGGCAATCACTACCAGTACAGGGTGCTACCATTCAGTCTAGCCTCCGTACCCAGAGTCTTTACCATATGCCTAGCAGTGGTGGTGATCTTCCTTTGTCTCCAGGGTGCCTTTGTCTTCCCCTATCTGGATGACTGGTTCGTAAAAGGGGACACAGCCACAGAAGTGCAGCAGGCCATGGGCCGCATCATCAGTATCCTACAACACCTGAGATTCATGATAAACCGCCCCAAGTCCCACCTGACCCCTTCACAGGATCTGGAGTTCATAGGGGCTGGACTGGACACACTCCAGGCAAGGCCTCCCTCCCCCTAGACAGAGCAAGTCACCTCGTAGCTTTGGCCACTGACGTACAGTGCTGCCACTCTGTGTCTGCTCGCTCCCCGCTCCATCTACTCGGCCACATGGCATCAACAGTCCATGTTGTCCCCAACACCTGCTTTCATATGAAGGTAGCTCATTGGGGCCTCTGCTCCTAGTGGGCACAGGCCCTGGGCCGGCTTCTGGACAGGGTGTGCGTGACCCACCCAGTGGCGGAGTCACTTAGCTGGTGGAAAGCCACACAGTACCTACAGACAGGCATGCCTTTCCAGAACCCAGTGCTCCAGTGGGTCCTCACCATGGATTCCTCCTTGCTGGGGTGGGGGGCCCATTGCGGGAGCCTACGCACATAGGGCAACTTGTCCAGGGCAGAGAGCCAACAGCAGATCAACCTGCTGGAGCTCAGAACCATATTCCTGGGGCTCAAAGCTTTCTGCCACTGCCTATGGCATCAGTCGGTGCTGGTCCAGATGGACAATCAGGTTGCAGTGTTCTACCTAAACAAGCAGGAAGGCACAGGGTCTTACACCACTCTATCAGGAGGCAATAACCCTCTGCTCATATGCGATCAATCAAGGAATGCTCCTCAGGTTGGTGTACCTGCCAGGCCAGGACAATGCCCTTGCAGACAGATTGAGCAGGGTCCTACAGCCACACGAATGGCAGCTAGATCCCAGAGCAGTCCAATAGCTCTTCTTCCTCTGGGGCACCCCACTAATGGACCTCTTTGCCAGCCCAGCCAATGTTCAGCTGTACCGCTTCTGCTCTCACCAACCTCACCCATCCCGGGTGGCAGCGGATGCCTTCATCCCATGGTCGGGGGACCTCCCGTACGCCTTCCTGCCCATGTCACTGGTTGCCAAGACCCTTTTCAAGTCCTCCAAGACAAGACATCATTGATCCTGGTGGCTCCGAGGTGGCCCAGGCAGCATTGGTTCCTGCTTTGCCTATCAACGGAGCCCCTGGTCCCTCTGGGGAATAATTCAAGAGGACGGCTTCCTCCACCCCAATCTGGGGTCCTTGGTGCTAACGGCATGGCTGATGAATGGGTAGCCTTGGCTCCCTTCAACCTCCTGAGGGAGGTGGAGGAGGTCCTCCTGGCTTCTCGTAAGACCTCCATGAGGCGGGCCTATGCCTTCAAATGGTGCAAATTTTCGGTGTGATGCATAGAGCAACGGGTCAACCCATTCTCCTGCTCACTGCAGACAGTGCTGCAATACCTGCTTCATCTCTTGCAGGCTGGACTCAAGTCCAGCTCCGTCAGGGTGCACCTGAGTGCTATTTTGATGCACCACTACTTTATCGAGGACAAACCCCTCTCTGTGCAGCCTTCCGTTACCCCATTCTTAAGGGGCCACCTGCTCTCTAAGCGCCCCCATCCGCCCACCTCTGGCAGAATGGGATTTTAATGTGGTACTGTCACAGATCACTGGGCCGCCATTTGAGCTCCTGGCTTCTTGCCACCTATGGTACCTTTCCTGGAAGGTTGTCTTCCTGGTGTCACTCACATCCGCTCTCAGGATCAGCAGGCTTCTGGAAGAGCCACCTTACACCAGGTTCTATAAGAACAGGGTCGTGCTTCGCACACACACTAAATTCCTTTTGAAGGTCATACCTTGGATTTTAGGAGGATCCTGCCCTTCTACTTGTGGTGTACCCAGGGCCACCACAAAGCCTCCCAGCTTTTTGTCTCCTGTGACCCCAGTCAACCGGGGGAGGTGGTAATCAAGTGGACCCTTTCCATTTGGGTGGCAGACTGCATTGACCTCACCTACAAACAGGCCGGGCACCCGCTGGAGTGTCAGGTTAAGGCACACAGCGTCAGGACTATGGAGACCTTGGTTACAAACTTGCATTCTGTCCCCATGACAGACATCTGCTGGGCCACCACCTGGTCCTTAGTCCACACCTTTGCAGCTCACTACTGTCTGGAGAGGGAGTCCCAGTGGGACAGCAACTTCGGTCAGGCCATACTCCATAATCTCTTCGGGGTCTAGGCAACTCCTAACCCTCCGACCCTTCTTGTTTAGGCTACCAGAATGATGGTTCTCCTTGAACACTAGGGTCTTTTCAGAGTCTGCCTTTGGATTCAGGTGCTGCTGCTCATGACTTGATCGTGGTTTTCTACAACTTCTCGATAACCTGTAGCTGGGGAGTCCCATATATGAGGTCTGACTTCCTGCTTGTTCCCAGAGAAAGCGTAGTTACTCACCTGTAACAGGTGTTCTCCAGGGACAGCAGGAATCAGTCTTCACAACCCTCCCCCCTCCCCGTGGAGTTGCTGCATTATTTTTTGCTATCTTCTTTTGTCGGCTCTAGCTATGTGATCTGACTGAGCAAGATGGCACCCTTGGACAGGAAGAGGACCATGCATGCGTGGTGGCATCTCCCAAAAGCTTTCTTTGAAAGCTGGGGAGATGCTTACGCGAGGGTTCCATCGGCGCCGACATCACCCATATGTGAGGACTGATTCCTGCTGTCCCCAGAGAACACCTGTTACAGGTGAGTAACTACACTTAATCTGCAACTGGCGTCTCATCTAACAGAACTCTGTTGGTTCCTGTTAAGGGAAAAGTGTCAGGCAAGAATGGAAAGTGTCTAATCAACTGTATTGGGGAGAAAGGAGAAAATGATTTTTGGAAGGTTTTCTTTCAGTTCATGGTATGTCTCAGAAAAACTGAATGCTGCGCTGCTTTTCTCATGTACAGTATTTTGGCTGGGACAGCTTTAACCATAGGCATATGGGCTGCTCTGGTCAAATAGTCAACATCTTTCTAGGTCTGCAGCACTTTTTTAGAACCTCAAATAAGCATGCTATTTAACTGGATTGTCACAACTGGTTGTCATGGTTATCTATAGGAAAAAATCACTGTGACCATTCACTGTTGACCTTGAAAGATGTTGAATGTTAAACCATGGCATTTTGTAAGCCTATGGTAAAAGTTGTCACAAGCCCTCATCTAGTGCCGTTGCCTTAGAAATTTCATGTTTTGACATTACAAGGTTTGTTTTTAGAACAAGATGCTATTTTGCTGACTAATGTCTGTGCTCTGTGGAAGGTATCCTAGGTTGCACAGCATGGTGGTACGCTGCTACCTTCTTATACAGCAGTATTCAGAAGCCTTGATGGCCCTCACAACCATGACATCACTTAGAGACCATACCACACCAGAGACTCTCAGCATCATGGATGACCTCATCACTTCACCGGGGAAGAACAAGAGTGGGCAAGGACATATGTTGGTTATTCGAGTTCCCTCTGTGCAGCTGGCAATGTTGTCAAAGGAAAGGCTCCAGGAAGTTCGAGACAAGCTTGGACTGCAATACCGCTTTGAAATCATTCTTGGGAATCCAGCTGCAGAACTTAATGTGGGTCGGCACTTTGTGACACGACTAAAGGTTTGCAATAAGCACATTTCACTTGTCGCCATATCTCTCATTCTCTATATTTTAGATGAATATCCAATATGTATGGTTTCTGGAATACAAATTTTAGCAGGGGCTGAAGAATGTAGTGCTTTTCCATGGCAGGCAAGGGGTGCCCTTAATGGACTTGATTTTATAGCAAGATGTCTGTGTGAGAAGTTTCAAAAGGCCCCTATTTTAAGCCTGTTTGGTAAAGACAACCTAGGCACCTATGTGCCTTTATGAAATAGGGCACCAGATTCAGCCCCAATAGCACAGAAATGCAGACACACAAATTTACACCTGCTGTGAAGAAGGTGTAAATGTGTGTACCTGTACTCTATGCGTAATAAAATATGCACATACAGTGGAACCCTTACTCCACTCTACCCAAACTATGCCCCTATGAACACCTACAAGCAGATCACATAAAAGTAGGTGCACACTTTCCATGCGCATACTTTGAATGACTGCATGTGCATGTACAATTATAAAAACTCTTTTTTGCTTGTAAAATGGGATTTGCATACAGAAAAATGCTTTAAAATGACCTCCCCTCTTGGATAGTGGCAGCCATCTCATTTTAGCCTATATTTTTTATGATACATTTTCCCCAGTAGGAAACTTGACTAGTGCTGCTAAATAAACATCTTTATGAATTAGGAAGGAGATACATTTAGTTTATTTGCCCAGTTTGAGATACACCTTAAATTAACATCACAAAGCAGATGACTAGCATTACTGGTCCTTTAAAAATCACATTGATTTAATGATCAAGCACAGTAGAAATAAGCTGCCCTTTAACTTGTATTAACAGAGTGACAGGTGCATCTACTCTTGCCATCTTGCTGGGCAGACTAGATGGACCATGCTGGTCTTTATCTGCCGTCATTTACTATGTTACTATGTTATGATCTTAAGCAATTAGAGCAGCGGTTTTCAACCTGTGGGTCGCGACCCCATGGGGGTCGCCACAGGATTTAGCGGGGGTCGCCTCACCTCACCTCACTCACTCCGCTGTTAAAAAAAAAAAAAGAGCACCCAAGTTGCTGCTGCTGCCGAGTCCGCTTCTCGGCAGCAGCAAACTCACCGCCTTCCAGTCCCTTCTAATGCAGCCGCGGCTCCCTGCCTCTTAGGGAACCACGGCTGTGCCAGTAAAACTGTTGCGGAGCCTTCCTGTCTCTTGACGGGCTCCGTGCAGCATTGTCCCGCCTCCACAGGAAGTTGTTTACCACTTCCTTTGGAGGCGGGACAATGCTGCACGGAGCCCGTTGAGAGACGGGAAGGCTCCACAATGGTTTTACAGGTATAGCCGCGGTTCCCTAAGAGACAGGGAGCTGCGGCTGTAGAAGAACAGCAGGGCAGCAGCAGGCAGACAGGGAGGGGGAGGAGGGGGCAGGGAACCTGCAACGGGGCTGACATGGAGGGATGGATGGATGGAGGGAGGGGTCTGACATGAACAGGGAGGCTGAAATGGAGAGAGGGGGGCTGACATGAATGGAGGGAGGGAGGGGAGGCTGACAGTGATGAGTGGCGGGGTGGGGCTGACATGGACAGGGGGGCTGACAGGGAGAGGGGGGGTCTGACATGGATGGAGGAAAGGAGGGAGGGGGAGGGCTGACATGGAGAGAGAGGGAGGGGGGGTGGCTGACATTAATGGATGGATGGAGGGAGGGGGCTGACATGGACAAAGGGAAGAGACGGGGACATACTGTACAGACGGGCAATAAATGCTGGACAGAGGGGAGAGACAGTGCGGGTTAGGATTATAATGGGCAGATGGGGGGGCTAGGACTGGTAATGGGTTGATTAGGGAAGGTTAGGACTGGGAATGGACTGATCAAGGGGGGGTTGGGACTGGTAATGTGCTGATAGGGAGGTAGGACTGGTAATGGACTGATGGGGGGCTAGCACTGGAAATGAGCTGATCGGGGAGGATAGGACTGGTTATGGGCTGATGGGGGGGTAGGACTGGTATTGGGCTGATTAGGGGAGCCTAGCATTGGTAATGGGGTTGAGGGGGGACTAGCACTGGAAATGAGCTGATTAGGGGAGGCTAGCACTGGTAATGAGCTGATGGGGGGGGGGGGGTAGGACTGGTATTGGGCTGATTAGGGGAGGCTAGCACGGGTAATGGGGTTGAGGGGGGACTAGCACTGGAAGCGAGCTGATTGGGGGGCTTTGACTGGGAATGGGCTGATTGTGGGGCGGGGAGGATAGAGCTGCTGGCCCTGGAAGAAAACTGGGGCTAAGGCTACAAATGGGCTGATATGAGGGGATGGGAGAATGGAACTGGAAGAGAGTGGATCTGAGAGGGGCTGCCATGGTATTTGTACTAGAAGGGACTGCTCAGTGGGGAAGGAGGGGGGACTGGAAGGGAATGGACACCAGTGGCAGTCATGGGAATGCAAGTTGACATTGGAAGGTACTGAGAGTGAGGACTGGAAAGGGGCTGATACTGAGGATGGTTACTGGGACTGGAAATAGGCTGATGGAAAGAAGTGAAGAAAACGAAAGAAGAGATAAGAAATGGCAGATGGACCATAAACCACAGAAAGAGAGCTAAGAGAAGACAGGAAAGCAGAAGCCTCAGATCGGGACCAGCATGATCAGAGAATAAATTGGTCAGACAATAAAGGTAGAAAAAATAATTTTATTTCATATTAGTGATTTGACTCCAAAATCATCATAATTTTGAAATCAAATATTGTTACTTGTTATTGTGATTATTTATTGTGGTTTAAATAAGTAAATTTTATAAATAAAAACATATTGCAAAGGCCTATAATAATAATTCAACAAATGATTACAGCGACAATGCGTTAACGGTAAAGGAAGAGAGACGCATTTGATTTTATCATTGGGGGTCACCACAAGTTGACCAATGGTAAAAGGGGTCACGGTACAAAAAAGGTTGAGAACCACTGAATTAGAGGGTCATTTTAAAAGGTTTAGTTGTGATGTGAACGTCTGAAGACATCCCACGTAGATGCTGAAATCACAGACACATCTCCGTAGCCATTCCACAAATGATGTCCAAGTAAGCACGAGGGTGTGGCAGAGGTGCATCAGGGGAGTGCAGTGTACTTACATATCCTCGTTTGATCTCGGAAACGGTTTGTGACGTTTGCAGGCACATCAGTGTTTATACCTGCTCCAGGCACAAATTTTCACCTTAAAACATCCAGAGAATGTAGAGAAGATGAAAAATTAAGTGACTAGCCTTAGATCACAAAGGCCTACACTGGGATTTGAACCCTGACCACTCTGCTTCTAAGCCAGTACTCTAACCATTATGCTATTAGACGTCTTGATTCTGAAATGCTGTGCTCGGGATGTCTGTCTAGATGTTTGATACACGTACCTTTCGAGCAGATCCTCATTTGTGAAAATGTACCTGAACTTGCACATGCCTGCTTTCTCCCCCCCCCCCCCCTCCCCTCCAGACGTTCTGGCTGTAACATCCCAGATTGCACTTGGACGACCAATTGTGAAATGTGCCTCCTAGTTACTAAGGTGTGCTAATATTCATGAGTGTTAATTCATACAGGGCCCGATTCTGTGCCACGAAAAGCGGGGATGGATGTCCATCTCCACTATTCGTTCCTTCCCCTGCTGCATCCAACCTCCCCACCGGTTGTGCGGGGAACTTAGGTGGGGAAGGGGTGGCTCGGGGGCAGAGTCTGGGTGGGTGGTTGCCGTCCCTGGACGTACAGGGCCAATTCTAATGTCGGCCCGTATGTCCATGGCAGGCAACATGTGGGGGAAAGTTATTCCATCTCCAAGATGGAATAACTTTCCTGGACGTGTTTTTATTTCAATGCTGGGGCATGTATGGGGCAGGGGGGGCCGGAGGACATTCCCCGCAGCCCGATCCTGACCTTAGAAGGCCAGATCGGGGGTTGGGCTGCCCCACAGGATCAGAATCGCAAGCCCCTCTGTACATCTAGCTCAGACCTGACGTACAGAGGGGGTGTATGTCCAGAACGGAATGAGCCCTTCATTGTTTTAGCACATGTCCCTTGTTATTCAAAGAGATCTAGTTATTCATAACACATGTTAATGTTAGCGTACCTTAGCAACTAGCCCCCTTAATTTTTGCTTTTATATAATTAATTTAAAATTAATTAAAAAACAAGGAGAAAAAGGGCAAAGTTTCTTGCTTAAGAAGCACTATGACGAAATGGTCTTCCAAGTGTATAGCCGTGAGGTACTCTGCCATTACAGCTTTAGAAGGAGAAAATAACTTGATTAGAAAGTTGCTTTTTATTCAATTTGAAATTTGATACACATCAGGAAATTTGTTACCTCCCTGTTGGTGCTCCCGACACTTTTCTGAATCTGTGAGGCTACAGTATGCAGCTAGTGTGGCTTCTTGCTGGGCTCAAGAGGGCAAAGAAAGAAAGTCCTAAATTTAAAGAATGCATATTGCTTTATTTTAGCACTGGAAACATAAAGGGAAGGTTTTAACTTAGAGACAGGTATTAGATTGAAATGTTGGAGCATTAGTGATAAATTACCGTCACTGTCCATACTACTGTTGTATCATTCCCATAAATGTATTTATTCTTTTGGATTTCCATTTCAAGGGGCAAAGCGTGGAGTCACTTTTTCCAACTGTTGCTGCTTATGCATGAGCACCTTTACTTTTGATAGGTGTTAGCGATAGATGTATGAAAGAAACATTTTAGGTGTAGGTAAAAAAAAAAAAAAAAAGCTGAGCTCAAATAATACAAATGATTATAGATTGCATTTGTTTTTTCCAAACAACTTTGTCATGGAAGAGAGAATAATGCAAAACATGCATCAGCAGAGTAGTCTGGAAAGATGCAGAGGCCATGCCTTGAGCCTTGTCAGTATCCCGGCAGGGTAGTTTAGTAACCTATAGCATGCAGTGTTAACACACACCTAACTCTTTTAGGGCCGGTGCAAGGATATTGAGTGATTTAGGTGAACTTTCAGCCTTATCCATTCCCCAAGATTTTTTTATTTAAACTCAACAATTTTGATCATGTCAATACTACCCCTCTTACAACAATCCTGTTAAAAAGTGTAATTGGACTTCATGCTTGTAAATATTAAACTTTGCATTTAATGTGTGTGTGCCTACTCTCCCTGCAGGTAAAAGAATGTACTGATGGATCTTTGAGTTGCGGGGTTGTCAGGATCTATTGTTTTGCTTTGACTGCTGCTGCTCTTTTCTGCCCCTCAGAAGCTGCTGCCCTGGGCGACCACCTAGTCTTGCCTAATGGTTGGGCCAGCCCTGACTGGAATACATGGAAACATGGAATATGACAGTAGAGAACTGTACGGTTCATCTAGTCTGCCCAGTTCTTAAAAAGCGGCATAAGTCAGTCGCACCTAAGTCAGGACTTCTGAAACCTAGCATGGTGAGCCTATAGAATCTTCTGATTATCCACGGTGAATATGTATGAGAGAAATTTGTATATCGTGCAAATTTCTCTCATATATATTCTGTGGGACTATCCTCAAGATCCAGCTGAATGTGGGGTCACTAGGCCAGTTTTGGGCAGCTCTGACTTAAGTGTACCAGTAAGCTTCTGGTATGATATGTCCAAAATGCACTGAATTTTCTGTTGAATATTACCAGCTAGACATTCTGGAACAAATGGACCCTAAACTGTAGTATCATCATTTTAAAGGCATGGAAGGGCTGTGAACAGGAGGACTGGAACCCTCGAACCTATTGGGATTTAGAAGGTCTACCTTGTATTGTAATACTAACTGGCAAAGACCCCCTTGGAGAAACATTCCCCAGGTATGGTTTTTATTAGTATCTAGGACAGACTTGTTTGTTTCTGTGATAATTTCACAAAATACAATTACACTTTTTATGACAGATTTTTTTCCCATTTTCTTTGATTTTGGTGGAGCACAACAGCCAGCTTACAAGCATGCTCATACTCATTTCTGTGTATGCAAAGAACATCATACTATCACCATGC
Organism: Ichthyophis bannanicus; assembly: GCA_033557465.1. Classification (NCBI taxonomy): domain Eukaryota; kingdom Metazoa; phylum Chordata; class Amphibia; order Gymnophiona; family Ichthyophiidae; genus Ichthyophis; species Ichthyophis bannanicus. The sequence goes on from CM066031.1 coordinate 1,356,790,908, forward strand.
CAATGTGAGTGTGACAGATCCTGTCTGATCTTGGAAGCTAAGCAGGGTCTGGCCTGGCTTTAGTACTTGGATGTCAGGTGTTGTAACTTACTGTGTGGAAATGATGTCTGGCAATGTACTTCCAGTTGCACCTTGCCAAGAAAACACAGAAGACAGTCAGAACATGGACAGCTACCCACAGCGTCACCGGGAATTGACATAGATTCAACAGCACTTAACAACAACAACAACAAAGGAACCTTATATATTAGAGGACTAAATGTCAAAAAGCATATATATACAATTAGTATTTGAAGTGGTACATCCGCTTAAAGAGCAGGTTTATAAGCTGGTTGTTGTGCGTTATTTTATTTTCATATAAGTGTACAGATTATTTACTTTTTTAAAATTTTGGTGTGCCATCAGTATAGCATCTGAACTGTGGGACAATTATGATATCCAGTTATGGATAATCGGATATCCATAACCGGACAGATATCTGATTATCTTTAACTGGCTGCTTAGAAAAGATATTTGGATAAGTCTGTGCCACTGAATATAGCCAAATAAAAATATTCAAATATCTTAAGCCTTCTGTGTTTGTGGCTGACTTACCTGGATAACTTTTTTTTTTTTGTAATTGTTTATTTTCCATTTCATACACTTAAACTCAAATCCATTTCACTGCTTAATATTGTTACAGCTTACCAACTTTATACACCCTTAAGACACCTCAAATCTTGGCTCCCCCTCTCCACCACCCCCCATCAACCCCTCCTCCCATAATATCATTCCTAGCTACATTTATTCCTTTATGCTATTAAATTAACCTTTACGCTTTAACAGACCTAGTTTTCTCCCCCCCCCCCCCATTGGCTTTCCATTGTACATACAGATTCAACTGTTCTCAAAATTGCTCAATCCCATGGTGTCTTGCCGCCGCCTCTGACATCATATACAGCCTCTCTCACTGATCCCTCACCTTCCTGATGTCTGGGGGCTGTGAGGCTTTCCAGTACCTCACCATACCCATCCTTGCCTCTATCACACACATTTGCGCAGACCTTTGCCCCGCTCTATCCATTCCATCTAGTGTTGTTCAAGAGACAACTCAATAGGTCAGGAGTCACTCTCCCTGCACCCATCTCTCCTGTGAGGGCACACATCTCTCCCCAGAAGCCTCTCATTTTCAGGCATCCCCCCAACATATGAAAAAAATCCCTCTCTCGTCCATATTGCTTCCAACATCCCCCTTCCCTCTCTCGCCCTATCTGATAGACACTTTGGGTCCCAGTGCATGCGATACTGTACTTTATAGGCATGTTCTACAATGGAAACTGCTGCTGACAATTTCCAAGTTCTTTCATATATTTTTCCCCAGATCTGATTCCCCAATTTCTTCCCCAGGTCCCCCTCCCACTTGTTCCGATACCCTGGGACCTCCATGTGCTTGCCAATCGCTATCTTGTAAATCCCTGATAACATCCCCTTGGTACCCTCCCATAGATTGGCCATCAATTTGAAGTCTGAACGCTGACCCACATTCCCTCCTCTGACCCTATCCTTTTGAACATTATGGGCTACTTGGTTGTAGCAAATTTTCTGGTTCCTGCACAACTGATATGCCTGTTGAAGTGCTCCATATCCCAACAACTTCCCATCCCTGTTCAATAAGTGCCCTATTGTAGTAGTCCCCCTTTTACTCCACTCCCGAAAACCCCCAAACAAATATTCCTGCGGGAAACTGGGGATTAAATTGTATCGGAATATTCCAGTATACTGTTTTTGTCCCACATAACTCCCCACATTGCTTCCCCCATACTGTCAATGTGTGTCGTACAAATGGGGGTATCTCCCTCCCTCATAATGTTGGCTTCTGTAACCTGTCACGCCCTTGCTCCTTGCATTCAGCATGGAGGGTTGTGGTTATTATAGAAACTTTCCCTTTTTAGCTTCTTGGGAAATGTAGTTTAACTGCTACACATATGGCTTCAGGTAGAAAAAAACTTGTAGTTTGGCTCTTTTGATAAGGCAATGACAGAAATTTATTAAACTCAAAAGCAAGGTTCTTAAATTACCTCTTTCAGGATTATTTCTCCAGTTTTCTTTCAAAAACACAACAGGACATAAGCAAAAGGTCAAAACAAAATATCAGCTTACAGTATTCTTCAGCTCAAAAGCAAAAACCCTTTTAACAGCAAGGCTTCCAGCTTTCTCTAGCCTTGCTGGTTAAAGCATAAACACAAACAGCTTTCTTCAATGGCAGTTTTCTTTCTTTTCAGTTCCAAACATTTCCAGGCTGTACTCCTCTTTATAAGCAAACAAAACTTCCAACAGGAACAAGCTTCCAATAAGCAAATAAAGCTCTACTCAGGTTTTCTTAGGAACATTCAAAACAAAACAAAAGCTTTTTCCTCTAACCGTTAGCTTGGCTTCTTGCTGTCTCACTGCACAGGATAGCAGGTGTTTAACAAGCACAATTATACAGCTTCAGCTTGTTCTCACTTCTCAGCATAGGTTTCCCCTCTTTAACACAGGGAATTCACAAAACATCTTCCTTGCTTTTCAAAGTTACCTTGCTCTGGAGAGTTTTCTCTTAAGGTTGGCTTTCCTTCAACCCCTCTGTAGCTAAGGCTTGGCACAAAGAGCAATCCATGAATATATCTTCTTCATTCAAAGCTGCATCAGGCTCTCCTAGTTGCATTGGTTCTATCTCTCGTTCTAGCTCACTGGGCTTAGCTGATAGCCTCTCATTAGAGCTGAGAGTGTCTCCTGCAACTCTGTACTGCTCAGTATGGGACAGGCTTCTAAGGCTTGTACCTGTGCCTTGGCTTGTAGCAGCTTCTCCTCTCTCGTGCTCTGTACCTCTCTCTGGCTCTTTCCAGCACTCTCCTCTCCTGCTGTCCTGCTCCTGTTCCCGTTGCTCCTCCAGCTCTCCTTGCTAGCTTCTGTATATTCTAACCTAGTCTTAAATCTACAGGGTTCCAGCCCCACCTCTTCTCTTCCCAGGTGACGGAGATCAGCTTGCCCTCTGGCCCCTGGGTAATCAGAGAGCTTACTGACGTAAGGTCTTTTACCTTGGGTCTGTATTCACTCTCCCTTACTCCACTAGGGGAACGCTGAAACCTGTTCCAGCTGGGGATTTACTGGTTTCTAGGTGTGGTTTTGGTTTTATTTCTCTGACTTTGCAAAATAGGTCCTTTTATTAGGGTGAATTCTTTGGTTTTTCCACTTTCTCCTAACTCAGGATGAGCTTCCTTACCACAAACCATAACACACTTCCCAGGGGGCATTCCTCACTCATAGCCTGCTCAATCTGCACCCACTGCCTGCTCTCCTCCCCTTTGCTCCATTCTATCACCGCTTCTAGTGTTGCCCCCAAGTAGTATCCCTTCAGATCTGGTACCCCTAAGCCTCTTTTCCTCCGTTCTCTCATTAGAATCTGTCTACTCATGCTTGGTGGTTGTCTCTTCCATATAAAGCTAAAAATCTTCCACCACCAGCATCTTAAGATTTCGTCTGGTATAGGTATGGGCAATGCCATGAATAAAAATAACAGTCTAGGCAGAACATTCATCTTTATCGTGGCTATTCTACCCATCCAAGAAGGTGTAACCTCCTCCCACTATTCCAGATCTCCTTTAATGGCCAACCACAATCGCTCATAGTTCAGGTCATAGAGCTCTTCCCATCTAGCCCCAATCTGGACCCCTAAATACCTGATGGACCACTTAGCCCATCCAAAGCGAAACCCAGCCCTCAACCTTTCCTCTAGACCACTTTCGAAGTGGATCTTCAAAATTTTGGCTTTGGATTTATTCATTTTGTAACCCACCAGAGCTCAATTTCCCTCAGCAAGTTAGGTAACGATATCAACGGTCATGTCAGTGTGTAGAATTCACTGACAAAGGCTAAATGCGATCACCTTTCAGAGCTAATTATACTGACCAGTATCATATAATTGATTTATCGCTCTACTTTTTACCTAAAGAGGTGTATTTTTCTTGGCAACCAGGTCTCAGACTGTGGAAGAGCTTATTAATAAGTTTAAGATAAAATCTTGAACTTTTGCTCTTTAATTGCATCAACGACCTGTTACGTTGCCTGTTATTTATAGCTTTTTTTGCTTTCCCGTTAGTTAGTTTGGCTGAATATTTTCACTTAACCTTTCAGCTTGTCCAGCTTGTCCTCTACAAAACATTCAAGTATATTAGCGCTGCTTAGCCCATACCAGATATGTCTACTATCAACTTGCTTCGAATCTTACGTAGTGGTACTGAAGTACTTATCTGGTTCGGACCAGCCGAACCAGATAAGGGGGATGACAGCCGAACCAGATAAGTACTTCAGTACCACTACGTAAGATTCGAAGCAAGTTGATAGTAGACATATCTGGTATGGGCTAAGCAGCGCTAATATACTTGAATGTTTTGTAGAGGACAAGCTGGACAAGCTGAAAGGTTAAGTGAAAATATTCAGCCAAACTAACTAACGGGAAAGCAAAAGAAGCTATACATAACAGGCAACGTAACAGGTCGTTGATGCAATTAAAGAGCAAAAGTTCAAGATTTTATCTTAAACTTATTAATAAGCTCTTCTACAGTCTGAGACCTGGTTGCCAAGAAAAATACACCTCTTTAGGTAAAATGTAGAGCGATAAATCTATTATATGATACTAGTGTGTAGAATTCATCATCAGCGAATAACCCTATTTTGTATTCCCTCACCCCCACCTCAATACCCATGATGTTAGTATTGGCCTTAACCTGCTCCCCTAATGGTTCTATCACCGGTGCATATAACAGTGGCGATAACGAGCACCCTTGTCTTGTCTCCCGCTCTAACTCAAATTCTTCCGAGTAGTGCCCTTCACCCGAACTCTGGCCTTCAGTCGCCTATACAATGCTTGCACCCAGGGCTGGCCCGTCCATTGAGCAAGAATGTTTTTTGCACAGGGCCCCACGCAAAGAACATTCCGCTTTAAAAATAAATTAAATTTAAAAAAAAAGCTGGCTGCTGCCACCACAGCAGCAGCAGCAGAATCGACTGTCCCACGGGGACTCCCCTGCCCGGCTGAGCCTCTCCGCGACGGCTTTCAGATCCATGAAGGAAGAGTGTCTCCTCGCAGCTCTGTTAAGCCTGCAGGGGCTGATGGGAAATTTCCCATCAGCCCCTGCGGGCTTAACAGAGCCGCGAGGGAGACAGTGAGACACTCTCCCTTCGTGGATCTGAAAGCCGTCGCGGAGAGGCTCAGCCGGGCAGGGAGAGCTCAGCCGGGCAGGGGGGGCCCCGCGGGACAGTCGATTCTGCTGCTTCCGCGGCGGCAGCAGCCAGCTTTTTTTTTTTTTTTTCCCTGGGCCGATGGGGGGGAGGGGGGTTAGGACTGGTAATGGGCTGTGGGCTGATGGGGGGGGCTAGGACTGGAAATGGGCTGATGGGGGGGCTAGGACTGGAAATGGGCTGATGGGGGGGTTAGGACTGGTAATGGGCTGTGTGCTGATGGGGGGTTAGGACTGGTAATGGGCTATGGGGGGCTAAGTCTGGAAATGGGGGGATGGGGGGTTAGGACTGGAAGTGGGCTATGAGGGGGCTTAAACTGAAAATGGGGTGATGGGAGGTTAGGACTTGAAGTGGGTTGATGGGGAAATAAGACTGGTAATGGGTTGGGGGGTTGCTAGGACTGGAAATGGGCTGAGTGGAAGGGGAGGCTTGAACTGCAAATAGCTGATGGGGATGGGGACTTGGAATGGAAATGGGCTGTGAGGGGAGGGAGCTAGGACAGGAAATGGGCTGATGGAGCAGCTAGGATAGGACTGGAAATGGGCTGTTGGAGCTAAGATTGGAAATGGGCTGTGGTGGGGGCTTGGATTGAAATGGACTCATGGAGGGGCTAGAACTGGAAGTAGGCTCATGGGGGCTTGGTTTGGAATTGGGCTGATGGTGGGGCTAGGAAAGGACTAGAAATGGGCTGATGGGGGGCTGGGATTGGAAATGAGCTGATGGAGGGACTCGGATAGGACTGGAAATGGATGGGGAGCTAGGACTGGAAATGGGCTGATGGGGGGCTAGGACTGGAAATGGGCTGATGCAGGGACTAGAAGGGAGCGGATGCTGGGTGAGGCTGGAACTAGAAGGAAGCTGATGTTGGGGGAGGATTAGAATGAGATGGGGCTGGGAGAGTGAAATGGAGAGGGGAAAATATTTTGTGTGGGAGGGATGAAAAATCTACAATTGGCCTGGTATTGGGAGAGTAAATGGGGATTGAGGATGGAGGGGTAAAATTTGAGTGGATGAAATAGGAATGAGGAAAGAGCAAAAGGAGAAAGATTAGTATGTTAAAGCAGATGTAGAGAGAGAGAATGGAAAAAAGCTAGAAGAGAGAAGAAAGGACAAATGGACAGCAGACGATGGAGAGTTAGCAGAAGACATGAAGAAACCAGAAGAAAGTGGCTGGAGCAATTGCAACTGAAAAAAAAATGCACAAAAGGTAGAAAAACATCTCTTTATTTTGAATTTATTAACTGGAATACGTCAGCTCTGGGAAATGTGCATCATTAACGTCTGCACTTTGTTTAGTACAAGAGGAGATTAATTTATAGCTTTATTTCTACAGTGTTGTTGTACATTCCAAGTTTGGCTTTTGGGGTTCCCAGTTTAATTATTGCCTTCCTGTTTCTAAATTGTGATTCCTTGTTTGGTGATGGTCTATGTTCTGCATGTGTAACTGAGCTGAGTTATTCTGTTTATGTAATTCCTATTTGACATTGCCACTTGTTCTCTTTCCCCAGTAGGTCATGTATTATTGTTCTCTAAAATGTATTTGTTTAATATTTGTAGTGTTGCCTTTTGATAGGTAGGGTCTGGTGCTTTGTGAGTCCTGGTAGTGCTGTTATGATACGGCGGGTTTGTATGGGTTCTAAATGGGCAGTGTTTGTAGTAGTTCCTAACGTGCCTGGCGGTTGGCACTGGATTATAGTAATGTAGAAATCTTTTAGTCTTTCTTTATCCATACATTCATTAAGAGACGTGTTTACTAAAAGTTAGTGTATGGTAGCATTATGCAAATATTTATGCAAATAAAGCCACTTATACAAATGAGGCCTCGCACCGAGTCTCCGCACATGGCCCCGCAGCACCCTTGGGCCGCCCCTGCTTGCACCCCTTTAGTAAACCCTGCTCTGCATCCCATCCTTCTCCAGGACCAAGCAGGAAGTCAGTCCTCACTTATGGGTGACGTCGGCGCCGACGGAGCCCTCGCGGAGCAATTTTCCCCAGCTTTCAAAGAAAGCCTTTGGGAATTGCAGCGCGCATGCGCGGTCCTCTTCCCGCCCAAGGGTGCCATCTTAGCCAGTCTTCTTTTTTCCGCGGAGCCCTACAGACGTACCCGTCATGTCCCCGCGAAAAAGTTGATTTTTATTCATAATTTACTCTTTTTCCTTCGGTTCGACGCCGGTCTTTTTCCCGCCCGGACTCGCGACGTCGGTCACGAGTCCTCTTCTTCTTTTTCGGTTTTTCTGACTTAGTCAGTTTCGTTTTCGGTTTTTCCCTGGCAGCCCGGTCCTTTGACCTCGCCGGGGCCCTTTTTCCCCCGATGGCTGCCAGTGGTTTCAAGCGGTGTGGTCAGTGTGACCGAAATATGTCACTAACTGACACACACGACAATTGCCTCCGCTGCCTGGGCCCGGATCATGAAGAAATGATCTGTGGGCCCTGCGGCAAAATGTCCTCCAAAGCGTTGAGAAGTCGGCGGCATCAGCGGGATAGGATCTTCGCTGACCCCAGCCGTACCCGGACCTCGTCGGAGGCCTCCGCGTCCAGGGGTTCCAGCTCGGACCGTCGCCGGAGTTCCTCCGATAGGGGTTCTCCCTCCGGGGACCATCGTCGGAAAGTGAAACCCGCGAGGGCGGCGTCGGTGGACGCTCCTGGCTCCGCGAGGGCCAGGTCGCATAGCCCCGATAGCCGTCCCGGGTCCTTGGAGAAGGAGCACCTCTCGAAGCGACCTCGCCTGGAGTCGGAGCTGCCTGCTCGGGTAAGTCCTGTGGTCCTCCTGGACTCGCCTCCGAGACCGCCGACGTCGGGCCCGACGCCGTCGGGGCCCGAGTCGGGGGCTGCTGGGTCACCTGAGCTCGGACTCAGGTTGACGGCCTTGGAGAGCAGACTGTCTGCCTTCATGGACCAGCAGCGGGCACTGCTCGCCGGCCTCGCTGGCGCCGCTGCCCCGACCGCCGGGACGTCAACGTCTAAGTCGACCCCGGAGACCGAGCCGATCCTCGAGTCCATGCGAACTCGAGTCGATCCTCGGTCGAGGTCACCCTCGGCCTCCCGTTCGGGACCGAGGTCGCCGACGCCGACTCCCTCGGCGTCAGAGCGGCAGGCGCCGCGCCCTGCCCGGGCCGACCCCACCGAGTCCTCGTCGGAGTCGGTCTGGGAGTCTGAAGAGGAAGAGTCACCTGATTCTTTTCGGACTCAGTGTGTCCCCTCGGACTCACCTGAGTCCGAACCTCGGAAGCAGTCCCCCCCGGAGGATGCCCGGTTCTCGGACTTCGTCAGGGATATGGCCAAGGCTTTGGCCTTCCCTGCGGATCCCGAGGAGGAGCCTCGAGCCGAAGAGCTCGACGCCCTCCAGTATGACTCTCCCGCCAGGGAACACTTTACTGTACCGGTTCCTCCCATGCTGGAACGACTACTCTTCCGCATGTGGGAGAGTCCGGCCTCCTCGCCGGTCCTGAGCAAGCGGGTCGATTCTATCTATCGAGTCCGCAAGAGCCCTGGCTTCCAAAAAGCACAGCTACCACACCATTCCATGGTAGTGGAATCGGCCATGCATCGTCTTAAGAGCCAGAAGATGCACTCCTCGGTGCCTCCTGGCAGGGAGGCCCGTAACCTGGATGGCCTTGGTAAGAAGTGTTTCCAGGGCTCTATGCTTGCGTGTCGTGTCCAGACCTACCAGCTATACATGGGCATGTATCTCCGAGACCTGGCTAAAGAGCTAGCCGGATTCTCTGCTGGTTTGTCCGAGGAACCCTTGCGGAGGTTCCTGGCCTTGTCCTCTGACATTCGGGAATGCTCAAAATTCATATCCCGAGCAGCCTATGATGGCTTTGAAGCATCGGCTCGAGTGGCCGCAGCCGGCATCAGTGCCCGCCGACAGGCTTGGCTTCAGTCGTCTGACCTTGAGCCCTGGGTGCAGGACAAGTTGGTCGATGTCCCCTGCCGAGGCGAGAACCTCTTTGGCAAGCCCATGGCTGATAAGGCTGCTCAGATCGAGACGGAGACTCTCACCAGGACTAGGCTTTCTAGGAAGACCTCCGCCCCTTCCCAGAAAAAGAAGGGCTCGGGAAAGAAGTCCTTTTACCCGAGAAAGGCGGCTGCCTACAAACACTACCCCCACTATCAGGCCCCTGCAGCTCCCCAACAGGGCCAGCAGGCCAAGGGACGGGGTAACGGGTCCCGTAGGCAGCAAGCCCCCAAGCCTGCACCACCAGCCCCTGCTGAGCAGGGTGGGGGTTTTTGACTCCTTAAGCATAGCCTCTCCCCCTCCGCTGGTTCCTCCCAGCACCGGAGGCCGGCTGGTTCACTTCGCCCACAGGTGGTCCAGCATCACCTCAGATGCCTGGGTGCTTCAAGTCGTGAGAGAAGGCTATCTTCTCCACTTCCACCAGGTCCCTCCCTCCTATTTTCCGGGAGAACCTCCACGACCCCCTCTGCACAGGGAATTACTCCTTCAGGAGTTAGCAAGTCTGATACAGGAACAGGCGGTGGAACCGGTGCCCCACCACCTGAGAGGTCAAGGCTTTTATTCCAGGTACTTTCTAGTACCCAAACGGACAGGAGGCCTCAGACCCATCCTGGACTTGCGCAACCTCAACAGGTTCCTCGTGCGGGAGAAGTTCAAGATGCTTACCCTTGGAATCCTTCTGCCCTACCTCCAGCAGGGAGATTGGCTATGCTCCTTGGATCTAAAGGATGCCTACACGCACATCCTCATCCACCCAAGCCACCGCCAATACCTAAGGTTTGTGGTGGCCGGAAATCATTACCAGTACCGAGTACTACCCTTTGGCCTGTCCTCCGCACCGCGAGTCTTCACAAAATGTCTCGCGGTGGTGGCGGCCCATCTCCGGCTTCACGGCCTCTATGTCTTCCCGTACCTCGACGACTGGCTCATCAGAGCAGCGTCCGCTCCGGAGGTCACCAACGCCACACGTCGCACGGTGACTCTTCTGCAGCACTTGGGCTTTGTTATAAACTTCGCAAAGTCCACTTTGCTCCCCTCACAGGATCTCGAGTTCATCGGCGCAAGGTTGCACACTCCTCAGGCCCGAGCGTTCCTACCGCTCGACAGGGCTCAACGGCTCATGGACCTAGCCGACCGTTTTCGCAGCCAGCCCCTGGTCTCCGCCAGGCGCTTCCTGAGACTACTCGGCCATATGGCTTCCACCGTCCATGTGACCCCCAATGCCCGCCTGAATATGCGGCCTGCTCAATGGTGTCTCCGCAAGCAGTGGCGACAAGCCACAGGCGGCCTAGCAGACCTAGTGCGCGTCTCCGAGCCGCTGTTCTCGTCTCTCCAGTGGTGGCTTCATCGGCCGAACCTGTTACTCGGCATGCCTTTCCAGTCACCTCAGCCGGCCCGGGTGCTGACGACAGATGCATCCCTCCTGGGCTGGGGAGCACATTGCCAAGGGGCACGTACCCAGGGCCTCTGGACCACGTGGGAGTCTGCTCAGCAGATCAACTTCCTGGAGCTCAGAGCGATCCGCCTGGCTCTCAAGGCCTTCTCCCACCTGACCTCTCACCAGTCCGTCCTTGTCCAGACGGACAATCAAGTTGCCATGTTCTACGTGAACAAGCAGGGGGGCACGGGCTCCTTCCTTCTCTGTCGGGAAGCGCAGAAGCTCTGCTCTTGGGCCGTCAATCACGGCGTTCTTCTCAAGGCAGTTTATCTCCCAGGCCAAGAAAATTGCCTGGCGGACAAACTCAGCAGGATCCTCCAGCCGCACGAGTGGCGCCTGGATCCCTTGGTAGTCCAGAAGCTCTTTCTGAAGTGGGGCCTCCCCACGATGGGTCTCTTTGCCAGCCCTCTCAACCGGCAACTTCCTCGCTTCTGCTCTCGTCAGCCACACCCCCTTCGAGTTGCGGCGGACGCTTTTCTACTCTCATGGTCGGGGAGCCTTCTGTACGCTTTCCCTCCCATCCCGCTAGTCTCTCGGACTCTTTTCAAGGTTCTCCGAGACAAAGCCTTCATGATCCTGGTGGCCCCTCGCTGGCCCAGACAGCCGTGGTTTCCACTCCTGCTGCAGTTAGTGGTAGAGGATCCATCCCCTCTGGGGTTACAACCGGATCTCCTCACTCAGGATCAGGGGTCTCTGCTACACCCCAACCTCAGGTCTCTCAACCTAATGGCCTGGCTGCTGAGAGGGTAGTCCTTGCTCCCCTTCTCCTGCCGGCAGAGGTGGAGGAGGTCGTCCTAGCTTCGCGACGACCTTCTACCCGCAAATGCTACGCCCTTAAATGGCGTCGTTTTTCCGTTTGGTGTACCCAACAGTCTCAGGATCCCTTCTCCTGCCCGGTGTCGGTGATCTTGCAGTACTTGCTATACCTCTCTAATCTGGGACTTAAGTCCAACTCCGTCAAAGTTCACCTCAGTGCTCTTTCAGCTCATCATGTGCCGGTGGACGGCAGACCTCTCTCCAACGACCCTCTCGTAGCGAGGTTTCTCCGAGGTCTCCTTCTACTTAAACCACCTCTGCGCCCGCCAGCGCCTGACTGGGACCTGAATGTGGTTTTACAGCGGATCACCTGTCCGCCTTTTGAACCTATGGCTACCTGTTCTCTCCGTTTTCTTTCTTGGAAAACATTGTTCTTGATAGCCCTCACTTCCGCTAGACGCGTAAGTGAATTGCAGGCCCTCGTGTCTGATCCCCCTTACACTCGGTTCTACAAAAATAGGGTAGTCCTACGGACTCATCCAAAATTTCTTCCAAAAGTGGTCTCCCCTTTTCACATCAATCAGGAGGTGGTACTTCCAACCTTCTTTCCCAGACCACACTCCAGCCGAGCTGAAACGGTCCTCCATACCCTGGACTGTAGAAGGGCATTGAACTTCTACCTTGACCGTACGCGGGAGCACCGTAAAGCTGCTCAGCTTTTTGTGTCTTTTGACCCCAATAAATTGGGGCTCCCGGTCTCCAAGCGTACTCTGTCCATCTGGGTTGCGGACTGTATCTCTTGGGCTTATGGGGCAGCCGGACTCTCCTTGGAAGGTCGAGTCACGGCTCATTGCGTTCGGGCAAAGGCTACGTCAGTGGCTTACCTCCGCTCTGTTCCGCTGGCAGACATCTGCCGGGCCGCTACTTGGTCTTCGAGCCAGACTTTTGCGGTCCATTACTGTCTCGAGAGGGAGTCCCACAGGGACAGTGCTTTCGGACAGGCAGTCCTCCGTAATCTCTTTGAGGTCTGAGCAACTCCTGCCCTCCATCCCGGATGTGGGCTACCGGTGGGTAATAATTCAGCGAAGATTCTTTCCTTCTGTGCTGCTGAGCTAGAGGGAGCTCATTTTTGTGCTTAGGGTCTCCGGTAGCCTTAAGCTTGGGAGTCCCATAAGTGAGGACTGACTTCCTGCTTGGTCCTGGAGAAAGCGTAGTTACTCACCTGTAACAGGTGTTCTCCAGGAGCAGCAGGAATCAGTCCTCACAACCCTCCCTCCTCCCCTTGGAGTTGCAATCATCTGCTTTAGTTTTTTTGCAAATTTTTATGCTGTCTCTTTTAGCTATGTCATCTGACTGGCTAAGATGGCACCCTTGGGCGGGAAGAGGACCGCGCATGCGCGCTGCAATTCCCAAAGGCTTTCTTTGAAAGCTGGGGAAAATTGCTCCGCGAGGGCTCCGTCGGCGCCGACGTCACCCATAAGTGAGGACTGATTCCTGCTGCTCCTGGAGAACACCTGTTACAGGTGAGTAACTACGCTTTTACAGCACCCCCATCATAAACTTCCACTCCACGTGATCAAACGCTTTATCTGTGTCTACTGCTACTAGCACCGTGTTCTCTCCCTGCGGCCTTGCCTACCATATTCGATTGAAAATTTTCCTAACATTGTCTATCCCCTGCTGCCCGGGGATGAACCCAGATTGATCTTCCTGCACCACTTTCCCCACGACCAATTGTAGCCTATTCGCCAGGACCTTGGCTGGCACCTTGGCATCCAAATTAATTAACGATATGGGTTTATAAGACCCAAAGGCCATAGCATCTTTCTCAGGCTTCAACAGCACAGTAATGCCTGCCACATTTATAGATTCCAGCACCTCACCTGTCTCACACACCTTATTAAAAACTTCAGCTGATTTGCTTATTAAGATGTCCTTGTATTGTTGGTAAAAGCAGGAGGTGTACCCGTCCAACCCAGGTGCTTTTCCACTCACAAATCCCGCTATAACTCTCTGCACCTCCTTATATGTAATTGTGGCCTCTAATCTCTATGCGGCAGCAGCGGCGGCAGCAGCGTCCCTCGCCTCCGGAGGGAGCCGCTGCTGCCGCTGGGACCCGCCAACCCCCACGGTACTCCTGCCCAATCGGGGCAGTGGGAGAGAGAACACCCGGCAGCCCGCCTCCATAAAAGCGGCGTCCCTCGCCTCCGGAGGGAGCCGCTGCTGCCGCTGGGACCCGCCAACCACCACGGTACTCCTGCCCAATCGGGGCAGTGGGAGAGAGAACACCCGGCAGCCCGCCTCCATAAAAGCGGCGTCCCTCGCCTCCGGAGTGAGCCGCTGCTGCCGCTGGGACCCGCCAACCCCCACGGTACTCCTGCCCAATCGGGGCAGTGGGAGAGAGAACACCCGGCAGCCCACCTCCATAAAAGCGGCGTCCCTCGCCTCCGGAGGGAGCCGCTGCTGACGCTGGGACCCGCCAACCCCCACGGTACTCCTGCCCAATCGGGGCAGTCGGAGGGAGAACACCCGGCAGCCCGCCTCCATAAAAGCGGCGTCCCTCGCGGGCGCGCCCGCACCTGAGGGCCTCGCCGGAGGGCCCTTTGGCGTGGCCCTTAGGCGCGGCACTGAGGTGCACAAAGAAGGAAGCAACAACCGACATATCCACCGAAAAAAACCACATCACGGCCAACAGCAGAGATAGCTCCACCACCGAAGCGAAGAACAACGACAACAACAACCCTGCAAAGAAAAAGACCCCACCGCTTGGAGAACACAGGTTAATGCCCTTTGGCGTGGCCCTTAGGCGAGGCAAGAAGGCAAGCAGAAGGAAACAACCAAAGGCAACAGCAGCGCCGTCAACATCTCATAAGAACCCAACAAAAGAGCAGACCGAGGAGAAGGGCGTCAGAACCGCAAGTAGAATCCTCACAAAACAGCACACATTTCCTACCAACAAACTGTCTCTTTCTCTACCCACACCCTAACAGATCCGGCTCTCCCTCCACGGGACAGGCTCCCTCCAAGGGGACAGGCTCCCTCCAAGGGGACAGGCTCCCCCTACGGGACAGGCTCCCTCCAAGGGGACAGGCTCCCCCCACGGGACAGGCTCCCGCACCGAGTGCAACTCCCCAATCGGGGGATTTGAGCGGCGACGAGAGCACAGCCAGCCAGCGGCAAAGTGCTGTCCAATCGGGGCAGACTCGGGGCCGTATAAAGAACAGCGCAGCAAGAAGGCGCACAAAGGAACTACAAAGGGAAAACCACAGCCACCACTACACCAGAAGAAAAACAACAGAATAACAGAAGAAAAGCAACAGCAAAACAAGCAACAGACGAAGACTTAAGAAAAACAGGCATCACCCTAACAGAACATCACAAAAGACCAACATGCGCGCCACATACTTCCTCCCAATCTACCTACTCGTCACACAACTCCTCCCACCGACCGCACACCTCCACTACCCACAAGCAAGCACAACATGGTACCCACCAACAGCACTGCCATATTTAGAACCACAGCACACACACAAAGAAACACTCAGAGCCTCCCAGACAAAACGACCAAACAGACACAAATCAAACTCCCAAACCTACACAAAGGAAGCACATGTAACAGAAACCTCCTCAACAAGGACAACAACGATTGAGCTCATAAACGCCAGATCAGTCTGCAACAAGATACACACTCTTGTAGACCACATAGAAAAGCGACAGCCCGACATAATATGCATCACAGAGACATGGCTCAACCCTACCGACAATGTACTACTCAACCAACTAGTACTGGACAACTACTCAGCGTACAACTGCCCACGCACCCACAAGCGTGGAGGAGGAGTCCTAATAATAGCAAAGACAAACCTAAAGTTCAAGACACAGAGCTTCACCGATACACAGCAATGTAACACAATCAGCATCAAGAACAAAAACATTGCAATCTGCCTAACCTACAGAGCACCCAGAGCTCCACCCGACGAATTAGCCTTCACACTCGAAGAAGCCTGTGCCATAACAACGAACAACAAACCAGCGCTACTGATTGGGGACTTCAACCTCAAGTCCACCAATGCCAAAGACGCAGAGGCCTTCCTTCAAGCAATGACATCACTTCAATTCACACAGATAATCAATGCACCAACACACAGACATGGATCATCCCCAGACCTCATCTTCGCATCCAATTACCTAACATCAAGAGACCTAATTTCTCCACCCACCATTACCCCAGTGCCATGGTCTGACCATTACTTAATCGAGACAAAGCTGCGATCACAAGAGGACCAGACAAGCGAAAGAGCAAACATCTCACACACACAAAGACGATTCAAGCATTTCGACAAAGACGAATTCATACAGGACACAATACAACACTTGAACATTACTACAGATGACCTGGAGGAACAAGTCTCCAGCTGGAACAGCATCTTAGCTAATGCCGCCAAACCATCGGGTGGCAGGCACGAGAAACACCACCACAACAGGAGACAAAAAAAACCATGGTACTCAGCAAAAATACGACGAGAAAAGAGGGAGCTCAGGAAGATTGAACGGAGATGGAGAAAAAACAAAACAGCCGACCAACATCTTTACCTAACAAAACAAAAACAATACAATGATCTCATCAACCAATCAAAGAGGGAATTCCACACAAACATGATAAATACTTCCATCAACAAACCCAGAGAGCTTTTCGAAATAGTCAAGATCCTCACAAAAGAGCAAACAACAGAAGGGGAAGTACAAATTGATCCACAGGAATTTGCCGACCACATCAAAAACAAATTTCACTCCACAGAGCGCACAACACCCAGCGAGACCACCAGGACAGACGTATACACCAAAACCTGGGGCACCTTCTACTCACCCTCAACAGAGCAGATATCCCACATCATCTCTACAATCAACACAAGCACTGCTCCTACAGACCCATGCCCAGTGGCATGGGTAAAAGCCACCAAATCAAACTTCATCCACACCATACATAAAATAGTGCACAACTCACTCACTCAAGGACTCATGCCAAAGCAACTAAAGCTTGCCTCAGTAAGACCAATCACAAAGAAAACAACTCTCGACAAAAAAGATCCAGCAGCATACCGACCAATCTCCAGCATACCCTTCCTGGCAAAAATCATCGAAAAAACGGTTCAAATACAACTCCAGGAACACATCGACAAATATGAAACACTCGACGACAACCAACACGGCTTTCTTCCCAACCATGGAGTCGAAACGCTACTGTTCCATTTCGTCTCTCCGGGCCAGTCCAGGCAAGTGAGGGTTGTCAACCTTCTCTAGCAGCTGAGGACTGAAAAACTGAAGTTTTGCTGAAAAGGATATCTGGCTCCCTCTGCTGGCCGAACCTCAGTCTTTCAGTCCTCAGCAGCTGAAGACGACGTCTCATGTCTGGCTCCCGGTGAAGTTCTCAAATTTTTTGTTTTTGGGTCCGGATTGTTAAGACTGGAGGGTTCAGGGTTCTAGCAGGGCTCTTCCCTCCAGTCTCCTTCATTTCCTTTGCCTGTTTTGGCAGTTTTCCCAGCGCTAGAGGCAGAGCCTGCCTCGTCCCCAGCGCCGTGCCCTGAGGGGGAAGTGGTGTCAGGTTCTGGGAGCCCCAGAAACCATCGATCAGCCTCCGGAGCCGCAGGCACGCCACCGCTAGCAGCGGGAGGTCAGCTGCCGGGTTGGAACCCTTCTGTGTGCGGCGGATCCCTCTTGGGCGCAGGTTAGTCAGTTCGAGGAGTTTTGGGCCTGCGGGCGGTTTGAGCGCGCTTCGCGCGGCGCTGTTTTTTCGTCGGCAGCGGTTTTGTTTTCCTTTTGGGGAGAATTTTGTTCGGGGCTGTCTAGTCGCGCGGGTCTCCTTCCCTCCTTCGGTTAGGTTTGCGGCAAGCCGACATGGACCATCGGGCAGAAGCGACGGAGCCTAGAGGGAGTGTTTCTTCGGCTCCGGATTTGGCGGGAACAGCGGCCATGCCTTCAGCGTCGGTTCCGCCGGCTCATAAAAGCTGCTCTAAGCGGAAGGCTAAGTCTAAGAAGCCTCTTAATGTGGAGGAAGCTCCTTCACTCTCCGTCCCTGCTAGTCAGGAATCCTTGGAAAACACTTTTTCTGCAGCTTTTATTCTGGCCATGCACAAGGCCTATTGTTTAAAATGGCATCAGGCTCAGGTTAAGGACGCTGCTCCTCTCCTCACCCAAACTCTGGATACAGCCTCTTCCCTTCTGGACCCGGGGGAGGGCCCCTCCAGCACGGTCCAGGGCGCCCAGGGAGCTACCGATAGCGTCGGGCTACCAGCCCCTGAGATTCCCAGTGCTGAGGAGGGCGATTTTCTCTTAGACCCTGTCCTAGAGCAGTGGGCTGATCTTGAAGAGGGTGAGTTGGGGTCCGCTGAGGATCCTAGTCTTTTCAGAGTGTTTCGTAAAGAGGAGTTGGGAGCGTTGATTTCTCAAACCCTGGCCACCTTGAATGTTGTCTTGCCTCCAGCTCAGGATCAGCCGTTGGAGGATCCCCTGCTCCAAGGTTTTAAAACGGAGCAGAAGTGCTTTCCAGTACACCATGTCATGAAACAGATGGTGGAATCTGAGTGGGAATGCCCAGAAGCAACGCTGCGGGGGGCGCGGGCTATTGCCCGCTTGTACCCGTTGCCGCAGGAGGAGCTCGACTTGCTTCGGCTGCCTAAAGTGGATGCCTTGGTGTCAGCAGTCACCAAGAAAACCACCATTCCCGTTGAGGGCGGTGCGGCCCTCAAGGACTTGCAGGATAGGAAGTTGGAGGCTCTGCTCAAGCAGACCTTTGAAACCTGCGCACTGTCGCTACGGGCGGCTTTTTGTGGGGCATACGTGTCCCGGGCGTCCATTCGATGGATTCAAGGGGCCCAGGGCAGGGATGGCGTGGAGGACAGTGCGAAGCTCGAATCCGCGGCGGCCTATCTCGCAGATACCTTTTATGACCTGGTTCGCGTGTCCGCGAAGTCTATGGCTTCGGTGATTGCGGCTCGGCGTTTCCTTTGGTTGCGCAATTGATCGGCGGACGTTTCCTCGAAGGCCCGTCTCACTAAGCTGCCCTACAAGGGCTCCCTGTTGTTTGGGGAGGCCCTGGATAAGATTGTGAAGGATTTGGGTGACTCCAAAGGGGGTCGCCTCCCAGAGGACAAGCCTAAGGGTCAACGGCCTGCAGGAGGCTCCAGATTGGCGGGGCGGGAGCCTCGCAGGTTCCGCGGTGCTCGCTTTGCCCCCTACCCGAGAGGACGCTCTATGGCTCGGGGTCAGTCCTTTCGAGGGGCTCGGGGGTTTGGCAGAGACTATTTCCAATCCCAGCAGTCCTCTAGTAAAAAGCCCCAATGACGTGAGGTTAGCCCAGACGGAACTCCCAGTAGGGGGTCGTCTGCAGCGGTTCTTTTCTGTCTGGGCCTCCATAACCACCGATCTCTGGGTTCTCGAAGTCGTACGCGATGGTTATGCCCTAGACTTCGCGCGCCCCTTACGGGAGGCTTTCGTGGCGTCTCCCTGCGTTTCTGCGGAAAAGACGGCGGCGGTGTTCGAGACCCTTCAACGCTTATTGCGCCTTCAGGCGGTCGTGCCGGTTCCGTTCGACCAGTTAGGGTCCGGTCGATACTCCATTTATTTCGTGGTTCCCAAGAAGGAGGGGTCTCTTCGTCCTATCCTGGATCTCAAACACGTGAACCGCTGCTTGCGGGTTCCGCACTTTCGCATGGAAACCCTCCGATCCGTGATCTGCTCCATACAGCCCTCGGAGGTTCTTACCTCTATCGACCTGACCGAGGCCTACCTCCATATTTCAGTGAGGCAGGAGCACCAGCAGTTCCTGCGGTTTGCGGTTCCCATGGGTCACTTTCAGTTCCAGGCATTGCCGTTTGGTCTGGCCACGGCGCCGCGGACCTTCACGAAGGTGATGGTGGTTGGGGCGGCGGCTTTGCGGCGAGAGGGGGTGCAAGTGCACCCTTATCTCGATGACTGGTTGATTCGGGCACCGTCAGTTGCGGAGTCTGCCGTAGCCACTGCTCGAGTGGTGGCTCTGCTCGAGCAGTTGGGCTGGGTTATAAATCAGTCGAAAAGCCATCTACGACTGACTCAGCGGCTCCTGTACCTGGGGGCTCTGTTCGACACGAGCGTCGGAGCCGTGTTCTTGCCCGAGCCTCGGGTGAAGAAGCTCTTGGGCCAGGTGCGGGCGTTTCGGCATCTGAAGGCGCCGACGGCTTGGCGTTACTTGCAACTGCTCGGGTTCATGGCGGCGGCGCTGGACTTAGTGCCCTGGGCTCGGGCGCATATGAGACCTTTGCAGCATGCTTTGCTCTCAAGGTGGTCTCTGCAGGATCACCCCCTGTCCCGCAGATTGACGCTCGCTCCGCCCGTGAGCGACAGTCTGCTCTGGTGGTTGGAGCCCGCTCATCTCAGGGCAGGCATTTTATTTATTTTATTTATTTAACAGTATTTCTAAACCGCCTTATCATAATAATCAAGGTGGTATCACAGCAAACAATCTGGTAGTGTGAGTGTGTTATACATGCAGTGAGGGTGAGGATTTTGTATAGTGTGTGTCGTATTGTGTGCTGGATTGGTTTGAGCTATGTACAATGTGGGCTATATACAGTGGTGCTAAAGACATTTATATACATACAGTGTTAGGCGGTTAACATGTGCTGCTATACAGTCAATTAGGTTATGTGATGTGTCCATAGTGTTCTATGAACAGCATGGTTTTCAGCTGTTTTCTAAAGTCTTTGAGGTCTGTGGTTGCCCTCAAGTCGTCCGGTAGTTTCTCCATATTGTTGGAGCAGCCATGGATAGTGCTCTGTCTGTTGTGTCCTTGCGTGTGTGTTTGTATTCACTTGGGGTGCTGACGCGGTTGTGTGTTTGCTTTCTTCTAGGACGTGTGCTGGTGTCTGGTTGTATGAGGGAGTGCAGGCTGTTGGCTGATGTGTGCTGTTTTATCTTGAATAGGTTTATGATAGTTTTGTATCTGATGCGTGCACCGATTGGAAGCCAGTGTAGGTCCTTTAAGGTGGGTGTGATGTGCTCCTGTCTTGCAGTTCCGGATATGATTCTTGCTGCTGTGTTTTGTGCCAGTTGGAGTGGTTTGATGGCTTGTTTTGGTAGTCCGAGGTATATCAGATTGCAGAAGTCCAGTAGTGGGGTTATCAGTGCTTGACAGACGGTACGGAAGTGTTCTGGGGCGAGGAGTGGTTTCAGTCTCCTGATGATTCGCATCTTGTAGTAGGCTTTTTGGATGGTCTTGTCTATGTGTGGCTTGAGATTGAGTTTATTGTCCAGAGTAACCCCGAGGTATCTCACTTCTGACCTTATTGGTATGGTAGTGCTTTGAATCTTTATATTTGGTGGGTGTATGAAGCCTTGGTTCCGAGTGATGATTAAAGCTTCAGTCTTGTTGTAGTTTATTGCAAGGTTGTTGTTTTGACACCAACTCGTCATTTGGGTAAGGCAGTTTGTTATCTTAGAGAAATCCGGGTTGTCGATTGACATCGGGGTGTATATCATGATGTCATCCGCATAGATTGTGTATTGAATGTTGTTCTCTTTCATGATGTTGCATATTGGTAGGATGTAGATGTTAAACAGGAGTGCTGAGAGCGCAGATCCTTGAGGCACTCCTTGTCGGACTTTTATGGGTCGGGAGGTGATGTGTCCCACCTTGACCTGTAGCTGTCTTTCGGTTAGGTACGAGTGGAACCATTTCAATGTGATACCGTGTATACCAATGTTCTTTAGTCTTTCCAGGAGCGTGTTGTGGTCCACTGTGTCGAAGGCTGAGGAGATGTCGATGAAGATCATTATGATTCCATTCCTGGTGTTGTCAATTATTCTTAGGATGCTGTCAAAGAGATGGATCAGTAGCGTTTCGACTCCATGGTTGGGACGAAATCCGTGTTGGTTGTCGTCGAGAATTTCGTGTTTGTCGATGTGATCCTGAAGTTGTAGTTGAACTGTTTTTTCGATGATTTTTGCGAGGAAGGGTATGCTGGAGATTGGTCGGTATGCTGCTGGATCTTTTTTGTCGAGAGTTGTTTTCTTTGTGATGGGTCTTACTGAGGCAAGTTTTAGTTGCTTTGGCATGAGTCCTTGAGTGAGTGAGTTGTGTACCATTTTATGTATGGTAGGGATGAGGCTTGATTTGGTGGCTTTGACCCATGACACCGGGCATGGGTCTGTAGGAGCAGTGCTTGTGTTGATTGTTGAGATGATGTGGGATAACTGTTCTGTTGAGGGTGAGGAGAATGTGCCCCAGGTTTTGGAGTGTACGTCCGTCCTGGTGGTCCTACTAGGCGTTGTTCGTTCTGTGGAGTGAAATTTTTCTTTGATGTGGTCGGCGAATTCCTGTGGATCAACTTGTACTTCCCCTTCTGTCGTTTGCTCTTTTGTGAGGATTTTCACTATTTCGAAAAGCTCTCTGGGTTTGTTGATGGAAGTGTTTATCAAGTTTGTGTGGAATTCCTTCTTTGATTGGTTGATGTGTTCATTGTATTGCTTTTGCTTTGTTAGATAAAGATGCTGGTCGACAGTTGCCTTGTTTTTTCTCCATCTCCGTTCAATCTTCCTGAGTTCCCTCTTTTCCTGTCGTATTTTTGCTGAGTACCATGGTTTGTTTTGTCTCTTGTTGTGGTGTTGTTTCTTGGTCCCGCCATCAGATGGTTTGGCGGCGTTGGCTAAAATGCTGTTCCAGCTGGAAACTTGTTCCTCCAGGTCGTCTGTGGTAGGGTTCAGGTGTTGTATTGTGTCCTGTATGAATTCGTCCTTGTCGAAACTCTTGAATCGTCTTTGTGTGTGTGAGATGTTAGCTCTTTCGTTTGTCTGGTCCTATTGTGACCGCAGCCTTGTCTCGATTAGGTAGTGGTCAGACCATGGCACTGGGGTAATGGTGGGTGGAGAGATCAGGTCTCTTGATGTTAGGTAATTGGATGCGAATATGAGGTCTGGGGATGATCCATGTCTGTGTGTTGGTGCATTGATTATCTGTGTGAATTGAAGTGAGGACATTGCTTGAAGGAAGGCCTCTGCGTCTTTTACATTTGTGGACTTGAGGTTGAAGTCTCCGATTAGCAGCGCTGGTTTGTTGTTTGTTGTTATGGCACAGGCTTCTTCGAGTGTGAAGGCTAGTTCATCGGGTGGAGCTCTGGGCGCTCTGTAGGTTAGGCAGATTGCAATGCTCTTGTTCTTGATGCTAATTGTGTTGCATTGCTGTGTATCGGTGAGGCTCTGTGTCTTGAACTTTAGTTTCGTTTTTGCTATTATCAAAACTCCTCCTCCACGCTTGTGGAGCATGCCCTTGCGGTCCCCGGAGTGGCTACTTCTCACAACGGATGCCAGTCTCGCAGGCTGGGGAGCTCACTGCCAGTCCCACTTAGCTCAAGGGCTCCTGTCGCCGGAGGAGTCGACCTCGTCCATCAATTTGTTGGAACTTCGAGCGGTGCGGTTAGCGCTGCAGGAGTTTCGCATGCTCGTCGAGGGAAAGGCAGTGCGAGTCTTCTCCGACAATTCCCATGGCAGTGTCTTACATCAGCAAACAGGGCGGTACCGGCAGCATTCTTCTGTTGGAAGAGAGTCTCCGTTTGTTGAGCTGGGCGGAAACGCACCTGGTCGCCCTTTCCGCGGCCCATGTGGCGGGCCGCGACAATGTTCAGGCGGATTACCTCAGCAGGCATGCCGTGGAT
Source organism: Ichthyophis bannanicus (assembly GCA_033557465.1). Taxonomy (NCBI): domain Eukaryota; kingdom Metazoa; phylum Chordata; class Amphibia; order Gymnophiona; family Ichthyophiidae; genus Ichthyophis; species Ichthyophis bannanicus. The sequence continues at coordinate 1,356,814,003 of CM066031.1, forward strand.
CCCGGGGAGTGGGAGTTGAACGCGGCTGTGTTCCACGACCTCGTTCTCTGATGGGGCCAGCCGGCCATGGACTTGATGGCCACCTGCGACAATGCGAAGGCCGGCCGGTTCTTCAGCAGGCGACGGGAGCATATGTCCGAGGGTCTCGATGCCCTGGCGCAGCCGTGGCCTTTGGTCCGGCTCCTCTATGTCTTCCCTCCGTGGCCCTTGATCGGGCGCGTCCTCCGGCGGATAGAGCGCCACAGGGGACGGGTAATTCTGGTTGCCCCGGATTGGCCGCGGTACGCTGATCTGGTCCGTCTGCTAGTGGACCGTCCCTGCCGGCTTCCGGCGCGGGAGAATCTTCTAGCTCAGGGTCCGCTTCTCATGCCGGACGTGGACCGCTTCTCGCTTACGGCTTGGCTCTTGAGCGGGAAAGGTTGAGGCGTCGAGGCTATTCGCCTTCGGTTATCGACACTCTCCTTCGAGCCAGGCGTTCGTCTACTTCGCTGGCGTATGTTCGCGTATGGCGGGTCTTTGAGCATTTGGGTAAAGGGCGGGATTGGGTGGTAGTCTTATAGCGCTGGCTCACCCAAGTAAAACCTTTAATGGGAAAGTGAGATTGTCTCCTTGTGGGTTCTTTTTGGGAAATTCTGTAGAGGGATGGATTATCTCTTTGGATGTATTTACTGGGTTGACGCCTATTTGTTTTCATGTAAATGGAACTTGTCCCATGGGTTCACTTAAATTTCTTTCTCTGAACATGAAAGGCATAAATAAACAAATTAAACGGAAAAAGATTTTGTTATATTGTCAAAAGGAACAGGCTGACATGGTTCTACTTCAAGAAACACATTTGTCCACCGTAGAATCCAAAAAATTGGGGCTGGGGCAGTATGTTCTAGTAGGACACTCAGCGGCATGCCCAAAAAAAAATGGGGTTGCTATTCTGGTCCGGAAAGCCCTGTCACCTGTGGTTGAGCAAGCACGGGCAGATTTGGTTGGAAGATGGGCCAAGGTTCTTCTGCAGCTTGGGGATCGAAAATTAGCCATCGTAAATATCTATGCCCCTAATTGGGACGATATTTCATTTTTTCAGAAGTTAGCTGGGGAAGTGCAAGAAATGTCAGCTTATGAAATTTTCCTGGGCGGTGATTTCAACTTAGTTCTGGATCCATTGGTAGACTGTCAACCGTATAGACCCCAAAGGCAGCAACGAGCCACTTTGGTGGTACTTTCTATTATGCAGGCAGTATGTCTATCAGATATATGGCGGTTGAAAGATCCAATGGAGAGAGAGTATACCTTTTTCTCCCTATCGCATGGATCGTACTCACGTATAGATTTTTTCCTTATTTCAAAATCATTGATATCAACTGCATTGTCGGCAGAAATTTGTACTATACAGATATCAGATCATGCTGCAATAACTTTATCACTATTATTGGGGGACAAGGTAGATCTTCGCCCAAGCTGGTTCTTTAGGAGAGCCTTATTGACAGATGAAGCATTCTGTGATTATATTAAGCAGGAAATCAAAGATTATTTCGCTATAAATCTTCCGGGGGACACTGCTGGTTGGACATGGTGGGAAGCATTTAAGGCCTCCATTCGGGCTAAAATTACTAGTTATACAATTAAGCTAGATCGTCAAAAAAAGTCTAATTTGGCTGGGTTGGAAGCTCAAATCAAAGCTGGTGAAAGACTGTTACGGTCTAGATCAGATTCTGGTGTCCTGCTTTGTTTGCAGCGGCTGAGGTATCAGTACAATAATATATTAAGTGTGGAAGCGGAGCAAATAATACAATATCAACAGACAACTTATTATGTGGAACAAAATAAGGCTGGTAGTCTACTGGCCAATACCCTTAAACCTCGCAGTGCTAAAACTAGGATTGAGGCTATACGAGGTGAGAGCCAAGACCTCCTAACAAAGAGCTCAGAAATAGCAGAGGCTCTACGATCTTTTTATTCTAGTCTATATGCTTCCAAAACTGATGCAAGTACCAATGCTTTTCAGATACTGGTAGGGCATATACCGCACCCCTCTCTCACATCTCAGCAAACTTTAGAGCTCGATAAGCAGATTTTGGATGGAGAGATCTGAGAAGTGTTGAAAGATTCGTGTGTGGGTAAGGTGGCAGGCCCAGACGGAATCCCTACTGAATTTTATCAGACATTTGGGTTAGATCTAGCTCCCTATATATTAGAATACTTTCAGCTTCTTTACACACAATTACCTTCAGTAGGTTCTTTCAACAAGGCAACAATTGTAGTATTAGAAAAGGCAGGTAGAGACCCACAAAAAGTAGAAAACTATCGGCCAATTTCGTTATTGAATGTCGATTATAAATTGTATTCCTCTATATTAGCTCGAAGGCTGGCAAAAGTGGCTTTACGGCGGGGCAATCCACTTCTGACAATGCTCGACTCCTTTTGAATCTTTTGTCAATATCCGAACATCTAGACATGCCTATGGTGGGTCTCTCACTTGATGCAGAAAAAGCCTTTGACCGTTTAGAGTGGGCGTTTTTGACACAGGCTTTACAATGGTTTGGATTTGGGGATAAGTTTATCCGCTTGTTTCAAGTTTTATATACCAACCCTTCCGCCCATATCCTTGCTAACGGGGTACTTTCGGCCCCTTTTTCACTTCACAGGGACTTCATCCCTTTTGGTTCGTTTAGAAAAAATTTGGGAAAAAGAAGTGGATGTTTCCATTTCTCAGCAAACGTGGGTATTGGTCTGGGAACAGGTGAATAGAGTGTCTAGGGCTGCTGCGCTTACCCAAACATTATACTTTTTAACACACCGGGCGTATATAACTCCAGTATGACTCACTAAATGGGACCCAAGTGTTGGCAACAAATTTTATTTATTTATTTTATTTAACGGTATTTCTATACCGCCTTATCATACAATCAAAGCGGTGTCACAGCAATACAATCAATAGTGGGGAAGGGTAGTTCATGCAGTGAAAAAATGTTATGCATTGCGTGTATAAGGGTAGTGTAACAGATTAGGTTGAACTAGGTACAATGTGAGCTATATTACAGCATGAGCTATGATACATTGTTCTGTACTATGTACATTGTGATCTATAATACAGTGTTCTATGTAATTAGGGGTTAAGATATATCATGTGCCTGTGAATATTTTCTTATCACGGATGGGAGGGTAAGGAGGGGGCTCCTGTTGGATTATGTAACATGTCCGTAGTGTTCTATGAACAGCGTTGTCTTCAGCTGCTTGCGAAAGTCTTTGAGGTCATCTGTCGATCTCAGTTCGTCTGGGAGGGAGTTCCATATTGTTGAGGCAGCCAGAGAGAGGGCCCTCTCAGTGGTGTCCTTGCGGGTTTTTCTGAAGTCGTTCGGTGTGTTTACTCTGTTGGCAGTCCCTTTTCTTCTTGGGCGCATGCTGGTGTCTGGTTGTATGAGGGTGTGCAGGCTGTTTGCTGAAGTGCGGTGTTTGATTTTGAATATGTTTATGATTGTTTTGTATTTGATGCGAGAGCTGATTGGTAGCCAGTGTAGGTCTTTCAGAACAGGAGTAATGTGTTCATGTCTTGTTGCACCAGCTATTATGCGGGCTGCAGTGTTTTGAGCCAATTGTAGTGGTTTGAGTGTTTGTTTTGTTAGCCCAAGGTAGATAGGGTTGCAGAAGTCCAGTAGGGGAGTAATTAGAGCTTGGCATACGGTACGGAAGTGTTCTGTGGTGAGGAGGGGTTTGAGTCTTCTGATGATTCTTATCCTGTAGTATACATTTTGGATTGTTTTGCTTACGTGTGTCTTGAGATTCAGTTCATTGTCCAGGGTCACTCCAAGGTATTTTACTTCTGATTTCAATGGTATGGTTGTGTTTTGTACTCTGATGTCCGGTGGGTGGGTGAAGTCTGGGTTGCGGGTGATTATTAGTGCCTCTGTCTTGCTGTAGTTGATGGTGAGGTTGTTGTCTTTACACCATCTTGTCATTTGTGTTAGGCAGTCTGTTATTTTAGAGTAGTCTGGGCTGTCGATTGAGATAGGTGTGTAAATCATAATATCATCTGCATAGATGGTGTATTGAATGCTGTTTGCTTTCAGGATGTCGCCTATTGGCTGGATGTATATGTTGAACAGAAGTGCTGAGAGGGCGGATCCTTGAGGTACTCCTTGGAGGACTTTTATGGGTTGAGATGTGTTGTGGCCTACCTTGACCTGTATCTGCCTGTCGGTGAGGTATGATTGGAACCATTTGAATGTGGTACCGTGAAGCCCAATTTCCTTTAGTCTTTCCAGAAGAGTTTGGTGGTCTACTGTGTCGAACGCCGAGGAGATGTCGATGAAGATCAAGAGGATACCTTATTTGGTGTTGTCTATAATCCGGAGGATGTTGTCGAAGAGGTATATCAGTAGTGTTTCGACTCCATGGTTGGGGCGGAAGCCGTGTTGGTTGTCATCTAGAGGAGCGTGGTTGTCAATGTGCTCCTGTAGTTGTTGTTGCACTGATTTTTCTATGATTTTTGCTAGAAAGGGTAAGCTGGATATTGGTCGGTATGCTGCTGGGTTGCTCCTGTCGAGGGTTGTTTTCTTTGGTATTGGTTGTACTGTAGCTAGCTTTAGTTTATCTGGCATGAGTCCTTGGCTGAGGGAGTTGTGCACCATGTTGTGGATGAAGTCGATGAAGCTGGATTTGGTGGCTTTGATCCATGATACTGGGCAAGGGTCCGTAGGAGCGGTGCTTGTTTTGATTGCAGAGATGATGTGTGAGAGCTGTTCTGTTGAAGGTGAGGAGAATGTGTCCCAGGTCTTGGGGTGTGAGTCAGGCTGAGTTAGTGTGCGAGGGGGCGTTGGTTCTGCGGAGTGAAATTTTTTCTTGATATGATCAGCAAATTCTTGTGGGTCTATTTGTACTTCTTCCTCTGTCCTTTGCTCCTTTGTGAGGATTTTTACTATTTTGAATAGCTCTCTGGGTTTGTTCATGGAGGTATTGATCGTGTTTGTGTGGTATTCTTTCTTTGAGTGGTTGATGTGTTCACTGTATTGTTTCTGCTTTGTTAGGTATGTCTGCTGGTTTCCAGTATCCTTGGATTTTCTCCATCTCCGTTCAATCTTTCTGAGTTCTCTTTTTTCTTGTCTTATGGTTGTGGAATACCAAGGCTTGTGTTGTCTCTTGTTGTGACGATGTTTCTTTGATCTGGCATCTGTTGCTGTGGCGGCGTTGGATAGAGTGTTGTTCCAGTTGGTGATTTGAGTCTCCAGGTCGTCCGTTTCAGAGGTCAGTTCTTGTATCGTGTCCTGTAGGAAAGTGTCTCTGTCGAAGTTCTTGAATCGCCTTTGTGTGGGCTTGTTGTCCGTTTGCTCGTTGAGTTTGGCCTTTTGTAGTTGCAACTTTATCTTTATTATGTAGTGGTCTGACCATGGAACTGGGGTGATGTTAGGTGTTGATATTAGGCCTCTTGATGTTAGGTAGTTGGTTGCGAAGATGAGGTCCGGGGTAGAGCCATGTCTGTGTGTTGGGGCGTCGATGATTTGGGTAAATTGGAGTGATGTCATTGCTTGGAGGAAGGCTTCTGCATCTTTGTTGTTGGTGGACTTGAGGTTGAAGTCTCCTAGCAGTAACGTGGGCCTGTTAGTTGCGGTGATGTCGCATACTGCTTCTAGCGTAGAGGCTAGTTCATCGGGTGAGGCCCTGGGTGCTCTGTATGTTAGGCAGAGAGCCAGGTGTTTGTTCACGATGCTGAGCGTGTTGCCTTGAGGTGTGTCTGTGGAGCTCTGGATTTTGAATTTTAGGTTCTTCTTTGCAATTATTAATACCCCTCCTCCACGTTTGTGGGTGCGTGGGCAGTTGTATGCTGTGTATGAGTCTGGTACCAATTGATTGAGTATCAAATGTTGGACATGTTGCGGAAGCCCGGGCACTGTGAGACATGCGATGTTTGATTGCCCTTATGTTCGGAGTTTTTTGATACAGATATGGGACAAGATTCAAAAAATTTTGCATTTTCAGGCTTTCTTAACATGGCGGATAGTCATCCTGCGCTCTTCAGCTGGAATCTTAACATTAACAAAAGAGAAATTCCATCTGTTTAATTTTATGATGGCCATTGCTTTAAAAATGATAGTGAATTGTTGGAAGGATTCCACTAAGTTGGATGGGCATTATTGGTGAAATCTAGTTTGCCTATACTCCAGCTATGAAAAAGCGCAGGATAGAGTGGTAGCTCAGAGGGGCCTGAAAAATAGACAATGTGTTTATGTAGGAAATAGGCAGAGTTTAAGTTCAGATGTGAATAAATGGCGGTTCCTTGATGAATATGCTGCAAGGGCGAAAATAAGCGGGTTTTAATGAATAGGCGTGATCTATAGCCCTCCTTAAATGTCAATTGTGTAACCAGATTGATATAGAACCTACAAGGAGACGGGGGTGGGGGATGGGGGGGAGGGGGAAGAGACGGGGGGGAGAGTTGGGGGAGGGGAGGAAAAGGGGGGGGAGATGCAGTTGTATTGTTTGTTGATGTTTAAAATAATAAATAAATAAATTAAAAATAGAATGCTTTCATGGAACACTACAACCTACATGGAGGAGAAAATACCTCATTCAAAAGCTGATATCGCTCTATGAGGCAGTTTCCTGCCAAAGGGAAATTGCCTTTCACAGCATCACTGGTCTAAAAAACTCCTGTTGATAACATTTTATTCACAAATTCAAAACCTATTTTTAAAAAAAAAGAATACAGGCAAGCTCAGCTAGATATCTGCAAACCACCAAATATTATTTTACCTTTTTATTTTATTTAATTGTTAATGTTATATGTCAAATAATTCTAAACACCCTTAATAATGGGCCGTAATCTTCCATTCTCGGCAACGTTCAAGGAATAACCTCAAATAACACTGCCCTATAATCAATGGGTGCATTGACTGGCCATCGCTCTGTTTTGGGTGATGCAGACTCCAAAGAGTCTGCGTCACCCAAAACACCTTAACTTGCTGAAAAATCAATTTATAAACCATTCTATAAATATCAAGAATCCACTTAGCTTAAAGTTCTGTCAGTATCCCATGAAAGAGAAGCATCCTAACAAAGATCTCAACAATGGTGTCTGTCAGCGCTGTTCAATTTAAGACAAGCCATGAGTCAATCAAATGTGTGGCAGAGGAGTGTCATATGTCACCTAGAAATACATCCTCCATTCAGTCTTATTATTCAAGCCATGTGGTTCTAAAGGTCCATCTTTGCTCCCTTTGTAACAGAAGCCTACCCCAATCACCTCCCTGCACTGAAAGGGGAACATGATCAATGGCCATACATCGCAATTCACTAAACAAGTGAGTAAACCTCTGGCAAAGCTCTACCAGTGAAACTTATTTCTTCACTTTTGAGAGGCTGTATGTATGTTCTGAAAGGCGAATCCATAGTTGCCTAATTTTCTTTCCAACTTTAAGACACGGACAACTGATCAAGTACACAATGAATGAAGAAGTGCATGACTTAATTGTTATATTTTAAATACTTTATTGTCTACAAAGAATTCAGTCCTTTAATCCATCACATTGCAGAAGTTGCAGCAGCCACATCTGAAGTGTCCTTTCTGGTGATTTGCTTCAATAGGACAAGGGACTATTCGACAGAGTGGGTCCCTCAAGTTTTTGCCTCTACTGTACGCTATACGTGCTTGAATTATGCAAAGAATAGGATGTGCTGAGAAAATCGACAATTGTTTCCTTATAGCAGAGGCAATATTAGCGAGGAGAATTGAAGAACACATACAGCTGTGCTATGTTCCTTATTTCTAGAGGAGGTCAGTCTTGATTAATCTATCAACCATTCATGGTGGTTAAAAGATGCCTGTTTAACGGCAATGAGGAGTAAACCTACCACTTCTCAAACATTTCCATATTAGATTAGCAAGCGTAGGGGCAAATGTTACCCCCATCACAGTTGCAGAAATTTTCCAAGTAAAAGTAATCTTTATCGACAAAGTCATTCTTTAAAGCAATTTCTGCCAGTTGTAATAAGAAACCAGTGGGTACCCTATGGGGACAAGGTCTGTTATCCCATTCTTGCCGAAGAACTGTAAGAGCGTCATCCTGCAGAAGAGATATATAATATATAAAGCACTAATGTCCATTGTAACAAGCTATTGCACAGCACCAATATCTTCTACTTGCTGTAGATTCTGAAGAAAATGTGTAGTATCCTTAATATATAAGATTTGATTTTAGGAACTTCATACCTAAGAAATTCGTCCAAGTCTGGCATTGCGATGGGAGCAACATTTGCCCCTTCGCTTTCTAATCTACATATGGAAATGTTTGAGAAGCGGTGGATTTACGCCTCATTATATAATTAATATATCGTCCACAGGTGGAGATACATAGACAATATCTTTATTTTATGGAGCAGGACTCGTGATTGTCTACAAGATTTTTTTTATTTTCTTAATACTTGCAATCCTGCAATATGTTTGGAGTTGGTATGCGATAGATCGAAGATTCACTTTTTGGATTTTCAAGTGGTTAAAGCCACAGAGGATTTATCACAACTCTATATTCCAAGCCTACTGACCGAAATACACTTTTACAATATCGTAGCTTTCACCCTGTGCACTTGCAAAATAGCTTACCTTATTTGCAGTTTTTGCGCAGCAGGAGGATATGTTCATCCAATAACATCTTATTGGCTTGTTTATAAAATTCCTTATCTAAATTTGAAGACAGCGGATATTCACTATCTTTGCTGTGGACAGTCTCTAAATAGGCATCTTTTAACCACCGTGAATGATTGATAAATTACTCAGGACTGGCTTTCTCTAGAAATAAGGAACATAACAGAGCTGTGTGTGTCCTTCAATACTCTTTGTTAGCCTCATGTATATAGTTACATCTCATGTATATAGTTACCCCTGTTATCCAAGTTTGGACCCCTGTTCTATGTAAAACCAAACAGCATGTTGTTATGGTCGTTGTGTTATAATGTAAACCGCGCTGATGCCAAATAGCGCGGTATATAAGAATTTGTAATAAATAATAAATAAATAAATGTATTGCCTCTGCTGTAAAGAAACGATGGTCGATTTTTCTCGGCACATCCTGCTATTTCCACAGTTCAACCACATATAGTGTACAGTAGAGGCAAGAACTTCAGAGACCTACTCTGTCCAGCTGTCCCTTGTCCTATTGAAGTGAATGGCCAGAAAGGACACTTTAGATGTGGCTGCTCCAACTTGTGCAATGTGATGGATTAAGGGACGGAATTCTCTGTAGACAATAAAGTATTCATTTGTTGGGTATTTGAACTGTTGCCCGTGTCTTAAAATGTATGTTGGAAAGAAAATTAGGCAACTACAGATTCGCCTTTCAGAACATAAATATAGCCTCTCGAAAGTGAAGGATGAAGCTCCACTGGTAGAGCTTTGCCAGTAGTTTACTTGTTTAGCGAATTGCGATATATCGCCATCGTTCATGTTCCCCTTTCAGTGTGAGGAACTGATCGGGGTAGGCTGTTTCTATAAAAGGAGCAAAGATGGATCTTTAATCTAAATTCTTCAAAGCCGCATGGCTTGAATAATAAGATTGAATGGGGGATGTATTTCTAGGTGACGTGAAGCTCCTCCTCCACACATTTGATTGGCTCATGGCTTGTTTTAAATTGAACAGTGCTGACATCAGACACCATTGCTGAATGAACTTTCTTGTGACAAAAAGGAATCTGCCCAAGATGAGGCCGTTTTCTGGTGAAACAGAGATCTTTGTTAGGCTGCTTCTCTTTCATGGGATATTGACAGAACCTTAAGCTACTGTAAGTGGATTCTTTATATTTATAGAATGGTTTTAAAATTGATTTTATATCTGGTGTTTTAGATGTTTTGGGTGACGCAGACTCTTTGGAGTGCAAGTTGAGGGAGACTGAACCAGCGGTGGTCTGCCAGTGCACCCGTTACTTATAGGGAAGTGTTATTTGAGGCTATCCCTTGAGCGTTGTCGAGAATGGAAGATTAAGACCCATTATTAAGGGTTTTTAAAATTATTTGACATATAACATATTATAAACAAATCAAATAAAGCAAGAGAATATTTGGTAGTCTGTAGATATGTAGCTGAGCTTGGCTGGATTCTTTAAAAAAAAAAAAAAAAAGAGTAGGTTTTGAATTTGTGACCTTCAAGGCCATCAACAAACAATCCTCCACCTCCCTCATGGACCTCATCCTCCCCACCCCGCCAAACAGATCCAGAAGAACATTCACTGCCAACACACTAGTAATCCCCAGCACAATAACAAAATGCTCCCTGGCAGCAAAGAGCAGAGCCTTTGTATTTTACGCACCGACACTCTGGAATGCCCTCCCAACCACCATCCGAGCTATTACTGACCTCGGCCAATTCAGGAAGGCACTAAAGCACCATCTTTTCCTCCTACATTACTCCCAGTCCAGGGAATCATCACAACCCGACATACACTCCACCCACCATAACAACGCCACCACACACCCATGTCATGCTGACGCAACCACATCTAGAAATAATACTGCACAAACCTGTAAATAGTTATCTAAACTGTATATAGTTCAGAGTGTGTCATGACTCCACAATCATACCTGTGGCACAATAGCTCCTTTGTAAATAGTTACCCCTGTTGAAACCCAAGTTATAAAAATACCTGTTCTCTGTAATGTACAGTGCATGTTCTGCCGCACTGTACAAATTGTTGTTACCTATAAACCATGCTGATTTTAAAGAGCACATTATAGAAGTAATTTAAATAAATAAAATAAACAAAAACGTTATCAACAGTAGCAGTTTTTTAGACCAGTGATGCCCCTTTGGCAGGAAACTGCCCCATAGAGGGATATCAGCTTTTGAATGAGGTCTTTTCTCCTCCATAAAGGTTGTAGTGTTTCGTGAAAGCATTCTTAAGATTGATTGAATGTTTTACGTACGTATAGTAGGATCTGGGGGGTTTTCTTGTCCTTTGTTAGTGTAACTTAATACTACCATTGCCTATTTCTCTTTTCAAGATCTTACTCCTTGCCATACTTCAGCAGCCTTAGAAATAAAGCAGCTGTTTTCCTGAACTTTGTTCAGGGTTATAAAACTAAATTTTAGGATGGTTGACATAAGCACAAAGTTTCTCTTCAGCCCAGTGCTGAGAACATTGGCTATGACTCTTCTATTATTTCTTCTTGATTTTGTACATAAATTGCCATCAAATCAGGCTAGTTCTTGATATAGTGCTGAAAACTGTCCACTAATGAATTCCATTGGATATCTTATGGGAGAGTTAAGATGTGCCACGATGGGTCAGACCAAAGGTCTATCAAGCCCAGCATCCCGTCTACAGTCCAATCTCAAGTATCTGACTGGATCCTAAAGAGTATATCTACTCCTTGTTGCTCACCGCCAACTGATTTGTCTCTTCCTGCTTTACTCTGAGCAGCAGCTGCAAAATGCAGACGTATTTTCCATGTTCAACATCAGCCTTTCTTCGTGGAGCACTAAAGCCTTTTTCCTAGGAAATGCACCAAAGGTTGTTAGTTTAGGGCTTTCCACACTTTCTTCTAAATTTCTTCTCACCTTGGACATATTTACAGCATTATCTGTGACAAAATTGCATACCAGTTATTTGAAATTCTTTTCCCAGTTTGTTAAAAGCTTATCTCCAGGAACAAGCAGGAATGTAGTCTTCACATATGGGTATCGTCGGTACTGACGGAGCCTGCGTGGGAACACTCCCCAGCATCCAATAGGAAAGTTTTTGGGAGCATCCCACTGCGCCTGAGTCACTGCCTTCCCGCCTTTTCAACTCTCCCTCTATAGTTTTTCGTTTTCCGTGGAGCCGACAGGCAGCAAGCCCTGTCACCGCAGAAAATCATCATCTTATGGTCGTGTCTGCCTTCACCGTCGATGCCTATACCAGTACCACCGGTCTTCTCTTCATTGTCTTACTTCTTTCCTTAAAAAAAAAAGTAAAAAGAATTCTTTTTGGAGGGTCTGTCCCCTCTAGGTGCCAGGTGCCATTTTGGGCACTAGGCCCTCTTTTCTTCTAAAATGGAGAGACCATCTAGTGGTTTCAAAAAATATTCAAAGTATAGCGGTACCATTTCTGCTACTGACACCCATGAATGGTGTCTTAAATGTTTAGGTCCTGACCATTTACCTCTGTAGAAAGATGACCAAGAGAGGCCTGCAGAACAGAGCTGCAAAACTTGGTACCCTCTTTGCTGCAGATGCGATGTCCATTGCATTGACGTCTTCCAGAGCTTCATCTTCCTCCTGTGGATCTCAGGTAACTAAACCCAGGTCTTCCAAGATCGGCCGGTCCTCAAAGGGTAGATCTCCTTCAAAGCATTGAGATGCTACTAGCATTGCCCTTGAGGAAAACATACCGGCAAAACAGCGGGAGGCTCCGGCCTCCAAAGCATTAACAGGGCTCCAGGATGTTCCTGAAGCTTCCACATCGGGGGAACTCCTGGTGCCATGTTCTGGTGTCGTGGCCTGTTCCACCGGTACCATCATCCAGGCATCGGCAGGGGCTATGGATCAGTGCATCCTGGCCATCGAACACAGTCTAGCTGCTCTCTTAGCATCCTCGGTACCGCTAAGACCGCTTCAGATGGTTCCGCAGTCATCGGTACCGGTACTGGTACCGACTGCACCTGCCTTAACCGATGTGCTTCCCATGGCGGCTCTTGAATCAGTATCCGGTATCGAGGGACCAGTATCGAGACAGTCCAGTGCCGACTTAGATCGATACCGGCGTCAAGCAATGCAAGAGCACCCGGCACAGAGATACTTTGAGTCCTCTGATTCCGATGACTCCGCCGATACCAGAGTGATTCTACCGGAGGATCCTTCTCCTCCTCCTCCTCAGAGGACAATGTCTCCTCCGGAGGACATGTCGTTTCAGGATTTCATACGTGATGTAGCCAAGGGTCTTTCAATCACAGTGACTCCTGAGAAAGAACTGAGAGCAGAAGAATTAGAAATTCTTCAATACCCGGCAGCCCCAAAAGAGACTGCAACTCTTCCCATTCACCGGATTCTGCATGATCTTATGCTAAGAATGTGGGAAGCTCCTTTAACGGTGTCTCCACACTCTCGGAGACTCGATACCATGTACCGAATTCCACAATGCACTGGGTTTCAAAAGACTCAATTACCACACCATTCAATGGTAGTGGAATCAGCGATGCGTAAGATCAAGAGTGCTAAAATGCATTCTTCCAACCCTCCAGGCCGAAAATCGAGGACACTCGATGCCTTTGGGCACCGATGCTTTCAATCCTCGATGCTATCAGCCAGGATAAGCTTTTACATTCTCTACATGGGAATGTTTCTTAAAGAGGTTATAAGAGATTTAGAGCTCATGGCTCCACTTCTCCCCGATGACAAAAGAATAGACTTCCTCACTCTGGTTAAACATGCTCAGAATGTGTCTAAGTTCATGAATCGTTCAACCTTTGATTGCTTTGAATGCATTAGCAGAACATCTGCTATCTCCATCGGTGCACGTCGCATTGCCTGGCTTCAGGCATCAGATTTAGAACAATGGGTACAAGATAAGTTAGGGAATATTCCTTGTACAGGAGAAAATCTATTTGGCAAGGATTGGCAAGACAAGGCTAATCAGATTGAATCTGAAAAATACCACCTTGAACAGATTGTCAAGGGCTACAGCCAACACAGCAAAAAGAAAACATTTAAGAAAACCTTTTTCAACAAGAAAAAGAAATTCTACCCATCTTACACCCAGGCTGGTCACTGTCCAGTTCATGCTCCCCAAAAGGGGCAACAGCAACCTAGACAACAAAGAAAGGCCCAAGTCCCCAGAGCTTCACCAGCTCAGTAGACTCGGCCTCCTCGGGGGCTTTGACTTCTTCCTAGAGAACTTGGTCAACCTGCTCCTGAAAGGTCCAGAACCTCTCACCATCCCCAGCAGACTTTGCATTTTGCCAGAAGATGGCAACAAATAACATCAGAAAACTGGACCCTTTCCATTGTACGAGAAGGGTACAAACTTCATTTTCACAGTATGCCCCCTCCCAACATCACAAGACAGTTCAATTCTCAGGGCCCCTCCACCACTCTCATCTCAAGAGGTCACCTCACTATTTGCTCAATGAGCAATAGAAGAGGTACCCATATCCCAACAGGGCATGGGTTTCTACTCCCCCTACTTCCTCATCCCAAAGAAAACAGGGGGATACAGACCCATACTGGACCTCAGAGAGTTGAACAAGTATTTGTTCTGAGAAAAATTCAAAATGATTTCCCTCGGAACACTTCTCCCTTACATTCAGAGCCAAGATTGGCTGTGTTTTCTAGATCTAAAGGATGCATATACGCATATCCTCATACACACAGATCACAGGAGGTTTCTTCAATTCCTTTTTCAAGGAAGGCATTACCAGTACAGGGTTCTTCCTTTCGGACTGGCTTCTGCCCCAAGAGTCTTCACAAAATGCATGGCAGTGATAGCAGCATTCCTGAGAACTCTGGGGATATTCGTCTTCCCCTACTTAGACGACTGTCTCATCCGAGCATCAACAGCTCCAGAAGCCAGCTTTGCGCTCTCCCGCACAATGCAGATCCTGCAGTACTTGGGATTGGTCATAAACCTTCCAAAATCTCATCTCACCCCTTCTCAATCTCTAAAGTTCATAGGGGCTTGTCTAGACACAAGGCAGTCAAGGGCTTTCCTGCCACAGCCACGTTGTCTTTGAATACTTCAGCTGGCATCTCAAGCAGCACTAAAAACCATATTAACTGCTCAAGAAATGCTTCAGTTGCTGGGGCATTTGGCATCCACTGTACATGTGGTTCCCTATGCTCGACTCCATATGCGAGCAGCCCAGTGGACCCTAACTTCCCTCCCTGCTAAACTCCTGCCCAATCGGGGCAGTGGGAGTGCTCCTGCCCAATCGGGGCAGTGGGAGCAGAACAGACGCGCCCAGGCAAGCCCGCTTAAAAGCGGCGTCCCTACTCCGAGGGAGCCGCTTGCTGCCTCCATCCCCCGGCTGTTCTCTGCTAAACTCCTGCCCAATCGGGGCAGTGGGAGTGCTCCTGCCCAATCGGGGCAGTGGGAGTGCTCCTGCCCAATCGGGGCAGTGGGAGCAGAACAGACGCGTCCAGGCAAGCCCGCTTAAAAGCGTCATCCCTACAGGGCACGCCCGCGCCTGAGGGCCTCGCCAGAGGGCCCTTTGGCGTTGGCCCTTAGGCGGTGGACACTTGGGCGTATAAGAAGAAGGGCCGCATTGTCTGCGCCAAAACCGCAAGAGTACCTCAACCCGGATCTAACCCCTCTCCATGCTGTGCGCCTGAGAAACCATAACGGCCGCGTCCCAAGACAGAAAACATCCACCAGCGTCCGGAGAACAACCCCGAAGAACTCCAGCATCAAAAACACAGGCCTTCGGTCCACTACCTGAGAAGAAAACTGCACCACGGAACCACAAGCTGCTCCAGGCACACACGGCTAGAGCTTCCCTGGCTGGGTCGAGCTCGCCACCTCTGAACCCCAACACCACCGCAACCACCCAGGTAAACGTTTAATTACAAGTACCGCCAATAGACTGTTTTGCCTATTTGACACACTTTTAACTCCCTGACTGAACACCCTGACTGAATCCCTCATAGGGGTCAATTGCCATCCATAAACCAGCACAATAACTGCTACCGTCTGTATAGAATTATAAGGAAACTCTGTGTCACAAGCCTTATACTCTACCAGCAAGTTGTTACACTGTAAATTATCTCACTATACTATACTGTACTAACCAAGTTGTTACACTGTACTCTTGTATCACAATAACGAAACTCTGTGTCACAAGCATTGTACCCTACCAGCAAGTTGTTATACTGTAAATTATCTCACTATACTATACTGTACTAACCAAGTTGTTACACTGTATTCTTGTATCACAATCCACTTTGTTCCACTGAATATTATATCTCTGTACCACACTAAGTAAGAAATTCAAGCCCCCAAGCAGCTAGGAAATGGAGCTCCTCTACACCTTCCTTTTACTGTGCATGTGTATTCTGGCTTCCCCTCACAGACTTAACCTAAACCCGCACTACTTGCTACCGCTACTATACACCCCCTATCTACTTTCCCCACCCCCTCCAAATACCCTTCCTGCATCAACACAATCTAATCCCCATTACCATTAATCAACCCACACACATATTACCTCAGAGTCACACTCCTACCAAGCCAAGCAAACCACAAAAGCAGTCTAAAACCAAAGCTAAGAGCAATCGTGGCGGCAAATCCTTATTAACGCAAGATAAACCCACACGGCCTTCCCACCCAGCCCATCACACATGTAACATCATCCTTATTAATGCCAGGTCAATAAGGAACAAAACACACATTATCCACAACATTCTAACTGATGAACAACCAGACATCCTATGTATAACGGAAACTTGGCTCACTGACTCTGATCCTGCTATAGTAAACCAAATAAGTAAACCCGACTACAAACTCCACAACTGCCCGCGCACCAACAAAAGAGGAGGTGGAGTCCTCATAGCAGCCAAAGCCAGCCTGCAACTAACAATCACAAACACAGACATTGACCTACTCAAAGTAGAAAACATGGCTTTATCCATCTGCCTAATATACAGACCTCCCTTTCCTCACCACGAAGCGCTAGCCACAGCACTGGAAAACATCACTACCACCCAAAACAAAAAATTCCAAATCATCCTGGGAGATTTGAACTTAGCATCAATTCCCCCAACCCACTCAAACACCTTCTTTGAAGCCATGGACCAACTAGGCTACCACCAAATAGTAAACAATGCCACCCATGATAGGGGAAATACCCTGGACATGATTTTCGTACCCACCAATCGTCAACCAAACTTAGAACCACCTAAGTTAAAGATAACCCAAGTCCCATGGTCCGATCACCACCAAATCGATCTCAAAATAAAATTGCCGTCCCTACCCAAAAATGCAAAGGAAATGAGAATACCTCACCCAATCAGGAAGTTCAACAAATTCAACAAAGAACACCTCATAAATACCATTTCATCTCACATAGTCCTGGACTACACGGACCTGGATGATCTAACAAACAGATGGAATACGAACATACAAAATGCTTCAAACCCTACATCGAAAACCTCAGGTAATGCAAGCAAGCCCAGCTCCGAACCCTGGTACACGGAAACTCTAGCAAGATCGAAGAGAGAACTCCGCAAAATAGAGAGAAAATGGAGACAAACCAAATCCATCGAGCTCAAAACCAAATACATGACCCTTCTTACAAAGTACAAAGATGACGTCAACTCTGCTAAGAGAAACCATCACACTAACATATTAAGTAAAGCGATCAACAGACCGCGGGAGTTATTTGAACTCGTCAAATCTCTTACTAAAACATCTCAAAGCGACAACCTAAACAACTCCATCAAGGCCCAAACATTGGCAAACCACTATGCGAGCAAACTAACTGCCACAAGACCTACACCCTACCATGACTCAACACTACTGACACCACTAAACAACCTTGAGACCAACACAAATCAAGACCAGTTATGGAAACATTTCCACAAAATCGGAGACCAGCAAATTGCAACCATACTCACAAGCATAAACAGCACCACATCCCCACTCGAACCCTGCCCAGCAACCTGGATCAAGGCAGTGAAACAGGACATAGCACCGTACATCTCGCACATAGTAAACCTATCACTACAACAAGGATTCATGCCCACTGAGCTAAAGAAATCCGTCATAAGACCCAGTCTAAAAAACAGTACACTCAGCAGAGATGACCCAGCATCCTACCGCCCAATATCGAGCATACCATTCCTAGCAAAGATCATTACAACTCCAAGACCACCTGAACGACAATGCTCCTCTAGATGACCAGCAATACGGCTTTAGACAACATCATGGGGTCGAAACCCTATTACTAGTTCTACTTAACAACCTATTCAAGGGCCTGGAAAACAAAAAGAAAATGCATATACTCCTATTCATCGACATCTCAGCTGCCTTTGATACAGTTAACCATCGAACCCTCTTAAACAGAATCAAGTCAATAGGAATATCAGGAACCCCACTAAAGTGGTTCACATCATACATCTCAAACCGAATGCAACAGGTACAATTCAACGGCGAAAAAGCAGAAGCATTCTCTCAAACACAAGGTATACCACAAGGCTCTGCACTCTCAGCACTCCTTTTCAATGTATATATGCAACCACTATGCAAAATATTTACACAGCATAAAATCAACTACCACATTTATGCCGATGATATTATGCTGTACACACAACTTGACACTGACAACCCGGACTACAGCTCACTCGAAACATGTCTTGGCGAGATGCAAAACTGGTTACAACAAAGCAGCATGACAATCAACCACAAGAAAACTGAGGTGATGTATATCTCAAGGAAAGCAAATTTTGACCCACCTACATCAATAACCCTGTGCAACAACACTTATCAAACAAAGAAAGAAATAAAATATCTAGGAGTTACATTTGACTGCGACCTAAAAATGGAAACTCACCTGCGCAAAACCAACAGGGCAGTCTTCTACAAACTGAGAGCTCTACAACCCCTACGGAATATTATTGATCCCCACGACTTCAGATCCGTTGCTCAAGCACTCATCATGCCACATTTCGACTATTGCAACGCCATTCTTCAAGGACTTCCTAAGAAAACCCTGAACATCCTTCAAATGGCACAAAATGTAGCTGCCAGGATCATCATGAAGAAATGTCTTACTGAACACATTACACCAGTACTAATTGAGCTACACTGGCTCCCCATAGCAGTCTGCACAAAATACAAAATACTGACGACCACCTTCAAACTCATCCACAGCATAGCACCATCCTTCCTCGACACCCTAATCAGATTGCAACCATCCAACAGAAACAGGAGAACCATCAATTCCAACACCCTCCACACTCCAACAGATATCAGATCAGTCAAAAAAATCACTAGTAACAGGGCTTTCTCATACACAGCACCGACACTATGGAACCAACTCCCACCCGACCTATGAGCCAGCATTGATCTAGCCGACTTTAGAAAGAAACTAAAAACCCACCTATTTCAAAGTCATTTCAACCTGTACTAAATTCGCATGAGGGGCAACTCCCCCACAGCTCCCCAGAAACCTGTAATGTAGAAGTAGATAATTTTCTGCGTGACGTGATAACCTTTCGAATCTTTATGTACAAATCAAAATTATTCTATCTTGATTCGACAGCTTTATCCATGTAATCTTCCCCGCTTCTGATCGCTGGAAGGAGCGGTATACAAATGCTTGCTAAATAAATAAATAAATAAATAACGTCTCAGTGGACACAGGCTTCGGGTCGCCTGACAGACAAAATCAGAAATTCGACACATCTCATTTCGTCCCTACTATGGTGGCAGTCACTGGAAAACCTTCTCGTATGCTTTCCTTACCAGCAGCCACTGCCCCAAGCCACCTTGATTACAGATGCGTCCATGTTAGGCTGGGGGGCTCACTTGGACAATCTCTCCACACAGGGTCTTTGGACCCAGCAGGAGGCTTGCCTTCATATAAACATCCTGGAACTCGGAGCCATCTTCTATGCTCTTCGGGTTTTTCAGGCCCACCAAAGATGGTTCTGGTCCAGACCGACAATCAAGTAGCCATGTTCTCCGTGAACAAACATGGTGGAACAGGTTCTCAAGCATTATGCAATGAAGCTTTATGCCTCTGGGCCTTTGCCAGGAATCTTCAGATCCACCTTCTAGCGGTATATCTTCCAGGCATACAAAATCTTTTAGCAGACAAACTGTCGAGTGATGCTGCCAAATGAGTGGTCTCTTCATCAAGAGCAAGTTGCTCAAATTTTTCAGAAATGGGGAACCCCAAAGATAGACCTCTTTGCAAGTCCTCAGAATGCCAAACTTCCCCGATTCTTCTCCAGAATTCCGGCTCAGAACTATCAGGCAAGGGATGCTTTCCACCTCCACTGGGGTCTAGACTTCCTCTATGCCTTCCCATCCATTCCCCTCATTACCAAAACTCTGTTCAAGCTTCAGAGGGACAGGGGCCATATGATCCTCATAGCCCCACGTTGGCCACGACAAACATGGTATCCTCTGCTACTACGTCTCTCTCAAGCCAGACCTCTGGAGTTGGGATATGCTCCAGATCTGCTTTCCCAGGAGAACGGAATGCTACTGCACCCGAATCTTCAGTCTCTACAACTCAGGACATGGCTCCTGAGAGCCTAGAATTCCAGGATATCAACCTTTCTCAACAGGTAAAGGATATCTTTTGGCTCCAAGAAAACCTTCCAAAAGGTGAGCCTACGCCTTCAAGTGGAAAAGGTTTTCTATCTGGTGTTCTAAAAAGGAGTTTAACCCCTTTTCATTGCCAGTGGAGGCATTACTCGAGTATCTGCTCCATTTATCATCCTCTGGTCTTAAGACCAATTCAGTAAGAGACCACCTTGGTGCCATTGCTGCTTTTCACAAGCCCTTAGATGGACAACCTGTTTCCTCTTATCCTCTTGTAGCAAGGTTTATGAGAGGACTACTCTTAACTAAACCTCCCATTAAGCCACCGCCCCGTGGCATGGGATTTAAATCTTGTCCTTGGGCAGCTCATGAAACCGCACTTCGAACCGCTTGCCACTACATCCCTAAAGTTTCATTCTTGGAAAATAATCTTCCTAATTGCTCTCACTTCTGTGAGATGCATCAGTGAGCTCCGGGCTTTAGTGGCTGATCCTCCTTATGCAAGGTTCCACCATGATAAGGTAGTTCTTAGAACTCACCCACATTTTATGCCAAAGGTGTTTTCGCCTTTTCATTTAAACCAGTCGGTTTACCTTCCTGTATTTTTCCCTAAGCCTCATGCTTCTAATGCAGAAAGGAATCTATACAATCTAGATTGTAAAAGAGCTTTGGCCTTTTAGCTTCAGAGAACTAAGCAACATCGAAGGTCTTCCCAACCCTTTGTTGCCTTTGAATTTAGTCATTTTGGACTACCAGTTTCCAAACTAACTTTGTCCAAATGAATTGCAAATTGCATATCCCTTTGCTTACGAGAGCAAAGGACTTTCTCTTGAAGTTCATGTCACAGCTCACAATGTGAGAGCAATGGCAGCCTCTATGGCTAACCTTCACTCAGTGTCCATTGGGGAAAGCCAACAGTCGCACAAGAGCCCATGGTTCGGAAGAATGTATCCTTGAAGGATACTACCAAAAGCAGAGAGGTTCCAAAAAAGAGTAAAGTAGCCCAAATGCCCTTGAGTATGGAGCAGACAGAGCTTAAATATTCCAAATTACTCTTGCCTACCAATAGCCAAATTAATATGAATAATATACAGTCTCTAAAATGCTTGTATGCAAATGCTAGAAGTCTAAAAAATAAGATGGGAGAGTTAGACTATATAGCACTAAATGAGAGGTTAGATATGATTGGAATCTCAGAGACATGGCGGAAGGAGAACAACCAGTGGGACACTGTGATACCTGGGTACAAACTATATCATAATGATAGAGCTGATCAAATTGGTGGAGGGGTTGCGCTCTGTGTTAGAGAGGGCATTGAGTCATAAAGGATTAAAGTTTTGCAGGAAACAAAATTTTCTGTAGAATCTCTATGAATTGAAATTCCATATAAAAAGGAGAAGGCGATGGCAGTGGTATACTATCGACTGCCTGGCCAGAATGAACAAATGGATGATGAAATGCTCAAAGAAATCAAGGAAGCTAACAAAAGTTACAGCACAGTAATAATAATGGGTGTTTTCAATTATCCCATTATCGACTGGGTCAGTGTCACAGCAGGACAAGCTAGGGAGATAAAGTTCCTAGATGAAATAAATGACTGCTCCTTGGAGCAGCTGGTTCATGAACCGACCAGAGGGGAAGCCATATTGGACCTAGTCCTTAGTGGAACACCAGATCTGGTGCAAGAGATAAGTGTGTTGGGGCCACTTGGCAATAGTGATCATAGCATGATCGTGTTCGATTTAATTAGTGGAAGAGGGATGGTAAGGAAATCCACAGTACTACCTTTTAACTTTCGAAAGGGAGATGATGATAAAATGAGGAAAATAGTTAAGAAAAAACTAAAAGGAGCAGTTGCAAAGGTTAAAGACTTAAATCAAGCTTGGGTGTTGTTGAAAAATACTATCTTGGAAGCCCAGATCAGCTGTATTCCACGCTTTAAGAAAAGTGGAAGGAAGTCCAAAAAACTGCCAGCATGGTTTAAAGGTGAGGTCAGAGAGGCTGTTGTTGCCAAAAAAAGCATCTTTCAGGAAACGGTAAAAAGAGCCAAACGACGAAAACTGGAAACAGCACAAGCACTGGCAAGTTAAATGCAAAGCATTGATAAGGCAGGCAAAGGGAGAATTTGAGAAGAAGCTCGCTGTGGAAGCAAAAATGCATAATAAAGACTTTTTCAAGTACATTCGTAGCAAAAAACCTGTGAGAGAGTCAGTCCATTACATGATAGAGGGGTTAAAGGGGCACTAAGAGGCGACAAGGCGATAGCGGAGAGACTGAATGAATTCTTTGCTTCGGTCTTTACTGAGGAAGATGTAGGGATGTTACCTTTGACTGAAGTGTTACCTTTGATTTAAAGGTGCGGAAGAATTGAAGGAAATATCGATACATCGGGAAGATGTATTACAACTATTTGATAAACTGAAGAGTAGCAAATTACCTGCACCGGATGATATACATCCAAGGGTGTTGAAAGGACTGAAATATGAGATTGCAGACCTGCTATTAGTAATCTGTGAACTATCATTAAAATCATCTGTAATACCTGAAGATTGGAGGATGGCGAACGTAATTCCAATTTTTTAAAAGGGTTCCAGGGGTGATCCGGGAAACTACAGACCGGTGAGCTTGAAGTCAGTACTGGGAAAATGGTAGAAACCATCATAAAGAACAAAATTGCTGAACATGTACGTAGATAGTCATGGCTTAATGGGAGACAGCCAACATTGCTTTAGACAAGGAATATCTTGCCTTACCAATCTGTTATGTTTTTTTGAAGGTGTGAATAAACAGGTAGACAAAGGTGAGTCAGTTGATATACTGTATTTGAACTTTCAGAAAGCCTTTGACAAGGTCCCTCATCAGAGACTTTTGGCAAAACTAAAGAGTCATGGGATAGGAGGCAGTGTACTATTGTGGATCAGGAACTGGTTAAAAGATAGAAAGCAGAGGGTAGGGCTAAATGGCCAATTTTCCCAATGGAGAAAGGTGAATAGTGGTGTACCCCAAGGATCTGTGCTGGGTTCATTGCTTTTTGACATATTCATAAATGACCTGGAAAAGGGAATAACGAGTGAGGTTATCAAATTTGCAGATGACACAAAACTATTTAAAGTTGTTAAAACCCATGAGGATTGTGGAAAATTGCAAGAGGATCTTGATAATTTGGAAGACTGGGCATCAAAATGGCAGATGAAATTTAATGTGGACAAGTGCAAAGTTATGCACCCAGGGAAGAACAACCCAAACTATGGTTACACGATCCAAGGTTCCACATTAGGATCCACCACCCAGGAAAAAGATTTAGGCATCATTGTGTATAACAGGGGTAACATATGGAAAGCAGTGTGTATAAATGCCCATAGCATGGGAAATAAGATTCCTGGTGTTGAAGCTTTGGTGGGAGTGGCTGACTTGGATTTAGTGGCAGTTACAGAAACATGGTTCACAGAAAACCATGACTGGGATGTAACTATACCTGGCTATACTTTATTCAGAAAGGACAGGGTAGGAAGAAGGGGAGGAGGAATGGCACTATATGTAAAAATTACTATTAAAGCTTTGGAATTACAGAGCTTAAAAGGGAGAGAGGAGGCATTGTGGGTTAAACTAGAAAGAGGGAAAGAGAAATCTATTTGCATTGGTGTGATATACAGACCTCCCTCACAAGAGGAAGAGATGGACAGAGAGTTAATTGAAGACATACGCAGCATTGCTAGGAAAGGGGAAGTGCTACTGATAGGAGATTTCAATATGCCAGATGTTGATTGGCACATTCCTGTTGCAGTATCATCTAGAAGTAAGGAGATCCTGGATTCTCTACAGGGAGAACTATTCAGGCAATTGGTAACAGACCCCACACGTGAAGGGACCATACTGGACTTGGTGCTTACCAATGGTGAAAGTGTTTCTGATGTTGTAGTGGGAGATCATTTTGCATCCAGTGATCACCAGAAGGTGTGGTTCAGTATTAGGACTAGGGCTGTTAGAATCCATTCCAAGGTGAGGATCTTAGACTTTAGGAAGACTAACTTTGCGAAGATGGGCCAATACCTCAGTGAGTCGTTAGTGGGATGGGAACAGCTGGGGGATGTAGAAAAACAGTGGGCAAAACTGATAGGGGATATTTTTTTTTTATAAACTTTATTTATAAACACCAGCACTCAAACAAATAACAACAACAACAAGCTCCGAGAGGGGTGGGTTCTGATCCCCTCTGCAGAGCGCATATAACATCCAGGTGTAAATTTTTCTTGAAAGTCCCAAAACGGCTCCCATGCCCCCTCCCCCACCCCCCTCCCCCCCAACAGTCACCCTCCAGGCCAATTAAAGAACCAACAGCAGGGGGTCTAACAGCCCATTTGCAAAATCTCATTGCGCACACCAGGACTCAGCACTTGGATGTAGGGGTCCCAGAGTCTTAGAAAGGCCGGCCACCGTCGCACACTGCCCCGGGCGCGGCGACATTCCCAAAGCATCAGTTGATGGAAAACATTCCGCCAGGCCCAGTAGGAGGGCGGGCGCGGTTCCCTCCACCCCCGCAGCAGAGGACCCTTACCCACCAGACAGGCTTTACGCACCAGCAAACGTTCCCATTTCCCTTTGGGCTGGGTGGGGCGCAGTCGATCCAAAACCACGAAAGACCCATCCCACCACACCGCCGCCCCAACAGTTGCTCCAGAAAAGCACAAATTTTTGCCCAGTACGGCCGTATCAGGCGGCACTTCCACCACATATGGAACAGTGTGGCGAGGGGTTCAGAGCAGCGCGGACAGCTCCCATCCGTGGTAAGATGGCTGCGGAAGGCCCGCCGGGGTGAAAAATGCACCCTAGTTATGCATTTGAATTGTATCTCCCTCCAGTGGGCTCCCACCGCCAATTCAGCAATATGTTGTAAAGCCTCCAACACTGTACCAGGAGGGACCGCATAGCCCATGTCCTCCTCCCAGGCACGCTCCACCGAGCGGTACTCAACTACCGGCCTAAAGAGGGTTACCTTGTTCCGCAGCTCCCGAATGGAGGGCGGTTTCTCTTCCCCCAGCCCAAAGAACTTGACAATTCGCGCGGATCGCTCTGCCCGAAGATCCGCTGCCGGCAAAGAATGAATATAGTGAGATATCTGCAGGTAGGCGAAATAGTGTCCGGACCGCAACTCGTATTCCTCACGTAGAGACTGGAATTTCTTACATTTCCCAGAGAGATCGACCACATGGCCCAGATTACAGATACCCTGCCGAGCCCATACCGAGAACGTACCCCTGTCGGTCCCTGGGGTGAACTGCGCATTGCCCTGCAGCGGCAGCCAACTAGAGACTCTCCAATTGCTCCCCCAGTAGCCATTCAGCCGCCACCAGGTCCGTCGAACCGAACCCACTATCACACTGTCCACTACTTCGCCCCAGCATAACCGATTGTCTAGATGCAGTAAGGCTAACAACGAATTTGGGGCCGCCAACGCCTCCTCCAAGGCCACCGGTGTATACACTTCCGTGCCCCCTAACCAGTCGCCCAGATGACGCGACTGACACGCCAGGGCATAAGCTTCTATGTCCGGGAGACCCATTCCTCCCTGCTCCCATTTTCCTAGCAGCCGACCCAAGGGAATCCGCGCTTTCTTGCCATTCCACAAGAACCCCCGGATTACCCCTTCAATCCGGCGTAGGTCTCTCCGTTGGAACCAAACCGGCAAAGTTTGCATCCAGTAAAGTAACCGCGGCAGAATAACCATCTTAATCGCTGCAATCTTCCCTGACAAGGATAAGGGGAGTGTTCTCCAGGACAGCAATTGCTCCCGCAATCTACTCAGATTCCATTCTAAATTACTGCGATACAACCGAGTCGGTTGACACGTTAGCCGAATGCCTAGATACGTGAAAAACTCCTCGGCCCATCGAAGAGGAAACTCCCCTGGCCAACCGGCCTTCAAGAGGCCCAAGACATCAAGAGCCTCGGATTTCTCCATGTTGATAGTTAAACCCGCAAAGCGTCCAAAACAGTAAAAGTTCTGCAACAGGGATGTAAGAGAGGCCTGAGGAGAAGACAAGTGTACCAACAAGTCGTCCGCGAAAGCCGATAGTTTGAACTCGTGGGAGCCCATGCGGATACCCTTGATCTCCCGGGATTGCTCCACGCTTCTTACAAAGGGATCCAGGGAGAGCACAAAGAGTAAAGGAGACAGGGGGCAGCCCTGTCGAGTACCCCGATGCAAAGGAAAAGGATCAGATAAAACCCCGTTACAATAAATGGCTGCCATCGGGTCCGCATATAAACTACGAACCATCTTACAAAAGGCAGGTCCTAGGCCATAACATGGGAGCAAGTAATGGAGGTATTGCCAATCTACCCTGTCGAAGGCTTTCTCCGCATCGAAGCTGACTAACACCGAGGGGATCCGTCGACGGTGCACCCATTCCAACGAGGAGAGGATTTTACGGAGATTCCGGACGGCATGACGCTGCTTGACAAATCCGACTTGCGATTCATGAACCAGCATACCTAACACCCCGCCAGGCGATCCGCCAAAATCTTGGCCAATAGTTTAACATCAAAGTTGAGCAGTGAAATGGGACGATACGACGCTGCCCGCAAGGGGTCTTTCCCAGGCTTGGGGAAAAGCGTAATGTGGGCCTGATTCCCCCCCCCCATCGGAAGCCACCCTGCTCCGTCCTTTTAGTGTGAAGGGCCACCAGCGCCGGGGAGATATAGTCATTGAGAAGCTTATACAACTCCGCCCCCAGCCCATCTGGCCCTGGGGCCTTATAGCAGCTCGCCTTAGCTATCGCCTGTTGTACCTCTTGGAGGGTCAGTGGTTGGTCAAGCAGCGCCCTCTCCGTTTCATTCAAACGCGGCAATTCCAGTCCCTGGAGATAAGTCTTCATCCGTTCCGGAGAGCCCGCCTCTGCCGAATAAAGTGTCTGAAAATAGGAGCGAAACACCTGAGCAATCCGCGGGTTATCCCTATGAAGGGTCCCCTGTTCGTCCCTCACGGCCGCTATCATGCGCGATCCCCGGGGGCCCCGCAGACAGCGTGCCAACAGTTTGCCTGGTTTGTCCCCCTGGCAGTATAATTGATAGCGGTAATACATAACCGATTTCTTTGCCCGCTGATGCAGGAGCTCGTTCAGGGCCGTTTTCGTTTCCCACAACTGTGTTTTAAGAGCCGGACTAGGGGCGCAGGCTTGCCGTCGGCGAAGTTTTGTGACAGCTTTCTCAAGACGGAGAATCTGTTCCGCCCGTAGCCTACGTTTCCGGGCCATATATCCAATGATATCGCCTCTCAGGACCACCTTGGCCGTCTCCCATACCAGCTCGGGTTCCGCTTGGTGGCCGGCATGATCTGATTCGAACTCCTGCCATCGTCGGATCAGAAACTGACGGAATTGGGCGTCTTTGTACAGTTCCAGCGGGAACCGCCAGATACGCGCTCCCGGGCTATCACCCACCCCCTGCAATGTGAGCCAAATCAATGCGTGGTCAGAAATCTCCGCAGGGCCAATCTGCGCATCATTCACCTTGGCAAACAGACTTTTAGTAGTCAACAAGTAATCAATTCTAGCGCTTGTCCCATGCGCACGAGACTGGTGGGTGAAGTCCTTTTCATCCGGATGCAAAAGCCGCCAAGGATCGACCAACCCTAAACGGGTGCACAGACGCAGGAGCGCACGGGCCGAGTGAAGGCGTTCCCTGGGACCCCCTCCCCGTGAGGTATCTAAGGCAACGTCCATAACTCCATTAAAGTCGCCACCCATAATCAAAGGCAGCTCCGGCAGCTGTTCGATTTGTGAGGCCAAACGAGAATACAAGGCAGCGTCTAACACATTGGGACAATACAGGTTACCGATAAGGACCGGTTGCCCCCCCAATAGACCGTGCAGCACGATAAAACGGCCCGTAGGGTCAATGACCTGCTGGAGAACCTCAAATCGGGTATTTTTATGTATAAGCACTACCACGCCCCCCTTACGGCCCACAGCGGGTGCTCCCCAGACCTGCCCCACCCAGCCTCGTTGAAGTTTACGGTGTTCTTCTTCTGTCTGGTGGGTTTCTTGGAGCAAAACAATATCAGCCCGCTGCCTGGCCAAGGCTTGCAAAATTTTGGATCTTTTAATGGGACTCCCCAACCCGCAAACATTCCAGGAAATAATTTTCAGAGTCGCAAAATATCAAATTGCTGTATCACCCCTATCAGTATCAATGTCTGGGATAGAGTCCCCCCAGCCTGGGACTCCCCCCATCTCCAATGTGTGGTGCCCCCCCAAGAAATAGACCTCTGTACCTGGGCGTGACTGTTAGACCCCCCCCCCAGTACCCTGCCTCCCCTCCTCCCCCCCACCCCCCCTCACCCCCCTCTCCCCAAGCCACCCTCCCCTCCCACGCTCTCATCCTCCCAATCCACCTCCCATCTCCACACCTCCTACCCCCCTTAGAGACCCACATCCTACCTCAGTCTAAGACTGTGTAAGGTCACCTCTGAACCCCACGGGACCACCGCGGGATCCATCCCCCAGCACCAGCACCCGAAATAGATTCCTCCCCCCCCGGGGCCCCCCCTCCCCCCCCCCCCCCCCCCGCCGCCCATTGCCCTGTATCGCCCATGGGGACAGAGGGGTATGGAACGGGCACTACTGTGATTCCTTCGCATGTCCCCCATCTCTGCCCCCGTCAACAAAGCGTGGGATAAGAGGGGGGGCCGCGAGGAATAGGGGGAACAGAGAAATAGCCCTCTAATGGTGAATAGTAAGCTGTTGTCTCAAAGTACAATCGGAACATACTTACATTACCCCCGAGACAGTTGAGAGAGTTGAAGGCAATACATATATAGCAGAAAAGGCAACGAGATTAACATGGTAGCCCTTCAAAAGGTTTTTACAGTCCAGCTAGGCACTAAAATATCTGGAGCGAACCGGAATGTAACTCCGAGTCTCAGTAGCCACCTCCCTAGGGGAATCCCCTCACTCCAGGAGACTGGCCACCGCCATATAACTGGAACAGGCAGTTCAACAGCAAAGATCCCATCGCGCTCAATGCGCTATGTCCGCGGTGTTGGTTCCGGCCTGAGCCGGCTGCTCTTCCTGTAGTTGCGCTAAGAAGGTCTTGGCCTCTCCCGCCGACGCAAATGTGAGGTTGCGGCCCAGATGATGAACCTTCAACGTGGCTGGAAAGGCTAGGGAGAAGCGGATCTTTCTCTCAAAGAGGGCTGAGCAGACCGGTGAAAACTCCTTACGTTTCGCAGACACCACGGTGGAATAGTCCTGAAACAGGAGAATTTTTGCGTTGTTCAGCTGAAGACCCTCGTGCTGTCGGTAAGCTCGTAGGAGGCGTTCCTTATGCGCAAAGTTTAAGATTTTAGCAATAACCACTCTAGGCCGGGCTCTGTTCTCCGACCAAGGCCCGATTCGATGAGCACGCTCCACTTTTAGGTCTCCCACTAAAGTAGGTAGACCCAGCTCTTCCGGGAGCCATTTTTCGATCAGCGGCAGTAGCTGAAGATCTGTTGTTGTTTCGGGGACGCCGACCAACCGGAGGTTATTCCGGCGCGAACGATTCTCCAGGTCGTCCACCTTACTTTGTAGAGCCGCGAGCTGTGCACGTGTGTCGGCGTGCAGTCTCTCCTGCCGACCGTCGTCGTCCTCTATTGCCGACACACGGTGCTCAAGGACATCGATTCTCTGGCCCTGGGCTGCCAACGTCTCCCCCATCTCTCCCAGCTTAGTGAGAATTTGATCCAGCTTGGGATGTAGATGCCGGGCCACCTCCCGCGCCAACTCCTCAGACGCCGAATCTCCACTCTCCGTGCCCGGAGAGGAGGGGTGCGTCTCCATTGGTGTGGCGGCCCGGGATTTTGGCGCCTTCTCCTTCTCCTTCTCTTTTTGCACCGGGGGCGGCATCTAAAAGCACCAAAAGGCAGCAAGATAAGGAGGCTGTATTAGGGCTGCGATCTTCACAATCGGCACCGGTCCCTGGGATTTTAAAACGCCGTTTTTATAGCAGATATGCCGCGGTGGTCCCGGAGCAAACAAAGAACGTCCTCACTTGCTCATGAGTCACGTGACCCCCCCGATAGGGGATATTTTAAGGGCAACCAACCTTTTTGTTAAAATGGTAAATAAAGGCAAAAGAAAAAGGAGACCGCTATGGTTTTCTAAGGAAGTAGCTGAAAAAGTGAAGAAAAAGAGGGAGGCTTTCATGAAATACAAGAGATCACAGAGAGAGGAAGACAGGCATCTGTATTTGGAAAAACTTAGAGAAGCTAGCAAAGTAGTCAAGAAGGCAAAGATTCAAAAGGAGGAGGAAATAGCCAATGCAATAAAATGGGGGGATAAGACATTTTTCAGATATATTAGTGAGAAGAGGAAGGGCAAGAGTGGTATTGTCAGACTCAAGGGTGCAGGGGGGTAATATGTAAAAGCTGATAAGGATAAAGCGGAATTGCTTAACAAATATTTTTGTTCTGTGTTCACAGATGAAGAACCAGGAGCAGGACCTCAGAAAACACCCACAAATAGGAACAGAAGCGAGGGACATCTTGAACAATTTTCAGAAGACTGTGTTCGTGAGAAACTAGCTCAACTTAAAGTAGACAAAGCGATGGGACCGGATGGGATACACCCTAGAATACTGAGGGAACTTGGGGACGTTCTGGCAACTCCACTGACTGACCTTTTCAATGCCTCGTTGGAGTCAGGAGTGGTGCCAAAGGACTGGAGAGAGGCTCATGTGGTGCCTTTACACAAAAGCGGAAGTAAGGATGTGGTTGAAAACTACAGGCCGGTTAGTTTAACTTCGGTGGTGAGTAAATTATTGGAAACGCTGCTGAAAGAGAAAATAGTGAGGTTTCTGGAGTCCAGCGGATTACAGGATCCGAGGCAGCATGGATTCACCAGAGGCAGGTCTTGTCAGACAAATCTGATTGATTTCTTTGACTGGGTGACCAGGGAGTTGGGCCGAGGAAGAGCTCTAGATGTGGTGTATTTAGATTTCAGTAAAGCCTTTGACACTGTTCCTCACAGTCGACTTATAAACAAACTGAGCACCCTAGGGATGGACCCTAAAGTTACTGCTTGGGTTAGAAATTGGTTGGGTGGGAGGCGACAAATAGTACAAGTAAATGGAGCTCACTCTGAGGAGAAGGATGTTACCAGTGGTGTGCCCCAGGGATCTGTCCTTGGTCCGATTCTTTTTAACATCTTTGTTAGTGATATAGCGGAAGGGCTGTCGGGTAAGGTTTGCTTCTTTGCGGATGTTACCAAAATCTGCAATAGAGTAGACACCCAGGAAGGTGTAGATAACATGAGGAGGGATCTAGCTAAGCTTGAAGAATGGTCTAGAATTTGGCAGCTGGGATTTAATGTTAAAAAATGTAAGGTCATGCATTTGGGCTGCAGCAATCCAAGGGAGCAATACAGTATAGGAGGTGAAGTACTTTTGTCCACTAAAGAAGAGCGGGACCTAGGCGTGGTTGTGTCTGATGATCTTAAAGTAGCTAAACAGGTAGAAAAGGCGACGGCAAAAGCTAGAAGGATGCTTGGGTGCATACGGAGAGGAATCGCTAGCAGAAAAAAGGAGGTGATAATGCCTCTGTATAAGTCTTTGGTGCGACCTCATTTGGAGTATAGTGTGCAATTCTGGAGACCGCACCTTCAAAAGGATGTGAACAGGATGGAGTCGGTGCAGAGGGTGGCTACTAAAATGATTAGTGGGCTTCATTATAAAGCATATGAGGACAGACTTAAGGATCTTAATATGTACACTTTAGAGGAAAAGCGGGATAGAGGTGATATGATTGAGATGTTTAAATACCTCCGTGGCATAAATGTTCAGGGAGAGAGCCTCTTTCAGTTGAAAGCAAGTTCTGCTACGAGGGGACATGGGATGAGGGTGAAGGGAGATAGATTCCAGAGTGATATGCGGAAATATTTCTTTAAGGAAAGAGTAGTGTATCCATGGAATAGTCTCCCAGTGGAGGTGGTAGAGATGAGGACAGTAACTGAATTCAAAAAAGCATGGGACCAACACAGAGGATCTCTAAAGGTAAAAAGTGGACTGTTGTAGTTGTTGATATGGAAGGACAGACTAGATAAGCCATGTGGTCTTTTTCTGTCATCATGTTTCTATGTAACCTGTTAAAACCCTCCACCCAGTGTGCAGCGGCGGCCAAGAGAGCAAATAGAATGCTAGGTATCATAAGGAAAGGAATGGAAAGTAAAACAAAGGATATTATAATGCCTCTGTATCGTTCCATGGTGCGACCGCACCTTGAATATTGTGTGCAGTTCTGATCGCCGTATCTTAAAAAGGATATAGCGTTATTAGAAAAGGTTCAGAGAAGAGCCACCAAAATGGTAAAGGGGATGGAAGGATACCCCTATGAAGAAAGGCTAAAAAGGTTAGGGCTCTTTAATTTGGAAAAGAGATGGCTGAGGGGCGATATGATAGACGTCTATAAATTAATTATGGAGTGTGTCACGGCTTAGACTAGACTGTGGCCTAGGCGAGCAGCTAGACTGCCGGATGACCCTCTTCGTTGAAAGGAGTAGTTGTGACACGAATGGGTCAGGTATTCAAATGAGGATTTATTCCCCTCCCGGGGTTGGATTTTCAAAAGTATAATATAACAAACATAAGGACAAAAGCCATACACTCTGGCAGGTAAATAAAAGAAATCAAATACAGCTTCTTGCTTCTTTAGAATCACAGGCAACTATATTATTCAGCATACAGTTCCTTTTCTCATATGTCACTTCTGTGCTTTTCACAGCTTCTTTTAAGCAGTGCTCTAACTCTGGCTTCAGCACAAAGAAGTAATTTTATCAGATATTATTAATGTACAATCCATTGCTTCATCAGTAGACAGTTCACTAGCAGCATCTATTAGCATTGGTTCCTGCTGTGCTTTATCTGGACAAACATCTTCCTTATAACAAAATGTTTGTAGACTTTTCAGTGCCGTGCCCTCACCAGGCTTATCTGACACGCCCTCTCCAAAGTAAGGCAAACTGCTACCGTCTAGCTCAGAGTAGAAGAGAGGAGAGACACACTTCTTAGAATAGCTTTTCCCTTTAAAGCCTCTTTGTGTCCTACCTTTTATACTTTGTTGTGGACAGTGGAACTGCTCTGCTCTGCTATAGAAGGATTTTTCCCTGGGAAGTTTCCTTCGGGGTTTGGCTTCTTTAAACTCTTCCCCTTCAGACATACAGATATCCTCCACACAGTATTTCTCCCTCTCTAGGGCTTGCAACTGTTCCCTAGTGTCACACTCTTCAGATACATATGATTTCTCTCTCTCTTCCTTCCATTCACTCTGCACAGCACGTAGCTTCTGAGAATCAAACTGCGTCACAGGTAACTGACTCTCACAGCCAATGTTCCCTCTAATTTTCTGTAGGCTGTGTGCGCATAAAATATCAGTTGTGTGCAGCTTTTAAAGGAAGGTTAAATTTTTGTGCGCCACATAACGACACTCGGAGTTATATACTTTAAAATTTGACTACATGTCAGAATACAGTATGTACACCACATTGATTTTAATCAAATTAAATGAAGTGGGAAATTTCTAGTAATTACAATCATAACTTTTAAATTTTAAGACGTCTGTGTTGTTTTCTATCAGAATCAGAGCCGTAATTTTTGTGCGCTCTGTTGTAAAGTATGTGCGCTCGCTTGGTGAGATGTGTGCGCGCGCACACGCACACAGCTTAGAGGGAACAGTGCTCACAGCTGATTTTTCCTCTGAATCTCTCCCTTGGTTCTTTCCTGTTTCTCCAACTTGAAGTGGAACTCTCACAGGCTCTTTCGTGGACTCTATCATGGGTTTTCCCAACAGCTCTCTGACGTCCTCCCTGTGAGTCTTCCTGGAGTTCTCTCTGTACTTCTGTTGAACCTCCTTGCAGTTCTGTCGAACCTCCTTGCAGTTCTGTTCTCTCTAACTGTTCTGAGTACTTCTTATACTGCTGATTAGGCGTTCCCTTGCTCTGGTGAAAGCTATTTGAATCAAGAGCTGGGAAATATTTGCTAGTTGGGCGGGGCTGTAGACCTCGTGTCTGGGTCTGTTTACGTTGCTCCTGGCAACTAGGGATCATGTGGCTTGCCTGCCTGTCAGAATCTGATCTGAATCTAACAGATTCCTGTGCTTTCAAGGCAAGGGACAGATCTTCCTAATTACATATCCCCCCCCTTAAGATATTACGGGTTGCTGACGCCCTCATCAGACAGCACGTAATCTTACTTGGATCATGTACTCGGTTCTCTACATGGACTAACCTCACTGTTGCCGACCTCTCCTGCCAAGGTTTAAGCAAGTTGAGGTGGTATACTTGGCGGCGCCCCTTCTCGTTCTCTACCCTGTAGGAGACGGGACCTACCTTTTCCACTACTGTGCCAGGACCTTTCCACCTGGCTTCAAATTTCGGACCGGCATCCGCTACTAGGATTAACACTTTATCACCTATAGCCAAATGTCTAGTTTTAGTCCCCCGGTCATAGTACTTTTTCTGCCGGCGCTGGCTAGCCTGCAGATTGTCCATGGATACTTGGGACGTCCGTTCTAAGCGATTTCTGAGATCCTTTAGAAATTGGGGTACCCCTACCTCTGTCTCATCTGGTGCGACCCATTGCTCCCTTAGGATATCTAAAATCCCCCTTGGAGCCCGACCAAATAAAAGTTCATATGGGGATGCCCCCAAGGACGCTTGTACGCATTCTCGGCACGCGTAAAGAACGAATGGAAGTACGGTATCCCATTCAATCATGTTCCCTTCTAGGCTACGCCTTAACATATGTTTTATCGACTGATTCATTCTTTCCACCAGTCCGTTCGACTGGGGATGATATGCCGAGGTGCGGATATGCCTTACCCCAAAAGCATCCCAAAGCATGTCCAAGTGTTTTGAGGTGAAGTTACTCCCCTGGTCTGTCAGAACCTCCTGGGGAAACCCAATCTCACAAAACAATTTTATAAGCTCTAGGGATATGGTTTTCGCCAAAATGTTATGTAGGGGTATAGCCCACGGAAATCTAGTCGCATGGTCTATGATCACCAAAATATACTGGAAACCCCTTGGCGTCCTAACTAAGGGTCCTACGATATCCATTGCTAGCCGACGTACTGGGATAGCAATGGTGGGTGGTGAAACCATCGGTACAGGCTTTGGTTTGGCTGCAGTGACCCTTTGGCAAGCGGGACAAGATTCACAGTACCAGGCTGTTTCCTTAAACACTCCCGGCCAATAAAAGCGGGCCAAAATTTGATCTATTGTCCCCTGGACACCTTTGTGACTGCCTACGGGATGGTCGTGTGCCAATTTCATAACTACAGACTTAAAAGTAGGTGGGCACCACTAACTGCTTTCGTACAGTGCCTGTACGTGGGTCAGCACTTTCCCTGTATAATAGTTCTCCTTCTAAGAAGAACCTAGGTAAAATTGTCCTTGCTTCTTGAGCATATTCGAATGCTCTTTTCAAAGCCGGATCACCTTGCTGCTCCTTTGGGAAAGAAGGGAACGTTTGCACAAGCTCGGCCGGTACCCAGGGTAACCCCTCCCCGGCTTCTAGGTCTGCCCTCCCTTGAGACCTATGTCTTCTTTCCTGGCGTCTTTCGGCCCTATTCTTCCTACTTTTTGTGGGAAGGTTAATCAATTCCCCATGAGAGGGAAGTATATCTGGTGGTTCCCTTTCTAAACTATTCTCCCTTTCTGGGGACTCTTCCCTATCCTCAGGCGTTTCCTCTGGATTAGCTAGCGAACTTGTCCCTGCCCCTAAGGCCTTAGCCTGGGATCTGGTGGAAACCAAGCCTGTTCTTTCGTTTAAACCTTTCTTGAGGCCTTTGCGAAAGAGAGGCCAATCTCTCCCTAAAACAATATCTCTTGGGAGCTTTGGGATTACTGCTACTGGTACTTCTTCACTAGTGCCTAATCCTTCCACATATACCCTATACAATGGGTGCTATGATGAGGATCCATGCACACATTTCACTCTTACATTCTGGCCTGTTTTGCATAGGACGGATGGGTTATGGGCCTGAATGGCCTGCCACATCTGCTGGGAGACCATACTTTGGTCTGCTCCGGAGTCGAGGAGCGCCAAAGCTTCTACACCCCTCCACCTGGACCTTGAGCAAAAATCCCTCCCCAGTGTGTCTCTCTCCTCCCGACACAAGGGCAGTACGCTCTCTACATTCTCGGCGTATATGTCCACTTTTACCACACTGAAAACATTTTATGGAAACACGCTTTACCACATTTTCATTAGGTATCTCAAAATTATAGGTCTTTCTTAACTTCCACATTTTCTCCATGCCTGCTACTTTTAAAACATTACCCCTGGAAGTCCCGGCTAACTCTGCCTCAAAATAGCATTCGGTGAGGTCAGCGGCTTCTTTAGTGGAGTT
The DNA here is from genome assembly GCA_033557465.1 of Ichthyophis bannanicus. Classification (NCBI taxonomy): domain Eukaryota; kingdom Metazoa; phylum Chordata; class Amphibia; order Gymnophiona; family Ichthyophiidae; genus Ichthyophis; species Ichthyophis bannanicus. The sequence goes on from CM066031.1 coordinate 1,356,850,601, forward strand.
GCATTTTTGTAGCATTAAGAAAGCCTTAATTTCTGGAGGCATGGCTTCAAAATATTGCTCTAAAAGAACAGCGTCCATTAATGACTCTACTGTTGCCTTTTCAGGAGCAAGCCATTTTGTTGCCAGTCCCTTCAACCTTTGCATCAGTGCTTTAGGCGTTTCTTTGGGCATAAGTTTTGCCTCTCTAAAAAGACGCCTGTAATGGAGTGGAGTTAATCCCAATCTATCCCTTACAGCAAGCTTTACATTTGGGTAACTGGATGCTAGATCTGCGGGCATTGCCTTGTAGGCCGCTAATGCCTCTCCAGATAGAGACATTGCGAACCTAACGGCCCACTGGTCTAACGGCCATTTAGCCGCCTCTGCGATTCGCTCGAAAGCGCCAGAAAAATCATCAAAATTATCATGACTTCTCAATTGTCCCAGTGTTAATGCACTGCAATTTTGCAGTCCTACCCCCTGGGGTATTGTAGTATCAGCTTCCTCAACTGCATGCGTCTTCTTCACCAGAGCTGCCACAAGCTCCAGGAGCGGTTGTTGCTGAGCGGCTAGCGCTGCCATAGTCCGTTCCTGCGTAAGCCTCGCCAGTTCACTCTGGGCTTTCCACTGTGCTTCCATCCAATCCTTGATTTCCTGGGGATCCATCTCCGGCGTTGAAGTGTACCTGTAGAGAAAAAAAAAAACAGGGCCCACCAAGTGCGGCACAGATTTTATTTTCTTGCCTGCCTCTTGTGGTACAATTCCTTTCCTTTCTCACTAATCCTAGCTACCCGTGCCCACCAACTAGTACCTTAGCACGGTGCAGGATTTTGCGTTGAGAAAGGTCTTTTCTCGCCTCCTTCCAGGTCAGGATAAAGGAAATCCAGTTACTAGGAATCCAGCTGCTGGTAATCCAAAACAGGTTTTCTTTTTTTTTTTTCTTTTTCAGGATTGCTTAACTTTGCTTTTGCTGTGCAGCCAGTTGTATCCTCTTCTAAAGAATGTCCTTTGTAGTATTTTTTTTAAAAAATCCAAAATACTACGCCAATTATGTCACGGCTTAGACTAGACTGTGGCCTAGGCGAGCAGCTAGACTGCCGGATGACCCTCTTCGTTGACAGGAGTAGTTGTGACACGAATGGGTCAGGTATTCAAATGAGGATTTATTCCCCTCCCGGGGTTGGATTTTCAAAAGTATAATATAACAAACATAAGGACAAAAGCCATACACTCTGGCAGGTAAATAAAAGAAATCAAATACAGCTTCTTTAGAATCACAGGCAACTATATTATTCAGCATACAGTTCCTTTTCTCATACGTCACTTCTGTGCTTTTCACAGCTTCTTTTAAGCAGTGCTCTAACTCTGGCTTCAGCACAAAGAAGTAATTTTATCAGATATTATTAATGTACAATCCATTGCTTCATCAGTAGACAGTTCACTAGCAGCATCTATTAGCATTGGTTCCTGCTGTGCTTTATCTGGACAAACATCTTCCTTATAACAAAATGTAGACTTTTCAGTGCCGTGCCCTCACCAGGCTTATCTGACACGCCCTCTCCAAAGTAAGGCAAACTGCTACCGTCTAGCTCAGAGTAGAAGAGAGGAGAGACACACTTCTTAGAATAGCTTTTCCCTTTAAAGCCTCTTTGTGTCCTACCTTTTATACTTTGTTGTGGACAGTGGAACTGCTCTGCTCTGCTATAGAAGGATTTTTCCCTGGGAAGTTTCCTTCGGGGTTTGGCTTCTTTAAACTCTTCCCCTTCAGACATACAGATATCCTCCACACAGTATTTCTCCCTCTCTAGGGCTTGCAACTGTTCCCAAGTGTCACACTCTTCAGATACATACGGTTTCTCTCTCTCTTCCTTCCATTCACTCTGCACAGCACGTAGCTTCTGAGAATCAAACTGCGTCACAGGTAACTGACTCTCACAGCTGATTTCTCCTCTGAATCTCTCCCTTGGTTCTTTCCTGTTCCTCCAACTTGAAGTGGAACTCTCACAGGCTCTCTCGTGGACTCTATCATGGGTTTTCCCAACAGCTCTCTGACGTCCTCCCTGTGAGTCTTCCTGGAGTTCTCTCTGTACTTCTGTTGAACCTCCTTGCAGTTCTGTCGAACCTCCTTGCAGTTCTGTTGTCTCTAACTGTTCTGAGTACTTCTTATACTGCTGATTAGGCGTTCCCTTGCTCAGGTGAAAGCTATTTGAATCAAGAGCTGGGAAATATTTGCTAGTTGGGCGGGGCTGTAGACCTCGTGTCTGGGTCTGTTTACGTTGCTCCTGGCAACTAGGGATCATGTGGCTTGCCTGCCTGTCAGAATCTGATCGGAATCTAACAGATTCCTGTGCTTTCAAGGCAAGGGACAGATCTTCCTCATTACAAGTGGAATGAGTAAACGTAGATCGATTGTTTACATTATCAGAATATAGAAAGACTAGGGGACATGAAATGAAGCTACAGGGTAAACTATTTAAGACTAATAAGAAAAAAAAAAATTTCACTCAACGTGTATTCAAACTCTGGAATTTGTTACCGGAGGATGTTAGTAAAGGCTGTTAGTGTAGCTGGGTTTAAAAAAGGTTTGGACAAGTTCCTGGAGGAAAGGTCCAAGCCATTATTAAAAAGGGAGCCGGGATATCACTGCTTGACCCAATACAAGCATTGTGGAACCTGTGTCTTTTGGGGAAACTGCTAGGTACTGTCGTGAGGGCATCCCCTGGTGGCCATTCGAAGTATGGGCATGCTCCACGATAGAAATTATTTTAGGGAGCGTGATGAAATGTAAGGTCCACGAATGGCGAATGGTCTTACTTATTTCCAGCTTCCTATTGTGGCACTGCAGACCAGCTGCAGGCAGAAGAAAAGGTTTAAACACGGAAAAAGGAGGTAAAGACCAGCTGCAGCATCATGAGGAGCCACATAGAGGGAGCCAGAGAGACCTCTGGAGGTCTGAAGAACCACGCCTTAGAGCCAATGATGTAATTCCAGCCAACACCCAATGCAGAAAGGGAAGAACTCCTCTTAAATGCTCAGATGATTGGAGGAAGTCAGAGAGGCAAGGAGAGTGGCAAAAAGACTCGGATTCAGACTCCGGTTGGAGAGAAAAGGAGAGACACGGAGAGTGGCAAAGAGACCGGTACAGAGAAGGAGGTTGGCGAGAAAGAGAAAGACAAGGAGATTGGCAGACAGCTCCAGATGGGCAAGGAGACTGTCAAGGAGTCTTGCAGGAATTTCCAGTTCCAGATTTTTACAGATATCTGGAGGATCCAGGGAGAAGAGTCCTGACCAAGGGATCCGGCCTAGCAGACCCAGCCAAGCCAGGTACAGAAACCTACTTTAAACATTGCAAAAGAGGAAAAGATATACTTTCCAGGAGGGAAAGGTTTTATAAAGAAGCTAACCCTGAAAGAAGGTGGACTATAACAGAGAGTCCCAGGCCTAACTTTAATAGGAGCCAGCAACTGTTAGAAGGAGCAACAGTGAACGGCAGTGAAAGGGGTGAAAGAAGAATTGAGAAGGGTCACTTCCAAAGCCGTGGGAGAAAGGAACCATGGCACCAGTATGCCCTGACTCCAGCAGAAGGCAGAACTAGGAACCAGAGACCTACCTGGGCACCTGAGAATCCAAGACCCAGCAAGCCCAAGCCTCAGCCTTCACCTCCCGGAGACCACCTTAGAAGAAAAGGTAAATGCCAATTTTATAATGATGATTTTATGAATGCTGTGACCCAGAAGGAGTCAGGCCCTAGAGCAGGCTGTCCTTCAAGAGGCCTTCATGAAACAAAGTACAGACCTGCAGTTAACAGGAAGCCTACTAGAGAAGGAATTGTATGCAGGAGAGACTGTCCTCAGTATAAAAATATACAAAGCCAGGACTTACCTTGTAACGCTGACTATTGGCGCATCATCCAAGCGCTAGGCAGAAAGCCTGAAGGAGAGCCTCCAAACATTCTGGACTGTGAGCCCATGCAGGTAGAATACCAGGAGGACCCCTTGGACATTCCCATGGACGTTAACTATTGCCTATCAGAAAGGATTGAGCCCTAACAGAGGCATAGCTGTGGTTTGGGGATAAAAGTTGAATGCTGTATTTCATTTACCTGTGCTGTGAAGTTAACAGTGTTTTCAGTACGTGTTTTCCTTTAACCTGAAGCAAGGATATTTCTTTTTATGTGTTGTTGTATTCTGGGCTAAAGAACCTGTTTGCAAAGAGGGAAATAAAAGCCTTACAATTTCCCTATACTCGGACTGTAAATTCTTGGGAGTGTTAGTTATACAGAAGGCTACCAGGCCTGTAGAAGCCTGGGCCCTGCAAGAGAACCAACCTCCTCCCCAAACAAACTTTTCTCCTCCCTGTCCACGCCCTTCTGTCGTGCCACGCCATCACCACTAGGGGGGCAGGGTGACACTATGAGAGCTCAATAATCAAACCATGTGTAGGGAAAACAAGGCTTTATTCCCCATCGGTGCAAGGGTTCAAATAAGACATTGAGAAATCAAAAGAATGTCCTTTGTTTCAAAAGGTACCAGTATTAACAAGCTGACTAATTGTTAATCTCCCCAATTAGTGCAAGGGTTAACCGGAGGAATTCACTTCATTCCAACACAATATGAATTAAACAAACTTCTTCTCAGTTATACAGTGGCTACAGATTCTAGGCTCGTGGCCATGCACAAACCACAATCCATTTCTTCTGGTGGAGGAATGGGAACAGCATTTATATATTCAATTTCCATGGATTCTGCTCCATTACATTCATCATCAGAGTAGTCACTGTCCCTGTCTGCTACAGGTCTACGTGAAGTGTCTCTAGGCTCTTGCCTCTAATAAGACTGTGTTTTAAGTTCTCTGGGAATTTTCTGAAACCACCCTGGTTTCTTCTTCCTTGCAAACTGAGTATTTGTTTTAGCAGTGCCTCTAGGAGTTAAGCATTCAGTATCATGAATAAAGCTTTCATACCTGGAGCCTCTGTGGTTTGAATCCGTGGAGCTTTCTCTCCCAGAAACGTTTCTCCTGCAACAGGTTCTCTGCCGACAGGCTCTAGGCAGGGCTATGCTTTCTGGCAGCTTGGTAAAACCTGGTGTGGATTCAACTTTATGCTTCGGTAAGAACTTAGCTTTGTCAGAAACTGCTTTTCCTTTGGTGCCTGGTAAAACTTGACTAGTATTTCCCAGAGACTGCAGGCTTTCCTCCAAACCTATCTCTCTGGTTCTCTGGATACGTCTCTCTGCTTTTGAATCAGGAACGTTGTGGGAACAGGGAGTGGCACACTCTAGCCTTAGTGCTTTCTCCAGCAGACTCCCTCTGAACAGCTGCTCGCTTAGCCTGGCCCTTCTGAACTCCACCTTTGTGAACTCTGTTCCTTTGGGCTTGCTCAGGTAGGATTCTTTCTCCAAGTCCTTCTCCTTCTCTTAGAGCTGCTCCTTCTCTCAGAGCTGTTCCTTCTCTCTGTCCTCTCCTTTGAGGTGTTCCTCTCTTCTGTCCTTCTCCTGGAGCTGTTCCTCTCAATAGAGGTGTTCCCCCTTTCTGGATCCGGTTCCAGTTCTGCCCTTCCTCTGGAGCTGTTCCTCTCAATAGAGGTGTTCCTCCTTTGCTAGCATTCACCTTCTGCTTATAAAGGAATCTTTCCTTTGAAACTCCCGGGCTCATTCCCAGGTGCAAGTCATTAGCTCTCTTAGTCTCATTAGCTCCTGTATGTTCACTCCTGCCCCCTCTAGCTGTGCCTTGAGGTAACTGCACATCTAGATTTCTCTGAGAAACAGGGTTTCTTTTCAGGTTTGCATCTTTATTGATGCCCACTTCATGACAGTATGTATGACCTAGATTGGCCACTGTTGGAAACAGGATACTGGGCTTGATGGACCTTGGTCTGACCCAGTATGGCATATCTTATGTTCTTATATGTTATTGACGACATCTGTAGAGCAGCCACTTGGGCTTCAGTGCACATCTTTGCAGCCCACTACTGCTTAGACAAGGACTCCCGTCGGGATGCCTCGTTTGGTCAAGCTGTTCTCCAGCATCTCTTTCACACTTAGACTAGCTCCTTCCTGTCGTCCCGGGTTTCGATGCCAGAGATCCATGGGAGGAAGCATGACCCATCTCATCCTGGGTTTCGCAGCTTTTTGGGGTCATCTCCCTGGCATCTCTCAGCTGGGGAGTCCCCATATGTGGAGACTACATTCCTGCTTGTTCCTGTAGATAGCGTAGTTACTCACCTGTAACAGGTGATCTCCGGGAACAGCAGGAATTTAGTCTTCATAACCCACCCACCTCCCCTAGGAGTTGTCTCTCTCTCTCTTTCTCTCCTTCTCTCCTTTGTCTCAGCTATAAACTCAACTGAAGAGGGAGAGTTGGAAAGGTGGGAAGGCAGCGACGCAGGCGCAGTGGGATGCTCCCAAAAGCTTTCCTATTGTACGCTGGGGAGCGTTCCTGCGCAGGCTCCGTAAGTACCGACTATACCCATATGTGAAGATTAAATTCCTGCTGTTCCCAGAGATCCCCTGTTACAGGTGAGTAACTACGCTTTACTGCTGTTTCTTGTAAGCATTCAGCAGTTTTCTGTTGTAACAATTCTTTCAGTCAGGAAAGGACTCCTTTGTCCAGATGCACAAGCACATATGACTGGTAATTGTGGGGATCGCTCCATCCGTCATGGCTCTTTTTAATTTCCTCCATTAGGTTATATGCACACTTTTTAGTTTCTCTCTTTGACAGTTTATCCAACAATTGGCTTGCGATGCCTACCCGGTTAGGTGGACAGTACCTGGCCCAGGTGATTGAAGTGTGTGTTCTGAACCATAAGAGAGCCTTGCATAAAACCGAGCAGTTTTTTCATTAGTTGTATCTTGCTTTAATCTGCTAATTTTTATTATAGCGTTATCTATGCCTATTTCTGGATGGAGTTATTTTTCATTTGGCAGTTACAGATGATATATTAAGTCTTTCTAGTATGTATGATATGGTTGGAGCACTACTATCAGACAAATCTGAAATGATGGACAGTGATGATGGCATTGAAGGTGATGGAGTGGAGGCGTGGCCTAGTGGTTGGGGCAAGGTACTTCAGGCCGGAAGGTCGGGGGTTCAAATCCCACTAGAGGACAGCAACCTTGGGCCGGAAGGACTGGGGTTTATAGTCCCACAGGTGCTCCTTGTGGTCTTGGGCAAGCCACTTAACTCTCCATAGCCCATGTTCCCTGTAAAATAGTTATCTCCAAGTTTTAATGCCCTGTTCAATGTAATTTCAGTTTGTTCAATGTAAACCGCACTGATGCAGAATAGCGCGGTATATAAGAGAATGTAAATAAATAAATAAATAAGATGCAGATGAACAGCTATCAGAAGCTTGGGGTTTGAGGTCTGTTCCTCCTAAGCAAAAGGAAATGCAGTTAGTACTATATTAGTATTACTCGCTGTATACTCTGATAAAAATGTAAAAGGAGTATCTATCAAAAAGAATATTTGCTAACTTTATTGTAAATGCATTAAAATAATAGTACATTAAAGTAACAACTATGGGCTTCGATATCGCTGGCCAATTCATAAATCCGTTATCTGCATTTTTAAAAAAAATTTGACAGATTGGAATAAGCGGCTCTGTGCTATCTATATAAAAAGGAGTAGGACAAGGTGGCCATTAAACTATCCAGACAGCAGCGATATTAGCCGCTATCTAGATGAGTTCCACGTTTACTTTAGGACTGCCAAACAGAATACTGAAACTAAACAGATAGTGCTGGCATGGTGACTGCGCTATGAAAGTAATATTATAACAGAGTGCTTTGGGTAAGGCAGCCAAAGTGTCCTATTTTATAAAGACCAGTAGGCACCTACTTGTCTTTATAAAATACTAGCATAAGTGGCAGAGATTGCACCTTAAATTCAAGCACAGACATTTACATCTGCTCTATAGTAGAGCGTGCCCCTTTATAAAATTACCTCCTGTGTGTACATGTACACTGCCTGTTATATCTCATCTCTGTATACTGCTCTTAGCATGCATGTTCATGGAATATAGCTCCATCCACTCCAATCTGGCTTTGGAATGGTTTCGCCATGCAGCTTCTTCAGAGAGTAATACCATGCATCGGTAGTGATTCCATCGTGTTGGACTGTGCTGAATAAGATAAGTGGAAATTGTCTGCCTCTTGAAAGCTAGTATGATCTTTGCAGTTTTCTGTAACGAAGATGCAGCAGGACCCGTAAAATTGTAAAGATTATCCACCTCTTGTTTTGTTTTTGTTTTCATAGTTACAATAGTGGGTTAAAAGAGTGATGATGATATTGTGGTTTGTAGGTGGGCAGACTATTGAAATTTATGGCGCTGTTTCCAATTTCAAAAAAAAATTCTGAAAGACAGTGGTGCACTTTGGATCTGGGTTAATTGATATTATAAGCATTGTATGAATGTTCTTTTTTTCTGGGAAAAAATCCATAAACCATTATTAACGTGGTCTGGGGGAAATCTACTGCTTATCCCTGGAATAAGCAGCATGGAATCTGTCTATCATTTGACATCCTGCCAGGTACCTGTGACCTGAATTGGCTACTGTTTGAAACGGTACTGGGTTTCATGGACCATTGGTCTCACCCAGTATGGCAAATGTTATGTTCTTATGTACTAAAAGCCTGGATTTGTGTGTGGTGCAGTGAAGTAAATAGGAAACTAAGATCCCAGTTCAGAATTATTCATGAGCATTTCAGCAATCTGAGCTGATTTTAGTCAACTTTTATGTTATTTTGAATTAAACACTGAGAATATTTAAATAAGATATTACATACTTAAATTAATTCTGAAATTGTTAACTTCAGAAATCTTGTAAATAAATATTTCTTCAAAGATTCTTTTCATTTGCTTGTTTGTTTTTAAGGTCCTTGAAATACTGTGACCTCAGGCTGATTGACTCCAGCTTTTTAACCCGTACGGCCTTGGAACAAGAAGTAGGTCTTGCATGCTGTTATGTCTCCAGAGAGGCTATTCGAGAACCAATTACGGCCCTTGACCTCAGCAAAAAAGAGCAAGAAAAGATTAACACAAGCGAGAATGAGTCAGATGAATTGCTGATAGACTTGGAGAGACCTCAGAGCAATAGCAGTGCAGTTACAGGAACCTCTGGTCAGTTTTTTATACTAATTTTATAGCTTGTTGTATCACTGCGTACACATTGTTATTTGGAAACCTTGATAGCTGGTTTGTTTTCTTAACACAGCAACTAGCCTTGAATACAGGAGTTTGTGTCATCACACAATGTTTATAAAACAAATTGTTCTGTGCTGTTTTTTTCTTATTTGTAGCTGTAGGCACATAATTTGTTGGTAATCTGTTGCCGTCTTGGAATAATAATAATTCCCTTAACTCCATCACTTTTTCTGTTTTTCCAGTCTGCTTTTTGGAAAGAGAGGTGCTGGGTGGTCTCTTTAGTCATAAAAATCTGCCAGCTATTATTGTTCATGGGTGCTTAGTCTTGTGTTTTTTTGTGTGCATTGACATATACACGTGAAAGACAATTTTAGATAAGTTGTGGAGAGAAGATTTAAGATGTCCAGATTAGGACGTGGAAAATTCCTACTGTGTATTAAAAAATCTACGCCAGACTTGGAGCCTCTTGTAAGGACATGCAGGACTGCGCGTTCATGGTTTACTGTTAATGTGCAGCAATTTTGAAAAGCTGCGCACGGTGGGTGGAGGGGAAGCATCCAGCTTTCCACCAAATGTTCCGGGTGCAGCTTTTAAAAATTGCTGGTTCCGATGGTATCCATCCTCTGACCCCCCTGACATGAATTTCCCCCAACTGCTGGCCTGCCCTCCGACATCAGTCTGTCCCTTGATGCCCACCCCCCCAGCAGATCTCGCCACCCCCATTCCCACCTTAATTTCTTAGCAGGACACTGGTAGTCTAGTGAGAGCAGGAGTAGACCCAGTCACTCCTGATCATAGCGGCTCTGGATTCAAAATGGCACCCTTGACCCCTAGCAGTAGTACAATGAGATTATTGCTAGGTGTCAGAGGTGCCATTTTGAACCCAGAGCTCTCATGAGCAGGAGTGGCAGGGGATCTCTCCTGCTCCCACTAGACTACCAAAGCCCAGTAATAGTTGGGGATGTTGGGAAGTGGAGATTCATGTTGGGAGGGGATGTTGGGAAGTGGAGATTGATGTTGGTGGGGAGATCGGGGTGCCAGCCTTGGCTTTTGCACTTGCCCTTTCTGGCAGACACTTATACATGCCTCAGGGCTGGTATAAATACCAATACATAGAATTTTTACATCCACATGTGATCTCCTTGTGAAATGGGAAATAGAGGCTGATATTTTAGGACTACTCTAACCCTGCATCCTTGTAATCTGAGTAGTGTGTATCAACACATTTAAATAGTGGTTTTCTAAAATTACTGTTTGCATGTGTAATCAATCTATAGGTCTAGAGACAACTATTTATAAGTGTGGATGCTTCTAAAATAGCCCCCTTTGTCTTTTATTATGTTTTACCGTTCTCTGTATTGATCAGTCAGTGACTGATTTGTAGAATATAAGCATTTGTAAATCCATTTTAAGCACACATATTTTACTCAATAATGTTCATTCTATAATTAAAAAGAAATAAAACAGCTTTAAAAAGTGCTCGTTTCTGATCACTATTTTGTCCCAAGAATACAACCCAACGAAAATGTACTAGCATCAGATAGAATTGAAGTTTTTCAGAGTGAATGGACACCAGTGTTCAGGACCATACCGACCTAGAAATGCACCCTATGCGACTAATGAATCTGGTGCTCCCTCTCTGCCCCAACCGCATGCAATACCTCGCTTTTTTTAGGCCTTCCCGGAAGCCCAGTAATGATATCAGTACCCTTTCTGTACTTGCCTCCTGTGCAGCTGCACCGCTCGCACAGCCCTAGGTACATCCCTGCCAGTGTTATTAAGCAAACTTATGGGCCGATGCAGAGAGCTAGCACGGGCTTGTATGCACACTAAAATGCACACTGCGCGCACCAAATGCAGAAAAGAGATGGACGCGTGCAGTAGAAGGACGTAAAATGTTTCTGCAGGCACAATAGAAACATAGAAACATGATGACAGAAAAAGACCACATGGCTATCTAGTCTGTCCTTCCATATCAACAACTACAACAGTCCACTTTTTACCTTTAGAGATCCTCTGTGTTGGTCCCATGCTTTTTTGAATTCAATTACTGTCCTCATCTCTACCACCTCCACTGGGAGACTATTCCATGGATCCACTACTCTTTCCGTAAAGAAATATTTCCGCATATCACTCCTGAATCTATCTCCCTTCACCCTCATCCCATGTCCCCTCGTAGCAGAACTTGCTTTCAATTGAAAGAGGCTCTCTCCCTGAACATTTATGCCACGGAGGTATTTAAACATCTCAATCATATCACCTCTATCCCGCCTTTCCTCTAAGGTGTACATATTAAGATCCTTAAGTCTGTCCTCATATGCTTTATAATGAAGCCCACTAATCATTTTAGTAGCCACCCTCTGCACCGACTCCATCCTGTTCACATCCTTTTGAAGGTGCGGTTTCCAGAATTGCACACTATACTCCAAATGAGGTCGCACCAAAGACTTATACAGAGGCATTATCACCTCCTTTTTTCTGCTAGCCATTCCTCTCCGTATGCACCCAAGCATCCTTCTAGCTTTTGCTGTCGCCTTTTCTACCTGTTTAGCTACTTTAAGATCATCAGACACAACCACGCCTAGGTCCCGCTCTTCTTTAGTGAACAAAAGTACTTCACCTCCTATACTGTATTGCTCCCTTGGATTGCTGCAGCCCAAATGCATGACCTTACATTTTTTAACATTAAATCCCAGCTGCCAAATTCTAGACCATTCTTCAAGCTTAGCTAGATCCCTCCTCATGTTATCTACACCTTCCTGGGTGTCTACTCTATTGCAGATTTTGGTATCATCCGCAAAGAGGCAAAGCCTGAAATTTACTTCAATCCGCCCATTATTAAAAAACAACAAACTTGATTCCTCCAAAGTTGAATCCTTTCGCCCAATATCAAGCATCCCCCTACTCGCCAAAATCATTGAAAAGGTAGTTCAACGACAAATCCAACAACATATTGACGATGTAGCTCCACTGGATCCATCTCAACATGGCTTCAGAGAAGCTCATGGTGTCGACACCATCCTCACAACTCTCTTCAATGATCTAGTTACAGGACTTGATAACATCCGCCAGGGATTTGTCCTCATTTTCATGGATATTGCTGCAGCCTTTGATTCAGTCAACCATGAAACTCTGATACTCCGTCTTGTGGAGAAAGGAATACAAGGCTCAGCTATAGCATGGTGCAAGTCCTACCTATCTAACAGATGGCAACAAGTCAGAACAGGTCCCATGACTTCTGACCCATTCCCTCTCAATCAAGGTGTACCTCAGGGTTCATCCCTATCTGCATTAATGTTCAACATATATATGCAACCAATTTGTACCCTAATCCGCTCCTTCAACATCCAGTGCCTAGTCTACGCAGACGACGTCCTAATCTACTCACCATTCCTGATTGATCAACCTGACTTTTCACCTATATCAAGCTGCTTCGAAGCTGTATCACAATGGCTTACAACACAAAATTTAAGGATCAACCATAGTAAAACAGATGTCTTATTCCTCACCAAGAACCAGATGTTCTCCCCACCCCCCACATTAAAAGTAAACAATATTGAGTTGATAGCAAAATCAGCTATCCGCTGTCTCGGCATCACGCTTGACCAACGACTCGACATGTTTACACATGTGAAGAACATCACGAAAGCAAGTTACCATAAGGTCCGGATACTATGTCACCTGCGCCCCCTATTGGACTTTAATGACTACCGAACTATCTTCCAAGCCTTGGTGCTCCCACATCTAGACTTTGCAAATATTATCCTTCATGGCCTCCCTCAGTCAACACTAGGACCTCTTCGCCTTGCAATGAATGCTGCAGCAAGGGTACTTGCAGGTACATCAAGAGCTAAACATATAACCCCAGTCATGATGGATCTCCACTGGCTTCCACTTCAGGCTAGAATCCAGTATAAGTCCCTAGTACTAACATTCAAAGCCCTAAGGAACCAGATCACCTCACCCATCAGCAAACTCATTCAAAGACGGCCGTTCAACAGGATCAGGAGATCTAATCAAGCAAACACTCTAGAGATCCCCAACATTCTAACTAAGTGCAAAAAGGCTACTGCCAATAGAGCCTTCTCCCTATTTGCACCCATGACCTGGAATGCCCTCCCCACTGAGCTCCGTTCCACCCCAGACCTATTGTCATTTAGAAAAGCCCTCAAACAACACCTTTTCCTCATCCATTACCCAGAATCCAATCCCAGAAACAACCACCCATCCTCACATCCTACACCCTACTCCACCCCACCCAAAATCCTACACCATAAAGAAAATGACTAGCTCTACCACCATATCCCCTCTCTTATTTATTATTGGTACTGATCACACATCTTATTGATTAAACCTCTTATAAATATGTCGAAACCAAGCTATGCTATATGTATAATTTCTCACCATACTATATGTATAATTTCTCACCATAATCCATGAATAATTACTCTGTAATTAGTTACCCCTGTTACCTCCAGGTTATCTCGTCCATGTTCAATGTAAAAACTCAATTGTCGTGTGACATTGCAGTATGTTTTTTGTTCAATTGTAAACCGCACTGATTTTAATAGCGCGGTATATAAGAGAAGTAAATAAATAAAATAAATAAATAAATAAACCTTACCCGACAGCCCTTCCGCTATATCACTAACAAAGATGTTAAAAAGAATCGTACCAAGGACAGGTCCCTGGGGCACACCACTGGTAACATCCTTCTCCTCAGAGTGAGCTCCATTTACTTGTACTCTTTGTCGCCTCCCACTCAACCGATTTCTAACCCAAGCAGTAACTTTAGGGTCCATCCCTAGGGTGCTCAGTTTGTTTATAAGTCGCCTGTGAGGAACAGTGTCAAAGGCTTTACTGAAATCTAAATACACCACATCTAGAGCTCTCCCTTGGTCCAACTCCCTGGTCACCCAGTCAAAGAAATCAATCAGATTTGTCTGACAAGACCTGCCTCTGGTGAATCCATGCTGCCTCGGATCCTGTAATCCGCTGGACTCCAGAAACCTCACTATTTTCTCTTTCAGCAGCGTTTCCAATAATTTACTCACCACCGAAGTTAAACTAACCGGCCTGTAGTTTTCAACCACATCCTTACTTCCGCTTTTGTGTAAAGGCACCACATGAGCCTCTCTCCAGTCCTTTGGCACCACTCCTGACTCCAACGAGGCATTGAAAAGGTCAGTCAGTGGAGTTGCCAGAACGTCCCCAAGTTCCCTCAGTATTCTAGGGTGTATCCCATCCGGTCCCATCGCTTTGTCTACTTTAAGTTGAGCTAGTTTCTCACGAACACAGTCTTCTGAAAATTGTTCAAGATGTCCCTCGCTTCTGTTCCTATTTGTGGGTGTTTTCTGAGGTCCTGCTCCTGGTTCTTCATCTGTGAACACAGAACAAATATTTGTTAAGCAATTCTGCTTTATCCTTATCAGCTTCTACATATTCCCCCCCCCCCCCTGCACCCTTGAGTCTGACAATACCACTTTTGCCCTTCCTCTTCTCACTAATATATCTGAAAAATGTCTTATCCCCCCATTTTATTGCATTGGCCATTTCCTCCTCCTTTTGAATCTTTGCCTTCTTGACTACTTTGCTAGCTTCTCTAAGTTTTTCCAAATACAGATGCCTGTCTTCCTCTCTCTGTGATCTCTTGTATTTCATGAAGGCCTTCCTCTTTTTCTTCACTTTTTCTGCTACTTCCTTCAAAAACCATAGCGGTCTCCTTTTCCTTTTGCCTTTATTTACCATTTTAACAAAACGGTTGGTTGCCCTTAAAATATCCCCTTTCAGTTTTGCCCACTGTTTTTCTACATCCCCCAGCTGTTCCCATCCCACTAACGACTCCCTGAGGTATTGGCCCATCTTCGCAAAGTTAGTCTTCCTAAAGTCTAAGATCCTCACCTCGGAATGGATTCTAACAGCCCTAGTCCTAATACTGAACCACACCATCTGGTGATCACTGGATGCAAAATGATCTCCCACTACAACATCAGAAACACTTTCACCATTGGTAAGCACCAAGTCCAGTATGGCCCCTTCATGTGTGGGGTCTGTTACCAATTGCCTGAATAGTTCTCCCTGTAGAGAATCCAGGATCTCCTTACTTCTAGATGATACTGCAGCAGGAATGTGCCAATCAACATCTGGCATATTGAAATCTCCTATCAGTAGCACTTCCCCTTTCCTAGCAATGCTGCGTATGTCTTCAATTAACTCTCTGTCCACCTCTTCATCTTGTGAGGGAGGTTTGTATATCACACCAATGCAAATAGATTTCTCTTTCCCTCTTTCTAGTTTAACCCACAATGCCTCCTCTCTCCCATTTAAGCTCTGTAATTCCAAAGCTTTAATAGTAGTTTTTACATATAGTGCCACTCCTCCTCCCCTACTTCCTACCCTGTCCTTTCTGAATAAAGTATAGCCAGGTATAGTTACATCCCAATCATGGTTTTCTGTGAACTATGTTTCTGTAACTGCCACTAAATCCAAGTCAGCCAATCCCACCAAAGCTTCAACATCAGGGATCTTATTTACCATGCTACGGGCATTTATACACACTGCTTTCCATATGTTACCCCTGTTATCCATTTCCATAAAGGTATTTAATGTATCACTTACCTGGGGGCTTTCTTCACCCATTCCCAATGAATCTAGTTTAAAGCCCTCTTCAGTAGATTAGCCAGTCTACTACTGAAGACGCGTTGACCTTTCTTGGACAGATGGATGCCATCTCTGCTCTGCAACCCTTGGAACAGCATCCCATGGTCTAGGAAACCAAAACGCTCTTGATGACACCATCCACGCAGCCATGCATTCATCTCCAGGATGCGAGCCTCTCTGCCTTGGACTTTACCCTCAACAGGGAGGATTGAAGAGAACACCACCTGTGCACCTAACTGCTTCACCCTCTGTCCCAGAGCCATGAAGTCACTTTTGATACGTGCCGAGGTATACCTGGCAGTATCATTTGTTCCAACATGGATTAGCAACATTGGGTAATAGTCAGTGGGCTTGATGAGTCTCGGCAAACTCTCCGTAACATCTTGGATTTTGGCACCAGGCAGACAGCATACCTCTCTGGACATCAAGTCTGGTCGGCAGATGGACGCCTCAGTACCCCTCAGAAGAGAGTCTCCAACCACCACTACCCTTCGTTTCCTTCTGGTTACTGATTCTGCAAATTTGGGGTACTTGAACTCTGGTTCTTCCCTTTCCAGGGATGCTTTCACCTCCTCCACTTCCAGGGCTGCATAATGGTTCTTCAATTCAAGGGCTGGAGAAGTTGGATTGGTGATTTTTCAGGCCCTGGTGACTTGTGTCCAACCATCGACGTTCTGTTGGCACCCATCTTCTCCTGTGCTGGAGAGCTTGGTTGCTGCAAGAAGCATCTCATCAATGTACTTCTCACTGTCTTGAATGCTCCTCAGCCTCGCCACCTCCTCTCTGAGTTCCTCCACTTGTTTCCTCAGAACTTCAGCATGCAGGCACCCTGCACATGGAACTGGTCCTTCAACTGGCATTAGGACCTCTGTCTGGACCGAGGCAGAAGCTGTAACGGGGGCAACAGCTTTAGCAATACAATTTTTCCAAGCCATTGTTCTGTTCGTGGAGCTTAGGTATCTGTTAAAGCAAAAGAGAGAGATCTACCAAGTACCAGCCGGTTTCCCAGCTGTCCTTTCAGAGAAAAAGCTGTCCTTTCAGAGAAAAAATATACAAAAAACCCTTTTAAGAGCTCCCAGTCAGAGAGCTAGCAATGTAATATAATAAAAACAAACAAACAAACCCTCAAATCCTTACTGTTTGTTGATCTGTAGAGCCCTGGTTAGGAAAGCCTCAACAGGGCAGGGCACTGGAGCCTTTTATGCAGGCCTCAGCTGCACTCAGGAAATCAGGCTCACTAACTCCTGATTAGGTGTTAGCAGTTTCTAAACCTGAGGAGGTTACTAGAGTTCAGCAACCTACTGTGCTCAAGGAAAGTTCCACTAAAGCACCAAAAAGAAAGTAACCTTGCTTTAAAAAATATATAAAAAACCCTTTTAAGAGCTCCCAGTCAGAGAGCTAGCAATGTAATATAATAAAAACAAACAAACAAACCCTCAAATCCTTACTGTTTGTTGATCTGTAGAGCCCTGGTTAGGAAAGCCTAACAATGTGGCGCGTATTAAAATTTATTTAGATATATTGAAAAAAATGGAAATGAGTGGGGTGTATTCATATAAGATGGTAATGAGATCGACGCCTGATGCAATGAAGTATGTTAGAAATGTATACAATCCTGCGTTAAGGAGAAAACCGTCATTAAAACTTCTACTCCTGATCAGGTGTAAAAATAACATCTAATGCTTCCTCGAGCGTTTTGAAGGCAGCACAGTTCTGAGCATCCTAAGAAGACAATTCTGAGCATCCTCCAGAATACAATTCTGAGTGCTTTGAAGGCAACACAATTCTGAACGTTTGACTGTAGACGTTTTGGTCAGGGAGATGTTTACTGGTTATCCATTTGCTTTTCTGCTGCTTGCAAGGACCAGCCAAAGAAGGAGGAACAATGGAGACCCAAGAGAGGAGCATGAGGAGGTACATGAAGAGGAACATGGTGCACTCCTCATCATCAGGCCCTGCAGATGGCGCCTGTTAAGAGACAGGATGGTACTGGATGGACTCCCAGACAGGCATGTCGTGCGTTATTACCACTTACGCAGACAGGCTATCTTGTCCTTGTATGAGGGCATTAAAGATGATATTGATCCTGTCACTGTTCGGGTGGAGGGCAGTGCAGACAAGTCTCCAGAGGCAGGGCTTGGAGAGGAACACACTGCAACGAGAAAGCAAGGGAGACAGTTAATGCAGCCATCCTTCTCCCAGGCCTAACTCCCAGCCCAAGGTAATACTGGGTGGGTATACTCACTGGCAGAGGTGGAGGCGATGGAAGCAGACACTGCAGTAAGAAAGGGATAGTTGTAAAATTGAGCATGTTTGCAATCCCACCACCCAAATACACCAGGTTCTTCTAGATATGTACTCACCAGACATCTCAGAGTCTACACCACCGGACAACCCATTGAGAGCTTCCAGCTGAAATAGTTGGAGGCAATCAACTGCTCCAGTGGGGTCAGCTCAGTGGAACATGAAGGCCCACCCCCAGTCTTCGACTGTGATCTCTCAATTGCAAGCATTTTTTTTTTTTTTTTCTGCACATCGCTCATCACGCCACCGGTACTTCAATTGCAGTATCGTGCACACCTTCACCCCTAGGGCGTTCACCTCTGCTGAAAATTGATCCCACCATTTATTCCTTTGCACAGCTGTATACTTTGCAAGAAATAAATTATGGTAATTGGCAACCACACGACAGTAGACACATCCTTTTTCTCCTCTGAAAACCTCGAAGAGCAAGACTGCTTTGCCCTGTGGCTAGCAGTCTGCTCAGCCTCACTACCTGAGGCTGAATCACATTGCATCTTTACAAATCAGAAAGAAATGAGAAAGGGATAGCTGTAAAATTGAGCATGCTTGCAATCCCACCACCCAAATACATCAGCTTCTTCTAGATATGTACTTGCCAGACATTCCTGCGTCTGCACCATCAGAAGGAAACCTGAAAAAAATGCATGGTACTTCAGCGTATGCCTCAGTAATAGAAAACCCGGTACTCTAGCATTTATATTTATGCACCAGAATGGTTGCACGAATATACACGCTGTGTGACAACACCTGTAGTATTGTGAAAGCATGCGCTATCAGCCAATTCTTGTGTATCATTCTCGTGTGCATGCATTACCTGATTTCCAACGCAATTTACAATGGGTTTTTCGTTAGCACTGTGGTTTTACGTGTATCACATTTGTATACGCTTGGTTTTACACGCCCTTCATTTGCATGGCCTCTTCTTTCTGCATTGCGCGTTCAAACTTGTGTGTTCTCAGTGCATTACGTGCATGCGTAAGAATCTGTAACGCACACGTTCAGCACTAGTTTTCTCTGTTAGAGGGGAAGTTTGTAAGCTGCCTTAAAATTTTGCATTTTATTGCAATTTAATTTACTGTGAGAGTCACTGACCTGCAGTAACTCAGTATCATAGAGTAGTGACTCACAGTAAATGAATTTCAAAACTCTAAATCAACCTTGTAAGCTGCGTTATTATTTCCCCAGGAGTATCAGACCATTAACACGTGCCCTGATGCTCCCGTGGAGCCTTCCTAAAAGGGATGATACATCTCTATAAGTGCATGGACACTCCCCCCCCCCCCATGTCCCTCAGACCCCCATGTCGCTCAGTCAAGATCTTTCACCCCACCAAAAGACCTCAGACCACCAGTCAAGGCCTCCAACCCCAAAATCACTCCCCTGCACCCTCTTCCCTCCCCCTGTAGAAGTCCCTCCCTTTGAAATTGGTGGTGCTCTAGAGGTACGGGGCAAGAGCAATCCCTAGTCTCTCCTGCCCTGTCTTGCAGTGGGCTCAAAATGGCACCAGTTGACCTCCTAGAGGAAATCTCATGGTACTACTGCTCAGGGCAAGCTGCCATTGCTGGATGAGGTGGGAGCAATTGGAGAGCACTCCTGTCCTGTACTCCTAAACCATCGCTGATTTCAGGAGTAGGCCCGGAGGACCTTTGGGGGATGGGGCATTTTTTTCAGGTGGATCATGGGACTTGGAAGGGATGTATTTCCTCTTTATTTAATCAAAAGTGGAAAGTGAGACATCCCCAACTTCTATTGGCATACCTGTAAGTTCAGCATTATAATAATTCTTTAGTTGGGTGGGCAACTGCATTTTACAACCCTGGACAAGATCTTTATACAAATTACTTACAGTTTCAACTAGTTAGCCACTTGGTATGAAGTAGGAAGGGATTCCCAAGAGGCTCTATTTTTTTACTTAATTAGCAGCGGCCTAGTCAATGGATACAGCAGAAGAAATATTAGGGACAGAGTTAATGCAATTGTTTTGCTGATGTGGGTCATACTATGACTAATGGAAGCCTGCAAAAAGTACATTATAAATTGATGCATACAGCATATATTACAAAAGAAAAAGGTGCATATATGGGATTAGGGGAAGGAGAAATTGGTGGGTAATGCAAAGTACAAGTAGATACTGTACTTTGAAGCACATGAAGAGTACCAAGACCCACTCCTTAGTGCCCCCAGGGCGGGAGGCTAGGACCCTGGATTCGAGGCCAGGATCCTGGACTCCTTTGGCAAGAGATGCTATTAGGGCTTCATGCTGGTGGCTCAGATTCTTTCCTACCAGCTATATATGAGTATGTTCTGAAGGACGACATGTTGGACCTGGTGGAGTTTGCCACCTATGCCCCTCCTGACTGCCTCAACTCCTTCAATGCCCTGGTAGGCCATGGCAAGGATTGCTCTAAGTATGCCGTGTGAGCCACATGCAATGCCTTCAAAAGTCTGTCCGCAGAATGGCAACAGTGGGCATCAGCACCCAGTGGCTGGCCTGACTTCAGTCCTTCGACCTGGAGCAATGGTCCAGGATAAGCGGACCAGCATTCTCTGCAGTGGGGACAACCTTTCTGGGAAGCCAGTTAGAGAGCAAGTGAGCTCAAGAAGGAGCATGTTATGCTCTCCAGGCTCGCGAGGAGAACTGCAGATCCTCCGCATAAAAAGTACCAAGGTAAAAAGCCCTTCTACCTGCACCTGTGCTGGTACTATCTGGTGCCCCAGAGTGCTCAATCGAAAGTGCAGTTCCCCCCCCCCCCCTTGCTAGCAGATGCAGGAGAAGCCTCAAAGGCCCAGCCAGTCCCACAGTCCAAACCGGAAGTGGA
Organism: Ichthyophis bannanicus; assembly: GCA_033557465.1. Classification (NCBI taxonomy): domain Eukaryota; kingdom Metazoa; phylum Chordata; class Amphibia; order Gymnophiona; family Ichthyophiidae; genus Ichthyophis; species Ichthyophis bannanicus. The sequence continues at coordinate 1,356,871,508 of CM066031.1, forward strand.
CTTTTGACTGGTTCCTCAGAAGCATAGCCAGTACCTGCCAGAGTTCCACTTCAGGTAGGGGGGTGGCTTATCCATTTCGCCCACATGTGGCCCCTTATCACCTTGGACATCTGAGTGCTGTGGCTCATCCAGCATGGCTACCGGCTGCACTTTGCCCAGCTGCCACCTCCCACCTCCCTGCCACCAAAATGGTAAAGAGGATGGAAGGATACTCCTATGAAGAAAGGCTAAAAAGGTTAGGGCTCTTTAACCTGGAAAAGAGATGGCTGAGGGGAGATATGATAGAAGTCTATAAATTAATGAACGGAGTGGAACGGTTAAACGTAGATCGATTGTTTACGTTATCAGAATATAGAAAGACTAGGAGACATGCAATGAAGCTACAGGGTAAACTATTTAAGTCTAATAAAAGATAATATTTTTTCACTCAACGTGTAATCAAACTCTGGCATTTGTTACCGGAGGATGTAGTAAAAGCTGTTAGTGTAGCTGGGTTTAAAAAAGGTTTGGACAAGTTCCTAGAGAAAAGGTCCATAAGCCATTATTAAAAGGGATGCGGGATATCACTGCTTGACCTAATACAAGCATTGAGGAACCTGTGTCTTTTGGGGAACCTGCTAGGTACTTATGAACTAGATAGGCCACTGTTGGAAACAGGATACTGGGCCTGATGGACCTTGGTCTGACCCAGTATGGCATATCTTATGTTCTTATGTTCTTTTTCTTTGGAGAGTACCCCATGGACCCACTGCATCAAAACATGTTGTGGGAGGGGGTCTCCACACTGTTGACCAACCTCGCATCAAGCTGGTTCCACTGGCTTGGGTCAGAAAGGAGTTTTACTCCAGGTATTTCCTGGTCCCCAAAAAGACAAGAGGATTTAGGCTCATTCTGGACCTCCAGAACCTCAACCGGTTTCTCTTGCACAAGCGGTTCAAGATCTTGCTTGGGACACTGCTCCCTTCTAAAGAATGACTTGCTATGCTCCTTGGATCTCAAGGATGCATACACACACATCCTGATCCACCCAAGTCACAGAAAATGCCTTCAGATTCATGCTGGGAGATCAGCACTACCATACTGGGTGCTGCATCTTGGGTCTTTGCCAAGTGCTTTGTGGTAGTTGCGGCCAATCTTCGAATCATGGCAGTCTTTGTCTTCCCCTATGTGGATGATTAGCTCATCAAAGGTCCCACTCTGGACCTCACCATACAGGTCTTCGAGTGGCTGGGGTTCATCATCAACTACCCCAAGTCCCACCTCCAATCTCAGAAGTGGGCTGGAGTTCATTGGAGCACTCCTCAATATCATGCGAGCCTGGGTATTCCTGTTGCTGGACACATGCAGCAGCTGACAGACATGGTTAACGGCATGTAGCATCGGCAGCATACAGCGTCAACACCACACCACGGCCTGAGGAATGCTAAAAGTGTTTGGCCACATGGCCTCCACAGTACACCTTACCTCCTTGGCCCATCTCTCCATTTGGCACAACAGTTCTGCATGCAATGGAAGCAGGCCATGGGTCATCTCTGGGACAAAGAGGTAGTCATCACTCCCTTGGTACAGTCCCTTGGCTGGTGGCTAGAACTGTTGAACCTGCTAAGTGGCTGCCTGTTCCAAGGTGGCCCCCCCACAGGATCTGACAACCTACACATCCAAACTTGAGTAAGGGGCTCATCTGGATGGCCTGAGGATGCAAGGCCTATGGTCCGAGTAGGAGAGCCTGCACCAGATCAACTTCCTTAAGTTGTGGGCTATAATGAATGCCCTGTGTGCCTTCCAGGCACACCTGGCAAATCAAGTGGTCCTAATCCAGATGGACAACGAGGTTGCTATGTTCTGTGTGAACAAACAGGGAGCCATGGTCTTGTACCCAGTGGTGGAATTCAGCCGGTTTGCACCAATTGGTTCCTAGTGTTTCCCCGCATTCAGCGAACCGGTGTCTACAAGCTGTGTCACTGCTGCAGCAGCTCTGGCGGGAATCAAAGCACCCAAAGATATGTTGATGGCATCAGGAGGATCGCGGCATTGAAAGAAGCCCCTGATGCCATCCACATACTTTCAGGTACGTTGAAGCCCAGCAGTGCCACCACCTGTAAGAACTGGTTTGGCGAACAGGGGGAAATGCTAGGAACTGGTTTGCATGAACCCGTGTAACCCAGCTGATTCCATCCACGACCTAACCAGTTCCTGACAGGATTTGAATCCCCACCACTGCTCATACCTCCTTTGTTGGTAAGCGGTCTGGCTGTGGCGGTTTGCCCTGGACCATGGGATGGAGCTCAGAGCGAACTACCTGCCTGTCAAGCTGAACATCCTGGCGGATCAGCTGAGCAGAGCCATCCAGCCACATGAATGGACACTCCACAGAGAAGTGGTGAAATGAATCTTCCTAGAGTGGGGTGTTCCCACAATTGACCTCTTTGGTTCTGCTCCAGGGGGCCATTCAGCAACCTGCTGGTCTTGGATGGCTTTCTCCTCCACTGGGGGGTAGATCTGCTTTACACTTTTCCCCCCAGCCCACACGTAGTGAAAACTCTGCTGAAACTTCAGGCCGACAAGTGCATCATGATCCTCATTGCCCCATACTGGCCCTGGCAGCCATGGTTCTCCTGCTGCCTCAGCTCTTGGAGGGAGCCTTTTCTAATGTGCTCTGTTCTGGATCTCATTTCCCAGGATGAGGGGACTCCGCTGCACCCCAGAATCTGCTCCTTGACCCTTATAGCCTGGATGCTGACTGGGTAGTCCTTTCAGAGCTCAATTTACCTGACAAAGTTACGAACATCCTCCTGACATCGCGCAAGGATTTGACACATCAGATTTATGCATTCAAGTGATGGAGGTCTTCTGCTTGGTGCGTGGGTAGGGCACTGGATCCCTTCTGCACAGTAGATTGGCTGCTGGAATACCTCCTGCACCTCTCAGACTCCATCCAGAAATCCAGTTTCGTCTGGGCTCACCTCAGTGCAATTAGCGCCTACCTTCGCAGGCTCGGGGGGGCAGGCTTGTCTCAGCTCACCCATTGGTAACTCGCTTGATGTAGGACTTGCTTCTCTCCAAGCCTCCCATCAAGCTACCTATGGTAGCTTGGGATCTCAGTGTGGTTCTTATGCAACTCATGCGGGCTCCTTTTGAGCCACTCAATGCTTGTCCTTTCAAGTACTTGACCTGGAAGGTCCTGTTCTTGGTGGCAATCATGTCAGCCGACTGTGTCAGTGAACTCCAGGCTCTGATGGTGTATCCCACCCTACATCAGATTCCACCAAAATCAGGTGGTCTTGCAGACGCACCCGCAATATCTACCAAAGGTGGTCTCCGAGTTCCACTTCAACCAGTCTATTGTCCTACTGACTTCTTCCCAAGACCGCACACAACCAGTTGGAAGCAGCATTGCATATGCTGGATTGTAAGTGTGCTTTGGCCTTCTACCTGGAGCATACCAAGGCCCACCGGTGGTCCACCCAGCTTTTCATCTCCTTTGACCCTAATAAGCTGGGGGATACGGTTTCTAAGCGCACACTATCCTTGTGGCTGGCAGACTGAATCATCTTGGCATATTTCCAGACCAGCCTGAACCTTCAGGTTTATGTCACGGCTCATAACATTTGGGCCATAGTCACCTCCATCACTAACCTGTGCTTGGCATCCACGGAGGAAATTCCTGACAGGACAGCAACTTCGGCCAAGCTGTGCTCCGGCACCTTTTTGGGTATTAGGTCCAACTCCTGCCCATCGTCCCTTCTGTCCCTCCAGGCTACCTGCAAGTGTTGACTGACTTTGGTGCTGCTGTACGCTGAGGATACTGAATCAGTGGAGTCCCTGCTGAAAGATAAAATAGTGAGGTTTCTGGAGTCCAGCGGATTACAGGATCCGAAGCAGCATGGATTCACCAGAGGCAGGTCTTGTCTGACAAATCTGATTGATTTCTTTGACTGGGTGACCAAGGAGTTGGACCGAGGGAGAGCCCTAGATGTGGTGTATTTAGATTTCAGTAAAGCCTTTGACACTGTTCCTCACAGGCGACTTATAAACAAACTGAGCATCCTAGGGATGGGACCCTAAAGTTACTGCTTGGGTTAGAAATTGGTTGGGTGGGAGGCGACAAAGAGTACAGGTAAATGGAGCTCACTCTGAGGAGAAGGATGTTACCAGTGGTGTGACCCAGGGATCTGTCCTTGGGCTGATTCTTTTTAACATCTTTGTTAGTGATATAGCGGAAGGGCTGTCGGGTAAGGTTTGCCTCTTTGCGGATGATACCAAAATCTGCAATAGAGTGGACACCCAGGAAGGTGTAGATAACATGAGGAGGGATCTAGCTAAGCTTGAAGAATGGTCTAGAATTTGGCAGCTGGGATTTAATGTTAAAAAATGTAAAGTCATGCATTTGGGCTGCAGCAATCCAAGGGAGCAATATAGTATAGGGGGTAAAGTACTTTTGTCCACTAAAGAAGAGCGGGACCTAGGCGTGGTTGAGTGGGAGGCGACAAAGGGTACAGGTAAATGAAGCTCACTCTGAGGAGAAGGTTACCAGTGGTGTGCCCCAGGGATCTGTCCTTGGTCCGATTCTTTTTAACATCTTTGTTAATGATATAGCGGAAGGGCTGTCTGGTAAAGTTTGCCTCTCTGCAGATGAAACCAAAATCTGCAATAGAGTAGACACCCAGGAAGGGGTAGATAATATGAGGAGGGATGTAGCTAAGCTTGAAGAATGGTCTAGAATTTGGCAGTTGAGATTTAATGTTAAAATATGCAAGGTCATGTTTTTGGGCTGCAGCAATCCAAGGGAGCAATATAGTACTGGAAAGGGGGGCTGTTACTTCTGGAGAGAAATCTGAAATTGTGAGTATATACTTCTGGGAATTTTTCTGAAAGGAATTTATTTTCTTTTAAAGCTAATTAATCTGTGAACCCACTATTTGTTTTGTTAAATCAGTCAGGGCCTAGTAGCAACAGTTTAAGATTCAATTTAAAAACACAGAAGAGAACTTTCTGGTTACCTTTCATACCCAGTAGACAGCTGTAGTTTAAATTTCATAATAGGTTAGAGCCTAGTAGCAGCAAAGAGCTATAATTTAAATCAAATCAGAATATAGCTTAGCACAAGAGGCAAAACAAGGTCAATTCTCCTTGAGCAGCATATAAAGTCTTCTAGAGACCTTTACAAAGAGGCCTTCTACCTAGTGGGCAAGCAACCTGTGAAGCTTTTTCAATAGGTGTTAACACCAGCTGGCAGTTCAAAAGGCCATTTTGAAAGACTCCTTCTATCCAAGCAAGGACTGTTAATTACCCAGGAAGTAGGTCACTGCTTACATCATCAGCACAAGCATAAATAGCTCAACCAGAGCTCTGTGACCCTGTCTTGAAGGACTGGAAAGGGGGGCTGTTACTTCTGGAGAGAAATCTGAAATTGTGAGTATATACTTCTGGGAATTTTTCTGAAAGGAATTTATTTTCTTTTAAAGCTAATTAATCTATGAACCCACTATTTGTTTTGTTAAATCAGTCAGGGCCTAGTAGCAACAGTTTAAGATTCAATTTAAAAACACAGAAGAGAACTTTCTGGTTACCTTTCATACCCAGTAGACAGCTGTAGTTTAAATTTCATAGTCACTCAGGGCCTAGCATCAGCAAAGTACTTTTAGTTTCAAATTAAAACACAGAAGAGAGCTTTCTGGTTAAATTTAGAATCCAGCAGAGAGCTTGTAGTTGAAATTTCATAATAGGTTAGAGCCTAGTAGCAGCAAAGAGCTATAATTTAAATCAAATCAGAATATAGTTTTCCTCAGCAGCACAGGACAAGGTACTGTGTAGCAGCCCTTTTTTAATAAGTGTTATATCCCTCCCTCCCTCCCCTGGGAAAATCACAGCTTTATAGGTACTTGCACAACTTAAAGGACAGGAGGTGCTCTCAGGTGAAGCTCATTACCCAAATCAGTCATACACCAAGGACCTGAGATTAATTAAGCTTCAGGTGAACAAGGTATATTAAACTTCTTAGGTACAGTTTTAGTGGTATAAATATCCATTGCACCCTTTAGTACATATAGAACTTAAAGATCTAAACACAAACTTAAAACTAAGATGCAGACAGCAGTCCAGCAGCGGGATGTGGGCTTTCCAGTCTTTTGCATTGAGTGTCACATGTATGATTTTCTCCCAGCTGGTGAGAGGTCTTACGTGTGCACTAGGTGCAAGGAGCTCTCTGCTCTCAGGGAACGAGTCCGTTCTCTAGAGGCTAGAGTAGCAGACTTGGAAAACATAAGACAGACAGAGAGGTACATAGACGAGACCTACAGGGATATAGTCCTGAAGTCCCACCTCCAGTCTGGCAGCATCCCTGTTGCCATGGAGGAGAGAGGTCACGTGACAGGAGAGCATCACCCTGGTGTGGCAGGAAGTGATCCTGTAACTAGGACCTGTCCTCCAGGTGATGTAAACCCCTCTCGCACCGAGGAGGTTTCTCCAGGGCCAAGTGCCCATGCGGGAAGGGTTAGGACAGCAGTTATAGTTGGTGATTCGATCATTAGGCATGTAGATAGCTGGGTGGCTGGTGGACGTGAGGATCGCCTGGTAACATGCCTGCCTGGTGCGAAGGTAGCGGACCTCACACGCCACCTAGATAAGGTCTTAGATAGTGCTGGGGAGGAGTCTGCTGTCTTGGTACATGTTGGTACCAATGACATAGGAAAATGTGGTAGGGAGGTTCTGGAAGCTAAATTTAGGCTTTTAGGCAGGAAGTTGAAATCCAGAACTTCCAGGGTAGCGTTCTCCGAAATGCTTCCCGTTCCACGCGCAGGACCCAATAGGCAGGCAGAGCTCCGGAGTCTCAATGCGTGGATGAGACAATGGTGCAGAGATGAGGGGTTCGGATTTGTTAGGAACTGGGGAACATTCTGGGGAAAGGAGGGGCTCTTCCGAAGGGATGGGCTTCACCTTAACCGGGATGGAACCAGGCTGCTGGCATTAACCTTTAAAAAGGAGATAGAGCAGCTTTTAAACTTGATAATAGGGGAAAGCCGACAGTCGCCCAAGAGCACATGGTTCGGAAGAATGTATCCTTGAAGGATACTACAAAAAGCAGAGAGGTTCCAAAAAAGAGTAAAGTAGCCCAAATGCCCTCGAGTATGGAGCAGACAGAACTTAAAGATCCCAAATTACCCATGTCTACCAATAGCCAAATTAATATGAATAAAATACAGTCTCTAAAATGCTTGTATGCAAATGCTAGAAGTCTACAAAACAAGATGGGAGAGTTAGAATATATAGCACTAAACGAGAGGTTAGATATGATTGGAATATCAGAGACATGGTGGAAGGAGGACAACCAGTGGGACACTGTGATACCTGGGTACAAACTATATCGAAATGATAGAGCTGATCAAATTGGTGGAGGGGTTGCGCTCTATGTTAGAGAGGGCATTGAGTCAGAAAGGATTAAAGTTTTGCAAGAAACAAAATTTGCTGTAGAATCTCTATGGATTGAAATTCCATGTAAAAAGGGGAAGGCGATGGCAGTGGGGGTGTACTATCGTCCGCCTGGCCAGAATGAACAAATGGATGATGAAATGCTCAAAGAAATCAAGGAAGCTAGCAAAAGTTACAGTGCAGTAATAATAATGGGTGATTTCAATTACCCCGGCATCGACTGGGTCAGTGTCACAACAGGACATGCTAGGGAGATAAAGTTCCTAGATGAAATAAATGACTGCTTTTTGGAGCAGCTGGTTCATGAACCGACCAGAGGGGAAGCAATATTAGACCTAGTCCTTAGTGGAACACCAGATGTAGTGCAAGAGATAAGGGTGTTGGGGCCACTTGGCAATAGTGATCATAGCATGATCGCCTTTGATTTAATTAGTGGAGGAGGGATAGTAAGGAAATCCACAGTACTACCCTTTAACTTTCGAAAGGGAGACTATGATAGAATGAGGAAAACAGTTAAGAAAAAACTAAAAGGAGCAGTTGCAAAGGTTAAAGACGTACATCAAGCTTGGGTGTTGTTGAAAAATACTATCTTGGAAGCCCAGACCAGCTGTATTCCACGCTTTAAGAAAAGTGGAAGGAAGTCCAAAAAATTGCCAGCATGGTTTAAAGCTGAGGTCAGAGAGGCTGTTGTTGCCAAAAAAGCATCTTTCAAGAAATGGAAAAAAGAGCCAAATGATGAAACCTGGAAACAGCACAAGCACTGGCAAGTCAAATGCAAGGCATTGATAAGGCAGGCAAAGAGAGAATTTGAGAAGAAGCTTGCTGCGGAAGCAAAAACGCGAAATAAAGACCTTTTCAAGTACATTCGTAGCAAAAAACCCGTGAGAGAGTCAGTTGGTCCATTAGATGATAAAGGGGTTAAAGGAGCACTAAGAGGCGACCAGGCGATAGCGGAGAGACTGAATGAATTCTTTGCTTCGGTCTTTACTGAGGAAGATGTAGGGATGTTACCCACGACTGAAGTGGTATTTAAAGGTGTGGAAGAATTGAAGGAAATATCGATACATCGGGAAGATGTCTTACAACTATTAGATAAACTGAAGAGTAGCAAATCACCTGGGCCGGATGGTATACATCCAAGGGTGTTGAAAGAACTGAAATTTGAGATTGCAGACCTGCTATCAGTAATCTGTGAACTATCATTAAAATCATCTCTAATACCTGAGGATTGGAGGATCGCCAATGTAACACCAATTTTTAAAAAGGGTTCGAGGGGTGATCCGGGAAACTACAGACCGGTGAGCCTGACATCAGTACCGGGAAAAATGGCAGAAACCATCATAAAGAATAAAATTACTCAGCATATAGATAGTCATGACCTAATGGGAGACAGCCAACATGGCTTTAGACAAGGAAGATCTTGTCTTACTAATCTGTTATGTTTTTTTGAAGGAGTGAATAAACAGGTGGACAAAGGTGAGTCGGTTGATATTGTATATCTGGACTTTCAGAAAGCCTTTGACAAGGTCCCTCATGAGAGACTTTTGGCAAAACTAAAGAGTCGTGGGATAGGAGGCAGTGTACTACTGTGGATCAGGAACTGGTTAAAAGATAGAAAGCAGAGGGTAGGGCTAAATGGCCAATTTTCCCAATGGAGAAAGGTGAATAGTGGTGTACCCCAGGGATCTGTGCTGGGTCCGCTGCTTTTTGACATATTCATAAATGACCTGGAAAGTGGAATAACGAGTGAGGTTATCAAATTTGCTGATGACACAAAACTATTTAAAGTTGTTAAAACCCAGGAGGATTGTGGAAAATTGCAAGAGGATCTTGATAAATTGGAAGACTGGGCATCAAAATGGCAGATGAAATTTAATGTGGAGAAGTGCAAGGTTATGCACCTAGGGAAGAACAACCCAAACTATGGTTACACGATGCAAGGTTCCACATTAGGAACCACCACCCAAGAAAAAGATTTAGGCGTCCTTGTGGATACCATGTTAAAACCCTCGGCCCAGTGTGCAGCGGCGGCCAAGAGAGCAAATAGAATGCTAGGTATGATAAGGAAAGGAATGGAAAATAAAACAAAAGATATTATAATGCCTCTATATCGTTCCATGGTGAGACCGCATCTTGAATATTGTGTGCAATTCTGGTCGCCATATCTTAAAAAGGATATAGCAATTTTAGAAAAGGTTCAGAGAAGAGCCACCAAAATGGTAAAGGGGATGGAAGGCTACTCCTATGAAGAAAGGCTAAAAAGGTTGGGGCTCTTTAACCTGGAAAAGAGACGGCTGAGGGGAGATATGATAGAAGTCTATAAATTAATGAACGGAGTGGAACGGGTAAACGTAGATCGATTGTTTACCTTATCAGAATATAGAAAGACTAGGGGCCATGCAATGAAGCTACAGGGTAAACTATTTAAGACTAATAAAAGAAAATATTTTTTCACTCAACGTGTAATCAAACTCTGGAATTTGTTACCGGAGGATGTAGTAAAGGCTGTTAGTGTAGCTGGGTTTAAAAAAGGTTTGGACAAGTTCCTGGAGGAAAGGTCCATAAACCATTATTAAGAAGGGACCCAGGATATCAATGCTTGAACCAATACAAGCATTGTGGAACCTGTGTCCCTTGGGGAAACTGCTAGGTACGTATGACCTAGATTGGCCACTGTTGGAAACAGAATACTGGGCTTGATGGACCTTGGTCTGACCCAGTATGGCATATCTTATGTTCTTATGTTCATAGGTTTTCAACCCAGTCCTCGAGGAACCCAAGGCCAGTCAGTTTTTCAGGATTCCCAGAATGAATATGCATGAGAAAGATTTGCATGTTCTGCCTTCATTGTATGCAAATCTATCTTATGCATATTCATTGTGGGAATCCTGAAAACCTGACTGGCCTAGGGTTCCCCGAGGACTGGGTTGAAAACCTATGGTATAGGGTGTGAAGTACTTTGTCCACTAAAGAAGAGCGGACCTAGGTGTGTTTGTGTCTTATTTATTTATTTGTGAGTTTTTTATTTATTTATTTATTTGCATTTCTTATATACCGCGCTATTACAATCAGTGCGGTTTACATTTGAACAAAATATACAGCAATGTAACATGTTACATTGAGTTTACAATAAACAAGGGACACAAACGTGGATGAACAGGGAGAAAAACTATGTACAGTGTTATGTAAAAAAGATTAAAACATCATATTAGGCATTGTAATGTGAAAAATGGATAGGTAACAGGAGGAGTGTCAGGCTAACGAATTTTCTAGTTGGGGTTGTGTTAAGCGTGAATCTTGGTGAAGACGTGTATTATGTTGGGATTGGCTGGGGGGGATGAGATTGGAATAGTATTTTAGGAACAGATGATGTTTGATAGCCTTTCTGAAGGAAATGATATTAGTGATGGAACGAATTTCTGGGGGGAGAGAGTTCCATGCTCCTGGTACAAATAGTGAGAAGGCTCTATTGGATGTCGTCTTTGAACATTTCGTGATTGTTTTAGGCACTTCTAGTTTGTTCAAACATGACGAGCGTCTGCTTCTGTTGGGTGGCATAGGTTGGATGAGCTCGGTGAGTGGGGTGGGGGGCTGATTTTTTGAGGCCTTGAAAGTTAGAACGAGGGCTTTGTATATGATTCTAGCTTGTAAAGGCAGCCAGTGTAGGCTCATCAGTACTGGAGTTATGTGATCCGATCTAGATGTTCCGGTAAGTATTCTAGCCGCAGAGTTCATGGCTAGCCTAAGCGGGTTCAATGTTACTTGTGGGAGCCCAAGGAGGATAATGTTGACAAAGTCAAGGTGGGGGGTTACCAGTGCTTGGAAAATGGAGCGGAAATCTGAAGGGTCAAGAAGTGGTCGAAGGTGGCGTAAACATTATTTATTTATACCGCAATATCTTGTAATCAGAGTGGTTTACAGTTAAAACAACATCCACGTTGAACAATTAATCAAATAACAGGTGCTGAAAGAATCACTCAAAAAATTTACATGATTCTAACAAAATAACCTATATGCAATTAATGGTTGAGAATGTAATTCAGCTTAGCGGAAGAGGAGAGAGGCTACTTATGTTGGGTCTGCGTCAGGTGATTGAGAGTAAGATGGGTTTTTATTTATTTATTTAATGTTTTTCTATACCGCACTATTCGTCTTCAGCGTGGTTTACAAGGAACAGGTTTGTACAATGTGGAACAGCCATACATTGAACTTACATCAAACAAGGAATTTAAACATGGATAACAGGTGAACTATATACACTATATACAAAAATGGGTTAAAATTGTGTCCAAAGTGTTCAGTAAAGAGATGAGTTTTGAGAAGGGAACAAAATCAGGATAGCTCAGTAATATTACGAAGGCTCGTTGGAAGAGAATTCCAGAGTGTTGGCAATATGTATTCAAATGCTTTATTGTTAGTGCATTGCTTGTTCTTAATTCTGTAGGGGTTTTGAGCATATTGCAGGTAGGCGACAGCAAAAGCTAGAAGGGTGGTTGGGTGCATAGGGAGAGGAATGGCCAGCAGAACAAAGGAAGTGATAGTGCCTCTGTATAAGTCTTTGGTGCAGCCTCATTTGGAGTATTGTGTGCAATTCTGGAGACCGCACCTTCAAAAGGATATAAACAGGCTGGAGTTAGTACAGAGAGTGGTTAATAAAATAGTTGGTGATCTTCATTATAAAGCATATGAGGACAGAATTAAGGATCTTAATATGTACACCATAGAGGAAAGGCAGGATAGAGGTGATATGATTGAGACGTTTAAATATCTCCGTGGCATAAATGCACAGGAGGAGAACCTCTTTCGATTGAAAGTGCGCTCTGCTATGAGGGGACATGGATGAAAGGGGATAGATTCAGGAGTGATATGCAAAAATATTTCTTTACGGAAAGAGTGGTGGATCCATGGAATAGTCTCCCAGTGGAGGTGGTAGAGATGAGGAAAGTATCGGAATTCAAAGAAGCATCGGACAAACACAGAGGATCTCTAAAGTTAAAAAGGGGCCTGTTGTAGTGTTTGATATGGAAAGGCAGACGAGATAGGCCATGTGGTCTTTTTCTGTCGTCATATTTCTGTTTCTATTTCAGCAGAGGTATGCCAATCTACATCTGGCATATTGAAATCCCCTATCAGTAGCACTTCTCCCTTTTCTGGCAATGCTGCGTATGTCTTCGATTAACTCTCCGCCAACCTCTTCTCCCTGTGAGGGCGGTCTTTTTATCATGCCAATGCAAATAGATTTATCTTTCCCTCTTTCTAGTTTAACCCACAGTGCATCCTCTTTCCCTTTTTTAGCCCTGTATTTTCATATCTTTAATATTATTTTTTACATATAGTGCCACTCCTCCCCTTCTTCCTACCCTGTCCTTTCTTAATAAAGTATAGCCTGGTATAGTTACATCCCAGTCATGATTGTCTGTGAACCATGTCTCTGTTACTGCCACTAAATCCAAGTCAGCCCCTCCCATTAAAGCCTCAACATCTGGGATCTTATTTCCCATGCTAAGAGCATTTATAGACATTGCCTTTGAGATGTTGCCCCTTTTACCTATTTCTATAAAGGTTTTTAATGTTTACTTACCTGGGGGCTTTCTTCACCCATCCCCAATGAATCTAGTTAAATTCCTCTTCAGTAGGTTAGCCAGTCTGCTAGTGAAGACACATTGACCCTTCTTGACTAGACGGATGCCATCTCTGCTCTGAAACCCTTGAAATAGCATCCTATGGTCCAGGAAACCAAAACGCTCTCGATGACACCATCCATGCAGCCATGCATTCATCTCCAGAATGCAAGTTTCTCTACCTTGGCCTTTTCCCTCAATGGGGAGAATTGAAGAGAACACCATTTGTGCTCCTATCTGTTTCACCCTCTCTCCCAGAGCTATGAAGTCACTTTTGATATGCTCAGAGAGACCTGGCAGTATCATTTGTGCCAACATGAATGAGCAATATCAGGTAATAGTCAATGGGCTTGATGAGTCTTGGCAAATTCTCCATAACATCTCTGATTTTGGCACCTAGCAGACAGCATACCTCTCTGGACATTGTCTGGTCAGCAGATGGATGCCTCAGTACCATTCAGAAGAGAGTCACCAACCACCACTGCCCTTTGTTTCCTTGTGGTCACTGATTTTGCAACTTTGGGGTGCTTGAATTCTGGTTCTTCCCTTTCCAGGGATGCTTTCACCTCCTCCACTTCCAGGGCTGCATAATGGTTCTTCATTCAAGGGCTGGAGAGTTGGATTGGTAATTCTGCAGACCCTGGTGACTTGTGTCCAACCTTTGTCATTATGTAGGTTCCCATCTTCTTTTCTGCTGGAGAGCTTGGATGTTACAAGAAGCATCTCATCAATGTACTTCTCAATATCTTGAATGCTCCTCAGCCTCGACACCTCTTCTCTGAGCTCCTCTACTTCTTTCCTGAAAGCTTTAGTATGTAGGCATCCTACACATGGAACCGGTCCTTCAACTGGCATTGGGATCTTTGACTAGACAGAGGCAGAAACTGTAATGGGGGCAACAGCATTGGCAATACGATTTTTCCCAACCATTGTTCAGTTGGTGGAGTAAAATTTAGGTGCCTGTTGAAGCAAAAGAGAGAGAGACCTACCAAAGTACCAGCCTGTTGCCCAGCTGTCCTTTCAGAGAAAAAGCAGTTAACCTCTTTTAAGTGTGTTCTAAATGTGCTGTTCTAAGTCCCTGTGTGTAACTAATTGGGAGAGGTGCCCTATAAAGCAAGTCTGCTCACAAGGGGTGGGTGGGAGTTGGGGGGGGGTAGAGAGGGAACTAACACCTGATGAGGTGTCAGTAGCTTCAAAGAGCAGAGAAAGATATTAAAAGCAGAGTTTTAAACCTACACCACTAAAGACAATATTTCCCCTTTTGAACTAAAGCACCAAAAAGAATATAACTGTTTTAAAAAGGTACCAAAACCCTTTTAAGAGCTCTCAGGCAGGGAGCTAGTAATTTAAAAGCCAAACACTCTTACCTTGGCTTGAAATGCAGAGCCCCTGTTAGGAATGCCTCAACAGTGCAAGGCTCTGAAGACTTTTATGCAGCTCTCAGTTCTTTTACAAGGTAATCAGGCCCACTGACTCCTGATAAGGTGGTAGTAGTTTCAAAGAGCTGAGCAAGATTCTAAAAGCAGAGTTTTAAACCTACACCAGTAAAGACAATATTTCCCCTTTTGTGAACTAAAGCACCAAAAAGAATATAACTCTGTTTTAAAAATGTACCAAAACCCTTTTAAGAGCTCTCAGGCAGAGAGCTAGTAATTTAAAAGCCAAACTCTTACTTTGGCTTGAAATGCAGAGCCCCTCTTGGGAATCCCTCAACAGTGCAAGGCTCTGAATACTTTTATGCAGCTCTCTGAAGAGCTGCCATCCCCAGCATATTTCTACTGTGCATGAGAATGTGCGCCAGTGCCACTTGGAAGACCTAATACCAGACATGTGGGACTCACACCTTTCCTAGACACACAGCCACCATACAACACCTCAGACAAATGTGCAGATGATAACTGCGCAGGTGTCATCCAAACTGGGCAATGGGGCATGTACGGACATGAGGTGGTACCTGCAAATGGTTCTCTGAGGGGTAGGATGTGTCCACATGTACTGTAAAGATGTAATGGAGCCAAAGCTGTACAGTCATAGTCATGCTGTCACATCACACGACTCATGTTGGCCAAGTAGGTACAGCTGTATGCATGTAACTGCCTGTTAGTATACCGCTGTAGCAGTGCAGTGTCATCGGGGTACATCTTACCATCAGTCGATAATATCTGATGATAACCAGGGACTGTATGGACCTGCAGTCAGCTGAGTTATTGGTGGGTTAAGTGATCTTCTCAAGGTCACAAGGAGGAGGTGTCATTCCATGAAGGTTGTGGCAGACATAAAATGCGACAGTAACACAATCCAAAATGTCACATAAGGAATGATAGTGGACCTCAAACTGTGGTGTCTTGGCCACCAAGCCATTACATGACCATCACACCATGCCTCCAAGTAGGGGTCTGACATCTGCAGGGCGGTGAACATGTCTGACCCCCTGCAATGGGCTGCACCAGAGCCAATAATGCCATACTTTCAGAAGGCCATGATGGGGCATAGCATGTGTGCCAACCCAAAGTGTGGACAGAACACATATACTGAATGGGATGTGGCAGGGCGGTAGTGCGGAAGAGTGCATCCTGGCATGGAGAGCACATGATGCAGGTCGGCACTACGGATTCCAGAGGGGGGAGGGTCGTGCTTCCATGTGCGGAGCTGTAGGACCAGCCCCATAGGTACATCACACAGTGCCCGGGACACAGTCGGCAGTTCTGTCATCGGCTGATTTGGCCATCGACCTTGGAGCTCTATGTACTGCGATTAGAATCGGGGCCGCACGGCAGTGGGGATCCTCTGCGACATCTATTTTCTCTGCATGGGTTGTGCATGGGGACATATATCTCCATGATCACGAAACAGCAGGTGTGTCTATACCCACTGTTTCGGTATCGTGGAGATATCTGCCTTATTTCCATTTTGTATGGGGCTGCAGGTCAGACGTGGCTGTTATTGCATTGGGGGTCTATGTCAGCAAATGACCAGGATGGGACTTAAAAACCATGAACAACTACAGGGAAAGATGTTTCTGTCAGACTCGGCTACTTCAGCACACTCTTCGGTGGTATCCACCTCTTTGCATAGTTCTCATACCTCCTTGAAGCACAAACTTGGCAGCAAACACAAGTCTTCCACAGAGGCAGAAAAGGTATTGAAGACTGCTGCGTTGGCATCTGACACCGATTCCCGACATCAGCACCGACACTCCCCAATAGGTGAACTGGACTTGGACTGGCCAGCAAAACAGTCCCAGTGGGAGGATTCCTTCCTCCGAAGCACTAGAGGAGCTGCAGATGCTCCCGAAGTGTTGTCCTCCACGGATTTTCCGGTACCATGTTCTAGGTTGGTGGCACAGGGCCCTGTACAGGAATCAACCCAGACATCTCCAGTCTCCCTCAACCAGCAGGTGCTAGCTATTGAGCAGAGTCTGGGTGCTATCCTGGCGGCAGTAGTGCTAGAGCCCTCGAGGCCCACGGGATCCGGAGATCCGATGTCCGACCGATGTTGATGCATTGAGGCACTCCGTGGCATCGCTAACAGAACCAGCACCATCACAAACTCCGAGGCCGATATCCCCATTAGAGCCCATAAGTGGACTGATCTCAGGACACCTCTGTTGCGATGCCTTGGTGCATCGACACCAAGACCAGATGTCGACATCAGAACGACATCGATGCCATGGTATCGACCAACACTACTTTGACTTCTCACCAAGTTCTGACTCTGCTTCCTCGGAATTGGACATTGAGTCTGTCAGTTCCATAGGTCTCTTCAGCATTTCTTGGACCCTTCTCCACCGAATGAGCGGCGGCATTCACCACCCGAGGATATGTCTTTTCAAGATTTCATCCAGGACATGGCGGCATCACTCTCTGTAATGGTAACCACCAACACTGAATGAACCGAGAGCCAAAGAACTTGAAATTATTCCGTACCCCTCAACACTACCAATATATCAGATTCTTCAAGGTCTCATGCTCCACATGTGGGAGGCTCCCTTGACAATTCCATTGGATACTCTCTATAGCAGGGGTTCTCAACCCTGTCCTCGGGACCCACCTAGCCAGTTGGGTTTTCAGGATAACCACAATGAATATGCATGGGAGAGATTTGCATATAATGGAGGCAGTGTATGCAAATCTCTTTCATACATATTCATTGTGGTTATCCTGAAAACCTGACTGGCTAGGTGGGTCCCGAGGACAGGGTTGAGAACCCCTGCTCTATAGGGTTCCTTCTTGCCCAGGTTTTCAAAAACCTCAGTTATCACATCATTCTATAGCTGTGGAATCGGTAAAGTGCTGGTTTAAGAGTTCTAAAATCACTCCTCAGTTCCCCCAGGAAGGGAGTCGAGGACTCTCGATGCATTTGGACGTCTGTGCTTCCAAGAGGTTATGCTAGCATCCAGGATAAACTCCTATATGTTTTAAATGGATATGTTTTTGAGAGATGTAGCTAAAGATCTGGCTGAGTTCTCTACCCGGTTGCCACCTGACAAGCAAGTCCATGTCAGGCCTTGGTCATTCATGGTCAGAATACCTCCAAATTCTTCACTAGGGTTGCCTTTGATGCATTTGAGTCCATCAGTAGGGCAGCAGCAGTTTGTATAGGACCCAGGAGAATGGCCCGACTGCAAGTGTCCGATCTTGAACAATGGGTTCAAGATAAACTTGCAAACATTCCCTGTACAGGAGAGAACTTCTTTGGAAAAGGGTGGCAAGAAAAGGCGGGTGAGCTAGAGAAGGATGATCTCACCCTGAAACGCCTTTCTCTAAAGACAGCTGATCCAGCTTAGAAGAAGACTTCTTCTAAGAAGCCTTTCTACCCCAAAAAGAAGTAGTACTACCCTTCCTGCCATATTCCTCTTATCAGCCTCAACAGCCACATCAGAAGCAGCAGAGGCCATGTCAGCCCAGGAAGCCTAAAGCTCTAAAGCCTCAACCAACTCCGCAGTCACAGTCTGCACCTGGTTTTTGACTGCTTCCTTGAGGGCACAGCCAGTCTATTCCTACAGGACCCCCTTGCCTCCCACAGTGCAGGCAGGTTAGTCTACTTTGCCCATAGATGGCCCCTCATTATGTCAGAGCCCTGGACTCTTAAGAGTCATGAGCATGGGATATCAGTTCAATTTCCAGAACCTGCCACCCACGTTCTTTGTAGGGGAGTCTCCATGGATCCTCTGCACTTCACCCTGCTTCAGCAAAAGATAGTCACTCTTCTAATGCAGGGAGCCATAGAAAAAGTTCCACCCCCTCAACAAGGGCTCAGGTTTTACTTCCATTATTCCCTCATCCCCAAAAAGACAGGGGGGTTTAGGCATATCCTGGACCTCCAGAACCTCAACAAGCTCCTGGTGCAGGAAAAGTTCAAGATGGTCTTGCTAGGAACCCTACTTTCTTACCTTCAGGAAAAAGACTGGCTCTGCTCTCTAGATCTCAAAGATGCCTACACACTCACATCCTCATACATCCCTCTCACAGAAGGTACCTCTGCTTTTTGTTCCAGGGTCTCCACTACCAGTACTGTGTTCTACCTTTTGGTCTCGCATCTGCACCAAGAGTTTTTACAAAGTGTCTGGCAGTCATAGCAGCCTACCTCCACACACTGGATATCTTCGTCTTCCCTTATTTAGACATTTGGCTAATCAAGGGTGATTCCCCTTGCATAGTGACCATATCTCTCCAAAGCACCCTCTTAGTGCTTCAGCATCTAGGCTTTCTGGTCAATTACCTAAAGTCCCATCTCATTCCAACTCAAAAACTAGAGCATTGGGGCACTTCTGGACACTATGCAGACTTGAACCTTCCTTCTAAGAGAGCGGCTTCACCGCCTCATTGAGCTGGAAAATCACTGCCAAAGCTGCTCCGGCATCAGGGCAAGGGACATGCTCCATCCTTTGAGGCACATGGCCTCCACAGTCCATGTCATTCCATATGCTCACCTTCACATGCGCTCTTCGCTCAGTGGCAGCAGTCAATGGATCGTCTCACGGAGAATATCACCATCATGCCTCAGCTGGTGGATTTCCTCGAGTGGTGGTGCATCCCTCAAAATCTTTTGGTCAGGTTACCTTTTTGGATGTCTGCATTGTAGTGTGTACCCTGACAGATGCTTCCAAACAGGGCTGGGAGGCTCACCTTGGGGGCGTCACTGCGCAAGGCCTCTGGTCCACCAGGGAAGTCTCTTACCACATCAACCTCTTGAAACTCAAGGCAATTTCCATTGCCCTTCGTGTGGTCCGTCTTCATTTGACCGGACAATTGATGCTCATTCAGACCGACAACCAGGTAGCCATGTATTATATCAACAAAAAAGGGGGAACCAGATCTTGCTGCCTTTGCAGGGAGGCGATCTGCCTCTGGGCCTTCACTATATCTCATCAGAATCTTATTCAAGCAGTTTACCTTCAGGGGGAGCTGAACGTGCTAGCAGACAAATTGAGTTGAGTTCTTCAACCACACGAATGGACTCTCCATCGCGAAACAGTGCAGCACAGCTTTCGATCATGGGGAACTCCCATCATCGACCTCTTTACTACTCAAATGAACATCTAGCCTCCTCGGTTTTTTTCCAGGATCCCATCTCCACAGAGCCAGGCCTCAGATGCGTTTCTTCTTAATTAGGGACAGGGACTGTTTTATGCATTCCAACCCATTCCGTTGATACCGAAGACCCTCTTCAAGCTGCAATTAGACTGGGGAATGATGATTCTCATCACCCTATTCTGGCCATGTCAACAATGGTTTCCCCTGCTCCTTTGACTTGAGCAACACAACACAAACCTCTCAGTCTGAGATGTGCGCCCAGTCTCCTATTGCAGGATCAGGGGTTGCTCCTTCACCTCAATCTAAGGGCATTCCAGTTCACAGCGTGGCTGCTGAAAGCCTAGTCTTATCTCACCTAAATCTTCCAGAGGAAGTAAGATATCCTCCTGACATCTAGAAAAGACTTCACTCGATGCACTTAAACATTCAAATGGCGCAGAGTTTTCCTCTGGTACTCCCAGCGGGCTCTCAGCCCATTTATTTGCCTGGTGGAGCCTCTATTTCAGTATCTTCTCCATTTCTCTACGGCAGGACTAAAGACAAATTCAGCTCAAGTTCACCTTAGTGCCATTGTGGCCTCTCACCAGCTAGTCTACAGACAGCCTATTCCATTCATCCCCTGGTAGCACATTTCATGTGTGACCTTTTCTTAAGGCTATCAGTCAGACTACCTCCAATAACCTGGGACCTCAGTGTTGTTCTGGCTCAGCTGCTCAAACCTTCCTTTGAACTCATTGCCTCAGCTTCGCTGAAGTTCCTCACTTGGATGGCTACCTTCTTGGTTGCTATCAAATCAGTTCATCTTGTCAGTGAATTACAAGCTCTAGTGGATTATGTTCCTTACACACGCTTCCACCTTGATAGGGTAGTCTTCCGGACCATCCCAGGTTCCTTCCGAAGGTGGTCTCTCCTTTCCACCATAATCAGTTGGTTACTCTTCCAGCCTTTTTTCCAAGACCTCATTCTTCTTGGGCTGAAGCAACGCTGAATACCCTGGATTGCAAGAGAGCTTTAGCCTATTATTTAGGCAAAACTAAAGCTCATTAACAGTCCTCACAACTTTTTGTCTCATTTGACTCTAGTCACTTGGGCCTATCAGTCACCAAGCATACCTTTTCCAACTGGATTGTGACTGCATTTTATTTATTTATTTTATTTATTTAGCGTACATTTGTATCCCGCTGCTTCCAGTGATCAGCAGCGGTTGCTATACATGGTAAGGTTGGCTGTACGGGCCAGTAATTAGGGATATATACATTGTGATTAGGGAGGGGGAGGTAGTGCACAGCAAAGATAGGGTTACAGATTTACAGTTGATTGATGTTAAGACTTCACACAGGGTACTTATATACATATTTACACATGACTGACTTTAGGACCTCACACAGGATCAATATACATATTTACACCTGCCTGAGTGCATTTCACGAGGTTAAATTGTAATGTGATTGGAAGAGGTGCATCTTAAGTTTTTTTCTGAAGTCTTTCAGATCACAGTTTGCACGCAGATCACTTGGTAACCGGTTCCAGAGTGCTGGGGCTATAAATGAGAAAGCCCTGTTACTGGTACAAGCATTAACCTTTCTGATGCACTTCGGGAGACAGAGGGTATTGAGGTTTGCTGTTCTTCTACTTCTGTTGTTGGGTAGATTGGATATTAAGCTGTTGAGATGTGAGGGCGCTACATTATGGATGAGTTTGAAGGTAGTGACTAACATTTTGTATTGAATGCGGGCCGTGATGGGGAGCCAGTGTAGCTCAATTAGAACAGGTGTAATGTGGTCAGAGAGTCCTTTTTGCATAATGATTCTGGCAGCAACATTTTGTGCCATTTGCAGAATATTTATAGTTTTTCTTGGCAGGCCTTGCAGTATGGCATTACAATAGTCTAGGTGTGGAATGATGAGGGCTTGAGCGACAGATCTGAAGTCGGCATGATCGAGGATGCTACGTAGGGGCTGCAAGACTCTTAATTTGTGGAAAATAGCCCGATTGGTAATTCGAAGGTGCTTGTCCATATTAAGGTTGCTGTCAAGCATCACTCCTAGATATTTTATCTCTGTCTTGATGTTGTAATTGTTATTGTTCATGGTGACCGTTGTTGGGGGTTCGAATCCCGGTTTCCTGGAGATACACATTGCTTCTGTTTTCTTGTGGTTAATGGACATGTTATTGCGTTGAAGCCAGATTTGAAGCTCGAATAGGCATTTTTCAAGCTTGCTGAGGTTTGGGTTATTTACGTCTAGTTGCGTATAAAGCATTAGGTCATCTGCGTAAATATGGTAGTTGATGTCATGGCCCTGGAAAATCTTGCATACTGGTTGTAGATATAAGTTGAATAGGAGGGAGGAGAGGGCGGAGCCTTGTGGAATGCCTTGGGTTTGAGGGAAGGGGGTTGCTTTGTCATTGTTGAATTGGACCTGCTGCATTCTGTTGGTTATGTAGGAGGAGAACCATTTTAGTGGGGTCCCTGAAATGCCTATGGACTCGAGTCGCTCTAATAGTGTGGGGTGATGCACTGAGTCAAAGGCTACTGATATATCTATGAATATAAGCATATACATCTTGCTCTTGTTTTCCAGACCTTTGAGTAGGTTGTCCATTAGGGCTAGCAGGAGGGTTTCTATGCCGTGATGTTGCCGAAACCCGTATTGATGTACATCAAGGGCGTTTATGTCATCAATGTGGTCCTGCAGCTGCTGCTGCACTGCCTTTTCAATAATCTTGGCGAGGAAGGATATGCTTGAAATTGGGCGGTATGAGGTTGGGTCGTCTTTGTTGAGTGCTTTGTTTTTCAAAATGGGACGAATGAGTGACTTCTTGAGAGGCGATGGCATGAGACCTTGCAGTAGTGAAAGGTTCACTATGTGTGAGACGTGCTGTGTTATTTCCTGCTTGGTTGCCTTGATCCAGGAGGCTGGACAGGGGTCAAGAGGGGAGGTAGTGGTTTTTAGGTTGGTAATGATGTCTTTTATCTGCTGGTCATCCACTCTCTGGAAGGTTGACCATTTTCCGCCCTGTTCAGGTCTTCCCTGGGTGTTGATTTTTTGTAGGGTGTTAGCTGAGTCCAGCTTTGGCGCGAGGAGGGCAGTCGCTGAGGGACTAAGTTTGCTGGCATAGTGGTCTGCTAGCCGTTGGGCCGTTATGTAGCCCTGGGATTGCTGTCCTGCGGAGCCTTGTTGAGCGATTTGATGAGTGCGAAAAGCTCTCTGGGCCTGTTGAGGGCCTTGTTGAGTGTGTTTGTGTGGTGCGTTTTCTTTGCCTGGTTGACTTCATTCTTATATGTTGATAGGAGGCTGAGGTAAACCTTCTTGCGTTCCTCGGATTTGCGTTCCATTTCCTTTGCTGATGTGCAGGCTGGACTTTCCCTAGAGGGTCACGTCAGAGCTCCTAACGTCCAAGCCATGGCCGCCATGGTCTTCCATCTCAGAGCTCTGCTGAGCTGCCACCTGGTCTTCCATTCATACTTTTGCTGTCCATTACTTTCTGGACAAGGACTCCAGCAGGGACGAAAACTTTGGCCAAACCATTCTTCGGCACCTTTTTGGGAGTTAGCTACACTTCCTTCCCTCCGGCCCTCTGTTCCTACCTGCTACCTGAGTGGAGAGAGTGCTCAAGGGGCTGAGTCTGATGTATCCATACTTTACCCTTGTTGCGGTTTGGGGTTTTTTCCTCATTGGTCATACCTTCCTCCTCTAGCATTCACGGTAGCCAGAATCTAGTGAGTCCCATATGCTTGTTCCTGCATGAATTGCAGGAATCAGTCTTCACAACCTGTCCTCCTCACCTGGGAATTGTAGAATGGTGGTTTTTTGGGGTTTTTTTTTTTCTTTCTCTGAGTTCTATACCTTACTGAGGGAGAGTTACTAGGAAGGCAGGCACGCATGCATTGAAGGATGTTCCCAAAAGCATTCCTATTGGATGTTGGGGAGTGTTCCCACACGGGGCTCTGTCAGTGCCGATATCACCCATATGTGAAGACTGATTCTTGCTGTTCCTGGAGATGACCTGTTAGAGGCGAGTAACTACGCTTTATCCTTTATGGAGTTGTTTTTTAGTTAGTTTTCAAAGTGACTTCTAGTCTTTGCTTGGATGTGGAAAGGCCCAGCATTCAGGATTTGGTGACAGATAGGCTAGTAGATAATCCTGTTTCTGAAGAGAAACCAGAGGACAAAAGCAAGAGGAGGATTCTGGAATGAGCAACCCAGAGGAAGTATCAACATTTCACCATCAGAACCCTACGCAAGATAGAATTTGGAAGATAAGTAAATCTTTACCACTGGTGCTCCTAAACATTTAAATCTAAGTTAACAATGTCCCTGTTTAATGTACATTACCAAGTTTAAGTTACAATGTAAACTGCTTTGATTGAAATGATAAAGCGGTAATAAAAAATGGATACAATTTAAAAAAAATGATAGAGATAAATAAGCTTTACAGTTCTTTATTGAAGGATACTTTTTTATATTTTAGAGGGAAAAAAACACCATCACTTACCTGTAAATCTTTTAGGATGTTCTTGTGGCATTTGGGAAAGAAACAAAGAAAAGAAAACAGTTACTTTCATAGCAACAGGAGGTTTTTAAGGAAAAAGGAATTTAAAGATTTCAGTTTTAAAAGCCTAATAAAGAAAAAAAAGGGATGCTTACCTGTAATAATTTCTAGGTCCCTGAAGTTCATGAACACCTGCTAAGGAGAAAAGGATTTTAAGGAGACAGGCAGATTTATATAAAATAGAAAGGAATATCCAGATAGGAAAGTAATTTAAAGTTAATATTTATCTGACTATGGCCCTGTTTACTAAACATTTTTCCTATAGCTTTAACCATTCATAATGTGTGATACGTAATGAAAATTTTCTCCATTACTGGGAGATTTTTAAACCTCGTTTTAATTTATTGTTGGCTGAAGCTTCGGTATTTAAATTATAATAGATTTTAAAATACTTATTCAAATAAATAGCTCTAAATATTCCACTATCATCCTACTTGTGGCTCTTTATGGTTGAGTGATAACATCTTGACGCATTTATTAACAAAATGACTTGTAATGCCTTGTTGATCCAACTATTACTATTTACTTTTGGAAACTAGCTACTTTTCCTTCAGCCATTGGCTGGTCTCTTGGCCTGTACTGGTTGAACAAGGATAGTATCTTTCTTTAAGATCCCCAACATGCTCAGGTAATGCAGACTGAGGTAACTTTGCCACAACTGCCCAAGTGTATTATTCTGTTTAACAAAGGTAAAAGTTAAGACTGGACTATTTTTCATGGAGAACATGGATTTCATGAAGAGTAGATGTGTAAAATGATTGTTTGAACTTGATGTGTTAATGTTCAATTGTTTCTGTTGTGACTATATTGTGGTTAAATCTGTATATGCTGTGGCCATGCCTATCCACATAAACAAGTATTATTCGAGTGAAAAAAATCGTGCATCATATTTTTGATTACAGGTTGGAGGAAAGTGTGGGGGGGAGATGTGGGACTGGGCTTGGAGGAAAGTGGGAAATGTAAAAGGAGGGGGCAGGTAGGAGTGGAATGTTTGGGTTGAGTCTTGTGCATATGTGGTCACATATGTGTGTAAATGGCCTATTATAAAATAACAACTGGTTTAAAAATGTGTGCATTGTCAAGGAGGTGCATAGTTTGTCAGCAGGCATAGTCATGGGCACAGTCTGGGCGGAGCACAGATGGAGTCACAAAGTGCATATGTAGA
This sequence comes from Ichthyophis bannanicus, assembly GCA_033557465.1. Taxonomy (NCBI): domain Eukaryota; kingdom Metazoa; phylum Chordata; class Amphibia; order Gymnophiona; family Ichthyophiidae; genus Ichthyophis; species Ichthyophis bannanicus. The sequence continues at coordinate 1,356,896,812 of CM066031.1, forward strand.
TTATAAAATATCTTAATGCATGTACTTCAATAATCTATGCACAGACATTTTCAACTGCTTTAGACCTGCTTTCAAGGCACAATCTCTACCACTTAAGGTAATATTTTATAAAGATATGTGCCTATGTGCCTTTGTAAAATAGGCACCTGCTTATCCTCTTCTCCTAGGTGCCCTGATCTAAAATTACCTTGACTGTAATGTGCTGAGGTTAGCGTACTTTGAAATGTATGGTGCACACTTACTTTAAAAGCCAAATATGCTCAATGTATTTAGGGCTGCTTCTCTGTTCTATAGATTTTCATTTGTTTTGCCCCTTTCCCATCTGATAGGTTCCATAGCCGAGAATGGAGTGAGTTCCTCCAGTACCACCGACCATCCTCAGAAGCAAACCTCTACTCTCAGCTTCCAGAATGTAGCCAATAACTCAGTGGACGAAGGAATTTACCCAAATTCCACTGCTAGTGACTTGACTTGTAAACAAGAATGTGACTCTTTAGCCAATCAGCTGGCAAGCAGCACTACCTCTAAACTGTCCACATCCTCAATGTCTCAAACTTTTCATTGGTCCAACCCATCTGCCAAAGACCATAGGACATTGTGCCCTGCACTGCCACGCATTGTGATCCTGTCGAAAGCTGCATATGTTCTACTCGGGTCACAGAAGAGTGGACAGTTGCCTATTTCCACTTCTCTCCTGCCTCACGCCGATGTGTCCTGGCTGAGTTCTTTAAGGCCTTTGCTCCATAAGGACATGAGCAGTGAACAGCAGTCACTGTACTACAGACAGTGGACAACACCAAGGCAGCATCATGCAGATTATAATAGTCAGGGTGAATCAGCTGGCCCTAGAACCATCCACCCACGACGACTACTTCTGACAGGACCCCCACAGGTCAATGAGTTACTCTTACTTTTTCTCGTCTAGCGTTCATACATTTTTTAGGTATGCATTGTTGTTAGGTTACTTCTGAGTGGCGCCTTGTTCATAAGGAGTGTGACTACTTTATGCAGACTGTGCATAGGCATTCCTGGGGGCATGGTTTCAGCAGAGCTAGGGTGGAGTCTCAGTCTTTGTACATGCACACATTTATGCTTGCCTTGAAGCAGGTATGACTTTGTATGGAAACATTTGTGGCTTACTGGGTCTGGTTCTGATACCTATTTTATAAAATATGTTGCCTTTATAAAATACATCACCAATCATAAACAATCCCTCCTGGTAACTTTAGTTTCTGATTTTTATGGGGACCATCAGAACAAACAAGTTTAACCAAATAGCATAATTTAAGCTTTAGTTGGTGCTCATATCAGTCTTCAAACCAAGATGTTCATTTTTTTTGTATTTGCGCTTAAAAAAGTTGATGTATGCAAACACACCTGAAAGGTCCCACCTAAATGTCCTATATTCAGCAGCATAGGGAATACAGGAGAGCCGTCCCACTTATCACTTTGCTGTAAAAATGTATAAAACTATGATTCTTATTATGCTGTAGTTTGTATGCAGTCATTACCTCTTCTTGCTTCTGTGTTCAAAATCAGCACCACCGTTCCTGTTGAAATCTGCACTGTAGTTTCGATAAATCTGCATCAGTGGTCTACATATCTGCTGTGCTTCTTTTTAACAAATCGCTACTGAAACGTTTTCAAAAACGGTGTGATGGCTTTGCAGCTTGCACTCCATGCTCTTACAAAGTGATATTAATGGCATCAGCACATGATGATGATATTAACAATCAACTTTAGTGAACATTTGTTGATTATTATAAATAGAACTAGTCTGATAAAACCTTTTCAATAATGGTATTCCATTTATCACCATTTAATTTCTCTGGTTTTACAAATGTGAGTTCATAGATCCAGTACTATTTTTTAAAAGTAATTTTAACCAATCTGCCCTCCCCCCCTTCATGAGGAACAAGAATGTAATCAATAATGAACCAGTAATTCTTCAAAAGTATGCACTTTATCCAAACAATGAGCTGCCATTGGGGCGCTGTCAGTACATGTGAAAATGTGACTCCTGTGTTCTATCAGTCTAGTTGTCATCTTGTGAGATGTTCTTCCCACATTAATGAGAGAATATGGTCATATGATCACATTATTTACAAAAGTTGATTGGTAAGTAGTGTTAAATTTAAATCTATATGTCCTTTTTGTATCTGAATGAGTCCATTCTGTACAGGCAAATGTTTGATCAAATTTGATTACAAAAATTACGTTGTCCACATGAGGAATGCCCCACAATAGTATTCGTAGTCACCATTGCTGGGGTAAAACCTATATGAATTATTTTGTCATGTATGTTATTCCCCCTGATGAACACTATGCAAGGACCTCTCTTGAAATTGGATATAATTCCCAGTATATGCTAATGGCTTCAAATGACATGCACTATATTAGGAGCCAAATTTTGAAAAACTCAAAACAAACATGTGTCTGTCCTTCTGTTTGACTCAGTCTTGCAACAACCGATCCCAATTAGCATACAAGGCTTACAAATATGCCGCTTTTACTGGTGAATTGGTATATCATGACCCAAAAAGCTATGTGCCAGATTAGCCTCTTGAAGCTTGTATTTTAGATACTGTGGAATAAATCTGCCAGAGTCTTAAAAATTATTTCCAGGAACAAGCAGGAATGAAGTCTTCACATATGGTTATCATCGGTACCGACGGAGCCTGCGCGGGAACGCTCCCCAGCATCCATAGGAAAGCTTTTGGGAGCATCCCACAGTGCCTGCGTGCTGCCTTCCTGCCTTTCCCAACTGTCCCTCTCCAGTTCTTCGTTTTCCGCGGAGCCGACAGGTCGCACATCCTGTCACCGCAGAAAATAATTCCCTTCTATGCCATACTGGGTCAGACCAAGGTCCATCAAGCCCAGTATCCTGTTTCCAACAGTGGCCAATCTAGGTCATACATACTGTCACGAGGTCAGCCCTCCGCCTAGGGCTAAGAGGGCTGGTCTGCCATGATGTCCATTAATCAGAAAGTGAGACCACGCCTTTCTGCTTTTGCAATGCCTCTTGGGAGTTGTAGTCCCTTTTTAGACCTCTGATAAAGGAATAGTTATGAGTTGAGTGTTTAAGCCAAAATGACAAGAAATTTATTCCCCTCACATTAGGACTTAGTGTAGAACAAAATAGGAGAGTGTCCAGGTGTTTGCTTGAGGATTATTTACAACAAAATAAGGTAGCTGCTTTTCACACTTTGGCTCCAAAACGTGCTGTGCCTTTTCTAAGTAACAAAGATGGGAAAACCAAACAGCTTCTTCTGGCAAAGTAAAATAACTTCTTTTCCTTTGCTGTTTCACAGCTCTTTAACTCAAAGACTTAACACAGTGACTCAATATCATCGGCTAAGCAAAGCGTGCAAGCCATTGGAACTTCAGCTATGTCATTAACATTACAGTCCGTTGGCATATCTTCCAGCTCAGGATTTACTGAGCTTGGCTGCCAGCTGTTACTACTGTGTTTAAGGTAACCTCCCTCTGCAAACTTGGGTGTTTCCCCTGTATACAATTCTAGACAGCAAGGGTTTGAAATACCTGTGGCTTTGGAGCTTCTTCTCTGGCTCTCATCTGTTTCCTTCCAGTTATAAGGAAATGCTCTGTGATTCTCCGTTTGTAATTCCTGACTAGAGCCACCCCCTGGCTCTCTGTTCCAGGTAGACCTTCTTAACCTCCCTGCTTTGGTGCTGGGTCTCCACTTGTGCAAACTCTGAAGCCTTTCCTCAGGCAGTAAGGACTGAAGGGCTCCCCGTTCTCTCTGCCCAGGCTGGTTCCTGGCAACAGGCTGTGCCTTCCCACCTTCTAGTCTGCCGGCTTCTCTCCCAGAACTGCAGGTAGGTTCTTTGCCAAATCTCCAATTCTCTAAGATTCCTGAGCCTCTCCAACCAAGTCTCTCAGGTGCTCTTTCCTCTTGCTCCCTCTCTGGCTTCCTTCCTTGCTTCTCTTGTTGTCCTCGCTGCCCCTCCTTTGCTCCCAACCAGCGTTTATATTTCTGTTCCCTGGGGCTTGGCTCTGCCTTTCTGAACAGGTGTGAGTGATCAAGCTCCAGGCTTGCTGCTACGTCAGAGCTTGGGCGTGTCAGCTCAGCTCCTATCTCCCGCTGTTTGTCTTTCTCTTGTAAACAGTGAGCTATGTGAGCTGGCTGACTGTCAGTTTCAAAGGTAACCTTTTCCTTTCTTTCTATTTCCATGGGCTCTATCGGGGCTTCTACATCACAGTACTTAGCAGTTTTCCCAAAAGACACAGGTTCCACAATGCTTGTACTGAGTTAAGCATTGATATCCTGGGTCCCTTCTTAATAATGGTTTATGGACCTTTCCTCCAGGAACTTGTCCAAACCTTTTTTTTAAACCCAGCTACACTAACAGCCTTTACTACATTCTCCGGTAACAAATTCCAGAGTTTGATTACACATTGAGTGAAAAAATATTTTCTTTTATTAGTCTTCAATAGTTTACCCTGTAGCTTCATTGCATGTCCCCTAGACTTTCTGTATTCTGATAACGTAAACAATCGATCTACGTTCACCTGTTACACTCCGTTCATTAATTTATAGACTTCTTTCATATCTCCCCTCAGCCGTCTCTTTTCCAGGTTAAAGAGCCCTAACCTTTTTAGTCTTTCTTCATAGGGGTATCCTTCCATCCCCTTTACCATTTTGGTGGCTCTTCTCTGAACCTTTTCTAAAATCGCTATATCCTTTTTAAGATACGGTGACCAGAATTGCACACAATATTCAAGGTGCGGTCTCACCATGGAACGATATAGAGGCATTATAATATCTTTTGTTTTATTTTCCATTCCTTTCCTTATGATACCTAGCATTCTATTTGCTCTCTTGGCCGCCGCTGCACACTGGGCCGAGGGTTTTAACATGGTATCCACAATGACGCCTAAATCTTTTTCCTGAGTGGTGGTTCCTAATGTGGAACCTTGCATCGTGTAACCATAGTTTGGGTTGTTCTTCCCTAGGTGCATAACTTTGCACTTGTCCACATTAAATTTCATCTGCCATTTTGATGCCCAGTCTTCCAATTTATCAAGATTCTCTTGCAATTTTCCACAATCCTCTTGGGTTTTAACAACTTTACATAGTTTTGTGTCATCTGCAAATTTGATAACCTCACTCGTTATTCCACTTTACAGGTCATTTATGAATATGTCAAAAAGCAGCGGACCCAGCAGAGATCCCTGGGGTACACCACTATTCACCTTTCTCCATTGGGAAAATTGGCCATTTAGCCCTTCCCTCTGCTTTCTGTCTTTTAACCAGTTCCTGATCCACAGTAGTACACTGCCTCCTATCCCATGACTCTTTAGTTTTGCCAAAAGTCTCTGATGAGGGACCTTGTCAAAGGCTTTCTGAAAGTCCAGATACACTATATCAACCGACTCACCTTTGTCCACCTGTTTATTCACACCTTCAAAAAAACATAACAGATTAGTAAGACAAGATCTTCCTTGTCTAAAGCCATGTTGGCTGTCTCCCATTAGGCCATGACTATCTACATGCTGAGTATTCTTTATGATGGTTTCTACCATTTTTCCTGGTACTGACGTCAGGCTCACCAGTCTGTAGTTTCCCGTATCACCCCTGGAACCCTTTTTAAAAATTGGTGTTATATTGGCGATCCTCCAATCTTCAGGTATTAGAGATGATTTTAATGATAGTTCACAGATTACTAATAGCAGGTCTGCATCTCATATTTCAGTTCTTTCAACACCCTTGGATGTATACCATCCGGCCCAGGTGATTTGCTACTCTTCAGTGTATCTAATAATTGTAATATATCTTCCCGATGTATCGCTATTTCCTTCAATTCTTCCGCACCTTTAAATACCATTTCAGTCATGGGTAACATCCCTACATCTTCCTCAGTAAAGACCGAAGCAAAGAATTCATTCAGTCTCTCCGCTATTGCCTTGTCGCCTCTTAGTGCCCCTTTAACCCCTCTATCATCTAATAGACCAATTGACTCTCTCACAGGTTTTTTGCTACGAATGTACTTGAAAAAGTCTTTATTTCGCGTATTTGCTTCCGCAGTAAGCTTCTTCTCAAATTCTCCCTTTGCCTGACTTATCAATGCCTTGCATTTGACTTGCCAGTGCTTGTGCTGTTTCCAGGTTTCGTCGTTTGGCTCTTTTTTCCATTTCCTGAAAGATGCTTTTTTGGCAACAACAGCCTCTCTAACCTCACCTTTAAACCATGCTGGCAGTTTTTTGGACTTCCTTCCACTTTTCTTAAAGCATGGAATACAGCTGGTCTGGGCTTCCAAGATAGTATTTTTCAACAACACCCAAGCTTGATGTAAGTCTTTAACCTTTGCAACTGCTCCTTTTAGTTTTTTCTTAACTATTTTCCTCATTTTATCATAGTCTCCCTTTCGAAAGTTAAAAGGTAGTACTGTGGATTTCCTTACTATCCCTCCTCCACTAATTAAATCAAAGGCAATCATGCTATGATCACTATTGCCAAGTGGCCCCAACACCCTTATCTCTTGCACTAGATCTGGTGTTCCACTAAGGACTAGGTCTAATGTGGTTTCCCCTCTGGTCGGTTCATGAACCAGCTGCTCCAAGAAGCAGTCATTTATTTCATCTAGGAACTTTATCTCCCTAGCATGTCCTGCCATGACACTGACCCAGTCGATACCGGGATAATTGAAATCACCCATTATTATTACGGCGCTGTAACTTTTGTTAGCTTCCTTGATTTCTTTAAGCATTTCATCATCCATTTGTTCATTCTGGCCAGGCGGTCGATAGTACACTCCCACTGCCATCGCCTTCCCCTTTTTACATGGATTTTCAATCCATAGAGATTCTACAGCAAATTTTGTTTCCTGCAAAACTTTAATCCTTTCTGACTCAATGCCCTCTCTAACATAGAGCGCAGCCCCTCCACCAATTTGATCAGCTCTATCATTACGATATAGTTTGTACCCAGGTATCACAGTGTCCCACTGGTTGTCCTCCTTCCACCATGTCTCTAATATTCCAATCATATCTAACCTTTCATTTAGTGCTATATATTCTAACTCTCCCATCTTATTTTTTAGACTTCTAGCATTTGCATACAAGCATTTTAGAGACTGTTTTTTATTCATATTAATTTGGCTATTGGTAGACATGGGTAATTTGGGATCTTTAAGCTCTGTCTGCTCCATACTCGAGGGCATTTGGGCTACTTTATTCTTTTTTGGAACCTCTCTACTTTGGTAGTATCCTTCAAGGATACATTCTTCCGAACCATCCGCTCTTGGGCGACTGTTGGCTTTCCCCTATTATCTAGTTTAAAAGCTGCTCTATCTCCTTTTTAAAGGTTAATTAATGCCAGCAGCCTGGTTCCATCATAAGAACATAAGAACATAAGAAATGCCATACTGGGTCAGACCGAGGTCCATCAAGCCCAGTATCCTGTTTCCAACAGTGGCCAATCTAGGTCATACGTACCTAGCAGTTTCCCCAAAAGACACAGGTTCTGCAGTGCTTGTACTAGGCCAAGCATTGATATCCTGGGTCCCTTTTTAATAGTGGTTTATGGACCTTTCCTCCAGGAACTTGTCCAAACCTTTTTTAAACCCAGCTATACTAACAGCCCTTACTACATCCTCCGGTAACAGATTCCAGAGTTTGATTACACGTTGAGTGAAGAAATATTTTCTCCTATTTGTCTTAAATAGTTTACCCTGTAGCTTCATTACATGTCCCCTAGTCCTTCTATATTCTGATAGCGTAAACAATTGATCCACGTTTATCCGTTCCACTCCATTCATTAATTTATACACCTCTATCATATCTCCCCTCAGCCGTCTCTTTTCTAGGTTAAAGAGCCCTAACCTTTTTAGCCTCTCTTCATAGGAGTAGCCTTCCATCCCCTTCACCAATTTGGTGGCTCTTCTCTGTACTTTTTCTAATAACTCTATGTCCTTTTTAAGATACGGTGACCAGAATTGCACACAATATTCAAGGTGCGGTCGTACCATGGAGCGATACAGAGGCATTATAATATCCTTTGTTTTATTCTCCATCCCTTTCCTTATGATACCTAGCATTCTATTTGCTTTCTTGGCCGCCGCTGCACACTGGGCGGAGGGTTTTAACATGTTATCCACGATGACTCCTAAATCTTTTTCCTGGGTGGTGGTTTCTAATGTGGAGCCTTGCATTGTGTAACTATAGTGTGGGTTGTTCTTTCCTAGGTGCATAACTTTGCACTTGTCCACATTAAATTTCATCTGCCATTTGGATGTCCAGTCTTCCAATTTATCCAGATCCTCCTGCAGTTTTCCACAATCCTCTTGGGTTTTAACAACTTTAAACAGTTTTGTGTCATCTGCAAATTTGATAACCTCACTAGTTATTCCCTTTTCCAGGTCATTTATGAATATGTCAAAAAGTAGCGGACCCAGTACAGATCCCTGGGGTACTCCACTATTCACCTTTTTCCATTGGGAATATTGGCCATTTAGCCCTACCCTCTGCTTTCTATCTTTTAACCAGTTCCCGATCCACAATAGTACACTGCCTCCTATCCCATGACTTTTTAGCTTCGCCAAAAGTCTCTGATGGGGGACCTTGTCAAAAGCTTTCTGAAAGTCCAGATACACTATATCAACCGACTCACCTTTGTCTACCTGTTTATGCACACCTTCAAAAAAACAGATCAGATTAGTAAGACAAGATCTTCCTTGTCTAAAGCCATGTTGGCTGTCTCCCATTAGGCCATGACTATCTACATGCTGTGTAATTTTGTTCTTTATGATGGTTTCTACCATTTTCCCTGGTACTGACGTCAGGCTCACCGGTCTGTAATTTCCCGGGTCACCCCTGGAACCCTTTTTAAAAATTGGTGTTACGTTGGCGACCCTCCAATCTTCAGGTATTACAGATGATTTAAATGAAAGTTCACAGATTACCAATAACAGGTCTGCAATCTCATATTTCAGTTCTTTCAACACTCTGGGATGTATACCATCCGGTCCAGGTGATTTGCTACTATTCAGTTTATCAAATAGTTGTAATATATCTTCCCTGTGTAGCGATATTTCTCTCAATTCCTCTGCAGTATCACCTTTAAATACCACTTCAGTCTTGGGTAATAACATCCCTACATCTTCCTCAGTAAAGACCGAAGCAAAGAATTCATTCAGTCTCTCTGCTATAGCCTTGTCTCCTCTTACTGCCCCTTTTACCCCTCTATCATCTAATGGTCCAATTGACTGTCTCACAGGCCTTTTGCTACGAATGTACTTGAAAAAGTCTTTATTTCGTGTTTTTGCTTCCGTAGCAAGTTTCTTCTCAAATTCCCGCTTTGCCTGCCTTATCAATGCTTTGCATTTAACTTGCCAGTGCTTGTGCTGTTTCCAGTTTTCATCATTTGGCTCTTTTTTCCATTTCCTGAAGGTTGCTCTTTTGGCAGCAACAGCCTCTCTGACCTCACCTTTAAACCATGATGGCAGTTTTTTGGACTTTCTTCCACTTTTCTTAATGCATGGAATACAGCTGGTCTGGGCTTCGAGGATAGTATTTTTAAATAACACCCAAGCTTGCTGTAAGTCTTTAACCTTTGGAACCGCTCCTTTTAGTTTTTTCCGAACTATATTCCTCATTCTATCATAGTCTCCCTTTTGAAAGTTAAAAGGTAGTACTGTGGATTCCTTTACTATCTGTCCTCCACTGATTAAATCAAACATGATCATACTATGATCACTATTGCCAAGTGGTCCCAACACCCTTATTTCTTGCACCAGATCTGGCGTTCCACTAAGGACTAGGTCCAGTATGGCTTCCCCTCTGGTCAGTTCATGAATCAGCTGCTCCAAGAAGCAGTCATTTATTTCATCTAGAAACTTTATCTCTTTAGCTTGTCCTGCTGTGACACTGTCCCAGTCGATACCGGGGTAATTGAAATCACCCATTATTACTACTCTGTTGTGGCTTTTGTTAGCTTCCTTGATTTCTTTGAGCATTTCATCATCCATTTGTTCATTCTGGCCAGGTGGTCGATAGTATACTCCCACTGCCATCACCTTCCCCTTCATAAATGGAATTTCAATCCATAGAGATTCTACAGCAAATTTTGTTCCCTGCAAAACTTTAATCCTTTCTGACTCAATGCCCTCTCTAACATAGAGCGCAACCCCTCCACCAATTTGTTCAGCTCTATCATTACGATATAGTTTGTATCCAGGTATCACAGTGTCCCACTGGTTATCCTCCTTCCACCATGTCTCTGAGAGTGCAATCATATCTAACCTCTCATTTAGTGCTATATATTCTAATTCTCCCATCTTATTGTTTACACTTCTAGCATTGGCATACAAGCATTTTAGAGACTGTATTTTATTAATATTAATCTGGCTATTGGTAGGCATGGGTAATTGGGAATCCTTATGCTCTGTCTGCTCCTTACTCAAGGGCATTTGGGCTACTATACTCCCTTTTGGAACCTCACTGCTTTTGGTAGTATCCTTCAAGGATACCTTTGTCCGAACCATGCGCTCCTGGGTGACTGTCGGCTTTCCCCTATTTTCTAGTTTAAAAGCTTCTCTATCTCTTTTTTAAAGGTTAATGCCAGCAGTCTGGTCCCATCCTGATTAAGGTGAAGCCCATCCCTTCGGAAGAGCCCCCCCTTTCCCCAGAATGTTCCCCAGTTCCTAACAAATCCAAAACCCTCATCCTTGCACCATTGTCTCATCCACGCATTGAGACTCCGGAGCTCTGCCTGCCTTTTGGGTCCTACGCGTGGAATGGGAAGCATTTCGGAGAACGCTATCCTGGAAGTTCTGGATTTCAACTTCCTACCTAAAAGCTTAAATTTAGCCTCCAGAACCTCCCTACCACATTTTCCTATGGCATTGGTACCGACATGTACCAAGACAGCAGACTCCTTCCCAGCACTATCTAAGACCTTATCTAGGTGGCACATGAGGTCCGCTACCTTCACACCAGGCAGGCATGTTACCAGGTGATCCTACATCCACCAGCCACCCAGCTATCTACATGCCTAATGATCGAATCACCAATTATAACGGCTGTCCTAACCCTTCCCTCATGGGCACATGGGCCTGGAGAAACATCCTCGGTGCGAGAGGGTTTTACATCACCTGGAGGACAGGTCCTAGTTACAGGATCACTTTCTGCCATACCAGGGTGATGCTCTCCTGTCACATGACCTCTCTCCTCCATAGCAACAGGGATGCTGCCAGACTGGAGGTGGGACTTCAGGACTGTATCCCTGTAGGTCTCTGTCTTTCTTATGTTTTCCAAGTCTGCTACTCTAGCCTCTTCTTTTTTGTGGTCGCGTCTGCCTTCCTTCAACACTACACCGGTACCGCCAATGGTTCTTTCTTTTTTTCCGCAAAAAAAACCCCCTTTTCTTCTGGAGTCTTTTCCAGTTATTTTCTCCTCAGGTACCACGTGCCATTTTGAGCACTAGACCCAACTTTTTCCTTTAAAATGGAAAAACCCGCTTCAGGTTTTAAAAAGAGTTCCAAGTGTGACGGTACCATCTCCATCACCTACACCCATGAGTGGTGCCTCAAATGTTTAGGTCCTGACCACTCTATTTCGGAGTGTGTTGCCTGTGGGATGATGTCAAAAAGGGGCCGGCAGAACCGAGCTGCTAAACTTAGCACCCTTTTTCCCTCTGATGCAGCCTCTGTGGCATAGACATCGTCCAGGGCTTCATCTTCCTCCCATGGATCTCAGGTAACTAAACATAAATCTAGCTGGCCCTCAAAGGGTAGATGTCCCTCTAAGCATCGAGATACCTCTGGCGTTGCCCTTGAGGGATTTTCACCAGCAAAACTGCTCCGGCGGGAGGCTTCGGCTTCCAAAGCACTAACGTGGCTCCAGGATGTCCTCGAGGCCTCAACCTCGGCAGAACTACTGGTGCCATGCTCTGGAGTACCGGCTGCTTCATCCGATACCGATACCCAAGCATCGGCAGCGTCGATAGACCAGAGATTCTTGGCTATTGAATGCAGTCTGGCGGCTCTTCTCACGGCCTCGATGCCCCTGAGACCGCTTCAGACAATTCAACCGGTACCGCCACCGACTGCATCAACATCGGCAGGTATTCTACCGGGACCGAGTCATGCTTATCCATCCGGTATCGACAAGTCGGTACTGGACCCCTCCGATGCCAACTTCGATAGGTACCGGTACCGTGCCTTGCACGATCACCCAGATCGGAGATACTTTGAATCCTCGGAGGAGTCTGAAGACTCTGAAAGCTCTGCCGATACCAGAGTACTTCTTCCTGAGGATGATTCTTCTCCTCAGCATAGGATGTCTCCACCGGAGGATATGTCCTTTCAGGATTTTATCCGAGATGTGGCTCGAGGTCTTTCCATCACAGTGGCTCCTGAAAAAGAGCCTAGGGCAAAGAAATTAGAAATCCTACAGTACCCTAAAGCTCCCAAGGAGGCAGCTACCTTACCTATTCATGAGATCTTCATGATCTCATGTTAAGGATGTGGGAAACACCTCTAACCACATCTCCTCACTCTTGAAGACTCGACACCATGTATCGAGTTCCTCCTTGTCCTGGGTTTCAGAAGACTCAGCTACCACACCATTCCATGGTGGTGGAATCAGCTATGAGAAGGATCAAGAGTGCAAAAAGGCATGCATCTAATCCTCCAGGACATAAGTGTAGGACTCTTGACACCTTTGGACGTCGAACCTTCCAGGCTTCCATGCTTTCTGCTAGGATCAGTTCCTAAATATTATATATAGGAATGTTCCTTAAGGAGGTCACAGGAGATTTAGAGCTCATGAGCCCTCTCCTTCCTGATGATAAGAGGCAGGATTACCTCGCCCTTGTTAAACATGCTCAGGATGTTTCCAAGTTTGTGAATCGTGCAGCCTTTGACTGCTTTGAGTGCATAAGCAGAACCTCTGCTATTGCCATAGTTGCACGTAGGATTGCCTGGTTCCAGGCATCTGACTTAGAACTTTGGGTACAGGATAAACTAGGGAATATTCCTTGCACAGGAGAGAATCTCTTTGGCAAGAATTGGCAGGAAAAAGCTGATGAGATAGATGCTGACAATATCACCTTGGATAGATTGTCTAAATCTACAGCTGATCCTGCAAGGAAAAAATCCTACAAGAAACCATTCTTCAGTAAGAAGAAGAAGTTGTATCCCTCCCATATCCAGCAGGGGCATCGTTTAGGTCAGTCTGCCCTAAAGGGACAGCAGCAACAACCTAGGCAAAGAAAAACAAAAGCTGCTAAACCTCAACCGGCTCAGCAGACTCAGCCTTCACAGGGGCTTTGACTCCTATCTAGAGAACTTTGCCTTCCTGGCCCTGAACGTCCCAGAGCCTTCCACCATTCCAGGAAGGTTATGTCATTTTGCCCCCAGATGGGGTCAGATAACAGCAGAAAATTGGACTCTCTCTATTGTAAGAGAGGGGTACAAGCTTCATTTCCTCAGCATGCCCCCTCCTACAATTGTAAGACAGTTCAATTCTCAGACCTCTCTCAATGACCAGTTAGGTCAAGAGGTCACTATGCTTCTTCCCAAAGGGCAATAGAAGAGGTACCCATTCTCCAACAGGGTACAGGGTTCTACGCCCCCTATTTCCTTATTCCAAAGAAAACAGGAGGACACAGACCCATTTTAGACCTCAGAGAATTGAACAAATTCCTGTTCAAAGAGAAGTTCAAAATGATTTCTCTAGGAACTCTGCTGCCATACCTTCAGAGTCAGGATTTATTTATTTATTTATTTTATTTAATTTATTTATTTAACTGTATTTATATCCCGCTTTTCATCGGGTCAAAGCGGCGCTACATTTAAGGGTGGGGTAATTAAGTATAAGGGTGGGGCCATCACCGGGTAGGCAACATTGATGATTTCGACATAGGACAGACTTTAGACATGGACAGTATAGTTCAGTTTTCAATCAGGGGTCCCTGATGGGTGATATCAGGGGTTGGTGCACTCTCTGGTGGGGGTTGCTTCGAAGCATTCTTGGAATAGGATGGTTTTTAGCTGTTTTCTGAAGGACATTAGATCGTTGTTGTTTCTGAGGTGGCTTGGTAGAGAATTCCATAGGGATGGAGCATAAAGTTCAAAGGCTCGATTGCATGTCCGTTGAGAGCATTTGGTTCTTTTGTGAGGGACGGTGAGGGAGTTGCTGGAGGCCAGTCTGGTGGTTTTTCCATGGGCTGGACGAGACAGCAGGGTGCGGAGCTGTATGGTCTGTGTTTGGTGGATGGCTTTGTGGGTGAGTAGGATGGATTTGTATTTAGTTCGTGCTGTGCTGTGAGTAGGATTAGCTTTGTTCTCTAAATCTCAAGGATGCGTACACTCATGTCGTCATCCATCCAACTCATCGAACGTTCCTTCACTTTCTATTTCAAGGGAAGCACTACCAATACAGGGTTCTTCCTTTTGGCCTGGCCTCGGCACCAAGGGCACCAAGGGTGTTCACAAAATGCATGGCTGTGGTGGCAGCATTTCTTTGCACCCTAGGAATATTCGTCTTCCCTTACTTAGACGACTGGCTCATTCAAGCCCCTTCAGAGCCAGAGGCCAGGGTTTCTCTCTCTCTCGCACAATGCGCATCCTTCAGTATTTGGGACTTGTCATAAACTTCCCAAAATCCAACCTTGCTCCCACTCAGTCCCTAGAGTTTATAGGAGCTCTGCTGGATACCAGACAGACAAGGGCCTACCTTCCACAGCCCCGCTGCCTTCGCATTGTGCAGTTAGCTTCCCAAGCAGTGCTAAAACCTCACCTCACTGCTCGGGAAATGTTACAATTGCTAGGCCACATGGCATCCACCGTGCATGTGGTTCCTTATGCTCGCCTCCATATGAGGGCAGCCCAGTGGACTTGATCCACTCAATGGACTCAGGCGTCAGGTTGCCTGTCAGATAAAATAGCGAACTCAGATCGTCTTATTTTGTCCCTCCAATGGTGGCAATCACCCGAAAACCTTTTGGTGGGGTCCCCTTTTCAGCAACCTCCACCCCAAGCCACTCTAACAACAGATGCCTCACAGGTGGGTTGGGGCGTCCACCTGCAAGGCCTCTCTACCCAGGGTAGTCATTTATTTCATTTAGAAACTTTATCTGCCTAGCATGTCCTGCTGTGACACAAGGGTAATTGAAATCACCCTTTATTACTGTGTTGTGACTTTTGTTAGCGTCCCTGATTTCTTTTAGCATTTCATCATTCATCTTTTCATTCTGGCCATGAAGTTGGTAGTATACCCCTTCTGTCATTGCCTTCCCCTTTTACTTGAGATTTCTATCCATAGAGATTGTTTTGTTTCCTGCAAAACATTAATCCTATGTGATTCAATGCGCTCATTCAGATTTTCCATCAGTAAAGATGACTAATAATAGTATAGTGGGGCATTTCCCATTTGGACAATGTAATTTTTGTTATCAAACTTTGCCTGCACAGAATGGACTCATCCAGGTAAAAATAGGACATACAGATTGAAATTTAAAACTATTTACCAGGGAGCTTTTGCTATTTGTTATGTGCCCATATTCTCTCATTTATGTAGGCAGAACATCTCACAAGATGAAACTAGACTGATAGAACACAGAAATTGCTTTTCAAAATATACTGACACTGCCCCTATGGAGTAGTGTACCTTTGAAAAATTACACTAGTTATTTACTGATTATATTCCTGCTCATCATGGGGGGAAGGGAGGGGGGAGGTGGATGAAGTTGATAGGATTGGCTAAAATTACTTTTAAAGAACAATAATGGATCTATGAATTTTGATCTGATGATATTGTGGGGGATGCTAGTATTTTAATTTATCAGGATGGTTCTGTTTGTTAACGATCAGATGTTCAGTAAAAGTTGATTATTGATATCGTCACCACATACTGACGCCATTAATGCCACTTTGTAGGAACCTGGAGTGCAAGCCGCATAGCTTCAGTTTGTGACAAAGCCATCACACCATTTTTGAAAAGGTCTCAGTGACGGTTTGATATACTGGCCCCTGAAGCAGATTTATTGAAATTCTGTTGCCAAGTCCAGCAATATGAACAGCAGTGCTGATTGTGAACATGGAAGCAAGAACAAGCGGCAATGATTACATATAAAACTACTGCACATAGATAAGTGCCATATTTTTGTACATTTTTACAACAAAGTGATAAGTGGAACGGTTCTTCAGCATCCTCTGTGCTGCTGGATATAAGGGAATTCATTCATTTATTTGTTTATTGCAAGTTGATATCTCCAGGAACAAGCAGGAATGTAGTCCTCACATATGGGTATCGTCGGTACCGACGGAGCCTGCGTGGGAACGCTCCCCAGCTTCCAATTAGAAAGCTTTTGGGAGCATCCCACAGCGCCTGCGTGCTGCCTTCCCGCCTTTCCCAACTGCCTCTCTCCAGTTCTTCGTTTTCCGTGGAGCCAGCAGGTCGTCGTTCCTGTTACAGCAGAAAACTTTTCCTTATTCTAATTCTTTTTTGTGGTCGCGTCTGCCTTCCTCTACGCTTTACCGGTACCTCCGGTTCTCCTTTCTTTCTTTAAAAAAAAATAGTATTTGTTTTCCAAACTTTTCTTTTTCCAGGTGCATGCGCCATTTTGGGCCTTAGGCCCAAAATTTCCTCCACTATGGAAAAACCCGCTTCGGGTTTCAAAAAGTGCACCAAGTGTGGCGGTACCATCCCTGCACAGGAGGTCGCCTCGCCCTCTTTGCCCACCAGTGACCCCACATCACTGGGGACAGTTGGGTGTTAAACATAGTCCACAGGGGCTATGCACTACACTTTCACCAACTGCCTCCGCCATATTTTCCAGGGGAGCCTCCAAGGCCTCCCCTGCACACAGATCTTCTCCTCCAGGAGCTCCAAGGTCTGTTGGTGGACAGGGCGGTGGAGCCTGTGCCTCCCCACTTGCAAGGTCAAGGGTTCTACTCCAGGTATTTCCTGGTACCCAAAAGAACCGGTGGCCTTCGACCTATCCTGGACCTCAGGAACCTCAACAAGTTCCTAGAGAAAGAAAAGTTCAAGATGCTTACTCTTGGAACACTTCTGCCCTACCTCCAGCAGGGAGATTGGCTATGCTCCTTAGATCTAAAGGATGCGTACACTCACATCCTCATTCATCCAGACCATAGAGAGTACCTCAGGTTCATTGTGGGAGGAAACCATTATCAGTACAGAGTACTGCCTTTTGGCCTAACCTCCGCCCCCAGAGTCTTTACCAAATGCCTGGCAGTGGTGGCGGCCTACCTGAGAAATCAAGGCATCTTTGTCTTTCCCTATCTGGACGACTGGCTCATAAGAGGTCAGACGTGCCAGGAGGCCCGACAGGCCACCCTCAGAACTATTGCTCTTCTTCAAAGCTTGGGATTTGTAATAAACTTCGCAAAGTCCACTTTGCTCCCCTCCCAGAACTTGGAGTTCATAGGGGCAAGGCTGGACTCTGTCCTGGCAAAAGCATTCTTGCCAGCAAACAGGGCCCAAAGATTGATGGACTTAGCAAATCAGTTTCTCAGCAGGTTAGTGGTCTCCGCCAGACTCTGCCTGAGGCTGCTTGGCCACATGGCTTCGACAGTTCATGTAACCCCCAATGCCCGGCTCCATATGCGGCCTGCACAGTGGTGCCTTCGGAGTCAGTGGTCACAGGCCACAGGCAGCCTCAGAGACAGGATAAGGGTGTCCAGACCTTTTCTGGACTCCCTCAACTGGTTGTTGCACCCACCCAATCTACTGAAAGGAGTGCCCTTTCAAATTCCTGGGTACACAGTGGTACTGACCACAGATGCCTCCCTGCAGGGCTGGGGGGCTCATTGTCTGAACAAGTGCACCCAGGGCCTGTGGTCTCCTTGGGAAGCTGCATAGCAGATCAATCTCCTAGAACTCAGGGCTATTCGATTAGCACTCAAAGCTTTCTCTCCTGCCCTGGCTTATCAATCTGTCCTGGTTCAGACAGACAACCAGGTAGCCATGTTTTATGTGAACAAACAAGGCGGGACTGGGTCCAGACTCCTTTGTTGGGAGGCACAGGACCTTTTCTCATTTGCCCTCAAGCACAACCTGCTCCTCAAGGCTGTGTACCTTCCCGGCCAGGAAAACTACCTGGCCGACAGGTTGAGCAGAATTTTGCAGCCCCACGAGTGGCAGCTGCATCCTTTGGTGGTTCAGAAGATCTTCCTGAAATGGGGTCTTCCTTTGATAGATGTGTTTGCCAGTCCACTGAACAAGCAACTGCCAAAGTTCTGCTCCAGGCAACCGCATCCTCTGCGGATAGCAGCCGATGCTTTTCTGATTCCCTGGTCTCAGGGTCTCCTGTATACATTTCCTCCCACGCCCTTGGTGGCCCGAACTCTGTTCAAGATTCTTCAAGACAAGGCCTTGGTCCTGCTGGTGGCTCCCAGGTGGCCGAGACAGCCTTGGTTTCCACTTCTGCTTCAGCTGGCAGTGGATCCCCCACTGCCTCTGGGGTTGAAACCCAACCTTCTCTCTCAGGAGCAGGGTTCCCTTCTGCACCCCAATCTCAAAGTTCTCAATTTGATGGCCTGGAGGCTGCAAGGGTAGTTTTGGCTCCCTGGGGCCTACCTCAGGAAGTTGAGGAAGTTGTCCTATCCTCTAGGAAACAGTCCACTAGGAAAACCTATGCTCTCAAATGGAAAAGGTTTTCTGTGTGGTGTCAGCTACGTACAGAGGATCCCTTCTCCTGTACTGTACCAGTAGTGCTTCAGTACTTACTGCACTTATCCATTCAGGGACTTAAGTCCAATTCTGTTCAGGTCCACCTCTCAGCTCTAGCAGCTCACCACTCACTGGTGGAAGGACATTCTCTATCGGTTCACCCTTTGGTGTCCAGATTTCTCAGAGGCTTGCTTTTGCTAAAGCCTCCCATCCGTCCTCTTGCTCCTGAGTGGGAGTTGAATGTGGTCTTGCAGCAGCTGACTCGCCCACCCTTTGAGCTGATGGCTACTTGCCCTCTACGCTTCCTGTCCTGGAAGACACTCTTCTTGATAGCCCTAACTTCGGCCAGGTGAGTGAGTGAGCTTCAGGCCCTGGTCTGTGACAGGCCTTACACTCGCTTCTATGGGAACAGGGTAGTCCTTAGGACTCATCCAAAGTTCCTCCCAAAAGTTGTCTCCTCCTTCCACCTTAACCAAGAGGTGGCTCTTCCAACATTCTTCCCTAGGCCTCATGCAAGCCAGGCTGAAGCAGTTCTGCATACCCTGGACTGTAGGAGGGCCTTATCCTTCTTCCTTGACCGTACGCAGGGGCATAGAAGGGCTATTCAGCTCTTCGTATCCTTTGACCCTAATAAGTTGGGATTGGCTGTGTCCAAGCGTACCTTGTCCATCCATAGCTGACTGTATCACCTGGGCTTACAAGGCGGCTGACCTTCCTTTGCAGGGTCGGGTCACGGCCCACCGTTTCAGGGCAATGGCTGCCTCAGTGGCTCATCTCCGCTCTGTACCATTGATAGACATCTGCAGGGCTGCAACTTGGTCTTCAAGCCAGACTTTTGCGGCCCATTACTGTCTGGAAAGGGAGTCCCGTAGGGACAGTGCTTTTGGCCAGGCAGTACTCTGGAATCTCTTTGAGGTTTAGGCAACTCCTGCCCTCTGTTGGGCTACCGGTGGAGGTTGTGTCAGTGGAAAGCCTTTCTTTGCTGCTGGGACTAGGGGGAGTTCTCTTGTTCAGCCTGGGTTCCTCGGTAGCCCAGAGCTAGGGAGTCACCCATATGTGAGGGCTGACTTCCTGCTTGGTCCTGGAGAAAGAGTAGTTACTCACCTGTAACAGGTGTTCTCCAGGAGCAGCAGGAATCAGTCCTCACAACCCTCCCTTCTCCCCTCTCCCCTGGGAGTTGAAGTTGTACATAGTTTATTTTACATTTTTTGTGTGCTGTTCTTAGCTGTGTCATTTGACTGAGGTAAGATGGTACCTTTAGGCAGGAAGGGAACCGTGCATGCGTGCCTGCATTTCCAAAGACTTTCATAGAAAGCTGGGGAAATGCTCCGCTGGGACTTCATCGGCGTCGATGACACCCATATGTGAGGACTGATTCCTGCTGCTCCTGGAGAACACCTGATGCAGGTGAGTAACTACTCTTTCTCCGCAATCTGGGAATATTCGTCTTCCCTTACTTAGACGACTGGCTCATTCGAGCCCCATCAGAGTCAGAGGCCAGGATTTCTCTATCTTGCACAATGCGTATCCTTCAGTATTTGGGTCTGGTCATAAACATCCCAAAGTCCAGTCTAACTCCCACTCAGTCTTAGAGTTCATAGGAGCTTTGCTGGATACCAGAAAAGCAAGGGCCTATCTCCCTCAGACCCATTGCCTTCGCATGGTGCAGTTAGCTTCTCAAGCAGTGCTAAAACCTCATCTCACTGCTATAGAGATGTTACAATTACTAGGCCACATGGCATCTACCGTGCATGTGGTTCCCTATGCTCGCCTCCATATGAGAGCAGCCCAGTGGACTTTATCCACTTAATGGACCCAGGCATCAGGGTGCCTGTCAGACAAAATAACAAGCACAAATCGCCTTATTTTGTCCCTCCATTGGTGGCAGTCCACTCAAAACCTGTTGCTGGGGTCCCCATTTCAACAACCTTTACCCCAAGCAACTCTCACAACAGATGCTACTCCAATGGGTTGGAGAGCTCATCTGCAAGACCTCTCCACCCAAGGCACTTGGACTCCACAGGAGACTCAAATACATATCAATCTCTTGGAGCCCAGAGCAATCTTCCTTGCTCTTTGAGTGTTCCACACCTTGCTCAGCTACAAGACAGTCCTCATTCATACGGACAATCAAGTAGCCATGATCTCCAGGAACAAGCAGGAATGAGTCTTCACATATGGGTATCGTCGGTACCGGCGGAGCCTGCGTGGGAGCGCTCCCCAGCGTCCAAAAGGAAAGCTTTTGGGAGCATCCCACAGTGCCTGCGCGCTGCCTTCCCGCCTTTCCTAACCGCCTCTCTCCAGTTCTTCTTTTCCGCGGAGCCAGCAGGTCGTGTTCCTGTCACCGCTGAAGAATTTCTTTATTTTATTTCTTTGGTCGCGCGTCTGCCTTCTCGACGCTGGACCGGTACCGCCGGTCTTTTCTTTCTTTATTTAAAAAAAAAAAAAAAAACTACTGTTTTTTCTCACTTCAGTGCATTTTCTTCTTGGCCTTAGGCCTAGGACATTTTTCCTCATGGAAAAGCCCGCCTCTGGGTTTAAAAAATGCACGAAGTGCAGCGGCACTATTTCTGTCACTGACACCCATGAATGGTGTCTAAAATGTTTAGGTCCTGACCACTCCATTGCGGATTGTGAGTCCTGCTCCATGATGTCTAAAAGAGGTCTACAGAATCGAGCAGCTAAGCTCAGTACCCTGTTTCCCTCGGATGCAGCTTCAGTTGCATCGACGTCTTCCAGGGCTTCTTCTTCCTCACATGGATCTCAGGTAACCAAACTTAAATCCAGCCGGTCCTCAAAGGGTAGATCTCCCTCAAAGTATCGAGATGCCTCCGGGCTTGCCCTCGAGGAATCCGCACCGGCAAAATTACCCCGGCGGGAGGCTCCGGCTTCCAAAGCTTTATCTATGGGGTCACAGGTTGACATCGATGGCTCGGCCTCAACCGATCACCTGTTGCCATGTTCTGGGGTACCGGTGGTTTCCACTGGTACCGACATCCAGACATTGGTTGCGTCAATGGATCAGAATATCCTGACCATGCAGCGTGCCATCACGGCATTCATACAAGCTGCGACACCTTTGGTACCGCAACAAACTCCGTTGCCGGTACCGACTCTGGCACCGGTACCGACATCGGTTCCGGTGCCGGTACCGCTTGCATCGACATCCGCTTCGGTGTCGACTGCAGCGGTACACTGTTCTGTGATGCCCTTCGGTACCGAACCGTTACCGATCACTCCCGATGTCGATACCACCCGGTACGCGTATCGGGCTCTGCAGGAGCATCCAGACGGGCGATACTTCGATTCCTCTGAAGACTCTGATGAATCAGAGATCTCTGTCGAAGCATCGGTAATTCATCCTCAGGAGCCCTCTTCTCCAAAAAGGAGAATGTCTCCTCCAGAGGACTTGTCTTTTCAAGACTTTATTAGGGAAGTGGCCAGGGGCCTTTCCATCTCAGTGGCACCTGAGACAGAGCCTAGAGCCAAAAAATTAGATATTTTACAATATCCTAAGGCTCCTAAAGAGGCAGCCACTTTATCAATACATGAGATTCTTTATGATCACATGTTGGGTATATGAGAGACTCCTCTCACCACTTCCCCTCATTCTCGCAGGTTGGACACCATGTATCGTGTTCCTCCTTTTCCTGGCTTTCATAAGACTCAACTTCCTCACCACTCCATTGTGGTGGAGTCTGCTATGAAGAAGATAAAGAGTACAAAAAGGCACTCTTCTGCTCCTCCAGGAAGAGAATGCAGAATCTTAGATGCCTTTGGCAGGAGAATTTTCCAGGCCAGTATGCTTGTTGCCAGAATCAACTCCTATAGTCTCTATATGGGGATGTTTCTAAAAGAAGTTACAGATCACCTACAGACTTTATCTCCTTTTATTTCAGAAGAAAAAAGGGAAGAGTTCCTCACCTGGCTCAAACATGCCCAGGATATTTCCAAGTTTTCCAACCGTGCAGCCTTTGACTCTTTTGAAGGTGCCAGCAGAGCCTCGGCCATTGCCATAGGTGCACGCAGAGTTGCTTGAACCTTGGGTTCAAGATGGACTAGGAAACCTTCCTTGTACAGGTGAAAACCTTTTTGGTAAAGATTGGCAAGCAAAGGTCACCCAAATGGATGCTGAAAATTCTGCTTTAGATAGACTTTCCAAGTCTACTTCTGCCCCTTTTAAGAAAAGGTTGTTCAAAAAGGGATTTTTTCCCAAAAAAGGGAAATATTATTCTGCTTATGGTCAGCAGTCATCTTCTGCAGGTCGTTTTCCTACAAAGAGACAGCAACAACCCAAACAGGCCAAGCCTAAGGCTGCTAGGACTGCTATGGCCCAACAGCCTCAGCCTCCTCAGGGCCTTTGACTTACAACTAGAGAGCTTAGCCTTTCTGGCTCTAGAACCTCCAGAGCCTCTCACCATTCCAGGAAGGTTGGTTTACTTTGCTCCCAGATGGGAACAAATCACAGCAGAGCAATGGACCCTCTCCATCATAAGGGAAGGGTACAAGCTTCATTTCTTAAACCTTCCTCCTCACACCATGGTGAGACAGTTCAATTCTCATACATCTCTCCTCGACCTTCTGGGTCAGGAGATTACTACCCTTCTTGCCCAAGGGGCAATAGAAGAAGTATCCCTTCTTCAGCAGGGCTCAGGGTTCTACTCCCCCTACTTTCTTATTCCAAAGAAAACAGGGGGCTACAGACCCATCTTAGATCTCAGAGAATTGAACAAGTTTCTATGCAAGGAGAAATTCAAGATGATTTCTCTCGGTACTCTCCTTCCATACCTTCAGAGTCAGGATTGGCTTTGCTCTCTAGACCTCAAGGATGCGTACACCCATGTCCTCATCCATCCAACACACAGAAGGTTCCTTCGGTTCCTTTATCAAGGGAAGCACTACCAATACAGAGTGCTTTCTTTCGGTCTGGCCTCTGCACAAAGGGTGTTCACAAAATGCATGGCAGTAGTAGCTGCATTTCTACGCACTCTAGGGATATTCGTATTCCCATATCTGGACGACTGGCTCATCCGAGCTCCATCCCAGTCAGAGGCCCAGATTTCTCTAACCTGCACAAGCAGTATCCTTCAGTATCTGGGACTTGTAATAAACTTTTCAAAATCTGATCTCACCCCTACTGAATCTCTAGAGTTCATAGGGGCCTTGCTGGATACCACAACTGCAAGGGCCTATCTTCCCCAGGCCCGTTGCCTACGCTTGGTGCAGTTAGCTTCACAAATTCAGTTAAAATTCCATTTAACTGCTCGAGAGATGTTACAACTGTTAGGCCACATGGCATCCACTGTGCATGTGGTTCCTTATGCTCGCCTTCACATGAGGGCAGCTCAGTGGACTCTGTCCAACCAATGGACCCAGGCATCAGGTTGCCTGTCAGACAAAATAGCAACCTCCAGTGGCCTCTTTTGGTCCCTCCACTGGTGGAGGTCCACTCAAAATCTGTTGCTGGGGTCCCCCTTCCAACAGGTGTTACCCCAAGCAACCCTTACAACAGATGCCTCTCCAAGAGGTTGGGGAGCTCATCTTCAAGATCTCTCCACTCAAGGCATCTGGTCTCTAGAGGAGACATCTCTACATATCAACCTCTTAGAGCTCAGAGCAATTTTTCTAGCTCTCAGAGTCTTCCACACCCTGCTCAGCTACAAGACAGTCCTCATCCAAACGGACAACCAAGTAGCCATGTTCTACGTGAACAAGCAGGGCGGAACTGGCTCTCTGTCGCTTTGCAACGAAGCTCTGAGATTGTGGGCCTTCACCAGAGAGCATCAAATTCATCTCATGGCAGTGTATCTTCCAGGGGTTCAAAACTCTTGGGCAGACAGACTCAGTCGAGTTCTGCTTCCGCACGAATGGTCCCTCCATGGGGACCAGATAGCCAGGATCTTCCGAATTTGGGGAACCCCAGACATAGACCTCTTTGCAAGTCCGTGGAATGCCAAACTTCCCCGGTTCTGTTCCAGGATTCCGTGTCAGGGAGTTCAGGCCAGGGATGCCTTCCTCCTTCATTGGGGGAAAGACTTCCTCTATGCCTTTCCACCCATTCTCCTAATTCCCAAGACACTCTTCAAACTTCAGAGAGACAAGGGGTCTATGATCCTCATAGCACCTCATTGGCCACGCCAAGTGTGGTACCCTCTACTTCTGCATCTCTCCCAAACTCCCTCCCTGGACTTGGGATCTGCTCCAAACCTCCTGTCCCAGGAGGAGGGAACGTTGTGGCACCCAAATCCCCAGTCTCTTCACCTCAGAGCCTGGTTGCTGAAGGCCTAGAACTTCAAGATTTGCATCTTTCTCAGCAAGTGAAGGATATCCTTCATGCTTCCAGAAAGACTTCCACTAGACGTTCCTATGCTTTTAAATGGAAAAGATTTACCATTTGGTGTGCAGAGAAGGGTCTTAACCCTCTTGCAATTCCTCTGAATTCCTTACTAGAGTATTTACTGCATTTATCCCATGCAGGCCTTAAAACGAATTCAGTAAGGGTCCATCTGAGTGCTATTGCAGCATCCCTTAAACCTTTCAATGGACAGCCTATTTCCTCTCATCCTCTTATAGCAAGATTCATGAGAGGCCTTCTTTTGACTAAACCTCCCATCAGACCACTTCCAGTGGCCTGGGACTTGAATCTGGTTCTTGGCCAGCTTATGCAGCCATCTTTTGAACCCTTAGCCACTACCTCCTTGAAATTTCTTTCCTGGAAGGTTATTTTTCTCATTGCAGTCACTTCAGCTCGCCGCATCAGTGAGCTGCAAGCCTTGGTGGCTAATCCTCCTTATACAAGGTTTCATGATGACAAGGTAGTCCTCAGGACTAATCCACACTTTATGCCTAAAGTGGTCTCCCCTTTTCATCTGAACCAGGAGGTTTCTTTACCTGTCTTTTTTCCAGGACCTCATGCTTCAAGTGCAGAGAGGAATCTTCATACCCTGGATTGTAAAAGAGCTCTTGCTTTTTACTTACAAAGGACACAGCAACATAGAAAGTCCTCTCAACTCTTTGTTGCTTTTGATCCCTCTCATTTAGGACTTCCAGTCTCTAAGAGAACTCTGTCCAATTGGATTGCTCAGTGTATTTCTTTCGCCTACCAGAGTAAGAACCTTTCTCTGGAGGGCCATGTCACAGCTCACATTGTGAGGGCCATGGCAGCCTCTATGGCTCATCTAAATTCTGTGTCCATCGACCAGATCTGTCAAGTGGCCACCTGGGCCTCGGTTCATACCTTCACAGCCCATTACTGCTTGGACAAGGACTCCCGCCGGGATGCCTTGTTTGGTCAGGCTGTTCTCAAACACCTGTTCCATACCTAACCAACTCCTACCCTTCATCCCTGGCTGGATGCCTGAGATTCATGGGTGGAGGTAGAGCCCTTCCCAGGGACTCACAACCTGGGTGATCTCCCAGGCATCTCTAGCTGGGGAGTCCCCATATGTGAAGACTCATTCCTGCTTGTTCCTGGAGATAGCACAGTTACTTACCTGTACAGGTGATCTCTGGGAACAGCAGGAATAAGTCTTCACAACCCACCCACCTCCCCTAGGAGTTGTATCTCTCTATCTTTCTTTCCTTTCCTCACTCTCTCTTTGACTCAGCTTTAAAACTCGAACTGGAGAGAGGCGGTTAGGAAAGGCGGGAAGGCAGCGCGCAGGCGCTGTGGGATGCTCCCAAAAGCTTTCCTTTTGGACGCTGGGGAGCGTTCCCGCGCAGGCTCCGTCGGTACCGACGATACCCATATGTGAAGACTTATTCCTGCTGTTCCCAGAGATCACCTGTTACAGATAAGTAACTGTGCTTTCTACGTGAACAAGCAGGGGGGAACAGGCTCTCTGTCGCTTTGCAACGAAGCTTTGCAACTATGGGCCCTCGCCAGAGAGCATCAGATTCATCTCCTGGCAGTGTATCTTCCAGGCATACAAAACTCTTGGGCAGACAGACTCAGTCGAGTTCTGCTTCCACACAAATGGTCTCTGCATGCAGACCAGGTGGCCAAGAATTTTCAAATTTGGGGAACCCCGGACATAGACATCTTTGCAAGTCTGTTGAATGCCAAACTTCCCCGATTCTGTTTCAGAATTCCGGCTCAAGGTTTTCAGGCCAGGGATGCTTTCCTCCTTCACTGGGGTCAAGACTTCCTTTATGCCTTTCCACCCATTCCCCTAATTCCCAAAACCCTGTTCAAGCTTCAGAAAGACAGAGGCCGTATGATTCTCATAGCTCCACATTGGCCACTGCAAGTGTGGTACCCTCTGCTTCTACATCTCTCTCAAGCTCCCTCCCTGGAGTTAGGGTCTGCTCCAGATCTCCTGTCTCAGGAAGACGGAATGTTATGGCATCCCAATCCCCAGTCTCTGCATCTCAGGGCTTGGTTGTTGAAGGCCTAGATCTCCATGATCTTAACCTCCCTCAGCAAGTAAAGGATATCCTTTATGCTTCCAGGAAGCCTTCCACAACATGCTCTTATGCTTTCACGTGGAAAAGGTTTACCATATGGTGTTCGCAGAAGGGGCTTAACCCCCTTGCGATACCTCTGGAATTATTACTGGAGTATCTCCTTCATTTATCCAATGCAGAACTTAAAGCTAACTCAGTAAGAGTCCATTTGAGTGCTATTGCAACTTCTTTCAAGCCTCTTAATGGACAACCTATTTCCTCCCATCCTCTTGTAGCAAGATTTATGAGAGGCCTCCTTCTAACTAAGCCTCCCATTAGGCCACCACCAGTGGCATGAGACTTAAACCTGGTTCTTCGACAGCTCATTTAGCTGCCTTTCGAACCCATAGCTACTTCCTCATTGAAATTCCTTTCTTGGAAGGTTATCTTTCTCATTGCAATCACATCAGCACGCCGCATCAGTGAGTTGCAGGCATTAGTAGCTAATCCACCTTATACAAGGTTCCAACATGACAAGGTAGTCCTTAGGACTCATCCACACTTTATGCCAAAGCTGGTCTCGCCTTTTCATTTAAACCAAGCGGTCTACCTGCCTGTGTTTTTTCCAAGGCCTCATGCATCTAATGCAGAAAGGAATCTTCATACTTTGGACTGTAAAAGAGCTTTAGCCTTTTACTTGCAAAGAACACAGCAACATAGAAAGTCCTTTCAACTCTTTGTTGCTTTTGATCCTTCTCATTTGGGGCTTCCAGTCTCCAAGAGAACACTGTCCAACTGGATTGCACAGTGTATTTCCTTTGCCTATCAGAGAAAGAATCTTCCTCTGGACGGCCATGTTACAGCTCACAATGTGAGAGCCATGGCAGCTTCAATGGCTCATCTGCACTCTGTGTCTATCGACGACATCTGTCGAGCAGCCACTTGGGCCTCGGTTCATACCTTCACAGCCCATTACTGCTTGGACAAGGACTCCCGCCGGGATGCCTTGTTTGGTCAGGCTGTTCTCCAACATCTGTTCCATACCTAATCAACTCCTACCTGCCATCCCTGGTTGGATGCCAGAGATCCATGGGGGGAAGTGGAGCCCTTTCACAGGGACACACAACTTCTGGGGTCTCTCCCTGGCATCTAAAGCTAGGGAGTCCCCATATGTGAAGACTACATTCCTGCTTGTTCCTGAAGATAGCATAGTTACTCACCTGTAACAGGTGATCTCCGGGAACAGCAGGAATTTAGTCTTCACAACCCACCCACCTCCCCTAGGAGTTGTATCTCTCTATCTATCTCTTTCTCTTTCGCTCTCCCTCTCTTTGTCTCAGCTTTAAACTCAACTGGAGAGAGGCAGTTGGGAAAGGCGGGAAGGCAGCACGGAGGCGCTGTGGGATGCTCCCAAAAGCTTCCTAATTGGATGCTGGGGAGCGTTCTGGCGCAGGCTCCGTCGGTACCGACGATACCCATATGTGAAGACTAAATTCCTGCTGTTCCCGGAGATCACCTGATCTCCAGGAACAAACAGGAATGAGTCTTCACATATGGGTACGTCGGTACCGACGGAGCCTGCACGGGAATGCTCCCCAGCATCCAATCAGAAAGCTTTTGGGAGCATCCCTCGCGCCTGCGCGCTGACTTCCCGCCCTTTCCACTTCTTCTCCTCAGTTTTTGTTTTTCCGCGGAGCCGGCAGGACGTCCTCCTGTCATCGCAGAAACCTTTTTCTTTAAATACTTCATTTCTTGTTTTCTTGTGGTCGTGGCTGTTTTTCCCGCCGACACCGGTACTGCCGGTGGTTTTTTCTTTTCTTTTTTCTTAAACTCAGAGAGATTTTTCCCTCTGTTTCTGCCTTAACTTTTTGGGCCTACAAGGCCTCTCCATCATGGAGCCTTCTTCTCCTAAGAAGTGCCTTCACTGTGGAAACAGAGTTTTCTTTTTAGACTCCAATCACTGGTGTCTAACCTGTTTGGGTCCTGACCCTTTTTCCCCTGAACTATCAGGCTGCAATACTGAGAGAAGACCTTCCCTCTTTCGAGTTTCCCTCGATACCGTTTTCCCTCCTGCAGTGAGGGCACCGGGATTTTCTTCTCTACAGGATCAGGTAACCCACAAACAGTCTGTTAAGACTTGCCAATCCTTGAGTGGTAGGTCTCATGCCACGCATGATGATGGCTCCGGCCTTGCCCTCAAGACCCCATTGGCATTAAAACCCTGGCGGGAGTTTTCGGGCTCCAAAGCATTTCAGGGGTTTCAGGTTGTTCCTGGGGCTCACCCCTCACAGAACATACCTGAGCCGTGCTCGGGGGTGGTATCCGCTTCGAGCGGTACCGATACCCCGGCATCGGCACCGGTGTCGAGTGTTCCACTCTTCACCAGGAATCGTCATCTGGCATCCTCGGTACCTTCGGGACCGATTGATACGATCCAGACTGACTTCCCTGTATCAGCATCGCCGGTACCACCACCGACGTCGGTGCACTCTAGACATGCATCGATAGACTCGCTCCCTTCGATGCCGAGTCTGGAATCGATATCTAGTCTAGATGACTGGGTACCGACGCGCCTTGGAACCGACCCTTATCGTTTCCGGATACGCAGTACCGAGGATACTCACCAAGACTCTCTGGTTACCTCGGTACCGCTTCAGCAGCGTCCGATGACGGCCTCGATGCCATTACCGGTATCGGTATCGATGTCGATTCCTGCAGTTACATCGGTGCCATCGATCCTTTCTATGCCTAGTTTGGAATTGATACCTGGCATAAACGATGCAGTATTAACTGCCTCAAGTCGTGACTGCCAGTATCATTATCCATCTAGTAAGGTTCTTTTTCTGCACCAGACCAGTACATCCTCTGGTGCTCAGGCTGCATCTTCAACCTTAGCCTTCCCAGGGATGGTTCCCATTGGAGATCCTTCTTTTCAGAAGTTTCTCCTTGACATGGCAACCTTTCTTGCTATTCCTATCCCTGGCTGTAATCTTAACCAAGGCTGTCCTGCAGAAAAGGGAAATATAATGCTTCCTTTACATCATTCTTTGCAGGATCTTCTTCTGAGAATATGGGAATCACCTTTAAGGGTTCCCTCACCTTCTACAGCAACTAATGTTCTGTATCAGGTGCCCCCCTCTCCAGGGTTTCAAAAGAATCAACTTCCCCATCATTCCATTGTAGTGGAATCAGCAATGAGGAAGGTAAAAAGCAAGAAGAAGCATTCTTCTTATCCGCCAGGTCGTGCTTCTAGAGCACTTGATGCCTTTGGACGTCAAACCTTCCAAACAACTATGCTGGCATCAAGAATTATTTCTTATATATTTTATATGAGTCTAACACTCCAGGAGGTCACAAAGAAATTATCTCTTTTGACTCCTTTTTTTGTCAGAGCCTAAGGCTGCTGACTATTCCTTGCTTCTTAGTCATAGCCGGAATATCTCTTGGTTTCTTTCTCGTGCTTCTCTAGACTCTTTTGAGTCTGTTAGCAGATCCTCTGCTATTGCCATTGGAGCACGTCGTAGAGCCTGGCTCCAAGCTTCTGACTTGAACAGATGGGCACAACATACACTGGGTAATTCTCCTTGTACTGGAGAAAATCTCTTCAATAAGGAGGCTTTACGTCAGGTTGCTCGTTGCTCCACTGACTTCCCTGGTTCTGGTGACCATTCTCAGCCGCCTTCTTCCCCAGGAGGTAGGAAATGTCCTACCAAGCCTTCTTTCCCTAAGAAAAGAAGGTTTCACTCTTCTCCTGCCCATCATCCAGAGGTGCCCAAGCAAGGGACACCTCGTCCTAGTCTGAAGTTTCCAAACTCTAGCCAGTCTCAACATACCCAGCAACCATAGGTTCTGAGGGTTACAATCTACAGTTAACTTCTTCTTAACAGAAGTTTGTTCACTGTTTTTCTTAAAGCTCTACACTGGAGTTTTCCTTTTTCAGTATGCTAAGCTGTCAGGATATTCTTGTCTATGGGTTACAGAATTCTCCTCTTCTTACTACCAAGAAGGGAAGTTACAGCTATCCCATGATAGTTTCTGTCCCAACATGAACATTTTTTTTTTCCTTCAGCTGACTTGCCCTATGGGTAAGTCACCCTCCAATTACCTGTTTTCTCTACCCTCTCATCCAGTGTTTCCCCTGACTGTGTGGTACCATACTGAAAAGCTTCTCTAGCCTTTCATTCCAGTGTAGACTTTTTGTTTCCTTGAATACATTCTCAAGATAACTCATCAGGCAGGGACAGGAATATCTCCATTTCTTTTGTTTTGCACAAGAAGATTTTCTCTGCTGTCTGTTTCAGCTGCTGTGCATGCAGGAGTTCCAGTGATTGAACTACTGGTACTTTTCCACAAGTTCCAGTCTATCTTCCACAATTTTTGTCTAGCCTCAGTAGTGATTCCAAGCTAGTCCTCATCTATCTTGGATAATCCTACTCACTTAGGCTTCTCACATTATCTTCTTTCTAGCCATTTCCTTTTCCTAGGATGTGGCAACACACCTGACTTCAGTCAGTTTTATCTCATAATTCTCCTGCACAATGCTCTCTGCAATTTTCAGAGAAGCTTTCTACTATGGGCCCTTGCTACAGAGCATTGATCTTTGTCTCTGAGGGCTATTCTATATAGTAGAAAAAAGCTTATAAATCATTCCCAAGACTGTGAGGGTTCTCCACACCCTCTTGTCTCTTGTTATAATTCAGAATATAAGCTTTTTCTGCATGAATATCCAAGGCTATTAGTAACGCATGATACCCCTATGTCCCTCCAGTGGGTCCTCCTGGTATCTTCTCTATGCGTTTCTACCCATCTATCATGTCAGAGTTCTAAAGGACTCCCGACTTGCTCTTTACAGACTGATATTATCCTCTGTTTTTCACACAACCATCCTGGTTATTTTACTGGATTGCATTCCTGCATCCTCTTAGCCCACGGAAATAGATTCTCTATATATCTGTCAAGTGGGTTTCACCCTCTTGTTATTGGATGAATCTTTCCCCTTCACATTCCCCATGTGAATGTTCTTATGAGGCTTAGTGTATCTTCAGACTTATTGTCATGTATGTAAATATCTCTATATATGCCTCTACATACATATGTCTGTAAGCTGTGTGTGCATAATTTATGCCCCCATATGTATATATATATCCACCTATATATATATGTTGATACATATTTCTGCATATCTAGATACACATATATATATAGGTATATATATCTATCTCCCTATATATATATATATCTGTTGGGAGACTTTTTATAGATCGATATGTATTACATACTATCTCCTCACTGTCTATGTTATAGCAATTTGTACCTTTCTCAGAGGTTTCAGACAGTGAGCTCCCTTTTTCATACTGTTCCTTAGTATGTGGGGACTATTATGCACACAACCACTACTGTGGTGATAACACCTTCCGCTTTGCTCTAGGTCTCCCTATCCTTGAAGATTCAAGCTTCAATATCTTTCCTATCTCTCATCAGCTAGGAAAGACAGTGTACATCTTCATTGTTTTGAGTACACATTGTTCTCCTTGGGAATATGGGCCTTTTTTCCATACCCCTTCTTCCCTCCAAGACTATGCTAGTTGTCCAAATCGGTCAGTCTTCTTCTTTTAGTCCTCAGTGTTATGACTCTGTACCTAAAAGAGTTTTCAGCTTTTCTCATAAAGCTTTCCATTGAAGACCTGCCGTTCTAATCCTACCCCAGTTGACACCTGGATCACCTCCTAATTCCAGGTCTGGACCTTCACCCTCACTGCTGTGAGGTCACCTTGAGGATTCCGCTACTGCATATCCAGTAGACTCCATCACGCTTTCTACTTCCTACAATCCAGTAGGTAAGCTCCATATTATAATTTTAATGGTACTTATCATACATGCCATGGACTCCTCTCCTGTAGTCCTTGGGTTTGCTGTTTTCCTTACAGCTCTTCTATTCTCAACTCCTACCCTCCATTCCCTCATGGGATGCCGGAGATTCCTGTGTGGGAAATGCACTCCTGATCCAGGAACATGCATTTTATGGGATTCTCCCCCTGGCATCTCTAGCTAGGGAGTCCCCATATGTGAAGACTCATTCCTGCTTGTTCCTGGAGATAGCACAGTTACTTACCTGTAACAGGTGATCTCTGGGAACAGCAGGAATAAGTCTTCACAACCCACCCACCTCCCCTAGGAGTTGTATCTATCTATCTATCTTCCTTTCATCTTTCTCTCCTTTGTCTCAGCTATGAAACTCAACTGAGGAGAAGAAGTGGAAAGGGCAGGAAGTCCGCGCGCAGGCGCGAGGGATGCTCCCAAAAGCTTTCTGATTGGATGCTGGGGAGCATTCCCGTGCAGGCTCCGTCGGTACCGACGTACCCATATGTGAAGACTTATTCCTGCTGTTCCCATAGATCACCTGTTACAGGTAAGTAACTGTGCTTTACAGGTGAGTAACTATGCTAATTGGCTATTGAGACAAAATCAGAGATGTATTAGATTAGAAGTCCAATGAAATGATATTACCTAAAACTTATGATTAACTCTTAGTTGTGCATATTCAAGTGGGTTAACGCTGCAACTGCAGTACTTTGCTATGTTAAAATATCAGCTGAAATATAAAAATCTAAATGATGCCAAAAAAGCATAGTTAACAATAAAATCTCCCTTTTATGTGGAAGGGAAGAGACTGCAAATTTATTTGTCACACTGTTTAGAAATATCCACCATAAAATTATTTACAGTACCTTTTCTAGATAGAACTAGAAAATACACTACCTTTTTATTCCTTTTGAGAACCTGAGTATTCAATCAGAGTGTTTTAGCATTAGCAGAATGTCATCACACTTTGAGTTTTCACAGCCAAGATTGAAAGGGTCTTGGGTACCTACAATTTGACCGCTGGGGTAGCCTTAAGCCCTTGAACCACAGAAAAGAGGTTGGATGGGAAGAAGAAGAAAAATTAGTTTGAAGCATGAGGTGGATGAATCTGAAGGGAGAGGAAAGGAAAACGGAAAATAAATGAAACTACAACCTAAAGAAATAAAGCAAAGAAAAATGATAAATATAGGAAGTAAAAAAAAAATTGTGGCCTCCTATATATTTTATCTCGTACCCAAGTTCTCTAAGTAGCTACACTGCTACTATTAAGCTCTATTAGTCATATGCACATTGTACAGATATGTATACGAGAGTTCCTTCTAACTAGAGCTTGCGATTTACAATAGGAAAAAATCATTTAGACTTTGTAAAAAGTGAATGATTTGTAATGTTGAAATCATATAGCTGTACCTGACTACAGTATCAAAACCAAACACAGAATGAATTCCTACAACACCGAATGATATAATAGAAATATAAAAATCCATCAAGGGAAGATTTTTCAAATAACCCGCATAACTGCAAAGTATGATGGGGTGCTTAGCACCTGGGTAGTTTCTCTTAGAGAATTAGTGTAAAAATATATGCTTTAAGGGGCCTGATTTTGTAACAGGGCCGCCTATATGAGAAGTCCAAAAAGACGCCTGTTTTATAAATGCAACATATGTGCTTATGTGCTTTTATAAAACAAGTACTCAGAAGTAGGCCTGTGGCATGCAAATACCAATGCACATATTCCTACCCGCTCCAAAGTTTGTGTAAATATGTGTATGCTGCATATGTACTTACGTATTCTATAAAATATGCACATGCAAAACTGTGCCCACAGGAATGACTACACATGGCACATGTATAGATAGGTGCCATATTGGTGCTACACATACTTATATGCATGTATAGCATTGCATCATTTTATAAAAGGCTTTGCATGCAGATGAACCTTCTGTACTTCGCAGCTTCTATTTTGTGTAAGTGGTTAAGGAAGGTAAAACAGCTCACCTGTTTTTGAAAATGGCAAATATATATGCTGTTTTACTTCCCAGAATTAAATGACTAGGTAGCAGGGCCACCCCAAAGGTATCTGATGCCATAGGTGAAATATTGGCCATGTGCTCTTGCCCCGCCCATAGTACAGCATCTCACCTTCTCACTTTTCCCAGGCCTCCTGCCTCTCCCCCAGGTCTCCAATATCTCCCTTCCCAACTCCCCCCTCCCCCCGGGTCTCTAGCATCTCTTTCCCTCCTTATGCTCCCACCAGGTCTCCAGCATATCTCCCCTTCTCCACTCCGCCCCCCAAAAATCTACAGCATTTTTTCCCTTTCCTACTCCCACCAGCTCTCCAGCATCTCTCGCCTTTCCTCCTCCCTCCCAAGGTTTCCAGTACACCCCCACCACCCTACCCCTGTGGGAGGCCCCAAAGAATAGGGCTTTGGAGGGCAGCAGCAGAGTACTGGCACAGCTGATAGACATCACTGGGGAAGCCCTTAAAGCTGCTGTTAGTCCATTCCATCTGCCTTTTTAACCCCTTATTTCTCCATATAGCTGCTATCTTTAGACCTCCTAATAAATCCACTTCTATCTTTCTCACTGACTTTGATTCCTGGCTTTCCGTATTTCTTGATTCTTCTGCCCCTTTCCTTATTCTTGGTGACTTCAATATTCATGTTGATAATTCTTCTGACCCCTGTGCTTCTAAACTCCTTTCTCTTACCTCCTTATTCAACCTCCAACTTTGCTCTTCTGCTCCCACTCATCAGCATGGTCACTGCCTTGACCTGGAGTTCTTCTTGAACTGTTTACCCTCCGATTTCTCTACCTCAGTTCTTCCCTTATCTGATCATCACCTCTTAACCTTCACCCTTCATCACTCTCCACCTCAATCTCGCCCAGTCTCCTCCTATCTTTTCAGGAATCTTCATGGTATCAGTCCTTTGGCTCTCTCTACTATTGTTTCATTGTCTCTTTCCCCCACCTTGTCTTCTAAATCGGTCGATAAGGCTATAGTTTTGTATAATATTGCCTTCTCTACTCTAGATACTCTTACTCCACACATCCCATGTCCTGTAAGACGCACTATACCTCAGCCCTAATTCAACTACCTGCTGTCTATGCTTCTGTGCCCACTTAGCTGAGCACATTTAGCTCAAATCCTGCTCCCTCTTTGACTTTCTTAATTTCAAATTCATGCCTACCTCCTTCCAATCAGCCTTAGCATTTGCCAAGCAAAACTACTATGTCCATCTGACCATCTCTCTTGCCAATGATCCCTGCCGTCTCTTCTCAACTCTTAACTCTCTCCTCAAGGCTCCTCTCCCTCTGATCCCTCCTTTTTCTGCCAAACCCTTGCCACCTATTTCCATGACCAAATTCACAAGATTACACTCCAATTCCCCACTAGATCAGCTTCATCCCCTCTTCCCCCACCTTGATACCAACTTTTCCCCCAATCTCGGTCACCCTTTCTTCCTTTTCTACGATCTCTGATGAGGAAACCTCTCATCTCTTTTGCTCCTCTAAACTTACTACTTGCTCTTCTGATCCTATTCCCACCCATCTCCTTAGCTCCATTTCTTCTCTATCATCCCTTCCATCTCACATATTCTCAACCTCTTGCTCACCACTGCTACAGTTCCTTGGGACCCATCCCCAGACTGGTCAGTTTATTGATAGGCCTCCTATGAGGAACAGTATCAAAGACTTTGCTGAAATCTAGGTAGATTAGATCCATCGCATGCTATGGTCACATCTCTCCTTAAGAAACCTTCTCTTGACCATAGTGGTTCTTCTAATTATTGACCCATCTCCCTTCTTCCCATCATTTCTAAATTTCTTGAGCATGCAGCCTTCCGCTGTCGTCTTGAATATCTTTCCCCTCAAGCCCTGCTGGATCCACTTCAATCTGGCTTTCGTCCCTTACATTCTACCGAGATGGCACTTGCCAAAGTCTCCAGTGACTTTTTCCTGGCTAAATCCAAGGGCCTTTATCCTCATCCTCCTTGACCTTTCTGCTGCTTTTGACACTGTTGACACCACCTTCTCCTTGACACACTGTCCTCACTTTGTTTTAGGGACTCTGTACTAGTAACATAGTATCATAGTAACATAATATATAACAGCAGATAAAGACCAGCATGGTCCATCTAGTCTGCCCAGCAAGGTGGCAAGAGTAGGTGCACCCACCACTCCATGCAGTTTACCCCTCCCAATGCCTTTGTTTAGGGGTGTACCCACCGCTCCATGCAGGTCACCTCTACTTATTGAGATATCAAAGACAGTTTTTATTTTGATTTTATCCTATTTCTATAAAGGAATCCACGGTGTCTGTCCCATGCCATTTTGAATTCTGTCACTGCATTTGCCCCCACCACTTCCATCAAGAGGGCATTCCAAGCATCCACCACCCTTTCAATAAAATAGTATTTTCTGACATTGCCTTTCAGTTTATCCCCTTGCAGCTTCATGTTATGTCCTCTAGTATTGCAGTTTCCCCCGTCTTTGAAAAAGGTTTGTTTGTTCATTAATACTCCTGTATCACATCTCCCCTGTCCCTCCTCTCCTCTAGAGTATACATATTTAGTTCGGAGTCTCTTATCATAAGTCTTCTGGCTCAGACTCCAAATCATTTTGGTCGCCTTCCTCTGAACCATTTCCAGTCTTTTTATATGCTTTGTGAGATATGGTCTCCAAAACTGAACACAATATTCCAACTGAGGCCTCACCAGTGATTTATACAGTGGCATTAGTACCTCTTCCCTTCTGCTGGTAATTCCTCTCTGTATGCAACCCAGCCTCCTTCTGGCTTTGGCCACTGCCTTGTCACACTGTTTTGCCACTTTCAGATCCTCAGAAACAATCACTCCGAGGTCCTTCTCCTGGTCCATGCACACCACCTATTGCCCCCTGTCTCATACAGTTCCCTTTGATTTCTGCATCCCATGTGCATGACACTGCACTTCTTCACATTAAATCTTAACTGGCAAGCATTAAACCATTTTTCCAGCTTTTGCAGATCTTTCCTCATGTTATTCACTCCCTCAGGGGAGTCCATTCTGTTGCAAATTTTCATGTCATTTGCAAAATACAAACTTAGCCAGTCAGTCCTTCAGCAATATCACTCACAAATACATTGAACAGTACCAGCCCCAGGACCGATCCCTGGGGCACACCACTAATCACCTTTCTTTCATCCAAGTGAGTTCCATTTACCATCACCTTCTGTTGTCTGTCAGTCAACCAATTTCTGATCCAGTTCACCACCTTGGGACCCATCCCCAGACTGATCAGTTTATTGATAGGCCTCCTATGAGGAACAGTATCAAAGACTTTGCTGAAATCTAGGTAGATCAGATCCATCGCGTGCCCTTGATCTAGTTCTCTGGTCTCCCATTCAAAGAACTGAATCAGATTTGTTTGGCATGATCATCCTTTGGTAAAACCATGTTGCCTCGGATCACGCAACCTATTGGTTTCGAGAAAGTCCACTATTCTCTCTTTCAGGAGCACCTCCATTACTTTTCAGGAGCGGCTTCATTACTGTCCTGGTTCTCTTCTTATCTCTCCCATCATTCTTTTAGTGTTTCTTCTGGTGGATCCTCCTCTATTGCTATTCCTCTCTCAGTAGATGTACCCCAGGGATCTGTTCTCGGCCCTCTCCTTTTCTCTCTTTACACCCAGTCCCTTGGTGCTCTCATCTCTTTCCATGGAATTCAGTATCGTTTTTATGCCGAT
The DNA here is from genome assembly GCA_033557465.1 of Ichthyophis bannanicus. Taxonomy (NCBI): domain Eukaryota; kingdom Metazoa; phylum Chordata; class Amphibia; order Gymnophiona; family Ichthyophiidae; genus Ichthyophis; species Ichthyophis bannanicus. The sequence continues at coordinate 1,356,935,446 of CM066031.1, forward strand.
GATTCTCAGATCTATCTTTCTACACCTGTTATCTCTTCAGCACTCCAGACCAGCATCTCTGCCTGCCTGTCTGACTTCACCACCTGTGTGTCTCACCGTCTTTAAACTTAAACATGGCCAAAACCAACTTCTTCTTTTTCCACCTAAGCCTTCCTCCCCTTCCTCCTTTCTCTATCTCTGTGGATAACACTCTTCTACTTCCTGTTTCCTTGACCCACAACCTTGTGGTCATCTTTAACTCCTCCCTTTCCTTCTCCCCACATATCCAACAGATAGCTAAAAACCTTTGTTTCTTTCTCTATAATGTTAACAAAATCCACCTCTTCCTTTCTGAACGCAAAGTAAAACACTTGTCCGCTCTCTAATTACTTCCCATCTTGACTATTGCAACCTCCTCCTTGCTGGTCTCCCTCTTAGCCACCTCTCCCCCGTTCAATCTGTTCAGAACTCTGCTGTGCGACTAATCTTTCACCAGCCTCGATATACTCATATACAGTGGTGTGCAAAAGTCTGGAATCACTTGTAAATTTGATGTTTTTTCAACTTTGTGACCTTATATCTTAATTTCTTTTTCCTCCCAGTGGCTTTTTCTGTGTATCTCATGATAAGTGATAGATTTAGCTATTAGGGCCAGCTTTTAGTATTGGTTTGGCCCTTATTTTCTGAGTTTGTTCTCCATAGTTGTCCTGTTGATAGATTTTCTGTGAAAATCGTGTAATGTACATCGTTGGCCAACGATATATTATTGTAAGTATGCTTTAAATTTTATGGACGCACGCCAGGTTTCCTTCAAATTAATATATGTGGCCTTGAAAAAGGCCGTTTTTATGTGTCAGTGATGGCTCAGTATTTGATGGGCAGCTCTTTGTTCTTGATCACCTGACTGCACCTTGTCGGCATTGAATGAACCAGTCTGACAAGGTGATCATTGGTGACAATGCGGTCCCGAGCTGCAATGAGTGACTCAATCAGCTCACGCTTTGATGTCGGATGCCTTTTGGATATTTTCAAGGCCACCTTGTGCCACAGGTTCTCGATTGGATTCAGATCTGGAGACTGGGCAGGCCAGTCCATTGACTTGATGTTCCGCTGCTTCCAGCTGATCACCTGTCTGGAGCGATGGCAGGGTGCATTGTCATCTTGGAACAGGAATTGGCCAGGAAACAGCTGGTGTGCTGATGGCACCATGCACTTTTGCAGTATGGTGATGTACTTGGCCCCGTTGACCATTCCATCAACGATGTGAAGACGTCCAACGCCACTGGCAGCCATGCAGCCCCAGACCATGACCTTCAAAGGATGCTTCACAGTGAGGTTGAGACACTCAGGCTTGAATTCCTCTCCAGGAAATCTCCTCACATAGGTGTGGGCCTGGTTACCAAACTGGCAGAAGGTGCTTTCATCGCTGAATAGCACCTTTTCCCACATTTCAGTCGACCAGGTTGAGTGCTTTCTCGCCCACACGATCCAGTTGTGCCTTTGTATGTCAGTCATCAGTGGCTTATTCCGTGCTTTGCAGCCCTGGAGACCAAACTTCAGGCACCAGTGACGAACTGTTGATGAGCTGACACTGACCTCACTCTTGTCTGACCACTCTCGAAGTAGCCGAGGAGAGGTCAACTTGCGATTACTCAGTGAAATGCGTCATCGTGCGCGGTCCTGGCGTGATGTTGATGCACGTGGATGACCTGAACGAGGCTTGTCCACCACTGAACCTGTTTTTTTCTTCTGTACAATCTTAACAACAGTGCTCTGACTGCAGCCATCTTTCCTGGCTATCTGATGGCTTGAAAATCCTTCCTCACTCATAAAGGACACACAAACACGCTCCTCCAACGTTAGGGTCCAAGTCATCTTCATGGTCGATCCAGAAAGCGTATGAAATTCAAAAATTCCACGCGTTTTTATAGCTGCACTGTTGGCTAGATATTTGCATTGTGATTGGTTAGTGAAACCAGCCTCCTGATTGGTCAGAAATAACGTGTGCATATTGGATAATCTCGATCCAGTTTTGACGCAGGATCCACAAAAATCGCAGTAGCTATCTCCCAGTGTCTGTAAAGTATTTAAATTGGAAGCAAGGAATGCAAAAAGTCAACTCTAATAGCCAAATGTATCCCTTTTAACATGGTAGAAAGATGAATATGCTGGGCTAATGCAAAATTTAAAAAAAAATGTTAGAAAGTACGAAAACGCAAAACTCACAAGTGATTCCAGATTTTTGCACACCACTGTAGCCCCTCTTCTCAAATCACTTCACTGGCTTCCTTTCCATTTCTGTATCCAGTTGACCTATAAGTGCATTCACTCTTCTGCTCTTCACTACCTTTCCTCTCTCCTCACACCCCTCCTCGTGAACTTCGCTCTTCTACTGGCTTACTACTACTACTCAGCATTTGTATAGCGCTACAAGTCGTACACAGCACTGTACAGACACATGCAAAAGAGAGTCCCTGCTCATCAGTCTAGTCAAGATAGGCAACACAGTAGCTGTAGAAACAGGATACATCTAAGGGAAATGGTAAGGAAACACAAAGGAGACCAGATGAGTCAAGATCCAAAGGCGGCAGCGAAGAGGTGAGTTTTCAGCCTGGATTTGAAAAGGGCCAGAGAAGGTGCCTGATGTACAGATTCAGGTAGTTTGTTCCTGGCTTAAGGAGCAACAAAGTGAAAGAAGCAAAGTCTGGAGTTAGCAATAGAAGAGAAGAGCACAGATAGAAGCGATTTGCCAGAAGAGCAGAGTTCCCGAGGAGGGGTGTAGGGAGAGATAAGAGAGGAAAGGTAGTGAGGAGCTGCAGAATGAATGCACTTATAGGTCAGCAGGAGAAATTTGAATTGGATGTGGAAATGGATAGGGAGCCAATGAAGTGACTTGAGAAGAGGGGTAATACGAGCATGACGAGGCTGGCTGAAGATTAGCTGTGCAGCAGAGTGTTGAACAGATAGAAGGGGAGAGAGATGATTCAGAGGGAGACCAGCGAAGGAGTAGGTTAAAATAGTCAAGATGGGAAATGACTAAAGAGTGGGTAAGTGTCTTAGTAGTGTGTTCATAAAGGAATGGGAAGATTTTGTTGATATAGAGAAAGACACGGCAGGTTTTAGCTTTCAGATAGATGTGTGTGGAGAAGGAGAGAGAGGAGTCAAAGATGACCCCAAGGTTGCAAGCCGAGGAAACAGGGAGGAGTAGAGAGTTATCCACAGAGACTGAGAAAGGAAGAAGGGAAGAGGAGGATTGGGGGGTCGGGGAATAAGAAGCTCAGTTTTGGCCATGTTCAATTTGAAGTTGCAGTGAGACATCCAAGCAGCAATGTCAGAAAGGAAGGCAGAGATCCGGGCTTGGATTTCTGGAGAGATTTCAGGTGTAGAGAGGTAGATTTGGGAGTCATTAGCATAAAGATGGTACTGAAAGCCATGGGAAGAGATGAGTGCACCAAGGGAGTGGGTATAGAGAGAGAAACGGAATGGACCCAAGACAGATCCTTAGGGTACACCAACTGAGAGCGAGATAGCAGCAGAGGAAGAGTGATGGGAGAGTTAAGAAGAGAACCAGGATAGTACAGAGCCCTTAAAACCAAGCAAGGACAAGTTATCGAGGTTGTGGTCAACAGTGTCAAAAGCAGCAGAAAAGTCAAGAAGGATGAGGAACAAGTAAAGGCCTCTGGAGTTTGCAAGGAGCAAGTCACTGGAAACGTTGGCAAGAGTCGTTTCAGTAGAATGTAAAGGACAAAAGCCAGATTGTAAAGAATCCAGGAGGGCTTTTCTTCCACTGCCAACTGCAGACTTTGGTCCTTTCATCTTGCTGCTCCTTATGTCTGGAACAGGTTTCCTGAGTCTGTACGTCAGGCTTCATCTCTGCCTCTTCTCAAGTCCACGCTGAAGGTTCACCTCTTTGAAGCTACTTTTGGATCCTGACTCCTTATTACTTATGTCTCCTCACCCTTCGCTTTTCCCCTTATTCTTATCTTTTGTTTTGTCTATCTTAATTAGATTTTACGCTCTAATGAGCAGGGACCATCTTTATATATGTCTGTACAGCGCTGCGTATGTCTTGTAGTTCTTTATAAATATTTAATAGTAGTAGTAGTAGGCATTTGAGTATCTGCGCACATACATGTGTGTGCTCAGGCCCTGCCAGGTCCCTCCCACTCCAACATGGGAGCACACATGTGCACACACAGATACTCAAATGCTAGCCATTTTAATGAACTTCCCTAATGCTGTCCGTCGGCTGTGCTGGTGCTTTGTTGCTTCCGCCTATTGGTTGGGCCAGCCCTGCATGAGAGGGCATCTTTTTATTCCTGTGGCTAAAAATAAGTGCAGTATAGAAAATTGCATGTATTTTAGCTAGGCAGACAGGCCAATCAAAGCATCTTAATCCATTTTACTGCAACTAAGTTTCTGAGATAGGCTTTTACTTTGTCAAATCACAATCTGTTAAAGAGGCACCTTGACTAACCGAATTCACAAAATGAGTGAAATGGAAATGTTCTCTTTATTTCTGATCTTTATTCAGTGTTTGTGTCCCCAACTACTCTGACCCTCTATTCTCCAAGATGTTTTTTTAAATGCACCCTTTTGGGCATATTTCATTTTTCTCCAGGAACAAGCAGGAAGTCATTCCTCACAAATGGGGTGACGGCACCGATGGAGCCCCCCCCCGTGGAAGCATCTCCTCAGCTTTCAAAGAAAGCCTTTGGGAGATGCTACCACATATGCATGGCCCACTTCCCACCTAAGGGTGCCATCTTACTCAGTCTCCCTTTTTCCGCGGAGTCCAACAGACATCTGTCTTCTTCCCTGGGAAAAAGTTGATATTGTTGTGCATAAAACTGCCCTTCTCTCCAGTTAGCACTGGTTCCTTTCCTGCTTCTAAGCCCCGTTGCCCGGCTTCGCATCTTGGAACCGTTTTTCCTTTTTGCCCAGCACGGATTCGCACCCTTTTCTAACCACTGGCCTTCATCGAGATTCTTCAACCTCGCAGGGGTCCTTTTTGCCCCAATGGCCGTGGGTTCAAAAAGTGTGACCAGTGAGCAAAAAACATGTCCCTAACCGATACACACAACTGCTGCCTCCGGTGTCTGGGTGCTGACCATGACCCAGAGGTTTGCGCCCTGTACAAAAAAACATCCGTGAAGGCCATCCAAAGTCGTCGACAGAAGCAAGACGACATCTTCCACAAGTCCAGATTCTGCCCCGGTATCCTCGGTAGCCTCGCGCTCTAAGGCCCCGCATGGATCCTCGGAGTCGCATAAAGCCCCTGCAGCACCTGATCGGGCCTGCGGACACTCTGACAAGGGTTCCCCAGAGCGTGAGCCCAAAAAGAAGAAATCTTCAAGGACCTCATCCTGGGAATCAGACACACAGGAAATCTCGTGTCAGATCCCACAGTCCCCGGAGGGTACCAAAGGAGTTTGAGTGGGAGCAGCCAGCAAAGGTGCCCAGAAGAGTTGCCAAGGGGGCAGATCACAGACACCTGAGGCCTGTCCCATTGAAGACTCCCTCTCCTCCCCTACACCAGACCCGGTCACCCTGGTGTCTGCATTGAAAGCTGCAACTCCTAAGTGGCAAGCCAGGATGATGGCATTGGAATGCAGTGTCACTGCCTTCCTTGCCTCGCAGCAAGCGTTGATGCCTGGCCCCACCAGTGCTCATGCTGAGACCGCAGGGACCTTGATATCGAGGATTTCCCAGGCTGCCGAGACAATCCTCGAGAGCCTCGAGCTGATCCTTGGCGAGGATCTCGATCCCGCTCCTGGTCCTCAGGAGCGAGATCCTCCCCGGCAAGCATTTGTGGCTCTGGCCAAGCAGCTGCCGTGGGTCACCAAGGACCCGACCCGAGCCTGACACCTCAAATGCCGTCTGACCTAGAGTCCTCGACCAACTAAAACTGGGAGTCCAAGGATGAGGCTTCCCTGGAGACGAGTAAACACCACAATCTCCCCTCGGACTTGTCTCCCCCAGTGTCAAAGCGCCGGTCCCCACTCGAGGACATATCGTTCCTCAAGTTTGTCTGGGACAGGGCAAAAAGCGTATCTCTCACCACGGAGTCAGAGGAGGACCCTCGTATGGAGGAGCTTGAAATCTTCCAGTATGAGGCTCCACCTAAAGAGGCCCTGATGGGCCTCGACCCCACCATTCTCAGGTGACGACTCCTTCAGTTGTGGGAGACACCGGCATCGGCGTCGATTGTTAGCCAATGCCTCGACACTATGTACTGGGTCCAGCTGTGCCCTGGCTTTCAGAAAGTGCAACTTCCTCACATCTCTATGTAGAGTCGACCATGTGCCAGCAGAAAAGCCCGAAGACTCACTCCTCCGTGCCCTCAGGCAGGGAGTTCCGCACTCTCGATGCCCTTGGACGCAAATGCTACCAGGGCTCAATGGTAGGGTTGCCGAATCCAAGCCTACCAGCTGTATCTCCAAGACCTAGCAAAAGAACTTACAGGTTTCTCGGTGGGTCTCAGTGGAGATCACCTCCAGTGATTCTAAACCCTCACGAACTGCGTCTGTGAGTGCTAGAAGTACATGTCTCGAGCCACTTACAACGGCTTCGAGTCCAACACGGGGGTGGCCACCGCAGGTATTGATGCCCGACACCAGGCCTGGGTCTAGGCATCGGACCTCGAGTGGTGGTCCAGGCAGACTTGGTTTCCCCTGTTGCTCTGCCTCTCGACAGAGCTCCCGGTCCCTCTGGGGAATGCCCCAGGGCTACTGACCCGGGAGGAGGGCTCTCTTCTTCAACCCAACCTGGGGTCCCTGTCGTTAACAGCATGGCTGCTGAATGGGTAGCCTTAAAACTCTTCAACTTCCCAAGGGAGGTAGAGGAGGTCCTCCTGGCCTCTCCTAAGAACTTCACAAGACAGGCCTACACCTAAGTGGCTTAGATTCTCAGTATGGTGTGTAGAGCAACGGGTTGGCCCATTCTCTTGCCAGGTGCACACAGTGCTGCAGTACTTGCTTCACCTTTCGCAAACTGGACTCAAGCCCAACTCCGTCAGAGTGCACCTGAGCGCACTCTCGACGCACCATAATTCCATAGAGGGCAAACCTCTTTCTGCGCAGCCCCTCATTACCCATTTTATGCAGGGCCTTCTGCTCTCTAAGCCTCCCATTCACCTGCCCCCGATGGAATGGGACCTCAATGTGGTTCTGATGCAGCTCACCAAGCCATCTTTTGAACCTCTGGCTACCTGCCATTTGTGTTATCTCTCTTGGAAGGTCATCTCTCTGGTGGCGCTCACCTCTGCTCGCAGAGTCAGCAAGCTTCAGGCCTTGATGGCCAAGCCACCTTACACCAGGTTCTACAAGAATAGGGTCGTGCTTCGTGCACACACACTAAATTCCTTCCAAAGGTGGTCCGCTTTCCACCTCAACCAGGAGGTGGTGCTCCCCCACCTTCTTTCCACAGCCCCACGCTGACAAGGCGGCGGACGTTCTCCATACTTTTTATTGTAAAAGGGCACTGTCGTCCTACCTGCAGCGTACGTAGGGCCACCGCAGAGCCTCACAGCTTTTCATTTCCTACGACCCCAGTTGACTGGGGGAGGCTGTTACCAAGCGGACCCTGTCCACCTTGGTGGCAGACTGCATCGCCTTCACCCATGATCAGGCTGGGCTCTCATTTGAATGCTGGGTTATGGCGCACAACATCAGGGCTATGGCGACCTCGGCTGCAAGCCTACACTCTGTCCCTATGGCAAACATCTGCCAGACTGCTACCTGGTCCTGAGTTCACACCTTTGCAGCTCACTACTGCCTAGAGAGGGAGTCCTGACAGGACAGCGCCTTCGGCCAGGCCATACTCCATAATCTGTTCGGGGTTTAGGCAACTCCTACCTCTGACCCTTCTTGTTCAGGCTACTGGAGCAATGGTTCTCCCTGGACACTGGGGTCCTTAGAGTCTTTCCTCAGATTCATTTATGGCTGCTCACAGCTGGGCCTTGTTTTTCTACCAGTTCTTGGTAGTCTGTAGCTAGAGAGTCCCATATGTGAGGACCAACTTCCTGCTTGTTCCTGAAGAAAGCGTAATTACTCACCTGTAACAGGTGTTCTTCAGGGACAGCAGGAAACAGTCCCCACAATCCTCCCTCTTCCCCTTGGAGTTGCTGTACTATTTTTGCCATCTTCTTTTGTCGGCTCTAGCTATGTTATTTGACTGAATAAGATGGCACCCTTAGGCAGGAAGGGGACCACGCATGTGTGGTGGCATCTCCCAAAGGCTTTCTTTAAAAGCTTGGGAGATGTTTCTACAGGGACTCTGTCGGCACTGACGTCACCCCATTTGTGAGGACTGATTCCTTCTGCCCCTGGAGAACACCTGTTACAGGTGAGTAACTACGCTTTACCAGCTTTTTGAGTCCTTGAACTTAAAGCACAAGTTTTTTAACATGACCGAATCAAAAGTTGCTTATGCAACAGTATTTCTCTCTAGGTACATAGGGCCATTTACTGTAGTGTTTTGAAAATTGCCCATCCTGTAGTTTGGTCAAAAAACACACATGACATTCCACAGCGTGCAAACCTTTACCCATGTTGAACAAGGGAGGGGCGGGGTTAGGTCACGGATTGCAATAACACACCCACTGTTAGAAAAAGTACCACCTGAAGTTGTGTGCAGATGGTGATGTTACTTTTTCCTTTTTCTCTGTATGTAGACTTAGGAGAGAAAATAATAGCTGTGAATAAGTAATTTTTAAGTTGTATTTATATCCAAAGGGAGAGGTTTAAATTAAGGCCTCCAAGCAAAATATTGGATGGGGCCCCCAGAGCAGGAGGGATCCTGCTTAGAAGATATGGGAGCAGCTGGAAGTGGACCTTCTCCTTTCTTGCCCCCCCCCCAAAAAAAAAACACTGCAGGGGCTGCTTGGGTGGAATTTATGTCACTGTCTGGAGGGTGGTTGATATTATTAAACAGTGAGGAGTACTTCTTTGCTAACTTAAGCATTGGTGCAAAAGTCCTCCACAGGGTGTGCTCTGCTTTTCTTATAATAATGACATAGAAGGGCATTTTAAAGGCATTTTGGCAGGTAAAACTGTGTTACATGCATAAATAAGCTTCGGTAATATTTCCCTCCAGATAGGCCTTGTGCGCATAGGTTTAGAAGCATATGTGTGCATACGTTTACTAAAGCTGAGCAGAGGCATTCCCGGGGCCGGGTTAATGCAAGTAAATTAAGGGTCACTTTTACTAATGCTTAGCACACAAGTGCCATTATTATGTACTGTCTGCTGCTAAGGCCCATTAGATTCCTATTGGTACAGTGGCAGATAGCACACGCTAATGCCTATTAACACATGCTAAGCATTAGTGAAAGGAGCCCTAAGCCAGGAAATGTGTGTGCCAAAGGTCAGTTGTAAGTGTATGTTCCAAAATTCCCTGTGCTAGTACTCATGCTTGAAAAAGTATGCATGGTCTATTTATATATATATATATATATATATATATACACACATATAATTTTCTGTCAACAAGCAGGATCAGGCTGAAAAGTGGGTGGGCTGCTCAGATAGTGATGGAATGAAACAGCTGTCCATGAGATCAGAATGCAATGTGAAGTTCTAACCATGCTCACCCTTTCCCACTCACAGTATGGTCTCCTCAGCACCTCAGTTTTTGTTTTTTTCTGCTCTACTGACCGGACATGAATGCAAAACTCTCCTGTATTTGAGACGTTTTTTCCTCTGTGCATTTCTGACAGTGTCTTTTATTTTTGTCTTCCAAAAAAAAGTTTTTTTTCCCCTTTTTTTTGAAATATTTTAATTTGACCAATGGCACATGACATACAACACATTCCCGATGGTCGTAATACATGTGAAACAGCTACATCATGATTTCTATTAACACACATCCTGATACAAAATACCACTGTTACTTCCATCCTTCATCTCCTCTTCCAGTGCAAAAGTAAAATTCCCCAACTGGGAGCATCTCTTTTGCTCTTTCTTGTACATTATCAATGTTCTGTTACCATGGCCCAATTTTCGTATTTCCCCCCACCTCTTAACCCCCTTCCCATCCGCCCTTCTTCCCTCCTCCCCTCCCTTCCCCCTCCCCTCCTTTTCCCCTTTCCCCTCTCCTCCAGCCCCCTTCCCCCAAAGTCAGTGAGTTTACAAGCAGGGGCGGCTCAAGGCAATCTGCTGCCTGAGGCGAAGGATGAGATGGCACCCCCTTCCCCCCCCATAGAGGGAGGCGGGGCTTTTTCAAAACTCCAATCAGTGACTGAACCAAACCAAAAAACTGATTAGATTATATGGAGGAAATGCAAGATGTTTGCACACCAAGGAATTAAAAGAGAGCGAGAACCACAGCACAGTTTATAAAACTAAATTATAACTCATTTTTATTTTGTCATAAACTGCGTTATGGTTATTGCTTTTTCTTTTTCAACAAATATTTTGCATCCACAGAACCCCCTAATTTTCCTGGACATATCAGCGGCCTTCGACACCATCTCCCATAACACCCTTATCCACAGACTCCAAACAATTGGGATCAAAGATACTGTACTCCAATGGTTCAGGTCCTATCTAACCAACCGACAGCAACTGATCCGCACCAAAACCTCAACATCACCCCCCTTCCAGCAACATCAAGGAGTACCTCAAGGATCCACATTATCAGCCATGCTTTTCAACATCTACCTCCGTCCACTCTGTTCAGTCATACGCACTCACAATGTCAACTTCCACATATACGCCGACGATATAATGCTCTACGCCCCAATTACAACCACGGACCCAACAAACGACCAGCTATCAACCTGCTTCACCGACGTATCCAATTGGCTACAAGAGAACAACCTATCCATTAACATAAAGAAGACCGAAGCTCTTATAGTGACAAGAGACCCAGACTTCAAACCACCCATTCACCTCACCATGGGAACCACGCAAATCCAAATACAACCACACATAAGATATCTCGGCATTATCATTGACCAAGCCCTAACCTTTAAGCAGCAAATCAACAAGACCACTCGAACTGTATTCCACAAGGCAAAAACAGTACAACGTCTCCGACCTCTCCTCGAACCGCAGGATTTCAGGACAGTAATGCAAGCTCTGACACTCCCTCATCTGGACTACTGCAACATAATCTACCATGGCCTACCTGCCACACAAACCAATCCCCTCCGAACTGCCCTAAACACCACGGCGAGAATAATTCCAATGCAAAGAAATGGGACCACATCACCCCAATTCTGAGAGACCTTCATATTCTCCCCATCGAAGCAAGAATCAAGTACAAAGCTCTTCTACTCACCCACAAAACCATCCACCAAACACAGGGCACCCCACTCCGCACCCTACTGCCTCGCCCAACCCACAGCAGAACAACCAGACAATCCTACAACAGCTCTATTGCCATCCCCCACAAAAGGACCAAGGCAACACAACGGACCTGCAACAGAGCCTTTGAACTCTATGCCCCATCCCTCTGAAACTCTCTACCAAGCCACATCAGGAACAACGGTGATCTCCCATCATTCAAAAAGCAGCTAAAAACTGTCCTATTCCAAGAACATTTCTGAATAGGAATCCCCCCTATTTCTCTTCAAGAACTCCAGACCAGTAACTGTGCTATCCTGTCAGTCTCTATGTTCATCCCAAAATCATCAATGTTGAACCCCCGGTGATGGCCCCCTCCCACTATTGATCCCCCCTCCTGTTATATGTCCCACCGCTTTGACCCGGTGAAAAGCGGGATATAAATACAGTTAAATAAATAAATAAATAAATAAAATTCAACAGTGGTTGCAGAGCAGAACCAGGACATTCAACTCAATATCTTGAGAAAAAAAAATCTGATTCTGGTCATCTCACTAACAACAACAAACATTCTCCAGTACCAGGCATATTGCGAACTTATACAAAACCCTACAACAAAGTCACTGAGTATCTATAGAGCAAATCTACCATACCATACTATATCAGCACCAACTTCCAACTCACATAAGGAGCCCACCAAAGCAAGTGTCACTGTAAATACTATAGTAGGCCCTATTTGAAAAGCTGAACATGTCAGATTACAACAGTACAGTATAGATCTTTATGTACAAACTCTGTTAACAGAACACCTGGGCTCAGTCACACACTCAGAACACAGACCCTCACAGACCCTACAGAATAAGTGACTTACAATCTAAAGTAAAAATAGAAATATGTAAACAAAATTTAAACTGAAACCCCAAGAAGCCAGACTCCTCAAGCAGTGCAACATCAGATAAATATGCATTTCCCCCATACAGTATAAAATATAAAGATAACACAAAGTCCAATCACTAAAATGAAATAAAATTATTTTTTCTACCTTTGTTGTCTGACCATTTTATTCTCTGATCATGCTGGTGCCGATCTGAGGCTTCTGCTTTCCTGTCTTCTCTTAGCTCTCTTTCTGTGGTCTGTGGTCCATCTGACATTTCTTATCTCTTCTTTTGTTTTCTTCACTTCTTTCCATCAGCCTATTTCCAGTCCCAGTAACCCTTCCCAGTATCAGCCCATTCCCAGTCGAAGTCCCCCAATCAGCTTACTTCCAGTGCTAGTCCCCCCCATCAGCCCATTACCAGTCCTAGCCTCCCCTAATCAGCTCATTTCCAGTGCTAGTCCCCTCTCAACCCCATTACCAGTGCTAGCCTCCTCTGATCAGCCCATTACCAGTCCTACCCCCCATCAGCCCATTATCAGTCCTAGCCTCCACTAATCAGCCCATTTCCAGTCCTAGCCCCCCCGATCAGCTCATTTCCAATGCTAGCCCCCTATCAGTTTAATACCAGTCCTACCGCACTCCATCAGCCCATTACCAATCCTAGCCTCCCCTAATCAGCTCATTTCCAGTGCTGGTCCCCCGTCAGCCCATTACCAGTGCTAGCCCCCATAATCAGCCCATTAGTCCCAGCCCCCCCTCAATCAGTCCATTCCCAGTCCTAGCCATCCCTAATCAACCCATTACCAGTGCTAGCCCCCCCATCAGCCCATTATAATCCTAACCCGCACTGTCTCTCCCCTTTGTCCAGCATCTGCCCCCTGTCTCTCCCCTTTGTCTAATACTTATCCCCCTGTCTCTCCCCTTTGTCAGCATCATGTCCCCTGTCTCCCCCCTTTGTCTGGCATGTCCTCTGTCTCCCCCTTTGTCCAGCACTTGTCCCCCTGTCTCCAGCATGTCCCCGGTCTCCCCCTTTGTCCAGCATGTCCCCTGTCTCCCCCTTTGTCCAGCACTTGTCTCCCCCTTTGTCTCTCCTGTCACTCACCGTTGTCTCTCCTTGTTGTCCTCCCATCCCCATTCCCTCCACCTGCACCTCTCGTCCAGCGGCGGCAGGGGCACTTCGGCTGTTTTAATTTTAGATTTTGCCGCCTCTGCCCTGCCTCTGCCTTACTGCGCGGGAAATCAGAGGCAGGCCAGAGGCTGTAAAATCTAAAATTAAAAACAGATCTGGAATGCCGCCTAAGGCAATCGCCTCATACGGCCTAATGGAAGAACTGCCCCTGTTTACAAGCATTCAAGGCATTCTTCCCATGCTTTCCAGAATTCCCTTCGCTCATGAGATCCACTCTCCATTTTCTCTCTCGGTATCCATTCAGCCATATTTCTCATTCTAATCTGCCACTCCACTATGGTGGGGTCCTTGTCCTCTATCCAGTGTGCCACTATAGTTTTCCTATGTGACACACAATATTACCATCAATGCTTTGGGGTGGCGATGGGAGCAACGGTCGCCCCATCGGTAGCAGCATTGTATATGTCCCACTTTGAGGACGTGTATTTATACGGTTCGATTGGATTTACTCACATTTCCTTTTGGAAATGTTTCCTGGACGACATTTTTTTCATCTGGACAGGCTCATTGGTTGAGTTACAACAGTTCTTAATTTGGATAAATACATTACATGCCCATATTCGATTTGAAGCAAAGTTTCATTTTTCACGTATTGAATTTTTGGACATGTTATTATATAAAGAGCACTTATATCAAAGCCTCATTCTTTTTTTCATTTATATAAATTATGTTTAACACAAATTTTTGTCGGAGCTAGGCCGTAGGAAGGGCTGGGAAAATCCAGACCTCCACCAGGCTGTCAGCTTCTTTTATTTTATTATTGGTTCTTTTACCAAAACTTTTCACTTATCTCAAATCCTTTGTTGACCATCCACAAAATCGTCGCTCTTCAGAAATGTATAACAGCACGACGTGCACGTTTCGGGGGATTGAACCCTGTATCAAGTGCTTTCCCAAATTTCAGAAGTAAAGGCAACAAAGTGACCAAAAAACGCCGTCAGAGCAGCTAAGGTTGAATGAAATATGGGCCGTACAATCTCAGTGTTTAAAGGAGGAACCAACCAATAGGAGCTGGATAGACCCCACTGAAAGGGGAATCCCGGCCCCGATTGGAGAGAAAAGAAATGAGGTCACAGAACACTCATCCACTCAATTTCTTGATTTAGTCCATTCGGTTCTACCGTATTTAACTTGTAGATCCATCGCTGTTCTAATCGTTGTAATTTTATTAAACGATCTCCACCTCTAGGATCCTCAGGAGTGTGATCAATCACCGACCAACGTATATCATCAAAACAGTGGCTATGTGAAATACAATGGGAAACGATCGGAGCTGTTAGAACCTGATGGCGTAAACGGGATGCATGTTCCGAAAGACGGATCTTTATTGGACGTGTAGTCCGGCCTATATAAAATAAGGCACAAGGGCCATCAGGTTCTAACAGCTCCGGTCGTTTCCCATTGTATTTCACATAGCCACTGTTTTGATGATATACGTTGGTCGGTGATTGATCACACTCCTGAGGATCCTAGAGGTGGAGATCGTTTAATAAAATTACAATGATTAGAACAGCGATGGATCTACAAGTTAAATACGGTAGAACCGAATGGACTAAATCAAGAAATTGAGTGGATGAGTGTTCTGTGACCTCATTTCTTTTCTCTCCAATCGGGGCCGGGATTCCCCTTTCAGTGGGGTCTATCCAGCTCCTATTGGTTGGTTCCTCCTTTAAACACTGAGATTGTACGGCCCATATTTCATTCAACCTTAGCTGCTCTGACGGCGTTTTTTGGTCACTTTGTTGCCTTTACTTCTGAAATTTGGGAAAGCACTTGATACAGGGTTCAATCCCCCGAAACGTGCACGTCGTGCTGTTATACATTTCTGAAGAGCGACGATTTTGTGGATGGTCAACAAAGGATTTGAGATAAGTGAAAAGTTTTGGTAAAAGAACCAATAATAAAATAAAAGAAGCTGACAGCCTGGTGGAGGTCTGGATTTTCCCAGCCCTTCCTACGGCCTAGCTCCGACAAAAATTTGTGTTAAACATAATTTATATAAATGAAAAAAAGAATGAGGTTTTGATATAAGTGATCCTTATTTATTAGCTACCTGATTTGTTTCACTTGTGGGGTAAATTTTGTTGGATTATATAAAGAGCAACAATGAGTACTGTCCACTTTATACAGGAAATCAGTGCAACGGAACACTTTGTTGCAGTTTACCAGTTATCATCCTGGCCCTTTACGGAGAGCATTACCGCTGGGGCAATTTTTGCGCATCCGTAGATTGTGTTCTACTGTGGGGGAGTTTCGTAGACATGCGAGGGATTTAAAATCACAGTTGCTGGTCCGCGGATATCCCTTAAAGCTGTTGAATCGGGCATATAAACGGGCTTTGTATACCCACCCTGAGTGGTGGAGCAATGATCTTACGCCCACTGTGAGCGACGACGCCCGAGTAGTGGGGGTGCTTCCTTTCATGCCTCACACGGCAGCGGTTTCTAAGATTTTGAAGTCTCATTGGCATATTTTGTCTTGTCGTGAATGTTTCCAGCATCCTTTAATGTTGGCCTATCGTCGGAGTATGAATATATCGGATCATATTGTTCGCACTAGTCCCCCATCTCTGATACCACATGGTGGGGAAGGTGGACACCATGCTTGCGGGTCCTGTGATTTTTGCACAACGACTATAGAGGGCTCTGAATGGACTGATCCACATTCTCGACGGCGTTATAGATTACGCTTTGCCACTACGTGTGACTCTTCTTTCGCGGTCTACTTAATAATTTGTCCCTGTCAGAAAATCTACATTGGTATGACAACACGGCCGGTAAAAAAAACGGCTGCGTGAACATCGCTCCAGGATTAACACTAAGATATTGGCAGCGCCGATGGTACAACATTGTATTCAACATAGTCATGAATTTGGTCATTTGAAATGGTTAATACTGGATATGGTTCCTCCATTGATTAGAAGGGGTGACCGTCATAGTCAACTCCGCTATAAAGAGCAAAGATGGATTTATTTGCTACGTTCCACCTTCCCTAATGGTTTGAATACTGATGTGAAATGGTGGTCTTTACAATAGTCTTGAGTTATCTAGTGTGTATTTGTTTACCTAGGTTTTAATTACATATTTCATTTTGATGACGTCATTACGTAGTTCATGGAACGGGAAGTTGGGTTAACGCAACTTGAAAAAGAGCTGTGGGAGAAACAAGCTTGAAACACAACGTTTGTGTCGGGGTACCCAACGGATTGCTGGCAGCACTGTTCGACATTGTATAGCCATCTGAGGAGAGGAAGCGCAGACTTTGAATTGAAAGATTGTATCTTCATGAAGTCGCGGAATGCTACATTGTTTCCATGTCCTTGTGGATGAGTATTTGAATGCCTTGTAGTGTGGATGATATTTATGCACTTTGGATTTGGCAATTTCAGACACTGACACTGTTTGAATGTCCTGTTGACAGCTTTTATTACAACAACTAGTCGGGTTTTGCTGTGGTTGGTTCTGGGGAACACGTAACCTCACGCACTTTGACCATTTTAACGTTTTTTGAATACTGATTAAAAAGGAGGGCGCATCACAGGAGAGTGTTTTTTCACCCTCATGACTGGCGATCCGACAAAAAACATTTTTGCATTTTAGGTCTGCCCGAATTGTCAGTGGGGAAATAGAAAATGTGGGTTTACATGAGGTCCTATGCGCCTTTATTTTCATAACTATATGGTGGCAGCATAGTTAGGTTTTGATAGGATTTAAATTTGATACTATAGTTTTCCTGGCAAGCAGAAGCGCCACTTGCGCCATCCGCTTCCTCGCCAGACCCAGCACCTTGACATTCATAACCGTCCCATCTTCCAACAAGAGGGCTTTATAGTCCCATTCCACCCTGGTGCTAAGAATCGCCTGCAGTTTCTGCAGCAATTCCCTCCAGTACTGCTGGAACTTCGGGCACTCCAGGAAGAAATGTGTCCAAGTACCCTTTATGCTCTTGCATCTCTGACAATTTGGATTATCCCAGATGTGCATTTTAGCCCCCCTTTCCCTTGTTAGATATGCTCTATGTAATAGTTTGTACTGCATTTCCTGCAAGCTCACATTCGGCATGTGTGTATACGATTCGATATACAGACGCCCTATGAGTTGTTAATCAACTTCCTCCCCCAATTCCCTTGTCCATGCTGCCCCTGGCTTCTGATGCCACTCTGTTTTCCGCATCTCTCTAGCTGCTTTGTACCAATATGCTGTTCTATCATGCTGACTTATGGTCGCCATGAGCATTCAATCTAATTTTGTAAATCCTCGCCGGTCTTCTGCCACGATATATTATCAAAAGCCTTCTCCACGTCCAAACTCGCTATGGTGTTGTCACCTGCTTTCATCTTCCCATCTCGTAATAGGGCCTTTTCCTTCAATAAGTTGGTGGAGGCAAACTGCCCACCTGGTCAGGGTGAATGAGATTCAGAATCACTCGCGTCAGCCTCCGTGCTAGGATTGCAGCCACCAGCTTGACTTCCTGGTTCAACAGGGAGATAGGTCGGTATGACCCACCAGCTCTTTATTCCTTCCTGGTTTAGCCAAGATGATTATTGTGGTCTCATTTTGCCTTCCCCCTAGGTCTCCTTTAGCAAGCACTACCTCATACTGCTTTTGGAAGGGTTGGATGACCTCCCCATCCAGGATTTTGTAGCTCTCTGCTCCCAACCCATCGGGGCTAGGGGCCTTCGCCATCTTAAGCGCTTGAAATAGCCCTCTTGATTTCCCCTGTTGTGGAAGGGAGACTCAGACCCTGTCACTTAACCCCAGCCTCTGAAAACAATCCTCTCTACTCAACTTGTCCTCAGGCCCCCTTCCTGTACAGTGCCTTGTAGAATTGTTGAAACTGCTTTCATATATCTTCCTCCTGCTCCTCTAGCCCCCCCCCCCCCTGTGAGTTCCACAATCCCTTCACTATAGTTTTGTGTTTCGCAGGGCTAACCAAGTGCTAACGTATGACCTAGATTGGCCACTGTTGGAAACAGGATACTGGGCTTGATGGACCTTGGTCTGACCCAGTATGGCATATCTTATGTCCTTATGTTAAGTGCACCAACATTTGTGCACACTTATTTTCCCGCTCGTGTAGCTGGTATTTATAAACTTTAATGTCCCCCTCTGCTCTCTGGGCAAGCAGAGTGTTCAGCTCCTTTCGCAAGGTTAGATATTGTTCCCTGTCTTTTGAGTCCATATAATTGATATGCTTCCTACGCAATGCCTGCAGCCGTTGTGATAAAGCCAAAATGTGGGCATTATTGAGCCTTTTCTTCTCAGCTGTGTATGCTATTATGCAGCCCCGCATAGTAGCCTTAGCAGTTTCCCAGAGCACCCACGGGTTCATTCCGCTTGTATCATTCACTCCCCAATACTGTCCCCAAGCCTCCTTTAAATATTGATGGAATTCTTTGTCTTTATAGAGGGTTGGGTTCATTCGCCATTGAGTTTTGGCTGCCCTGCCCCCTTCTCCTAGCTGTAAGGTCAGCCACACCGAGGCATGTTCCGACAGCCCCATAGTCCAGATTTTCACTCGCTCAACTCTTGGTAACAAAGATTCTGTTGTCAAAAGGTAATCTAGTCGAGAGTTAACTATATGAGGGACAGAATAAAAGGTGAAATCCACCTCCTCTGAATGCAAAGTTCTCCATACATCTATCATCCCATGTTTGCCCACCAGATAGTCCACCCCTTTTCCTTGGTTCCCTCTTTGCGTTCCCCGTGGTAGCTTACAATCGATGGTTAAATCCAGAGGCAAGCTAACATTCCCCCCCCCCCACCCCTGATGACCCACTGATACACTCCAAATTGCAAGAGCTTGGAACTTAATGTGGGAGAGAATTTATGGCGATACACATTAGGTGCATATACAGTGGTGTGCAAAAGTCTGGAATCACTTGTAAATTTGATGTTTTTTCAACTTCTTGACCTTATATCTTAATTTCTTTTTCCTTCCAGTGGCTTTTTCTGTGTATCTCATGATAAAGTGATAGATTTGGCTATTAGGGCCAACTTTTAGTATTGGTTTGGCCCTTATTTTCTGAGTTTGTTCCCCATAGTTGTCCTGTTGATAGATTTTCTGTGAAAATTGCATAATGTACATCGTTGGCCAACGATATATTATTGTAAGTATGCTTTAAAATATTATGGACGCACGCCAGGTTTCCTTCAAATTAATGTATGTGGCCTTGAAAAAGGCCGTTTTTATGTGTCAGTGATGGCTCAGTATTTGATGGGCCACCCTTTGTTCTTGATCACCTGACTGCACCTTGTCGGCATTGAATGAACCAGTCTGACAAGGTGATCCTTGGTGACAACGCGGTTCCAAGCTGCAATGAGTGACTCAATCAGTTCACGCTTTGATGTCGGATGCCTCTTGGATATTTCCAAGGCCACCTTGTGCCACAGGTTCTTGATTGGATTCAGATCTGGAGACTGGGCAGGCCAGTCCATTGACTTGATGTTGTTCTGCTGCTTCCAGCTGATCACCTATCTGGAGCGATGGCAGGGTGCATTGTCATCTTGGAACAGGAACTGGCCTGGAAACAGCTAGTGTGCTGATGGCACCGTGCACTTTTACAGTATGGTGATGTACTTGGCCCCGTTGACCATTCCATCAACGATGTGAAACCGTCCAACACCACTGGTAGCCATGCAGCCCCAGACCATGACCTTCAAAGGATGCTTCACAGTGAGGTTGAGACACTCGGGCTTGAATTCCTCTCCAGGAAATCTCCTCACATAGGTGTGGGCCTGGATGCCAAACAGGCAGAAGGTGCTTTCATCGCTGAATAGCACCTTTTCCCACATTTCAGTCGACCAGGTTGAGTGCTTTCTCACCCACACGATCCGGTTGCGCCTTTGTATGTCAGTCATCAGTGGCTTATTCCATGCTTGCAGCCCCAGAGACCAAACTGCAGGCACCGGCGATGAACTGTTGATGAGCTGACACTCACTTCACTCTTGTCTGACCACTCTCGAAGTAGCTGAGGAGAGGTCAACTTGCGATTAGTCAGTGAAATGCGTCGTAGTGCGTTGTCCTGGCGTGATGTTGATGCATGTGGACGATCTGAACAAGGCTTGTCCACCACTGAACCCATTTCTTTCGTCTTCTGTACAATCTTAACAACAGCGCTCTGACTGCAGCCAACTTTCCTGGCTGACGGCTTGAAAATTCTTCCTTGCTCATAAAGGACACGCGAACACGCTCCTCCAACGTCAGGGTCTGAGTCATCTTCATGGTCAATCCAGAAAGTGTATGAAATTAAAAAATTCCACGCGATTTTATAGCTGCACTGTTGGCTAGATATCTGCATTGTGATTGTTTAGTAAAATCTGCTTCCTGATTGGTCAGAAATAACGTGTGCATATTGGATAATCTCAATCCAGTTTTGATGCAGGATCCACAAAAATCGCAGTAGCTATCTCCCAGTGTCTGTAAAGTATTTAAATTGGAAGCAAGGATGCAAAAAAGTCAACTCTAATAGCCAAATGTATCCTTTTTAACGTGGTAGAAAGATGAATATTAGAAAGTACGAAAAACGCAAAACTCACAAGTGATTCCAGACTTTTGCACACCACTGTACATTGCAGAAAATTATCTTATGCCATCCCAGCTGCCCACTCATCAGATGATATTTACCCTCTGGGACAGTAATGGATTGGTGTATGTCAAAAGGTACCCACCAATGGAGAAGGGTAACAACCCCCCTTTGCCTATCATTATATGACAAATGGCCCAACTGCCCTACCCAGCCTCTTTGAAGTTTCCTGTGCTCTTTCGCATCAAAGCGAGTTTCTTGCAGCATTACTACATCCACTCCCTCTTTTCTAAGGTAGTTAAGCAACTTAGTATGTTTTATCGGTGAATGGATCCCATCTACATTCAAGGTTTAAATTTTCAACCTATCCAATGCCATGGCGCTCCGCTTCCTCTGAATTTATGCAGCGTTGTCTGAACCTAATAGAGTTGCCCATCTCCCAGCCACATAGGCCCTCCTGTTCTCCTTTTACCTCCATGTTCCGCCCCCACGACTTTGCCTCCCCCTCCCCACCCTCCACCACCCTCCACCCTAGCTTGGTCTCCCTTACTCCCTTCTAGCACCTTCCCTCTCCTGACCTTATGTGACAGCCCCCGCCCCCCCCCCCCCCGCTCCTAACACCCCTCATGTGGACCTTCTCCCCCCACATCTCCTCCATCCACCACAGCACCATCCACACCACATCCGCCCCCTGGCCATTCATTCCCTGCACCACTATCCCCCTCCCCCTTAATCATTTCAGTTACTAACTCTATACATTGACTGTGCCCGTCATCACTGCCCTCGTCTCCCTGTATAACTCCCTAGGACCACTTGCCCGCCTACATTCCTACTCCAGTCCAGCAGTTGATTGTCAAGCACAGATCCATCAGAGCTGATGCTCTCTCCTGATACTGCTCCTTTCCTCTCTCTTGCAGCTTTATTTAATCTGTCCACTGGTCTCCGCGTAACACATTCTTAAGGGAAGAAGAAACTCCCCAGTTCATCTACTGTTGCTTTTTGCATCCAAAAAAAGGAGAAAAAGAACAGATCAAAGAGGAGGGGGGAAGCGATATGCTGCCTTGTCTAACTGTGTCCTTCGATGTAACAGACCCATTCCTCTTACCCCCTAAGCATTGATTCAATAAAGGCCTTTAACTTCGCTGGGGTCTCAAAGTAGGACGTTTGGTTCTCATAGTGTACTCTCACCTTTACAGGGTATTGTAATGCAAACCGCACAACCCTCTGGGCTAGCTGAGAGCAATAGGGTGCCATGCTTCAACGCCTCTCCGCCACTCGGTTAGAATAGTCACTAAACATTAATAGCTTATGGCCTTTATATTCCAACTGCCTCTTCTTGTGATATTCCCCCATCAAGCTGTCCTTGTCTGCAAAATTGAGTATACGTTGTCACGCCCATAGCCCCTTACATGTGTATGGAGGGGCGTGCTTGTTAGATAGAGTTCCCCAATTAAGCAATGTTCCAGACTGGCTATCTTGCAAAGGATTATGGTACTGATAGTCCAGTCATGCGGTGCTTGCCTTTGAGGTAAATGAAGACAATGTAGTTGGCTTGAGTGTAAGGCAGTGACAGAATATTTATTTATGAGGTAAATCCAAATACACACAGATTCACTTGGTAACACCTTAGGATATATTCTCCAGGATTTTATATTCAAAATAACAATACAACTGAAAGGTAAAGCAAGTAGCTTGTAAAGTCCATTAACAACAGAAAGTCTTTCTCAGTCACTGCTGACAAACCTGCTCAGCAGTGCTGGTGTAAAGGAAACCAAAAATAAAAGCTTCTTCACAAAAACAGCTTTTCTTTTCACATTCAAAGCACTTTTGTATCCAATGTGTGCATAGCCTGAGCTGTGTGCTGCTCTGGTACCAGCTGGCTAACAAGCTTCAATCAACAGCTCTTCTCCTTCTCTGCACAAGTATTTACACAAACCTCTAGTGCCAGTTACTAGAACGTTTCCTTTTTATATTTGATCCCACTTTCAGGATTTCTCTGTGCTAGCAACCTTGCATAAAGAACAGTCCATGAGATTATCGTCCTCCTCTGTAATTATAGCTTGTTCTTCTATTTGCATAGGCTCTATATCAGGAGCTGGATCAGAGGGCTTTACTAACTGACCTTCATTAGGACAGGAACTGTGTCTAAACACTTTGCCTTGCTTTAGGTTAGACAAACGTTCATAGTTCATACCTGAGTTAAAGCTGGCATTAGGCTGTCCTCTCAGATATTCTGGCCAGTATGCATTGGAGCTTTTATAACCTGTCCTCCAGTCTATATTCCTGGACCTCAGGGCATCTGCTCCATACCTCTTCTTAGGGTTCCCAGCTGAAGTTGTCCAAGCCTTTGGATTTCCCCAATCCCTTGAAGCTGGCTTCTCCCAGGAATCTCTCCAAGAAGATGAATCTCTCAGAGCTCCTCTCTCCTTGCTCTCACGCTTGTCTTCAAGCCTCCTCTCAGGCTTGCCTCCTCGCTCTCCTCATCTTCTCTCTGCATATTCTGTTCTAGTTTTAAAGTTCCCAGTTTCCAACCCCTCCCTTGCACTCCTCAGGTGTTGCTGATCAAAGTCTCTCCTGGCAGCTAAGTAATTAGGAGTGACGTAAGGGTTTCTCCATCTGGGCTTATACTCCTGCACCTCATCTCCACTAGAGGCTATCTGCAGGCCACTGCAGCCTGGAATAACCTGTCTTTTAGGTAAATATGCAGTTTTATTCCTGTGACCTGCCAAAACAGGTCCCTTGATTAGGGTAAATTCCCTTCCTTTATCACTATTCTCTAGGCTCTGGGCAGCTTCCTCATCACATACCCCCCCCTGCTTAAGTTATTACGGGCTGGCTGTAGCTGTGGAGAATCCTCCCTACAGTCCGTAATACGTGAGAGGGCATCAGCGTTCTGGTGTAATTTCCCAGCTCGATGTTCCACTTTAAAATCGAATGCCTGTAGGGCCATGTACCAGCGGGTCAACCTTGCGTTGTGATTCTTCATTTGTTGTAACCATTTTAAAGGAGCATGGTCGGTAATCAACAGGAACTTCCTTCCTGTTAGATAAAACCGTAACGCTTCAACTGCCCACTTTATAGCCAAGCATTCCTTTTCTATTGTGGAATATTTATTTTCGGCCGGTGACAATTTTCTGCTAAGGTACATCACTGGATGTTCACTCCCCTCATGGCTTTGGGATAACACCGCTCCCAACCCGACATCTGACGCGTCCGTCTGCACTAGAAAAGGTTTTCTGAAGTCTACACCCCTCAGCACTGGACTAGTGCACAATTTCCCTTTCAATAGTGTAAATGCCTTCTCAGCTTCGGGAGACCATCGTATTTGGTTTGGACAGTTTTTCCTTAGCATATTCGTGAATACTGCACTTTCTTCTACAAAGTGTGGTATAAATCTTCGGTAATAACCGATAAGTCCCAAAAAACTTCTTAACTGCTTCTTGGTGGTGGGTGGAGGAAAATTCCTGATACTGTCTACTTTATTGATCAGGGGTTTTATTTTTCCGTTTCCTACCAGGTGACCTAAATATTTTACCTCCCTCTTTGCAAAAGCACATTTCCTCGGATTTAAGGTAATCCCAGCTTGCTTCATGGACGACAGAACCGCTCTGATTCTCACCTGATGTTCCGACTAATTATTGCTATGAATAATATCGTCCATGTACACAAAGGCGTATTCCTGATGGGGTCGAAGTACCTGGTCTACTAACCTCTGGCAGGTAGCCGCTGCCCCATGCAGTCCGAAAGGCATCCTCTTGAATTGAGAAAGTCCCACGGGAGTGCTAAAGGCAGTCTTTGGCCTAGACTCCTTTGTTAAAGGGTTTCTCCATCTGGGCTTATACTCCTGCACCTCATCTCCACTAGAGGCTCTCTGCAGGCCACTGCAGCCTGGAATAGCCTGTCTTTTAGGTAAATTTGCAGTTTTATTCCTGTGACCTGCCAAAACAGGTCCCTTGATTAGGATAAATTCCCTTCCTTTATCACTATTCTCTGGGCTCTGGGCAGCTTCCTCATCACAACGTGCAATCACCAGTCTGGGTCTATCAACTTCCTCTTGTCGAGGCCCCAGCTGATGCACTCGCTCCACCAGCAGTCACGCTCCCGCTTTTACCCACTCCTAGCTGTTATGGCATCCGTTCTTCAAAAATGTCTGAGCTCATTCGCTGCATGATTCTGGGAGGCCTATTACCTGCACATTGTTTTGTCACCCTCTGTTTTCCTGGTCATCAGTTTGTTCTGCGAGTGCCTTACAGTGCCCCTCTAGTTGTGCCACTCGCCTCTCCAAGGCCTCTGTGCTACTCTCCTACTGCTCCACGCAGACCTCCAGCTGCTGGACTCGATGCGTCTGAGATTCAAAGTTGCCTTCAACTCTTCCAGCGAGGCATGTAGGCGAGAGAGGCGTTCGTCGAGCACTGCAGTCAATGAACAAGTAATTTCCCGTATTGCTGCTTCCTGCAATGTGATAACCGCTGCATTTTGCTCTGCCGCCATTTTTAATAATCTCTCCTTTATAGGCCTGGGAGTTTTTGCGGGCATTCCCACCGGTCCACCTCGTCGTTGGCCCTTCCCCTTGGCTCTGTATGTTCACCTCACTTTCCACTGCCTTGGGGGGAGATTACAGGGTCCAATATGTTTTTTGCATGCAGTTTATTTGCTGTTTTAGGTGCACTGGGAGCAGAGCTCAGCCGGCAGGCATCCGTTCAGCTCCGCTTCATCATGTGACCCCCTTCTTTCTTTTTCTTTCATTTCTTGGTTGACATGTCCCCAGACCAAATCCAGGTTCCACTTTTGCCCATAGTGTGGAAAAACAATCCAGAATTTTAACACCCGCTCTAAGAGGGTAATTTTACAACCTGGCACCTAGCTTTGGGCACTCAAAATGTACCTACCTTGAGCCTGTTTTATAAAGAAAAGTAGACGCCTACTTTTCTTTATTAAATAGGAGCATATGTGTCCAAAAGCTGTGTAATATCTAGCAATTGGCATTTAAACCATCCTAGGGCTGTTGTAAATACCTTTACCTAGATTTCTAAAGAATGTGTGTAAGTTATAGTTTTTTTTATGACTTACTTACATGCATATATTTGTGCTCCATTGATATGTGCCCCCACAATGAAAGTACACATGATCAGTCTTTCACGCATACTTACAGAATAGTAATTGGCTAAAGTACATGCATAAGTGCCCATTCATGCATGTAAGTCCTTGAAAATAGGTGATTTATGCACATAAATGGCACATATCTTTACAAAGCTCCTTATAAAATTACCTCCTACAAGCCTAATTTGTGTGGGCTCAGACCATAACCAGGCTAATTGCATGCATTATGGCCAGATGTTTCCACAAGCCCAAAAAGGACTGAATCCATTTCTCAATCATTATGAAGTGGAGAAATCTTCTACTTACTGAGAAAAAGGAGAGAAGGCATTGTGCGGAAATAAGCTGACTCACAGATTCTCTTTGGTGGAAGGTTCATCTTCCTCCCTTTGGAGTGATTTTCAGAGTCCAGTCACAAAAGTGTAGTGTCAAGGATCCTCCAAACCGGCACAAAACTCCTTGAAGGTTTCCAGACACAAAGCACAGCCATCTTCTTTACAGTTGCACCAGCTTGAGGTGAAGACATCCTTTTAAGGTTCTTTCCAAAATGCTGTAAAAGCACAGAAACATCAGTGCTGAAGTCTTAGAAGGAGCTTTACCCAAGCGCAGATCTGTGTGTCTTCCAGCGCTATCTAGAGAGACTACACCAGGAAAGTAGCCACTGACAAGTCTCTTCCTGTGTCAATGCAGTCATTCCCACAGCCTCCCAGTGCAGATATGCCAGCGCACATTATGAACAGACTGCTTTGGTGCAAGATTAATTTTGTGCTGATCGTGCAGATCCAGCACAGATATACTCTATTGCTCTCATTGGGCCACAGTCCTCTTCTGCACAACAGTCAATGGTACAGCCTTGAAATGCCAGTCCTAGTAACAGTAGCTGATGAATCTTCTCCATCTGTTTTGCTACCTCTTGCAGAGCAGCTTAATTAATTCCTGCAAAAGATGGTCAACAAATTCATCAAGGGCTACTGTAAGGAACTACCATTTACCCAAACACAGTGCAGCACCATCTCAGTCCACAAGCATTAATCCTCTGCAAAGAGACACTTTATCTCAGGGTCCATAGTCTTTCTCCCCCTACTTTGGACTCTTAGCCTTAAGGAGGCCCTTTTTTTTTACCCTCCTTCTCATTGTACTCCAAACTATCACAAAGTGCCCTGGAGGATTCTCTAGCAGTGGACTTTTTCCCTCCTTCATAGGACCACAGAGCTATTCACTTAAAGTAGCCCAGTGGTTAGAGCAATGGGTGAGAAAACAGGGAAGCCACGTTCGAATCCCACTGTCCCTCCTTGTGCCCCAGTTACAGATATAGGTTGTAAGTCCTCCAGCAATAGGAAAATACTTACTGTACCTGAATGTAATTCACCTTGAACTTCTGAGAAAGGCATGAGCTAAATCCAGTTCCTTTTTCCTCTTTCTCCTGTGCAGTAAAATCGCCACAAGATAGGTTCTTTTCCCACTGCACTAGGAAACAGGACCAGGTTCAAATGCTTTTGAGCTCTTAAAGTTCATAGAGGCTCCAAATGCTACTGGAGCTATACCAATCCATGGCCTCCTTTGAGAACAACAGCTTCATATATGGCTGTCTTCACTTATAATTCAGCCTGTCTGCAAAAAGATGGACATAAAATCCAGTCAGTACCTGGTTTCAGTGAAGTCCAGCTTTCTCATTTCTTAATAGTAGTTGAGTCAGCTATGAAGAATGCAAGGAAATGCAGAGTTTTTCAACACACCACCTGATAAAGACTCTGGGCTCTTGGACCATTTAGGTAAAGTGTTCCAGGATGAAGGGTACCTGATCTGCATGGCAGTTTATCTATATGGTGCAATATGTGTATTCCTCCTTCCAACAATTTGAGGTTTCTCATCCAGCCTTTCTCTGCAGGTGGCAGGAGCAGATGAGTATGGAGCCCATCTTATGCACACTGCTTATGATATATTCTCTGTCTTATAGAAGCTCAGCTTCTGTCATTGCGGTAGATGGCTTGCATGGTTGTGTGCATCTGGCCTACATTAGGACATTCACAATACTGGGGGCTTGCAATGTGGAGATAAAGTCTAGAAGGCAGTGAATACTATCAAGAACCATGGTTCTAGTTTGTAACACCTGTTGGCTGTGCCACAGTCTATCATCCTTTATATCAGGGATCCTCAAACTGCAGCCCTTGTGCCAAAACCAGCCCACAGACTCATTCCCCCTAGCCCTTACCACTGCCACCAAGGTAGCACTGCAAACAGCCCATGCCACCAATGTCACCTCTCTCTTCAGGCCCACCAATTCCTGCCCATCAGCTTCTCTTTTCCTTCCCATTTGCCTTTACGTGCAGGAGCATCAGCAGCAGCAGCAATGATTTACAAACACTTCCTCTCTGAGATTGGAAGCCCACCTGCTGTATTCTGCTTCTTCCATAAAGAAGAAGTTGAGTCAGAGGGGGCAGGACATGACAGAGAAACTGCTCCCAGCCGATGAGAGGCAGTGCTTGTAAATCACCGCCACTGCTAGTGACACTTCTGCATGTAAAGGCAAGTGGGGGGACCATGGCTAGAGGGAGGGAAGAGAGAGGGGAAGAGGTGCTGGACCACGACTGGAGTGGTGAGGGCCAGGGTGGAGGGAGGGACTAAGAGTGAGAGATGCTGGACTGCAAGGTTGAGGGGTCAGGTTGAGATGGGAGATGCATACCATTGGGATAGAGGGAAAAGAGAGGGAGAGATATTAGATCTCTGGGGAAGAAGAGGAGGGAGACAGATGCAGAACTAGAGAATTGAATCGTGAGAGAGCGCTAGATGCATTATACTTAGATTCTAGCATGCCTTTTGACACCATTCCACATCAGCAATTTACAAACTGAGTGCCATTGGGATGGACTCTAAAGTGGCAGACTGGATAAGAAACTGGTTGATTGGGAGATGCGAGAGAGTAGTAGTCAAATGGAATTCACTCTGAAGATAGGGACCTTACCAGTGGTGTTCCACAGAGATCAGTTCTTGGTCCTGTTCTTTTTAACATTTTGGTAAGCGATGATGCAGAAGGTATATATCTTTGCAGATATTACAATCTTCAACAAGGTAGGCATCCTGGAAGATTTGGATAACCTGAGAAGGGGGTGAAGTACTTCACAAAAGAAGAGCAGGACCTGGGAGTGATCATATCAGATGGTTGTAAAGTGGCCAAGCAAGTAGAAAAGGCAACAGCATAAGCCAGAGGGATACTCGGATGCAAAGGGAGAGGAATGGTCAGCAGGAAAAAAGAGATAATAGTACCTTTGTACAAATCTCTATTGGGACCTCATTTAGAGTAAAGTGATATAAACAGGATGGAGTTGGTCCAGAGTGGCTACTAAAATAGTGAGTGGTGTTCATCAAAAGGTATATGGGGATAGGCTTAAAGATGTCAATATGTATACTTTGGAGGAAAGGCAGGAGAGGGGTGATAGGAAAGAGACATTTAAACACCTACATGGTATAAATTCACAGGAGGTGGCTCTCTTCCAGTTGAAAGGAAGCTCTGGAATGAGGGGTCATAAGATGAAGGTGAAAGAGGATAGACTCAGGAGTTATCTGAGGAAAAATTTCTTTATGGAATAGAGTGGTGGACGCATGGAACAGCTTCACAGTGGAGGTGGTGAAGACGAGAACTGCATCTGAATTAAAAATAAAAATCCAACTATGGGACAAATACAGAGGTTCTCTGAGGGAGAGGATGGAATTGTAGAACTTAATAGTTCTAATACATGGGCACACTGGATAGGCCGTATGATCTTTATCTGCCATCATTTTTTATGTTTCTAGGTGTTGGGGGCTGGGCGAGAGAAGAGATGGAAGACCATGGGGAATAGAGGGAGAGATTCTGGACAAATGGGACGGAGGGAAAGAGGGAGGAAGAGATGCCAGTGTCTTTTCAGGATTTCATACGTGATGAAGCACGAGGACTCTTGATCACGGTGACCTCTGAGAAGGAACCGAGAGCAGAAGAATTAGAAATTCTTCAGTACCCGGCAGCTCCTAAAAAAGCTGCTACCCTTCCCATTCACCGAATCTTGCATGACCTCATGCTAAGGATGTGGGAAACACCTTTAACAGTGTCTCCACACTCTCGGAGGCTCGATACCATGTACCGAGTTCCACAATGCCCTGGTTTTCAGAAGACACAATTACCACACCATTCAATGGTAGTGGAATCAGCGATGCGTAGGATCAAGAGTGCTAAAATGCATTCTTCCAATCCTCCAGGCTGTGAAGGAAGGACACTCGATGCCTTTGGGCATCAGTGCTTTCAATCCTCGTTGCTATCGGCCAGGATCAGCTCCATTGTAAGAGAGGGGTACAAACTCCATTTTCACAGTATATCCTCTCCCACCATCACAAAACAGTTCAATTCTCAGGGCCCTTTCACCACTCTCTTTTGTCAAGAGGTCACCTCACTACTTGCTCAAGGGGCAATAGAAGAGGTACCCATATTCCAACAGAGCATGGGTGCCTACTCCCCCTACTTCCTCATTCCAAAGAAAATAGGAGGATATAGACCCATACTGGCCCTCAGAGAGTTGAACAAGTATCTGTTCTGAGAAAAATTCAAGATGATCTCCCTCGGAACACTTCTTCCTTACATTCAGAGTCAGGATTGGCTATGTTCTCTAGATCTAAAGGATGCATACATGCATATTCTCATCTATATAGATCACAGGAGGTTTCTTTGATTCCTTTTTCAAGGAAGATATTACCAGTACAGGGTTCTACCCTTCGGACTGGCTTCTGCCCCAAGAGTCTTCACAAAATGCATGGCAGTAATAGCAGCATTCCTGAGAACTCTGGGGATATTCATCTTCCCCTACTTAGACGACTGGCTCATCCGAGCATCAACAGCTCCAGAAGCCAGCTCTGCGCTCTCCCGTACAATGCAGATCCTGCAGGACCTGGGACTGGTCATAAACCTTCCAAAATCTCATCTCACCCCTTCTCAGTCTCTAGAGTTCATAGGGGCTCTTCTAGACACAAGGCAGTCAAAAGCTTTCCTGCCACATACACGTTGTCTTCAAATACTCCAGCTGGCCTCCCAAGCAGCTATGAAGACTTTGCTAACTGCTCGAGAAATGCTTCAGCTGCTGGGGCATATGGCATCCACTGTCCATGTTGTTCCCTATGCTCGCCTACACATGCGAGCCGCCCAGTGGACCCTAACCTCTCAGTAGACACAGGCCTCGGGTCGCCTGACGGACAAAATCAGAAACTCGACACATCTCATTTTGTCCCTACAGTGGTGGCAATCGCTGGGAAACCTTCTTGTAGGATCTCCTTTGCAGCAGCCAGTACATCCAGCCACCATGATGACAGATGCGTCCAAGTTAGGCTGGGGGGCTCGCTTGGACAATCTCTCCACTCAGGGTCTCTGGACCGAGCAAGAGGCTTGTCTTCATATAAACCTACTGGAACTTCTATGTTCTTCAAGTATTTCAGACCCACCTGAGCTACAAGACAGTTCTGGACCAGACCTACAATCAAGTAGCCATGTTCTGTGTGAACAAGCGGGGGGGGGGGGGGGGGGAACAGGTTCTCAGGCTTTGTGCAATGAAGCTCTATGCCTATGGGCTTTCGCCAGGGATCTTCAAATCCACCTATTAGCGGTGTATCTCCCAGGCACCCAAAATCTCTTGGCAGACAAACTCAGTCAAATATTGCTGCCACACGAGTGGTCTCTTCATCCAGAGCAGATTGCTCAAATTTTTCAAATCTGGGGAACTCCAGATATAGACCTCTTTGCAAGTCCTCAGAATGCCAAATTTCCTCGGTTCTGTTCCAGGATTCCAGCTCAGAACTGTCAGGCAAGGGATGCCTTCCACCTCTACTGGGGTCAGGCCTTCCTCTATGCCTTCCCACCCATTCCCCTCATTCCCAAAACTCTGTTCAAGCTTCAGAGAGACAGGGGACATATGATCTTCATAGCCCCATGTTGGCCACGACAAACGTGGTATCCTCTGCTTCTACATCTCTCTCAAGCCAGACCTCTGGAGTTGGGATGTGCTCCAGATCTTCTTTTCCAGGAGAACGGGACGCTATTGCACCCAAATCCTCAGACTCTACAACTCAGGGCATGGCTGCTGAAAGCCTAGAATTCCAGGATATCAACCTTTCTCAACAGATTAAGGATATCCTTTTAATCTTATAGAAACATAGAAACATGATGACAGAAAAAGACCACATGGCCTATCTAGTCTGTCCTTCCATAACAACAACAGTCCACTTTTTACCTTTAGAGATCCTCTGTGTTGGTCCCATGCTTTTTTGAATTCAGTTACTGTCCTCATCTCTACCACCTCCACTGGTAGACTATTCCATGGATCCACTACTCTTTCTGTAAAGAAATATTTCCGCATATCACTCCTGAATCTATCTCCCTTCACCCTCATCCCATGTCCCCTCGTAGCAGAACTTGCTTTCAATTGAAAGAGGCTCTCTCCCTGAACATTTATGCCACGGAGGTATTTAAACATCTCAATCATATCACCTCTATCCCGCCTTTCCTCTAAGGTGTACATATTAAGATCCTTAAGTCTGTCCTCATATGCTTTATAATGAAGCCCATTAATCATTTTAGTAGCAACCCTCTGCACCGACTCCATCCTGTTCACATCCTTTTGAAGGTGCGGTCTCCAGAATTGCACACCATACTCCAAATGAGGTCGCACCAAAGACTTATACAGAGGCATTATCACCTCCTTTTTTCTGCTAGCCATTCCTCTCCGTATGCACCCAAGCATCCTTCTAGCTTTTGCCGTCGTCTTTTCTACCTGTTTAGCTACTTTAAGATCATCAGACACAACCACGCCTAGGTCCTGCTCTTCTTTAGTGGACAAAAGTACTTCACCTCCTATACTGTATTGCTCCCTTGGATTGCTGCAGCCCAAATGCACGACCTTACATTTTTTAACATTAAATCCCAGCTGCCAAATTCTAGACCATTCTTCAAGCTTAGCTAGATCCCTCCTCATGTTATCTACACCTTCCTGGGTGTCTACTCTATTGCAGATTTTGGTATCATCCGCAAAGAGGCAAACCTTACCCGACAGCCCTTCCGCTATATCACTAACAAAGATGTTAAAAAGAAAACCTTCCACAAGGCGGGCCTACGCCTTCGTTTTCTATCTGGTGTTCAACAAAGGAACTTAATCCCTTTTCAGTGCTAGTGGAGATGTTGCTGGAGTATCTCCTACATTTATCATCCTCTGGTCTTAGACCAATTCAGTAAGGGTCCACCTTAGTGCCATTGCGACTTTCCACAAGCCCTTGAATGGACAACCTGTTTCCTCTCAACTACTTGTAGCAAGGTTTATGAGAGGTTTATTTTTGACTACACTTCCCATCAAGCCACCACCCATAGCATGAGATTTGAATCTTGTCCTTTGGGCAGCTCATGAAACCGCCCTTCAAACCCTTAGCCACTGCATCTCTTAAGTTTCTTTCTTGGAAAGTAATCTTCCTAATTGCTCTCACTTCTGCAAGACACATCAGTGAGCTACAGGCTTTAGTGGCTGATCCTCCTTATACAAGGTTCCACCATGACAAAGTAGTTCTTAGGACTCACCCTCACTTTATGCCAAAGGTGGTTTTGCCTTTTCATTTAAACCAATCGGTTTACCTTCCTGTATTCTTCACAACTACTACTATTCAGCACTTGTAAAGCGCCATGCACGCAGCGCTGCACAGCTAACCTACAAGAGGTAGCCAACATACAAGAGACAGTCCCTGCCCGTCAGAGTCATGCTCATCGGAGCTTACAATCTAGTTAGAACAGTACATTAGTTAAAACAGTATAGAGCATTAGTCAGTTCTGCGCAGGGTACGGTGTGGTATAGTTTGGTCAGTAGTTTGGTCATAAACGATGACGGGGTTAGGGTAGGATGAGGAAGGAAGCAGGATCTAAATGCAATGGTGAAGAGGTGGGTCTTCAGCCTGGATTTGAAGAGGGTCAAGGAGGGTGCCTGGTGCACAGACGCAGGTAGGCTGTTCCAGGCGTAAGGTGCAGCAAGGTGAAAGGAGCGCAGTCGGGAGTTCGTGGTGTGGGTGAAAGGCATTGATAGAAGTAATTTGTTAGCGGAGCGCAGATTTCGAGAGGGGACGTAGGGAGAGATAAGAGGTATTGAGGGGCCATAGAGTGGATGCATTTATGGGTTAGCAGGAGAAGCTTGAATTGGATGCGGAACTGGACAGGGAGCCAGTGAAGCGACTTGAAAAGAGGAGTAATGTGGGCATGGCGAGGTTGGAAGAAGATTTGTCGAGCAGCATGATTTTGTATAGATTGGAGGGGGAGGAGGTGGCTCACGGGAAGACCAGCAAGGAGTAGGTTGCAGTAATCGAGGCGAGAGGAGATTAAGGAGTGGATAAGCGTTTTGGTAGTGTGTTCAGAGAGGAAGGGGTGGATTTTGCTGATGTTGTAGAGAAAGAAGTGGCAGGTCTTAGCTACAAGCTGGATATGAGTGGAAAAGGAGAGAGAGGTGTCAAAGATAACCCCTAGATTGCGGGCCTAGGGAACAGGAAGGATAGTAGATCTATCCACATGGATTGAGAGAGGGGGAAGTGGGGGAGAGGAGTTAGGAGGAAAGACAAGGAGTTCAGTTTTGGCCATGTTCAATTTTAATCGGCGATGAGACATCCAGGCAGCGATGTCCGAAAGACAGGTAGAGATCTTGGACTGGGTTGCCGGAGAAATATCAGGTGTAGAGAGGTAGATTTGGGAGTCATCGGCATAGAGATGGTACTGAAAGCCATGGGAGGAGATAAGAGCGCCAAGGCCTTGGGTATAGAGAGAGAAGAGGAGGGGGCCCAAGACAGATCCCTGGGGTACACCTACATGGAGTGGGGTAGGGGAGGAGGAGGAGGAGCCACCAGAGCATACACTGAATGAGCGATGGGAGAGGTAGGAGGAGAACCAGGATAGTATGGAATCCTTGAAGCCAAGCGAGGAAAGGGTGATGAGGAGAAGGTCGTGGTCAACGGTGTCAAAGGCAGCAGAAAGGTCAAGAAGGATGAGGATGGAGTAGAGGCCCTTGGATTTAGCCAGGAACAGGTCGTTTGTGACTTTTGTGAGTGCCGTTGCAGTGGAGTGTAGAGGACGGAAGCTGGATTGAAGTGGGTCCAGGAGGGCCTGGGAGGTGAGGAAGTCGAGGCAGCAACAGTGGACTGCTCGTTCTAATAGTTTGAATATGAAAGGAAGGAGGGAGATGGGTCGGTAGTTAGAAGGGCATGTGGGATCAAGTGAGGGTTTCTTGAGGAAGGGTGTGACAACAGCATGTTTGAAGTCAGCGGGGACAGTTGCAGTGGAGAGTGAAAGGTTGAGGATATGAGTGATGAGGGGACAATGGTGAGGGAGATGGAACGTAGGAGATGGGTGGGGATAGGGTCTGAAGAACAGGTGGTAGGTTTGGAGGAGGAAAGGAGGAGTGTGGTTTCTTCTTCAGAGATCAGAGGGGAGGGTGGCAGGGGGGTATGGATGGGGGAGGAGGGGGGTAGATGAGGGGGTAGGGAATTGGAGGGTAATTTTGAGGATTTTGTCGTGGAAGTAGTTGGCTAGGGTTTGGGCAGAAAGGGAGGGTGAGGGGAGGGCGGGATCGGGATTGGGGACCTCATTCCTCCAATGCAGAAAGGAATCTTCACACTCTGGATTGTAAAAGAGCCTTGGCTTTTTACCTTCAGAGGACTAAACAAAATAGAAAGGCTTCCCAGCTTTTTGTTGCCTTTGACTCTAGTCATCTTGGATTTCCAGTTTCCAAGCGAACTTTGTCTAAATGGATTGCAACTTGCATATCCTTTGCATATGAGAGTAAAGGACTTTCTCTTGAAGGTCATGTCACAGCTCACAATATCAATGCAGTGGCAACCTCTATGGCTAATCTTCACTCAGTGTCTATTGACGACATTTGCAGGGCAGCCACTTGGGCTTCGGTACACACCTTTGCAGCTCACTACTGCTTAGACAAGGACTCCCGTCGGGATGCCTCGTTTGGCCAAGCTGTTCTCCAGCATCTCTTTCAGACTTAGAACAACTCCTACCCACTGTCCCGGGTTTTGATGCCAGAGATCCATGGGAGGAAGCATGACCCATCTCAACCTGGGTTTCGCAGCTTTGGGGTCATCTCCCTGGCATCTCTCAACTGGGGAGTCCCCATATGTGAAGACTACATTCCTGCTTGTTCCTGGAGATAGTGTAGTTACTCACCTGTAGCAGGTGATCTCCGGGAACAGCAGGAATTAGGTCTTCACAACCCATCCTCCTCCCCTAGGAGTTGTCTTTCTCTCTCTCTCTATCTCTCCTTCTCTCCTTTGCCTCAGCTATAAACTCAACTGAAGAGGGAGAGTTTGAAAGGCGGGAAGGCAGCAACGCAGGCGCAGTGGGAGGCTCCCAAAAGCTTTCCTATTGGACGCTGGGAAGTGTTCCCACGCAGGTTCCATCGGTACCAACGATATCCATATGTGAAGACTTAATTTCTGCTGTTCCCAGAGATCACCCGTTACAGGTGAGTAACTACCCTTTCTGCACCAAACAGGCTGCAAACTCTACAGCTGCATATCCAGAATATTCAATGCTGTGTTGCCATCATAGCCAGGGCCTTCTTTCAGATGTTAAGCAATATGGCTGCTGCTGTACGTAACTGCCCTATGCTTATCCAAAAATGAGGAAATTGTAACGGGATCTCAAAGTCCAGTGAAACAAGCATGCCCAGCCTCCTCTACCAGACTTTGTCCTTCAATTTCACTTCAGACTCTTCTGCAGAGGTGGATGTCCACATACAGCCTTACCTTTAATGGTATCTGTCTGTACCATTAAAATACCAGTTGATACTCACAGATCTCGCACGAGAGAGTTGATCAAAATCCAAAGACTGCTTCGTCACAATCATTTGATGTTCCTAGCAAATTTTTATGCCCACCAAGCGTTCATACATCATTTTCAGGATCAATCAGTGCTAGTTCAACCGACAGTCAAGTTGCCATGTTTTATATAGTAAGGGTAGTGGTATTTCTCTGGAAACAAGCAGGAAGTCAATCCTCACATATGGTGACATTGGCACCGACGGAGCCCTTGCAGAAGCATCCCCCCAGCTTTCAAAGAAAGTCTTTGGGAGATGCCACCACACATGCGTGGTCCTCTTCCCGCCAAAGGGCGCCATCTTGCTCAGTCTCCTTTTTCTCCACTGAGCCCTTCAGACATTGTCTGGCTTGTCCCTGGAAAAATTATTTCTCTCCAGGTTTTACACGCGCCTCTGTTATCACACCAGTACTCTTCCCGCCTACCGACCTCGGTGCCTCGGCATGTGGTTTTGTTTAATGTTTTGTAGTTTTTTGTTATTTTCTTTTTCTGGTGTCTTTGCGCTTTTTTTCTTCCGCTGGCAGCCCGGAGGGTCTTCGACCTCGCAGTGGGTACTTTTTTCCCCCATGGCTTCCAGTGGCTTTAAGAAGTGTGCTCGGTGCTCTAAAATCATGTCTTTGACTGACACACGTGACTTCTGTCTTTGCTGCCTCAGGCCTGACCATGACCATTATTAAATGACATTAAAGAGATCCGAAAAAAACTGAAAACACACCTATTCACCACACACTATGGCCCTATAGACAATTCTTCCCACCTATTAGATAATGGCTAATAACGTAACCCCGTTCACACAACCAACAGGTTTATACAAGGACATTACAATTATGAAAATATAACCCCCTCTTAATCCCTAACACCTATGAAACCTCAATTGTACATAGTTATTATTGTATATAGTTATCATACTGTTGTTGTTATTGCTATTGTTATCGTTACTATTATACAGTTATCATGTCATCACTTATATTGTTCCCTGTAATTCGATGTTCCATGTAAAACAGACCCGATCTGTACAGTTCCTGTTCTCTGTAAACCGCAACTGATCTATGGAAGGTGCGGTATATAAATGAATGTTTAAATAAATAAATAAATGACCAGGTCGCCTGTGGTCTCTGCAAGAGGATATCCAGCAAGGCCCTCAAGAGCCGCTAGCAGCAGCACGATACGTTTTTCCCCAAGTCCCTGATGCCTCTGAAGGCCAGGGCCTTGTCTGAGGCCCCGACATCTCGGGCGGAACTCTCCGAACCCGAGCCTCATCATGGGTCCTCAGAAAGGGGGTCTCCCTCGAAGAAACCCTCGAAGGTGGTGTCCTTGGATGGTTCCAACCAGCTGGGAACTCCCCAGGGCCTGTCGCACAGTCCGAGACACTCATCCGAGGCGTCAGAGAAGGAGCGACCCACGAAGGTCCCCTGGATGGATCCGACAACGGACCGGCCTCGGTTCCCAAACACCATCCTCGTTGAGGATTCCCCTTCGGGGGAGCCGGTGTCGAGCCTGAGTCTCTTGGTGCCCACACCGAAGGCTGCGGAGCCTTCTGGTCTGGAGTCCAGAATGGCGGCTCTGGAGCGCAGTTTGTCTGCCTTCATGGACCAGCAGCGGGCTCTGTTGTCTGGCACTACCGATTCATCTGCCCCGACCACTGGGCCCTCGACATCCAAGATGTCCCCGGAGGCCGAGCCGATCCTCGAGGTGTTTCGGCCTCAAATCGATCCTCGACCGATGTTGCGCTCTGAGTCCCGGTCAACAGGACCGCGGTTATCCACGGCAAGTTTACCAGGCGCCAGCCGTAGGGCATCAGGGCCCCCGAGGCTTGCAGAGCAGCCCTCCTACGAGTCCTCAATGGACTACTCCGAGTGGGAGATGGAGAACGAGGAATCCCCCGATACCTGTTGCCACTGCGACATCCCTTCTGACTCCCCCGTCTCAGAATCTTGGTGGTGGTCCCTGCCTGAGAACATGGTCTTCCTGGATTTTGTCAAGGACATGTCTAAGGCCCTGACATTCCTGACTGATTCGGAGGAAGACCCTCGGGCGGATGAATTAGAGATCCTCCAGTATGAGGCGCATTCGCGGGAATTGCTCATGATGCCCATTCCTTCCATCCTGGAACGGCTCATGCTCCGAATGTGGGAGACACATGCGTCAGTGCCAGTGGTGAGGAGACGTCTCAACTCAATGTATCGAGTTCGCTGGAGCCCAGGCTTTCAGAAGTCACAACTGCCGCATAACTCCATGGTGGTGGAGTCGGCTGTGCGTCGGCTGAAAAGCCAGAAGACGCACTCCTCGGTGCCCCCGGCAAGGAGGCCCGCACCTTGAATGCCCTCGGTAGAAATTGCTACCAGGGCTCAGTGCTCATCGGCCGCATCCAGGCCTACCAGC
This sequence comes from Ichthyophis bannanicus, assembly GCA_033557465.1. Classification (NCBI taxonomy): domain Eukaryota; kingdom Metazoa; phylum Chordata; class Amphibia; order Gymnophiona; family Ichthyophiidae; genus Ichthyophis; species Ichthyophis bannanicus. The sequence continues at coordinate 1,356,974,647 of CM066031.1, forward strand.
TGTACATGGTGCATACCGCCATGCTTGGCTTCAGTCATCTGACCTTGAGCAGTGGGTTCAGGACAAATTTGTCAGTGTCCCATGCCAAGGAGAGAACCTTTAACAGCAACACCAGCCCGCATTGCTCAGCAGCTCCCCCGATCGGGGTAGAGCGCCTGAGCGGGAAGTCCTCCCGCTCAGAAGCTCCTGCCCAATCGGGGCAGTGGGAGCAACTCAGCCACAAGCCAGCACACCATTAAAGCGGCGCCCAAGCACAAAGGGAGCCGCTTTAACAGCAACACCAGCCCGCATTGCTCAGCAGCTCCCCCGATCGGGGTAGAGCGCCTGAGCGGGAAGTCCTCCCGCTCAGAAGCTCCTGCCCAATCGGGGCAGTGGGAGCAACTCAGCCACAAGCCAGCACACCATTAAAGCGGCGCCCAAGCACAAAGGGAGCCGCTTTAACAGCAGCACCAGCCTGCATTGCTCAGCAGCTCCCCCGATCGGGGTAGAGCGCCTGAGCGGGAAGTCCTCCCGCTAAGAAGCTCCTGCCCAATCGGGGCAGTGGGAGCAACTCAGCCACAAGCCAGCACACCATTAAAGCGGCGCCCAAGCACAAAGGGAGCCGCTTTAACAGCAAAACCAGCCCGCATTGCTCAGCAGCTCCCCCGATCGGGGTAGAGCGCCTGAGCGGGAAGTCCTCCCGCTCAGAAGCTCCTGCCCAATCGGGGCAGTGGGAGCAACTCAGCCACAAGCCAGCACACCATTAAAGCGGCGCCCAAGCACAAAGGGAGCCGCTTTAACAGCAACACCAGCCCGCATTGCTCAGCAGCTCCCCCGATCGGGGTAGAGCGCCTGAGCGGGAAGTCCTCCCGCTCAGAAGCTCCTGCCCAATCGGGGCAGTGGGAGCAACTCAGCCACAAGCCAGCACACCATTAAAGCGGCGCCCAAGCACAAAGGGAGCCGCTTTAACAGCAACACCAGCCCGCATTGCTCAGCAGCTCCCCCGATCGGGGTAGAGCGCCTGAGCGGGAAGTCCTCCCGCTCAGAAGCTCCTGCCCAATCGGGGCAGTGGGAGCAACTCAGCCACAAGCCAGCACACCATTAAAGTGGCGCCCAAGCACAAAGGGAGCCGCTTTAACAGCAGCACCAGCCCGCATTGCTCAGCAGCTCCCCCGATCGGGGTAGAGCGCCTGAGCGGGAAGTCCTCCCGCTAAGAAGCTCCTGCCCAATCGGGGCAGTGGGACCAACTCAGCCACAAGCCAGCACACCATTAAAGCGGCGCCCAAGCAGGGCGCGCCCACACCTGGCGGGCCCGCGCCTGAGGGCCTCACCAGAGGGCCCTTTGGCGTGGCCCTTAGGCGCGGCACAGAGGCGCACACAAACAGCAACAGGAAGAAAAAAGAAGAACAGACCCACCGACAAAACCAACTTGAACCACAGAACAACTGAAGCCACAGCAGCAACCACCTGAACACAAAGCTACACAGAAAAAGGCCCCCAATACAACAAGAAACCAGGTACGCCTACAAACAACACCAAACCTTGCCTACAAAACATGCCACCCCTCCTGGCCCCAATTTACCTCCTAACACCTGTCCTGACCCTATACCCCTCCCCCGCAAACACAATCACCAACCAGCCCAGACCAGGCGTCACAGCCACCCAAACCACAAACATCTACAACCCCACACTCACGTGAGTCAACACCCAGACACAACACATCCCCAATCCCCCGAACACCACCCCCCTCTCCATTTCATTAATAAATGCCCGATCAGTCAGAAACAAGTACCACATGCTACAAGACTTGATCAAAACACAAAAAATCGACATCCTATGCATAACAGAAACTTGGCTGACAGATATGGACACGGTGCTCATGAACCAACTAACACCGAAAGGTTACAGCCTTCAACACTGCTCCCGAACACACACCAGAGGAGGAGGCGTAGCCATCATAGCAAAAACAGACCTTCATCTCAGGAACCAAGCATCACAAACAACAAATGAAGCAGACATACTCACCCTCACCAATAAGCACCTCTCACTCTGCCTAATCTACCGAGCACCCACCCAAAACACCGACCTAACAAAGATACTACAACACATATCTGAAAGCACCATCTCCACGAAAGAACAAATAATTCTAGGAGACTTTAACCTCCCATCACTCCAAGACAAACAAGCAGAAACCTTCCTCAATGCTATGGAAGCAATGAACCTAACACAGATCATACATGAGCCAACGCACGAAAAAGGAAGTACATTGGATCTCATATTCCTGAATACGCAAACCACCACCTCAAGCAAGAATCCAAAAATCACACACGTACCCTGGTCCGATCACTACCTCATCAGCATATCCCATAACTACCAGCACATGTACAACAAGGAAAACGAACAACACACAAGAAGATTTAAAACATTCAACAAAGAAGACTTCTTAGCTCAAACCCTACCAAAACTCCAAACAAGCTTCAACAATATCGATGACCTCATCAACAACTGGAACACCACAATCTCCTCAGCAGCCAGTGCAACAACGAGCAACAACAAGACCAGAAACACCCCCACAAAAACCCGATGGTACACCCCCAACCTCCGGAAACTAAAAACCAAACTCAGAAGAGCAGAAAGAAAATGGAGAAAAACCATAAAAGAGGATGACAAAACAAAGTACATGCATGAGCTAAGCATATACCACACAGAAACAGACAAAGCAAAAAAAGCTTTCCATTCAAAGATCATAAACACATCCATAAACAGACCACGAGAACTCTTCAGTATCGTCAAAAAACTAACAAAAGCACCAAACCACTCTGACCAACTACCAAACATCCCACCTGAAATACTTGCAAGACAATACAAGCAGCTTCAGCAACCACAAAATCCACAACTAGACGCAGAGACAACAACAACAAACCACCCCACCACTGTAGACAGAGACTGGAACGCATTCGAAGCAATCACTGAAGAGGAAATAGCATCAACCATTTCTCGCCTGAATACCACCACCTCTCCTCTGGACCCCTGCCCTACAGAATAGATAAAGAAAACCAAAGACGACCTAAACACACCATTAACCCACATTGTCAATGAATCCCTCAGACAAGGACATACGCCAGATCTCCTCAAAACCTCAATCATTCGACCAACACTAAAGAAACACAACCTGGATCCCCTCGACCCCGCCTCCTACAGACCCATCGCAAGCCTCCCATTCACCACCAAACTCATTGAAAAAGTAGTTCAGAGACAGCTCCAAGAACACCTGGACACCAGCAACATACTGGACCCACAACAGCATGGCTTCCGCCCACTCCACGGAGTTGAGACCCTCATGGCGTCACTAATGAACACCCTCATCATAGGAACCCAAGCCAAACACTCTGGATATGCCATGATCTTTCTAGACATATCAGCGGCCTTCGACACCATCTCCCACAACATCCTAATACACAGACTACAAGCAATTGGCATCAAAGATACCGTACTCCAATGGTTCTATTCATACCTAACTAATAGACATCAACTGATCCGCACAAATACATCAACCTCCCCCCCCCTTCCAGCAACACCAACTAGTACCCCAAGGATCCACACTATCAGCCATGCTCTTCAACATCTATCTGCAACCACTCTGATCAATCATACGAGCACACAACATCCACTTCCACATCTATGCAGATGACATAATTCTCTATGCCCCAATTACAACCTCCAACCCATCAAACAAACACTTATCAGAATGCTTCACAGCAGTATCCAGCTGGCTACAAAACAACAACTTATCCATCAACATAAAAAAAACAGAAGCCCTCATTGTAACAAAGGACCCGGACTTCACACCACCATCACACCTCAACATTGGGACCACACAAATACAGATACATCTGCAGATAAGGTACTTAGGTATCATCATAGACCAAGCACTCACACTGGAACAGCAAATCAAAAAAAACGCCGCAATAATATTCCACAAGGCTAAAATAGTGCAGCGCCTCAAACCTCTCCTCGAACCACAAGACTTCAGAACAGTGATGCAAGCCATGGCACTCCCCTACCTGGACTACTGCAATATAATCTACCGTGGACTCCCAGCCACCCATACAAACCCACTCCGGACTGCCTTAAACAGCACAGCAAGAATTATCCAGACCGCAAAAAGACAAGACCACATCACCCCAATCCTGAGAGAGCTACACATACTCCCTCTAGAAGCACAAGTCAAGTACAAATCCGCCCTACTCACCCACAAAGCTCTCTACCAAACTTAAACAACCCAGATCCGCACACTACTAGCCCGACCAACCCACGACAAAAAAAACAGACAAACCACCACCAACTCCCTCACCATCCCCCATAAGAGGACGAAATGCAACCAACGAACCTGCAACAGAGCCTTTGAACTATATGCACCATCCATCTGGAACTCTCTACCGAATCACATCAGAAACAACAAAGACCCCCTATCCTTCAGGAAACAACTAAAAACCACACTATTCCAGGAATACCTCGGACCTGAAACAAACCACCACAAATAAGACTGTAGCTCAAATGTCTATGTCCATGTCCCAAACACCTGCTAAAATCATTAATGTCGGACACCTGGTGACAGCCCAGACCCTTACAATTGATTATTGTCCCCCCCCCCCCCCACCTCTCGTTCAATGTTCCACCGCTTTGACCCGGTGAAAAGCGGGATATAAATGCAGCTAAATAAATAAATAAAACCTCTTTGGCAAACCCATGACCAACAAGGCTGCTGAGCTGGAGACCAAGTTCATGATGAGGACCAGGCTCTCTAAGAAGACCACTGCCCCTCCTTGATGGAAGGGCTCAGATAAAAAGTCCTTTTACCCAAGGAAGGAGGCTGTTTACTGAAACTACCCACCTTATCAGGTCTCCCCGGCTCCCCAATGGGGTCAGAAGGCCAAGGGACATGGGCATGGCCCGCGTAAGCAGAAGGTTCCAAACCCCCAGCCCCAGCCCAGCCTGGGAGGAGCTTTTGACTCCTTGAGTATAGCCTCTCTACCCCAAGGAGATCAGCAACCCACAGAGGGATGTCTGGCCCTGTATGCCTAGAGGTGTGTGGCCATCACCACCAATTCCTGGGCACTAAAGGTAGTCAGGAAGGGTTACCTCCTCCACCTGGCTCAGACATCTCCTCCTTATTTCCTGGGAGAGCCCCTCAGATCTCCCATCCACCGGGACCTTCTTCTGAAGGAGTTGGCAGGTCTCCTCAGGGACAAGGAGGTGAAACCAGTGCCCCTCCAACTCAAGGGCAAGGGGTTCTACTCCAGATACTTCCTTGTTGCCAAAGAGGACAGGGGGCCTAAGGCCCATCCTCGACGTGCGCAACCTCAACAAATTCCTGGTGAGGGAGAAATTCAAGATGCTCTCCCTTGGAACATTGCTGCCATACCTCCAGCAGGGAGACTGGCTATGCTCCTTAGACCTCAAGGATGCTTATACCCACATCCTCATCCACCCCAACCACAGGCAGTACCTGTGGTTCGTAGTAGGGGGCAGGCACTTTCAATACAGGGTGCTTCCCTTTGGCCTAGCCTCTGCCCCAAGAGTCTTCACAAAATGCCTGGCAGTCGTGGCCTCCTTCCTCTGACTTCAGGGGGTCTTCATCTTTCCCTACCTGAACGACTGGCTCATAAAGGGAGGCACAGCCTCAGAGGTGCAGGAGGCCACCGCATGCACCATCCAGGTTCTACAACACTTGGGCTTCATCATAAACTATCCCAAGTCTCATCTCCTCCCAACGCAGTGCCAGGTGTTCATCAGGGCAAAGATCGACACTCTTCAGTCGAAGGCTTTCTTGCCCAGGGACTGAGCCGATTGTCTCGGGTCTCTGGCTCGGGACATACAGTACCATCCCTCGGTGCCCACCCGGCTTCTCCTGTGCTTCCTCAGTCACATGGCTTCCACGGTCCACGTCACCCCAGATTCTCGCCTCCACATGAGGATGGTGCAGTAGTGTCTCCAGGACCAGTGGTCTCAGGCCACAGGCTGCCTCCGAGACAGAGTTTCGGTGACTCCCCAATTGGTGGACTCCCAGGTTTGGTGGCAGTCACCCCAGCACCTCGGGATTGGCATGCCCTTTCAGGCCTCAAGCCACTCGAGGGTCCTCACTATGGACCTCTCCCTGCTCAGCTGGGGAGCCCACTGCAGAGATCTCCACACTCAGGGCAACTGGTCACCGGATGAGAGCACCCAGCAGATCAACCTCCTGCAGCTCCGAGCCATACACTTAGCACTGAGGGCCTTCTGTCACCACCTACGTCATCAGTCGGTGCTGGTCTAGACGGACAACCAGATGGTGATGTTCTACGTGGGCACGGGGTCTCGTACCCTTTGTCAGGAGGCTCTGCTTCTCTGCTCGTACACAATCCAACAGGGTATCCTCCTGCGGGCAGTGTACCTGCCAGGTCAGGACAACATGCTGGTCGACAGACTCAGCAGGGTTCTCCAGCCACAAGTGGCAGCTGGACCCCAGTGTAGCCAGTTGGCTCTTCCAGCTCTGGGGGAACCCATGAGGGACCTGTTTGCCAGCTCGGACAACTTTCAGTTGCCCCACTTCTTCTCCTGGCAGGCCCACCCCTCCAGGGTCACACAGTCAAAGAACATGGTAGAAAAGATCAAGGAGTAGAATATATCAAAGAACTTTATTTGATTTGCCAATAAAACCCGACACAGGCCGTGTTTCATTTAAAAACTTCTTCGGGGTAAAAGGCAAACTCACAGATGGAATAAAACTCTTGTACTTGAAGTCTGCAGGCTCAAAACACTTCAAACCAATAAACATCAAACCAATTTTAGAAAGCACGGTACCAACAAACCAGCATAGACCGATAGGCACATGTTCAGAAAGCAAAAGTGCCTATCAGTCTATGCTGGTTTGCTGGTGCTGTGCTTTCTAAAATTGGTTTGATATTTATTTATCCCGTTTGGTACAAGGACCTATGAAGTGTTTTGAACCTCAACGTGGTGTTGGGGCAGCTCACTCGCCCACCCTTAGCCTCTAGCTACCTGCCACCTTCGCTACCTCTCTTGGAAGGTGGTTTTCCTAGTTGCGCTCACTTCTGCTCGCAGAGTTGGCGAGCTTCAGACCCTAGTGGTGGAGGCGCCTTATACCAGGTTCTACAAGAACAGAGTGGTGCTTCACACACACCCCAAATTCTTGCTGAAGGTAGTGTCGCCCTTCTATCTCAACCAGGAAGTGGTGCTCCCTACCTTCTTTCCAAGACCTCACTCCAGTCGGGCGGAGACGGTTCTTCACACCTTAGACCAGTGGTTCTCAACCTGTGGGTCGCGACCCCCACAGGGGTCGCCACACAATTTAGCGGGGGTCGCCTCACTCCGCCAAATTAAAAAATTTTTTTAAAAAACGCACAAGTTGCTGCCGCTGGCGAGTCTGCTTCTCGGCAGCGGCAAACTCACCGACTCCCTTCTTCTGCAGCTGCGGCTCCGTGTCTCTTAGTCTTAGGGAACAGCGGCTGAGCCTGTGAAACCGTTGCGGAGCCTTCCTGTCTCTCGACGGGCTCCGTGAAGCATTGTCCCACCTCCAAAGGAAGTGGTAAACAACTTCCTTTGGAGGCGGGACAGTGCTGCACGGAGCCTGTCGAGAGGTGGGAAGGGCTCCACAACGGTTTCACAGGCACAGCCGCGGTTCCTTAAGAGGCAGGGAGCCGCGGCTGCAGAACATGGTAGTAGCAGGCAGACAGGGAGAGGGGAGGAGGGGGCAGGGAACCTGCAACGGGGCTGACATGGAGGGAGGGAGGAGGGGGCTGACATGGACAGAGGGAGAGAGGGAGGCTGACATGGACAGAGGGAGGGAGAGAGGCTGACATGGACAGAGGGAGGGAGGGGCCTGACAGGGAGGGAGGGACGCTGACATGGACAGAGGGGATGCTGACATGGAGGGAGGGAGGGAGGGGGGCTGACATGGACAAAGGGGAGAGACAGGGGGATATACTGGACAGACGGGATAAATGCTGGACAGAGGGGAGAGACAATGCAGGTTAGGATTATAATGGGCAGATGAGGGGGGGGCTAGGACTAGTAATGGGTTGATTAGGGAAGGCTAGGACTGGGAATGGACTGATCAATGGGGGGTTGGGTCTGGTAATGGGCTGATAGGGGGGTAGGATGGTAATGGACTGATGGGGGGCTAGCATTGGAAATGAGCTGATCAGGGAGGTTAGGACTGGAAATGGGCTGATTATAGGAGGCTAGGACTGGTAATGGACTGATGGGGGGGGGGGGGTAGGACTGGTAATGGGCTGATTAGGGGAGCCTAGCACTGGTAATGGGGTTGAGGGGGGAATAGCACTGGAAATGAGCTGATTAGGGGAGGCTAGGACTGGTAATGGGCTGATGGGGTGGGGTACGACTGGTAATGGACTGATGGGAGGCTAGCATTGGAAATGAGCTGATTGGAGGGGGGGCTATGACTGGAAATGGGCTGATTAGTGGAGGCTAGGACTGCTAATGAGCTGATGGGGGGTAGGACTGGTATTGGGCTGATTAGGGGAGGCTAGCACTGGTAATGGGGTTGAAGGGGGACTAGCACTGGAAGTGAGCTGATTGGGGGGCTTTGACTGTGAATGGGCTGATGGTGGGGAGGGGAGGATAGAGCTGCTGGCCTTGGAAGAAAACTGGGGGCTAGGGCTACAAATGGGCTGATGCGAGGGGATTGGAGAATGGGACTGGAAAGGAGTGGATGCTGAGAGGGGCTGCCATGGTATTTGTACTAGAAGGGACTGGTCAGTGGGGAAGGAGGGGGATTGGAAGGGAATGGACACCCGTGGCAGTCATGGGAATGCAAGTTGACATTGGAAGGTACTATGAGTGAGGACTTGAAAAGGGCTGATACTGGGGAGGGTTAATGGGACTGGAAATAGGCTGATGGAAAGAAGTGAAGAAAACGAAAGAAGAGATAAGAAATGGCAAATGGACCATAGACTACAGAAAGAGAGCTAAGAGAAGACAGGAAAGCAGAAGCCTCAGATCGGGACCAGCATGATCACAGAATATATTAGTCAGACAACAAAGGTAGAAAAAATAATTTTATTTTATATTACCGATTTGACTACAAAATCATAATAATTTTGAAATCAAATATTGTTACTTGTTATTGTGATTAATTATTGTGGTTTAAATAAGTAAATTTTATAAATAAAAAAATATTGCAAAGGCCTATAATATATTAATTCAACAAATGATTACAGCGACAATGCATTAATGGTAAAGGAAGAAAGACGCATTTGATTTTATCATTGAGGGTCATCACAAGTTGACCAATAGTAAAAGGGGTCACGGTACAAAAAAGGTTGAGAATCACTGCCTTAGACTGTAAGAGGGCCTTGTCCTTCTATATCTAACGCACTCAGGGCCACCGCAAAGCTGCTCAGCTTTTCATCTCTTATGACCCCAATAGGCTTGGGGAGGCGGTGACCAAGCGTACCCTGTCCACATGGGTGGCGGACTGTATCGCCCTCACTTATGAGCAGGTGAGGTTTTCACTGGAAGGCCGCGTCACGGCGCACCGTGTCTGAGCCAGGGCGACCTCGGTGGCAAACTTGCGCTCTATCCCGATGGTGGATGTCTGCCGGGCTGCCATTTGGTCTTCAGTTCATACCTTCGCTGCCTGGAAAGAGAGTACAGATGGAACAGTGCCTTTGGCCAGGCTATGCTCCATAACCTTTTTGGGTTTTAGGCAACTCCTACCCTCCGACTCTTCTGTGTTCAGACTACTGGAATGCTGGTTTATCGGACACAGGGATCTTACTGTCGCCTGTGTACACGGGCGAATTGCTGCTGCTTTCGGCTCCCCATGAGAGAGCTCCTTTTTTTGCTATGGGCTTTCAGTAGCCTGTAGCTGGGGAGTCCCATATGTGAGGACTGACTTCCTGCTTGTTCCTGGAGAAAGTGTAGTTACTCACCTGTAACAGGTGTTCTCCGGGAGAGCAGGAATCAGTCCTCACAACCCTTCCTCCTCCCCTTGGAGTTGCTCTTTTACCATCTTTTATTTTTGCCGTCTTTTAGCTATGTCATCTGACTGAACAAGATGACACCCTTGGGCGGGAAGTGGACCACACATGCGTGCTGGCATCTCCCAAAGGCTTTCTTTGAAAGCTCAGGGGATGCTTCTGCGAGGGCTCCTTCAGTGCAGACATCACCGTATGTGAAGACTGATTCCTGCTGTCCCTGGAGAACACCTGTTACAGGTGAGTAACTACACTTTCTCTGCTTTAGGCTGAGAAGCTACAAGAATTTGGGACTTTGTGATTTCCATTTGCTTACAAATTCAAGCCACTTACTGTACCTCCCCAACACTGAGAACAAGATAGCCGACTGACTCAGTAGAGTTTTTCTGCTTCACTAGTACCGTCTTAACCATAAAACCCAGTAGACCGTCCTTCAGGCCTGGGCAATCCCCCCCCCTCCCCCGACTTCTTCACAGACAGTGAAATTATAAAACCGTCATTCTGTCATTTCATACATTCATCTCTGCATCAGCTGGTAAGGGATGCTCTAGCCATAAACTGGCCTTGACACCTCTACTATTCGCCCCATATTTCTCTCATAAAAAAGACCCTGCATAAATTTCAACAAAGGCCTGGCACAATGATTCCCATAATGTCCTACTGGCCGTCTCTGAACTGGCTCCCTCCTCAAGACATGCAGTTCTTCCTCCATGCAACCTTAAAATTTTTCCATCACTGATCATACAGACTAAGGCTCCCTTCTTCATCCAAATCTCATATCTCTAGCCCTGACAATGTGGAAATTGAGCAATGTTCAGTTTTCACTCTAGAATTTCCAACACCTATAAAAGATATATTGGTTGCTCCACAGAAACCATCTACCAGATGAACCTATACCTTTAAGTAGAAGAGGTTCTCCTTCTAGTGTTTCACAAATGGCCAAAAACCTATTTGATTTTGTCCTTTTTAGCATATTGCACTACCTTTACCATCTCTTTCAACTGGTTCTACAAACATCCTCCATCAGAATACATCTCAGTGCTCTTTCATCCTATCATGTTCATCAATAGGTTCTTGTTTTCACAATATTCTATCATTTTTGATTTATGAAAGAGCTGCTTCATATCAGACAACCACCACTGCAGACGTTTCATGTACCCTGGGACCTCACCATCATCCTTAAATCTCTCATGACGCTGTTTTTGAGCTTCACTGAAGCCAGTCACTTGGAGGGTACTTTTTCCAGTAATGATCACCTCAGCTAAAATAATAAATAAATCCAAGCCTGAGTTACCTATGAGTTAAATATTCAGTTTCATCACTACAAAGTAGTGTTTCATAGTTCTTGCCAGTGATAGTCATACCTTTTCATGTCAATGAGGAAATACTGCACTAAACTCCTAAAGAATCCATGTCAGAAATATCTCCATACTTTGGGCTGTAGACATGCTCTCATGTACTGCCTCAAAAGAATTGAATCCGTCAGAAAGTCTAGGCAACTTTTGTCTCCTTCAAACCCACGAGTTGCAATTCAAATAGCCAAGCAAACTTTTTTAAATTGGTTAGTGTTTTGCATCTAGTACAAACAAGCTGGTACTCCATAACCAGTAAACTGAAACCTCATCAATCAGAGCTACTGCAGCTGTGGTGGCTGTCTTGCAATCTGGTTCACTATATGCCATATATAAAGCAGCGATTCCATAGCTCACTGCATACCTTCACTTCATAATACTGCTTGGACCACTCTCAGTTGAGCTGTGCTGGCCAACCTGTCTTTGTAATTCAGGTACTGGCAACTCTTGCATCTTTCCTTATGATTGGTCTGCTCCTGGATAAACTGGTAAACAAAATTCAAAAACATTTCTGTCACAGAAATGAAAATGGCTGATTCTAGTACTGTTTTTGGTTACGAACTCGGATATGTACTTAGAAATTCTCCATCACGTAACGTTTTTGAGTGACATGTAGTTTAAATTTAGACTATGTTGCTCATATTTACATTAGATGTATATAGATGTATATTGTAACGTAATGTCTCCTAAAAGGTAGTTGTATATGATTTTCTACTGTATTGCGCCTCAAGAACATCCCTCTTAAGGGTCCAACAATAGTCTGCAAGCATACTGGAGCTCCACTTGCCCTGGTACCTATTTTCCATTACCGAAATGTCCTGATGAAACCTTTCCCCATGTTCATTGCTGACTGCTCCTTGATTTGCAGGAAAAAAATCCAGGTGTGAATGTAAGAAGTGCATTTTCAAAGACATGTTACATCCCAGTTTCTGGTAAGATTTCAGTAGAGTATCTGATTCTGCGTAGTTGTGTCTGCCTTGTTATTTCCCAAGAAGTTGCAGCAAACAGTCTTAAAGGACTCCCATGCAGCTCTTTCAGTTTCATTCAACTGGCCATCAAAGTTTTCATCTTTCATCAGTTTTCTAATATCAAGTCCTTCAAAGATCCCTTCTTTGATCTTCGCCTCACTGATTTCTGGAAATGTCTTTCTTAGATATGCAAATCCAAGTCCACTTTTATCCATGGCTTTTACAGAGTTCTTCATAAGACCCAGCTTTATATGGAGTGGAGGTAGATATACTTTATTCGACTCCACAAGTGGGTCATGTGCAACATTTTTCTGGCCTGGGACTAGTGATGTTCTCTTTGGCCACTGTTTCCGGATGTAATGATTTTTCCTGTCCCTGCTGTCCCACTCACACAGAAAGCAACAATACTTTGTCCAACCAAGCTGTTGTTCAAGCAAGAGGGCAATTACTTTTAAATCACCATAAATATTCCACTTGTGTTCTTCATACTTGATATTTGTTAGCAGGACATGCATACTGCTGTAAGTTTCTTTCATATTAGCGGCATGAGCTACTGGAACTGATGGTAAAATATTTCCGTTGTGGATAAGCACAGCTTTTAGGCTGTATTTTGAAGAATCAATAGTTAGTCGCCAATCCTCTGTTCAATAATCCGGACAAAGTGTTTCCATCAGGGATTTAACTTCACAACAAAAAGCAATTCCATCTTCAAAGGCAAAGTAATCCACAAACTCGGTATGCCTATTTCTAAAAGTGCACACTTTGGTTTCTTTCTGAAGAAGATTACAGCCTTTCAATCGTGACCCTAACAGTTCTGCTTGTCGCTTTGAAAGATTCAAATCTCTGACAAGATCATTCAAATCGCCTTGGTCCAGTAAATGTGGTTCAGAAGAGGAACCGGATGCCTCAAAACTTGGATCCTATATTACAGCATCGCCATCATCGTCAACATCATCAGCATTCATTGGTAGTTCTTCTTCTTCATCCTCATTCACTGTAAGATTTTCTGGAAGTTTTGGCACCAGCAATTATTGACAGTGAGGCTCAGGCCTCATGGCAGATGGTAAATTTGGGTAATTTACAGTGTGTTTTGATTTTGAAGTAATGCTTGCAATATTTGTAAGGCAAAAGTAGCAATCTGTCAAGTGATCTCGTGGTTCCCTCCAGATCATTGGAACAGCAAAATTCATGTGTCGAACACCCTTTACCCAACCTCTTAGGAGTCTGACACAGGTAATACAGCAGACGTGAGGCGCCCAATTTTTGTCCTGGTCACTGACTTGACATCCAAAGTACAGCTTATAACATGTCTTAACAAGCGGAGTAAAACGTCTTCTCTGCTTCTTAAAAGTAACCTCACCGCAGATGTAGCAAAATGAATCTGGACGATTAACACACTTTCAAGACATTGTTAAACAACTACAAGCGATAACCGTAATATTTATTAACCAACTGCTGTTATGAAATAGATTAACGCAAGCTCACATCCATTCAGATTCTGTTTTTTTATTTATTTAATTAATTTATTTATTTATTTGCAAATCTTTTATATACCGCCAATTTCCAAGATCTAAACAACATTGAATTACATGGAACAAAAGTAGTGATATATAAACAGGTACATTGAACTGTAATCAAACTATATACAGGTAGTATAACAGAGTTTTCAAACAATACAAACCATAATCGCTGACGGCGACAGAAAGCATACCAATACATGACTCAGTGTTTTCTGCTTGTATCAGCCAGACCAGTAGGGCAAGGGGCCTGGTTAATTAATTATATTATAACTACATGACTCAGCATTTTTGGTTGTGGCTGACAACATACAATAATAATTATGATGGAATTTTTTGTATTCAACCTTTGTTTACTGAAACAAAACTGTAACGGCTAATTTACAGTAATGTACACACTTTACTAGATGATATGTTTCTATGATATCTCCTGAAGTATGGGTGATAGAAAAATTCTGATACCATATTTGTAAACAATGGGAAAAATTACATATGAAACAGGTCAGAGCGGGTCTGTGACAAAAATTGTGTTGACCAGTGGACAAATTATGACTAACTAAGCATCCCTGAGCTTGGGAGTCACCTGCATACGTGCCTGACTTGGTTCTGCTTGTTGATGGGGAAAAATACATTGTTTCTCAGCTGTATCCGGTGTTTCCATAGATAGCAAGATTGATAGGCACATTATCACTCCCACTTCCCCAAGAGTTGCATTCCTTCTTGAACTATGGAGTGGAGGAGTGGCCTAGTGGTTGGGGCAAGGTACTTCAGGCCGGAAGGTCGGGGGTTCAAATCCCACTAGAGGACAGCAACCTTGGGCCGGAAGGACTGGGGTTTCTAGTCCCACAGGTGCTCCTTGTGGACTTGGGCAAGCCACTTAACCCTCCATAGCCCATGTTCCCTGTAAAATAGTTATCTCCAAGTTATAATGCCCTGTTCAATGTAATTTCAGTTTGTTCAATGTAAACCGCACTGATGCAGAATAGCGCAGTATATAAGAGAATGTAAATAAATAAATAAATAAATGAGGTGTAAAGACTGCTGCTTGCTAAAAGGGTTACACATGCTCAGAAATTTGCACTTCGTTCTGAGCTCTGTGAGAGCTGTTTCATCCCAGTGACATGTGATGATGTGTGCCTGATTGATCTTGCTGTGTTTATGAAAAATACCTGTTGTAGGTGAACAACAATGCTTTATTACCTTAGTATTGTCTAAAATGTAATTGAATCCTGATTCAAGTTCTTTCTGCCAAACTTTGGTCATGAGCAGGTGGGGAAGACTGGTGCTTATCTGCAGTTCCTCCGGATTCTGTTCCGCATGCTGATCAGGTTATTGGAGGTGGACGTATATGACGAGGAAGAGATCAGTACATGTGAGTAGCCCATGACATCCCCTCTATTGAAACCGTTTTCTTTATGGGGGAAAAATGGTGAATCTTTTCATTTCCTATTTACGAATTCAGCATAAATTAGGCAGGCATGTGTTAACATTTGAAAATTAACATATATGTAGTGAAATAACTTTGCAGAGTCTAGTATAAATAGGTATTTTAGGATACTATGTTAATTGAGCATATTAAAGATAAAAAAGAATATGCTGCTGTTATTTTTCGGTTCATCAATTTTTTTAATTCTTTTTTGGACATTCCTATACACCCCCTATTATTTCTTTTTTTTTCCATTTAGCTTTTTATTGATTTTGTTCCATATATAATACAAACTTATTCTTAACCCAGCATGTTACATTTCGTTTAACAATCTACCGTGTTGTTGTTCCCTGATAGCTATTACAACATTACATCCTGTCTACTCTTGAAACTTCCCCCGTCTCTCCCCACACTATTTCCCCCTTCCCTTTATTCATGCGTATTAACTTACAATAACTATCTTACAACAATTCTGTCATCTTTATCACTTATATGACAATTCTTTTACTCCAAATAATTCTTTCCCCCCCGCTTTCTAAATACTTTCATTGTGAATAACACTATCATATACAACATGCTTTGTACCCTACCCTACCCTATCCCCCCCTCTATACTACCCTCCGTTCTCCCCCCAACCCCCCTCCCCTCTCCCCTAAAGCCCCTTGTACTTATCCCAATGTCAACCTTCCCTTACACTCGCACACGGTTCTGGTGCCATACCTCCCCACTTAATGTCCACCCTCCACTGCCACCTCTCCCCCTCCCTCCAAGCCTCCAACCACCTCCAAACCCCCTGCCATTGTGTCTCACTCCTCCCGCCTTTCCCACGTCGCAGCTCTTTCAATTTATGCATCAAGCTCACCTCTGCCACCCTCCGAACAAATCCTACCAACTGAGGCGTGCTCTGTACCCCCCAATACTGGGCTATCTCGCACCTAGCTGCCGCTGTGCAGTGATGCAGTACCCCCGCTTCTCGTTTAGGGATATCTTCATCAAGTTGATGCAACAAACATGCCTCTGGTCTCTGTTGCAAGCTATGCCCAGTCATACTATGAACCACCTCAATGATCTGCACCCAATACGCCTGTATCCTGTCACTCTTCCACCACATGTGCATCCAGTCCCCCCTCTCCTGACACCCCCACCAGCACAGATCATCTTGTCCCTTCCCAGCTTTGTGTCTACATACAGGCGTCCAATACCAGCTATATAATACTTTATAAGCATTTTTTTTAATTTGTTTTGCTATGGATACATTTGCTATTGTCTGGATTAGCTATGGATACATTTGCTATCGTCTGGATTAGCTCTACATCCCAACACACCCCCAAGTCTTCCTCCCATTTCAATATGTAGCTCAGCTTACATTCACCTGTCGCCATCAGGCCTTTGTAAATTCTGGACAAAACCCCCTTTTGACCCAACTGGCCTGAGCATAGAGCCTCAAACCATTCTCTGTTTTCCCATAGATCTCTCCATACTTTCGGTTGTCTAAGAAAGTGGCCAAGTTGCAGGTAAGCAAAATAATCACTCTCCTTCAACCGATATAGGTCCTTAATACCTTCAAACTTATGGGTCCCCTGGGAATGTATGACGTGGTGAATGTGCGTCAGCCCAACTCTAGCCCACCTGCGTAGAATTTGCTCTCCAGGCCCCTGTCCCCGCTCAAAGCAAGCCTCAAGTGTCATCCCCTGAATATAGCCTTTATCTTGGACTAACTGTGCCTTATTTCGTTTCCAAATTCTCAAGCTATTCGCTACCATGGGGTTTAGTAGATGCGTGTCAAAGCCTTTACTCCCCCTCCAAATCACTCTTTCTAGTCCCACCCCCCCTACTTGCTTTTGCTCCATTTGGACCCACTGCTTCCGCGTTCCTCTTTGCCACTCATAAATCATTTTTAATTATGCTGCCTCATAATATTTGCGCAGATTGGGTACTCCCAGCCCCCCCCCCCCTCTCCCTTTGCCCTTTGCAATACCCTCAACGCCACCCTTGGGCGCCGTTGTACCCATATAAATCTATTGACTAACCTTTGTATCCGAGTCAAGCTATTCTGTGGCACTAATATTGGGAGTGTTTGAAACAGAAACAGCAGTCGGGGCACTAGCATCATTTTAACCATCGCTATTCGCCCGAACCACAAGAGGTAGCCCCTCCCCACCCCTCCAGCCAACTCTCATTCTGCCCCATGACTTTCAAGTAGTTCAATTTATATAACTCTTCCGTTTTGTTGCTTATCTGGATACCAAGATACCTAATGCTCTCCCGAGCCCACTTAAAGGGATATTTCTTAGCCAAAAAGCTTGTTACTACCCCTGAAACCGCTAAGTTTAGAATTTCCGATTTCGTCCAGTTAATTGTAAAGCCCGATAACTTACCATACTCTTCCAGCTCCCACATTACTACGGGAAGACTTACCCGGGGTCTGGCCATACTTAAAATTATGTCATCCGCGAACAGTGAGATTTTATAGTCACTCCTCCCCACTCTTATTCCTGATATATCCGCCCGTTCCCTTACCCGCTGTGCGAAAGGTTCTACTGCTATTGCGAATAGCAGCAGTGATAGGGGGCAGCCCTGCCTCGTTCCCCTCCCCTGATCAAAGAAACCCGAGTGGGCCCCATTCACCCTCACACACGCTTTGGGGTGGGCATAGCGTGCCTTCACCCATAGTAAAAAATCTTTCCTTCTCCAACACCTGAAAGAGAAAGGGCTGCGATACCTGATCAAAGGCCTTTTCCGCATCCAACGACAGGAGTAATTCCGCCTCCCCGCTTTGCTCAATGGACCATATGATATTAAGGATCTTCCTGATATTATCCGCTACTTCCTGTTCGGTAATCCAGTTTAGTCCTCCAACATCGGGTAGTGCCCCTCCTCCTGCAGCCGGGAGACTGGACCAATCAAATCTTCTGTAGTATATATGCAGCAGGAGCTCCCAGAAGTCCCCAGTGTGTCCAGTCTCCCTGCAGCTGGAGGACTTCTGTGCCCCTGCTGGGCACGCTAAGTGACAATTGAAGGAGCAACACTAGTTAGTTAGTTCTTTTGGGGTTTATTTCTGGTCCTTTATATTCTATTTCTTTTGCTAGGTAGCTGTATCTTTAAAAAAAGAAAAAGACACAGGGGACTTTCTGGGGAAAGCCAGACCTGCCTTGGGCTCCTGCCTTTCTGCCTGGGAATCTCTGAAGCCTGGGTTGAGCTCTCCCCAAGGCTGTTCGGGGAAGAGCCATACCGGCTGCAACATTGCCTGTCACTTGGAGAAGTGGGCTGAGTTCCTTGCTGTTCCCAGAGCTGGTAGGAATTTTCCTTGTTTTAAGCTCTCTGTTCTTTGCTTGGGCAGAGGCTCTGTCGGCTCCCCTGGCTTCCAAATTGCACTTTTTCCTGCTTTTTTTCGCTTGCCCTGTATTAGAGGGTCGTTTTCTTTCTTTTCCATATTATTTGGGTACCTTTGTATTTTCGCGCCGTTTTTTACCGCGGGTGAAAAAGTGCGGCGGCCATTTTGGATTTCTAAAGTGTGCTTTTAAGGGCACTTTTTAACACTTGCGCACGGGTTCCCCTGGTGTTTTTGGGGTTTCTTTTGCTGGCGATTTTGCTCAGGGCACCCCTAGGATTCTGGGGAGTATTCTGTTTACTGTAAAAAAAAAAAAAAAAAAAAAGGTTTTAAATTTAATACTGTGCTGAATTGAATAAGGTTAGTCCCCTTGGTGTGGGCTTCCCTGTTCCTGTTGCCTTATTTTTCCCTGAGAGCAGGTGGCCTGGGCATGGCTGCCAAACCTCAGTGTGTAATTTGTGGCTCCCGCAGAGGTACAATGACTGACTCTGGAATCTGTAAGAGCTGTGCTGCAGTTTCTTCAGAACTGGAGCTGCCTATTGAAGTTAAGGAACAGCATGTGCCCGGGGACCCTTCCCTTTCGGGGGACAGTGTCCCTTCACCGAGCATCCTTCCTTCTGGTCTGGGCCCGGCGTCTAATACGTCGGTCCCTGAGCTCCAGCAGGCGGCTATGGTAGCGTCGCCTATAGACTTTTCCCCCGGATTTTGTTCTTCTCATGCATCAGGCCTTCCGCTTAAGCCGGTCTGGTCATTTGCCGGAGGCTTGGCCCGCCTCTCTCCCCCCAGCATCCGCGGGGGGGGTTCAGCGGTCTTCCCAACCCGCGGTCAAGCGGCCCAGGTTGGGGGACCAGGATCAGGACGCCCTTTGCCTCCCGGATTCCGAGACTGAGGGGGATCCGGATATTGAGGCGGAGAAGTTAGAAGACGGAGAGCTTCCAGAACTGGAAGATCAGGCTCGCATCATTCGGGTGTTTCGAAGGGACGAGCTGGTACCTTTGGTCACGGAGTCTCTCCAAGCACTTAACCTCTCTGCGGTGCGGCCGCTGGAGGAGGAGGGTCTCGAGGATCCTCTCATTCAGGCGGTCAGGGATGCCCAGGTAGTTTTTCCTGTGCACCGAGTAGTTGAGCAGATGATCCATGCGGAATGGGAGCAACCGGAATCCGCTTTGAAAGGGATTCGGACCATGAATCGTCTTTACCCCCTTGCAGACAAGGACAGGGACTTGTTTAAGTCTCCACGGGTGGATGCTGCCGTTTCGGCAGTGACTAAGAAAACCACCATCCCGGTTGAAGGGGCCGCGGCCCTGAGGGATGTTCAGGACAAAAAGGTTGATAATTTGTTGAAGCAAGCCTTCGAGACCAACGCCTTATCGTTACAAGCTTCTATTTGTGGGGCGTGGGTAGCTCGAGCTTGTTTGCGATGGTCGCAGCACCTGCGCTCGGGGTCCGGTATGGACCAACAGGGGCTGTTGGACGTTACCCGCGTGGAGTCGGGATCGGCCTACTTGGCGGATCTGTGTTATGATTTAATACGCTCCCTAGCTAATAGCATGGCCTCCATGGTAGCGGCACGACGGTCCATCTGGTTGCGCAATTGGGCGGCCGACGGTTCTTCCAAGTCTCGCCTCAGTAAACTACCCTTTAAGGGCAGGTTGTTATTTGGTGAGGCTCTGGATAAGTTGGTGAAGGATCTCGGTGAGTCTAAGGGTGGTCGGCTTCCAGAGGATAAGCCTAAGCTTAATAGGTCGTCCACCTCAGCGCGCGGCCAGTTTCGGGATGCGCGCAGATTTCGTTCTTCCCGGCTGTGGACTTCGCAGCGCGGTCGTTTTGGAACCCGTCATCAAGGGTTTCGTGGTTTCAGAGGAGCGGGAAGGGGCTTCTCCGGAGCCGCCTCTTCCTCGGCCTCTTCCTTTAATCGCAAGCCACAATGAAACGAGGCGGGCTCTAGAGGAAGACCCGGTCATCGGGGGTCGTTTGCGCGACTTTCTTCCTTCTTGGGCCCAAATTACGTCAGATCGGTGGATGCTGCAGATTATAGAAGAAGGTTATGCCCTAGAGTTTGCGCACCCACTTCCGGATTCGTTTGTTCTGTCTCCCAGCAAGGGAGCTCAAAAGGCGCGGGACATCCGCGTGACCCTGGATCGGCTTCTCTCTCTGGGGGCCGTGGTTCCGGTCCCGCCCTTGGAAAGAGGCGCAGGTCGCTACTCCATCTATTTTGTGGTTCCCAAAAAGGGCGGTTCCCTTCGTCCGATCTTGGATCTCAAAGGCGTGAATCGCGCTCTCAGAGTACCGCACTTTCGCATGGAGACCCTGCGGTCAGTCATCGTAGCGGTGCGTCAAGGGGAATTTTTGACATCCCTCGATCTTACAGAGGCCTATTTACACATTCCCATCCGGCCCTCCCATCAACGGTTTCTCCGCTTTGCGCTCCCGTGGGGCCATTTTCAATTCCGGGCCATGCCGTTCGGACTCGCCACGGCTCCCCGCACCTTCACAAAGGTAATGGTTGTAGTCGCGGCGGCGTTGCGCAAGGAGGGCATCCTGGTCCATCCATATCTCGACGACTGGTTGATTTGAGCGAAGTCCAGTCGGGACTGTGTGCAAGTCACGAGCAGGGTGGTGGATCTCCTTCGGTCCCTCGGATGGGTGGTGAACGAATGCAAGAGTTGTCTGTCTCCGTCACAGGATCTCGAGTATCTGGGAGTCCGCTTCGACACAGCAAGGGGCTTGGTGTGCCTTCCGGAGCGACGCGTGCTGGCGTTGCGGGCTCTGGTCCGTCTCTTCCGGGGGATGCCAGCTCCGTCGGCATGGTGGTACCTGCGGCTCCTCGGCACGATGGCGGCGACCTTGGAGGTGGTGCCTTGGGCGCGCTTCCACATGCGTCCGCTGCAGAGTGCTCTTCTGCGACGTTGGTCCAACCAGTTCGACTCGCTGAACAAGAGATTGCCTTGCCCAAAGACGGTTCGCCGATCCCTCCGGTGGTGGCTCTCCGCCGAGAACCTGTCGCGAGGGATTCCCTTGGAGCCTCCTCTGTGGGTTCCGTTCACGACGGATGCGAGCTTAACCGGCTGGGGGGCTCACTGCGAGTCCCGCTTTGCTCAGGGGGAATGGTCTCCCCTGGAGGCCTCTTGGTCGATCAACCGTCTCGAATTGCGGGCAGTCCGGCTAGCCCTGGTGGACCTGGAGACCCTGGTTCTCGGACGGCCGGTGAGAGTCCTGTCGGACAATGCGTCCACTGTAGCTTACATCAATCGCCAAGGGGTACCGGCAGCGTGGCCCTGGAGGCAGAAGCGGCGGCCTTGTTCAACTGGGTGCAAACTCGCCTTCCAGCAATCTCGGCGGCTCACATTGCGGGCGTAGACAATGTCCAGGCCGATTTTCTCAGCAGAGTGCGGGTGGACCCCGGAGAATGGGAGCTAAACCCACAGGTTTACGCACAAATCGTCCGGCGGTGGGGTCCACCCATCATGGATCTCATGGCGACCTTTCAATCAGCCAAGACAGGGCGCTTCTTCAGCAGGCGAAGGGAGCGCATGTCCGAGGGGCTCGACGCTCTCATTCAGCCGTGGCCAACGTCCGGTCTTCTTTATGTCTTTCCTCCGTGGGCTCTGATCGGCCGGGTCGTACAACGTATCGAGAGCCACCGGGGTCGCGTGTTACTGGTAGCCCCGGAGGCCCTGGTATGCCGATCTGGTCCGGTTGAGCGACGGCGTTCCTTGGCTCCTGCCCGCTCTACCGGATCTTCTTCTTCAGGGTCCCTTGCGGATGCCCCGAGTGGATCGATTCTCGCTTACGGTTTGGCCATTGAGAGGGCTCGGCTGAAAAGGAAGGGCTACTCCCCCGCGGTGATTTCTACCCTTCTGCGGGCGAGGAAAACGTCCACTTCTCTTACTTACGTTCGGATTTGGAGGATTTTTGAAGACTGGTGCTCCCGGCGGGGAGTCCGGGCGGCGACGGTTTCAGTGCCCGTCGTTTTAAGTTTTCTTCAGGATGGTTTCGATAAGGGCCTTGCGGCTAGTTCCCTAAAAGTCCAGCTGGCGGCTATCTCGTGTTACCGCGGCAAGGTTTTGGGTCGTCTGCTCGGGGCTCATCCGGATGTACGCCGATTCCTTACGGCTGTTTTTCATTTGCGGCCCTCCCGCAGAGTTTTCGTTCCTCCTTGGGACTTGAATTTAGTTCTGAGGGCCCTGGTTCGTGAACCTTTTGAGCCCCTGCGCAGGGCGTCTCTGAAAGATCTCACGCTGAAGGCGGTTTTTCTTGTAGCCATCTGTTCGGCACGGCGCATTTCAGATCTGCATGCATTGTCCTGTCGAGAGCCTTTCTTGTCTTTTTTCCGCGGATCGGATCGTTCTCCGTCCGGTTCCTTCCTTTCTGCCAAAGGTGGTGTCTCCCTTTCACATGAATCAGGCAGTGTTTCTTCCAGTGCTTTCTTCGCAATCTGTCGGGTCAACGGACAAAGGTCTTCTCCGGCTCGATGTGGGTCGTACGCTCCATCGTTATTTAAAGGTTACCGAGTCTTTTCGGAAATCTGACCGGCTTTTCGTGCTCTTCGGGGGTGCGCGTAAAGGGGAAGCGGCGGCTAAAGCCTCCATTGCTAGATGGCTCAAAGAGGCGATCGCGTCCGCGTATCTGTTGCAACAGCGGTCTGTTCCGGAGGGTCTGAGGGCTCATTCTACTAGGGCTCAGGCGACCTCTTGGGCGGAGTATAGCCTGGTTTCGCCGGCAGATATCTGTAGGGCGGCCACTTGGTCGTCTCTGCATGCTTTCAGTAGACACTATCGCTTAGATGTGTCAGCGGCTCGGGATTCCTGTTTTGGTTCGGCGGTTCTGCGCGCCGGATGGCAAGGTCCCGCTCGGTCTTAACTGCTCTGTTACATCCCGATGTTGGAGGACTAAACTGGATTACCGAACAGGAAATGGAAATTACACTAACCTGGTAATTGTAGTTCCTGGAGGGTCCAGTTTAGTCCTCCTTCCCTCCCGACTATCTGCTAATGTGGTGCGGCGCGCCTTTCCGAACGGTTGATATTAAGACGGTTCCTCTTGCCGTTCGGTCCCTCTGTGGCAGCCGCGTTTTTTGCAGAGGCTCTTCCCTGTCTCGGGGGTTCAGGCAGCTCCTGAACTTGTGGTGGGGGGCGGGGTGTTTTGGTTCCGGGGGCGTCGGTGCCGGCGCAATGCAGTGTTCTGACTTCCTCGTTTGGGGAGGGGGTTGGATATTCCTTGGGGGGGAACAAATTGTTCTTTAATTAGGTCATTTTGTATATTAATCTAATGTGTTGCTTCGTTAAGTAAGCTTTGTTACTAGTACACTGGGGACTTCTGGGAGCTCCTGCTGCATATATACTACAGAAGATTTGATTGGTCCAGTCTCCCGGCTGCAGGAGGAGGGGCACTACCCGATGTTGGAGGACTAAACTGGACCCTCCAGGAACTACAATTACCAGGTTAGTGTAATTTCCATTTGTCTACCTGGGATAAAGCCTGCTTGGTCTTGGTGTATCAATGTTCCGATAATCCTATTTAATCTCGTGGTGAGTATCTTAGCTAACAATTTGGCATCCAAATTAAGCAATGAAATGGGCCTATAGGATGCGCATTCCTGTGGGTCCTTCCCCTGTTTGTGAATTACAGTTATACCCGCCCACCCCATCGTATCCGCTAACTTCCCTCCCTCGCGTGCTTGATTAAATAACCTCACCAGGGGCGCAATTAATAGATCCCCAAATCTCCTATAGAATCTTGCTGATAACCCGTCCAGCCCGGGCACCTTCTCTGATTTTAACTGCTGGATTGTCCTCCTCACCTCATCTCCTCGTATGGGCTGGTTAATTTCCTCTTGCTCCCCCTCCTCCAGTGTAGGCAGGTCTATGGAGTCGAGGTAGCTTTTTTATCCTCTCATCCTGTGGGGTGTCCCTTGCTTTATACAGTTCCTGGTAATATTCTTTAAAAGCGTCTCTAATCTCGCCATCCTTGTTAGCCAGCTCTCCTCCCTTCTTGCGAACTCGTATTATATGCGAGCGCAGCTTCCACTGTTTCAGCTTCTGCGCTAGATACCTCCCCGCCTTATTCCCTCCCTCACATACCTCTTGCCTTAACAGCTGCATCTTATACTGTATCTTTTCAGCCTGCAGTTTGTTCAGCTGTGCGCGCGCTGCCAGTACCTGCCCTCTATAAGCCCCGTCCGCCCTTACCCATCTAGTTCTTCCAATTCCATCAAGCGCTCCCTCAGAGTCCGCGCTCTGCTCTTACGTTCCTTCTTTTTTCTTACCCCCCATTTAATTAATACTCCTCTCACCACAGCCTTATACCCGTCCCATACCCCTCCCCACGTGGCCTCCCCATTGTCATTAACTGTAAAGTACTCACGGGTTTCTCTCTCTACTTCCTCCTGAACCCTCCCATCCTCCAAAAGTGATTCATTGAGCCTCCAAAACTGTATTCCCTTCCCTTCATCCTCCATTTGCAAGCTTACCACTACTGGAGCATGGTCCAACCAGATAATAGACTCCATTTCAGCCCCCGTTATCCTTCCCCCCCACCTCCTTTGAGACCCAGATAGCATCTATGCGTGAATAGGACCCGTGTACTGGCGAAAAGTAGGAAAATTGTCTCCTCCCCGGATGCTGCAATTGCCATGCATCAACTAAACAGTGCTGCATAACAAAGTTACGGTGCCGCTTCCTATCCGCCCTCTTGCTCTTTCTTGTGCCCGTAGCATCCCTGGCTGGATTCCACGTTAGATTGAAATCGCCTCCGCATATAAGTATACCCTCCCCCATTTTCCCCACCTCCTCGTTCAGTTTTGTCCAGAATTCACGCTGCGCTCCTGTTGGTGCGTAAACATTCACTACATTGTACCATACATTCCCCACCTTCACCCACACTAGTACATATCTCCCCTCTTTATCCCGTACAATCTATTGCAGCTGCATCTTTAACCTAGTAGCAAACAAAATAGCGACTCCTCCCTTCTTCTTTTCTACCATATTTGATGCATGAATACACACCCCATATCCCCTGGGCTTAACCAAGTACTCTGTTGCTCTTGTCAGGTGCGTTTCCTGGATCATCATGATTGCCGCCCTCTGGTGGGCTAGCTCTGTTGATAATTTTTGTCGTTTAAATGCCGAGTTAAGCCCCTTTACATTCAATGTGACTAATCTTAACTCATCCATTCTTCCGTTCCCTCCACCCTTCCTTAGCCCTTCTCATTAGGTCCCTACCCCCCCTCCCCTTCTCATCGCTCCCCTCCTCCCCTACCCTTCCCCCTCTCATAAAGAGAGATTCGTCTTCCATGGTGGTGACCGGTAATCGGGCCATGCCTGTCTCTGTCCTTCCCTTCCGCCTCCCCCCTATCCACTACTCCCCTCAGCAAAACAGTTCCCACACCCCCCCTCCCTCACTACTCAACCCTCCCCTTCCCTATCCCAACCCCTATCTCCTACTCCCCCTCACCTCCCCTCTCCCCCCCCTACTACCCTACTCCTACTACTATCTGCCCCTTCCACCCCTCCTGCCCATCCCCCCCTACACCTATTCGAGGACCTCATCCTTCCCCCCCCTGTCTACATGTTACTGCTTTATCAGAGAAAAATGTAGCAGCACAACATTAAACACAAAGTCCACATTTTCAGCCATCTCCCTTTTCCGCCTCGTGCGCTCCTGGACTCTCTCTGTTCAATCTCGCCGCTCGTCTGCCCGATGCTGGAACTCTGTGCCATCTCTGGACACTCCTATTTGGATTGGAGGGCATTGTAGTATTTGCCTGTGTTCCTACCAGAGGTCTCTCCCCCTCCGGTATGTTAGGGAGACCCAGTTCTTTAAGCACACTCCAAGCTTCCTCTCTGGTCTGCACCCGTCTCGACTTCCCTTTAACTGTGATCAGTAAACCGAATGGAAACAGTCACTTGTATCTTATGTCCTCTCTTCTCAAATAGGTCGTCACCTCTTTAAGGTTTCGTCTACGTTGCAGCGTTCCCGCAGAAAGATCCTGGAATAGCTCCAGTTGATGTTCATCCCAGGTTATCTGCCGCACTTTCCTCGCAGCTTTCAGCAGCCCTTCCTTAACTTTGAAAGAGCTAAGGCACACCACTATATCTCTTGGTTTATTGTCCCATATCGGACCCAAGCCTCTGTGCGCCCTCTCAATTTGCGAGGGTTCCATTTTCATGCCCCCCTCCAGGTCTGCAGCTACTACTAAGGAGTTGAAGATTTTAAGCAGTACTTCTTCACAATTTCTATATTGAGGTTCCTCTGGGAGGCCCCGGACCCTTAGGTTACATCTCCGGGATCTATCTTCAGATCATCTAGTTTCACCTGCTGCTCCACTTGGGCTCGCTTGAGGTTTCCCCATCCTTTTTGCAATTCCTCAATTCCCTCCCCCTGTTGTTCCATCTGGGTCTCCATCTCTTCCACTCGGTTTCCGATGTCCACAATGTCCTGTCTCAGTGATTGTATGGACTCTTTGAGTTCATGCTTCACTCCGCCAATTTCTGTCTTAATCTCATCTTTCAGTTCGATTAGCCATTCTTTCAGCTTGGTTACTCCTCCTGGGCTGCATCCCTGCTCCAGTTCCTCTGCCAAGTCTTTCGGTTCTTCATCCTGCATTCGGCTCTCTTTCTCCCCCTCTCTTCCACCTTTGACTGCTGCGTACGGGGAGCGGAGGTCAGCCGGTTTCTCCTGTGCAGCCAGATTTCCTTTATTTTTTTCCAAACTGCCACTTAGAGTTTCCAAAGATTTCAGGATTTTCCCTAAGAGGCCACGCCACCTTGAGGCCACTCACTTTGTTTCTCAGCCTTCTCCCCGAGCTTCTAACCAGCCTCTCTATCTTATTTAGTGGTGTTCAACCAGGGCAGTCCCTCCTGCTACTGATGCTTTGTGACACCTCTTCCACCCTACCGGAGCTGCGCCCTCCACTGGTCCGCTCACCTCTGTGTTCCACCACACTCTTTCCGTCCTCTGGATCTCTCTCCTCCTTCCTCTGATCCCTCTTCTGCTTGTCACCACTTCTTTTCTGGGCTGCTATCGGAGCTCGCTCCAGTCTCTTCACTCCAGGCTCCTGTTTGCTCCTTCCAGATCTGCCCAGGAGCGCTGCCACTTCCTTCCCCGCTCCCTGGAGCTCTCCTCAGGTCCTCTCCACCTCCCTGGTCTCTGCACCGGCCCTCCTGGTAATTCGCCGCTCCTCTAGCTCACCTTTCGCCCCCTGCAGCCTCTCTCTGTCCAGGTTCAATATCCCGGAAGCACAGCTCTCTGCCTCCGATTCGGGCAGTACCGCTGCTCGCTTCACTTCTATGGCACCAGCCGCCGGCCCTCCACGTGGTCCTTCGATCAGGCAGCTGATTCCAAAGCTCTCCCGGCAGCCTCTCTCTGATATCTAGGAACCCGCTCCACAGCACATCTTCCCTCCACACTTTCCCTCAGAGCCTCGTCGGACCTCGCTGCTCACACTGGGCTGTGCATACCCTCATCGCCGTTATTTCCTTCTCCACTCCGGTCTGCCACGAGGTCCACTGAATCGTCTGCCCGCTATGTGTCTCCTCTTTTAGCGGCGCTCCGGCTGGGGTAATTACCTTGCTTCTCCCTCTCCCCCTTACTGGCTCCGTCACCAGTATCTCCTCGGCTTAGCCCCTCTCTCCAATTGCTTTTAGGGGTACATATCCCCCTTGTTACAGGCTCAGGCGATGGAGCTATGTCACTACACCGCCATATGCCCCGATGTCGTCACCGGAAGTCACACCCCCTATTATTTCTAAGCTTCCCAATTATTGCAGCTGTCTTTTTGGTGTGCCTCCCTTAAGTCCCACACCTTTTGTTTAGAGCAGGGGTCGACTACCTTGTTTACTCACGTTGCCAGCATTCTTATTGTGGATTTTACCGAACTCAGAAGAGAAACCCTTTCACGCTAGCCAAAACAAAGCACCACCTCTGCCATGCCCTTCTGCCCAGTCACCCTGCATGCTGATTGCTTTCCAGTACCATTCTCAAAGCCTTTTCTTAGCTGTACTCTTCTTATGCATCAGAAAACTGGCACATGTACCAGGAGTTTGCTGGGCCCTGGTGTAGTTTGTCCAGAATACTGCTAGTCACTTCTGCTCCTGTTCTAGATAAGTCATCTTCCAGTCCACTGAGCCCTTCTCTGTCCCTTTTAGACAGGGATGTAGATTAGCATGATAACAACAACAACACGTTTTAATTAAGGAAGTCATCTTTGAGCTAGACTTATCAACATTCTTTATAGATTTATATCACTTCAGTTTTGTTTCTTTTCATTTTCATGCCTAGTTTCCTCTGCTCCTCTAACTCCTATCTATTCTCTGTCTACATCAGGGAATTTTTCAAGATTCTTATTGCATAGTGATGTAAGCCATTCAGATTTTTAGTTTGAGCTTAATTGGACATGCTAAAAGTAAATCTGAGTTAAAATATTCTCTGGCCGAACTCTGATTCTAACAAGAATTTGTGGCAGACTTTATTCCGTTTGCTGTTCTTGCCGGTTGACTTGATCTGGTGTTTTTTCGTCTTCCCAATACTTTCATTTTCATCAGAACCTATCTTCACACTCCCTTTCTGTTCTTTGTCTTGCCTTGCCTTGCCTTGCTATGCTTTGCCTTGCTTATGGGCACTAATTATTCATATGATGGCTTACATTGTCATGCCAGGTTGTAATACCTTTTAGAGCATCATCCAGAAAGATTGCTATAATACATGTCAGGCATGAAGAAAAGATCTCCAGTAACAAGCCAGGAATGCAGTCTTCACAGATGGGTATTGTTGGTACCGACGGAGCCCATAGGAGAGCTTATGGGAGCACTCCACTGCGCTTTCACAGCTGTCTTCCTGCCTTCCTCACAGTTCTCTTCGGTTCTTTGTTTTCTGCGGAGCCAGCAGGAAGCCTTTCCTGTCACCACCGAAAAATGTTCTTTTTTGTTTGTTTGTTTGTTTTATTTCCATGCACTACCTTCCCATTGACACCGGTACCATCCCCAGATACCAGCTCTATTCTTTCTTTCTTTCTTTTCTTTACATTTATTATCTTTTTTTCTGCGGGCGGTTCCACTGCTGTTTTAGGCTTCATGCCTACTTTTTTGGTTTGTCACTGACAAACATATCAGTAGTTTCAAAAAATGTTCCACGTACTCCTGCACTATGTCAGTCACTGATTCCCACAATTGGTGTCTTAAATGTTTGGGCCCGGACCATAAGCCAGACAACTGTCCTTTGTGCAAGCAAATGACTAAATGAGGCCTAAAGAACAGGACCAGGCAGTATGACTCACTGTTCGCCCCGGATTTGATTTCAGTTGCTTTGGCATCATTGAGAGGCTCAGCCTCCTCTACTGGGTCTAAGGTCCCCAAAAAGTCCAAACATAAGTCAGAATCATCCTCAGCATTGAATCGAGGTCTGATACCGAGTATCGAGGTAGGTCTTATTGCCCGATGCATCAAAAGGTGCATCGGATGCTGACAGGCCTACCAATCAGCCCCGGCGGGAGGACCAACCCTCCAAAGCCACTCGGGCCACAGGACACTCCCAAGGCATCGACCTCTGGAGAGCTACTGGTTCCGTGCTCTGGGGTGGTGGCTCTTAGCCCCGTATTGCAATTGACCCAAGCATCGGTGGCATCCATCAACTGGCACTTCTTATCTATCGAAAGGACCTAGAGAAGCTCCTGGCTGCTGCGGTACCACAGGTATCAACAGTCCCAGTGACCCAGGCATTACCATCTGCTTCGGTTACCAGTACCTGTGGGTCCGATGCCAGCTCTCGAACTGGTCACATTGGGACCACTCCCGCCAATTCTACCACTTGAGATGGTATCAATGGGACCCCCTTCTTCAGATTCTGCCATTGCAATCGGTATCGTGGAATCCCATCCTCCGATTCTTCCTCTGGAACCGGTAGGCATCGTTGGTACCCAACTGGTTCCCAGTTCTGGTTTGGTATGCTCTCAGCACAGACATCGGCTCATGACTATCAATACTTTGATTTCCTTTTGAAGTCAGAATCCTGTTCTGATTCTGAGGATCATCAGAGGACTCCAGGGTCACCAGGGATATTCCCTCTGATACTTCTCTGCCTCATACACGACATAGGTCCCTGCCAGAGAATATGTCCTATCAGGACTTCATACGAGATATAGAGGTGGGCCTTCAAATCACTGTTTCATCAGAAATGGAACCAAGAGCTAAGGATTTGGAAATTCTCCAGTACCCCTTGACGCCAAAGGAGGCAGCAGCATTACCGATGCATCGGATCCTACAGGATCTAATGCTACATATATGGGAGGCCCTGCTAACTGTTGCGCTCATAAGTAAATGTCTTGACACCATGTATCGACTTCCTTCATGCCCAGGATTTGAAAAATCTCAGCTTCCACACCATTCCATGGTGGTGGAATCGGCCATGAGACGCATTAAGAGTTCTATGATTCATTCATTGGTACCTCCTGGCATGGATGCCAGGCCTTTCGATGCCTTTGGATGTCGATGCTTCCAAGGTTGTATGCTTGCTTCTAGGATTACATCCTATATCCTTTACATAGGCATGTACCTTAAAATACTATCTTGGAAGCCCAGACCAGCTGTATTCCACGCTTTAAGAAAAGTGGAAGGAAGTCCAAAAAACTGCCAGCATGGTTTAAAGGTGAGGTCAGAGAGGCTGTTGTTGCCAAAAAAGCATCTTTCAGGAAATGGAAAAAGAACCAAACGACGAAACCTGGAAACAACACAAGCACTGGCAAACCAAATGCAAGGCATTGATAAGGCAGGCAAAGGGAGAATTTGAGAAGAAGCTTGCTGCAGAAGCAAAAACTCAAAATAAAGACTTTTTCAAGTACATTCGTAGCAAAAAACCTGTGAGAGAGTCAGTTGGTCCATTAGATGATAGAGGGGTTAAAGGGGCACTAAGAGGCAACAAGGCAATAGCGGAGAGACTGAATGAATTCTTTGCTTCGGTCTTTACTGAGGAAGATGTAGGGATGTTACCCATGACTGAAGTGGTATTTAAAGGTGCGGAAGAATTGAAGGAAATATCGATACATTGGGGAAGATGTATTACAACTATTAGATAAACTGAAGAGTAGCAAATCACCTGGGCTGGATGGTATACATCCAAGGGTGTTGAAAGAACTGAAATATAAGATTGCAGACCTGCTTTTAGTAATCTGTGAACTATCATTAAAATCATCTTTAATACCTGAAGATTGGAGGATCGCCAATGTAACACCAATTTTTAAAAAGGGTTCCAGGGGTGATCCGGGAAACTACAGACCGGTGAGCCTGACGTCAGTAGTGGGAAAAATGGTAGAAACCACCATAAAGCATAAAATTATTCAGCATTTAGATAGTCATGGCCTAATGGGAGACAGCCAACAAGGCTTTAGACAAGGAAGATCTTGTCTTACTTATTTTTGAAGGTGTGAATAAACAGGTGGACAAAGGTGAGTCGGTTGATATAGTGTATCTGGACTTTCAGAAAGCCTTTGACTAGGTCCCTCATCAGAGACTTTTGGCAAAACTAAAGAGTCATGGGATAGGAGGCAGTGTACTACTGTGGATCAGGAACTGGTTAAAAGATAGAAAGCAGAGGGTAGGGCTAAATGGCCAATTTTCCCAGTGGAGAAAGGTGAATAGTAGTGTACCCCAGGGATCTGTGCTGGGTCCGCTGCTTTTTGACATATTCATAAATGACCTGGAAAGTGGAATAACGAGTGAGGTTATCAAATTTGCAGATGACACAAAACTATTTAAAGTTGTTAAAACCCAAGAGGATCTTGATAAATTGGAAGACTGGGCATCAAAATGACAGATGAAATTTAATGTGGACATGGGCAAAGTTATGCATCTAGGGAAGAACAACCCAAACTATGGTTACACGATGCAAGGTTCCACATTAGGAACCACCACCCAGGAAAAAGATTTAGGCATCATTGTGGATGACATGTTAAAAGCCTCGGCCCAGTGTGCAGTGGCGGCCAAGAGAGCAAATAGAATGCTAGGTATCATAAGGAAAGGCATGGAAAATACAACAAAAGATATTATAATGCCTCTATTTCGTTCCATGGTGAGTCCACACCTTGAATATTGTGTGCAAGTCTGGTCGCCGTATCTTAAAAAGGATATAGCTTTATTAGAAAACGTTCAGAGAAGAGCCACCAAAATGGTAAAGGGGATGGAAGGATACTCCTATGAAGAAAGGCTAAAAAGGTTAGGGCTCTTTAATATGGAAAAGAGACAGCTGAGGGGAGATATGATAGAAGTCTATAAATTAATGAACGGAGTGGAACGGGTAAAGGTAGATCGATTGTTTATGTTATCAGAATATAGAAAGACTAGGGGACATGCAATGAAGCTACAGGGTAAACTATTTAAGACTAATAAAAGAAAATATTTTTTCACTTAACCTGTAATCAAACTCTGGAATTTGTTACCGGAGGGTGTAGTAAAGGCTGTTAGTGTAGCTGGGTTTAAAAAAGGTTTGGACAAGTTCCTGGAGGAAAGGTCCATAAACCATTATTAAGAAGGGACCCAGGATATCAATGCTTGACCCAGTACAAGCATTGTGGAACCTGTGTCTTTTGGGGAAACTGCTAGGTACGTATGACCTAGCTTGGCCACTGTTGGAAACCGGATACTGGGCTTGATGGACCTTCGTCTGACCCAGTATGGCATATCTTATGTTCTTATGTTATGTTCTACGTCTTGGGCCGAGTGATCACAATGTGAGGGCCATGGCGACATTGGTCGCCAATCTCCATTCTGTCTCTGTACAAGAGATCTGCCGGGCAGCCACCTGGCCCTCTGTTCACACCTTTACTGCTCACTATTGCCTGGAAAGGGAATCCTGTTGGGATGCTGTCTTTGGCCAGGCTGTTCTTCAATTCACAAATGAAACAGGTCTAACTCTCAGAGTAATACGAATGCAGAATAGATAAGTGAAATTACTCTAGATAAACTAAGGCAGTTTCCAAGAGGGTTAATGGTTCAACGTCTTCTAACAAGGCCCGGAATTGTCTCAGTATATTTGGCTAGTATCTGCTGGAGAGAAAAGATTGCTCTTTCACCAGCCTAGCCTATTAACATCAATGACGTATTCCGGCCCAATTTAACACTTTTAAACTCCCTCTTCCCGTTGTGTTGCTTAATCTGGGATTACGGGATTACATTGGTTTAAGACAACGATCTGATAAGACTTTTGAAGTTAAGTGCCATTTCACTAAAGGCTGTTAAAGATTAAGCAACACAACGGGAAGAGGGAGTTTAAAAGTGTTAAATTGGGCCGGAATACGTCATTGATGTTAATAGGCTAGGCTGGTGAAAGAGCAATCTTTTCTCTCCAGCAGATACTAGCCGAATATACTGAGACAATTCCGGGCCTTGTTAGAAGACGTTGAACCATTAACCCTCTTGGAAACTGCCTTAGTTTATCTAGAGTAATTTCACTTATCTATTCTGCAGGCTGTTCTTCAGCATCTATTTTGGACTTCACCTGAACTCCTACCAGTTCTGCTTCTGACACCTAGCTCTCTCTTCCATGCTCTTGTTTACTGCACTTGAATCCGCTGAGGCTACCTTGTGTCCATACCTACTTGGCTCCATTCTTCCACCTCATGGATATAGTCTGGTGCCTGGGAGCTAATGAATCCCATCTGTGAAGACTGCATTCCTGCTTGTTCCTGGAGATAGCATAGTTACTCACCTGTAACAGGTGATCTCTAGGAACAGCAGAAATCAGTCTTCGCATCTCATGCTCTTCCCTAGGAGTTGTTGGGTACAATTTTTTCCTCTATCTCTCAGCTACAAACTGAAGAGAAATGTAAGGAAGGCGGGAAGGCAGCTGCGCACTTGGAGTGGAGTGCTCCTAAAAGCTCTCCTGTTGGATGCTGGGGAGTGTTCCCACACGGGCTCCACCTGTACCAACGATACCCATCTGTGAAGACTGATTCCTGCTGTTCCCAGAGATCACCTGCTACAGGTGAGTAACTATGCTGTATGTGAGGTCTGAAAAGCTCATATGCTGCTATGTGGGGTTTTTTTGTTGGTTATTTAAGAGTATATCACAATGTACTAAGAATCTGCTTTCCTCCAAGGCCATTATGGAGGCACTTTTAGAAAAGTTATCGCTGTTTGCATGTGTAAATAACTGTATTTACCCATGTAAATTGTCATGTGCTTATAAGTAGCAGTTTTAGAACAGGTACTCATACATACTAGATTTGTTGTGGCATGCAGAGGTTTAAAAGAGGTGTGTTCTGGGCATGGTATGGGTAGTCCTTTAAAGTATTTTAGAATGGCAGTACACATATACTTCGCAAACGTTCCCCATCGGCATTCCAGTGGCGCTCTAGGTGATCCTTCACATCAGCACTGTAATCAGTCCTGCCTCTCAAGACACTCCAGATCAGTACATCCATACACTAGGTCACGTCCGCACTAGGATGCTCAGCCATTCCCTTTCACAACAGTTTAGCTCTATAGCTTTCTGTTCAAGTAACGGAGTCAATTTAACATGTCCCACTTAACCCCCAGCAATCCCTGCAATAATAATGCCCTCCATACCTCTTATCTAAATTTCGCTTCAGCTTACCACAGCACAGATCTTCTAGTGATGAGGGCCATCCTGCAGCAATCTGTCATAGCCCTTGCACCCTCAGCTAGGGAATTGTCCATATGTGTGGCTGATTATATCCTACTTGTCCATTGAGAAAGCAAAGTTACTTACCTGTTGCAGGAGTCCTCGATGGACAGCAGGATAAATCAGCCATATATTCCCATCCTTCTCTTTCAGTTGAAGTTGATTTTCCCTTTTCTGCTAAGCTCTGAGATAGACTGAGGGGGAGGAGCAATATTCACTCAGAAGACACCGCTTGCACATGCCTAAAGAGTTTTCTAGACTGTTCTGGATTCTAGGAGAGCAAGTCTGACCAGATTCCATCAGGGATGATGTCACCCATATGTGGCTGATTTATCCTGCTGTCCATGGAGAATCTCTGTTAAAGGTAAGTAAACTCACTTATTCTTCGCCAGCACCATTATTTGAAGGCATCAATTTTCTTCCCATCTTTCTTCTTCACTGTTAAGCTTTTGCATCCATATGATATTATTAAATAAAAAAAAAAAGCATAGCTTGGACATGTCAAATCTTTGTGTGTAGAGATACATCCCTGCACTTGAAAATCTTATCTAGGTCCTTTATAACCATTTTGCCAAGAGCAATGTATCTTGACTGCTTGTTTCATTATTGATCCAAACAGGTTAAAGTTGTGCAGTTTATCTATGTCTTCTTTATCAAGGATGACATCATTGATTTTGCCGGTTGTCAGAGTCTTGATAAGCAGATGTTTTTGATTGTCTTCACGTTCAGCCAATGACGTGGTATTGTCAGCATAGTGAAGTTTGTTGGAGTCTAGGGGTAGCGGAACACCTTTTTTTTTTTGAAGGGGCCCCAAGTTCCACTCCAACTTTGCCTTAACTCTGCTCCTAGTTCCCACTCCAATTTATATGTAGTCATTTTTGCATATATATCTTTTTTGCAAATCATATAATTATTCATTCACGTGGGACATTTCCAAATTGACCAATAAAACTCGACCAACAATGGGTACAGAGTAGAGCAACGCGTTTCACTAAATAATTCAAAACACAAAACATTCCATTCAAATACTGATATGCCCTTTCTCCCATTCCCAGCCCTGTGCCCAGGCCTCCAGCCCCAACATCAAACCTCTTTTCCCATCTGACCAGCACCTTTAAATTGCCGGCAGAGCAGTAGGAGATTACCTTTTCACTCCTCAATCTTCTTGTCCTCTTTCAGCTCTGGCCACTGGCATCCTAGCATCATATCATTCCACAACCGAACCCTGGCATGTATTCGCTCACACATTCAATGAGCTACATATATTAATACTACACTGTTCAATCTCTCTCCAAGCTGCTTGAAACCGAAGTATTCACTGTGTACTGAAAAGATTCCACTAATATTAACAGAGCAGCTCTACACCAACATGCAGACCTCACAAACTTGCAAACACTTAGATCTCATTGCAGATATAATATTCGTTCACAGAATGCATTAGGGGGGAAAACCATCTCTTGACAGATATCATATCCATAGGAGAGGTATAGAGCAGCTTATCTTGTCCCAAAGCTCGCTGTAGCCCTTCTGACCAGAGGCGTCAATGAAAATGAGGGTGAATCCTTGTGATGTTTTCTGTGCCCTTGATTAGTGTGTCTAAGAGAGGTCTGAAGGGTTTCAGTACTGTGATGGCACTTGAAGCCATGATGATGCTTGTCCAGGGGAGTGTGGGAGTCTATAAAGTTCTGCATCTGTACCTGCAGTCTTTTTTGATGATTTTGGCAAGAGAAGGGAATGCTGAAGATGGATCTGTAAGAGGATGGTGAGAGTGGGTCAGTCGCATGATTTTTTTCAAAGGGGTCTGATGGAAGCATGCTTGAGGGCAGTTGACATGTATCCAGAGGATAAGGAAGTCTGAGCAATGCATAGGAGGATCGTGAGAGCTCTTGCTTGGTCATTTTGATCCAGGAGAAAAGGCAGGTGTCAAGAGGGGAAGTGGTGCTGTTGAGGTTTGTGATGATACTTTCAAGTTGAGATATGGAGGTGGACTGAAGGAAGACCAGGTTTGGCTGGCTGGGTCATTGGAGGTATTGGTGAGGAACCAGAAATTTCTGGTGGCAGATGATTTAGTCAAGGAAGGTCTTGCTTTATGCATCTTTTATATTTTTTTGAAGGTGTGAATAGACAGGTAGATAAAGGTGAGCTGGTTGATATAGTGTATCTGGATTTTCAGAAAGCCTTTGACAAAGTCCCTCATGAAAGACTCTTGGCAAAATTAAAAAGTCATGGGATAGGAGGCAGTGTACTATTGTGAATCAGGAACTGGTTAAAAGAAAGAAAGCAAAGAGTAGGGCTAAGTGCCAATTTTCTCAGTGGAGAAAGATGAATAGTGGAGTCCCCTCAGGGATCTGTGCTGGGCCTGCTGCTTTTTAACATATTCATAAATGACCTGGATATGGAAATAACGAGTGAGGTAATCAAATTTGCAGATGACACAAAATTAGTTAAAGTTGTTAAAACTCAAGAGGATTGTGAAACATTGCAAGAGGAGCTTGATGCATTGGAAGATTGGACATCCAAATGGTAAATGAAATTTAATGTGGACAAGTGCAAAGTTATGCACCTAGGAAAGAACAATCCAAACTATGGTTACATGATGCAAGGCTGTACATTAGAAACCGCTACCCAGGAAAAGGATTTAGGCATCATCGTGGATAATACGTTGAAACACTCTGCTCAGTGTGCAGCAGAGGACAAGTAAGCAAATAGAATGCTAAAAATCATAAGGAAAGGAATGGAGAATAAAACGAATGATATTATGATGACTCTGTATCATTCCATGGTGCAACCGCACCTTGAATATTGTGTGCAATTCTGGTTGCCATTAAAAGGATTCAGAGAAGAGCCACCAAATGGTAAAGTGGGTGGAAGGGATACCACTATGAGTCAGAAAGACTTAAAAGGTTAGAGTTCTTCAACTTAGAAAAGAGACTGCTGATGGGAGATATGATAGAGGTCTATAAATGAATGAATGGATTGGAATGAATAGACATAAATCGATTGTTTATGCCATCAAAAGTATGAAGACTAGGGGACATGCAGTGAAGCTACAATTTAGCATGTTTAAGACTATTCCTGTAGCACATTTGACTAATCGGAGAAAATATTTTTTCACTCAACGCATAATCAAACTCTGGAATTTGTTACCAGAAGATGTAATAAAAAGCTGTTAATGTAGCTGAGTTTTAAAAAGGTTTGGATAAGTTCCTGGAGGAAAAGTCCATAAACCATTATTAAAGAGGATCCAGGAAATCCAGTGCTTATTGGGAACCTTACAGGTACTTATGACCTGAATTGGCCACTCTTGGAAACAGGATACTGGATTTGATGGACCTTGGTCTGACCCAGTATGGCCTTTCTTGTGTTCTTTTATAGGCCTTATCCTGTTTAGCTTCCAGTATCAGATGAGATCGGACTCACTCAGGGTGCCTGTAAAGATAGGGAAAAAAGCACACCTCAAACTTTTAATCAGTCCCACTGTCATTAGCAAGTGGACAATTCATGTGTAAGTGTACACTACTCCACCTCACCATCTAGACATAAACATCCACTCCTCCCAATCACACATGCCAAAAACATATGCACCTCATGGCACACAATCTAATCAAACACACATATTCACCCAACTCACTCATACTGACTTACTAGCCATGCAGTCCCACACTGACAAGTACACACCCCACCTGCTCACTTTATGTAGTGAAACATGTAATCCCTAGGCTGATAATTATCTTAAAAAATTAAATATAACCCCACGCTCTATCTTTTGTTTTTATATGCAGTTATTCTATGGTGCTGGAACCAATAAGGAAGTTTCTAACTAGCGGGTCTCAGACTTACAATGGCATGAATTTTTAGGGTTTGTTGCTGCCCTTAATAGCATGCCTGTTCGCATCAACGACCCTTTAGTGCTTCCATTCTCTTAACTCTTCTTTGTGTGTCCAGCTACAGAGTGTCAAAAAATGCTTCTAAAAATGTATTTCTTAGCTCACACTAATAAAAAATACTGTAGACATTCCATCGAAACAAAAAAATGTTTGAATTATTGGAAACAGCTAAAATGCTTTGAAATGTCTACTTAGCTCTCAGTGTTGTGGATTTTCATCAACATACTGCAGTCAATTTTATTGAAGTTGAAAGTCCAGATGCTACTGTTTGACGCGCCTCTGCGTTTCTCCAGTCCGGTTCTTCAGGGGATTGTCTAAGTGTTATTGCTGACATAAATGATGCCCACGTAAAATAAACAGACCACTGGTTCCTCACAGAACTCCTTCTCCCGATCTGAAAAAACGCCGATAATTATCTTGACAGTTTAGCTCCCTCTTCTTTGAAGGCTCAGGCGGATCCTGAAGGATCCTACCTTTCCCGCAAAAAATCCCGTCTGGTTCAAGTGGGCCCTGAATATCCCCATCTCTCCCAAAACCCTCAATCCACCTTTTAAATTATCATGAGAATTTATTTATCAATCAAGGCTTAAAATCCTCTCAAACTGAAACAGTTTCAGCCTCGGCTTAGTGTAAATTTAAAACATCAATAAAACAAGAAAATATTAATAATTATAATAATGCAAATTAAGCATTATACAGATTCATCTTAAATACTTAAAAACCTGAAAAAAATAAAACATTTTTATGTAATTCCTGAGTATCAAATAATTTGCTTCCTTCTGCAACTTTTTTGGTAAAACAT
The DNA here is from genome assembly GCA_033557465.1 of Ichthyophis bannanicus. Lineage (NCBI taxonomy): Eukaryota > Metazoa > Chordata > Amphibia > Gymnophiona > Ichthyophiidae > Ichthyophis > Ichthyophis bannanicus. The sequence goes on from CM066031.1 coordinate 1,357,014,542, forward strand.
TCCATAACAATAGTCCAGCAACCAAGAAAGGTTTGCTACGTGGATACTAAGGGACTAATGTAATAAGCTATGTGTAAGTGTAGCAGCAGAGCGCAGACAAACCAATAATACCAGGAGTTTGTTCAGAAGGTCCAAATCATTTATTTGTGCACAAGTCTCAAGCAGAATCAAATTCAAAATGGCTGAGCAATGGTTTCTAGCAAAACAACAACTTTTATAGACTTCTTCTCCATTCTAGGTATAGGAAAACATTTCATTGGTCCCGGTAACCTCCCGTACCCCTTCCATTGGTCCCGGTATTGATAAGGTTATCCAATTATGTCCTTTGACTGGGCTTAGCACCTGCTCACCCCCCTTCTAGTCCCAATTACAATGGTCAGTTCACCAACTTCGTTACTTTTCTCCTCCAAGGCCATTTAACTAGTTAGCACATGTGGGGAGCAGGGCACTGTAACCTTTCTGTCAGCAGTTTTAATTAAATTCTTTGCAGCTGTACTTTCTTATCAGTGGTATTTAAACTTATTTTTTCTATATTTTCTGAGTTTCAATTCTGCTCAGCTAAGGATTGCTAAACTTTATTTGTACAATAGCAGCATATTGGGGGATGTGCAATTCCTATGGGCCTCTCCACAGGCTTCATTTACAGGTCAAGCTTGTTAGGCCTGTCTGTTCATTTCAGACACCATGGATCATAGGCCTTCGCCTACCACATTCCCCCCTTTGATTAATCTCACCCTATTACTTAATAAGGTGTGAGAGTTAAATCATTCAATTGGATTTAGAGGTTTTGAGCCCTCTTCTTACTGAGGATAAAAGACAGGATTTTCTCACATTGGTCAAACATGCCCAGGATGTTTCTAAATTTGTCAACCGTGCAGCTTTTGACTGTTTTGAGTGCATAAGCAGAACCTCTGCCATTGCCATAGGTGCACGTAGAATTGCCTGGCTCCAGGGATCTGATTTGGAGTTCTGGGTACAAGACAAACTGGGCAATATTCCTTGTACTGGTGGGAACCTGTTTGGTAAAGATTGGCAAGAAAAGGCCAATGAGTTGGATGCTGACAACTCCACTTTGGATAGGCTATCCAAAGCCACAGCTGATCCTGCGAGAAAGAAGTCTTTCAAGAAGCCTTTCTTTTCAAAAAAGAAGAGGTTTTATCCCTGTTATTCCCAGCAGGGACGTTCTACAGGTCAGCCTACACGGAAGGGTCCGCAACCACTTAAACAAAGGAAAACAAAGACTGCTAAGCCTCAACCGTCTCAGCAGTCTCAGCCTCACAAGGCCTTTGACTTTCATCTAGAGAACTTAGCCTTCCTGGCCCTGAATGGACCAGAGCCTTCCACCATTCCAGGAAGGTTATGTCACTTTGCCCCCAGGTGGGAGCAGATATCAGCAGAGCAATGGACACTCTCCATTATAAGAGAGGGGTACAAGCTGCACATCCTGTGCATACCCCCTTCCACCATGGTAAGATAGTTCAATTCTCAGACCTCTCTCATCAACCTGTTAGATCAGAAGGTCACTATCCTTCTTGCCCAAGGGGCAATAGAAGAGGTACCCATTCATCAACAGGGTATGGGGTTTTACTCCCCCTATTTCCTTATCCCAAAGAAAACAGGGGGATACAGACCTATCTTGGACCTCAGAGAATTGAACAAATTCCTGTTCAAAGAGAAATTCAAAATGATTTCTTTAGGAACTCTGCTGCCATACCTTCAGAGTCAGGATTGGCTTTGTTCTCTAGATCTCAAGGATGTGTACACTCATGTTCTCATCCACCCGACTCATAGGAAGTTCCTTCGGTTCCTTTTTCAAGGAAAGCACTATCAATACAAGGTGCTTCCTTTTGGCCTGGCCTCAGCACCAAGAGTGTTCACGAAATGCATGGCTGTGGTAGCAGCATTTCTCCGCACTCTAGGGATATTCGTCTTCCCCTACTTAGACGACTGGCTCATTCGAGCCCCATTAGAAGCAGAGGTCAGGACCTCCCTATCTTGCACAATGCGTGTCCTTCAGTATTTGGGTCTTGTCATAAACGTCCCAAAATCCAGTCTAACTCCCACTCAGTCTCTAGAATTCATAGGAGCTTTGCTGGATACCAAAAAGGCAAGGGCCTATCTTCCCCAGGCCCGGTGCCTTCACATGGTGCAGTTAGCTTCTCAAGCAGTGCTAAAACCTCATCTCACTGCCCGAGAAATGCTACAACTACTAGGCCACATGGCATCTACCGTGCATGTGGTCCCTTATGCTCGCCTCCATATGAGAGCAGCCCAGTGGACTTTATCCATTCAGTGGACCCAGGCATCAGGGTGCCTGTCAGACAAAATAGCAAACACAAGTCACCTTATTTTGTCCCTCCAATGGTGGCAGTCCACTCAGAACCTGTTGCTGGGGTCCCCATATCAACAACCCTTACCCCAGGCAACTCTCACAACAGATGCTTCACCAATGGGTTAGGGAGCTCATTTGCAAGACCTCTCCACCCAAGGCACTTGGACTCCACAGGAGACTCATCTACATATCAATCTCTTGGAGCTCACAGCAATCTTCCTTGCTCTTCGAGTGTTCCACATCCTGCTCAGCTACAAGACAGTCCTCATTCATACGGACAATCAAGTAGCCATATTCTACGTGAACAAAGCTTTGCGACTATGGGCCCTCGCCAGAGAGCATCAGATTCATCTCCTGGCAGTGTATCTTCCAGGCATACAAAACTCTTGGGCAGACAGACTCAGTCGAGTTTTGCTTCCACACGAATGGTCTCTACACGTAGACCAGGTGACCAAGATTTTTCAAATTTGGGGATCTCCGGACATAGACCTCTTTGCAAGTCCGTTGAATGCCAAACTTCCCAGGTTCTGTTCCAGAATCCCGGCTCAGGGCTCTCAGGCCAAGGATGCTTTCCTCCTTCACTGGGGCCAAGATTTCCTTTATGCCTTTCCACCCATTCCCCTAATTCCCAAGACCCTATTCAAGCTTCAGAGAGACAAAGGACGTATGATTCTCATAGCTCCACATTGGCCTTGGCAAGTGTGGTACCCTCTGCTTCTACATCTCTCTCAAGCTCTCTCCCTGGTGTTAGGATCTGCTCCAGATCTCCTAACTCAGGAGAACGGGATGTTATGGCATCCCAATCCCCAGTCACTGCATCTCAGGGCTTGGTTGCTGAAGGCCTAAATCTCCATGATCTTAACCTCCCTCAGCAAGTGAAGGATATCCTTTATGCTTCCAGGAAGCCTTCCACTAGACGCTCTTATGTTTTCAAGTGGACAAGGTTTACCATATGGTGTTTGCAGAAGGGTCTTAACCCCCTTGCTGTGTGCCTCTGGAATCATTACTGGAGTATCTCCTTCATTTATCCAATGCAGGACTTAAGACTAACTCAGTGAGAGTCCATTTGAGTACTATTGCAGCTTCTTTCAAGCCTCTAAATGGGCAACCTATTTCCTCCCATCCTGTTATAGCAAGATTTATGAGAGGCCGTCTGCTAACTAAGCCTCCCATTAGGCCACCACCTGTGGCATGGAACTTAAACTTGGTTCTTGGTCAGCTCATGAAGCCACCTTTCGAACCCTTAGCTACTACCTCCTTGAAATTCCTTTCTTGGAAAGTTATCTTTCTCATAGCAATCACATCAGCACGTCGCATCGGTGAGTTGCAGGCACTAGTGGCTGATCCACCTTATACAAGGTTCCATCATGACAAGGTAGTCCTTAGGACTCATCCACACTTTATGCCAAAGATGGTCTCGCCTTTTCATCTAAACCAAGCGGTCTACCTACCTGTGTTCTTTCCAAGACCTCATGCATCAAATGTAGAAAGGAATCTTCATACTCTGGACTGTAAAAGAGCTTTAGCCTTTTACTTACAAAGAACACAGCAACATAGAAAGTCCTCTCAACTCTTTGTTGCTTTTGATCCTTCTCATTTGGGACTTCCACTCTCCAAGAGAACACTGTCTAACTGGATTGCTCAGTGTATTTCCTTTGCCTATCAGAGTAAGAACCTTCCTCTGGAGGGCCATGTCACAGCTCACAATGTGAGAGCCATGGCAGCTTCAATGGCTCATCTGCACTCTGTGTCTATCGACGACATCTGTCGGGCAGCTACCTGGGCCTCGGTTCATACCTTCACAGCCCATTACTGATTGGACAAGGACTCCCGCCGGGATGCCTTGTTTGGTCAGGCTGTTCTCCAACACCTGTTCCATACCTAATCAACTCCTACCCGCCATCCCTGGTTGGATGCCAGAGATCCATGGGGGGAAGTGGAGCCCTTTCTCAGGGGCACACAACTTCTGGGGTCTCTCCCTGGCATCTAAAGCTAGGGAGTCCCCATATGTGAAGACTACATTCCTGCTTGTTCCTGGAGATAGCATAGTTACTCACCTGTAACAGGTGATCTCCGGGAACATCAGGAATTTAGTCTTCACAACCCACCCACCTCCCATAGGAGTTGTATCTCTCTATCTCTCTCTCTTTCCCTCTCTCTCTCTCTCCTTGTCTCAGCTTTAAACTCAACTGGAGAGAGGCATTTGGGAAAGGCGGGAAAGCAGCACGCAGGCGCTGTGGGATGCTCCCAAAAGCTTTCTAATTGGACGCTGGGGAGCGTTCCCGCACAGGCTCCGTCGGTACCGACGATACCCATATGTGAAGACTAAATTCCTGCTGTTCCCAGAGATCACTTGTTACAGGTGAGTAACTATGCTTTCTTAATGAGTGTCTGGATAAAGAAAGACTAACAGATTTCTGCGTTACTATATTCCAGTGCCAACCGCCAGGCCCATTAGGAAGTACTATAAACACTGACCATTTAGAACTCATAGCAAATCCACCATATCATAACAGCTCTGCCAGGACTCACAAAGCACCAAACCCTACCTATCAAAAGGCAACACTGCAAATATTAAACCTATACATTTCAGAGAATACCAATGCATCTCCTACTGGGGAAAGAGGACAAGTGACACGGCCAAATAGAAACTACATGAACAGAATACCTCAGCTTGGTTAAATTGCAGAACATAGACCGTCACCTAAGAATAAGGGATCACAATTTAGAATTAGGAAGACATTAATTAAACTGGGAACCCCAAAAGCCAAACTTGGGATGTACAACAACACTGGAGAAATAAAACTATAAATTAATTTCTTCTTGTACTAAACAAAACACAAAAGATGTTAACGATGCACATTTCCCAGAGCTGATATATTCCAGTTAATAAATTCAAAATAAAAAAGTATTTTTCTACCTTTTTTTACTTGTGCATTTTCTTTTTCAGTTGCAATTGCTCCAGTCACTTTCTTCTGGTTTCTTTGTGTCTTCTGCGAGCTATCCATTTGTCCTTTCTTCTCTTAGATTTTTTCCAAATTTTTTCTCTATATCAGCTTTAACATACTGATCTTTCCCCTTTTGCTCTTTCCTCCATTTCTTTCCTTATTCCTTTATCATCCACTCAAATTTCACCCTTCCATTCTCAATCTCCACTTACTCTTCCAATACCTGGCCCATTGTAGACTTTTCTTCCCTCCCACACAAAATATCTTTTCCCCTCTCCATTCTCATTCCCCATCCCTTTCTAGTCCTCCCCCAAAATCCACTCCCTTATAGTTCTAGACCCATCCAGCATCTGCCCCCTTCTAGTCCCAGTCTCCCATCAGCCCATTTCCACTCCATGCTCCCCCATCAGCCCATTTCCAGCCCTATTCTAACTCCCATCAGCCTACTTCCAGTCCTATTCCAGACCCCATCATCCCATTTCCAGTCCTTTTCCAGCCCATCACCCATTTGCAGTCCACGTTCCCCCCATCAGCCTATTTCTAGTCCTATTCCAGCTCCTCATCAGCCTATTTCCAGTCCTAGCCCCCCATATGCTCTTTTCCAGTTCCATTCCAGTCCCCCAGCAGCCCATTTCCACTTCAAGCTCCCCCATCAGCCAATTTCCAATCCAGCCCCCTCGTCAGCCCACTTCGTCCTATTCCAGCCCCCTTCGTCCTATTCCAGCTCTTCATCAGCCCATTTCCAGTCCTAATCCAGCTCTTCATCAGCCCATTTCCAGTCCAAGTTTCCCCCCCCCCACCATCACTGCCCTTTTTGTCCATTCCCCCCACCATCACAGCCCAATTGCAGTCCGTTTCCCCCCCACCATCACAGCCCATTTGCAGTCCGTTCCCCCCCATCACAGCCCAATTGCAGTCTGTTCCCCCATCACAGCCCATTTCCAGTCAGTTTCCCCCCACCATCACAGCCCACTTGCAGTCCTCCCCCATCACAGCCCAATTGCAGTCCGTTCCCCCCCCCTCCCACATCACAGCCCATTTCCAGTCTGTTCCCCCATCACAGCCCATTTCCAGTCCGTTCCCCCCCACCATCACAGCCCATTTCCAGTCCGTTTCCCACCATCACATTCCAATTGCAGTCTGTTCCTCCCTCCACATCACAGCCCATTTCCAGTCAATTCCCCCATCACAGCCCAATTGCAGTCCATTCCCCCCCATCACAGCCTATTTCCAGTCCGTTTCCCCCGCCATCACAGCCAACTTGGAGTCTTTGTGCTGTCCCCAGACATGACTGGCGATTTACAGTATTTAACCCCATCACAGCCCATTTCCAGTCCTTTTCCCCCATCACAATCCAATTGCAGTTTGTTCCGGCCTCCACATCACAGCCCATTTCCAGTCCATTCCCCCATCACAGCCCAATTGCAGTCCATTCCCCCCCATCACAGCCTATTTCCAGTCCGTTCCCCCCGCCATCACAGCCCACTTGCAGTCCTCCCCCCATCACAGCCCAATTGCAGTCTGTTCCCCCCCCCCCCCCACATCACAGCCCATTTCCAGTCTGTTCCCCCAATCACAGCCCATTTCCAGTCCGTTTCCCCCCACCATCACAGCCCATTTCCAGTCCGTTTCCCCCATCACAATCCAATTGCAGTCTGTTCCCCCCCTCCACATCACAGCCCATTTCCAGTCCATTCCTCCCCATCACAGCCTATTTCCAGTCCGTTCCCCCCGCCATCACAGCCCACTTGCAGTCCTCCACCCATCACAGCCCAATTGCAGTCTGTTTCCCCTCCACACACATCACAGCCCATTTCCAGTCTGTTCCCCCCATCACAGCCCATTTCCAGTCCGTTTCCCCCCACCATCACAGCCCATTTCCAGTCCATTTCCCCCCCCCCCACCATCACAGCTCACTTGGTCCTCCCCATCACAGCCCATTTCCAGTCTGTTCCCCCCCCCCCCGCCATCACAGCCCACTTGCAGTCCTCCCCCCAATCACAGCCCAATTGCAGTCGTCCCCCCCCATCACAGCCCATTTCCAGTCTGTTCCCCCCCGCCATCACAGCCCACTTGCAGTCCTCCCCCCACATAACAGCCCAATTGCAGTCCGTCCGTCCCCCCACATCACAGCCTATTTCCAGTCTGTTTCCCCCCATCACAGCCCATTTCCAGTCGGTTCCCCCGTCACAGCCCATCCAGTCCTAGTCGCCCCCCCCTCCGAAGAGCCCTGCGCCGTCTAAGGGGCTGCAGAGGGAGCCGGGGAAGCCCGCGTGAGGCCCTGGCTCCCTCTGCACAGCCCGCCAGCGTGAAGAGCCTTTTCTTTTAAAGGCAATGCCCTTTAACCTCTCCCGGCATTCGCGGCTTCATTGAAACAGCCTCCAGCGTGAAGGAAAAGGCTCATCACGCTGGCGGGCTGTGCAGAGGGAGCCGAGGCCTTGCGCGGGCTTCCCTGGCTCCCTCTGCAGCCGTCCATTAAGCGAGAATGTGGTTCGTGCGGGGCCCTGTGCGAACAACATTCTCGCTCAATGGATGGGCTGGCCCTGGGTACAAGTAGGGTAGCATGCACAGCATGGCTCTTTCCAACCCCTTTGTATGTATATGTATAATGAAAACAGAAAGTCATCGAAAAAACCATAAGGATTCTCCCAAAACTTTCAATGAGCTTGTCTAAGTATGCTTTTTTTGTCGGGACCAGACCGACATGAGAGGGGAGAAGGAGACTCCCTCCTCAGCGTCAGACGGGCCCTTTTACTCAACAAGAACAAGCAAAAACAGTGAAGTGAGAATAGTGCAAAAAAACACTTATCTGAAGGAGTAGGCGATAAAACTTCATGAGGATTCAGTACAGCACTGCCAAGAAAATCCAGGAACTGCTGGGTCGCCAGGAGTCAGCATTCACTCAAAGGCACACATTGCATTAACATAGCTTCAGTTTTAGCAACGATATTCCAAACATCTGTTAATGAGATATCTGATGGTGGCCCCTCAGTAGCAAAGATGGGGCTGGAGCATTCAGGAAAAAAAAAAAGCTTTAGGAATGTTCACAGGAGATAAACCACTCACTAAAAGTTGAAGAGAAGAGTCTTTATCAGACCCATTCATAACCATTCGTGCAGCTGATGACAATGGAGGAGGGAGATTAAGGTAGCTCCTTCAAGAGAGGAGTCCACAATAAGATTTCCTGGGCGAGGGCCTGGTATAAGATGTTTATCCACCAGGCCTTGCACTTTAGGAGTGGAAGCTAAATATTGCTCCCCTTTACCCTTCTGCTTCCCTTTAGCTATGCACAGTACTCACTGTTGTGAAGACAAACACAAGCCACGGACTCATACTCCAAGGGGGCATTACATGTCCCTTAGGTCACGCCCACAGCTGTGTGTTCCAGCTCCCCAGTTGCTTTTATGGTCCTGGCAATCACAGTAACACACAGCAATTCTGTAGACTGTAGCACAGGACCCAGAGCTGTCTCACTCACGCCTGCTCCTTCCGGCCAATCGTCGCTTCAGACAGCTCCTTTTAGTGTGTTCCAGCTCCCCAGCTTTTATTGTCTCAGCAATCATGGTAACATATAGCAATGCCTTCCTCCTCCACTGGGGGGAGGGCCTGCAGTATGCATAACCCCCGATACCACTCGTGACGAAAACCCTCCTGAAGCTCCAGGCCGACGGGCTGCATGATCCTTATCACTCCTTATTGGCCTTGACAACCATGGTTTCCACTACTGCTGCAGCTCTAGCTGTGGGAGCTTCTCTGTTTGGGCTCTGCCCCGGACCTCATCTCACAGGAGGGCAGAACCTTGCTGCACCCCAACCACCACTCATTGGCCCTCATGCTGTGGATGCTGAGTGGGTAGTTCTCTCGGAGCTTTTCCTGAGGATGTTACAAACATCCTTCTGGCATCCCACAAGGATTCGACATACAAGGCCTACACGCTAAAGTGGCGGAGGTATGCTGCTGGGGCATGGACAGGGTGCTGGACCCCTTCTCTTGCACTATGGACCAGCTGTTGGAATAACTCATGTACCTCTCGGACTCAGGCTTGAAGTCAGATTTGGTGCGCATTCACCTCCGCACGATAGAGGCATACCTTTGTGGCTCTGAGGGGAAGCCCATTTTGCCCCAGCCTCTCATGGCTCGCTTCATGCAGGACCTACTCCTCTTGAAGCCTCTGCTCAAGCCCCCTACAGTGGCTTGGGATCTCAGTCTGATACTTGCCCATTCGAACTGCTGGACTCGTCCCCTGAAATTCCTGACCTGGAAGGTCCTTTTTCTGGTGGCAGTCACGTCAGCCCAATGCATCAGTGAGCTCAAGGCCTTGGTGGCTCATCTGCCTTAAACCAGCTTTCACGAGAGCAGAGTGGTTCTTTGTATGCACACTCGCTTTCTGCCGAAGGTAGTCTCTGCGTTCCACCTTAACCAGTTGATAGTCTTACTGACCTTTTTCACCCGGCCGCATGCCAATCGGGGTGAGGCAGCATTGCATACTTTGGACTGCAAGTGGGCTCTAGCCTTCTACCCGTTCTACATGCAGGACCCAAAAGGCAGGCAGAGCTCCCGAGTCTCAATGCATGGATGAGACGATGATGCAAGGAAGAGGGTTTTAGATTTGTTAGGAACTGGGGAACATTCTGGGGAAAGGAGGGGCGCCACCTTAACTGGGATGGATCTAGGCTGCTGGCATTAACCTTTAAAAATGAGATAGAGCAGCTTTTAAACTAGATAATAGGGGAGAGCCGACAGTCACCCAAGAGTGCATGGTTCAGAACAATGTATCCTTGAAGGATATTAGCAAAAGATTGAAGTTAGGGCATATCAACAGAGAGGTTCCAATAAAGACAAAAGTAGCCAAATTTCCCTCAAGTACAGAGCAGACAGAGCTTAAAGATTCCAAATCACCCCTGCCTACCGATGGTCAGATTAATATGAATAAAATGCAGCCTCTAAAATGCTTGTAGGCAAATGCTAGAAGTCTAAAAAATAAGATGGGAGAGTTAGAATATATAGCACTAAATGAGAGGTTAGATATGATTGATTGATTTTTATTTATTTATTTATTTATCCGGTTTTGGTATACCATTTTTCTATCAGTCAAAACGGTGAACAGTCAGTGAGAAGGGGGTGAGGGGGGGGGGTGATTACAAAGAAGTACAATGGGTTACATAAGTTGGTGTAGTGTTACATAGTTTAACGCAGCGACAGTGGGTTAGAGTGGTATAGCATAGCACAGCGACAGTGAATTACAGTGGTGTAGCATAGCGTGGGTTGCGGTAGGCTCATTAGGAGGTGTCGTGGATAATGGTCTTGTATCTCAGGGGCCTTGGCGCTATTGGAACGTGGGTTTTTAGATGCTTATTGAAGGCACTACTTGATTGGATGCTTCGCAGGGCGGAAAGGAGTGTGTTCCAGAGTGTGGGGGCGTAGAGCAAGAAGGCTCGTAGGCGGGTGTGCTGGGTACACTTGTGGACCTGCCGTGGCAGGCTGAGGAGGTTCCTTGTACTATGCCTGCATGGTCTGTTGGTCTTGGGGGTGCTGATGGATGTTTGCAGGTGCTGGGCAGTGAGGCCATTCTGGGCTCTGTGTATGAGTGTGAGGACTTTGAATGTAATCCTAGAGACGACAGGTAGCCAGTGGAGCAATTTCAGTAAGGGGGTGATGTGGAAGTGCTTGGGTGCTCTGAGAATTGTGCCAGCTATGGTGTTCTGGGCTAGTTGCAGTGGCATGAGAGAATACTTCGTTAGCCCTTGATATATAGCGTTGCACCCAACAGTAGGGTGATGGTGGACTGGCAGACTGTGGAAGCTGTCGGAAGAGAGCAGGGGGCATAGGTTGCGTAGCATCCTGAGCTTGTAGTAGACTGCTTTGGTAGTGTTGCGGATCTGTGCCTGGAAGTTGAGCTGCTGGTCTAGGGTGACTTCTAGTTAACTTGATTTGGGTTTTGACCTTGAGGTCCATGTTGTCTATTCTGATAGTTGGTGGTGGCAAGAAGATGAGGTCTCTGGTGACATGTAGGATTTCGGTCTTGCTGAAGTTGACTGTTAGGTTGTGGTGCTATAGCCACTTGACTGTTTCCTTGAAGCAAGCTGAGATATTGGAGTAGTCTGGTGTGTGTGAGGGGAAGGGGGTGCATATTATTATGTCAGCATAGATCTGGTAGCCGACATTGAACGTTTGGATGATTGTGCATAGGGGCCGGATGTAGATGTTGAACAGCAGGGAGGAGAGTGCTGATCCCTGCGGCACTCCTTGTGGCACGGTGTATGGGATGAGGTGCCTATGCCCAGCCTGATCTGTTGGGTGTGTTGAGAGAGGTAGGAGCTGAACCATTGGAGGAGTTTTCCTTGGACACTGATTTTATGGAGCTGGTCTAGCAGCATTTGATGGGACACCATGTCAAATGCTACGGAGATGTCCAGGAAGACTAGTATGCACCTGTTAGACTTGGACTCCATTCCCGTGATGAGTGTTGACAGCAATGATGTCAGTAGAGTTTCAGCGCAGTGGTGGAGGTAAAAGACATGCTGGTGTTGGTCAAGAGGTGCATTTTGGTTGACATGTTCTTGCAGCTGGATTTGGGCTGCCTTTTTTATGATCTTCTCCAGGAAGGGTATGCTGGCTATGGGACGGTATGAGGCATGCGAATTCGGGTCCAGGTGAGGCTTTTTTATGAGGAGGCGGATAGAGACTTGTTTGAGAAGGGGTGGGGAGATAGGCATGGAATAGGGATGACTGGACTATAGTGGATATGTGTGGGAGAAAGTGAGTTCTGGTGGCCTTTATCCAAGATACTGGGCATGGGTCCAGCAGCGAAGTTGTAGTGTTTGTGTGATATGATGGAGTTCATTTCTTCTGTAGGTACGTCTCTGAAGGTAGTCCAGGGCTGTGTGGTACTTTCTGACCGACTTGCAGGTGGGATGGTGAGTGTGGGGGGGGGGTGGGGGAAATGAGCCATGCTTGGCCTGCAGGTAGTCGGCTATGACCTGGGGGTTGATCATACAGCCTTGGTGGTGTTGGGTGGAATCTCTCGTGAATGATCTGACAAGAAAGAGCTCTCTGGGTTTGTTGAGTGCTCGTCGAAGGGTGTTCTCATAGTATTCCCGTTTGGCCTCAAGTGTGTAGGTGCAATAGGCTTTGAGTTTTTCCATGTATGTGACATGCTGTTCAGGGGTCTTGGATTTCCTCCATTGGCATTCAATGCAGCGGAGTGTTCGCTTTTGCTCTCTTAGCTTGTTGGAGAACCAAGGTGCATGTCACTGGTGTTTAGAGGAGTTGGTCCGGAAAGGTGTGGTGGCGGCATTGGAGATGGTTGAGTGCCAAGTGCGGATGGCTGCATCGAGGTCGGCTATAGTTTCTGTCAATATATTCTTCAGAAGTGGGAGGGTGTTTTCCATAAAGGAGTGTTCGTTGAAGGCTATGAAATGTCTTGCTGCGTAGGATGGAGCTTGGGGAGCATAGGTGACATGTTGCTAGGGGAGCGTGAGCGTAGGAAGGTGATGGTCCGAACAGGGGACGGGGGTTGTAGCTGGAGGGGGGTGTACTTGGATGAGGTTAGTGGGGGGTCAGGAAGGAAGACCAGGTCCAGGATTCCACCTTTGATATGAGTCGATATGGAGACGAGTTGTGTGTATTGCAGGTCTTTCATGGCCTGTAGGAAGGCAGTGCTTTGGTTGTTGGAGGCTGATGGCAGATTCAGATCACCCGGGAGGATAAGGTGTTTCTGGTGAGATGTGTGGGAGCAGACTGCATCGAGCAGGGCGTCTAGACCTTTGGCCTTGTTGTTCGGTGCCCTGTATGCAAGGCAGATGATGAAATGTTTGTTCGTTATGATGATGAAGATGTCCATGGATGATGTGAAGGTAGAGCTGCTGATTTTGAATTCCATGGTTTTGGTGGAGAGGATGCATACATTTCCTCCTCTGCTGTGTGGGCAATTGTGAATGTTGTGGGTGGTGTGTCGAGCTGGTTGAGGAGGACGTTGTCAGTGTCGGAGAACCAAGTGTCAGTGATGCACATAAGGTCAATGCCGCTGTCGGTGATGATTGGTATCTCAGAGACATGGTAGAAGGAGGACAACCAGTGGGACACTGTGATACCTGGGTACAAACTATATCGTAATGATAGAGCAGATCAAATTGGTGGAGGGGTTGCACTCTTTTAGAGAGGGAATTAAGTCACAAAGGATTAAAGTTTTACAGGAAACAAAATTACTGTAGTATCTCTATGGATTGAAATTCCATCTAGGGAAGGGGAAGGCGATGGTAGTAGGGGTGTACTATTGACCACCTGCCAGAATGAACAAATGGATGATGAAATGCTCAAAGAAATCAGGGACGCTAACAAAAGTTACAGCACAGTAATAATAAGGGTGATTTGAATTATCCCGGTATTGGCTTGGTCAGTGTCACGGCAGGACAGGCTATAGAGATAAAGTTTCTAGATGAAATAAATGACTGCTTCTTGGACCGTTTGATTTAATAAATGGAGGAGGGACGGTAAGGAAATCCACAGTACTACCTTTTAACTTTCAAAAGGGAGACTATGATAAAATGAGGAAAATAGTTAAAGAAGAAAAAAAAACCCTAGAAGGAGCAGTTGCAAAGGTTAAAGATTTACATCAAGCATGGTTGATGTTTAAAAATACTATCTTGTGAGCCCAGATCAGCTGTACTTCCCACTTTAAGAAAAGTGGAAGGAAGTCCAAAAAAACTGCCAGCATGGTTTAAAGGTGAGGTCAGAGAGGCTGTTGTTGACAACAAAGCATCTTTCAGGAAATGGAAAAAGGAGCCAAATGACGAAAATTGGAAATAACACAAGCACTAGCAAGATACAAGACGTTGATAAGGCAGGCAAAGAGAGAATTTGAGAAGAATCTTGCTATGGAAGCAAAAAACATGTAATAAAGACTTTTTCAAGTACATTCATAGCAAAAAGCCTGTGGAGAGTCAGTTGGACCATTAGATGATAGAGGAATAAAAGGGGCACTAAGAGGGGACAAGGCCATTGCGGAGAGACTGAATAAATTCTTTGCTTCAGTCTTTACTGAGGAAGATATAGGAATGTTACCCATTACTGAAATGGTATTTAAAGGTGATACCGCAGAAGGATTTTAGAAAATTGCAAGAGAACCTTGATAAATTGGAAGACTGGGCATCCGAATGGCAGATGAAATTTAATGTAGACAATTGCAAAGTTATGCACCTAGGAGAGAACAACCCTATCTATGGTTACATGGTGCATGACCCAGGAAAAAGATTTAGGCGTCATCGTGGATAACATGTTGAAACCCTCCACCCAGTATGCAGCGGCAGCCAAGAGAGCAAATAGAATGCTAGGTATCGTAAGGAAAGGAATGGAGAATAAAACAAAGGATATTATAATGCTTCTGTATCGTTCCATTGTGTGACCACACCTTGAATATTGTGTGCAATTCTGGTCGCCGTATCTTAAAACGGATATAGCGTTATTAGAAAAGTTACAGAGAAGAGCCACCAAAATGGTAAAGAGGATGGAAGGATACCCCTGTGAAGAGAGGCTAAAAAGGTTAGGGCTCTTCAACCTGGAAAAGAGATGGCTGAGGGGAGATATGATAGAGGTCTATAAATTAATGAATGGAGTAGACCGGGTAGATGTAGATCAATTGTATACACCATCAAAATATAGAAAGACTAGGGAACATGCAATGAAACTACAGGGTAACCTATTTAAGACTAATAAGAGAAAATATTTTTTCACTCAACGTGTAATCAAACTCTGGAATTTGTTACCGGAGGATGTTGTAAAAGCTGTTAGTGTAGCTGGGTTTAAAAAAGGTTTGGACAAGTTCCTAGAGGAAAGGTCCATGAACCATTATTAAAGGGGACCCAGGAAATCCATTGCTTGCCCCAATACAAACATTGTGGAATCTGTGCCTTTTTGGGAAACTGCTAGGTACTTGTGACCTAGATTGGCCACTGTTGGAAACAGGATACTTGGCTTGATGGACCTTGGTCTGACCCAGTATGGCATATCTTATGTTCTTATGTTACCTGCATGAATCGCAGTGGCCTTCTTGGAGTAGTAAAGCTAATGTAAAAATCCTAAGAAATTACTCCACTTTAACACGCAGCTATAATTAGGGCATTCGTGGTGCTTTTCCTTCATAAAGCTCTCCTTTACCCAATATGTAGTCTCAGACCAACGCAGCGCTTATGATCACTATGTTTAGTAGAAAACAAGGCGCAGCTCGAGAACATCAATGACTACTGGGTAAAATGTCTTTTTGTTTATATAGAAAGTGACTTATTTTCGTTGCTCTTCACACCACCTATGTTTAATTCCCTTTTAAAGTGTTTCAACAAATATATATTGATCAAATATTATTAAACAGGCTTATCTTTTGCTCCACTAGAACTTAGTGGTTCTCCCCTTCGGCGAAGCTTCGGTGAAGGGGAGAACCACTAAGTTCTAGTGGAGCAAAAGATAAGCCTGTTTAATAATATTTGATCAATATATATTTGTTGAAACACTTTAAAAGGGAATTAAACATAGGTGGTGTGAAGAGCAACGAAAATAAGTCACTTTCTATATAAACAAAAAGACATTTTACCCAGTAGTCATTGATGTTCTCGAGCTGCGCCTTGTTTTCTACTAAACATAGTGATCATAAGCGCTGCGTTGGTCTGAGACTACATATTGGGTAAAGGAGAGCTTTATGAAGGAAAAGCACCACGAATGCCCTAATTATAGCTGCGTTTTACTTATGTTACCTGCAGCACACAAAAGCACACCACCAGTCCACCCAACTGTTAGTTTCCTTCAACCCTAGTAAGCTGGGCATTGCCATTTCAAAACGCACAATATCCCTTTGGCTAGCGAATTGCATTGCTCTCGCTTATTCCCAGGCTGGGTTGAGCCTTGAGAGCTATGTCATGGTTCACAATATCTATGCTATGGCTGCGTCAGTGGCCAACCTCCACTCTGTTTCCACAGAGGAAATATGCAAGGTTGCTACATGGTCTTTGGTCCATACCTTTGCAACCCATTACTTTCTGGATGGGGATTCTCAATAGGACAGCAACTTTGGCTTGGCCATTCTCCAGCATTTCCTTGAGTCTAAGTGTCAACATCTGCCCACCAGCCCTTCTGTCCATCCAGGTTATCTACTAAAATCCCTCAGGTCGATATCTGCTGAGGATGCTGAATCAGACGAGTCCATCGTGGGACTACCCTATTCTTCCTGGCTTCTCCAGTTTGGTTGCCCGTGTTGGACTGCTGTTCTCCTTGGGTTCCAATAACCTGTAGCTTGGGAGTCTCATACATGAGGACTTATTTCCTGCTTGTTCACGGAGAAAGCTTGGTTACTCACCTGTAGCAGGTGTTCTCTTTGAACAGCAGGAATAAGTGCTCATAACCCTCTCACCTCCCCGGGGAGTTGCCTTTTGGCTCCTGCTATGTGTTAGACTGGAGAAGATGGTGCTGTGGTAGATGAGAAGGCAAGTGCACACGCACAGTATGCCTCCCAAAAGCTTCCTTTGGAAGCTGGGGAGCGTTTCCGTGTGGGACTCTATCAGTGACATCACCCATACTTCTACTGTTCACGGAGAACACCTGCTACAGGTGAGTAACTATGCTTTCTCTTCGGTTGCCCTGTCGTTTAGTTTGTCCGAGGTAGGGCCTTGGGAAGACTTTACACTTGTTTCTAGCAAGCAGGTTAGTGAGGTGATAATGTCCTGGAATAATACCTTTAGTTATTTTGGTTCTTATCCAATTAAACTATTCAAATTGCTTCAGAATGATACTTGTTCCTCAGTTCTTGGTATTGTTAATAAATCGTTCTCTGAGGATATCATACTTTCATCTTTGGAGGATGCAATTGTGTGTCCAGTCCATAAAAATGGTTCATTGGACAAGGTTGATCCATTGAGTTATCGACCAATTTTCTTCTCTTTTTTAAAATTTTTTTGGCACAGGTTTTAGAGAAACTTGTGCTTCTTCAACTTTAACAATATGTGGATTTGCATTCTGTGCTGGACTCCTGCCAATTCGGGTTTAGACCTTATAGTACAGAAACTTTGCTCTTGTTTTCTCTGGAGTATTATTTTCAGGGGTTTGATCAAGGTACATCATTTTTTCTGATATTGTTAGATATGTCTGCAACTTTTGAAGTTGTGAGTCATAGCTTGTTACTCCAGAGATTTAGCTCAATTGGTATTGCTGGAACCGTTTTGCAGTGGTTTGAGTCCTTTCTTATTGATGATCTGCTCAGGCGCACGTTTCTGGTAGGTTGTCATCTCTTTTTCAGTACTCTATGGGTATTCCACAGGGGTCAATGTTGTCTGCTACATTATTTAACATGTACATAGCTCCACTTTGTAACTTATTAGCTGAATTGGACCTTCATTATAGATTATATGCGGGTGATATTCAGTTTGCTGTCCCAGTCTTGACTTCCATTTCTGATGCCCTTGAGCATGTTGTTGGTTGTGTTAACGTGGTTCAGAAATCAATGTATCACAATAGATAGGCTTTGAATAGCTGTAAAACTGAAATTCTTTATATGAGTAGGACATTGCCACCGCCTTTTTCTTTGGAATTGAAAATTGATGAATGGGTATTACTGATTCATTCTCAGATCAGAAATCTTGGGATAATTCTAGATTCACAATTGGATATGCAGCTTCAGGTTCAAGCTGTTGTTAAAATGGCTTTTTATAAGCTGAATATGATTAGGAGGCTGAGACCTTACATATCAGACAATAATTTAAGGACAGTGGTTCAGGCACTGGTTTTCCGCCAATCAGTTATTTTAACAGTTTATATGGTGGTTTGCCTGTCTGTTGTTCAAATGTTACAAACTATTCAGAATGAGGCTGCTAGGGTGATAAGGAGAATGAGGAGATATGAACCCACAATGCCAATTTTGCATGAAGTACACTGGTTACCGGTTAAATGGTGTGTTTATGAAATGGGTATGCTGGTGCATAAAGTTTTACACCATATGATACCGGTTACTGTGGCTTCTGTGTTGAAGCCCTATAGGCCATTTTGTGTGCTATGGTTTCAGTCAGTGTGCTTTTTGGAGATTCCATTTGATTGTAGGACACGTCTCCTAACTCTGTGCCCGCATGTTTTCTCTAAGTGCCTCAGGGTACTATAAATCTCTACCCTGTGAGTTGTACATGGTGTTAGACTTGGCGACTTCTAAGAAGAGATTAAAGACCTATCTGTTTAGGAAGGTATACTCAGTATAATGATGGTAACTGTTAAGTATTTTATTTATGCTGTGTTTTATTTTATTTTGCGTTATGGTACTGTATGTTAGTTTGCATTTGTTGTTATGTATGCGTTTTGTAAACTGCCCAGATATTGAGTGCAGTATATAAAAGTTTTTAAATCAAATATAGAATCAAATTTAAGATCCTGTTAACTTTTAAGACATTGTGCTCCACTCATCCTGAATACTTGTCCACCCTTTTTCTTCCATTTGCACTTAGAACCCAGGCTGAGAATTTTCTTGTTCTTCCTAAACCAGCCAGGCTAGACTCGATTCTACTTATCATGCTGTGTTTTATTTTCTAACCCTCACTTCTGGAATAGTTTGCCATTATAAATCTGCTTTGAAACCTCACTGTCCAGCTTTAAAACCACTTAAAACCTATTACTTTTCTGTGGCGTTACAGAACCTCCAGTGTCTCCTCAGTTTGGGCAGTGGCGTGATCTCAGCACATGATTTCTACAGGACTCATGCTCTTTTTTTCGTTTCTCTCTCTTGCTGTTTATTTAGGTAAAATATTTATATACCGCTTCATCATAAAAATTCAAAGCAGACATCAAACATATACAATAATCAAATAAATATATATTGACATAAACAAAAAACAATAGTAATATACTAAACATTAGGAATTAAAATACATCATTTTCAAAAACCTGACGATAAAGTTTTTAATTTTTTTGTGAAAATCCAACATCTCAGAACAGCACTGTAAACGATCTGGTAATTGATTCCACACATGTGGAGCATGAAATGAAAATGCATGTGACTGCGTAATTTGCATACTGTTAGCAAGCAGAGGAGACAAAACCAAAGAGTTTTGAAGCCCCATCTGAACTGGATGGGAAGAAGCGTGCCACTGCAACAGGTTGGTAAGACAGTCTGCCGACAGCCGTAATTTAATCTTCAAAATAACCCAAAGAAGTTTAAATAAAATCCTCTGTTGAACCGGCAGCCAGTGTAAAAAAAACTTAAACAGGGTGTAATATGATCTGAGTCTTGTTCTCTGTATGTATATTATTTTATTGGTTAACTTTTTGTTACTTATTTTTTAATCTTTTTTTTTTTTTTAATTGAAATTTTTAAACATACTTACAAAGGAAGTATACAAGTAATCAAGATGCCAATGTCAACCATAAACAAAAAAGCAGGAAAACATCCGTATATAAAATAAAAGAAGACACATCAGCAATCATATCTCTTAGCCCACTAAAAGGGGGAGAATTACAAAGCAATTAAGACAAAAGAAACTTCAAGAACATTTTTTAATCTTTTAATGCATTTTATTAAGCAATTATTGTAAACAGCTTTGATGCTTGTGAAGGGCGGTATAGAAAGTTTAAAATAAAACAATAAACAGTTTTGTCGCTTTCAGCTATAGTATATTAGCCAAATGTCTCTGCATCAAAGCTGTTGCACTGTCCCCCTTCTGGACCTGTCATACGTGGATGACAATGTATCAGGTTCTGTGTTCAGTATCTTCTTCTCGGCTTTCAGTGCATTAACATTACCACTTAAATAATTCTCTTCCAGTCACATGTATTGTCCACATCTCTTTTAAGGTCTACTCCCTTCTGAATGAAGTTTTGTTGCAGTGCTTTTAAATCATTTTTGATTCCTTTGGTAGGGCATTCAATCAGCTTTAATTATTTGTGCAAAGTCAGTCCCAATGAGCTCTTCCACCACTGAGTGACCCAGCTCACGGAGGCGCACGTATTGGTGAAGTATTGAGCGGAGTGGAATGGGTAAACGTAAATCATTTGTTTATCCTTTCAAATAGTTGAAAGGTTAGGGAGCACATCATGAAGCTACAATGTAGCACATTTAAGACTAATCAGAGAATTTTTTTTCACTTAACCCATGATCAAACGCTGGATTTCATTGCCAGAGGATGCAGTGAAAGCCGTTAGTGTTGGTGGGTTTAAAAGAGGCTTGGAAAGTTCCTGCAGAAAAAGTTCATAAACCATTACACAGGTCTGCGACTAAAAAGCTGTTTGAATTATTTTCATCTAATTTCCATGTATTTTGGTGTGCTGAAAACAAATAAAATATTGAAAAACTCCTAGACGTCATGATTTGCCACAACATGCAAAATTGTCTTCAAATTTATCAATTTTTTTCAAATTACTATTAATTAATTCACATAAGTGCATTTAAGACATAAAATGCCAAAAAAACCTTAAAGGGGTTGTCCGAGTTATGTAAAAAATAATATAGCACTGTAAATCTGATGGTCAGCAATATATACATAAGCTAAGCAAGTTTAAGTCCGTGCTTCTAATGGTAGAAGGGGTTAATCTTTCCCGAAGAATCCAGTGGGAGGGAGACACAGGGCAGATAGCAGCAGCTCCGGTCAGTGCAGGGGGGGGCATGGCCAGCCCTGTGACGTCTCGTGTACAGACACAGAGCTGCTCTCTCCTGCATGCCACACTTGTGCACGAATCATCATCAGGTTCTTTGTTCTAGGCAGTTCACACTTTTTCATCGCAATTCGTGTTAGCTCGTCATTCTTCAACCGTTATGTTATGGCTCCGCGAAAGTGTATGAATTCGCCAGACAGTTTCTGTTTCATCTGTGGTGAATATACAGTATTGAAGCAACAGCAGAATATTACAGACTTTGTGAAAAAAGTATACTTTGCATACTTTGGACTAAAAATTGGAGATCAAGACAAAGTCTGGGCACCTCATAAAGTGTGCAAACGGTGTGTTGAGGACCTCCGAAACTGGTTCAAGGGTAAGAAAAAATCTTTCCGTTATGGGATTCCTATGGTATGGCGAGAGCAAAAGAACCATAGTGACGACTGTTACTTTTGTTCATGCGATGTGAAAGGGTTTAATTCCAAATGGAAGCATTCCATTTCATACCCTAATCTTCACTCGGCAATTCGTCCCATCCCCCATGGCACAGATATACCAGTACCCAAGCCCCCTGCTGCCTTGGAAGAGATACCTAGCTCCGATGAAGGTGAAATCATACCTGAACCAGATGACGAATCAAGTTCTGACTTTGAAGATGATACAAGACCAAAATTGTTATCTCCAGGAACAAGCAGGAATGAGTCTTCACATATGGGTATCGTCGGTACCGACGGAGCCTGTGCGGGAACGCTCCCCAGCGTCCAGTAAGAAAGCTTTTGGGAGCATCCCACAGTGCCTGCGTGCTACCTTCCCGCCTTTCCCAACCGCCTCTCTCCAGTTCTTTTCCGCGGAGCCAGCAGGTCGTGTTCCTGTCACCGCAGAAGTTCTTTATTTTTTTCTTTATTTTTCTGTGTCGCATCTGCCTTCGACGTCAGACCGGTACGGCCGGTCTTTTCTTTTTTTCTTTCTTCTTAAAAAAAAACAAAAAAACCCTTTTCTTTATTCAGCTGTGCATTTTCATTTTGGGCCTTAGGCCTAAATCATAGGTGTCAAACTCTGGCCCGCGGGCCAAATTTGGCCCGTAGTGTAATTATATTTGGCCCGCGAGGCTATACCAAATGACTACTAGAGCTAGCCCGCCGGTATTATACAGCGCATTCATTCATCGCTAATACTACAAATCCCATAATGCCTTGCTGTTGTTTTGGCGCGTCAATCAGGACAGGTCCCAGAAACGCCCTCTCCTGTGTGACAGAAGTCATAGCGATCTCAAGCTACAACTGTCACTGTGGAACCCCTTCCCAAAAATGGCAAAAAGAAAGGCAGACAACAGGAACTTTCTGGACAGGTGGGAGACAGAATATTTGTTTACATATGTAAAAGACAGACCTGTTTGTCTGATTTGTGGAGTCAACGTGGCTATAACTAAGGAGTATAACATTCGACGACACTATGAAACAAAACACCATGACAAGTACAAGGACCTGGACATGACTCAAAGGAGCCAGAAAGTGGAGGAGATGAAAAGAAGTTTGGTTTCACAACAGAATATGTTCAAAAAAGCCACATCACAAAGTGAGGCTGCTTTAAAGGCTAGTTATATTGTGGAAGCAGAGATCGCAAAATCAGCCCGGCCCTTTAATGAGGGAGAGTTTGTGAAAAAGTGCATGTTGAAAGTTTGTGACATCGTGTGCCCAGAGAAAAAGCAAGCCTTTTCAAACGTGAGCCTGAGCAGAAACACAGTAGCTGATCGCACATGTGATCTTGCCACCAATCTGTATGACCAGCTTTTGGAAAAGGGAAAAGATTTCGTTGCATTCTCCCTTGCTGTGGATGAGAGCAGCGACGCATCTGATACTGCTCAGCTGTCAGTCTTCATCCGTGGAGTGGACTCAAATATGTGTGTTACGGAGGAGCTATTGGGATTCAAATCAATGCATGGCACAACCACAGGAAAGGAAATTTTTGAGGAGGTTTCCAAATGCGTAACTGAAATAAAGCTGCCGTGGGATAAACTCGTGGGATTAACGACAGATGGTGCGCCAGCGATGTGCGGTAAAACAAGTGGACTGGTGGGCAGGGTCCGGGAGAAGATGCAGGAAGAGAACTGTGCAGGTGAATTAACTGTTTATCACTGCATCATACATCAGGAATCATTGTGTGGCAAAGCCCTAAAGATGGAACATGTTATGACCACAGTAACACAAGTAGTTAACTTTATAAGAGCCAAAGGTCTGAATCACCGCCAGTTTAAGTCTTTTCTGGAGGAGTGTGGTTCGGAATACGCAGACGTGCCGTATCACACAGAGGTGAGATGGTTAAGCCGAGGAAAAGTACTGAATAGATGTTCTGAGCTGCATGAGGAAATATGTCAGTTTCTGGAAAGCAAAGGGAAGGACACAGCAGAGTTTCGGGAGAAAAAGTTTCTGTGTGAGCTGGCCTTTCTGTGTGACATCTCGAGCCATCTCGATGCACTGAACCTGCAGCTTCAGGGGCGGGGGCGTATCATCACAGACATGTACGCTGCAGTGAGGGCTTTTAAAACTAAACTGTGCCTGTGGGAGAATCAGATGCTGCAAGGAAACCTTGGCCATTTTCCCTGCTGCCAAACCATGAAAACGCAGTTCTTTACCAACTTGTTCCCATGCGCACAGTTTGCTGAAAAACTCAGTGTACTCGGCGCTGAGTTTAGCCGGCGATTTGCCGACTTTGATGTTCAGAAATGTAGGTTTGAACTGCTCAGTAATCCCTTTGCAGTTAATGTGGAAAACGCACCAACCAACCTCCAAATGGAGCTAATTGAACTCCAGTGTAATGACACGCTGAAGTCAAAGTATGATGCTGTGGGCACTGCCCAGTTTCCACAGTTCATCCCTGACACAATGCCTCAGCTCCGCACCCAAGCTGCTCAGATGCTCTCCATGTTCGGCAGCACTTATCTATGTGAGCAACTTTTCTCCTCGATGAAGATGACCAAAACATCTCACAGGAGACGTCTGACTGATGAACACCTTCGCTCGATACTGAGGATTTCCTCAGCTCAAAGCCTGAGCCCAGACATTGATGAACTATCATCCAAGAAGAGATGCCAGGTATCTGGCTTGGGCACATCAGATTAGATCAGTGTGCAGCAAACTGAGCAATAATTAACGTTTTCTTTATGCACTTTTTCTTGCTACTCCAAGACATGGGCTTGAATGGTTGATTAATTTTATTATTGTTATTTTATTTTAAAAATTATTATTTATTATTATTTAAATCTTATTTAATAAATGAATGTCATTGATGTTTTTTTTTATTTGAAATTGGTTTTTGCATATCTGAACTATTAAGTTATAAATTGTATAGTAATAAGTGTTGCTTCATATTCAATGTTAAAGCAAATCTTGTTTGGGTCCATATTAAAAGGTTCATTTGTTCAATGCTGGCCCGCGACTTTGTTCAAGTTTTACATTTTGGCCCACTGTGTATTTGAGTTTGACACCCCTGGCCTAAATATTTTCTCCTCATGGAGAAGCCCGCTTCCGGGTTCAAGAAGTGCACAAAATGTGGCGGTACTATTTCTGTCACCGACACCCATGATTGGTGTCTGAAATGTTTGGGTCCTGACCATTCCATCACGGATTGTGTGTCCTGCACCATAATGTCTAAAAGAGGTCGGCAGAACCGAGCAGCCAAGCTCAGTACCCTGTTTCCCTCTGATGCAGCCTCGGTGGCATCAACGTCTTCCAGGGCTGCTTCTTCCTCCCATGGATCTCAGGTAACCAAACATAAATCTAGCCAGTCCTCGAAGGGCAAATCTCCCTCTAAGCATTGAGATGCCTCCGGGCTTGTCCTTGAGGATTCCGCTCCGGCAAAATTACCCCGGCGGGAAGTTCCGGCTTCCAAAGCATTGTCTATGGGGTCACAGGTTGCCATCGATGGCTTGGCCTCGACCGATCACCTGTTGCCGTGTTCTGGGGTACCGGTGGCCTCCACTGGTACCGACATCCAGACTTTGGTGGCGTCGATGGATCAGAAAATTCTGTCCATGCAGCGCACCCTTACGGTGTTTATGCAGGCTTCAACGCCTCCAGTACCGCAACAATCTCCGTTGCCGGTACCGACCCCGGCACCAGCATTGTTTCCGGTGGCGGTACCGATTGCATCGACATCGGCTTCGGTGTCGACTGCAACGGTACCCTGTCCTATGATGCCCATCGGTACCGAACTGGTACCGCTTACTCCCGATGTCAATCCCACTCGGTACGCGTATCGGGCTTTATAGGAGCATCCAGACAGGCAATACTTCGATTCCTCCGAGGACTCTGAGTCGAAGGCTTCTGTCGATGCACCGGTACTTCTTCCTCAGGAGTCTGCTTCTCCAAAACGAAGAATGTCTCCTCCAGAGGACTTGTCTTTTCAAGACTTCATTAGGGAAGTGGCTAGAGGCCTCTCCATCACAGTGGCCTCTGAGTCAGAGCCTAGAGCCAAGCAATTAGATATTTTGCAATATCCTAAGGCTCCTAAGGAAGCAGCTACCTTACCTATTCATGAGATTCTTTATGATCTCATGTTGGGCATGTGGAAGACTCCTCTCACCACCTCTCCTCATTCTCGTAGGTTAGACAACATGTACCGTGTCCCCCTCCCTGTCCTGGGTTTCATAAGACTCAGCTTCCTCACCACTCTATTGTGGTTGAGTCTGCTATGAAGAAAATAAAGAGTGCAAAGAGACACTCATCTAACCCCCCAGGACGTGAATGTAGGACTCCAGATGCTTTTGGCCGAAGGATTTTCCAGGCCAATATGCTTGCTGCCAGAATCAACTCCTATAGTCTCTATATGGGGATGTTTCTAAAAGAAGTCACAGATCATCTGCAGACTTTAGCTTCTTTTATTTCAGAAGATAAAAGGCAGGAATTTCTCACTTGGCTCAAACATGCCCAAGATGTTTCCAAATAATCCAACCGTGCAGCCTTTGACTCTTTTGAGTGTGTAAGCAGAGCCACGGCTATTGCCATAGGTGCACGCAGAATTGCTTGGTTACAAGCCTCTGATTTGGAACTCTGGGTCCAAGATGAGTTGGGAAACCTTCCTTGTACAGGTGAAAACCTATTTGGCAGGGATTGGCAAGCAAAGGCCACTCAGATGGATGCTGAGAACTCTGCTTTGGATCGACTTTCAAAGTCTACCTCTGCCCCTGTTAAGAAAAGATTGTTCAAAAAAGACATCTTTTTCTAAAAAGGGAAGCTATTATCCTGCTCATGGGCAGACATCTTCTGCAGGTCGTTTTGCTGCAAAGCGTCAGCAACCACCTAAACAGGCCAAGCAAAAGCCTGCCAGGCCTACCACAGCCCAGCAGCCTCAACCTCATCAGGGTCTTTGACTTGTGACTAGAGAACTTAGCCTTTCTAGCTCTGGATAAACCAGAGCCCCTCACCATTCCAGGAAGGTTGACTTACTTTGCTCCCAGATGGGAGCAAATCACAGCAGAGCAATGGACCCTCTCCATCATAAAGGAAGGGTACAAGCTTCATTTCTTAAGCCTTCCTCCTCACACCATGGTGAAACAGTTCAATTCTCCTATATCTCTCCTCGACCTTCTAGGTCAGGAGATTGCTACCCTTCTTGACCAAGGGGCAATAGAAGAAGTACCTCTTCTTCAACAGGGCACAGGGTTCTATTCCCCTTATTTTCTTATTCCAAAGAAAACAGGGGGCTACAGACCCATATTAGATCTCAGAGAATTGAACAAGTTTCTATTCAAGGAGAAATTCAAAATGATTTCTCTAGGGGCTCTGCTTCCATACCTTCAGAGTCAGGACTGGCTTTGTTCTCTAGATCTCAAGGATGCCTACACCCATGTCCTTATCCATCCAACACACAGAAGGTTCCTTTGGTTCCTTTTTCAAGGAAAGCACTACCAATACAGGGTTCTTCCTTTCGGTCTGGCCTCTGCACCAAGGGTGTTCACGAAATGCATGGCAGTAGTAGCTGCATTTCTCCGCACTCTGGGAATATTCGTATTCCCATATCTGGATGACTGGCTCATTCGAGCCCCATCCCAGTCAGAGGCCCAGACTTGCCTAACCTG
Source organism: Ichthyophis bannanicus (assembly GCA_033557465.1). NCBI lineage: Eukaryota > Metazoa > Chordata > Amphibia > Gymnophiona > Ichthyophiidae > Ichthyophis > Ichthyophis bannanicus. The sequence goes on from CM066031.1 coordinate 1,357,041,510, forward strand.
CACAATACATATCCTTCAGTATTTGGGACTAGTAATAAACATCCCAAAATCCAATCTGACCCCTACTCAGTCTCTGGAGTTCATAGGGGCCTTACTGGATACCACAACTGCAAGGGCCTATCTTCCTCAGGCCCGTTGCCTATGTCTAGTGCAGTTAGCCTTCCAGATTCAGTTAAAGTCCCACTTAACTGCTCGAGAGATGTTACAACTATTAGGCCACATGGCATCCACCGTGCATGTGGTTCCATATGCTCGCCTTCACATGAGGGCAGCTCAATGGACTTTGTCCACCCAATGGACTCAGGCATCAGGTTGCCTGTCAGACAAAATAGCAAACTCCAGTCACCTTTTTTGGTCTCTCCAATGGTGGAAGTCCTCTCACAACCTGTTGCTGGGGTCCCCTTTTCAGCAACCACTACCCCAAGCAACTCTCACAACAGATGCTTCTCCAAGGGGTTGGGGAGCTCATCTACAAGATCTCTCCACCCAGGGCATCTGGTCTCCACAGGAGACTTCTCTGCATATCAATCTATTGGAACTCAGAGCAATATTCTTAGCTCTCAGAGTGTTCCATACCCTGCTCATCTACAGGACAGTCCTCATCCATACGGACAACCAAGTAGCCATGTTCTATGTGAACAAGCAGGGGGGGGCTGGCTCTCTGTCGCTTTGCAACGAAGCTTTGCGACTGTGGGCCTTCGCCAGAGAGCATCACATCCATCATCTGGCAGTATATCTTCCAGGCGTTCAAAACTCTTGGGCGGACAGACTCAGTCGAGTTCTGCTTCCACACGAATGGTCCCTCCACATGGACCAAGTAGCCAGGATTTTTCGAATTTGGGGAACCCCGGACATAGACCTCTTTGCAAGTCCGTGGAATGCCAAACTTCCCCGGTTCTGTTCCAGAATTCCGTGTCAGGGAGTTCAGGTCAAGGATGCCTTCCTCCTTCACTGGGGTCAAGACTTCCTTTATGCCTTTCCACCAATTCCCCTAATTCCCAAAACTCTATTCAAGCTTCAGAGAGATCGGGGGACCATGATCCTCATAGCACCACATTGGCCACGCCAAGTGTGGTACCCTCTACTTCTGCATCTCTCTCAAGCTCCCTCCCTGGACTTGGGCTCTGCACCAGACCTTCTATCCCAGGAAGAGGGAACATTATGGCACCCAAACCCCCAGTCGCTCCATCTCAGGGCTTGGTTGCTGAGGGCTTAGACCTTCTAGATTTTCATCTCTCTCAGCAAGTCAGAGATGTTATTCATGCCTCTAGAAAGCCTTCTGCTAGACGTTCCTATGCTTTCAAATGGAAAAGATTTACCATTTGGTGTTCAGAGAAGGGTCTAAACCCTCTTGCAATACCTCTGAATTCTCTACTAGAGTATCCTCCTGCATCTATCCCATGCAGGTCTGAAAACGAATTCAGTAAGAGTCCATTAGAGTGCTATTGCAGCGTCCCTCAAGCCTCTCAATGGACAACCTGTTTCCTCTCATCCTCTTATAGCAAGATTCATGAGAGGCCTTCTTTTAACTAAACCTCCCATTAGACCACCTCCAGTGGCATGGGACTTAAACCTGGTTCTTGGCCAGCTCATGAAGCCACCCTTTGAACCTTTAGCCACCACCTCCTTGAAATTTCTTTCTTGGAAGGTTATTTTTCTCATTGCAGTCACCTCAGCACGCCGCATCAGTGAGTTGCAAGCTTTGGTGGCTAATCCACCTTATACAAGGTTCCATCATGATAAGGTAGTCCTCAGGACCAATCCACACTTTATGCCTAACGTGGTCTCGCCTTTTCATCTGAACCAAGAGGTATATTTACCTGTATTTTTTCCAGGACCTCATGCATCAAGTGCAGAGAGGAATCTTCATACCTTGGATTGTAAGAGAGCTCTTGCTTTTTACTTACAAAGAACACAGCAACATAGAAAGTCTTCTCAACTCTTTGTTGCTTTTGATCCTTCTCATTTAGGACTTCCAGTCTCTAAGAGAACACTGTCCAACTGGATTGCTCAGTGTATTTCTTTCGCCTACCAGAGTAGAAATCTTTCTCTGGAGGGCCATGTCACAGCTCACAATGTGAGAGCCATGGCAGCCTCAATGGCTCATCTAAATTCTGTGTCCATCAACCAAATTTGTCGAGCGGCCACCTGGGCCTCGGTTCATACCTTCACAGCCCATTACTGCTTGGACAAGGACTCCCGCCGGGATGCCTTGTTTGGTCAGGCTGTTCTCAAACACCTGTTCCATTCCTAATCAACTCCTACCCACCTACCCTGGTTGGATGCCAGAGATCCATGGGAGGAGGTAGAGTCCTTTTCGAGGACACACAACCTGGGGTTCTCCCCTGGCATCTGCAGCTAGGGAGTCCCCATATGTGAAGACTCATTCCTGCTTATTCCTGGAGATAGCACAGTTACTTACCTGTAACAGGTGATCTCTGGGAACAGCAGGAATAAGTTCACAACCCACCCACCTCCCCTAGGAGTTGTATCTCTCTATCTTTCTTTCCTTTCCTCTCTCTCTCTCTTTATCTCAGCTTTAAAACTCGAACTGGAGAGAGGTGGTTGGGAAAGGCGGGAAGGCAGCGCGCAGGCGCTGTGGGATGCTCCCAAAAGCTTTCTTACTGGACGCTGGGGAGCGTTCCCACGCAGGCTCCGCCGGTACCGACGATACCCATATGTGAAGACTTACTCTTGCTGTTCCCAGAGATCACCTGTTACAGGTAAGTAACTGTGCTTTCTCAGGAGGAGATGAATAATTTGGTAAGAGACTTGAATCTTCCCAAAGATGCCGCTCAGTTACTCGGATCAAGGCTGAAAAGCAGGAATTTATTGTTGCCAGGAGTGTCATCTTCATGGTTCAGACATCGTGAAAAGGAGTTCGTTCCTTACTTCACCCAGGAAGACAAGTTGGTTTATTGCATCAATGTCAAAGGTCTGATGGGTCAATTTAAAATCCAATATGATTCAGAGCAATGGCGTCTTTTTATAGATTCTTCAAAAAGAAGTCTCAAAGCAATTTTACTCCCCAACGGTTTTTACGCTTCCATACCTGTAGGTCATTCCGTACACTTGAAGGAAGCCTACGAGAACTTGGAATTGGTTCTTCGTAAACTTAAATATGAAGACCATGGTTGGCAAGTATGTGGGGACTTGAAGGTCTTGTGCAAGCTGGGTATACCAAATATCCTTGTTTTCTGTGTCTATGGGACAGTCGAGACCGACAAAATCACTGGACCAAGAAGAGTTGTCAGCCGAGGGTGCTAACAGTCGGTGAAAAAAATGTCCTCCGAGAAACTTTGGTACCTTCCCATAAAGTTCTTCTACCACCTCTCCACATAAAATTGGGATTGATGAAGCAATTCGTAAAATCACTTCCAAGAGATGGAGAATGCTTCAAATACTTGGTCACCAAGTTTCCAGGCCTGTTGGAGGCAAAATTGAAGGAAGGTGTGTTCATCGGACCAGACATTAGAAGGCTTATAGTTGATCAAGAGTTTGTCAATACCATGACGAATCCTCAAAAAGAAGGGTAGATTGCATTTAAAGAAGTCGTACAGAAATTTTTAGGCAATAACAAAGATCCTCACTACATAAAGATTGTTGGACGAATGCTGAAAGCATTTCAAGCTTTAGGTTGCCTGATGAGTTTGAAAGTGCATTTCCTCCAGTCCCACCTTGACTACTTTCCTGAAAATTTGGGAGCTGTGAGTGAGGAACAAGGTGAACGATTCCACCAAGACATTAAAGAGATGGAAAGGAGATACCAAGGAAAATGGAGCATTACAATGATGGCAGACTACTGTTGGATGCTTCAGAGAGACATTCCAGATGCTACTCACAAGTGTAAATGCACCAAGAGGAGCCTCACAAGGAAGAAGAATCGAGTTTAGTGTGTGTAGGTGAGCTCATTTCAGTTCAAAAAAGGATTTTCATGAAAATATTGTAATAAAACTTTAATTTTATAAATCTATTTCCATTTATTTTGAGGTATTGCCTTATTTAACATAGTTACCTAAATTGTCAGGAAACGTGATGTCCTTTGTCAAAATGGAGGTCATTTTCGAATTCAGCGCACCAAAAAACATAAAGATTACGTGGAATAACCAAAACAGCTCTCGAAAAACATTTTTTTGCAGACCTGTGTTGTTAAAGAGGACTGGGGGATGTCTACTGGTTACTGTTGGGATAGGCAGTGTGGAATCCATCTACCTATCGGGAACCTGACAGGTACCTGTAGCCACTGTTGGAAACAGGATACTGGGCTTGATGGATCTTTGGTCTGACCCAGTAAGGCATTTCTTACGTTCTTTCTTTTCTTTTGAAATTGCTTGCTTTCTTTACTGCTGCCATCTGAACATCATCTTAGGTCCCTATCCTTTTAAGGCAATTTTAATAGGTGATTCAGTGTTCAATTATGAGCTGGTAAGCAGATCCTGTCTTACACAGTTGTTCACCAAAATGGTGTCGCCATAGCCATGTTTTGTGCAAGTTTCGCATAACCTACAGCACCTATTGTCGAGGCTCCAGCCCATGAGTAAATCTTGTCTGTGTGTATCTGTCTTTTGGCACATGCACCAACAAACAGTTTCCCCAGTGTGAAACATCAAAAGTCAGTGGGAGTTCCCAGGTTTGGTTAGCCCGAGAGAGGGCTGCAGCCCCTGAAGTATCAGTGGGAATCCCCACCTTCTGCTAGCAAAGAGAGAGGAGAGTGTTCTGAAGAACTGGCAAGAGTCCCCAGCTCCCATTGCTAAAGAGAGAGGAGAGCAGCCCCTAAAGCACTAGCAACAGTCCCCATCTTCTGCCGGCAAAGAGAGAGAGGAATGCCCCTAAAAAACTGGCTGGAGTCCCCAGCTCTCACCAGCAAAGAAAGAGGAGAGTAGCCCCTAAAGCACCTGTGGGAGTCCACCTCCTGCTGGAAAAGAGGATGGCACCATCAAAACACCCACAGGACTCCCCAGCTCCCCCTGGCACCATATCACAGACTGTCGGGGAAGGAAAGAAGTGGGCTGAGAGGCAGGGCACAAGAGAGGGGGTGGGGTTAGAGAGGAAGAGTCAGGAGCGGGGAAGGCCCCATCAAAAATCATGGCATGGCAAGCAGCAGGCTGCCTGCAGGGATCCAACCTCCCCTGGGTAGAACAGGAAGGGTCTTTGCTGCGATCACAGCTTCTTTTCTTCTGCCCATGGGGGATGGCATCCTTGCGGTCAGCCTGCTGGCCATGATCATGGCAAAGACTCTTCCTGTTCTGCCTGCAGGGATTTTATCTCCCACAGGCAGACAGGAAGGGTCTTTTCTTCTGCTGTCAAGGTAAGGGATCCCTGTGGGCAGCCAACTGTCTGCTGGCTGCAATCATGACAAATTTCCTGTCTGCTTCCGGGAGATCGGATCCCCACAGGCAGAATAAGAAGGGGCTAAGCAAATGGTGATAGTGTTAGAGGAGGGAAAAAAAGAAGGGCTAAACAGGGACAGAGCATAAGGAAAGGATGGGGTTAGATGAGGGAACAAAAGAGTGCAGGTGCAGAGAGAAGGAAGAGTGGAGGAGGAGGATGGAAACTGGGATACTGCTAAAAAGGAGAGGGGAAGGGAGTGAAGGGGGACAGGGAAAGGAGGGAAGTTAGAGTATAGTGTGGGTGTTAGTGTTGGAGGGAGAGTGGCAAAATGTAGAGAGGAGAAATAGTGCAAGAGGGTGTGAGGTAGAGGGAGTGAGTGCAAGGAGACAGAGAAAAAAGTACAAGAAACACAGAGGACTGCACTTCCATAAACACACCACCCAACACCCCCCATGATATACACATGTACACGCATACCACATGAGACCCCATGACACAAATGCATATGCACGCCTCCCAGTAACCCCTCCCCCCCCCAGGATGCACGCACACCACCCAATCAATGTTCCCTCTAACCTGCACTGTGTCCACCCACAACATTCCTGCCGGCGGGGGGGGGGGGGGGGGCAGAGCGATCAACGCTCTACCCCTCCCCCCCACCGGCAGGAATGCTGGCGGCAGACCCGGCGCAGATTAAAGAGAACATTGCGAGGGTGCTGCGGTGTGTGTTAGACAGCAATGTTCTCTTTAATCTGCGCCGGGTATGCCGCCGGCATTCCTGCCAGTGGGGGGAGGGGCAGAGCTCTGCACCCCCCCCCCACCGGCAGGAATGTTGGCGGTGGACCCAGCGCAGGTTAGAGGGAACATTGCACTCAATACTTCTCATGACATACACATACACATACATACCTTCCATGACAACCAACTCCCATCACGCACACATCCCATCATACCCCCACATCCCCTATGACGCACACACACCACCCCACACTCCCATGATATTTACAATTATATACCCAAATACCCTACATACAGGTTCCCCAACACACACAGTCAACACGTATACAGTCTCAACACACACTGCCAACATGTGCACAATTCCAGCACACAGACAGACACGTAGGCCCCTAATACAGACTACCAATAATACACAGTCCCAACACACCGAGACACACTGTTGTATTTATTTGCTCGGCACCCATAGGCAAAGGGGGGAGGTTAAAATTTTTCCCCTGAACCTGTCCTCTGCCAATGGGGGTACAGGGAGAAAGTATGCCTTCCCCTCTTCCTGAGCCTGCTTGCTTATCTGCAGTCAGTCTTGGTGCAGTGGAGGCAGTGGATTGATTTTAAGAATTAGCATGAGCCATGGCATGCAAGCCCTCGTGCCCTGGGCAGGCCCTATGGTGCTCTACCTCCTCCTTTTGCACAAGTGGGAGAAGGGGACGGTGCACCACTGAGCTTATGCAAAACGCGAGAGCTTGCATGTTATGGCCCACGCTGATTCTTAAAATCAATTTGCTGCCACTTTGAGGCTGACCGGAACTGAAGCATCGCAGTGACAGCAAAGTTCCAGCACCTATCTAAAGGTGGCACTGGAAGCAGTTTTCTCCGTTGCCTGTGCCTAAATCCAGGCTTGCGCACATGTTTCCTCAACACATACTGCCAACACATGCACAGTCACAGCACATACATGTCCCTAGTACATGCTCCCAACATGCAGATAGACACAGATCTCCAGGAACAAGCAGGAATGAGTCTTCACATATGGGTACGTCGGTACCAACGGAGTCTGCGTGGGAACGCTTCCCAGCGTCCAATCAAAGAGCTTTTGGAAGCATCCCACCACGCCTGTGTGCTGCCTTCCCACCTTTCCCAACTGCCTCTCCTCAATTTTCGTTTTTCCGCAGAGCCGGCAGGACGTCCTCCTGTCACCGCAGAAAATTCTTATTTTTTATCCTTAGTTTTCTTGTGGTCGCGGCTGTCTTCCCGACGCCACCGGTACCGCCGGTGTTTTTTTTTTCTTTTCTTGTAAAATCTTCCTTTTCAACGGAATATTTTTTTTTCACAGTGTCCCACGGTGTCTTAGGCCTTTTAGGCCTCTTCTTTTTCCTTCATGGAGCCGCCAGACACTTTCTCTAAGAAATGTTCAGACTGTGGCGGTACAACTTTATTTTTTGACCCTCGAAGTCGGTGTCTAACCTGCTTGGGTCCTGACAACAGTTTGGTGAGAAGACATTTTCAGCATCGAGATTCCCTCGATACACGGTTGCCCTCCAACTTCGGGACACCGTCCCCTTCTTCTTCCACACCGGATCAGGTAACCCACAAATAGTCTGTTAAGACTAGCCAGTCCTCGAGTGGTAGGTCTCATGCACAGCATGTAGACGGCTCCGGCCTTGCCCTCGACGGCCCCCTGGCTTCAAAAACCCTCCGGGAGTCTTCGGTCTCCAAAGCATCTAAGGGGTTTCAGGTTGTTCCTGGGGTTCACCCCCCACAGAACATACCTAAGCCGTGTACGGTGGTGGCATCCGCTTCGAGCGGTACCGATACCCCGGCATCGGCACTGGTGTTGGCTGAAATACTCCTCACCAGGGATCGTCATCTGGCCTCCTCGGTGCCTTCGGGACAGGTGGATACTTCCCAGATTGACTTTCCATTATCGGTACCAACACCGATACCACCACCGAAGTCGGTACCCTCCAGATGTGCATCGACAGCCTCGCTTCCTTTGATGCCGAGTCTGGAATCGATCTCCAGTCTGGAGGACTGGGTACCGACTCGCCTTGGTACCTTCTTGCGGCGGTACCGAAGGCTCGGTTCCGATAGCTCGGATCCGCAATTCTCGGTTCCCCCAAGGCCGATTGAGTTGCTGCTGGTTGACCTTCTTTCACCGGTATCGGACAAGGTACTGAAGTCGGTACCGATGTCTTCATTACCCTTACGGTCGGTGCCTTCCATGCTTCGCTTCTCAAACTCTTTGCCCTCAATGCCGAGTTTGGAATCGATCTCTAGTATGGAAGACTGGGTACCCATAGGTTTTGGTACCGACACCGATCGATATCGGTGGCTCGGTACCGAGGATAGCAGCCGGAGGTTTTCGGTTCCCTCGGTACCGATTGAACTGTCCCCGATGACTACTCCGATGTCTTTGTCGGACTCGACTCCGACATCGATACCGGTATTACCCTCGGTACCGGTGTCCACAGTAGCATCGTGGCCAACTCCTGCCATGCTTTTTTCAACAGGATCGCTCCATTCTATACCAAGCTTGGAGTCGATACCTGGCATGGACAATGTGGTAAGGACGGTTGCTGCTCCTGACAGCCAGTACCAGCAACCATCCCTTAACCATTCCACACTGCACTCTGCAGGATCTTCTATTCCTATCTATTTGGATAACTCTGTGGGTGCTCAGGCTAGTTCTTTAGATCTAACCTGTCCAAGGGAGATTCCTGTTTGGGATCCCTCTTTTCAGAGTTTCCTCCTGGATATAGCAAGATCCCTTGCCATTCCTATTCCAGGACATGATCCTGCACAAGGCTCTGTTTCTACCAAAGCAAAGGACAACATAATGCTTCCTTTGCATCATTCCTTGCAGGATCTCCTTCTAGGAATGTGGGAAACACCTTTAAGGGTACCCCCACCTCCCAGGACAACTGATCTCTTATATCAGGTGCCCCCCTCTCCAGGGTTCAAAAGACTCAACTTCCTCATCATTCCATAGTAGTGGAATCAGCAATGAGGCGGGTAAAGAGTAAGAAAAAGCACTCCTCTTATCCGCCAGGTCGTGAGTCTAGGACACTAGATGCCTTTGGACGTCAAACCTTCCAGACATCTATGCTTTCTGCAAGAATTCTCTCATATATTTTTTTATATGAGTCTTTCTCTTGAGGAGGTCACCAAGTAATTACATCTTTTGACTCCTTTCCTTCCAGATTCCAGGAGTACAGACTATTCCTCACTGCTTAAGCATATCCAGAATATCTCTTGGTTTCTTTCTCGTGCTTCCCTAGACTCTTTTGAGTCTGTTAGCAGGACTTCTGCTATAGCTATAGGGGCACGACGTAGAGCCTGGCTCCAAGCTTCAAACTTGGACAAATGGGCACAACAACTGCTGGGACATACTCCCTGCACTGGAGAAAATCTTTTCAACAAGGAGTCTTTACGTCAGGTTACTCAGTTGTCCACTGATTCACCTGTTCCTAAGGGTTGTTCTACACCTTCTTCTATCCCAGTAGGTAGGAAATGTCCTACCAAACTTTCTTCCCACAGGAGAAGAGGGTTTTATTCATCACTTGCCCATCATTCAGATGTTCCCCAACAGGGGAGGCATCGTCCTGGTCTAAAGAATCCAACCTCTCACCAGGCTCAGCAAACCCAGCACCTGCAGGGTTTCTGATCAATCATCATCAGATGCTTGTGACTCTTGGGGTTAGAATCTATACTTGCTTCTTCTCAATAGAAGCAATCCACTGCTTCATTCTAACCCCTACACATGGATCTCTTTCCAAAGGACATCCATTTTTTCTATATTTCTATGAGCTGTCAGGATATTCATGCCTATAGGTCACAGGTTTCTCCTCTTTTCCTGCTAGGGAAAGAGGCCTGACCACTATCAAATGATAGTTCCTGTGCCAGTAGGTATTTTTCCTTCCTATAGACTTACTATTTGGTAAGTCTTCTTCAGCTCCATTCTCTTTTCCCTCTTACCACTGAAAGAGCGGAATTACTTACTGGGGGGCTTTTTCTTCAGCCCCTCTAGTTTTTGTCACTTTCCAGTGCGGAGTTTTCCTCTCTGAGTTACCTCCCCTATTTCAATCTTACTTTGAGGCAGCTTATCAGACATGTCCAGAGTTTTCTACTCCTGTTCTGTCTGTTCTTTCTGTTTCTGAACAGTAAGATTCTTTCTGCTATCTTGCTAGCAGCTGCCTATGCAGGAGCCTTAATGTTGGTCCACTGGTTCTTGTTCACAAACAACCAGATTTGTCCTCCACTAACATTCTGTCTAGTCTTAGTAGTGGCTCCAAGTCAGTGCTTTCATCTATCTTGGAGGTTATCTCACTACAAGCTTTCTGGGTTGGTCTTCTATTTCTGCCATCTCCATTCCCCTGGGTTTGGCAGCATAGTTGGCAGAGTTACTGGCTCTTTAGCAGCCAGTTCTATCTCCTCATTCTCCTGCATCATGCTCTCTGCAATTCTACAGAGAAGCTTTCCACTATGGGCCCTTGCTAGAGAGCATGGGAGTTTTTTCTCCAACAGCTATCCTAGAGGGTTGGAAAAGACTTTCAGTCATGTCTCCCATGACTAGAAGGTTCTCCCTTCTTTTACTATCTACTTTTGATATAAAGGACATAGGCCTTCCCTTACGTAAAGGCTTAAGGAGTTGCCAATTTCCTGTTTTGGTCCATAGCATTCCCAATCGGGGATATGCTCTTTCTCCTTGCAGCTTGTCCTCATGGTAAGAACGCATGATACTTTTGCCCTTAAGCAGGTCAACATGGTATCTCATCCCTATGTGTCTTCTGTCTACTTACCATGCTAGAATCCTGGAAAACCCGGGACTTGCTGGCTGCAGATTGATATTATCCTCTGTTTTTCATCTAACCATCCTGGTTATTTCACTACCTAGCATCCTTGCAGATCATGACCAGGGGAAATAGATTCTCTATATATCTTCTCAAGTAGGTTCCACCTCCTTGTTATTAGATGAATCTTTCCTCTCCACATGTCCTATGTGAATACCATGCTGTAGGCATATCTCTGTCTGTTAATGGCAGACACCCATATTTAGGCCTACATATTCATATTTATCTTTTGTGTGTATTTTATGCCCCTCCATATCTCACTATAGATATATTCTTATATGTCTATCTATATATCTCTATGTATATATATTTTTATATATATATATATATAGATATCTCTCCACATACTTATCTATCTGACTGTCTGTGATGTATATGTATATATGTCATGGGGCGTGTCATGTGGTATAAAGCACAGTTACTTACCTGTAATAGGTGATCTCTGGGAACAGCAGGAATAAGTCTTCACATATGGGTACGTCGGTACCGACGGAGTCTGCGCGGGAACGCTTCCCAGCGTCCAATCAAATATATACACAAATATGCCACATGATACCCAAGACACACTGCCAGCATGCACATACTCATATATATATATATATATGTATCTGTCGAGATATTTCATTATAGATAGATATGTCTCCACATACTTATCTATCTGACTGTCTATGCTCATATAGCTATATGTTTCTAACAGAGGGGCTTTACCCATACCTATGCTATCCAGCAGGTTTGGGGTTCTACGCACACAACCACTCCTGTGGTAGTCAACAATTTTTATACCATAACCTAAGGGTTTAGGTACCTCTGAAGCTCTCAGTGCCCAATATCTCTCCTAGCTTACCCCAGTTAGGAGAGACATTGTGGATCTTCAGTTAATCACAGGCTTTAACGCCTCAGGCATTTGTCCTCTCTTTTTGGGATACAAGGGGTTCCTATACCCTTTCTCCCCACAAGGACTCTGCCTGTTTGTCCAAATTGGTTAGCCTTTCTCTTTTTGCTCCTAAGAGTGAGCCACTCTTCCGCCAAAAGAGTTAGGTTTTTGTCATACAGCCTTCCGCTGAAGGCCCACCGTTTTTGTACTACCCCAGTTTTTCCTACTGGGGTTACCTGTTACCTTTCAGAATTCTGACCTCCACTGTTTTCCTACAGGTTTATTACCTCTACTTTACAGTGAGGTCCTCTTCACGGTTCCTCTACTGGGGTTCCCAGTTGACCCATGAACCTCCATACTTCTGTGAAATCCTGTCAGGGGAGGTCCATATTGCAATATTCTTTGCAATATCATTAATGACAATCAACATCCACACATGGAGTCCTTCTCTGCAGTCCTGTGCTAGGTTAGCTGTTCCACAGCATCTTTCTTTCTTCAACTCCTACCCTCCATCCTCAGGATGCCTGGTGTTCTGGGAGATAGCATGTTCCAACCTATGACATGCTGGGACTCCAGGCATCTCAGCTTGGGAGTCCCCATATGTGAAGACTCATTCCTGCTTGTTCCTGGAGATAGCACAGTTACTTACCTGTAACAGGTGATCTCTGGGAACAGCAGGAATAAGTCTTCACAACCCACCCACCTCCCCAGGAGTTGTATCTCTGTCTATCTTTCCTTTCCTCTCTCTCTCTCTCTTTGTCTCAGCTTTAAAACTTAACTGAGGAGAGGCAGTTGGGAAAGGCGAGAAGGCAGTACGCAGGCGTGGTGGGATGCTTCCAAAAGCTCTTTGATTGGATGCTGGGAAGCGTTCCCGCGCAGACTCCGTCGGTACCGACGTACCCATATGTGAAGACTTATTCCTGCTGTTCCAAGAGATCACCTGTTACAGGTAAGTAACTGTGCTTTATACCACATGATACGCCCCATGACATATATACATATACATCACAGAACACCCCATGACACATACACAAATATGCCACATGATACCCAAGACACACTGCCAGCATGCACATACTCATATATGCACATACTCATATATGCATGGGCCTTGACTTACTGGCAGCATGCATAGGATCTCACACACACACATGCAGATCCCAACACCGCTGCCTTCAAGCATGCATGCCAAACACACACACATCCCCCCATCCCCCTCGCTCTGTGACTTCCCATGTTCACATCCCTACAGATAAAGTCTGCCCATTGAAATATACACCTTAAACCATTGATTGATATACACCTACACCACACACGTATACTATCAGTCACTACCATACTATGCTCACCTGTTCACGCACACATCCCCCTACTATCCTACTGAGACACACTTTACCATGACTATTTCCACCAAGTCCTCCCACAAACATGCCTGAGTCTGTGAATAGAGAAGAGAGGAAATGCAACATTATTTCACACTCTAAAGTGGGCACTTCTCAACTTGTTTTAATATGATATTGAGAACCTGTTTTTTGATGATAGGGCTAGAATGTGATTCCTACAATGACATTAGAAACCAAGCTTCCATTATTGATACCGTGTTTTAACATAATGTAAAATTGATTTCTGTTGTAAATGATTACAAGGTTCATTTACAGTAATACCCATAAAAATATGTCATTCTCTCCCTTCACCTAGAGATATGTATTTTAGAAGTCTGCACAAAAAAGGGATTATGTGTGTATCATTTGCAAACTGGATTCAGGTTTAGCATGTTGCAGACTAAGCCTGTGACTTGCAACATGTCTGTTGCAAGTCAGACAGATGCACATTCTCTACCCAGTTATCTCTGATGTATATTGTTTCTGTATTTTTTAGATCACTCAGAAACCCGTGACGTTTCACAGTCAGTGAGTGATCAGTGGCCTGACATTGAGATCTTCAGCAAAATGACTTTTGATGTAACTGTGCATGATCCAAAATACAGCTGGATAAGCCCTGTATATACAGAAGAGCTCTCAAAAGTGAAGCTAGGTTAGTAAAAGAAAAAAAAGCCTGGATTCTTACACTTCTGCTGCCTTAAGTATGTGTTTGAGATGATGATTCATGAAATACTTTCAAGAAGGGGGCCATAAGAAAGGATTTCTACAGCCACAAAGTGTGAAACTAGGCAATTCACTGAACCATTTCAATCTTCTGCCTCCTAAATTCCTTCTGCATAGGAGCATCGATCAGTAGAAATTGAATTGAAACAAGCCCTATAAATAGAATAGGCTATGTGAAAGAGGCTCACTGCATGAAAAAACAAAAAAAAGTGCCATCCCAAAAATGCATAGTTAATACTGTGTGCCTTGTCATTTTTAAATTAAACCTTGTGGTGTATTATTCTCAATGCAGAAACTAACAATGACTTGAAAAACGAGGAACCTAAGAAGCGGAAGACTGTATCCATGATGCTGACAAAATACGCTGCTTATAACACATTCCATCACTGCGAGCAGTGCCATCAGTACATGGATAGCAACCCGACTGCAGAGGTTTGTCCCATGAACGGCTGCTGAGCAAATCCTCCCTAAGTAATTTGACATTCGTCACTAGTTAAAAAATCTCAAAGAATGCAAAAATAGTCCAGAACTCATTCTAATGGAGACAGTCCCAAAATATTGTTTTTGCGGCTGTAAATGGCTTTTAAGTCTCCATCTACTGGAAGAGGGAAATTTTATTAAATAAACTGAGACTAAATGGTATTGCATTACAATACATTTATTTATTTAGTAGGATTTATATACCACTTTTCACCAGGTCAAAGCGGTGTACATAGAACAATTAACTATGTACAGTAACATAGCACATTTAACTATATACAATGAGTAGTTTAGAGGAACGGTTTAATGTATGTACGGGGTGGGCTCTGTGGGGTAGGTTATTATAAGGTCAGGATGTGATATGTATACATCAAGCAGGTTTGGTAGGGGATTGTTATGGGACGTGTGGAGTCAGTGATTTGTTGGGGTGGGGTTAGGTGGTTGGGCTAGGTTGTTGGGCTAAAGTGTTCAGTTAATAAGTGAATATTTAGGTGTCTGTGAAAGATGTGGAGGTCAGTGATGTATTGCATCTGGTAGTGTGTTCCATATGGATGGCGTGTAGAACTCAAAGGCTCTTCCACATGCTTGTTAGCTATGCTTTACTTTAGTGTGGGGGATGGTAGGTTTGTTCCTTGTGGATGATCTTCTGGCTCTATTAGACTGTGGGGTTTTGAGTAGGGTGTAAAGATGTGTGGTGGGGCTACAATGGATGACTTTGTGTGTCAGAAGAAGGGTTTTGTATTTGAGCCGCGGCTGGGGAGTGGGAGGCAATGGAGCTGTTTGAGGATGGGTGTAATGTTAGCACTTACATACAAATCCCTTAACCAAAAGAGATCTTTCCGGTCTTATTGCACTTTTAAGACTCCATCCATAATTGATGATGTTTTCTTCCTAGAAATATCATATGTACAGTATGGTTTCAGGAAGGTTTAACATTTACTGCTGTTAACAAAAGTAATATAGAAAATTGATGATCCCAATTTTCCTTTTCAGCACATGCATAAGTTGATTTTAAGAAAAGAAGTTGTGACTGTCAGAGAATTGAGAGTTTTATCATCATGGCTCTTTACACTTAGGGGCATTTTTACTGACGTTAATGCACTTTAACCTTTAGTAAACATGCCTCTAAGTTGACGTGTGCTACAGTAAATGCCACTGCTCCCATAGGAGTAAAATGTTCTGTGGCAGCACTTAGCGCAAATTAATGCACCTAACACACGTTAACATTTAGTAACTAAGCATAGCCCGCTGTCAGATTGTGTAGAGCTTTAGTGATTACATGGTATGAGGTTTTTTTTTGGGGGGGGTCACTTTTTTTTCTCATTTTACACACACAGTATGGTCAAAAATACTCCTTAGCTTATGAAAATGGATACAATTGAAACAACAACTCTCATCAAAGACTAACAGCCCCTGCCAGGGCAAAACTCCCAGTTCAAGATAATCAAACAGGTACCCCTGACCTTCCCCCGTACGCTCCTCTCCCCCTATAACATCACTTCAAATGCTCCACTAATATACCCTAGTCTTTAGCAAACTTTTTCCAGTCTTCTGTCTCAGCACTGTTAACATTTCCATTAGCACAGCCCTTCTTAGCCTCAATGACCAATGTTCCAAACTCAGAGGCTCAAACTGTTTCCATCAGGACAATTTCTCCAAATGGGTTAGTCTTGCGCATACCATGATGGTCATGACCCTCTCTTCTAAGCCAGGGTATGTGGAGTATGATCTCAGTCTCTCAAATTTACTGCTAACACTCAGTGTATTACTTGTATCTTACCTAATAAGGTCTCCTTTTGACGTTCGTAAGATGTAATGGTTATGGTTAATTTATCAAGGTGTACTTGGAAATTCTTCTTAAGACTGTGGCACCCAGCACAATGGGAAATAACTCTGTATCTTTCTGCCACATTTTCTTGGTCTTTGACTGCATTTATTGGTACTTGAAGATCCTCTCCCTCTCAACGTGATTCACAGACTATATGTTTGGGACAGACAATGCCATTCTAGTGGTGTTCTCCTTTACCACTATGTCCAGCTAGCTCACATTGTATTGCAATCAGACAGATTTCGATAAACACTCAATATTTCCTAGGAGCACCTACTTCCTATTGAGATAATAAAAACATTACAGGTTCCCGAGGAAGGTTCACTTGAAATATGGTTCTGATAGTATGTCAGATTAGACTGCAGAATTGTTGGACCTTCGGGCACTCTCACCAAATATGAAAAAAAGCACCTATCCCACCACAAATTCTAGATACCAATGGATATATTTTATCTCCAGGAACAAGCAAGAATGTAGTCTCCCCAGTGTCCAATAGGAAAGCTTTGGGGAGCATCCTACAGTGCCTGCATGCTGCCTTCCCGCCATTCCAACTCTCCCTCTTCAGTTTTTTGTTTTCCGCGGAGCCGACAGGTTGCATACCCTGTCGCTGCAGAAAATTCTTTGTTACTTCTTTGTTTTTTGTGGACATGTCTGCCTTCATTCGACGCCTACCGGTACCGCCGATTCTCTTTTCTTTATTTTAAAAAAAAAATATATATATATATATATCTTTTCTGAAGTACTTTCTTCAGAAGCCTTTTACCTCTCGGTGCTAGGCGCCATTTTGGGCACTAGGCCCATTTTTCTTTTACAATGGAAAAACCAGCTACTGGTTTTAAAAAATGTTCTAAGTGTGGCGGTACCATATCCGTCACCGACACCCATGACTGATGCCTCAAATGTTTAGGACCTGATCACTGTCCATTGGATTGTCTCTCCTGTAGAAAGATGACCAAGAGGGGCCTGCAGAATAGAGCTGCAAAACTCGGTACCCTTTTTGCCGCAGATGCCATGTCCATTGCATCGACGTCGTCCAGGGCTTCATCTGCCTCCCATGGATCTCAGGTAGCTAAACAAGTCTGCAAAAACTAGCCGGTCCTCAAAGGGTAGATCTCCTTCAAAGTATTGAGATGCCATCGGCATTGCCCTTGAGGAAAGTTCACCGGCAAAACAGCCCCGGCGGGAGGCTTCGGCTTCCAAAGCACTAACGGGGCTCCAGGATGTTCTCGAGGCTTCCACCTCTGCAGAACTACTGGTGCCATGCTCTGGGGTTCTGGCCGCTTCTACCGGTACCGACACCCAAGCATTGGCAGGAGCAATAGATCAAAGATTTCTCGCTATCGAACACAGTCTAGCGGCGGCTCTTATGACTTTGGTATCGTTGAAACCGCTTCAGACCTTTCAACAGGCACCGGTACCAACGGCACCGGCCTCAGCAGGTATACTCCCCCATGCCGAGTCTAGAGTCCATCCCCGGTATCGAAAGATCGGTACCGGGACACCTCGATACTGACTTCGATCGATACCGGTACCGTACCTCGCACCAACATCGAGATCAGAGATATTTTCAATATTCCGATGACTCTGCCGATACCAGAGCACTTATTCCAGAGGATCCATCTCCTTCTCCTCAGCGCAGAATGTCTCCTCCAGAGGACATGTCCTTCCAGGATTTCATTCGTGATGTGGCTCGAAGCCTTGCAATCACAGTGGCTCCTGAAAAAGAGCCTAGGGCAGAAGAGTTAGAGATTCTTCAATACCCTAAAGCTCCTAAAGAGGCAGCTACTCTGCCCATTCATAAGATCCTTCATGATCTTATGCTGAGAATGTGGGAGACTCCTTTAACCACATCTCCACACTCTCGCAGACTCGATACCATGTACCGAGTTCTACCTTGTCCTGACTTTCAGAAGACTCAGTTGCCACACCATTCAATGGTAGTGGAATCGGCCATGCATAGAATAAAGAGTGCAAAAAGACATTCTTCCAATCCTCCAGGCCGTGAGTCCAGGACTCTCGATGCTTTTGAGCGTCGATGCTTCCATGCTCTCAGCTAGAATCAGCTCATACATCCTATACATGGGGATGTTCCTCAAAGAGGTTACATGAGACTTGGAGCTTATGAGCCCCCTTCTTCCTGATGATAAGACAGGATTTTCTTGCTCTGGTCAGACATGCCCAAGATGTTTCCAAGTTTGTCAACCCTGCAGCCTTTGATTGCTTTGAATGTATCAGCAGAACCTCTGCTATCTCCATTGGTGCATGTCGTATTGCCTGGCTTCAGGCATCAGACTTGGAAATTTGGGTACAAGATAAACTGGGCAACATTCCTTGCACAGGAGAAAATCTCTTTGGCAAGAATTGGCAAGAAAAAGCTAATAAGATTGACTCTGACAATATTACCTTGGACAGGTTGTCAAAGTCTACAGCCAACCCAGCAAAGAAAAGATCTAATAAAAAACCCTTTTTCAACAAGAAAAAAGAAGTTTTATCCTTCTTATACCCAGCAGGGTCACTGTCCAGTCCATGCTGCCCTAAAGGGACAACAGCAACCAACTAGACAACAGAAGAAACCAAAAGTCCCAAGAGCTCAGCCTCCTCAGGGGCTTTGACTCTTTTCTAGAGAACTTATCCTTCCTGCCCCTGCAGGGTCCAGAACCCTCTATCATCCCCGACAGATTATGCCAGTTTGCCACCAGATGGCACCAAATAACATCAGAATATTGAACTCTGTCCATTGTACGAGAGGAGTACAGACTTCATTTTCACAGCATGCCCCCTCCTACAATCATAAGACAGTTCAATTCCCAAACCCCTGTCGCCAATCTTCTGAGTCAGGAGGTCACAATATTTCTTGCCCATGGAGCAATAGAGGAGGTACCCATACCTCAACAGGGTACAGGGTTCTACTCCCCCTATTTTCTCATCCCAAAAAAAACAGGGGGACACAGACCCATTTTGGATCTCAGAGAATTGAACAAATATCTGTTCCAAGAAAAATTCAGAATGATCTCTGTCGGAACACTTCTGCCATACCTTCAGAGTCAGGATTGGCTATGTTCTCTAGATCTAAAGGATGCTTCTACTCATATACTCATCCATCCAGATCACAGGAAGTTCCTTCGATTCCTTTTCCAGGGAAGACACTTCCAATACAGAGTTTTTCCCGTCGGTCTGGCTTCTGCCCCAAGAGTTTTCACAAAATGCATGGCAGTAGTAGCTGCATTCCTACAGACTCTGGGGATATTCGTCTTCCCTTACTTGGACGACTGGCTCCAGGGGCGGTTCTATCATTAGGCGAACTGAGGCGGTCACCTCAGGCAGCAGTTTCTAGGGGGCGGCACTATTTGCCGCTCCCTAGAAACTGCCTATGATAGAACCGCCGATAACTTAAAATCAAATGAAAGCAGCCGCAGGAACATTTCTCCATTCCTGTGGCTCTGCTTTCAAACTGCTGGGTCGCTGCCTGCCTGCCTTCAATCTTCCTGGAGCCGGTGGGGGGTGGGGGAGCCGCTGCCCTTCTGCTTCCGTTGCTGCTGGTTGCTTCAGCAACGGAAGCGGAAGGGCGGCAGAAGCGATGACCTCGGGCCCCTCCCACTCCGCCGGCTCCAGGAAGATTGAAGGCATGCAGGCAGCGACCCAGCAGTATGAAAGCAGAGCCGCGGGAACTGAGAAATGTTCCCGCGGTTGCTTTTATTTTAAAGGATAAATCAGTGAGGTGAGGGGGGGAGGAGGGAAGGGAGCAGACACAAGTGGGGGGCCTAGAAGGGAGCAGACACAAGGGGGGTCTGGAAGGGAGCAGACATGGGTGGCCTGGAAGGGAGCAGACAGGGGGGATCTGGAAAGGAGCAGAGCAGACATGGGGGGGGGAGCTGGAAGGGAGCTGACACTCAGAGATGGCACTGGAAGGCGGATGGACGAGGAGAGGGGGAGCTGACATGGGAGGGGGCACTGGGACTGGAAGTTTGCTGATACCTGGGTTGGTAGTTTAACTAGAAGGGGCTGGACGATGGGGAAGGAGGGGGACTGGAAGAGAATAGACACCAGTGGCAGTACTGGAAAGCAAGGGGGTTGGTACTGGGAGGGGAGGCTGTAAAGGAGGCTGATACTAGGGAGAGTTACTGGGACTGAAAAAATGCTGATGGAAGAAAATGAAGAAAGCAAAAGGAGAGACAAGAAATGGCAGATGGACTATAGACCATAGAAAAAGAGCTAAAAGAAGACAGAGGAAAACGGAAACCTCAGATCGGGACCAGCATGATCAAAAATCATCAGAAGACAAAGGTAGAAAAAATAATTTTATTTTCAATTTAGTGATTGGACTTTGTGCTATCTGTATTTCACACAGTATGGAGAACTGCATCTCTTATCTGATGTGGCACCGCATGTGGAGTCTGGCTTCTTGGGGTTTCATTTTAATTTTTGTCTACATATTTTAATTTTTGCTTTAAGTTGTGGTCATTTATTCTGTACTTGGTGAGGGTCTGTGTTCTGAGTGTGCGACCAAGGCCAGGTGTTTTGTTAACATGGAGTTTGTACGTAAGGGTCTGTACTGTAGTAATTTGACTTGTTCAGCTTTTCAAATAGGTTTATGGATGTTTGGGGGCCCATTGCAGTGTTTATAGTGCTGCTTTTTTCTTGGTAGGCCCCTTATTGTATGAGTTTTGGAAGTGTATGCTGGTATGGTATGGTAGATTTGGCCTTGCAGATCTTAGTGACTTTAGTAGGGTTTTATATTAGTTCCCAATATGCCTGGTACTGGAGAATGTTTCTTGTTGGTGAGATGATCAGAATCAGCTTATATATATATATATTTTTTTTTTAGTTCTGTGGGTGAATGTCCTACCTCTGCTCTGCACCCATTGTTGAGGAGGGGGTTCTGTGAATGCAAAATGTATGTTCAAAAAGAAATAACAAGCACCATAATGCAGTTTATAACCAAATACAAATGAATTATAATTTGGAGTTATAAACTGCTGTGGTTCTTGCTCTTTCTTTTAGTTCCTTGGTGTGTGAACATCTTGCATTTGCTCCACATTATCTAATTGTCTTTTTGATTTGGTTCAGTCCCTGACTGGAGTTTTGAGAAAGATCCCCACCCGAGGGGGAGGGGCACGTGCCGGTGATGGGGGGGGGGGGGCGCCATCTCATCCCTCGCCTCAGGCAGCAGATTGCCTTGAGCCGCCCCTGACTGGCTCATTCGAGCACCCACAGCTCCAGAAGCCAACTCTGCTCTGTGCGAGTTTTGCATTACTTGGGATTGGTCATAAACCTTCCAAAATCCCATCTCGCTCCTTCTCAGTCCCTAGAATTCATAGGAGCTTGCCTAGATACCAGGCAATCAAGGGCTTTCCTTCCACAGCCCCGCTGTCTTCGCATAGTGCAGCTAGCTTCCCAAGCAGCGGTAAAAACCTCCCTAACTGCTCGGAAAATGCTTCAGCTACTGGGACATATGGCATCCACTGTACATGTGGTTCTCTATGGTCGTCTTCACATGCGAGCAGCCCAGTGGACCCTATCCTGTCAGTGGACACAGGCCTCGGGTCGCCTGTCATACAAAATAAGAAACTCAGAACGTCTTATTTCGTCCCTCCAATGGTGGCAATCACTGGAAACCCTTCTTATAGGCTTTCCTTTCCAGCAGCCCCTTTTCCAGGCCACTCTAACAACAGATGCGTCCCAGTTGGGATGGGGGGCCCACCTGCACGATCTCTCCACCCAGGGTCTCTGGACCCCAGAGGAGGCTTGTCTTCACATAAACCTCCTAGAACTCAGAGCAATCTTCCTTGCTCTTCGAGTATTCCAAGCCCAGCTCAGCTACAAGACAGTCCTAGTACAAACCGACAATCAAGTAGCCATGTTCTGTGAACAAGCAGGGTGGAACAGGCTCTCTGCCGTTATGCAACAAGCTTTACGACTATGGGCCCTCGCCAGAGAGCATCAAATTCACCTCCTCGTGCTATATTTTCCAGGCATTCAAAACCTTTAGGCAGACAAACTCAGCCGAGTACTGCTGTCACACGAATGGTCTCTCCACTCGGACCAGATTGCCCGAGTATTCCAAATCTAGGGAACCCCAGGCATAGACCTCTTTGCAAGTGCACAGAATATCAAACTTCCCCAGTTCTGTTCCAGAATTCCGGCTCAAAACTGTCAGGAAAGGGATGCTTTCCTTCATTGGGGTCAGGACTTCCTCTATGCTTTCCCACCCATTCTCCTCATCCCCAAAACACTGTTCAAGCTTCAGAGAGACAGAGGTCGTATGATACTCATAGCTCCACGTTGACCACGGCAAACGTGGTATCCTCTGCTCCTACATCTCTCTCGGGCTACACCTCTGAAGTTGGGATGCGCTCCAGATTTTCTCTTCCAGGAGAACGGGATGCTATGGCACCCAAATCCCTAGTCCCTGCATCTCAGGGCCTGGTTGCTCAAAGCCTAGAACTTCAGGATCTCAACCTTTCTCAACAGGTAAAAGATATCCTTCAGGCTTCCAGAAAACCCTCCACAAGGCGATCATATGCCTTCAAGTGGAAACGGTTTACCATATGGTGTTCTCAAAAGGGACTTAACCCTCTTGCGATACCTTTGGAATCGATACTGGAGTATCTCCTTCATTTATCAAATTCTGGTCTTAAGACCAATTCAGTAAGAGTCCATCTTAGTGCTATTGCAGCCTCTTACAAGCATCTAAATGGACAACCTATTTCCTCTCATCCATTCATAGCAAGATTTATGAGAGGTCTTCTACTAACAAAACCTCCCATTAGACCACCACCGGTGGCATGGGATTTGAACCTTGTTCTCGGGCAGCTCATGAAACCGCCCTTTGAACCTTTAACCACTACAGCTCTAAAATTCCTTTCATGGAAGGTCATCTTCCTAATTGCAATCATGTCTGCACGACACATTAATGAGTTACACGTTTTAGTGGCTGATCCTCCTTATACAAGATTTCACCATGATAAGGTTGTTCTTAGGACTCATCCTCACTTTATGCCAAAGGTGGTCATGCCTTTCCACTTAAACCAAGCGGTGTACCTTCCTGTATTCTTTTCAAGGCCTCATGCCTCCAATGCAGAAAGGAACCTTCATACCTTAGACTGTAAAAGAGCCTTAGCCTTTTACCTGCAAAGAACACTGCAACATAGAAAATGTTCTCAACTTTTTGTTGCTTTTGATTCTGGTCATTTGGGACTTCCAGTTTCCAAAAGAACTCTCTCTAACTGGATTGCACAGTGCATATCCTTCGCTTATGAGAGTAAGGGGTTTTCTCTCGAGGGCCATGTCACAGCTCACAATGTGAGAGCCATGGCAGCCTCTATGGCTAACCTTTATTCTGTGTCTATAGACGATATCTGCAGAGCAGCTACTTGGGCTTCAGTGCACACTTTTACAGCCCACTACTGTTTAGATAAGGACTCCCGTCGGAATGCCTTGTTTGGCCAAGCTGTTCTTCAGCATCTCTTTCAAACTTAATGTAACTCCTACCCACCGTCCAGGTTTGGATGCCAGAGATCCATGGGAGAAAGCATGACCCATCTCACCATGGGGTTTGCAGCTTCCTGGGGCCATCTCCCTGGCATCTTTCAGCTGGGGAGTCCCCATATGTGAAGACTGCATTCCTGCTTGTTCCTGGAGATAGCATAGTTACTCACCTGTAACAGGTGATCTCCGGGAACAGCAGGAATTTAGTCTTCACAACCCACCCACTTCCCTTAGGAGTTGTCTCTCTTTCTCTCTCTCCTTCTCTCCTTTGTCTCCGCTATAAACTCAACTGAAGAGGGAGAGTTGGAAAGGCAGGAAGGCAGCACGTAGGCACTGTGGGATGCTCCCAAAAGCTTTCCTATTGGACGCTGGGGAGCGTTCCCACGCAGACTCCGTCAGTACCGACGATACCCATATGTGAAGACTAAATTTATTTAGTAGCAGAAAACACACTAGTTACTCCTAGTATCTCCACAAAATGGACACAACAAACTACTAACAGAGCTTTTGTGTCCTATGCTCCCAAGTGCTGGAACAATCTACCTCCAAACATCAGATCAATCAGGGATATCACCCAATTTAGAAAGTCCATCAAGCACTATTTATTCACTTTGCACTTCAGGCTACCATACACACAATAGAACCGGCTATCGCCCACTCAGATAACTCCTACACATAACAGCAATCCAGAACAAAGGATCAAATGTGAAAACACTGTATTCTTGTATTCTGTATTCTTGTCAAATTCGAATCTTGATGTAACCTATTCAATGTATATATAATTATGCATAATTATGTAGATAGTTATCCCCAGTTCACACCCAGTTTATCTTCCCTGTTATCTGTAAACCTAGATCAGTCATGTATTGGCAGGTATATTGTTGTTTCAATGTAAACCGCACTGATGATGAATAGTGCGGTATATAAAAAATGTTAAATAAATAAATAAAAATAAATAAATTCCTGCTGTTCCCAGAGATCATCTGTTACAGGTAAGTAACTACGCTATTCAGCTGTACTGGTGTCAGATACAATCTGTGCAATATTTTATAGCTATTTTCTTTAATACTGACCAAAAAGGAGGAAGAACTAATTTTATCAATGATTGTTCTCCATAATTTTTCAGTCATATTGTCCTCCATATGTTTTTCCCATGCTTGCATATAACCAGATTCCTGACAATTGTTTTGTATTATTGCTTTGCATAAAGCAATTATAAGACCTCTAGACCTTCGCATTCCCGCCAATACCACACTCCCAATGCGACACTTTTTCCTCCCACAAATGTTCAATCTACTACCACTCACCCATTGATCTTATTATTCTTCCAATCCATATTTCAAGAACTCCAGACTTCGTTTCAAAAACTCCAACTCGGCCATTAGTTTCACCATCCCTAATTTGCTGCTTCAGAGTAAAAAAGCATTTGTGAAAGAAATGGAGAAAAAAAGATGAAGGAAGAGCTCTCCCTTTTTTTCCAATCTTTAGGAGTATTAAGGAAGGATTTATGTTTTTGAAGTTTATTTTGAATTATTTTTTTAAAATGTTTTGAACATTATTGATGAATCGAAAAATTATAAACTATGTGTAATTTTGTTTTACTTTATTTTGGAGGACCACATTTTTTGGACTTCGGTACTTTAAGAAGGAAAATACATTTTCTGGAGGAGGGGAGTATAACGCATTTTACTGTGAGTTCCTATATCCAAGAATGGGCCCATTAGGTGTTAATCCTTGTTTTTTCTTTGGACAGCAGGATTAATCAGACACATAAGCGGGTAATGTCATCACATGGCACCAAGACAGAACAGCTCTCCCCGAACTCAGTGCTAAAGAAAACATTGATTATACACAGCCCTTCCATGTGCAGTCCCTCTATCCCACGGTTTTGTTTTTCTGTCCTCCTTTGCAATGTTTTCTTTTGTCAAATTTCATCTTAAAAACAAGGAGAGGAAATTGTATTTTAATTGTTTATATTCATTTCTCATCTCTTATGCTCCCAATGTTCATGACATGGCCCAGAGTAAATCAGGCTTCAGATTGTGCCCAGAGTGCAGAAGAAAGATCCAGAAGTTTTCCAGGAACAAGCCAGTCCTCACATAGGGGTGA
The DNA here is from genome assembly GCA_033557465.1 of Ichthyophis bannanicus. Lineage (NCBI taxonomy): Eukaryota > Metazoa > Chordata > Amphibia > Gymnophiona > Ichthyophiidae > Ichthyophis > Ichthyophis bannanicus. The sequence continues at coordinate 1,357,067,310 of CM066031.1, forward strand.
CGTCTGCACTGACTGAGCCCATGCGGAGCATTTCCCCAGCTTTCAAAGAGAGCCTTTGGGAAGGGTGTCTCTTGCTCAGTTTCTTTTTTTCCATGGAGCCCAACGGACATGGTCCTCTACTCTCTCAGAAAAAGTAATTTAATTCCTTCCTTTGTCCAGTTTGCGTACTGGTTCTCTTCCCATCTCAAGGTGGCACCACCAGTGCTGATCTCGGCTCTCCCTTTTTTCTTTTTTTCCTTGTGTTTCCTCAAGGTTCCACCTGAACCGGCCTTCATACCATTTTTCGCCCAGGGGTCCTCGACCCCGGCCAGGTGTGCTCCCACCATGACTCCCAGTGGGTTCAAGAAATGCGACTGCTGCAGTCAAACTATCTCAGTCACTGATACTCGTGACTGCTGCATCCACTGCCTGGGCCCAGACCGTCACAGTTCCACCTGCGACCGGTGCCAGGCCATGACCCCTAAAACCAATAGGAGGCGGTCTGAGTTGCAAGGGAAGCTATTCCCAAGGTCTGACTCTGCCCCGGCTTCCCCATCACCGAGCTCCAAAGCTGGCCCTTCGTGAGAGGTCCGGGCATCCTTGGAGTCCCACGGCAGCGGCTCCTCTGGTGCAGCCCCAGATCTTCCAGTGTGGCCCCGGATCCTCCCAAAGAAGAAGGTCCTGAAGGAGGTGCCTCTGATCAAACCTGGCAAGGTCCCTTGATGGGACTCTGGCAATTCCGAGCAGCGCCCTCAAAGTCTCGAGACAAGATTCCTCAGCCGGCAGAGACCGTGCCAGGACCTGTGAACCTATAGTCCTCCTCGAGGACACACTCTCCAGAGTGCCAGCGTCTGACCTGAGGGCTTCGGTGTCCTTGCTGAGTACTGCACAGACATCGGGCCTCCAGTCACACATGGCGGCCATGGAGCAGAGCCTCTCCTCCATTTTGGCCTTGCAGTGGGCGTTGATGTCAGGCCCCCCCCCCAGCATCATCGGCCCCGACACCGGACCCCCTGGCCTCGGGGGAGCCTCCAGGCATCGAACTAGGCACCGAGCACCACCGGCCTCGGGTAAGTCCTTGGCGTCAATCGCGGGCTCGATCACGCTCCTCAGGGTTCCAGTCCTCTCTAGCAAGTGTCCGGAAGTCCGACCACAGGTCCTCCAGGGGTCCCTGGTTCCTCGGAGCTGCCCCCGGGGCTGACTCCTTGATGCCCTCGGGCTCCGACTCCTTGATGCCCTCGGGCTCCGACTCCTTGATGCCCTCGGGCTCCGACTGGGAGACCGAGGACAAGGACTCCTTGGAGAACTCCTGGCACTGGGACATCCCCTCTGAGCTGTCTCCCCCATAGCCTCGGTGCCACTCCCCGCCTGAGGATGTAGCCTTTCATGACTTTGTTTGTGACATGACCTGGGCTCTCTCGATCCAGATGGAGTCGGAGGAGGACCTGTGCATTGAGGGGCTCAAGATCCTACAATATGCGTCCCCTCCCAAGGAGAGACTTTCACGGTGCCGGTTCCACCCATTGTCGAGAGATTGCTATTCCGGATGTGGGAGTCCCCAGCCTCGGTGCCAGTGGTCAGTCGGCACCTGGACACTATCTATCGCATCCGAAAGGGCCCCAGGTTCAATAAGCCACAACTTGATGGTGGTTGAGTCCTCCATGCAAAAACTGAAGAGTTAAAAGACCTACTCTTCAGTTCCCCCCGGAAGGGAAGCCTGGGCCCTCGACGCCATGGGGCACAAGTGCTACTAGGGTGCCATGTTCGGGTACCAAATACAGGCATACAAATTGTACATTGAAATGTACCTTAAGTACCTGATACAGGAACTCTCAGGGTTCTCAGTGAGCCTTGCTGGGGAACCTCTGCAAAGGTTTCAGTCCTTAGCAGCAGGATCTGAGACTGTTCCAAATTTCTCTCCCGAGCTGCCTACGATGGATTTGAGGCTGCAACCAGGGTTGCAGTCGCAGGCATCGGCACCCGGTACTAGGCATGGCTACAGACCTCAAACCTGGAGCAGTGGGTACAGGAAAAGCTCCTGGATGTCCCCTGCAATGGTGAGAACCTATTCAGGAAACCAATTTCTGATAAGGCTGCGGAGATTGAGGCAGAGGTAGTGACCCGGCAAAGGATGTCCAAAAAGACCTTGGCTCGCCCAAGGAAAAAATCCTCAGGGAAGAAGCCCTTTTTCCCAAGGAAAAAGGGCTACTCCCAGGCTGGCCACTACCAGCCTTACTCGGGGCAGCCTCACCAGGCCCACAGCCAAAAGGCCAGGAACAAGTGCCTAGGAAGCCCAAGGCTCCCAGACATCATCTCCCACCCAACCCAAGGGGAAGCTTTTGACTCCCTGGGCCGGGCCTTCCCTCCCCCAGGATCCCACCTCAGACCACAGGGGGTTGACTGGCCTCTTTCACCCACAGATGGGCCAGCATCACCACAGACCAGTGGGTTCTGCGGGTGGTGCAGGACGGGTATTTCGTCCATCTGCAGCAGAATCCTCCAGACTTCTTCCTCGGAGAGCCACCACAGCCTCTCCTCCCCCAGGCCTTGCTCGCCATAGAACACACAGGCTTGCTCAGGGACAGGGCAGTGGAACCTGTACCCCATCACTTCTGGGGATTGAGGTTTGTGGTGGCGAAGCTAGCCCAGTGCCTATGGAAATAGGGAAAACACTTGCAGTCTCCTCCAGTCAGAAGGAAAGTGCAGGGAATTGACACTTTAAAAGTGCAGCTAAGAATGAAAAAAGCCTGTCTAAAGCTGCTGTCCTAAGGCCACGCCCCAGCTCCATGGTAACTGAGGGTGGCAATCTAAGACAGCTGGGGGCGGGGTGGAAAGATACAGGCCAGACCCACTCATATAAGCCCCAGAGAACAGGGAGGAAGAGAGCTGAGGGAATAGCTGAATCGAGAGCTGAGTCTGATTCAAAGGTGGAGTCTGGGAAGGAACCTGAATCTGAGCATGAGCATCAGCATTACACGAGGAAGAGAGACGGAAGGGCTAATCTATGCAGGAACCAGCATGGCCAAGGAAATGGCAGTGAAACAGTGCTGAGGAGAATCCTAAAAGGAACTGCAAGTAAAGATTTTAGCCAGGAGTCTAGAGAAAGGTTCTCAGACACCAGTTGGAGGGAAGAGTATCCCCAAAGCCAGCTCCAGAGTTTGGACCGGTACCAGGGCTGTAGGAAGCCTGCAGTAGGTTCAAAAACCCGGAGGTTTAAGCCAGGAGAGATTGCTGGGAGTGACTCAATCATAAAGGCTTACCAGGAGACGCTGAGTCCAAGAATCTCACCTCAAGGAGGGCTGGTAAGAAAACCTCTTAACAGAGAAACCTTGAATGCTTTAAGACTGTTGAAACGTTTGGTAAAAGATCAGGAATTACCTTGCTTTGATAGCAGCTCTGAGTCCCGAGAGAGGTCTCGAGGGGAACAGCTGATTAGGTTGTTTAATGAAGCTGCAGAACCTGATTGCTCTGAATGTGAGTCAATGGAAGTTGGAGAAGGTGATAGTGAATTAAGTCAACCTGATCAAGAAATGGAATGTGATTTATCCATAAGGGTAAAATAAGAATCCTCTGAGTTATAAGCTTGAAGAGATTCCAGTTTGTTTTATGTGCATGTATGTTCTGAAAGGGAAAGAAAGTTTTAATTAGTATGGCTGCTGTTTTAAAAGCAAGATACTTGTTAAGGAGGAATGCCTAAGGTCTCTAGAGCAACTAATTAAAACCCTGATTAAGTTGAAGCACAGAAGAAAAGTTTATTACAAGAGTATTGCTGTCTGAAAGTCTTCAATGGACAATTAATTGCAAAAAGCATTGTGAACTGAAACCTTTATTTGGAAGAAAGCAATCATTGCCTTGTTGAAGCAAGCAAGGGCAATTGATATCTGTGGAAAGTTTACCAACCTTTTATTTTCTTGTGGAAAAAGTCTTTACATGTGTTATGCCAAGCTTCCTTAGAAGTTCCTGTTAAACAAGGGAGGCGAATAAAATTTCCTGTGTTGCTTTCAAACCTCGGCTAAAGCTCTTTATTACAACTACAATCAAATGCCCTAGGAGTACATATTAAATAAAATATTGAAAGTGCAGCCCCCTTTCCTCGTCAGGCAACCGCCTAGGCGGGGGTAGGCGGCGACAGGTTCTACCTCAAGGTATTTCCTTATCCCAAAAAGAACAGGGGGCCTCCTGCCCATCCTGGACCTGCGCAACCTGAACAAGTTTCTGTTGAGGGAGACGTTCAAGATGCTCTCCCTTGGGACACTGCTGCCCTACCTTCGCCAGGGAGACTGGCTCTGCTCCTTGGATCTCAAGGATACTTATACCCACATCCTGATCCACCCCTCCCACTGGCATTACCTGAGATTCATGGTGGGGGAGGACAACACTACCAGTACAGGGTGCTGCCGTTCGGCCTCACCTCCTCTCCAAGGGTCTTTACAAAATGCCTGGCAGTCGTAGCCACCCATGTGCGCGTCCAAGGGGCCCATGTCTTCCCCTATTTGGACAACTGGCTCATCAGAGGCAGCACACCTCTCGAGGCCAGGTGGGCCACAAGGCTCACTATTCACACCCTGCAGCATTTGGGGTTCATCATCAACTGCCCCAAGCCCAGCCTCTCCCTGTCCCAAAACCTGGAATTCATAGGGGCCCAGCTGGACATTCTGCAGGTCAAGGCCTTTCTCCCTGTGGAGAGAGCCCACCACCTGATGCAGCTGGCAAGGGACATGCAGAGCTCCAGTTTGTTGACAGCTCGCCTACTCCTCTGCCTGTTAGGTCACATGGCCTCAACAATTCGCATTACGCCTTTGGTCTGCCTGCATATGTGGGTAGCTCAGTGATGCCTCTGTTCCCAGTAGACACAGGCAACAGGCAGGCTGAGGGACAGAGTGAAGGTCACCCACAAGCTGGCGGCCTCCCTCACCTGGTGGCTGTCCCTCCATCACCTCAGTGCAGGGATGCCCTTCCAGGCATCGACCCATCGGAGGGTCCTGATGACAGACACCTCCCTTGTGGACTGTGGCACACATTGTGAGGGCCAATGTACCCAGGGCACCTGGTCCCCAGAGGAATTCCTCCTGAAAATCAATCTTCTCGAGCTTAGGGCCATCTTCCTAGCCCTTCAGGCCTTCCATCACCTCCTGAGTGACCTTCCGGTCTTCATACAGACAGACAATGTGAACAAGCAGGGGGGTACGGGCTCCTACTCCCTCCCTGGCTGGACCTGTTCACCTCCCTGGACAACACACAACTGCCCAAATTCTCCTCTTAGCCACATCACAGAAGGGTGACGGCAGACGCCTTCCTGATCTCCTGGTCACAGGGCCTGCTTTATGCATTCCCAGCGACACATCTGATAGCCAAGTGCCTTTTCAAGATCCAGAGCAAGCACACCTCAGTAATCCTGATTGCGCCCAGATGGCCCAGGCAGCCCTGGTTCCCCCTGCTGCTCTCCTTGTTGGTGGCAATCCTGGTATCACTGGGCCAGGACCCGGACCTCCTGTCCCAGGAAGGTGACCCCTGTTTCACCCCATCCTGGAGTCCCTAATGCTGACAGCATGGCTGCTGAAAGGGTAGCACTGGCTCCTTTCAACTTCCCAGATAAGGTCGAGGAGATCCTCCTGGCCTCCCGGAAGCTATTTACCAGAAGGGCTTATGACTTCAAGTGGAGGAGGTTCTTAGTCTGGTGTGGAGAAAAGAATGAGAACCCATTCTCCTGTCAGATAAAGTTCATGCTGCAGTACTTGCTGCACATCTCACACTCGGGCTTGAAATCCAACTCGGTGAGGGTGCATCTCTGCGCCATAGTGGCTAACCATCACCCTATAAAGGGGAAAGCCCTCGCAGGCCAGCCTTTGGTCTCCAGATTCCTCAGGGGCCTCCTGCTAGCCAAACCCCCTCTCCGCCCTTCAGCAGCAGAATGAGACCTCAACATGGTGCTCTCCCAGCTCACTAGGCTGCCATTCAAGCCTTTGGCCACCTGCCACCTGAGACACCTCTACTGGAAGGTGGCCACCTTGGTGGCATTGACATCCATGTGCAGAATAAACGAGCTGCAGGCCCTGGTGGCAGACCCGCTCTATACCAAGTTCTATACGAATAGGGTTGTGCTTCGTACGCACCTCAAATTCCTCCCAAAGGTGGTGTGCGCTTTACACCTCAATCAGGAGGTAGTTCTCCCCACCTTCTTCCCATGTCCACACACTGGCAAGGAGGAGGTCATCTTGCATACATGGATTGCAAGAGGGCCCTGTCCTTTTATTTACAGAGGACCAAGGCCCATTGCAAAGCTTTTTATCTCCTATGACTCCAGCAGACTGGGGCTACCTGTGATCAAGCGAATGCTATCCAACTGGGTGGTGGACTGCATTGCCCTCGCTTATGAGCGAGCTGGCCTCTCTCTGGAGCACCGGATCACGGCTCATCGCATGAGGTCTATGGCCACTTCGTGGCCGGTGCAAGAAATCTGTAGGGCCGCCACATAATCTTAGTCCATACATTCACAGCCTACTACTGCCTTGAGAGCGAGTCCTGCAGGGACAGTGCCTTTGGTCAGGCAGTGATCAGAAGCATTCTCAGTGTATAGGCAACTCCTGCCCTCCTACCCTTCAGTGTTTAGGCTACCGGAGTTATGGTGATGCTGGACGCTGGGGTCTGCAGAGTCTGTTGGTAGGGACTCACCTTCTGCAACTCACGATCTCCCTTGGGTCACCTCTGCTGCTGTTGTGGTTCGGGCCCCGGCAGCCTGGAGCTAGGAAGTTCCATATGTGAGAACTGACTTCCTGCTTGTTCCTGGAGAAAGCGTAGTTACTCACCTGTAACAGGTGTTCTCCAGGAACAGCAGAAATCAGTCCTCATAACCCTCCCTCCTCCCCTTGGAATTGCCTCCTTTACCTTTTTGTCTTTTGCCTAAGCTATGTCATCTGACTAAGATGGCACCCTTGGGCAGGAAGGGGACCATGCATGCCCAACGTCACCGATATGTGAGGACTCATTCCTGCTGTCCTTGGAGAACACCTGTTACAGGTGAGTAAGTATGCTTTCAACAAACATAACAAATACCTGATACACTTAGGTTCAAAATATAACTAGGTCCAGTGCAAGCCTTGTGGAAAAATGTCTCTTTGTGCTAGAAAGGATTATCTTCATTGTATTCATGAGCCTTATGAGGCTGGAAAAAGGCTCCTTCTTGCACAGAAAGAAGACAAAATATCTTCTGCGTAAAAACTGGTGACCTTTGTGCATTCCAGAGATCTTTGTCTACTGAGATGGCTTCCACTTCTCTGCGCATTGATTTTAAAAGGTCACTGAAGTTGCACAATCACATGAGTCTTAGCATTAGTGTGTTTCTAATTCCTTCTCCAAAGTGCCTGAGAAACACCATCTCAGCACAGAGGCCAGGTCTAAGTGCAAGTTGCAGCCTGCTATTTCTGTGCCCAGGAAGAAACCTCACCCAATTCCCTTTGTTAAGGTCCATCCTTCTCTTGCAGCGCATAGAGTTGAAGTTTCTCCATATCAAGCAATCCTATGCAGGTAGGCACAGAGAAGATTTAGCATCAGTATTCTCTCCAATGCAGAGTCTGCACAGACATCATCCTGTTCACCTATCCTGCCTCGAGAGTCAGCATGTTCATTGCTTGTGCAGTGACAATCTGAAGTTGTCGATCCAACTACATCTGCTCCAGAACTAATGGCAGTGACTGATGTGTCCTATCTTTCAGCTTAATTCCCTCTGTATAAAACATCCCCATTCATTTTGGTAAAGGATGTTTAATTATTTTGTTAAAAATTATTGCAAAGGCCTACCGAGAGTTCAGGATCAAAAAACAAAAACAGCACTGATCCCTCAGTCCATATGCCTGCACAGAAATAGATGAGTGCTTCAAAGGATCCACTAGTCTATCTGCTTTCTTCCTCTGATTATAAACCACAAAGAAACTATACCACCTCCCTTCATGCTTTCGAAGAATTTCCATATCTCGTTTGAGATTTCCTTCCATAAGACCCATCTCCTGAAGGAAAAGCATTTTAAACAGAAATTCCTCTTGACCATGCCCCTCCTTCACCTAGGAATGAATATCTTTATGAGATTTCACACCCTAGAGTTGTCCAGAACATGTCCTGAGCAGTTCCCTTTCCTCCACAACAGGAAAAACCTTGATTTAATATATCTGGCCTCTTAAAGTTTATAGAATTTCCCATGGCTACAGTATTAGTTCCTATCCATGGTCTTTTGCATGAACAACAACTTGACCTGTGGCATCCACCGGTGTATATTCAGCTGGTTTCCAGAAAGCTGGATCTAAAGTGCAGAGTTCAACAGACTCCAGGTTTTAGTAACATACAGTTATCTCACTCCTCTGTAATGGTAGAATCCGTTTTTAAACAAATGAAAATGTGCTGAGAATCTTCCAGTACGCTCCTGGAAAAGATCCCAGATTCCTAAATCACTGCACTGTAGGGATTTTCCTCTAACTTTCCTGCAGTCATAATCTGAGTTAACTACCAGAAGCAGATGAATATGGAATACACCTTATATGATCAGCTCCTAAACCGCATCGAAAATTTCAGTATCCCACATTATTGCCACATACTTTGCATGGCTATAAGCCTCAAGAATGCATGCAAACGTCCATACCAAGCTAGCTGACGCACTCTTTGGTGACAAAGTTAGGACCGGTAATACTATCAAAGATCATTGCTCTACAGTTGTGGTCAACATTATTGGCACCCTTGCATTTTAGGTATGTTGTGTACAAAATTATGATCACACCTAACGACCGACAAAGAAGAGGCCGAATGAATAATACTCTTCTAATCGCGACCGATTACCGAAGGACAAAGCAACACACTAGTAACAGAGCATTTGAGTACTTATCCCCAATGCTGTGGAACTGTTTACCAGAAAGACTTAGAAGCATTACAGACCTATCCTCTTTCCACACTCAACTCAAAACATTCCTATTTATAGAACATTTTGGACAAAACGAAGTAACCTCAATCGTCGATCCGACATAGTATATTTTCCACGGCACAGCATATCTGAATCATCACTACCCACATCCACTCTATCCACACTTCTCAAATCAAACACCTAGCACTCTTTTGATACTAAGTTTCCCTTTACAGAAAAACACCCATGTAAATATCCAAATAATCAAAACCTATGACTTCTTCAATTCAGAAGAATTGTAAATAAATTAAAATTGTAAGAATCATGTATATACCAATGATTGTTAATCACCTTTGCCTGTTATATTGTTAAAATGTACAATGTATCTCAGTTATTTAGTATGTAAACCGCTATGATTACCGGAAATGGTGGTATAAAAATCACACAAATAAATAATTAAATATATTGAGAAATAATTGGAAATACTCCAACTGTATGTCATCATAATATTTTAATAGTATGTTCAAAGGTATACCTAAAAAATTTAGACATAGTAATTTTTGAGAAAAAACAAAATATGACCTGGACAAGATTAATGGTACCCTTCACTAATAAATATTTGGTTACACCACCATTGACAGTGATAAGTCTCCAAATGTTTCTTGTACTCATCTATAAGTTTCATACATTTGTCTGCTGGTAGTTTCTCCCACTCTTCAACTGCGATTTGTTCCATGATTCCATGAATGTTTCCACAATTCCTTTCCAATGGCAGATTTTAGATTTTTCCACAGGTTCTCGATTGGATTGAGATCAAGGCTCATTGCTGGCCAGTTTAAAATGGTCCATTTTTTCATTTTAAACCATTCTTTTATACTTTTGGATGTATATTTTGGATCATTGTCCTGCTGAAGGACCTATGATCTTCGACCCAGACCTAGCTTTCTGACACCAGGTAGCACATTTTACTCCAAAATACCTTGGTAGTTCTCTGACTTCATGATTCCTTTAGTATGTTCCAAGCCTCCAGTTCCTGAGGCAGCTAAGCAGCCCCTCAACATTATGGAACCTCCACCATATTTCACAGTTTTTTTCCCTTATAAGCTTAATTTCTTCAACTATAAATGTATCGCTGGTCTGCATTGCCAAAGAGCTCAAGATTGGTTTCATCTGTCCACAGAACATTTTCCCAGAAGGATTATGGTTTCTCAAGGTGGTTTGGGGTAAATATCAGGTGTGCCTTTTTATGTCTGTCTTTGAGCCGTAGGGTCCTCCTTGGCCTTTGTCCATGAAGTCCTCCTTTGTTTAGTGCATGGCATATGGTACAGGTTGAAACCACCAATCCAGATTGCTCCAGGTCAGGTTTAAGCTCTTTGGATGTTGTATGTGGTGTTTTTCCAACAGTTCAAGCTAACCTTTGAAGACTTATTGGATTCATTTTCCTCTTCCCACCACATCCTGGGAGGCTTTTAACAGTTCCAGGAGCAGAAAACCTTTTAATAGCATTGCAAACTGTAGAGACAGGAATTCCAAGGTCTTTGGAGATGGTCTTGTACCCCTTTGAAGTGATAATGGCTTTGCTGACAGTCTCGGGCAGCTCTCTTATCTTTATCTTTGTGAAAATGGGCTCTTTTAAAAGAGAATAAAAAGGAAGGTTTGTCTCGAGAAAATAGTTACTCCTTTTCATGACGAACAATCCAACAAAAAAAATAAAATAAATTTTGTAAGGTTTGATTTTTGGGATTGGTATGGTCTGACCTTTTCCTATTTTGAGTATTTTTGTAGTTTTGACTAGGAGTTTTTTGTGAGAATAATCATGTCCTGGCAATGTCCCAATTTTTTTTAATGTCTCAATTTTTATACTATATCCTACTATTTCCTTTTTTAATTGGTCTTGTTTTATTTGATTCTTTTATATGTCAAATATGCGTGCATATCTAGTCCAAAGCCATTTCATGGGCCATTTATTTCAGGAGATATTGGACAATAAGTGGTTGAACAGCAGGGGTACCAATAATGTTGACTTCAACTGTATGATGCAGCATCTGTCTGTTGTAGCTTTTGAATCTGTTTTCAGCTATAAACACCATTACATCTCAGTTTAAAATATCTTACAGTTATAGGAGGAGAAATTAATAACTTTCTCCCAGACAGCTGCAAACATTTCAGTGCCAGCCATATACCAGACCTTACCATAGAGAGAAGAAGAACAAAAACAGGTCTGTTTTGCCCATTTGAGTCTAGTCTCCAAACACTGCCAGTCCCTTTCACAAACATACATTATGATGATAGAGGAGTAAAAGGAGCACTAAGGGAGGACAAGGCCATAGTAGAGAGATTGAATGAATTCTTTGCTTTGGTCTTTACTGAAGAAGATGTAGGGAAGTTACCCATGCCTGAAATGATATTTAGAAGTGATATATCAGAAGAATTGAAAGAAATATTGATAAACCAGGAAGATGGATTAGTAGTATTTGATAAACTGAAGAACCAGATGGTATACATCCAAGGGTGTTGAAAGAACTGAAAGATAAGATTGCAGATCTACTATTAGTAATCTATGAATTATCATTAAAATCATCTGTAGTACCTGAAGATTGGAGAATGGCCAATATAACACCAGTTTTTAAAAGGGGTTCTGGGGGCAGCCAGGAAACTACAGACCGGTGAGCCTGACATCGGTACTGGGCAAATGGTAGAAACAGTTATAAAGAATAAAATTACAGAACATGTAGTCAGTCATGGTTTAATGGGAGAAAGCCAACATGGATTTATTTAGTCAAGGAAAGTCTTGTCTTACTAATCTGTTATATTGCTTTAAAAGTGTGACTAAACAAGTAGACCAAGGTGAGCTGGTTGATACTTGGATTTTCAGAAAGTCTTTGACAAGGTCCCTCATGAGAGACTCTTGGCCAAATTAAAAAGTCATGGGATTCGAGGCTGTGTACTATTGTGAATTAGAAACTGGTTAAAAGACAGAAAACAGAGAGTAGGGCTAAATGGCCAATTTTCTCAGTGCAGAAAGGTAAACAGTAGAGTACCCCAGGGATCTGTGCTGGGCCTTCTGCTTTTTAACGTCTTCATAGATGACCTAGAAATGGGAATAATGATTAAGGTGATCAGATTTGCAGATGACACACAATTATTCTAAGTTGTTAAAACCCAAAAGGATTGTGAAAAATTGCAAAAAGACCTTGATAAATTGGAAAACTGGACATTCAAATGCACCTGGGAAGGAACAACTACGGTTACATGATGCAAGGTTCCACATTAGGAACCACCATCCAGGAAAAAGATTTAGATGCCGTCATGGATAATATGTTGAAACCCTGTGCCCAGTGTGCAGCAGAGTTCAAGAAAGCAAATAGAATGCTAGGAATCATAAGGAAAGGATTGGAGAATAAAACCGAAGATGATATAATGCCTCTATATTGTTCCATGGTACGACCACACCTTGAATATTGTGTACAATTCTGGTTACCATATCTTAAAAAGGATATAGGGGAATTATAAAAAATACAGAGAAGAGCCACCAAATTTGTAAAGGAGACAGAAAGATATCCCTATAAGGAAAGGCTCAACATGGAAAAGAGACTGCTGAGGGGAGATAGGATAGAGGTCTATAAACTTAATGAATGGAATGGAAAGAGTAAGCTTAGATTAGTTGTTTACGCCATCAAAAAGTAGAAAGACTGGGGGACACGCAATGAATCTACAACGTAACCCATTTAATACTACTAAGTGAAAATATTTTATCACTCAACATGTAATCAAACTCTGGAATTCGTTACCAGAGGATGTAGTAAAAGCTGTTAGTGTAGCTGGGTTTAAAAAAGTTTGGACAAGTTCCTGGAGGAAAGGTCCATAAATCATAATTAAAGAGGACCCAGGAAATCCACTGCTTGAGCCGGAAGCTCATATTGGTTCTCAGGGAACATAGACCAAAGCTGGAGAATGCTCCACATGAGCCACCTGAAGTCAAGAGCTATATTTTATTCACTTTGAGTGTTTGCCCATCTTTTCCATGACTGCTCAATTCTGACTCAGTCAGACAGTCAAATGGTCATAATTTCTATCGGACCAGGAAGTGCAGGTTCCCTTCAGCTTAGCTGGAATTTTAGACTTTGTGATTTGAAATCACATACAGATTCAGGCTACTTATATACCAAACAAGCAGAACTGCATAGCAGACAAGCTCATCAGGGTTCTTCAGCCCCATGAATGTGTCTCAATCCATGAACTGTAGAGGCCTCCACAAATCTGTTTGTCAGCAACAAAAACACAAAACTGCCCTGCTATTGTTAGTGCTGCCATCCCCGGACTAACTAGTGAAGGGTGCACTGTCCATAGATTGGACTTTGCCTCTCTTCTACACACGTCCACCCATCCCCCTAGTAGCAAAAACACTGCAAACATTTAAAAGAAGGCCTGGCACAAAGATCCTCATAGCGCCATATTGGCCTCATCTGGTTTCCATTTCTCAGAAGACTCTCAGTTCTTTCTCCCTGCAGGTTCCAACCCTTTCCAACCTTGATAATGCAGAATGGGAGCTCCCTTCTGCATGCCAACCTCATGTTACTGGCTCTCACAGCGTGGAAATTGACTAGTGTTCAGTAGTCTCTCTGGGTTTGCCACATCCATTTTAAGACATCTTGTTAACAGCCAGAAAGCCTTTCACAAGACATCCATATACCTTTAAATGAAAGAGTTTTCAATCTGGTGTTTCGCTAATGGAAAAGACCCCTTCTTGTGTCCCTTGATGTCATACTGCAGTACCTATATCATCTGTACCATCACAGACTGATGATATCCTTTATCAGAATATATCACAGTGCACCCTCTGCCTATAATGTCCTTAAAGACAAAGCACCAGCTTCCCAGTGCCCAGTCATTTCAAGGTTCGTGAAGGGCCACCTTTTTGTCAAACTATCTATTTTAGAAACCTCCTGTCCCATGGGAACTAAATGTCACCCTTTTCTCTCTTATGAAACTGCCATTTGAACCCATAGATTTCTCATTTCTCAAGAATATAACTTGGAAAGTACTATCTCCAGGAATAAGCAGGAATGTAGTCTTCACATATGGGTATCATCGGTACAGATGGAGCCCATGCGGGAACACTCCCCAGCGTCCAATAGGAAAGCTTTTAGGAGCATGACCCATCTCAACCTGGGTTTCGCAGCTTTCTGGGCCATCTCCCTGGCATCTCTCAACTGGGGAGTCCCCATATGTGAAGACTACATTCCTGCTTGTTCCTGGAGATAGCATAGTTACTCATCTGTAACAGATGATCTCCGGGAACAGCAGGAATCTAGTCTTCACAACCCACCCACCTCCCCTAAGAGTTGTATCTCTCTCTCTCTCTCTTTCTCTCCTTTGTCTCAGCTATAAACTCAACTGAAGAGGGAGAGTTGGAAAGGCGGGAAGGCAGTGGCGCAGGCGCAGTGGGATGCTCCCAAAAGCTTTCCTTTTGGACCCTGGGGAGCGTTCCCGCACAGGCTCCGTCGGTACTGACAATACCCATATGTGAAGACTCAATTCCTGCTGTTCCCGGAGATTACCTGTTACAGGTGAGTAACTACGCTTTCTAGGAACGGTTGCTTTGGTTAGAAGAATCAGTTAACTCTGAGCCTTGGTCTCATATGAATGCTACACTTAGACACATTTTACAGTGGGATGTTCAAGAGCAATCTGGGACATCAAAGCCAGAACATCTGAAAAAACACAGGCACGTGCATTTTCAGGCATGATTTCAGAAATGTGGATGTGTCTAATATGGACGTCTATAGAGATGTTACATAGACTTCCCCGAAATAGCATCTCAGAATGTGGATGTCTAACAGCATAATGGTAAAAGTAGTGGTTTGGGAGCAAGGTGGCCAGGGTTCAAATCCCAGTTTGGGTCTTTATGATCTTAGACTAGCCCTTAACTCTCCTTCTTCTCTATACTCTGTGGATATTTTAAGGCCAAACAAGCACTTTCCTGATAGCTATTTGTGCCTGCAGCAGGTATAAACGTGGTTGTTGTTAAGTGCCGTTGAGTCGGAGTCGACTCATGGCGACCCTCTGGATAGCTATCCTAAATTGTGTTCAATCTTCAGTCAGGCGGCTCATTGTTGACAGACTGATACCCGTAGCTGCTGTTATTGTATCGATCCATCTCATTGCTGGCCTTCCTCTTTTGCGTTGACCTTCTATCTTGCCAAGCATGATGTCTTTCTCTAATGATCTCTCTCTTCGCATGATGTGTCCAAAGTATGAAAGTCAAAGTCTTGTCATCTGAGCTTCTAAAGAAAGCTTAGGTTTGATCTCCTCTAGTACCGACCAGTTTGTTCTTCAGGCAGTCCATGGTATACACAGTATTCGCTGCCAGCACCATAATTCAAAGGCATCAATTTTCTTCCTGTCTATCTTTTTCACTGTCCAGCTTTCACATCCATATGATGTTATTGAAAATACCAAGGCTTGAACAAGTCAAATCTTTGTATGGAGAGAGACATCTCTGCTCTTGAGAATCTTATCTAGGTCTTTCATAGCCATTCTGCCAAAAGCAATGCGTCGTCTGATTTCTTGACTGCTTGTTGCTTCTTTATTGATAGTTGATCCAAGTAGGTTAAAGTTGTCACAATTTCAATTTCTTCTCCTTCAACTATGAACCTGTTGATTATGCCAGTTGTCATGATCTTTGTCTTCTTTACATTAAGGTGCAGGCCCATTTTGAGACTATGTTCTTTTTTTTTTTTTTTTTTTTTATTAAAAGGCAGCGAACAAGTACAACAAGTAACAACCAAATCGGCTGTATACAGCATACATATACAAAAGAACATCTGCATTAAACCAAGAATGAAGTGAACAGGGCCTTTTTTTTTTTTTTTTTTGTAATATATAATTTTATCTTCTCCCCCCCTTTGTTCTCAGTATCCCCCTTACACCCCGCCCCTCCCACTCCTATTACCCACAAGACTCCAAATTAATGAAAAACTCCTATCCGGTTCCCCCCACCCTCCACCCTCCAACCCCCCTCTCCTCCCCCCTCAAAACCCCCCCCCCACCCCCCCCATCCCCTACCGCCACCCCCCGCTTCTGACAACCCCTAAAGTGTCCACGTTACCCACAGGGAGTGTATGAGGCACCACAGCAACAGACTATGCATGGAAGAGAGAGAGAGCCAAAGACTTCCGCAGCAAGAAAGGGAAAAATTCGTTGGGCCCGTATCATCAAGAACAAAAAGAAGCAGAGATGAACTTAGGTGCGCGAACCATACTTCAGAACAAAAGGCTCCCACACTTGCTCAAAGTGTGGCACTCGCGATTTTCCAACTGCCACCCCCCGCTCCATAGTATAAATCTCCCACATCCGCTCCAGCCAACTCGCAAGGGCAGGGGGCAAGGTTTGTTTCCAAACAGCTGCCAAGGCCAGGCGGGCCGCGTGTAGACCGTGACGGATCAACGCTAACTGAAGAGTCCGCGCACCAGGAACATTAGTGCCAAAAAGGAAAATACCTGGGTCCCAGGGGATAGTCAACCCTACCAGTTGCTGTAGGCGGTACTGGATCCCCCTCCAATATGTCTGTATACGCGGACAAAGCCACCAGACATGAGCCATGGTACCGTCCCGGCCACAGTTCCGCCAACACAAACCAGACGCAGCGGGATAAGCCCGGGCAACCCGCACCGGCGTCATGTACCAGCGATAAAGTAGTTTGTAATTGGTTTCTCGGGCATTAACGGCCACTGCACTTTTCCAGAGTCGATCCTCAAGCTGCTCCCACTGTTGCTCAGTGTAAGTTAACTGCAGCTCACGATTCCATTGTTCTCGATGGGTACCGGGCCGCGTCTACTGGGCTTGAAGATGTGTATACAGGGCAGCAACAAGGCCCTTTGTAGTGGTACATGCCTCACAAAAGCGTTCAATATCGGACAGCTCGCGGGCCACCTGCGACCGAATCACGCGGTCCTGCACCCAATGGGTTACCTGCATATACTGATAAAAGTGACCAGCGGGAAGTTCAAACTCACCTTGAAGTGAGCGAAGAGAACGCATCGTACCGTCCTCAAAGAGTTGACCGACACGACTAAGGCCCTTATGGCCCCACAGCCGAAAGGCTGGATCAGTCATCCCAGGGGGGAAAGAAAGATTACCCACAATAGGCGCCAGGGGGGTCATAAGCACCCCGCGAGGTCCCAAGTAGCGGTCCCAACACCAGAGAGTATGAGAGATATAGGGGTTACTTGAACGCGGAGCTCCCCGGAGCCCGGGGCCCAGCCACAACCGGTCCCCCAATCCCACACCCCCCGAAAGCTGCATTTCCATTTGTACCCACCGTTTGGTACTAGCGGTGTCCATCCACTCCACCCCCGCGCGACACTGCGCTGCCACATAGTACCATTGAAGGTTGGGCGCCCCCATACCTCCGCGACGTGTGTGTGCATAAAGAACCTGACGGGCAATGCGGGGGCGCCGAAAATGCCATATAAATTTCATGATCAGGGCCTGCCAGGTGGCCAAGACCCCACGAGGCAAAGGTATAGGAAGAACCTGAAAAAGATACAGAAACCGGGGGGCAACCACCATCTTCACCACCGCAATACGCCCAAACCAAGAAATCAATAGTTTGGCCCAGGATTCCAAATCACGCTTCACTTGTTGAATTAAAGGCCCATAATTGGCTTTAAATAGGGCACTCCTATCAATCGTCAAATTGACACCCAAATAGCGGAGAGCGCCTGATACCCAGCGAAAAGGGTAAGAAGCCTTCAGTTGTTGGCAAACCACCTCGGGAACCCCGACATTCAGAATCTCGGATTTCGTATAGTTGATTTTGAACCCAGAGACCTGCGAAAAAGCATCAAAAATCCGCATTGCGGTCGGGAGAGTGTTAACCGGATCCACCAGGGACAGAATGATATCATCCGCAAAAAGTGCTATTCTATACTCAGAGGTACCCACCCGAACGCCGCGAATATCAGGATGCTCACGAAAGCTCTGTGCCAGGGGCTCCATCACCAGCGCAAAAAGCAGCGGGGACAACGGGCACCCCTGCCGAGTTCCCCTTTCCAATGCAAACCATCCAGATTGACCCCCATTAACCCGAACGGATGCGACAGGGCTATGATAAAGACAGCGAACCCAACGCACAAAATGGGGCCCAAACCCCATCTCCTGTAGCACACACCAGAGAAAGCCCCAACTGACCCGGTCGAAGGCCTTTTCAGCATCAATTCCCACTAATAGGGCAGGTTGAGGATCCTGCCGGGCCACGTGAATCACCTGCAGCATTTGCCTAATGTTATCGGCCGCCTGGCGGCCCGGAACAAACCCAACCTGGTCTGGGTGCACCAGTGTCGGAAGTGCATGGTTTAATCGCGCCGCCAGCGCCGATGCCAATATTTTCACGTCGGCATTCAGCAAGGAAATAGGACGATACGAAGCCGCTTCCTGCACGGGCTTACCCGGTTTAGGAATAACCGCGATAAGGGCCTCGCATTGGGAAGGAGGCAGAAGCCCCCCCCGCAAGACCTCATTGAAAAGCAGCACCAGGGTTGGGGCCAGTTGGGCACTATATTTTTTATAATATTCCATCGGGAACCCGTCCGCGCCCGGCGCCTTCCCCGCCTTTAAGCGTCGAATGGCCATGGTCACCTCCTCCACGGTAAGCTCCGCGTCCAATTGATCTCTAACAGAGTCCGCCAGCCGGGATAAAGTAACGGCACTAAGGTAGGCCTGGGCACTGGGCAAGTCAAAAGACTCAGCTTTATATAACTGTTCAAAGAAATTAGCAAATAACTCACGGATCTCCCGAGAAACCACCCGCAGACGGCCCCCAGAATCCCTAAGCTCACGTACTACTCTTGAAGTATGCTGTTGACGAAGTCGCAAAGCAAGGTAGCGCCCAACCCTATTCCCCTGCGCATACGAAGTTTGCCGCAACTTCCTACGCATATGTTCCAGGTCGCGTTGCGCACACGCATCCAGCTTGGCCCGCACCTCTCGCCATTGACGCCAAACCCTCTTAGAACCCGTCCGGGCGTGTTCCAATTGAAGACGTCGACTTTCCTCGGTAAGGCGACGGGATTCTCGTGTCCAGGCCTTCCGAGTGCGAGCTGCCTCAGCAATCAAGCGGCCTCGGGCTGTCGCTTTAAAGGCATCCCAGACTGTGGGCAGCGGGACCTCCCCATTATCATTTATAGCAAAAAAATCGCTAATAAAATGGCCATGGTCCTGAACAGCATGTTGCCGCCGAAAAAAGCGGCTATCTAAACGCCACTGCTGGCATCGTGCCCCACAAACCCCTGCAGGGAGAGTAATCCAACAGGGGGCGTGATCGGACCAGGTCAATGTCCCATGCCCAGCCTCCACCCTCCCCTCCACCAGTCGTTGATCTAACAAAAAATAATCTATACGGGTATGTACCCCATGAACAGGGGAATAATAGGTATAGCTCCTATCCCCAACATGGAGATCTCTCCAAATATCTCGCAAGCCTAGATCAAGCATAAGCCGCTGTAATGCTCGGCCTGCTCCGTTGGTTACCGGTCCAACTCGACCCGTCGAATCCAGATGAGGTACCAGATGCGCATTACAGTCTCCGCCCAAGACAATAGGGCCCTTCGCAAACTCAGCTAACAGACCCTTTAACCGAGCAAAAAAGTTCCCTTGGCCAGTGTTGGGGGCATAAATGTTGGCTAACGTTATGAGCTGACCGTCCAAGCGAACATTCATAAAAAGCCACCTCCCCAAGGCATCCCTCTTAACATCCACCACCCGCAAAGATAACCCCTGGTGAAACAGCATTGCCACCCCACGTTTTTTTCGACCCTGTGAGTCAGACGCCACCCATACTTCAGAATACGGCCTTCTTTTTAACCAACTCTGATTGCTGCTCCGGAGATGGGTCTCCTGCAGAAACACAATGTCCCCTTGCAGGGAGCGTAGCTCATTGAACAGCAACGAGCGCTTTCCCGGGGAGTTGAGACCCTTCACATTAAAAGATACCACTTTCAGCATTGATAAATAACTACCCTACCCCCACTACCCTGCACTCTCCCCCTTTCCGGATAATCCTGATCCCCCCCCAAACTCACATCTCCACCGTGCAAAAGAACCAGCAGTAACCTCCCGCCCAACCTCCCCCATGGGTCATTCAGAGAAACACTCCTAAATTCTAACGGCGCTGCACCCCCTAAAGTAATATAAGCCCTCCCCCCCCATCCCCTCCTCTCCCCACCCCTCCCCCACTACCCACATCCCTCCCCCCCCCCCAACCCATCAGTACCACCAGCCAACACATAAGGCGGGGCACGGTAAAACTGATCCCAGGCCCAGCTCCAACCAGGCCCCCCCGCAAATTAAGTATCACAACAACAGTTAGCATCAAAGGTACCCCCGGAGATAGCATATCATGGAGCCACTGCCCCAAACATTTCCCCCACCCACCCTGCGTAAATTAAGCCACACTTAACATAATCCCCAAAATGGCGAGTCACATGTAGTAGAGAAATCTCAAAAGAGATAGTTACAAAGCTAAAATTAGGTTAATTAGAAAAAACTTTTGGTACTGCAACAAGGAAAAAGCAGGGGTCCGGACATAACATACGCTAGGAACTCCCCCCAGATCAGGACTCAAGGGCCCAATTAACTTAGGCAGGTTTGCCCACCCGGGTCCACTTCGAGTGTTGAGGCTTGGGTGTCGGGAGTTGTGGCGATGCAGTATCTTCAACCAGACCCGCCTGGCGCAAAGCTCTCCAGGCCTCAGTATGATCTTTAGCTGAGATCCGTTTATTACCCAAGAGGAAATTGATCCGGAACGGAAAGGCCCAAGAATAGCGGATCCCTTTGTTATTCAAAACCATCGTGACTGGTTTCATCTCCCTCCGACGGGCCAGTGTAAACACCGAAAGGTCCTGGTATACAGTCACCGCTGCGTCCTGGAATCGGATTGCTTTTTTCTCCCGACCCCGGCGTATGAGGAGCTCGGCATCAGTATAGCGCAAAAAACGCGCAATGACATCCCTAGGCTGATTATTAGGAGGCTTACCCAAGGCCCGGTGCACTCGCTCAATTTCCATGTCAGACCCATGAGCAGTTAGCTCGTCCACCGGAAGCAGTTCAGCAATCAAGTTTTTGAGCACCACCTGCAGATTTTCACTTCCCCCCGTTGCCTCTGGGATTCCCCGGAAGCGCACATTATTGCGACGGGAGCGATTTTCAATGTCATCAAGTTTATAAGTCAGTTCTGTTACTTGTGCATGTTGCCTATCGAGAGCACATTGTAGATCCACCACAGCACCATCGTGATCTTCAACTTTGGTCTCAACCTCCTCCACACGCGCCCCGAGGTCTTTCATGTCACCCCGGAGTTCCGTAATGGTGCTCATCACTTCCTCACGCATGGAGCGAAATTCGCCGGCCAACTCCGCAAAGCCTCGACGGAGTTCTTGTTGTAGCAAGGCGTGCGAGGACAGCTGGTTGGGTTCCAAATCATTTTCACTCACAGTCTCATCATTGGAACCCTCCGAAAGATGTCTGTTGGAGGGGCTCGCTGGAGCGCCACCCTTGCCCTGTAGCCGTTGGGATGCGCGGATGCCCTCCCGGGCCTCTGAGTTTTTAGCCTTAGCAGCCATGTGGTAGAGAACAGTCCAACAATACAGGGGTAGGCAGAGCGCAGCTACAGTACAAGCAGGGAGCTGTGGTAGGCAAATGCTAGTTAATCCCACTTTTGGGCACCAGAGGGAGCTCCAGCCTCACACAAGGTAGGAAAGCACTGGGAATGTAGAGATGAAGGAAGCCCAATGAACGTTGTGCAGCAGCGAGGAGGCAAGCAATAGCAGAGACGGATTACTGACAATTCAGGCGTCCCAAAAGCAATTGAGACAGGTAGCAGGGTTGCCGAATCAGGAATAAGCACCAGATTGAGGCGGGAAAATCTAAGTACAGCGGCAAAATCCGGGGCCGCTGCCGCTCGCGGAGAACGCAGGCGATTGGCTAGACTGGGAGCCCACGTGATCGCTGCAGCCCGGAACTGTGGCTGGAACGCAAGGAACCTCGTGCGTTCCAAAACCACGCGGTTATGGCTGCCTCTAAGGTCTACCTCTTCGTAGAGTCTCGTCCAGCTCCTCCGGGTCAGGACTCAAATATCAGCAGCTCCTCTGCAGCACCGAGGCGGCACAGTCACAAGGGGAAAAGCAGCAGCGCACAGGGCAGCATCAAACGTCGAGGCACCAGTCTCCTCTCCGGTGCGGTTCCCAGCCACGGGAAGCACCCGCGGCCTCCGGGAAACACTGCTGCAAAGTACCAAGCAGGAACGAATCAGCGGTCCACTCCGCAGCGGCCGGGGAACCCAGCAGTCAGTTCCCAGCAGGCACGAAGCTCACCTGAGCCACAGCAAAGGACAGGAGGAGAGTGTCAAAGCCGGCAGTAAAGAGGCCGAGAGCCGCTCGCAGATCTCGTCGGGGCAGTCCCAGTTTCTCCGGAGGGCACAATCAAGATCCCCTAGCTTTCCGAGTGCTAATTCAGAGGCTCTGGGGGGCCAAAGCAGTGGTGATGCATATGTTAGCTAAGAAGATGAGGAAGCCTGGAACGGAGCTACATCAAGAAGCGGCCATTCCGCAGCGGGCTCACTAGCGCCCCCCGAGACTATGTTCTTTGATTGTGAGAAGAAAATGTTTCAGATCATCTTCACTTTCAGCCAGTAATGTGGTATCATCAGCATAGCAAAGGTTGTTGATGAGTCTTCCACCAATCTTCACACCTCTGTTGTCTTCATACAATCCTGCTTCTCTGATGATTTGTTCTGCATATAAATTAAACAGAGCCTTAAACGTGGATGTGCCCGCAAATGTTCCTATTCTTGAAATCGGGTGGAAGTCCATAACACTTCCCCGGATATGCCTCCATCACGCCCTCTTACCTACTTGGTGTCCTTGCCCTGTTGATGTCTTTAAATGTCATTTGTGGAATGACTGCAGAGAAGTCTCCATGATTTTGACGTCCAGGTGCACATCTTCAGATGTCCTACATCACAACTAAGCCTTTTAAAATGACCTCCTTAATTTCATTGTAATAAAGTAGCATTATGAAGTCATCTTAATGAAGAAATAGTGCTGCCTTTGTTTTATTCTAAACTGCATAAGCATCCCCTGCAAACAAGCCTTTACCTATTACCTTAAAAGAACAAAATCTATCAGAAAATTTGTCTCTTTTGACCTCAACAGGCTTGAAATTCCTATGGCCAAATGCACATTAGCAAGTTTGGTAGCATCAGTACCATAGTTCTCTTGAAGTCTGCCTCACTGAAAAGAATCTACAAAGCAGCTGCTTGGTCCTCTCTTCAAACCTTCACTTCCTATTACAGCTTGGAACAGTCCTCAGTCAGAGAAAGTAAATTTGGTCAAACAGTAATCGTTAACTTGTCTTTCTGATTTGCACAATTCTTGCATCATGTTATGAGTGGGCTGCTCCTGGACAATGGGCATGTTATCTACAGAGTGGCCCTGAGCTTGGGAATAACTCACTAGTGTGCCTTGATTACTTCTGGCTTGTTGACAGAAAATGCAACGTTGCTTACCAGTAATGAGTGTTTTCCATAGACAGCAGGGTTAACACTCATAATTCCTCCCATCTCCCCAAGAACTGAATTGTGCCTTGAATTATGGAACTAACTGTGCAGCATGTAGGAAGGGCAGTGCATGCTCAGAACGTTTTCACTAGTTCTGAGTTCTGGGAGAGCTGTTCGATCCTGGTGTCATGCGTTGATGTCACCCACTCATATGCCTGATTAATCTTGCTGCCTATGGAAAACAGCTGTTGGGCTTAAGCAACTTTGCTTTCCATGTGTCTTACTTACTATTGTGAACTGATTTGTTTTCTGCTCTCCAGATGTCAGACTCTACCCTACATGCATTTACATTTTCTTCTTCCATGCTGGGTGAAGAGGTTCAGCTTCATTTTATCATCCCCAAGTCCAAGGAACACTATTTTGTCTTTGGCAAGCAAGGAAAGCACCTCGAGAGCATGCGCCTACCACTGGTGTCTGACAAGGTACGTTTATATCGATCACAACATTATTTATTTTTATTTTATTTATTTATTTAGACAGATTTGTATACCACCTTATCCTACAATCAAAGTGGTTACATCACAATTGGAGGGGTGGTCACATCACAATTGGAGGGTTACATTTAACATGAGGGTACTTAACAACATTATACAATGAACTCATATGTCTAGTTGGGATGAGTGGGTATCGCATTGGCGGAGGTAGTTACATTACTATTCGGGTGGAGACTGTTGTCTGTCTGCTCATAGGTTTCTGTAAAGAGCAGGGTTTTAAAGGCCTTGCGAAAGTCTATGATGTCATTTAATGCCCTCAGGCTCGTTGGGAGGGAGTTCCAAAGTGTGGATGCCAGTAGTGAAGGAGCTCTTCTTGAAGTTGTTTGTTTAGTCTTGTGATATCCTGCAGGTGTGCCGATCATGTTGTCATTATTGGTCCTTCTTGCTCTATTGCTGATATCCCTATTCCCCTCATTTTCCGGTGTCTGGTTTGGACTATGACAAAATAGGCAGTTAGTAATATACAGGCTTTCTCTGTACAAAACTATAATCTTAAAGTTATCCTATTTTAATATCTTTTGGATCATTTAGCAAAATGCGAATACAGTGAAGAGCCCTATTTTCACACCGTCAAGTGGCCGCCATGAGCATGGTCTCCTGAATCTTTACCATGCAATGGAAGGTATCAGTCACCTTCATATCCTAGTGGTCAAGGAGTATGAAATGCCACTTTATCGCAAATACTGGCCCAACCATATCATGTTGGTGCTGCCGGGAGTGTTCAACAATGCTGGTGTCGGTAAGTGGAACTTTGACAGGATTTTGTATAGCAATAGCACTATATCCTTTTACCTAAACTAAATTCTTTTATTGCTTTAAGGCAACATGTTTCAAAACAGACAGACTTTAAGTGCCTTTTGGTTTTGGTTGGATAGGTAACACTTTTTCCACACACACCCAGTTATGAAGGTACTTTTGTAACAGTCTGCCTAACCTGTGCAGCAAATATGTACATGGCGATCCAAAAATACTCAAATAACACCACTCTAAACCATAGACTACTTGGCGTCCGAAAGGTTTTGGGAGGTCATTTGCAATCGCAGCAGTTCTGAGCATTGAAACAGGGCATATGAGATGGGTCTACCCTAAACGCAGTGCTGTGTTTGCAATCGCAGCGGTTCTGAGCGTTGAAACAGAGCATATGAGATGCGTCTGCCCTAAATGCAGTGCTATGTTTGTTTTCTTCTTCATTGCTGCAAAGCCGCGAACAATTGCTCTTTACTGTGGTGCTCTCTGTCCTGATTGGCATTGTCAGACGGCTGCCTAGGGTGAGAACTTACACAATCTTGACGATGCATATATTCATATGATTCTTGCAAGGTATTGTGGGTATTGTAGTTCATTCACTCCCAAACACAGCTGATGACAATAATTTGAGTTGTGAAACCAAGTGGTAAGATCAATAAAATACTTCTTTTATTGATGGGGTTTAATTCACCCAGCACATGTATGCTTGATAGCACTATAAATGAGGTTACTTGCTTGCAGTGTTTAAAAATGGATAACAAAAAGTCACAAAGTAAACCAGAAAACAACCTTCAGCTTGTCAGGCAATTAGCTAATGTTTTCTTAGCAAATAATTACCAAATACAAAGGCACAAAGTAAAGAATAAATTTTGCTGGTTAGGTTAACTTCTGCTTATTTTCCACGCCGATCTCAGCAGTGATTCTCCCTTGCTCACACACACAATCAGGTGCAGCCCTAATTACTATCAATGGACCAGCTGAAAGCCTTTAGCTGGCTGGCTGCTACTGTGTGAGCCCAAAGCCTGCTTTAAGAGCTGTTTGCAGTGGAAATAAAGAACAAAGTTAGGTTTCTTTGTGATGGCTGATGTGTTTGCTCAGAGAAAACTAGTAATAGCATTTAGATAGAGAACAGTCCATATAAACTGTATTTTCATCTGCTGTATCAATCAGCATATGGTCACTATCATACATTGGCACAGACGAGTCTTTCATTAAGGCACTATCATGAGAATGCTCATTCCCTTGCTGCCACTCTCTATTATAGATAGGGTCTGGATCAGTGTTCATACCTGAGCCTCTCCTGCTATCATTATTCCTCTCTGTATAGCCTGGCCAATATGTAATCCAATTCTGATGTCCAGCCTTCCAATCTTGATCCCTGGACACTGGATCTTCTCTCACATACCTTCTGGCCTTGGTCTGAAAGTCCCTTCCACATGCAGTCTTCTCTCTTCCAGGTAGCCACTGGTGATTCCTATCTCTGCCACTCCATTCCTCTGGCTGAATCCAGTCCAATGGACTCTGCTGGCTTTTGGAATACCTCCCAGTATGAGTACTGCCTTGGAATCTCCCAGACCTTCCAATGGCCTTTCTTCTCTTCCTTCCAGAGAGTTTCCTTCTCTCTCTATCTGCTTGGCTTGGCTTCTGTTTCTCCAGGTGATACTGGTGCTTGTAGCCGTTGCTGTCTCTGTATCTCTTCCTCCCTCTGTAGCTGTTATCTGAAGAAAAAGCTCTATTCTTATCCTGTTCTAATGTGTGCTGGTCCCTAACACAGCGCAGCTGTGTTGAATCAGGCCCTGCCCTTTGAGATGAGTGCTTAGGGATTACCTCATAGTTCTCTTGATTGCACACACATTCTCTCACTTCAGCCCCTCTCATGGCTGCTGGAAACCTGGTGCATTCTGGGACTGGTAGTCTTTTATGTGAAAACTCTGTTTTCTTGCTTCTACCAGAACTGACAGGTTGCTTGTTCAGAGTCACATCATCTTTTCTATAGCTCCTACCTGAGCTATGATAAGCTTCCTTATCACAGCATTTGAGCATTCAGCGGATCAGATAAGTACAGAAATGGCTTTTTCTGCTGAACGGTCTGAGTGGGGCATATTTTTAAATTCAAGGTACGATGAAATTAGACTTACCTGCTAATTGTAGTTCCTGAAGGAACTCCAGTCTAGTCCCGGAAACTCTGGGTTGTCATCCTCTTCCAGCAGCTTGGAGACTGATACACGTCATTCTTTGATGACACTGGTATAAGGACACAGGCACTGCCTCCTCACACTCCAGTAACCTATTGACAAAGTAAACTCAGCGGAACAACAATTAAGTTAGAACCTACACCTAAAACTCGTGCTATCTAACCATATAACCATAAAAATATAAGTTGAACAACTACGGTGTCTGATTTTAAACTGCTAAGGCTGTTGCTTCCCTTCCAGGAAGAAAAAATCCCTTAGCCTATCAATATCCCCAAAGGCAAAATTCGCCCCCTGAGCCGGAAGCTCTACAGTTTCCTGTGATCTGTTACCTGTGAAATCTTCTGCTTCAGGCTCCAATCCTCTTAACGGACCGGCGGGATCCGGGACTAGACTGGAGTTCCTTCAGGAACTACATTTAGCAGGTAAATCTTCCTTAGCGTCCCTCCAATCTAGTCCCGGAAACTCTGGGGATGTAACAGAGCAGTAAAAGAACTCAATGGGCGGGACCTGCTAGACCAGCCTAAAGCACCACTGACCCAAAACAGGTATCTTTTGCCGCCTGAATATCCAATCGATAATGCTTGACAAAGGAATTTAAAGACAACCACATCGCCGCCTTGCAAATTTCTACTGCCGGAACCAATCTGTATTCCGCCCAAGACGCCGCCTGCGCTCTTGTAGAATGCGCTCTTAAGCCATCCGGCACCAGCTTACCCTTCAAGAGATAAGCTGATGCTATTGCCTCTTTTATCCATCTAGCAATTGACGCCTTGGACGCTGCTTCCCCTTTGCGGGGACCTCCGAACAACACAATCTGATTTTCTGAACTCCAGCGTCCTACTGAGGTACACCTTTTCAAGGCCCTGCGAACATCTAAAAGATGCAACTATGGGATAGAAGAACCCTCAGAAGATGTACGGAACACCGGCAGAGATACTACCTGATTCACGTGAAAGGGAGACACCACCTTCGGCAGAAAGGACGGTACCGGTCTTAAGACTACCTTTGACTCATAAAAGGACAGAAACGGCTCCTTACAAGACAATGCCTGTAACTCCGAAATTCTCCTTGCCGATGCAATGGCCACCAAGAATACTACCTTCAGAGTGAGATCTTTCAAAGTTGCTTTTGCCAACGGCTCAAACGGCCATCTACCCAACGCTGCCAATACCAATTGCAGATCCCAAGAGGGAACCATTTGCCTGCAAGGTGGTCTCAAAAGGCCCACTGCCCTCAAAAATCGCTTCACATCTGGGTGAGTGCCAAGCGCTTGACCCTTGATCTTCCCTCTATCACAGGAAAGCGCTGCCAATTGCACTCGTAATGAAGCGGCCGCTAAACCCTTATGAAAACCCTCCTGCAAGAACGCCAACACCTGCGGCACGGAGGCTTGTAGGGCTTCACAACTCCTATCCATACACCAAGCTTCAAAAATGCACCACACGCGAACATATGCCAGAGAAGTGGACCTTCTGCAAGCTTTCAACAGAGTCGCAACCACCTCCTCCGAATATCCGCTAGCTCTTAACCTCGCCCTTTCAAGAGCCATGCCGTAAGTGAGAATCAAGCTACCTGAGGAATTTAACAACGGACCTTGCCTCAACAGATCCTTTCTGACTGGTAGCCTCCATGGCTTTCCCACTACCAGTCTCTTGAGATCCGCATACCAAGGCCTTCTCGGCCAATCTGGCGCTATCAGTATCACCAACCCTCTGTGGTGTTCGATGCGCCGCACTACTCAGCCTATTAACACCCAGGGAGGAAACACATACAGAAGCTGATCCATTGGCCAATCTTGAATGAGAGCATCCAGCCCCTCCGACATCGGCTCCCTGCGCCTGCTGAAGAACCGATCTACTTTCTCTGACTTGAATGTCACCATGAGATCTATTATGGGCGTTCCCCAGCGCCAAACTATCTCGTTGTAAACATCCAGATGAAGCGTCCACTCCCTGGGATCTACTCTTACTCGACTCAAGAAATCGGCCGCTACATTGTCCACCCCTGCTACATGTGCTGCCGACAGAGCCAGAAGATTTTGCTCGACCCATTGGAATAACTGGTCAGCTTCAGCCTCTAAGGGAGCACTGCTGGTGCCCCCCTGTCTGTTGATGTAGGCTACAGTGGTCGCGTTTTCCGAAAACACTCTGATCGCTGTCGCCCTTAGGAACCGCTGAAACTCCAGCAGCTCCAACCCCACAGCTCGAAGTTCTAACCTGTTGATAGACCAAGATTTCTCCTGAATTGTCCACTGACCTTGCGCGAATCTCCCCTGAAAATGCACTCCCCACCCCAGGAGACTTGCATCCGTAGTCAGCGGAATCCACATCGGCGTGTCTAAGGGCATGCCCTTTGCTAAGGATTCCGGAAGCAACCACCACTGCAACACTTCCCGCGCCGCCTCCGGATAGAGAAGCCTCCGGGATAATGGATCTGATTGGTGAGATCACCTTCTGAGCAACGCTCTCTGCAAGGGCCTCATATGCGCTCTCGCCCAGGGTACTAAGTCGATCGTCGCCGCCATTGTTCCTAGCAGCTGCAAGTAATGCCACGCTGTGGGACGCGGCCTGTCTAGAAACCATCGAAGCAACCTTTGTAAGACCACCTCCCGATGCCGCGGGAGAAAGACCTTGCCTGCCCTGGTATTGAACCGTGCTCCCAGGTACTCTAGGTCCTGAGAAGGCAACAGGACTGCTCTTGGCCACATTGACTACCCAACCTAAGCTCTGAAGACAGCTGACCACCTTGGCCATAGCCTCCTCGCTGTCCACCTTGGACTTTGCCCAAATCAACCAGTCGTCCAGATACGGATGAACCAGAACACCCTCCTTCCTCAGCTGCGCTGCTACGACCACCCTGACCTTCGTAAAGGTCCTTGGTTCCGTTGCAAGACCAAAGGGCAGCGCTCGAAACTGAAAATGCCCCATTGGCACCGCAAACCTGAGGAACCGTTGATGCTCCTGCCGAATCAGAATGTGCAGATATGCCTCAGACAAATCGAGGGAAGTAAGAAACTCTCCTTTTCTGACCGCCAGAATGACCGATATGAAAATGGGAAACTCTGAGACACTTATTTACCCTTTTTAGGTCGAGAATCGGTCGATACACCCCTTCTTTCTTCGGAACCACAAAATAAATGGAGTATCGACCTAACCCGCATTGGTCTCGAGGCACCGGCACTACCGGTTTGAGATCTAACAACCTGTTCAAGGTCTGCCTAACTGCCTCGCATTTGCGAGGTGCCTTGCAAGGGGACTGAACAAAGGCGTCGGTCACCGGTTTCCGAAATTCTAATGCATAGCCTTCCCGAATCACCACTAACACCCACTGATCTGACGTAATCTTGACCCAGGCAGCGTAAAACTCCTGTAGACGACCGCCAACCGCTATGTCCACCTGGGCCACCCTGACTTCATTGCGGCTTTTTGGTACCCGAAGTGGCGGAAGCAAACCCTCTGCTAGCCCCTCGGAACCCCGAAAACCTTGGCTTCTATAGGGAAAACATCCTCTCTGGCTCTGCGTGAACCTGGGGGAACGAAAACAACAAAAATCCCTCTGTGGCAGCCTTGCCAACGGCGGAAATTTCTCTTGCTTCTGCTTATCCTCCGGAAGCCGTCCGCCCTTGGACTCTCCCAGATCCTTAACTATCTTTTCCAAATCTTCTCCAAACAGTAGCTGTCCCTTCAAGGGGAGTTTACTTAACCGTGCCTTAGAGGAACCATCCGCCACCCAATATACCTCCTGGCTGCCACTGCCGAAGCCATACTGTTCGATAGCCCCCTTATAAGATCATAATGAATATCTGCCAGATACGCCGTTCCGGACTCCAAACGAGCTGCCTCACCAATCGAGTCAGCCTGCTCTCCCTGGACTCTTTGAGCCCATCTTAAACACGCTCTTACCACCCAAGCCCCACAAATAGCTGCTTGAATGGACAGAGCATTAACCTCAAAAACTTGCCTTAACAAGGCATCAAGCTTTTATCCTTAAGAGCTGCACTCCCTTCCACCGGAATGGTCGTCTTTTTGGTTACGGCAGATACCACCGCATCCACTTTTGGTGGCTTAAAAAGCTCCTTATCTTGCTCCACTAGTGGATACAGACGAGACATTACCCTAGAGCCTTTGAGTGTCGACTCCGGCATGTCCCACTCACCTTGGATCATCTCCTTTATAACTCTTTGTATACGAAAAGCTTTTTGCGTCTTTCGAAAGGCTTGCAAGAGCGGGTCTTCTAATGCAGCCTCCTCCACTGGCGCGGATGCCGGCATATTAAGCGTCTTCAAAGTCTCTGAAATCAGTGCCGGCAACTCTTCCCTCCGAAAAATGCGCACTTCTCTAGTCTGATCTTCTTGCTCTGTAATCTCTCCTTCTTCCAACTCCTCGTTCATCTCTGGATCGCGCTCATCTTCAGTGTGCAAATCCACTGAAAACTCTGACTGCCCCTGTCTGTCTATCTCCATTCGAGCTCTCAAGTCCTAAGGCTGAAGGCGCCACCGACAGAGGAGTCCCTGGCCTCTTGAGCCCCAAATCTCCCCCTATGGGACCCAAGGCCGCAGAAGAAGCTTCTTTAGGAGCTCCGCCAAACGCCCTCTGAATAAGAGCCACAAAGTCTGGCGAAAAAATGGACGCCAAGTCACCGGTCAAGGGTGTCTGAGCCCACGGCACATCAGGAGCCGAAGAAGTACCTAACACTGGCTCCACCGAATCCAACAGAGGAAACAGGGGCCGCTGAGTAATCACCTCCCGCTCCTCTGTCGAATCCAAGCACTGCTGCTCCATTGTTGAAGCTTGACTATGACTAAGCTCCTACAAATGCCTGCCTCCGACACCACAGAGCAAACATAAGGCCTTAGCAGGCATATTAACCATTTTTGCCCCTTATCCAAGTCTTAAAGAATTGGAAGAACTGATCCAGACCTGAAAGGGACCTCCCAACTAACCTGAAGCATTAGCCTCTTCTTTTTTTTTTTTTCTTCAAACTAACAGAAAGGAAAGCAGGGACTCTCCCGACCTGAATCGCGCTGTTAAAAATCAAAAACGAAGCTTTCTCTCCTTCCTACGCGGGTTTGTTTCCCCGACCTCGCTGCCGGCGTTTCCCGCTCAAAACGGGACGTGGCGCGAGGCTGCTGCTTACTCGGGCCTAGATTCAGTTAATTACGTCCCCGCATCAGCCTGTCGAAACCAGGCAGCCAGAACAACTTACCTGACTGCCGGGAACCGGCTAAGCACCCCCTTTCACAGAAGAGTGCTTCTAAATAACACCGTGTCAAGTTCTCCTCCAGCACTGCTTTGGAAAAGAGAATCAGCAGGGAACTGAGCTGTCGCAGCTCCTGCTTGCCTTCCCCCACAAGCGCATACAGGTAAAGCTGCTGTGTGGCGCTGGAGGAGGCAATCTACAAAGTTGGAGATTACTCCGGACTTCCCCCGGGCTCTGAATCTGCCTGCCCTCAGCTCGGCCCCAGGAAGTGAGGCCCTCAGCCACCAAAATTTAAAGCGGTATACCTCACAATTAAAACATTTGTAAAATAACCGAATTCAAAAGAAACTAAAATAATACCCAGTTTGCCAGGTAATATAATAAAACCCTCAAAACAAATTAAATAAGATTAATGTCCTTAATTGTTACTCTAGTGAGCCAGAAACTCTGGCTCACATCCTCCAGCTGCTTGGAGACTGATATAACTGGAGTGTGAGGAGGCGGTGCCTGTGTCCTTATACCAGTGTCATCAAAGAATGACGTATATCAGTCTCCAAGCTGCTGGAAGAGGATGACAACCCAGAGTTTCCGGGACTAGACTGGAGGGACGCTAAGGAATTTATAGTTTAAGAATCTTTTGACATATAAGAGAGTGTAGAGGCACTAATGATGTGCTTTATCTCACAATAATTGGTTCTAGAGGGGTGAACCATAAAATTGATTAAAAAGGAAGGAACACCACGAGAGGGGTTTCCCGCAAGGCTAATCTTCCGACAAAAAGTATAGGTACTCAGGTTTCCTGTTTTCAGTCTAATTTTGTTTTTTGGCAAATATGTACATGGGCTTCACAAGTTTTCAGAGAGAACATAGGCATGCTTATATCTTTGCTGCTATTTACTATGCACAATATCTTTGAGAGAATTTATGTGCATACTTTCGGTAATCCAGAAGTATATGCATAAGTCTAAATCTTGCTTCTGCTCCTCCTCCCCTCCCCAGGAGCACCTCAGCTTATCGCAGGTAGAAGTATAGGCAAAATCAAATCATGCACATAATTTAACGGCATATACTCAGGGCAATTTTATAACAAGCTATTTCCATGCATAAATCTCTGTTTAGTGCATATGAATGGCATTTATAATCATCCACTATCGGTAAAAAAATAATTGCAGGTGGTTCACAGACCAATCAATAAAACTCATACAAAATCCAGTCTCTGGCAATAATGCAAAATGCGTTTCATATATAATACTTTTTATAACTCAATATGCACTTTATAACTTTTAAATTATTTTTTTATATACAGCATTTTTTATTTTTTCTACATATACATATTCTACATTTTTTCTACATATATATATATATATATATATATATATATATATATATATATATATATATATATATATATTCTTTGTCTCCATTTTTTCTTATTTCTAATAATCCCTTACTCCACCTCAATCTTTTAAATGTTAAAGTGCCTTCCGACCTGGGAGTCTCATCTTCCAGCACCATAGCACAATTTGTTTTGTTGTAACTATCCATTGGGTTTTCATGGCAAGATACAGAAGTAGATTGCCGGGCCTTCCTTCCGCGCAGTTTAAGTTTGGTGTTGTTGCCGTTGTCACAGAAATATGATCCTCCGCCGTCAACACTATCCCATTCTGCTGCTGCCCAGATGGGTGGTTTGTCTTCGTCTGGCACCTCAGCTGAGACCTGTCCATCTTGGGAGACCCTGCCAGTAGTTAAACTACTGATAGTTTAGCTCTCAGCATCACTGATGCACGCAAGCCCTCACAGCACGACAAGCTGCAAACCAAGTGAGAAATATTCAGCTCGGTACCTATCTAGTCCTGGGGTCCGGCATGTGGCTGCCTGATCAATACTACACTGAACCTCTTCTATTGTTATTGGGGCTACCAAATGTCTCTGTTGTTCCTGCGTAAGCTGGGGCAAAGCCACCCCAGCAAGGAAATGCCTAATCCGTGAACACGAGGCGTTCTCATTTTAATACAGCGTACGGTAGTAATCCACAAAGATCTTTCCTATAGCTGAGGCTTCAGTCTGAGCCCTCCCCACCCCATCTCGTAACAGTGGCACAAATCGAGATCCCTGGTTACGTGAAAGACAATGGGCTAGGAGTTTCCCAGCTTTGTCTCCAAATTGGTATAGCTGATATTTATAGTAGGTTAAAGACTTTTTTTCTCTCTGGTGTAATAGGGTGTTGAGAGTTGCCTGAGTTGCCAACAACTGTGCCCTATTAGCTGCGGTAGGGTGACTCGCCAGGGAACAACGTTCCCTACAAATCTTCTTCTCCAACCTTAGAATCCTTGCCGCCATTTCTCACCTCTGGTGGATGCCGTACGCTATGTCGTCGCCTCGTAGTACAGCTTTGGACGCCTCCCAAAAAAGCTGTGGATCCACCCGGTGAGCCTGATTATGATACACATAATCACTCCATCTATCTATCAAGTAACCTTGGAACTTATCATTCTGACACAAATCTAGTGGTAAACGCCAAGACGCTCTGTTACCGCCTGACTGCCCACAGGTCCAGTCTATCCACACTGGGGCACGGTCCGATATTTCGTAGGGCTCAATTGTCGCCTGAGTTATTGCCTGAAAGAGCTCCTCTAATGCTAATATAGCATCAAGTCGCGCACTTGTACCATACGCCCTGGACAAATGCGTGCAATCTCTCTCTGTCAGATGAAGGGTTCTCCATGCATCTAATTATTTGACACCGCCGGCAAAACCTCCTCAGGTGCCGTGTGGTGTTTAAGCGATTACTCCCTTGCCCTCCTGAAACATCTACAGTCGGGTCAAAGACCCCATTCCAATCACCCCCTACAATTAGGATTCCGGCAATGTGTCAATGTCTGCTGCCACTTTGGCAAAAAACTTTGGGTCGGGCACATTAGGAGCATATTTAATGCCCAATATCACCTTCCACCGCTGCAGGTCCCCCTGTACCAATAAAAATCGACCTTCAGGGTCTACCACTGTGTGTCCAGCCTTAAATCCTACTCCTTTCCTGATTAAAATTTCAACCCCACCCTTTTTGCCAAGCGCTGACACACCATAGATTTGCTCTGTCCTACCCCCCTTCAACCTGTTCAAATCCCCTATGGTCTGATGAGTTTCCTGTAACAGTATAATATCCCCTTTGTGTCGCTCCAACGCATGCAGTATTTTACTTCTTTTCAATGGACTCGCTAACCCACATACATTCCATGAAAGTATTCTCAACCTTGCTGTGATATCTGTTGCATATTATCTAAGAGTGCCCTGCTTCCACAACTACTAGGGGGTTCCTCCCAGCCTAAGACCCCCCCCCCCCATCCACCACATGAGAATCAATCCTCCCCTCTGAACCTCAGGTTGCCTCTGTGTACTAAGTGCCCCTATACGCCCCTTATCCCCTCTTCCCCCCCCTATCCTTCCCCCCCCATCCTTTCCCCTAACCCCTGTGTGATATACCTCCCTTTCCTTCGCCATGGTCACTCTTGATGTTAGGCTCCCCCCTGCACCCTCTCACTATACTATTCCTCTACCCCTCTGTCTTATTAACCAAGGATCTCCCCACTCCACTAAGAAACCTCTTACCCTCCAAGGGACTTATCCTGTTATTGAATTGTGACTCATCCTTTTCCTCCCTCCTAAACAATATATTATAAAAATATTTTTTTAAAAAATTGCATACCTATTACCACAAACATCACCAAATCCCACATTGTTTTCAATATGACCTTCCCTTTCTATGGGGATCTTAAACACCAGATTCCAATATCTCAGTTATAAAGAGGATGAAACCTACCCAAATCCTGCCATTCTCCAGGGCCCATCTGAAATCCCCATCCCAGGATCCTGACCGTGTCGGTCATCTCATATATTTAGCCTCCAACATCCCTAGATAGAGGATCCCCCACCCGGTGTCCCCAACGCACTATTAATGTGTCCCACTCATGGGCACCGCACATCCCTCACCAGCTCTAACATCTGGCAAAGACATCTCGTCTCAGTGCCCCTGAGGGGAGGGCCCGCATATGAGTTGAAAACACAGGAAATGCATCAATAAAGCCTTCTCTCCTTACTACAGAGTAACAGCCTAAGGTAGCAGAAGAGAAGAGAGAAAAAAAATTTAAACTTTCGACTTATAGCACTCCATGAACTGCAATTTTGTTTTCCCCTTCCCCATTCCCTCCCCTCCTTCCTCCCTTTTACGCTTCAGCAGACCAGAACCATCAGCTTCTCCAGCATGGCCGCCCTCCTCCACACCTTCAAAGTTCCGATTAGGGCTCCACGCCCCAACAGTCATGTTCCCTCTTTTGAGATGTCTGGTTGACTCTGAATCCATTTTTGAGCAGCTTCTGGTGTTTCAAATGTCACTGCAGTACCATTATGGAAAACATGCAATCTAGCCAGATACTGCACCACAAATCTCAAATGTACCGATATCAGTTTTTTACATACAGTGGCATATGCCTTATGCCTCATGCCCAGTTGCACCGAGTAGTCCTGAAAGAGCTGAATACGTGCTGCCTCATATAATAGGGGACTTTTGCTCAGGCTGCACACAAAACTTTATCTTTCTGCAGAAAGTTCAGAAATCTCCCGCACGAGTTGGCCCCAGCCTGTGTATCCTTTCAATAATGATCTGGTTACTGTCCTCCCCAAACTGTAAAGTGGATATCAGATCCAGGAAGTATTTGCATAGGTCCACATCTTTTACTGTCTCTGGTATACCGATTATCCAGAGATTTTTCCGACGGCCACAATTTTCCAGATCATCAAGTTTTTCTCCTTGCTTGCTGACTATTGCCTGCAGGGAAGTGATCTCTCTTCCCGCGCTGTGAAGTTCGTCCTCCAGTTGTGATATGCAACACCCCGCTGCATGCATCCGCGCTCCCACAGCCTCCAGCTGTTTGCTAATGCCATCTAATTGTCCCGTGATACCATCAAATCTGCCATTCAATGCATTAACTACAGCATTAGTAACCTCTTCCGTGGACATCGCTGGCTGGCCCAGTGAGGGAGGCCCGTCGGCCATCTTTGTTGGTACTGTGGAAGCTTTCTCTCAGTCACGATGGGCTGACTTCATTCTACGCTGCAAACTACAATATTCAAGCTGTTACAATGGCCACAAGATCCTCAGCCACCGTTTCCACTATTCTTTGTCTTGTTTAGGGCATTTTCAGGGTTCGTAGAGTGGAGGGAGCCACGGAGCTAACCCAGCAAACGTCTGAGCTAGCTTAGCACATCATGTGATCTCCCGCAGTTACATTTTAAATGACCTTTGAATGTTTGGTGGAGAGTAGGGGATTCATGCACGGATGAGGGTTGGGAGGGCAAGGGGGGGGGAGATTTTGGTCTCTAGGAGTCGGGGTTAGTTGATCCGGCACTGTGTAAGGAACACCACAGGCTGGAAGATAGGACAGGGTGCGGTGAGGTTAAGATGGAGAGGGGTGAGACTATTGGGGGGTGGTTGGGGGGGAGGAGGGGAGTAGACAGAGTGGTTTGGGGTTCCGGGTTACTGGGGGGGGGCGGGTTGGGGTGGGGGGGGCATAGCAGAAAATAGTATTGAGTGCCTGACCAGGTTCCACTGTTTTGGATTGTTAGATTTGTTATATATATGGTGTATAATGGAACTATGGTTGTTTGACATTTGAATTGCAATAATAAGTTTTGAACATAAACCACTCGCTCAAATTCTGTAGCAAAAATCAGTTAAATACAGATGGAGCTTTCTGTTTGCATTGCTGTTTGAATGGAACAATGTACCTCAAAAAATCTCTGAGCTTTTTCACCTGTATGGATTTCTTGGATGTCATACAGAATGAGGGGAGCTGCAACCCTTGCCAATGGAGTGCACAACATGAATGGGAAGCCTCTACACCTAAACATCATAAAGTGCCTGGATCCTGCAGACAGTCTGAGGTGGACTCGGATGATATACTGAATAAAGCTACTTGATAGTACGGGGGCTTGGGCTCCTGTGAAAGTTTTACTGGTCATTGTTACTACTTACATATGTTGTGAAGTTGTAATTGAATGTTATTTGAAGGCCTCTGTTTAGTTAGGTTTCTGGCACCGACTGTTCTTGCCGGGCTTTGGGGGGTACCCTTTCCTTCGATATATGATGGGCCTAGGGGTGTCCTGGGTATCCCATTTTGAGAGGGGGTCGAAAGATGAGGAATCCGCTTATTTTGAAACGGGGATGGGGTCAGGAGAGTGGTGAGTCACTTTGAGGGGGGTGGAAATTAGCAGCTTGGGGGGATTTGAGTATGCAGGATGTTGGATAGGAGCAGAGATTAGTGGCTATTTGTGCCCTCAGCTTTTCCTTGAGGCTTCACTTATGCCTCACTTTTCCGGTCTGGTTGTTAAGGCAATGCATCTGTCCTGGATTAGGACTTTGGGTTGGGGGATCATGGGGAAGGGGTACTGTGTGGGGCAGGGTAGAGTTAAGGCTACTTGTGAGGGAGAGTCTGCAGGAATAGGGATAACTTTGAATTTTCTTCTATTGAATTTATCTAATTTAATCGTGTAAAAAAGAGTTTTTCAGATACCCAGGATCTCATAACTGAAAGCAGTTTGATGTGTAATTTCAATATGGATTATTGCTGGAGTTGGAACAGTAAGTAAAACGTGAGATGAAGATTTAGGAACACAAGTGCTCTTTAAGTGTGTGGGGCAGTTTGTGATCAGAGCATAAGACATACATGATGGCCCTGCCATGGAGTAGATATATAGGGGAGAAGTAAGTCTGCTAAATATGTTAGATGTCCAGTGAGCAAGGCTCAGAAAGCCAAGATGAGAATATTAAATGTAACTCTTTGGGCAGTAAGGAGCTGATGGTGCATGACAAGCAAAGGGATAACATGATTATACTACTTCACCAAACAGAGATGCTTAATAGTTGTATTTTGGAAAGTTTCCAAGCATTTCATCAAAGTAATAGTAACATCATGAAGGAATGAAGTAAGAACATAAGATATGCCATGCGGGGTCAGACCAAAGGTCCATCAAGCCCAGTATCCTGTTTCCAATATTGGCCATTGCTATAATCAAGTCTTGGCACAACTAATGCATGCATCAACATAAACATATCTGGACCAATATTCAGCACCAGCAGTTAGCACTCAATCTTTGGCTCTGGCATTGAATATCTGGGTCTTATGTAGTCACTGGCATTGAATATCCAAGTTGGTCACAGACCACGGAAGCTAACCGGGCAATGGCTTCGGCAGCTAAAGTTAGTACAGCTTTTTCTGTGCCTAACATTTGCCACTGTGGGATAACCGGGCAGTGGCTTCATATCACTGCTCTCTGGTTATCCCCAGGTGCCACCCCTGTAACACCTTGATGCTAACTGATTACCATTGGGACATACAGTGGTGGGAGCTATGGATGTTCATTATTCAGCTACGCTAATCATGTTAGTGCTGCAGAATATCCCTCTGAGTGCAGTTTACACGGTCTGCAAACCATATAAATGTCTGAATATTGGGGCCCATCATACATATCTAAGTACGGATGTAAGTTGACGAAGATAGAAAAAGGATTGCTTAAGAATGAAAGAAATATACAGAGAGAAAATCAAATTAGTATCAAAGATGACATGTTTGTTTCCAGTTTATGATTGGGTACAATTCAAGGTCTGCTGTTTAAATTTTAGAACTTATCTTGAGAGGCACCCAAGTTATTTGGGGAAAATGCATTGATCCTACATTTGGAGCCACTAATTGTGGTCCTCCTAATTCTCATCAGTGATCGAGGCTAGACTTACCAGAACTCGTGCCTCTGTTTTTCAGTGGCAGCCCCGGCCATACAGAACAGTTTGTCCGCCCACCTTGAGGGTTGAAACATAGTTTTCTAATTTTCTTAGATAGTTGAAAGCTCAGTTCTTCTGTCAGGCATTTAGGGAAATAATTTGAGGGTAGGGGGCCTGTTTAGGAGGAGTCTTATTACAATGGGTAGTGAGAGAGGGGAGTGATTTAGGAGTTTAGAGTGGATCGTATTGTTTTTGAGATTGCTCGTGTTTTAATTTATGTATGTGTTTGTTGTACATTGCTCAGATCAGCTTCCAAATGTGTGATTTATAAATATATTCAAAAGAGTCCATCAGTAAATAAATAAACTGTTTCCTTTACTGGAACAGCCGATCCCATGGTAGACAGGACATTTGTGAAGGGACAGCCTTCCTGCTAATCCAGAGTTATTCACACTGGGGGTCATTCTGAGGCACAAATAGCAACGGGACGTCCATCCCCGCTATTCGTGCCGGCTCCTGCCCCTGTATAACTTCCCCGCCGGTTGTGCTGGGATGTTATATGGGGGCAGGGAAGGGGCGGCACGGGGGCAGAGAGTAGGCAGGCAGTGGGTGGTCGCCGACCCTGGACGTACAGGGTTAAATCTGATGTCGGCCCTGTACATCCAGGGCCGGGGAAATTATTCCACCCCCATGGGGGAATAACGTCCCTGGACATTTCTTTTTGTCTACATCGGGGCATGGAAGGGGCTGGGGGAGGGAGGCAACGTTAATTTCCTGGAGCCCGACCCTGGCCTTAGGAGGTTCAGTCGGTGGTCAGGCTGTGGGGCGTTAACTTTTGTAGCAGGCTGCCGGCATCGCGGCTTTTAAATGGAGCCGTGGTGCCATGGCAACATGACGCCATGGCACAGCAGCTCCATTTAAAAGCCCTGGCTGAGTTAGCCAGGCAGTGCCTGTATGTGCAGGCCGGGACTGAATCACAGTCCCAGCCTGCACGTATAGGCTTGTTCGCTATTCTGATCCCACAGGGCTATATGTGCCCCACGGGATCAGAATCGCAATCTCCTTTGTACATCCGGGTCAGCCCGGATGTACAAAGGAGAATGACATTGAGAACAAAATCGAGAATGTGGATTTAATTTAAGTTTGTAATCAAACAATAGTCAGTAGCTGCATCCAAGCATGAGTTAAGAATGGAGAGATCAAGAGGGAGAAAGTGATATCACCACCCAAGATGGCTGTTTGAGTCTCCCATTTCCTCCACAACCTGTCTCTTAATTGGGCTAAGCACTTCCAAATCTTGCAACCATGCCATGCAAAGAAGATGGCAATATCGTACAGGGAGCTGGCACACAGAAGACCAGAGAGGCTGAATATGAAGCCCATGATAGCTTGATTCTGAGATGGAAGATCAGCTTTCCCCACAGTGTTCAGGTGCTGGTTCTGAGATCTCAAATTAGAAATTGTGGTGTTAAAATTGGAGATTTCAGCCTTGGTGGCTGATCTGTGAAGTGATAGTGCAGAAATGAGTCATCAGGTCAAAGAGACAGAGGAGAGACTTCATGATCAGAGCAAAAACATGGCAGAAATAAAGCAGCAGTCAGTCTGCATGGAACAATCCCAGAATGAATTGGCGGATAAGGTAGAAAATCAGTCAAGGAGGAGTAATGTGGTTTCGTGGCATTCACAGTCTCCCCGAATATGCAGAATTCTTCCAAGTGGTGGAGCAGGTTGTTAAGTGGTCCTTGTGGCTAGAGAGGTTCTGGTGGATCAGATATCTGTTAAATTGGAGTCGGTTCATACAGCTCTCAGCCAGTCAAAACCAGTCTTCTTAAAGACATCATTGCCAGTTTCCATAGTTCTGCTTTGAAGGAAAAGATGGCCTCTACAGTTGGGAAGCTTTGGGGCTTTGAAGGGAACTCGCATGCTGTGGACATTTTTGAAGACGTATCTGCTATTACTCTTTCAGAAATGCAAAGAGCTCGGGGATATAACTCAAAAGCTCCATGATGCTGGAATTAAATACTGTTGGCTCTTTCCATTTACCTTGGCCATCACTATTGAAGGGAAAACCACACGGACCCATTGTAGCTCTATAGGAAGCAGAACTATCAGGTTTGAAACAATCACCTCTCCCCTAATGTACTGTACTCAATATTGCCAAACTACCAGGTGGCAGAGAGTGGAGTGAAGGAAGGAGAGGCTGTGACACCAGTCATGAGAGAATTCATCTGTGGTGATTCATGATGCAGGATGAGATCCTTTGAACTGAATAAAGAGTTTGAAAGTTTAGCTTTTTGTTGTACTGAGCCACCATGGTTACATGTGTTAAGAATGAGAGGGCACATAAAAAAGATGATTGGGTGTTTGGAAGAAACTGAGTGATGTGGAGTGATGACTGGTGAATGTTAGAGGTGGCTGATACTCATATTAGTCTGTTTGGTATTACTGGAGGATTTGGGGGCCATAAACCATTATTAAAGAGGACTGCTTACCTCTGGGACAAGCCGCATGGAATGTATATATCTTTGGGAGCCCGGAAGGTACTTGAGACCTGGAATGGCGACAGTTGGAAACAGGATACTGGGCTTGATGGACCCTTGGTCTGACTCAGTATGGCATATCTTATGCTCTTATGTTCAGAACATAAGGAGTTAATGGAGGTGGAAATAATGGAAGAGGGGGAATTAGAGACAATAAAGGCTCTAGAAATTGGACAATTACCCGGGTTGGATGTGTTTATGTTATGAGATTTGCATGGTTTCTTTCCACACCATTAGTTAGGCTGTTCAATTCCGTTTTCATAGGGGGAAGCCAGCTGGCTCTGCCTTGGGGTCTCTTCTCTATCTCTACTGAATCCCATGTTGTCCTGATGTCCTCCCATGGTTTTCAGTACTATCTTTATGCTGATGACTCTGATAAACCTTTCTATACTTGACATGCCTCCAGGAATCGCGGCCGGTATCTCAGCGTGCCTGGCTAACATTGCTGCCTGGATGTCCAATTGCCATTTGAAACTGAACATGGCTAAGGTAGAGCTTCTTATCTTTCCCCCTAAATCCACCTCTTCCCTTCTTCCTTTCTCTATTTCTGTGAATAGCAGTTATCCTTCTTGTCTCCTCAGCTAGCAGCCTTTGGGTCATCTTCGATTCGTCTCCCTCTTTCTCTGCACATATCCAACAAATAGCTAAAACCTGTTTCTTTCTTGATAACATCAGCAAAATTCATCCCTTCCTTTCTGAACACAGTATTGAGGCCCTCATCCACTCTCTAGTTACCTCCCATGTAGACTATTGCAACTTGCTCCTCACTGGTCTCCCACTGAATCATCTCCCTTCTCTTCAATCAATTTAAACTCAGCTACATCGCTAAGCTTCCACCCATCCCGTTATGCTCATGTAACACCTCTTCTTAAGTCACTTCACTGGCTCCTTATCTGTTTCCGCATCCAGTTCAAACTTCTCCTATTGACTTCCAAATGCATTTATTCTGCAGCTCCTTGTTACCTCTCCTCTCTTCTTCCCCTGACCCAACCTCTTAGCCTCATGATTCCGAACATCTGTGAACACAATTGATCTAGGTTGCAGACATGAAAAAATAAACCAGAGAAGTTCAGTCTTCCCAACATTAATCTGCAAATGCAACTCAAAAGAGCAACCCTTAATTTGGCCTAACATATTTCTCACCAGGATCAATATGTCATCTTTATCTAAGGTGAATGGCAGCAGAACTTGCACATCATCCACATATACTGTATATGAAACAGAGATCGGTCAGCATATTTGCTGACACAGAGGAGTCAGGTGCAAGTAAATAAGGAGACAACACTGCCTCTTGAGGAATACCAGAATACAGAGGCCAGGCAAGGAAACAATCATTCTCCAGGAACAAGCAGGAAGTCGATCCTCACTTATGGATGACGTTGGCACCAACAGAGCCCACATGGAGCAATTCCCCAGCTTTCAAATAAAGCCTTTGAGATTGCTGCCACGCATGCATTGTCCTCTTCCCACCCAAGGGTGCCATCTTGCTCAGTCTCCCTTTTTCCACAGAGCCCTTTGGACGCACGTCCTCATCCCTCAGAAAAAGTGTTT
Organism: Ichthyophis bannanicus; assembly: GCA_033557465.1. Lineage (NCBI taxonomy): Eukaryota > Metazoa > Chordata > Amphibia > Gymnophiona > Ichthyophiidae > Ichthyophis > Ichthyophis bannanicus. The sequence goes on from CM066031.1 coordinate 1,357,111,287, forward strand.
TTCGTTTTGGCCTCTGGCCCTCTCTTTTCGGATAGTACCGGTCCTCTCCCATCCTCCCCTTTGCTTCTTTTTCCCCGAGCGAAGGGACGTCCTTATTCCAGCCTATTTTGGAAAATGTTTCTCTTCGGGCCCTTACGCGCCCTTTTCAACTGCTGGCCTTGAAGGTCTTCGACCTAGCAGGGGTCCTTTTTGCCCCAATGGCCACCGGTTTTAAAAAATGTGACAGATGCTCCAAAAATATGTCGCTCACAGACACCCATGACTGCTGTCTCCGGTGTCTGCGGGCCGACCATAATCCAGAGCTCTGCTCTCTCTGTAAGAAAATATCTACCAAGGCCCTGCTAAGTCGTAAGCAGAAGTCCAGTGATGTTTTCCGTAAGGCAGCCCCAGAATCCCCGGTGGCTTCCTCAACGGTCCCTCTGCTGCCGGGATCCTCCACAGTGGCCCCGCATTCAAGGCGGCACTCCGATCAGGGGTCCCCTGAGGTGGAGAGACACAAAAAGAAGACCTCAAAGTCGCTGTTGGGGGCTCCAGACAAGTGCGAGCGTTCTCGCGCTTGGTTGCTCAGCCCTCCCTGGCGTTCCCGAGAGTTTGATAAGGAGCGGCCTTGGAAGGTACCTTGTACAGATATGGAGGTCTCCGTCGATGGTGCCCAGTCTCCTGAGGGTCGTCCCAGTGAGGACCCCCTCTCCTCTTTCACGCCAGACCCGTTAACCCCGGTGTCGGTGTCGCAGGCACCCACGCCCGCGTAGGAGTCCTGAATGCTGGCACTAGAGGGTAGGGTTTCTGACTTCTTGGCTGTCCAGCAGGCGCTTATACCCAGCACAGCTGGCCTGCACTTTTATTTATTTTTTATTTGTGTGCTTTTCTATACCGCCCCTTCCAGAGATCAGGGGCGGTTTACAAGGAACTTAAAAAACAATATAACATACAGTGAAATATTGTATTACATAGAACATTAAGGGAACATAAGAACTATGCTACAAATAAACAATGTGTAAATTATTTACATGGTTGAACAAAAACTATTTACAATAGTTATTTGTAATCATATGTACAGTGTTGGGAGGAGGGCTGTTTAGAATAGTTATTAAAGGAATTAGGATTCAGTGAGTGAGAAGTATCAGAGATGGTTATAAGCAAATGCTAACAGAAGTGAGTCTTGAATTAGGTTGGGTAGACTTTGAGACCGAGGTTCCCTCAAGGGGGACACCTAAACCTGCCCTGAAAACCCCCGAGAGCCATGGTCCTCGTGAGGGTCCTCTGCACCAGTCTCACTCCCCGTCCCATTCCTCGGGGGTGAGGTCCTCCAAAGCCAGTGCCTCCGGTTCCAAACGGGCCTCTACCTCTGGACAGGGCGCACAGGGACCTTCCTTTGGACCCGTCCCCACCCTCCTCACACAGGCGTTCACCTCCCGAGGACACGTATTTTCTGGTGTTTGTGCAGAACATGGCACGGGCCCTTAAGGTGGCCACGCAGGCTGAGGAAGAACTGAGGGCAGAGGAACTCGACATCTTACAGTATGAGTCCCTGCCTCGGGAGTCCCTTACACTCCCAGTGCCTCCCATTCTGTTCCAGCTGCTCCTCTGCATGTGGGAGGCACCTGCCTCAGTCCCCATTGTGAGCAAATGCCTCAACGCCATGTATAGGGTCCAGCGCAGCCCGGGGTTCCGAAAACCCCAGCTTCCACACACCTCCATGGTAGTGGAATCGGCGATGCGGAAGCAAAAGAGCCCGAAGTCACATTCTTTGGTCATACCGGGCAGGGAGTCCAGAGCCCTCAGTGCCCTCGAGCGCAAGGCCTATCAGGGGTCCATGCTGTCGTACCGCATTCAGGCCCACCAACTGCACATGGGCATGTTCCTATGTGACCTCGCCAAAGGAGCTCAGCAGGTTTTACGCAGGTCTTGGGGGTGAACACCTCCTCAGGTTCCAGACCCTCCTGTGGTTGGTCGCGGACTGCTCAAAGTAACTCTCCCATGCCGCGTATGATGGGTTTGAGTCCTCTGCCCAAGTGGCGGCGGCCGGCATCAGGGCCCGGCACCAGGCATGGCTCCAGTCTTTGGACCTGGAGCAGTGAGTCCAGGAGAAGGTCTGGGATGTCCCCTGCCTAGGTGAACAACTGTTCGGCAAGCCCATGAGGATAAGGCTGCCCAAATTGAAACGGAGTTTCTAACTCGAACCCACCTCTCATGCAAGACCTCTTCTCTCCCACGGAAGAAGCAGAAAACAAAGAAGTCATTCTTCCAGAGAAAGGGGCTCCCCTATCGGGGATATCCACCCTACCCGCCCACCCCAGTACTGCCCACCTGCATTCAGGGTAAGGGGAGTGCATAGCCATCATAAGCCTAAAGGGCCCAAAGCCCAGCCACTGGCAACACCCCAGCCCGCTCAGTGCTTTTGATGCCAAAGGCATAGCCTCTCGCCCCCCGGTGGCAGTTCCGCTTGTGGGGGGACACCTGTCCCTCTTCGCCCCCCAATGGGCATCGATCACGTCAGACACCGGGGTCCTCAGGGTGGTCCGGGACGGTTATCATCGTCATCTGGACAGGTTTCCTCTTCCCTTCTCTGCTCCCTTCGCACCAGGCTTGCTTGCAACAGGAGCTAACCAACCTCCTCAGCCAGCGGGCGGTCAAAAAGGTACCGCCGCACCTCCAAGGTCGAGGTTTCTACTCTCATTCTGAAGAAGACGGGGGGCCTACACTCCATCCTCGATCTCTGGAACCTGAACAAATTTATGATGTGGGAGAAGTTCAAAATGCTATCATTTGGTGTCCTGCTGCCCTTCCTCCAGCAGGGCAATTGGCTATGCTCCTTAGACCTCAGGGATGCTTACGCCCATATTCTGTTCCACCTCCAGCACAGGCAGTTCCTGCACTTCAGGGTGCAGGGAGAGCACTACCAATACAGGGTGCTCCCCTTCGGGCTCACGTCTGCCCCACGGGTCTTCACCAAGTGCATCTCCGCGGCCAAGGTCCAAGGCAGGGCCCGGATTCCGGTGCGAGCCATGTTGCACCTCCTGGGACACATGGCCTCCACCGTCCACGTTGTTCCCCACACCCGCATATACATGTGGACGGCTCAGTGGTGCCTCAGGACACAATGGAGCCAGGCCTCCGGCCGCCTTCAGGATCCTGTCCATGTTTCCTGCAGTCTTTACACCCTGGATTGGTGGCAGGATCCCCTGAAGCCGCCTTTGAGGAATGCCCTTAAAGACCCCACAGCACGAGCTCGTCCTGATGACGGATGCCTCCCTGCTGGGTTGGGGAGTCCACTGTGGCGACCTCCGCACCCAGGGACAGTGGTCACCCGAAGAATTTCAGCAGAAGATCAATCTGCTCAAGCTTCGGGTGGTCCGGTGGGTCCTGAGGGTCTACAAGTACCACCTGAGGGGAAAGTCGGTGCTCATGCAGACCAACAACAGGGTAGCCATGTTCTACATAAACAAGGAGGGGAGAACAGATTCCCGTGCACTCTGTCGGGAGGCGGTCCTCCTTTGCTTCTTTGCCATTCGCCGGGGCATAACCCTCAGGGCAGTCTATCTCCCAGGCTAGGAGAATATCCTCACAAACAAACTCAGCAGAATCCTCTGCCCACACAAGTGGCGCCTGGATCCGGAGGTGGCCAGCCTCTTGTTCCATCGGTGGAGGACTCCGTCTGTGGACCTGTTCGCCAGCCCGGTGAACATGCAGCTCCCCCATTTCTGTGGGACGGTTCCACACCCGAGCAGGTTGGCCCCAGATGCATTCTTCCTGAATTGTACCTCTGGGTTTCTTTATGCCTTCCCCCCCCCCCCTCCTCTCATTGCAAGGACCCTACACAAGGCCCAGCGGGAGCAAGCTTCAGTGATTCTCATGGCTCCCTCATGGCCTCGACAGCCTTGGTTTGGGTTGGGTATGGGGCACCGGAGGCTGCACCCCGAGCCTGCTAACACAGGAGGAGGGGCGGGTGCTCCACCCGAATCTGGCCTCGTTGCGCCTTACAGCCTGGCGGCTGAACGGGTCTCCTTAGCCCTGCTGCACCTTCCGCGGGAGGTCAAGGAGGTCTGCCTCGTATCGGAAGGACTTGACGAGGCGAGCCTATGCCTTTAAGTGGCGGCATTTCTCGACTTGGTGCACCAAGCTCCAGATCGACCCATTCTCCTGTTCTCTCCAGTATGTTCTGCAGTTCCTCTTCCACTTCTTGAAGGAGGGACTGAAGTCCTACTCGGTCAGGGTGCACCTGAGCGCCATCTTGACTAACCACCTCCCCATCGAGGGTAAACTCCTCTCGGGGCAGCCCCTGTTCTCCCACTTCATGTGGGGACACTTACTCTCCATGCCGCCCATCCAGCCTCCGCCAGCGGAGTGGGACCTGAACATCATGCTCATGCAGCTCACGCAGCCGCCCTTTGAGCTGATGGCGACATACTCCCTTCGGCACCTCTCCTGAAAGGTGATCTTCCTGGTGGCTCTGACCTTGGCTCGGCGAGTCAGCGAACTCCAGGCCCTCATGGCTGAGGCTCATTACACCAGGTTCTATAGGAACAGGGTGGTCCTCCATACCCAACCCAAGTTTCTACCGAAGGTTTTCTCAGACTTCCATCTCAATCAGGAGATAGTCTTGCCAACCTTCTTCCCGAGACCTCATGCCGACCGGGCATTGGCGGTCTTACATACTCTCGACTGCAAAAGGGCTCTCGCCTTTCACTTGCAGTGCACCCAGGTTCATCACAAGTCCGATGCTCTTTGTTGCCTATGATCCCAACTGCCAGGGGCAGGCAGTCACTAAGTGCACCCTCTCCATCTCTGTGGTGGGCTGCATCGCCTTCGCCCAGATGAAGGCGGGCACCTCGCTGGATTGGCACATCACTGCACACGGTGTCTGGGCCAAGGCAGCTTCGGTGGCTTCACTGTGCTCAGTGCCTCTAGCGGACATCTGCCGGGCTGCGACCTGGTCTTCAGCGAACACCTTCGCTTCACATTATTGCCTGGAGAGGGAGTCCCGCCAGGACAGCACCTTCGGCCAGGCTGTACTCTATAATCTGTTTGGGGTATAAGCAACTCCTGCCCGCCGACCCTTCTTCGACAGCTACTGAGAGTTTCGCCCCAGGGACCCGAAGACTCAGGCTCCTTCGGGCATCGGCTTCTGCTCACAGCCTCTCAGAGGTGTTTTTTGGGTTACATATTCAGTAGCCTGTAGCTGGGGAGTCCCATAAGTGAGGACTGACTTCCTGCTTGTTCCTGGAGAAAGTGTAGTTACTGTGATGAAGCAGAGGCCAGTGAACCTATGGAGATAGGAAAAATCACTGATCCCTTTAAAGAAAGTGGCAGACCTAAAGTGCAGTTACTGCAAAGCGCAGCCAGAGGGAGCAAGCACGAAGAATCAGAGGGTAGGCTGACACACCCAAGCTTGGATGATGCAATAACTAACTCAAGGGATAATCAGACACACCTGGTCAGGGTGAGAGAAACCCTAACTGAGAAGCAGCTTTATAAGCATGGCTTAGGACAGAAAGGGCAGCGGCAGGGGCAGCAGCAGCAGCAGACGACGATGACGCAGAAGAGAGAGGAAGGAGACGGTTCCGAGGAGAGAAGGAGAGGCAGTTGGATTTGCGGTCCTTACAGAGAAGGAACAAGTTCCAAGAGAAACAGTTCCACGCTGAAAAGCTCCAGGGAGAAGTCTTCAAGGAAGACAGAGAAAGGAGAGGGACCTGGAAAGTGCCTGGTAAAGAAAGTATCAGAGAAGCACAGCTCAGAGAGCAGAGGTACCTGCATACTTCCTTTCCTGACCGTGAGCTACAAGGAGTTCAGAGGTGGGTGCACAAGACTCAGCCCAGGAGTCTGAGAAATACAACACTGAACCAGGAACTGGAGCCAAGCCCTAGAAAGGCATGGAAGCCAGAGAGCCGTAGGTGCAGTAAACACAGCTGGAGAGAGGTTTGGGAACCTATACAAAAAGTGCTAACTAAAAGTCCTGTTACCTGTTTTCCAGACCAGGTAGAGCAAGGATGGTGAGTTTTAGAGAGAAACTCTGAAGTGAAGCCAGAATTACATGAGGAAAGCTCAGGGCCAGCAGATATATCGTCAGAACAGGAGGAGATGCAAATAGACCCTGATGAACCCGATTCATTGCTACCTGACTGTCTCATGGATTGTACACTTTGTCTAGCTGGGAGTTTGGAATCCTTGCCAGAAGTATAGCTCTCAGGGTATACGTTAAAATACAGTTTAGATAAGCTAAAAGAAGAAGCTTGCTTTGGTTTCCATGAACTGGTTTGTTCTAACACCTGCATAGCTAATAAGACTGTGAAGCACGTCTAACTTTTGAATTCTGTAAATACCTTTTTGAAAATCCTGAATGAGGTGAGAATCCTGTTTTCCTTCGTTGAACCTTTGTTTGTGCATTATGGGAATAAACCTTACCCTTTACCTTACACGTGGCTTTCACAACTAATTATTTCAAGAAAGGGACTACTAGTACCAGAATGCATCTGGGCTAAGAAAGGTTTCTCCCTTTGATGAAAATAATAATGTCCACCCTGACCCTTTAAGCACGTGGCTCGGGGGCTGGGGTTGCGACATTACTCACCTGTAACAGGCATTCTCCAGGGCAGCAGGAATCAGTCCTCACTACCCTCCCACCTCCCCTGAAGAGTTGCTAATTTTTTATCCTTTCCTTGCCATCTGCTTGGTAGGGCTCTAGCTAAGGGACCTGACTGAGCCAAGATGGCACCCTTCGGCGGGAAGAGGACCACGCATGCGTGGCAGCAATCCCAAAGGCTTTCTTTGAAAGCTGGAGAATTGCTCTGCATGGGCTCCGTCTGTGCCAACGTACATAAGATATGTCATACTGGGTCAGACTAAGGTCCATCAAGCCCAGTATCCTGTTTCCAACAGTGACCTATCTAGTTCATAAGTACCTAGCAGTTTCCCCAAAAGACACAGGTTCCTCAATGCTTGTATTGGGTCAAGCAGTGATATCCCCGCATCCCTTTTAATAATGGTTTATGGACCTTTTCTCTAGGAACTTGTCCAAACCTTTTTTAAACCCAGCTACACTAACAGCTTTTACAACATCCTCCGGTAACAAATTCCAGAGTTTGATTACACGTTGAGTGAAAAAATATTTTCTCTTATTAGTCTTAAATACGAGTAGTTTACCCTGTAGCTTCATTGCATGTCCCCTAGTCTTTCTATATTCTGATGACGTAAACAATCGATCTACGTTTACCCGTTCCACTCCATTCATTAATTCATAAACCTCTATCATATCTCCCCTCAGCCAACTCTTTGCCAGGTTGAAGAGCCCTAACCTTTTTAGCCTCTCTTCATAGGGGTATCCTTCCATACCCTTTACCATTTTGGTGGCTCTTCTCTGTATCTTTTCTAATAAAGCTATATCCTTTTTAAGATACGGCGACCAGAATTGTACACAATACTCAAGGTGCAGTCGCACCATGGAACAATACAGAGGCATTATAATATCCTTTATTTTATTTTCCATTCCTTTCCTTATGATACCTAGCATTCTATTTGCTCTCTTGGCCGCGGCTGCACACTAGGCAGAGGGTTTTAACATGTTATCCACGATGACAGCTAAATCTTTTTCCTGGTTTGTGGTTCCTAATGTGTAACCTTGCATCGTGTAACCATAGTTTGTTTTTTCTTTCCTAGGTGCATAACTTTGCACTTGTCCACATTAAATTTCATCTGCCATTTGGATGCCCAGTCTTCCAATTTATCAAGATCCTCTTGCAATTTTCCACAATCCTCATGGGTTTTAATAACTTTAAATAGTTTCATGGCATCTGCAAATTTGATAACCTCACTCGTTATTCCCTTTTCCAGGTCATTTATGAATAACGAGTGAGGTTATCAAATTTGCAGATGACACGAAACTATTTAAAGTTGTTAAAACCCATGAGGATTATGGAAAATTGCAAGAGGATCGTCACCCATAAGTGAGGACTGATTCCTGCTGTCTCTGGAGAACACCTGTTGCAGGTGAGTAACTACGCTTCCCTTACATTTACAAACTGGGTATGGCCCTGCATAAAAGATATAATAAAAGATACAATATCACCTTCCCCCCATAATGTTAATACATAGTACACTCCTCTTCCTGCTTTCCCTTCCCCCACCCATCACCTATAAATTTATAAAGACCAGACCTGCACCTGCTCCTGGAACTTTAATACATATTATCCCATATCTGCATTAAAAATATCCTTATGAAAAGTTATAATATCTGTTGTCAAATCTAACCTCCTGGAGTATTTATTCATTTACTGTGCTTAGAAGTATTTGATATACCGTCCTTCGACTAGTGATAGGTTGGTTTACAAAGCTGGAGTATAGCAGCTAAACATACAAATTGTACAATTTATAAACAGCTGAGCAGTTGAACAAAGACATCAGGCCAAAAATTAAAATATCACCTGCTACATATGGAGGGAAGGTATAGCACAATTCATCACAAGTATAAGCTGCATAGATATAGTAGAGAACAGCAGTCCGAGCCCAACTATTTTTTAAAAACGGTCAATCGGTGAAATGACTTCTGAAAAAGCCATACTTTTATCCCATTTTTAAATTTAGCAGATGAATTTTCTGATCTCAGTTCGAATGGAAGCGCATTCCATAAAGAAGGAAAAAGGAAACTAAAAGCAGCACTTTGAATCATTTGTAGATGGAACCCAGAGAGTGGAGGAAATACCAAATAATTTTGTTGATCTGAGCATAGAATGCGATTAGGGCAATAAGGAGTTACAAGTAAGTGCAGATGTATTGGAATTCCTATATAGTATGATCTGTGGGTTAATATTAATATCTTCTATTTGATCCTACCAGTTTTTGTTAGCCATTTCTGTTCAACAAAGTTGCAATCTTTTAAAGGTAAAGAGGTCTTTCAAAAAGGAACTGCTGCTGAGAAAGTCCATTTACGCATCACCTGTTGGTTTCTTCTCGTGTGTGGAAAGCAAGGCTGGCTTGCTTGAACAGTTGCTGCTTGCTTGAACAGTTGCCACTTGCTCAAACCGAGCTGACTGCTTAAAAATCGGACAGACAAGACTGTATCAAAGAAGGATGAGCAGCAACATCTGTAGAATGACATGATGTGAAAAATGTCTAGTAGCGGTATAATGAGATAAAGGAAGTTTAGTGAAAGGCTGTAGCTGGTATAATTGGTTTGGATTTCGCTCCTGCTTTTCTCAGCATTTCAAGGTGAGTTACATTTGAGTACACCAGGCTTACAATCTATGTTTGTACCTGAAGCGATGGAGGGTTAAGTGACTTGTCCAAGATCACAAGGAGCAGCAGTGGGATTTGAACCCTGGTTTTCCTGGTTCTCGGCCCACTGTTGTACCCATTAGGGTATTCCTCCACTCCGTCTATGAATCAGGCTTCACTTTCAGGCCTTAAAAGCACTGAAGATCAGGAGCCCGATATTCATCTAGGTCAGCTATGTGCCGCTAGAGCACATAGCTGTCTGCGCCGACCCCTAACCATGGATATTCAGTGCCGGGTTCATATACGGCCTCAGTATTGAATATCCAGGTTTGCCACACAGCCTCCTAGCCACAGTAGCTAACCAGGCAGTGGCATTATTGCATGCTGCCCGGTTAGCTCCTGTGACTAAAAGATAGGCAAGCTTTTGCTTTGCCTATATTTTAGCTGCAGGTCGCTAACTGAGCAGCATGCAATATCGCCACTGCTCAGTTATCTACTGTTGCTGCCTACACTCGTCCCTGGAACGCCCTTGACATGCCCCGATGCTAAGCTCTTAGCACAGGGCGTGTAGGGGAGAAGATCGGGGATATTCAGAAGCACTAACCATGTTAGAGGCATTTACACAGTTTATAGGGCTGTAAACCATGTAAATGCCTTTCGAATATTGGGCCCCAGGAGTCTAATGTAAAAATCAAGCAGCTGAGTTTCACATGTTGGATAAAACCAATCAGTCATTAAACTGCCTCTAACCCTGAGGAGAATATGAGTATTTTGCTGTCTTAGGCACTAGTCTTCAAAGTTTATCAATAGCTGTCTCCCTGCAGCTGGTGGGAGATAAAAAGGAGAAATGACATGGTATGAGTGGTGGTGCAGTCGCACAAAAGTGCCTCAAAGCAGGAAGAGGTAGATAAAGGCTTGTTATAAATTAGAACTGAGTTGCCTGCAATAATAAAAATAAGAAAATCTGAAGGAAAGGTTTCTTCCAAAATTAGGGATTCTCCTTCCTTCAACCAAATCTCTTTTAAACAGACAAGCAGCACACTGTATTGCCCAGTCGATTAGAGTAGCCTTAGAATTAGTCAAGCAAACATGAAGTTACACAAAGTGAAAAAATGGAGTAGCAGTATTTCGAGTAGGCTTACCTATCATCCTAGTGTGCTCCTGTTGTAGGCACCAGAAACGTAGCCTGGGTTCATGATCAAATGCAGGCCCAGATTTGCCAGAAGGAAAGACCACTGTCTGAGTGGCCCCAATACAATCCAGTACCAGTGACATCTCTCCCTCTACCCCACCTTTGTAGTTCAGCATTTCCTTGTCCTCTCTCCTCTCCCTCCCAAACAGAGCAGCATTTTCCCTCTTAATCAACACTGCTGTACCTTCCCTTTTCCCTTCCAGCCCTAACAATGCAGCTTCTCCTTGTGTCGCAGAGCCACACAAGCAATGGCGGGACAGAAGCCGCAACTGCCCCAATTTCAGCAATTTACATCTAGTATATGTTCAGCTGTGCTTCCTCCTCCCGGCCGTAGCAGCAAGTGGCGCTTAAGTGATTTCATTTCCGGGTGTGAACTGAAATCATTAGAGGCTCAGGCACTGAGAAGGAGCACAGACAAATCTACATTATTTTTTTTTTAGCAGTTTTTATATGTAACGCCTTATCCTGTGGTCAAAGCGTGTTACATTATAACAAAATGGCAATACATTATAACAGGGAAATAACCTTGGAATATGCATATTATAGAGGGTTAAATATCATGTTTATAGGGGAAGAGAACATGTTGATATATCACAGTGGGAAATCAATTTGGAGTATTTATAACATAGGGGTTGAACATAAAGGGGATGGGGAAGAGAGATGAGGGTGGCCATGGATATTGCTTGTTAGGTGGTTACGTTATGTTATGTCCTCAGAAAAGTGATCTATAAACGGGTAAGTCTTGAGGCTCTTTCTGAAGGTTGATAAGTCCTTTGTGGCACATAGATTGTCAGGGATTGAGTTCCATAGGGACGATGTGAGTAGGGAGAAGGCCCTTTTCGATGTGGTGGAGCTGGTTTTGGTGTAAAGCTCTGGTATTCATAGTGTGTTGATGGAGCCAGTTTGTCTGTTTCAGTTTTTGGGTGTCTTCCGTATTAGTGATTGAAGGTGGATGGCTGATGGCCATTGATGACTTTAAAGACTGTGAAGATGAATTTATATTTTATGCATTTGGCTATAGGTAGCCAGTGTAGCTGTATGGGATGGGGATGGGCTTCACCTTAACCGGGATGGAACCAGGCTGCTGGCATTAACCTTTAAAAAGGAGATAGAGCAGCTTTTAAACTAGATATTAGGGGAAAGCCGACAGTCGCCCAAGAGCGGATGGTTTGGAAGAATGTATCTTTGAAGGATACTACCAAAAGCAGAGAGGTTCCACAAAAGAGTAAACTAGCCCAAATGCCCTCAAGTATGGAGCAGACAGAGCTTAAAGATCCCAAATTACCCATGTCTAACAATAGCCAAATTAATATGAATAAAATACATTCTCTAAAATGCTTGTATGCAAATGCTAGAAGTCTAAAAAATAAGATGGGAGAGTTAGAATATATAGCACTAAATGAAAGGTTAGATATGATTGGAATATCAGAGACATGGTGGAAGGAGGACAACCAGTGGGACACTGTGATACCTGGGTACAAACTATATCATAATGATAGAGCTGATCAAATTGGTGGAGGGGTTGCTCTCTATGTTAGAGAGGGCACTGAGTCAGAAAGGAAACAAAATCTGCTGTAGAATCTATATGGATTGAAATTCCATGTAAAAGGGGGAAGGCGATGGCAGTGGGGGTGTACTATCGACCGCCTGGCCAGAATGACCAAATGGATGATGAAATGTTCAAAGAAATCAAGGAAGCTAACAAAAGTTATAGCGCAGTAATAATAATGGGTGATTTCAACTACCCCGGTGTCGACTGGGTCAGTGTCACGTCAGGACATGCTAGGGAGATAAAGTTCCTAGATGAAATAAGTGACTGCTTCTTGGAGCAGCTGGTTCATGAACCGACCAGAGGGGAAGCCATATTAGACCTAGTCCTTAGTGGAACACCAGATCTAGTGCAAGAGATAAGGTTGTTGGGGCCACTTGGCAATAGTGATCATAGCATGATTGCCTTTGATTTAATTAGTGGAGGAGGGATAGTAACGAAATCCACAGTACTACCTTTTAACTTTCGAAAGGGAGACTATGATAAAATGAGGAAAACAGTTAAGAAAAAAGTAAAAAGAGCAGTTGGAAAGGTTAAAGACATACACCAGCTGTATTCCACGCTTTAAGAAAAGTGGAAGGAAGTCCAAAAAACTGCCAGCATGGTTTAAAGGTGAGGTCAGAGAGGCTGTTGTTGCCAAAAACGAAATGGAAAAAAGAGCCAAACGACGAAACCTGGAAACAGCACAAGCACTGGCAAGTCAAATGCAAGGCATTGATAAGGCAGGCAAAGGGAGAATTTGAGAAGAAGCTTGCTGCGGAAGCAAAAACGCGAAGTAAAGACCTTTTCAAGTACATTCGTAGCAAAAAACCTGTGAGAGAGTCAGTTGGTCTATTAGATGATAAAGGGGTTAAAGGAGCACTAAGAGGCGACAAGGCGATAGCGGAGAGACTGAATAAATTCTTTGCTTCAGTTTTTACTGAGGAAGATGTAGGGATGTTACCCATGACTGAAGTGGTATTTAAAGGTGCGGAAGAATTGAAGGAAATATCGATACATCGGGAAGATGTATTACAACTATTAGATAAACTGAAGAGTAGCAAATCACCTGGGCCGGATGGTATACATCCAAGGGTGTTGAAAGAACTGAAATATGAGATTGCAGACCTGCTATTAGTAATCTGTGAACTATCATTAAAATCATCTCTAATACCTGAAGATTGGAGGATCGCCAATGTAACACCAATTTTTAAAAAGGGTTCCAGGGGTGATCCGGGAAACTACAGACCGGTGAGCCTGACGTCAGTACCGGGAAAAATGGTAGAAACCATCATAAAGAATAAAATTACTCAGCATGTAGATAGTCATGACCTAATGGGAGACAGCCAACATGGCTTTAGACAAGGAAGATCTTGTCTTATTAATCTGTTATGTTTTTTTGAAGGAGTGAATAATCAGGTGGACAAAGGTGAGTCGGTTGATATTGTGTATCTGGACTTTCAGAAAGCCTTTGACAAGGTCCCTCATCAGAGACTTTTGGCAAAACTAAAGCGTCATGGGATAGGAGGCAGTGTACTATTGTGGATCAGGAACTGGTTAAAAGATAGAAAGCAGAGGGTAGGGCTAAATGGCCAATTTTCCTAATGGAGAAAGGTGAATAGTGGTGTACCCCAGGGATCTGTGCTGGGTCCGCTGCTTTTTGACATATTCATAAATGACCTGGAAAGTGGAATAACGAGTGAGGTTATCAAATTTGCAGATGACACAAAACTATTTAAAGTTGTTAAAACCCAAGAGGATTGTGGAAAATTGCAAGAGGATCTTGATAAATTGGAAGACGGCACATCAAAATGGCAGGTGAAATTTAATGTGGACAAGTGCAAGGTTATGCACCTAGGGAAGAACAGCCCAAACTATGGTTACACGATGCAAGGTTCCACATTAGGAACTACCACCCAGGAAAAAGATTTAGGCGTCATTGTGGATACCATGTTAAAACCCTCAGCCCAGTGTGCAGCAGCGGCCAAGAGAGCAAATAGAATGCTAGGTATGATAAGGAAAGGAATGGAAAATAAAACAAAAGATATTATAATGCCTCTATATCGTTCCATGGTGAGACCGCACCTTGAATATTGTGTGCAATTCTGGTCGCCGTATCTTAAAAAGGATATAGCGATTTTAGAAAAGGTTCAGAGAAGAGCCACCAAAATGGTAAAGGGGATGGAAGGATACTCCTATGAAGAAAGGCTAAAAAGGTTAGGGCTCTTTAACCTGGAAAAGAGACGGCTGAGGGGAGATATGATAGAAGTCTATAAATTAATGAACGGAGTGGAACGGGTAAACGTAGATCGATTGTTTACCTTATCAGAATATAGAAAGACTAGGGGACATGCAATGAAGCTACAGGGTAAACTATTTAAGACTAATAAAAGAAAATATTTTTTCATTCAACGTGTAATCAAACTCTGGAATTTGTTACCGGAGGATGTAGTAAAGACTGTTAGTGTAGCTGGGTTTAAAAAGGGTTTGGACAAGTTCCTGGAGGAAAGGTCCATAAACCATTATTAAGAAGGGACCCAGGATATCAATGCTTGAATCAATACAAGCATTGTGGAACCTGTGTCCCTTGGGGAAACTGCTAGGTACATATGACCTAGATTGGCCACTGTTGGAAACAGAATACTGGGCTTGATGGACCTTGGTCTGACCCAGTATGGCATATCTTATGTTCTTATGTATAAGTAGGGGAGTTATGTGTTCAGCTCTGTGGGTGTTGCAGAGGTGGTGAGCTGCAGTATTGAGAGCAAGTTGAAGTGAGTGGATTGTTGACTTTGGTAGGCCTTGGAAGATGAGATTGCAGTAGTCAAGGTTGTGGGAAGACAAGTGCTCGGAGAACTGTGTGAAAGTCATGATGGGTTAGGAGTGGTTTGAGGTGCTGGACTGTCTTGAGTTTGTAATATATGCTTTTTGTGATATTCCTTTTGTGGGATGAGAAGGAGGGATGCTGATCCAGGGTGATTCCTAAATAATGCACTTCATCCTTTACTTGTGATTGGGATTCATCCTACATTAAACAGGAATTGCCAGGACCAGTGCAGTCACATCTCCTGTCTCTGCCGCTACTTGTGCTGGGGCCGGTATGCAGCGGGGCTGGCGATAGCAGCGGTAAGGCAGCTTGGCAGCAAGCTTGAGTAAAGGCACTACATGCAACATGAGGTTGGCATGGGGCTTCCTATACAGTGGAGCCCTGTGCCAACAACATGCTCACACATGGATAGGGATGGTCCTGGAAGGAAAGAGCTATTAATGTCCCTGTACAGGCCATTGGTTAGGCCTCGTTTGGAGTATTGTGTGCAGTTTTGGAGACCATGCCTTTTAAAGGATATCAAATGGCTTGAAAAGGATTCAGAGGAAGGCGGCAACCAAAATGATATGGGGGGCTGCATCAGAAGACTTATGAGAAGTGACTTGAAAACTAAATATGTATACCCTAGAGCAGTGCTTCTCAACCGGTGTGCCTTGGTGATGACAGGCAGAGACATGGTTTGTATGCTTTCATGAGGCTCTTGCCCCACCTCTATTGAAAGTGCCCTAGAGCATAGTCCTTCTTACTGCAGCTTCTCTCCCAGATAGTATTTAGGAAGAGGAGAGGAGAGAGAGTGTTTGGAGTAAACAGAGCAAACAGCCCCTCTGCTTCCTAATCTGTCCCTCTCCTACTGTTATTCAAAGATTGGAGGGAATGAATATGACGAGCAGACACTGCAGGGCAAAGACTAGCACCTACATTAGCTGTTTGAGCCCCTTTCTGTTATGTCCTAGAGTTAAAATGCAACACTTAGAGATGACTACTGGGGAAGAAAGGAACCAGAAAGTAGGAGATTAATAGAGAACTATCCTAATTAGAGGGAGACCTGAGAGGATCAATTAGTGAGACAGAGAACTGGAGGGTGTAAGATGGTAAAGAAAGGAAGTGAAGGAGAGATCCAGTTGTGACTACTTAAAGTTTGAAGAGATGATGCTGTAAGGGAAAGATTTAGAGGTACAGAAGAAAGAAAAGGAGGAAATTGCAATAAGAAGAAAGAGATTGTCAGAGAGGAAGTGATGAAGACGAACAAAAGAAAAAAAGTAAAATTGAAAGGAGAGCATGGAGAAGAAGTTAGGAGAAAACAGACAAGAAAAGACTAGCAGCAACACGATTAGGGGAAAAAATCCCACCAAGCTAATAAAAGTAGAAAAAAGCATTTTATTTTCAGTATAATGATTAGAATATGTGGCAGTGATCTATTAGCTCTAGCTTCTGCAATAAACTGGATGCATTAGAGCCCAATTGAAACCTCAAACCTGGATGCAAGTCCTTCACAGAATCTACGTGTTGGATACATTTTTTTTCTAGTGCATACTTATTTTTCTTGTAGGCAGGGCGTACCCGCCACCCCTGAGTTTTTTTTATATTGGGCTCAACATTTTTTGAGGTAACTTACAAAACAACACAGGCAAAAAACTGTGCTGTCCTTCCACCAGTGGGAGAGAGTGGGATTTAAGGATCATGCAAAATTTGTTTTGGTGTGTTGTGAGAACTGAGTGCACTTAGAAGTGTGCCATAAAATGAAAAAGATTGAGAAGTACTGCCTTAGAGGAACAGGAGAATTATGATACAGATGTTTAAATACTTAAGGATATCAATGAACAAACAAACATTTTTCAAAGACAGGGAAGCCATAGAACTAGAGGACATGAAATGAAGCTGCAAGGAGGTAAACTTAAAAGCAACATCAGAAAATACTTTTTCACAGAAAGGGTTGTGGATGCCTGGAATGCCCTCCCAATGGAGATGGTGGGGACAAAAGCAATGACAGAATTTTAAAAAGCACGTGGCAGATACAGAGGATTCCTATATAGCAAGAGGATGGAATTAAAGCAAAACTTAAATAACTTTTATTCTTCAAAAACAGAAGGGGTTACCAGCACTGAGCAGCAGGTGCAAACCTAAACAAAGGCATAGAGGGGGGCTAGCCTGCACGGGGCAGCAGGTATAACCCTAAAGCGAGGCATAGAGAAGGGAAGGTAACCAGCACGGACAAGCAGGTACAACACTAGCCACATCACTGCAGACTAGTTGGACCATAATATGCTGGTCTTTATATGCTGTCATTGATTGTTACTATTTGATTTATTTTTCCCCAAACTCTACAAATTCATTTATCATATTATATGACTGAGGTCTTATAGTTTGTGGATATTTGTGTGTGTGTGTGTGGATGTCTGTGTATATAGATATAGATATATATATGAAACTGTCTTGTGGGCACCAAATGGCAGAACATGTAACATTTTCTGAGTTGAAGTAAATAAACTTTAAGTGGATTTTGCTGAAGATTAAAATAACAGGTTGGTGTATATATTTCCAGGGGCTGCAAGATTCCTTATAAAGGAACTGTCCTACCACAATCTAGAGCTGGAGAGAAACCGATTGGAGGAACTGGGAGTCAAGCGCCAATGTGTCTGGCCCTTCATTGTAATCATGGACGACTCTTGTGTTTTATGGAACATTCACAGCATCCAGGAGCAGTCAAGGTAAATGGAAGAATTATCTAGTTGATCAGTTAACATTCTTAGAAAAGAAAAGTTTTAATTACTTGAACTTCCACAGCCGGGGTCTTTATTGACTCCGGGTCTGTCTGAATAATCAATATCACTGTGGGGACTGACTTGGGATCATTGCTGCAGTGCCAGCATACCCTTTGAAACATACTTGAACTGCCATAGGGTGTTTGTGCAAACCCAAGAAATCATATGATACATAAAGCCTAAGAGTTGTGTCCCTGTTACTTATTTGAGTTGGACCTGGCCGATGCATGACTGAGAGGTTTTGAAAGAGCATTCGCTGTTTCAGAAAGTAGTGCTGATAATTTTGCAAGGCTTGGTTTCTCAATTAGTGTCAAACAGGCTCCATATGTGATACTTAGAAATACTGTAGTGCACAACATGCCACCTTTCAAACATGACGTCATTCCATCCTTTCGATATTGCATTTAAGGTCTGATTTTAAACAACTATCCGACTTGTATAAAATCTCCAGTAGTGTTTCAGACACCCTGGTTTCTGTGCCCTCATCTTCCTGAATGCCGTTAGGTGGATATATAAGTGGGCATTCTGGAGATAAGGATTTACTTTACATGTCCAGATATAATTTCTGAAAGGTTGAATGTCCTCAGATCTTGGTTATAAAAATAGAGGGAAAATCTTCCTGCTTTGTTAGTGCTGTGTTTTAGTGAACATGTCATCATCACAACTATAGATGATATTGCCTTGTGATGTTTGTATTATGGTTTAGACCTTTCATATTCTGGCTCATTAATATGCTGTTGCAAATTTATCACCATATTTTGCATTAGTTCTGATTCATAACTGGACTTCATAATCTTTGGAAACAGGAAGCTTGTTTGTAGTACTTGAAAGCTCATGTATTGTCAGTAGTAGCTCAAGGCGAATTACATTCAGATACGTACGCATTTCCCTGTCCTCAGAAGACTTACAATCTAAATTTGTACTGTTGCAATAAAGGTGAGAAGCATCAGTGAGGTTTGCTCTGGCTTCCTTGATTCTCATCCCACAACTCTAACCACTAGATTCTTTCTTCGCTCCAGGAAGGAAGTAGGAAACCAAATAACGCTTCCTTGGAGCTCCATAAATAAAAGGAAAATATTAGTTCCTTATCGTTCTTCCAGTCCAGTCCCGCACCATGGGGGTTGTTCACCTCTTCCAGCAGCTTCGGAGACTGAGCACGTCACAATTTTGATGACATCAGGCTACATAGGCAGCTGGCACCACCCCCAGCCTTCCAGTAAGCTCAGTCTCCTAGCAGCTGGAGCAGGTGTTTTTCTAAGTGGGGACTTAGAAGGAACAACTGGGAAGAGTGTAGTGTAGAATTTATTTTGTTAATTTGGTAATCTCTCTTTAATTTAATTTGCAGCTTCTGCCAATAAGGTTTAAAAAAAAAAAAAAAAGGAAGTACAGACGGCACAATCCTAAGACCGGGCTGCAGGGGCCGAAGTGGTGCCGGCCAGGGCAATCCCTTTTGGGGTCTGAACCCGCTCCCGAACCCCTCCTGTGTAGGTGAGGAGCGGTGGAGGCAGAAGGACTACAGACTGTCTGCTGCGGCACGAGGGCAGTTGTAGTGAGGGGAAGTCTGGCGGTTTTTCTCTTTGGAGTCCGGTTCCCGAAACGAGCATCGGACAGGTTAGTTGGGGATTGGGGCTGAGCGCTGACAGCTCGGGGGCCCCATTTTCATTTGGATCAGGGTTTTTTCCTCGGCAGCCGCGTGTCCGTGGTGTTAGCTGAGGCCGGAGCCGTTCCAGCACCATTTTGGTTAGCGCGGGAAAAGCGCTCGCGGCCGCAGAGTGTATTTTTCTGTTCCTTATCGGTCCTACAGTTCAGTCCTCCACCACTGGGTAGTGCACCTCCTCCTGCAACATGGAGACTGGACAAGTCAAACTTGTGACATCACCGGGTATATCCTGCTGGTCTTCTCCCATGATCCCCCAGTGTGTCCAGTCTCCATGCAGCATGAGGACGTAGTGAGCCTAGGTGCTGGGCTCACTTGAGAAGCAGTTTAGGAGCAGTTAGTCAGGATTTGATTTACCTTGCATTTCTTTTGCCCTTCTTTAGGTGTAATCCTGTAAATTGAATTCATTTCATTTTCATTTAATTTCATTTACTTTTACTTTATTTATTTTCACCTAGTCTGCCTTAGTGTAAAGGTGGGTTCTGTCCCTTTTCAAAGTTCACGCTGCCAGCTAGCCTCTCTGCTTGGGATTCTTCGGTCTCTGTGCCCGGTGATGATCTCTCCCCCAAGACTGTACGGGGGAGAGCTCTGTGGAACACCTGCATTTTGGCAGTGTCCATGCGGCAGATTCCCATCGCGGCGGGAGCCTCAGGCCGTTCGAGGTTCTTTAGCCGGTGGGCCGGGGCTCGCAGCGTCTGCTACTTCTGGTGGCGCGAGGCAGCAGCGTGTCTGGACAGCTCTTCACCCCGCAGCTACAGCGGGGTAACTGCTGCATCCCGACGCCACAAGGGAGTCTCTCGAGTTCGCATGGAGGGGCTCTGAGCTCTTGCCGCCTCTGTGGTGTTTGGCGCCAAACGGGCCTGCTTCGGATTGGCGCCATTTTCTCGGCAGGGCTGAGGCCTCGTGGCGGAGAGCAGAGCAGCCCCGCATTTGAGCAGACGACGCTGTTCCACGCGGCTACACCCAGATAAGGACTTCCTTTTGCTGTTACTTTTAATTTTAATTCTAATTTTAATTTCCTTTTAATTTTAATTTCCTTTTAATTTCATGATAGTTTATAGTTCTTTGAATGCAATGTGATTGGTTTGGGTTTTACTTCTTGGGGGGTGCCTTTACCTTTGTCTGCATTCTGGCAGTTAGCGACGTCTGTCAGCAGCAGGTTTCCGTGCTAGGATTTGGCCATTCAGGGTCATCGGCGGCACAACCACCTACAAATTGAGCCCTTTCTGAAATTGTCATTTACATAAGGATGCTATTTCCATGTTTATTCGCTTGGAAATTGTGCAGACAGCCTCTAAATGTCGTTATGCCATCTGCAAATTTGATCGCCATGCTTGCTGATCTCTTTTCCAGATCATTTCAGTGCAGTAGCTGTTACCAGATGCCAGTTCCAGTGCAGATCCCGAGACATTCCACTATTTACGGGTCTCCTGTGAGAAAACTGGCCATTTAGTCCTATTGTGTTCCTGTTTTTGATCCATTTCCTATTCTATAATAGCACATCATCTCCTTCCTCAGGAGAAGTTCATAAGGGGCTTTGTCAAGTACCTTCTAAAACATCCAGATACATATCATTTGGCTTACTCACATGTTTATTAACCCTTTGAAAAGACAGCTTGGTGCTGCTTTTCAGAACAAGTTCTATCATTTAACTGGCACTGAACTCAGATTCATTGGTCTGTAGTTTCCAAGATCGCCTTTGAAGCTCTTTAAAAAAAAAAAAAAACAACCAATTATTTATTTATTTATTTTATTTAACATTATTTCTATACCGCGCTATTAAAATCAGCGCGGTGTACATCGAACAAGAATACTGCAATGTATACAAACAACATTGAGTTTACAAAGAACAGGGAATTGAACATTAGTAACTCTTCAATCTTTAGAGATCATTAATACTAATGTTATGATTGAGCCTGGCTGATATTATGAATGATCACTATTAGACAAAAATTAGCTAGGTTAAGACACTTTGATTTGGTTTTCTGCACTATGTTATCAGAGCGCAGCTTGCCCATTTGGCGGGAACACTGCCCATCTGGGGAAAGGCCCCTGCTGGGGATCGTGAGAAGTGTTGCTGGATGGCACAGTCCGGGGCTTAGTGTTCCAGGGTCCTGGAAGGGTTGATAGCGGCAGTCAGGCCTCCCTGTCTTTGCTATGACGGTCACCTAGGTTCAAGCGTCCTGTGTTTTGGGTGACAGGAGTGGGACACCTGGACATGTGGTGCTGGATGTTGGATAGGCTCATTCTTCTTAGGTGCATTCTCCTTGAGTGCGTCTGCATGTCCGTGTTCCGTCTGTGATCTCATGCTCAGGTGATTGTTGCAGCAATGACAGAGATCGCTTGGGATATCGTGAGCGGGGTTGTCATGGTGTTGCATGGGGTTGCCAATGCAAGACGGGGCCATCCTGAGGAGTTTGGGCCTCAGTCATCAGCTTTCCCTTCGGTGGCCCGGCTGTCCAGGAGGCACCCCTCCAGATCCGCCGGTCCAGTTCTTCCCTGCCTCTTCTCAATGTGGGCAGGGGGGCTGGCAGATCTGGAAATTCACGTCCACTGCACGTTCTACTGTTTTACCTCTGTCTTGGGGTTCTGAGGTCATATATTCCCAATCATTTGTTTGGTGGGGTGCTGCTGTCTGTTGTGCAAGACAAGGTGGTCAACAGTCGGAGGCTGTCGTCTATTCCCCTTACCCCTGAAGGTGCTCACAATTTAAGTTTTTTGTACCTGCGGAGGTGTATGTTGTTAAAGGATAGCAGGCGCACCCGTGGGACCAGAATCCTCGGTTCTTCCGACCTTCCATTGAGGTGCGCGTGTGGGGTTTACTCCCTTGGTCGGCTAGCAACTTGCTTCACCCATTGGGCCTTCCCTTTCCTCAAGGCATCGTTGCGTCCCACTTTTTCGTGGGGGCTCGCCGCAGGGCCTGGAATTATGCTCAGCCGGTTCCAGCCAGGGCTGAGTCCTTGGGGGGAGGCTCCGATCCTAACGATACAGGGAGTGCTGGGATCCATTCAACCAGGTTCCTTCGGGCCCAGCGTACGTCGTCTTTTGCTGGCCGGTTTAGGTCTTCGGGTCGTGGCGGTGCTCCGAGAAGACCAGTAGGCTGCACAGTGCTTGTCTTGGAGCAAGCGCGGGATATCTGTAGGTTCATATTCAAAGCCGTCCGGTTACATGTCCCTCCATTGTGGAATGCTGTACTAGTAGGCATACTTCATATGCTGGGCTTACAAGTTGGCTTCCGCGCTGCTCGGCATCAGCCAAGGTGTCTGCCGGTTTATTTATTTATTTATTTATTTATTTAACATTTCTTATATACCGCGCTATTTGTCATCAGCGCGGTTTACATCAAAACAATAGAACACTTGACCAGAGATTGGCCGTCGTTTACATGAAACGGGGAGTTAACATGGAGGAGAACTTGGGGAACTATTTACATTCAAGCTTGTAGCAAACTTAGGAAACTATGTACAAATTGGTTGTATTACATATTAGGTATGATTGCAGTGTTTTACGTCAGGTGGTTTAGGCTGTGGAGTCAGCCTGGAGGAGGGGCCTTGCGTTCTCTGGACAATGCCCTGTTCGGTTGTGTGCCTTGTGGCCCTTATGGAGTTGTAAGAAGGAAAAAAAAAAAAATAAAGAATGATCAAACAGGAAAGCCTTCCTAATTGTCCCCACTTCTTTTTTATAAGGTTCTGTCCCTTTCTTCCGGGAGCTTGGCCGGAGCGTGGTTAGACTCAGCTACATTTTGGGGATCCTTTATGTACAAGGCGTTTTAGTGTACGCAGCACGCCCAGTGTTCCTTCGTCTGACTGGAACGGTGCGCGGTACGTCAGCCGTGGCAGGCGTTCACGGACACGGTAGCCGATCGAGCTCTGTAGGTGCTGTCTGAGATCTCCGGGATGGTGGCCTATTTCGATCGGCAGGGTGGAGTCGGTCGGGTGGTCAGGGTGGCCCGAGCGAAGGGACAGCGTGCGCGGTTGAAGCCTTGGCGGCCTGCGTTTCGGTGGGGACACTGTGGTGGCGAATGTCCTTAGCGGGGTCCGAGTGTTTGCCGGAGGAGTGAGATTGCATCAGGCGGTGTGTGCGCCGCGTGTGCTCAGATGCGGTCAGCCCATATTGGACCTCATGGCGACCTGTCAGTCTGCGGCGACGGGTCGATGTTTAGCAGAGGACATATGAGGCTACTGGATAGCGTCGACGCATTGGTACGGGGCCGTGGCCCGGTCCATTCTATGCCTTTCAGAGGTCATAGTGAAAATGGCCGACTGGGTCTGGTTGCTAAGATATGTGCTCTTCATTAGTCAGTGGGGACCATTACCAGTGTATTCTGCAACATTTGCGTGAGCTTGCATAATCTTTACTTGCAACCAATCGAAATAACTGTCCAAAACCAGTTGATGCAGTCACTACTTAAATTTGCCTCGCTTGACAGTAAAAAAAAAGACATATTTATTTTATACCGATAGGTCACTCACAGCATATTTGGCGATTCCTCGTCCTGGTGTTAATCATGCAGATAATTTCTGCTCTAGTTGTGGTGATGTGACTTTTACATCACAAAAAATGGCATATGACTGTGGCGGTTCAGAAAGTCTACAATTTATATTTTGGCTGCAGAATAAAAGATCAGGATAAAAGCTAGGCGCCACACATATGCTGCAATACATGTGTAGCAGATCTCAGGCTGTGGATGGATGGGAAAAGACCATCAAAGTCTTTTGCGGTTCCAATGATCTGGAGAGGGCCCATGGATCACGTCGGCGATTGCTACTTCTGCATGGTTCCTCCACTTCCGGAGGGCATATCCAGGTGATGTAAGCGGTTGGCCTACTGGCATTGCGTCGTGGGCGTGGCTACCAGAGTCTCCTTTCTTTTTTGTCACACCATGTAAGACTCCACATCTTCTGAAACAACGCTGGACTCTGGGGCACTTGACACCCTCTTATATGCCCTTGGTGGATCACGCTTGGTTTATTGCAACTCATTGCTTAGCTGCATTCCACATTCTCAATTAAAAAGACTCCAACTGGTCCAGGACATAGCTGTAGAGCTACTTTGTGTTGCAAAGAATAAAGCCCTTAAGAGGTGTGACAAATAGGGTGTTTGACGCTGGTGGTTTTTCCATTTCCCTCATTTTGCTTCCCACCTCTGTCTGGATGGACCTCGGTTCCGTTCTCCCTCGTGGAATCCGGCTGTGCCTGTTTAGTTGTCGGTTTGGGACTTACGCAAGAACACTTTGCTTGTAACCTGCGTTCCTTGGACCTTAGGTGAGGTTCCGTCGCTTTCTGGGAGGTCTCTTTGCTGCCTGTCCCTCCGTGGAGGCGGGTTCTGCGGGAGAGCAGCGGTTGCTAACACTTGACACCCTGGTGGGGACGAGAGCCAAGGGGGAGCTCAAGCGGATTTTTCAGGCGGAGCTCCGGTAGCCTTCTCAGTAGGTCTGTTTCTAGGGTGTTCAGTGTGTTTGCGATGGCGAGTTTGTCTTTCTGAAGCACTAGTGCTGCTTGGGGCAGAGTTCTGCTGTTTTCACCAGTGAAGAGGATCCAAGTGGGCTCTCGGTCGTGTCTTCCTGGTTGGCTTACCGCCTGTTGACGTGAGGAGCGGGCTGGGGTCGGTGCCTGCTCTGTTCGTTTAGGGGCCGAGCCGACTGGATAGGTCCCTCCCAATGATTACTGCTCTGGTACATCCCAGTGGTGGAGGACTGAACTGTAGGACCGATAAGGAAATGGAAATTACACTTACCTGGTAATTGATGTTCCTTGAGGGAGTACAGTTCAGTCCTCATTCCCGCCCGGGGATGGATGTTTCAGACGCAAGGCGTCAGTTCCGAGTATGCTTTCGGATCCTAGAGTTGGCAACGGGCTCTGATTGGCAGGTAATCGCGAGAGCAACCTTTTCTGCCTATACTCTTCCTTAGTTCTCCTTCCTTCTAGCTCTCTGTCTTCCGCTGTTTGGTGCGCAGGGGGACAGGGGCACGGAGGAGGGTGTTTTCGGCCTTTCTTTTTGGGGCCCTGTGATTTTAAAGTTGAAGTTTGAGCATAGCTTTGTATTTAGTACTTTAACTGGTTGTTTGTTTGCTCCTTTGAGTCTGCTTTGACAGTAGGTCACTGGGGGATCATGGGAGAAGACCAGCAGGATATACCCGGTGATGTAACAAGTTTGACTTGTCCAGTTTCCATGTTGCAGGAGGAGGTGCACTACCCAGTGGTGGAGGACTGAACTGTACTCCCTCAAGGAACATCAATTACCAGGTAAGTGTAATTTCCATTTCTTTTCCTTTTTTCTTCGCTGTATTTTCTTTGTTTTTGAGCTTCTGGGGCCTGGGCTGATCTCAGGTAGGAGAATTTCTTTGAGCTGTTTTGTTTAAAAGAAAAAAAAAAGAGTAAGGCATTTGATTGCCTGAAGTTCTCTTCTTGAGTGAGAGGAGATGCCTTCCAAACCTCAGTGCGGTGCGTGTGGGGTTCGCAGGAGTACGCTGTCTGAGGAGGGGGTCTGCAAGTGCTGCAGAGACCCGCTCTGTGGAGCAGAATAGGCTAGAGGAGGCTTCATTGCTTCCTGTGCCAGAAGCCTAGGGGTCTGGATCCTCTCCGGAAGGGGAGGTGGACTTGCTGTTGCCGTCATTGGAGGCCTCGCTGAGTCACCAGCTGGCTACTCCTGGGCCTTCAACATCAAGGGGGGGCCACGTCGGCTGTTCCAGGAAATTTTTCCCCTGAATTTGTTTTATTACTACACAAGGCCTATTGTCTGCAGCTGCGGGGTGAAACTAAAGGCCTTAAGGATAAGAAGAGGGGGCTCTGGGACCAGATCGGGGATCTGAGCCCTCCTAACAACCGGTCAAGAGATGTCGGATGGCCGACATGCCTGGTGAGGATGGTTCTTTTTCCTCAGAGGAAGACAAGGAGCAGGATTTTTGTGCAGGAGGATCTAGAAAAAGTAGAGCTTCCTCAGGAGGATGAGTCTCGGATTGTGAGGGTCTTCCGGAAGGAGGAGTTGGTGGGACTCATTGCTGAGTCACTAAAAACACTTAATATGTCTCCAGTGGGAGCAGTGGAAGAGGACGCGTTAGAGGATCCTATATGTCAGGTGGTACGTAGGCCTCAGAAGGTTTTTCCCTTGCACAGGGTTATAAAGCAGATGATCATAGAGGAGTGGGAGCTCCCTGAGACGGGGCTCAGGGGGTCTCGTATCATGTCCCGTTTGTATCCTTTGATTGAACAGGATAAGGAGTTGTTTTGGTCGCCTAGGGTTGACGCCGCAGTGTCAGCAGTGACTAAGAAGACCACTATTCCCATGGAGGGCAGTGCTGCCCTCAAAGACATGCAGGATAGGAAGCTGGATACCCTGTTGAAGCAGGCCTTTGATGTGAGTGCCCTTTCGTTGCAGGCAGGGGCTTGCGGGGCCCTGGTGGCACGGGCTTGTTTGCGTTGGGCGCAGGGTCTCCCGGGTACGGCAGAGGAGGCTCAGGCTGTGGAGTCTGTGGCCTGGTTAGAATTGGGTACGGCTTATCTGGCAGATACCTTCTATGATTTGGTAAGGGCACTCTCGAACAGCATGGGTTATGTGGTGGTAGCCCGCCGGTATCTGTGGCTTCGAAATTGGTCGGCGGATGTGTCCTCCAAGACCCGCCTGAGTAAGTTGCCGTTCAAAGGAAAACAGTTATTTGGAGAGGACCTTGAAAAGTTGGTTAAGGATCTGTGAGAGTCCAAGGGTGGGCGTCTTCCCGAGGATAAACCAATGCCGGTTCGGGCACCTTGGTCTCTGAGAGGACAGTCCCGGGAGTTCAGGCGCTTCCAGTCAGTGAGATTTTCTCCTTTTCAGAGAGGGCGTTTTGCGCCTCAAGCGGCGCCCTTTGGAGGTTTCGGGGAACTGGCAGAGGATATTACGGTGGGTCTGCCTCTTCCTCAACCCAGCGAAAGAGACAATGAAGCGAGGGGGGCCCAGGTAGGGGTAGATCCCGTGGGAGATCGCTTGAGGGATTTTTACCATGCCTGGGTCCGAGTCACATCAGATGAGGGGGTTCTGCGGTTAATTCTGGAGGGCTATGCCCTAGAGTTTTCCAGACCTCTTTCACCGGCCTTCGTTCATTCTCCTTGCCGTGCAAGGGGGAAGGCGGAGGGCGTAAGGCAAACGCTACAGCGTCTTTTGCAATTACGGGCGGTAGTTCCAGTACCCACAGAGCAGTGCGGTACAGGTCGATACTCCATCTATTTCATAGTACCAAAGAAAGAGGGGTCTTTTCGACCCATTCTCGATCTCAAGTGTGTGAACAGGTGTCTCTGCGTGCCCCGTTTCATATGGAGACACTTCGGTCCGTGATAATGGCAGTTCGGGAAGGGGAGTTCTTGATGTCCCTAGACCTTACAGAAGCATACCTGCATATTCCCATTCATCCGGATTGCTATCAGTTTCTGCACTTCGCGGTGCCGATGGGATATTTTCAGTTTCAGGCACTTCCTTTCGGGATCACGACTGCTCCCCGAGTATTCACCAAGGTGATGGGTGGTAGTTGCAGCCGCTTTGAGGCGCGAAGGCGTTTTGGTGCATCCATACTTGGACGACTGGCTCATTCGAGCAAAGTCCAAGGAGGAAAGTGTTCAGGCAACAGATCGAGTGATCCATCTCTTGACCGAATTGGGGTGGATCATTAATGTCGACAAGGGAGGAGTGGCCTAGTGGTTGGGGCAAGGTACTACAGGCCAGAAGGTCGGTGGTTCAAATCCCACTAGAGGACAGCAACCTTGGGCCGGAAGGACTGGGGTTTCTAGTCCCACAGGTGCTCCTTGTGGTCTTGGGCAAGCCACTTAACCCTCCATTGCCCATGTTCCCTGTAAGTATTAGTGTATGTGTCTCATATCCCCTCGTGTTAAATGTATCCCCCAACCGCTTTGACCCGGTGAAAAGCGGGATATAAATGCAGCTAAATAAAGAGTCATTTAGATCCCTCGCAAGTTCACGAGCACCTGGAAGCACGTTTCGACACTCTCAGAGCTCGCGTATTTCTGCCTCAGAGGAGGGTGCTAGCTCTGTGGCAGTTGGTTCAGCAGCTTCTCCGCATGGCGTAGCCAATGGATTGGCATTATCTTCAGCTTTTGGGTACCATGTAGCGACAATCGATCTAGTTCCATGGGCGAGAGCTCATATGCGGCCCTTGCAGAGAGCTCTGCTGCGCAAATGGTCTCATCAGCGAGACCCTCTGTCTCGCACCTTGGTTTGTCCCAGGGAGGTGCGAAAGGCTCTCAGGTGGTGGTTGAAGGAGGAGAACCTGCAGTTGTGGGTTCCACTGGAATCTCCATGCTGGCTCTCCCTGACGACAGACGCCAGTCTGTCCGGTTGGGGAGCCCATTGCAAAGGGCAGGTAGCACACAGGGTTGTTGGACTCTGGAGGAGCGGTGTTGGTCCATCAATTGCTTGGAGATGAGAGCAGTTTGTTTCGCCCTTCAGGAGTTATTGCCTCAGGTCCGGGCTCGTGCGGTAAGGGTCTTCTCAGACAACGCAACCACGGTGGCGTATATAAATCGGCAGGGAGGCATGGGCAGTGCCCGGCTCAAAACCAAAGTGGAGCTGATGATGTCTTGGGCGGAGAATCATCTTCAGGCAATCTTGGCGGCGCATGTGGCCGGGTCGGAAAACATCGCAGCCGACTATCTCAGTCGGGTGCATCTGGACCCGGGAGAGTGGCAGTTGAACTTTGAGGTTTTCGAGCAGATCATACAACGCTGGGGGGAACCAGTCATGGATCTGATGGCAACCTTTGTGTCGGCCAAGGCCAGTCGTTTTTACAGTCATCGGAGAGAGAGAATGTCTGAGGGGCTTGGACGCCTTGGTTCAAAGGTGGCCAAGCCAGAGTCTGCTTTATGTCTTCCCGCCCTGGGCGCTCATCGGCCACGTCCTGCAGCGGGTGGAGGCGCACAGGGGCATGGTGGTGTTCATTGCCCCAGATTGGCCACGACGGCCGTGGTACGTCGATCTCGTGCATTTGAGGGCGGCCGAGCCATGGAGACTTCCCAGCAGGCAGGATCTGTTGCTGCAGGCAGGATCAAGATGCCACAGGTGGATCGGTTTTCGCTTACAGCATGGCTATTGAGAGGGCGGGGTTAAGAAAGCGTGGTTATTCCTCTCAGGTTATTTCCACACTTCTTAGGGCCCGTAGAAGATCTATCTCTGTGGCCTATATTAGGGTATGGAGAATTTTTGAGGGTTGGTGTACGAACCGAGCGTGTAGCCCTCTGTCAGCCTCGGTACCCGTGTTGCTGGATTTCTTGCAGGCGGGCCTTGAGAAAGGTTTGGCTTGGAGCGCCCTAAGGGTTCAGGTAGCGGCCTTGGCTTGTTACCAAGGTAAGATCCAAGGTGATTCCTTGGGGAGACAGCCGGATGATGTTCGTTTTTTGAGGGCGGTAAAGCTCATCCGGCCTCCAAATAGAATTGTGGTTCCTAATTGGGACCTTAATTTGGTGCTTTCGGCGCTATTGGGTGAGCCTTTTGAGCCATTGGCGTCGTCTATTTTGAAAGATTTGACATTAAAGACAGCGTTTCTGGTAGCGATTTGTTCGGCTAGAAGTGTTTCGGAATTGCAGGCGTTGTCGTGCAGAGAACCTTTTCTGACTTTTCATAAGGAAAAAGTGGTATTGAGGACAGTTCCTTCCTTCTTGCCGAAGGTGGTTTCATCTTTTCATTTGAGTCAGCCAGTCGTCTTGCCAGTGCTTACTGGGTTGTCGGAAGGTCGGTCTGAGCCGCAGCTGCGGCTTATTGATCTTCGGCGGACCTTGACGCACTATTTGAAGAGAACGGCTTCGTTTCGGAAATCCGATAGGTTGTTTGTTCTTTTTGGGGGTCCACGTAAGGGAGAGGCTGCAGCTAAGTCTTCTATTTCCAGATGGCTTAAAGAGTCTATTGCTTCGGCGTATCTGTTACGCAGGAAACAGGTTCCACACGGCTTGTGGGCCCATTCCACTAGAGCGCAAGCGACTTCTTGGGTGGAGTGTAGTTTGGTGTCGCCGCTGGATATTTGTAGAGCGGCTACTTGGTCCTCGTTGCATACTTTTGTGAAGCACTACAGGCTGGATGTGCAAGCCAGAGATGATGCCAAGTTTGGCTCAGTAGTTATTCAGGCCGGGCTCGCAGGTCCCTCCCGTGTTTAAGGGGCTCTGTTACATCCCTATGGTGTGGGACTGGACTGGAGGAACGATAAGGAAGGTGAAATTAGGTCTTACCTGCTAATTAGCTTTCCTTGAGGGACTCCAGTCCAGTCCCGAAACTCTCCCTTCTGTAGTTCTGCGTATGTAGGCGATCCCGGGTCAGAGAGAAGTACCGTCCTAGTGGGTGGCCTGGGAAATTATCTCTACTGATTAACGGTAAGTCAGGTTTCTGTCTCAGGTTTTGGACCCCATCTATGTTTCGACTGGGTTCAGATAGGTTTGCCTGTCTTGAGACTCTCTTAGAAGTAAAAAAAAAAAAAAAGAATAATAAATAAATAAATAAGTGATAGGCATAAGAAGGAGGAACCATTTGGTTTTCTGAGATTTCACTGTTTTTAGGTTAGGTTTACTGTTTGGTAAAAATATTACCTTCTTATTTGTTGCTTCTGTGAGTCTGCTTTGTCAATAGGTTACTGGAAGGCTGGGGGTGGTGCCAGCTGCCTATGTAGCCTGATGTCATCAAAATTGTGACGTGCTCAGTCTCCGAAGCTGCTGGAAGAGGTGTACAACCCTATGGTGTGGGACTGGAATGGAGTCCCTCAAGGAAAGCTAATTAGCAGGTAAGACCTAATTTCACCATGTTGAGGGTTTTGAAAATGCATAATTTCTCTGTAGATTTTGTAATAAAACATTTATGGGACAGTCTCGTTTCTTTTTTGTCACACCTTGTATATAACTCATGTTGCACAAGTAGGTTACAGCTGTATGCATGTAACTGCCTGTTAGTATACCGCTGCTTCAGCGCAGTCATGTTGGGATACCTTGTACCGAAAAAGTTGTAATGTCTGATAAAAAAAAACAGGGACTGTAAGAACCTGCAGTCAGCCGAGGAAATGGAGGGTTAGGTGACCTGCCCAAGGTCAGAAAGAGGTGTGGGCAGTCCATGAAGGGTGTTACACAGTAAAATCTTCCAAAGTGTCACAAAAGGAGTGCTGATGGGCCTCGAACCCTGGTATCCTGGGTCCCAAGCCTGTGCCATGACCATTACGCCACACCTCCAAGCAGTTGCCAGACATCTGCAAGGTGAACATGTATGACCCCCTGCAAAGTGTTGTAGCACAGCCAATAAAGCCATGCTTCCAGAAGGGCATGATGGCAAATAGTCTGTTTGCTGGCCCAAATTGTGGGCAGAACGCATAACAAGCTATAAGGCTGTGTGTTTGCCAGTCACAGCAAAGCCCTGACAGTTACAGGCATGAAAATGATCTGAGTAGTCACAAAAAGAAGAAGTAGGAATCAAACCCCTGTCCCCTGCTTATGGAGACATTGCACTAACCAATAGGCTACACCTCCACACCGCTCTGCACAGCAATGGCTGGATATAAAGAGACTGCAAGTCACTGCCTAAAATGTCTGCTGTGTGTGATGGTATTGGTTAGCCCTTCCAGTACCCATGATGCAGTGCACATGCAGAACAGTAGTCTACAGCTGATCGCCAAATTGAGAATACACTGATCCATCACCTCAGCTCAGTAAGATGCACTGACAGTCTGTGATACTAAATAGTTTCTGCGGTCACTCTGAGTTCGACTCTACTCCAGATTTTATAGACCTCTATCATACCTCCCCCTCAGTCCTTTCTTCGGGAGGAAGAGCCTAATATCTTTAGTCTTTCTTCATAGGAGAGTTGTTCCATCCCCTTTATCATGTTCGTCGCCCTTCTCTATATCTGCTATATATTTTTGAGATGCAGAGACCAGACTTGCAAACAGTACTCAAGCTGTAGTTGCATCATAGAGTAATGCAGTGATGATATAATATCTTTTGTTTTATTCTCCATTCCTTACCTAATGATTCCAAACATTCTGTTTGCTTTTTTGGCCGCAGTCCCATACGGAGCAGAAGATTTCAATGTATTGTCTGATTATACCCAGTTCCATTTCCTGGGTGGTGACTCTTAATGTGGAACCTAGCATTGTGTATCTGTACTTTGTGTTATTCTTCCTTAAATGCTTCACTTTGCACTTGCCACATTGTTTCACTGCAGTTTGGATTCCCAGTCTCACAAGGTCCTCATGCAGTTTCTCACAATCCACATGCAATTTAACAACTTTGAATAATTTGATATCTTCTGAAAATGCAATCACCTCACTTGTTACCATTTTCAGATCATTTATAAATATGTTAAAAACCACCAGTCCCAATACAGATCCCTGGGGTATTCCACTATCCACCTTCCTCCATTAAGAAAATTGAGCATGTTTCCCTACTCTCTGTTTTCTATCTCTCAACCAGTTTCCAGTCCACAATAGGACATTGCCTCCTATGCCATGACTTTTTAATTTCCTCAGGAGTATCCAACGAGGGGCTTTGTCAAATGCTTTCTGAAAATCTAAATACACTATGGAGGTCATTCCATAACACGAATAAGCTGTTTGGACATGTGCCATAATGATTTTTCTAGCAAAAATGTCTTAGACCGTATTCTGAAACCGCTGCGGCCCTGCATGTCTACGGCACTAGCACGGGAATCTCAGAGTGGGGCGGAATGGGGGCGTGGTCAGCCACAGAGACATATAAAGCATATTCAGGAAAAGCCCATGTATGTTTTCAGTATTTCCCTCAGACGTCCCTATTGTTTCTGTGGAAACATGGAATAAGGCCAGGACTTAGAAAATATTCTGCTCTGCTCTTCAAGGCGTCCCATGTTGAAGATTGGTTGTGACCATTATGTTTTGATCTGGTGTGTCTGCAGTCTGGAAAAACACAAGATGCAATTTTAAAGAACAGAAAGTAGAGGTGAGGGAACGTTCTAAAGTAAAGAAACATGAACACCCCTTCAGAAATATTAGGAAGAGCAACAGTGTTTATTCTGGCTA
This sequence comes from Ichthyophis bannanicus, assembly GCA_033557465.1. Taxonomy (NCBI): domain Eukaryota; kingdom Metazoa; phylum Chordata; class Amphibia; order Gymnophiona; family Ichthyophiidae; genus Ichthyophis; species Ichthyophis bannanicus. Next base: position 1,357,144,471 of record CM066031.1, read on the forward strand.
TGCTGACATTTGCTGCTTGTGCTAAAGGAGCTGATCTAGGGTTCCCTAACAATTCCTATGTTCTGAAAAATGGAACTGTTGATATAGGGGATCATCGGTTTCTATAAATGTGCACATTTTAGATACCATGATGGTGCTTTTGGGAATGTATTTCTGCTGTTTGCACTGTTGAATGCTCTCATTCTGAGAGCCCCTTATTATTGACCTTTATCTGTAGAGAATCTTTTCAGATTTTTTTCTGGTCCATACTTAGCATTGTACAGACTGTTGTCAGAGATAACCAATGCAGGAATAGCTAAGGAGTAGTTCTACTGCCATGTATGTTGTGATGGAAGGTATGTCATGACAAACATATCGCTTTCTACTTGCTTTTGTACTATCTTTGAGTGCACTGAGATTACTTTGCAGTGTTCTGGGCATTCAACAGACTAGTATACAGGATGGCCCAAAAAAAGTGAGAACATCTCGTAGCATATAAGTTATTTAAAAATTCAAAAAGACAGATGTAAATGATTGACAAATTTAAAAAAAAAAGATGGCGACTGGAAATTGTCGAAATAAAGACGTTATATAGCTAAAAAAGGTAAATAAGTAAACTATTTAAGCTTTTAATTTATGAGATGTTCTCACTTTTTTTGGGCCACCATGTATATAGACTAGTTTGCATCAACATTTATGTCTCATCAGTATTCATGTGTAGTTTGCATCAGAACAACATGGTCAGTGAGAGGAGCAGCTTAGGAGATGCACGTATTACAGAGGAGGCGTGGCTGTCCATAGGTATATGGCAGAGATGGGCAGGATCAGAAATGTCCATCTTTTGAGAATATGGTGAGCGCAGGGACATCCAAACAGCAGGAGAAGGAGATCTTCCGCAGAAGGTACAGTAGGAGGAAGCGGAAGCCAAGAACCACGGCCAAACACAGTGAGGGTATCCAAAAGACATTATTAACAGACCCAACTAAAGTCTTCCATGCGGTGTGCGCCAAGCTTTGAGCATTTCTGCACCTGTCCCGGGTTTGAAGGCCATGATTGCAGCCATTAGGCAGAGGACTGGGGTTGCCAGAAATCCAGGGCTGGCCTGGAATTCCCCTCCACGAACTGGACCCCTGAAGAAGGCCCCAGGCCGAAACGTTTTAGTTGGGTCTGCTAATAAAGTCTTTTGGATACCCTCACTGTGTTTGGCCGTGGCTCTTGGCTTCCACTTCCTCCTACTGAGCGCAGGGACATCCACTGCCATTTGTTGCGTATACCCGTCTCTCGTTTGCCATAGTGCTTTGGTTGTGCCATGCCGGAAACATCTCTGTCCCCGATTCTGGAACAGTGGCGCATCTATAACTGTGGGTGCGGAAATAGGTTTAAATCAGTCTCATTTTTGATTTTGACATGCCCGTGGGCCAGACCTGCATGTTATGGAATTGGGCTCTATATGAACAGGCTCACTTTATCCACATGTTCATACATGCATTCAAAGAAATGAAGCAGATTGGTGAAGCAAGACTTCCCTTGGCTAAATCCATGTTGACTTTGTCCCATTAAACCATGTCTGCCCATGTGTACAGTAATTTTGTTCTTAACCCCTTTCATGTTTACCCCAAGTGACCATGCTTATAAGTACAGTACCTAACACTTTTATATAATTTTTCCATATTTTTCACTTTACTACCAACAGTACTGGCAGAATGCACTACTCCTTAGTCTAAATCTGATAACATGTAACCAGGGAGTTATCAGAAAATAAATGGAAAGATTTCAAAAATGTTATTAGACCAAGCTAAGCAGGTAATAATGATGTCCACCATTTTGCCTGGCTAACCTCTGAAGCCCTTTTTAAAAATAGGCATTACATTGGCCACCCTCCAACCTCCTGATACCATAGATGATTTTAATGATAGGTTAAAAATCAGTAATCGTAGCGCTGCAATTTCATCTTTGAGTTCTCTCAGCACTCTTTGGTGTATACCATCTGGTCCAACTGATTTGCTGCTGTTTATCAATTTTTCAGGCTCACTGAGATTTGATTTCACTGTTCAGACTGGCTTCTTACTTCAAATGTATATGAAAAAGTTTTTATTGTGAGTTTTTGATTTGCAGGTTTCTTTTCAAATTCACTTTTTGTCTTCCTTATAAGTGCCTTGTGAGTGGAGGAGTAGCCTAGTACCCAAGCAATTAGGGTTCATAAGAACATAAAATATGCCATATTGGGTCATACCAAGGTCCATCAAGCCCAGTATCCTGTATCCAACAGTGGCCAATCTAGGTCACAAGCAGTGTTCCCGCTAAGCTGCGCTGGGTCCGCCGCTAACATTCCTGCCGGCAAGGGGAGGTGCAGAGCGATCGATCGCTCTGCCCCTCCTACCACCGGCAGGAATGCCGGCAGAGGATCCGGCGCAGATTAATGAGAACATTGCAAGGGTGCTGCGACATGCATTAGACCCTGTGTCTAACTCACGCCACAGCACCCTCGCAATGCTCTCTTTAATCTGCGCCGGGTCCTCCACCGGCATTCCTGCCGGTGGGGGGAGGGGCAGAGCAATCGATTGATCTGCACCTCCCCCCACCGGCAGGAACGTTGGCGACGGACCCAGCGCAGCTTAGCAAGAACATTGGTCACAAGTACCTAGCAGTTTCCCCAAAAGACACAGGTTTCACAATGCTTGTATTGCGTTACGCAGTGGATATCCCGGGTCCTCTTTAATAATGGTTTATTGACATTTCCTCCAGGAACTTGTCCAAACCTTTGAAAACCCTGCTACACTAACAGCTTTTACTACATCCTCCGGTAACAAATTCCGGAGTTTGATTACACGTTGAATGAAAAAATACTTTCTCTTATTAGTCTTAAATAGATTACCCTATAGCTTCATTGCATGTCCCCTAGTCTTTCTGTATTTTGATGGCATAAACAATCGATCTATGTTTACCTGTTCCAGTCCATTCATTAATTTATAGACCTCTATCATATCTCCCCTCAGCCATCTCTTTTCCAGGTTGAAGAGCCCTAACCTTTTTAGCCTTCCTTCATAGGGGTATCCTTCCATCCCCTTTACCATTTTGGTGGCTCTTCTCTATACCTTTTCTAATAATGCTATATCCTTTTTAAGATACGGCGACCAGAATTGCACACAATATTCAAGGTGCAGTCATACCATGGAACAATACAGAGGGATTATAATATCCTTTGTTTTATTCTCCATTCCTTTCCTTATGATACCTAGCATACTATTTGCTCTCTTGGCTGCTGCTGCTCACTGGGCGGAGGGTTTCAACGTGTTATCCACGATGACGCCTAAATCTTTTTCCTGGGCGGTGGATCCTAATGTGAAGCCTTGCATCGTGCAACCATAGCTTGGGTTGTTCTTTCCTAGGTGCATAACTTTGCACTTGTCCACATTAAATTTCATCTGCTATTTGGATGCCCAGTCTTCCAATTTATCAAGGTCCTCTTGCAATTTTGCACAATCCTCTTGGGTTTTAACAGCTTTGAATAGGTTTGTGTCATCTGCAAATTTGATTACCTCACTCGTTATTCTGATTTTCGGGTCATTTACAAATATGTTAAAAAGCGGACCCAGCACAGATCCCTGGGGTACTCCACTATTTACTTTTCTCCATTGGGAAAATTGACCATTTAGTCCTACCCTCTGTTTTCTATCTTTTAACCAGTTCCTGATCCACAGTAGTACACTGCCTCCTATCCCATGACTTTTTAATTTTGAAAAAGTCTCTCATGAGGGACTTTGTCAAAGGCTTTCTGAAAATCCAGATACACTATATCAACTGATTCACCTTTGTCTACCTGTTTATTCACACTTTCAAAAGAACATAACAGATTAGTAAGACAAGACCTTCCATGGCTAAAGTTATGTTGGTTGTTTTCCATTAAGCCATGACTGTCTACATGTTCAGTAATTTTGTTGTTTATAATGGTTTCTACCATTTTCTCGGTCCTCATGTCAGGCTCACCGGTCTGTAGTTTCCTGGATCACCCCTGGAACCCTTTTTAAAAATTGGCATTACGTTGGCCATCCTCCAATCTTCAGGTATTACAGATGATTTTAATGATAGTTATCAAATGGTTGTAGTACATCGTCCTGGTGTATCGATATTTCTTTCAATTTTTCTTCGGCATCACCTTTAAATACCATTTCAGTCATGGGTAACATCCGTACATCTTCCTCAGTAAAGACCAAAGCAAAGAATTCATTCAGTCTCTCCACTATGGACTTGTCCCCTCTTAGTGCCCCTTTTACCCCTCTTTCATCTAATGGTCCAGCTGACTTTGTCACAAGTTTTTGCTACGAATGTACTTGAAAAAGTTTTTATTATGCGTTTTTGTTTCCACATCAAGCTTCTTCTCAAATTCTCTCTTTGCCTGCCTTATCAACACCTTGCATCTAACTTGCCAGTGCCTGTGTTGTTTCCAGTTTTTGTCATTTGGCTCCTTTTTCCATTTCCTGAAAGATGTTTTTTTGGCAATGACAGCCTCTCTGACCTCGTCTTTAAACCATGCTGGCATTTTTTTGGACTTCCTTCCACTTTTCTTAAAACGTGGAATACAACTGGTCTGGACTTCTGAGATAGTATTTTTAAACAACATCCTTGCTTGATGTAAAACGTTAACCTTTACAACTGCTCCTTTTAGTGTTTTCTTAACTATTTTCCTCATTTTATCATAGTCTCCCTTTTGAAAGTTAAAAGGTAGTACTGTGGATTTCCTTACCATCCTTTCTCCATTTATTAAATCAAACGCAATCATGCTATGATCGCTTTTGCCAAGTGGCCCCAGCACCCTTATCTCTTGCACCAGCTCATGTGTTCCACTAAGGACTAGGTCCAAAATGGCTTCCCCTCTGGTCTGTTCATGAACCAGCTGCTCCAAGAAGCAGTCCTTTATTTCATCTAGAAACTTTATCCTTTATTTCATCTAGAAACTTTATCTCCCCTCAAGCCATGTTTACGATGAATAGTGCCTAGTTGATATCTTACTACTGTTATCAACCTGTATATAATCCCATGTTGTATATAGTTCCATGATGTATATAGTTAGCCTGTGTTCCATGTTCAATACCCTGTTCAATGTAAAATGTGTTCAATACCCTGTTCAATGTAAAACGCAGTATGGCTTTTCCTGCTGTGCGAGTTTGTTGCCTGTGAACCGCGCTGATGGTAAATAGCGCGGTATAGAAAAACTATAAATAAATAAGTAAATAAATAAAAATGTCCTGCCTTGACACTGACCCATTCGATACTGGGGTAATTGAAATCTCCCATTATTATTACTGTGCTGTAACATTTGTTAGCTTCCCTGATTTCTTTGAGCATTTCATCATACATTTGTTCATTCTGGCCAGGCGGTCGATAGTACACCCCCATTGCCATCGCCTTCCCCTTCCTCTTTTTACATGGAGCTTCAATCCACAGAGATTCTACAGTGAATTTTGTTTCCTGCAAAATTTTAATCCTTTGTGACTCAATGCCCTCTCTAACATAAAGTGCAACCCCTCCACCAATTTGATCTGCTCTATCATTATGATATAGTTTATACCCAGGTATCCCACTGGTTGACCTCCTTCCACCATGTTTCTGAGATATCAATCATATCTAACCTCTCATTTAGTGCTATATAGTCTAACTCTCCCATTTTATTTTTTAGACTTCTAGCATTTGCATACAAGCATTTTAGAGGCTGTATTTTATTCATATTAATCTGGTTATCGGTAGGCAGGTGTAATTTGGAATCTTTAAGCTCTGTCTGCTCTGTACTACTGGGCTACTTTTTGTCTTTATTGAAACCTCTCTGCTGATATGCCCTAGCTTCAGTCTTTTGCTAGTATCCTTCAAAGATACATAGTTCTAAACCATGCGCTCGTGGGCGACTGTCGGCTCTCCCCTATTATCTAGTTTAAAAGCTGCTCTATCTCATTTTTAAAGATTAATGCCAGCAGCCTGGTTCCATTCTGGTTGAGGTGGAGCCCATCCCTTCGGAAGAGCCCCTCCTTTCCCCAGAATGTTCCCCAGTTCCTAACAAATCCAAAACCCTCTTCCTTGCATCATCGTCTCATCCACGCATTGAGACTCCAGAGCTCTGCCTGCCTTTTGGGTCCTGCGCTTGGAACGGGAAGCCTTTCATAGTATGCCACCCTGGAAGTTCTGGATTTCAACTTCCTACCTAAAAGCCTAAATTTAGCCTCTAGAACCTCCCTATCACACTTTTCTATGTCATTGGTACCAACATGTACCAAGACATCAGACTCCTCCCCAGCACGATCTAAGACCTTTCCTGGTTGGCTTGTGAGGTCCGCTACCTTCGCACCAGGCAGTCATGTTACTAGGCCGATCCTCATGTCCACCAGCCGCCCAGCTATCTACATGCCTAATGATCGAATCACCAACTATAATGGCTGTCCTAACCCTTCCCATTGGCACTCCTTGTGACTTTGGGCAAGTCACTTTACCCTCTATTCCTTCGGAAGATAAGGCCTGGCAATCTACTTTCGGTCATAACTTCCCAAGAAAACCCAGGGCCTGCAGGGCGCCAGGAATCAGCATTGACTTCACAGTACTTAAAAATAAAAAAAAAATCAATGCCTGGAATTTAACTTGCCAGTGCTTATGCTGCTTTCTACTTTCTTCATTTGGTTACTTTTCCATCTTTTGAAAGATGTTTCTTTGGCTTTAATAGCCTCTCACCTCACTTTTTAACCATGCTGGCTGTTTTGCTTTCTTTCCATCTTTCTTAAGGCGTGACATATATCTTGCCAGGGTTTCCAAGATTGTATTTTTAAACAATGTTCAAACCTGATGTAAACTCTTGACCTTTGCAGCTGCTCCTTTTAGTTTTTTCTAACCATTTTCCTCATTTTATCGTAGTTTCTTGTTTGAAAATTAAACGACTGACATAGATTTCCTTTGCATACCCATTCCAGTTATTAAGATAAATTAGATCATATAGTGCCAAGTGGTCCCAATTTGGTTAACTCTTGTACCAAAAGGACTAAGTCTAAAATAGCTCCTTCTTGAATCCAGTTCCTGGACCAGCTTCTCTATGAAGCAGTCATTTATTTCATCTAGAAACTTTACCTCCCTTGCATGTCCTGACTTGACATTTATCCAGTGAATATTGGGGTAACTAAAATTGCCCATTATTATGTTACCAATTTTTTTTAGCTTCCTTAATTTCTGATAACATTTCATTATCTGCTTATTCTGTTCATGTGGATGGTAATAAACCCTTGCCACTATTTTCTTCCCCTTCACACATGGAATTTCTATTGATAAAGATTCAATTGTGCTTTTTGTTTCCTGCAGAAATGTTGTTATGTTTGATACAATGCTCTCTTGAACATATAGGACTACCACTCTGCCAGTTTGATCCATCCTTTCTCCAGGAACAAGCAGGAAGTCATTCCTCACATATGGGGTGATGTCGGCACCGACAGAGCCCACGCAGAGCATTTCCCCAGCTTTCAAAGAAAGCCTTTCAGAATGCCACCACACATCCATGGTCCCCTTCCCGCCCAAGTGTGCCATCTTGATCAGTCTCACTTTTTCCATGGAGCCCTTCACACGCACGTCCCTGTACCTTGGAAAAAGTCTCATAATTGTGTCTCTAATTCCGGTTTCCTAGTCCTCTTCCTGCCGTCCCCAGTGCCCCTGCCTCGGCAGCGGGCCCTGGGACTTTGCTGTCTTTTTTTCTTTTTCTTCATCTCTAGCGTGCTTCATGCCCTTTTCAACCACTGGCCGAGCCGAAGGTCTTCGACCTTGCGGGGATTCTTTTTGCCCCCATGGCCTCGGGTTTCAAAAAGTGTGACAGATGCTCCAAAAATATGTCACTCACAGACATCCATGACTATTGTCTTAGGTGCCTAGTAGCTGACCATAACCCAGATCTCTGCTCCCTTTGTAAAAAGATGTCCTCCAAGGCCATCCAGAGCCATAAGCAGAAACTGGATGATATTTTCCACAAGGCGGCTCCAGTGTCCCCAGTAGCTTCCCGCTCCACCGACCTTCAGCCTCTGAGGTCCCCTGCGGCATCCTCCCTCGAAAGGGAATGGAAGAAGAAGAAGGCCTCGAGGACCCTGTCGGGGGCTCCAGACAAGTGTGAGCATTCTTGCGCTTTGTCCCTCAGCCCCCTTCGGCAGTCTCAAGAATCAGAGAAGGAGTGACTGCGAAAGGTGCCCTGTACAGATACAGAGGCCTCTGTAGATGGCGCCCGGTCTCCTGAGGGTCATCCTGGCGAGGTAACCCCTCTCCTCCTCGACTCCTGACCCCGTCATCCCAGCGTCAGCATTGCAAGGCCCCACTCCCGAGTGGGAGGTCCGAATGCTGGCACTGGAGCGCAGCGTTTCTGCCTTCCTTGTTGCCCAGCAGGCGCTGGTGCCAGGCCTTGTTGGCACGTGTCCGAAGACCTCGAGGGGGACACCTGTGATGGCTCCTCAGGCTGCCGTTACAACTCCCGAGAGCCAGGGGCCTCATGGGGGATCCCGGCAGAGGTCTCAATCTTCATCCCGTTCTTCGGGTGTGAGATCATTTTGAGCCAGTGCCTCCGACTCCAGGCGGGCGTTGGCTTCGAAAGCCCAGCGCACAGCACAGGCTCTGCTCAAGCAACCCAGCTCCGAGTCCTCCTCTGAGATTTTGAGCTGGGAGTCTGAAGGGGACACTTCCCTTGAATCCCGTGTTCATTGGGACCTCCCCTCAGATCCTTCTTCGCCGGTTTAGAAGCGGCAGTCTCCTCCCGAAGACACCTCCTTTCTGGAGTTTGTGCGGGAAATGGCCCCAGCCCTAGCACTCTCCACACAATCCGAGGAGGAGCCCTGTGTGGAGGAACTCAATATTTTACAAAATGAGGCCCCGCTGAGGGAATCCATCATGGTCCCAGTTCTGCCCATCCTGGCCTGGCTGCTACTTCGCATGTGGGAGACACCTGCATCTATCCCCATCGTCAGCAAACACCTGGACACCACGTGCAGGGTCCAGCGAGGACCCGGCTTCAGGAAGGCCCAGCTTCCTCATACCTCGATGGTGGTGGAGTCTGCCATGCAGAAGCAGAAGAGCCCAAAAACTCACTCCTTGGCCCCGTCGGGTAGGGAATCTCGCGCCCTCAACACCCTCAGGCATAAGGCCTACCAAGGCTCCATGCTGGCGTGCCGCATCCAGGCTTACCAGCTATATATAGGCATGTTCCTTTGTGAGCTCGTGAAGGAGCTCGGAGGTTTCTAGGCAAGTCTCGACAGCAGTTACCTCCGCCATTACCAGTCCCTCCTGAAGTCAGTGGGGGACTGTTCGAAATACCTTTCTCGTGCTGCATACGTCAGCTACGAGTCCTTTGCACAGGTAGTGGCTGCTGGTATCAGGGCCAGGCAGCAGGCCTGGCTCCAGTCCTCGGACCTCGAACAATCGGTCCATTAAAAACTGCTCAATGTAACAGCGGAGGAGTTTGCGTCTCGTGGGACTAACATGGAGATTGAAAGGGTGCACCGTGCACTGGGAAAACCTCCTAACAATCAACCAAGAGATGTCATTGCCCGTTTTTTTGCGATACACTGATACGGAGCTCTTACTGTGAAGAGGTCGGGAGAAGAAAGTGGTCCAGTATCAAGATGCGGCTGTCTTTGTGTACCAAGATCTCTCGACATTCACGCTGGTACACCAGAGAGGGATGAAGCCGATCATAGCGGTGTTGAATAGGGAGGGGATCCGTTACTCATGGTCCTTTCCTTTTTGAATTAACTTTATGTTGGGAAAATAAGAAAATCTAGGCAAAGGATCATAAGAGGGGTGGAGATCACTTCGCCAAGCCAGCCTTGTGGAGGATAATGCACCGCCAGTGACAAAAGTTCCCCAGCCCCAGCAATTGAAATGGAAGCGGGTGGGAAGAAACACTCAATAATTCCAGGGATCGCAGGATACTGTATGACTGAAAACTGGGAGAAAATTAGACCCGGTCACAGGAGGTGTGGTGGCTGCATGAAGAGTGGACGGCTGAGACTGTTGAAGCTATGGATTTGCAAGTGGATAAATCCTATTGGGGGATACATACTTGGACTGAATGTATTGCCTAGCTTTCCTGTCTTTTCTTAATTGATGTTTTCTTTGTCTTACTTTGACAATAGGGAAGCCGTTGAAAGGGTTGGGGATGATTGTTTACTATTGTACGGGTCGGGGTGAATGAAAGAAAGAAAGGAAAAAGGGGAAAAAACAAAAAAATAAAACGGGGACCCGGGTGAATTCGTTTTTTTTTTTTGGGTCATCCTTACCATGTCCTGTCAAATTGGCAGGCTAGTGGTGATGGGGAGGGAGGGTGGAAATGCATGGGGGGATGGGAGACGGGGTGAGGGTTGGAGGGGGGGTACGGGCTTGGGTAGGGATTTAAGAATGATAGTATGGGGAGAGGGGAGGGTGGAGTGCTTCTTTTTGTCTATCATTAAGAGGACATTGGGAGGGGAGCAGTTGCTAAAGTTTGGGGAGGAATAGAGGGTGGGGTTGGATGGCCAGGTGACCTACATGGGGCAGGAGTCAGTAAAAGGTGGGAGGCGGGAGGAGGTTGATATAAAATGCTGAAAGCTGTTTCTCTCAATGTAAAGGGCCTCAACTCCCCTCAAAAACGCTCGCTGTTGTTTAAGAAGCTGAGGTCTTTGAAAGGGCAAATTGTGTTTCTGCAAGAGACACACCTCCGCAGCAACAACCAGGGTTGGCTAAAATGTAAGCCCTACTCTGAAGTGTGGGTGGTGTCAGATGTGAGAGGCAGGAAGAAATGTGGAGTGGCCATGTTGTTTCATCAGGCATTCTCCCTATGGGTGGAGGACGTTAAAAAAAAATTTGTTGGGACGTTGACTCCTTATGAATGTCCGCTTAGATGGGCATCTAATTACTTTGGCTAATATATATGCGCCTAATGAGGGCCAGGTGAAATTTTTTGCGCGATTGAAGGTCCTATTGGCAGAGTTTGCGAAGGGGCCTATCATTCTGGGCGGAGATTCAATGCACATATGGTGCCACATTTAGACTCAACGGGGCGGAATGTGAGGGAGGGTAATGGGATCAGCCGGGCATTGAGGATGTTCATGACCGATCTGGGCCTGCGCGATGTTTGGAAGGACACCCATTGAGGAGAAAAAAGCTATACTTACTACTCACCAGTCCATCAGGTACACACACGTATTGATTATATCTCCAGGAACAAGCAGGAATGAGTCTTCACATATGGGTATCATCGGTACCGACGGAGCCTGCGCGGGAACGCTCCCCAGTGTCCAATCAGAAAGCCTTTGGGAGCATCCCACAGCGCCTGCGTGCTGCCTTCCCGCCTTTCCCAACTGTCTCTCCTCAGTTCTTTTTTTTCCGTGGAGGCAGCAGGTCGTGTTCCTGTCACCGCAGAAGAATTTCTTTATTTTTCTTTATTTCTTTTGTGTTGCGTCTGCCTTCTTCGACACTCTACCGGTACCGCCGGTCTTTCTTTTCTTCTTTTTAAAAAAAACAAAACTTTTTTCTTCAGGTGCACTTGCATTTTGGGCCTTAGGCCCAAATCTTTTTTCCTTAACAGGGAAAAGCCTGCCTCAGGGTTTAAGAAGTGCACAAAATGTGGCGGTACCATTTCCGTCACCGACACCCACGACTGGTGTCTAAAATGTTTAGGTCCTGACCAGTCCATCACAGATTGTATGTCCTGTTCTATGATGTCTAAAAGAGGTCGGCAGAACCGAGCTGCCAAGCTCAGTACCCTGTTTCCCTCTGATGCAGCTTCGGTGGCATCGACGTCTTCCAGGGCTGCTTCTTCCTCACATGGATCTCAGGTAACTAAACATAAATCCAGCCGGTCCTCGAAGGGTAGATCTCCTTCTAAGCATAGAGATGCCTCTGGCGTTGCCCTCGAGGATTCTGCACCGGCAAAATTACCCCGGCGGGAGGCTTCGGCCTCTAAAGCATCATCATTGGGGTTCCAGGATGATCTCGATGGCGTGGCCTCGACAGATCACCTGGTGCCATGCTCTGGGGTACCGGTGGCTTCCCCCGGTACCGACTTCCAAGCATTGGCGGCGTCGATGGATCAGAGGATTCTGTCCATAGAACGCAGTCTGGCGGCTTTCCTTGTGGCATCGACGCCCCTGGTACCGCAACAGACTACTTCACCGGTACCGGCTCTAGCACCGCCATCGGTACCGATCCCGGTTCCGGTGGCATCGGCTTCGGTGTCCGCTATGCCGGTACTCTGTCCTCTGAAGCCCTCCGGTACCGATACCCCGGTACCGGTTATTCCCGATACCGATCCAGGGTCGGAACGGGTATCGGGCTTTGCAAGAGCATCCGGACAGACGATACTTCGATTCCTCTGAAGACTCTGAGGATTCTGAAGACTGTCGATGCAGTGATGCTTCTTCCACAGGAGGAGTCCTCTCCTAAACGAAGGATGTCTCCTCCAGAGGACTTGTCTTTTCAAGACTTCATCAGAGAAGTGGCTCGGGGCCTATCCATCACGGTGGCCCCTGAGACAGAACCCAGAGCCAAGGAGTTAGATATTTTACAATATCCTAAAACTCCTAAGGAGGCAGCCACCTTACCTGTTCATGAGATTTTGTATGATCTCATGTTGAGGATGTGGGAAGCACCTCTTACCACTTCTCCTCATTCTCGCAGGTTAGATACCATGTATCATGTCCCTCGTCCTGGTTTCCATAAAACTCAGCTTCCTCACCACTCTATTGTGGTTGAGTCTGCTATGAGAAAGATTAGAAGTGCCAAAAGACATGCCTCTAATCCTCCAGGACGTGAATGTAGAACCCTAGATGCTTTTGGACGTAGAGTCTTCCAAGCTTCCATGCTTGCTGCGAGAATTAATTCCTATAGTCTTTACATGGTAATGTTCCTAAAAGAAGTCACTGATCATTTGCAGACTTAAAGTCCTTTCATTTCTGAAGATAAAAGACAGGACTTTCTCACTTGGCTCAAACATGCCCAAGATATCTCCAAATTCTCCAACCGTGCAGCTTTCGACTCCTTTGAATGTGTAAGCAGAGCCTCAGCTATTGCCATAGGTGCACGTAGAATTGCTTGGCTTCAAGCATCTGATTTGGAGATCTGGGTACAAGATGAATTGGGAAATATCCCTTGTACAGGTGAGAACCTGCTTGGTAAAGATTGTCAAGCAAAGACCAATTAGATGGATGATGAAAATTCTGCCTTGGATAGACTATCCAAGTCTACAGCTGCTCCTGTTAAGAAAAGGTTGTTCAAGAAAGCACCTTTTTCTAAAAAGGGAAGATTTTATCCTGCTTATGGTCAGCGGGCAACTTCTGCAGCTCAGTTCCCTACCAAACGTCAGCAATCATCCAAACAGAACAAAGCAAAGGCTGCTAGGCCTCCTCCAGCCCAGCAACCTCAGCCCCCTCAGGGCCTTTGACTTTCCACTAGATAACTTAGCCTTCCTGGCTCTGGAAGGACCAGAGCCCTCTACCATTCCAGGAAGGTTATGTCATTTTGCTCCCAGGTGGGGACAAATTACCGCAGAGCATCATAAAAGAGGGGTACAAACTTCATTTTTCAAGCTTGCCCCCTCACACAAGAGTGCACCAGTTCAATTCTCCAATCTCGCTCCTCAACCTGTTGGTGCAGGAGATTGCCACTCTTCTCACCCAGGGGGCAATAGAGGAAGTGCCTCTTCATCAACAGGGCACAGGTTTCTACTCCCCCTATTTTCTTATTCCAAAGAAAACAGGGGGCTACAGACCTATCTTAGATCTCAGAGAATTGAACAGATTCCTAGTCAAGGAAAAAAATCAAAATGATTTCTCTGGGAACTGTGCTGCCATACCTTCAGAGCAATGTTCCCTCTAATTTTCTGTCAGCTGTGTGCGCATAAAATATCAGCTGTGTGCAGCTTTTGAAGGAAGGTTACATTTTTGTGCGCCACATAACGACACTCGGAGTTATATACTTTAAAATTTGACTATACGTCAGAATACAGTATGTATACCACATTGATTTTAATCAAATTAAAGTAAAATAGACGATTACTAAATGAAGCAGGAAATTTCTAGTAATTACAATCATAACTTTTAAATTTTAAGACGTCTGTGGTGTTTTCTATCTGAATCAGAGCCGTAATTTTTGTGCCCTCTGTTTTAAAGTATGTGCGCTCACTCCACGAGGTGTGTGCGCGCGCACAGCTTAGAGGGAACAGTGCTTCAGAGTCAGGATTGACTTTGTTCTCTAGATCTCAAGGATGCGTACACCCATGTTCTCATCCATCCAACTCACAGAAGGTTCCTTCGGTTCCTTTTTCAAGAGAAGCACTATCAATACAGAGTGCTCCCTTTTGGTCTGGCCTCTGCACCAAGGGTGTTCACAAAATGCATGGCAGTGGTAGCTGCATTTCTGCGCACTCTGCGAATATTCGTCTTCCCTTATCTGGACGACTGGCTCATTCGAGCTCCCACTCAGTCAGAGGCCAAGAGTTCTCTAACCTGCACAATGCGTATCCTTCAGTGTTTAGGGCTGGTAATAAACATCCCAAAATCCAATTTGACCCCTACTCAGTCCCTGGAGTTTATAGGGGCGTTGCTGGATACCACAAGGGGAAGGGCCTATCTCCCCCAGGCCCGTTGCCTCCGCTTGGTGCAGTTAGCTTCTCAAGCAGAGTTGAAGCCCCACTTAACTGCTCGAGAAATGTTACAGTTACTAGGCCACATGGCATCCACCATGCATGTGGTACCATATGCTCGCCTTCACATGAGGGCAGTTCAGTGGACTATCCACCCAATGGACCCAGGCATTAGACTGCCTGTCAGACAAAATAGCAAACACAAGTCGCCTCTTTTTGTCCCTCCAGTGGTGGAAGTCCCCTCAAAACCTGTTGCTGGGGTCCCCCCTTTCAGCAGTCTCTACCCCAAGCAACTCTCACAACAGATGCTTCTCCAATGGGGTGGGGAGCTCATCTGCAAGACCTCTCCACCCAGGGCATCTGGTCCCCACAGGAGAGTTGTCTACATATCAGTCTCTTGGAACTCAGAGCAATCTTCCTTGCTCTGCGGGTGTTCCACACCCTGCTCAGCTACAAGACGGTCCTTATCCACATGGACAATCAGGTATCCATGTTCTATGTGAACAAGCAGGCGGGAACTGGCTCTCTGTCGCTTTGCAACGAAGCTTTGCGACTGTGGGCCCTCGCCAGAGAGCATCAGATTCATCTTCTGGCAGTTTATCTTCCAGGAGTTCAAAACTCTTGGGCAGACAGGCTCTGTCGAGTTCTGCTTCCACACGAGTGGTCCCTACATGTGAACCAGGTGGCCAGGATTTTTCAGATTTGGGGAACCCCGGACATAGACCTCTTTGCAAGTCCGTGGAATGCCAAACTTCCCCGGTTCTGTTCCAGAACTCCAGCTCAGGGAGCTCAGGCAAGGGATGCTTTCCTCCTTCCCTGGGGTCAAGACTTCCTGTATGCCTTTCCACCCATTCCCCTAATTCCCAAAACCCTGTTCAAGCTTCAGAGAGACAGAGGCCACATGATTCTCATAGCTCCACATTGGCCACGGCAAGTGTGGTACACTCTGCTTCTACATCTCTCTCAAGCTCCCTCCCTGGAGTTAGGGTCTGCTCCAGATCTCCTATCTCAAGAGGATGGAAAGTTATGGCATCCCAATCCCCAGTCTCTGCATCTCAGGGCTTGGTTGCTGAAGGCCTAGATCTCCAAGATCTTCATCTTTCTCAACAGGTGAAAGATGTTCTTTATGCTTCCAGAAAACCTTCCACTAGACGTTCTTATGCTTTCAAGTGGAAGAGGTTTACTATCTGGTGCTCTGAGAAGGGTCTTAACCCCCTTGCCATACCTCTGGAATCTTTGCTGGAGTATCTCCTCCATCTGTCTAATGCAGGCCTTAAAACAAATTCAGTAAGGGTTCATTTGAGTGCTATTGCAGCTTCCCTTAAGCCTCTAAATGGACAACCTATTTCCTCTCATCCTCTTGTAGCAAGGTTCATGAGAGGCCTCCTTTTAACAAAGCCTCCCATTAGACCACCTCCGGTGGCATGGGACTTGAACCTGGTTCTTGGTCAGCTTATGAAGCCGCCTTTTGAACCTTTGGCTACCACCTCCTTGAAATACCTTTCTTGGAAGGTTACCTTTCTCATTGCAATCACATCAGCACGTCGTATTAGTGAATTGCAAGCACTCGTAGCTAATCCACCTTATACAAGGTTCCATCATGACAAGGTAGTCCTTAGGACTCATCCACACTTTATGCCTAAGGTGGTCTCGCCTTTTCACCTCAACCAGGAGGTCTACCTACCTGTCTTTTTTTCCAGGACCTCATGCATCAAGTGCAGAGAGGAATCTTCAAACCCTGGACTGTAAAAGAGCTCTGGCTTTTTACTTACAAAGGACACAGCAACATAGAAAGTCCTCTCAGCTCTTTGTTGCCTTTGATCCTTCTCATTTGGGACTACCAGTCTCCAAGAGAACACTATCTAACTGGATTGCCCAGTGTATTTCTTTCGCCTATCAGAGTAAGAACCTTTCTCTGGAGGGCCATGTCACAGCTCAGAATGTGAGAGCCATGGCAGCCT
Source organism: Ichthyophis bannanicus (assembly GCA_033557465.1). Classification (NCBI taxonomy): domain Eukaryota; kingdom Metazoa; phylum Chordata; class Amphibia; order Gymnophiona; family Ichthyophiidae; genus Ichthyophis; species Ichthyophis bannanicus. Next base: position 1,357,161,031 of record CM066031.1, read on the forward strand.
CAATGGCTCATCTGAACTCTGTGTCTATTGACGACATCTGTCGAGCAGCCACTTGAGCCTTGGTTCATACCTTCACAGCCCATTACTGCTTGGACAAGAACTCCCGCCGGGATGCCTTGTTTGGTCAGGCTGTTCTCCAACACCTGTTCCATACTTAATCAACTCCTACCCACCATCACTGATAGGATGCCAGAGATCCATGGGGGGAAGTGGAGCCCTGTCCCAGGGACACACAACTTCTGGGGTCTCTCCCTGGCATCTAAAGCTAGGGAGTCCCCATATGTGAAGACTCATTCCTGCTTGTTCCTGGAGATAGCACAGTTGCTTACCTGTAACAGGTGATCTCTGGGAACAGCAGGAATAAGTCTTCACAACCCACCCACATCCCCTAGGAGTTGTATCTCTCTATCTATCTTTCCTTTCTCTCTCTCTTTGTCTCAGCTTTAAAACTCAACTGAGGAGAGACAGTTGGGAAAGGCGGGAAGGCAGCACGCAGGCGCTGTGGGATGCTCCCAAAGGCTTTCTGATTGGACGCTGGGGAGCGTTCCCACGCAGGCTCCGTCGGTACCGACGATATCCATATGTGAAGACTTATTCCTGCTGTTCCCAGAGATCACCTGTTACAGGTAAGTAACTGTGCTTTCCTGCTGGATCAGTGTCTGTTGGAGGGGGGTGAAGGCTGGGCATGGTGCTTTGACATGGATCATGCTCCTTGCTGGATTTTTTTTTCTGTTGATTTGAGTGGGGCATGGAGACGGATGTGGCAATTAGACGGGGTTTTTTTCTGGCGGGTTCCTGCTGTTCAGGATCATGGAAGATTCATACAGGATCAATGATAAAGGGGAAGTTACGCTGCCGGTGGTTTGGGATTCCTTTAAGGCTATAGCTCGCGGTCATCTGATGGCTGAGGCAGCCTGAATCAGGAAAGCTTGGGCACAGGAATCTCACCAGTTAGAGAAGGAAGCTAAGCGCCTCCAATTAGAATATGCACGGATGGGTTCTAAACATGTCTGGCGTCAGTGGCGAGAAATACGGGCCTGATTGGATGCTTACATGCAAAGGGATTTAGATAATATGCATTGTAGATTATGACAGACTTTTTATGAAAGGGGGAACAAAGTTGGGCGACACACCTCACGGGTGGTACGTGAGATTCGGGACTCATTGGGAGGCCTGCGGGTGGTGTCTCAGGAGATACATGTAGTACTAGCAGACCTTTTGGCGCAATTGTATAGGCCTGAGCCCTTTGATTTGGCCCAAGTGGATGAATATTTACATGATATCTCTCTATCTTGGCTGGCTGACCCTGATAGAGAGCAGTTGGAAGCAGAGATTATCGCACAGGAGTTGGAAGTGTCTATTCGGCGTTTGAAGGTTGGAGAGCGCCGGGGATTGATGGGTTCCCTTCAGAATATTACAAAAAGTATAGTGCCCAGTTATCACCAACCTTGGCAGTGCTCTTTAATGCAGTGTTGCAAGGGATGCCATTACCCAATACTCAATGGGAAGCTGTTATTGTGGTGATACCTAAGCCGGGTAAACCGACGCAGGAGGCGCCCTCTTATCGCCCTATTTCTCTGTTAAATACTGATGTTAAAATATTGGCCTCTGTGCTGGCAGCCCGATTGAACTGGGCCCTCCCTGATCTGGTGCACCCTCACCAGGTTGGCTTTGTGCCGGGCGGACAGGCCACGGACAATGTTAGACGGATGTTGCAGGTGATACATGCTGCACATCAGGGATCTCAACCGGCGCTATTGGTGGGAGTTGATGCCGAGAATTCATTTGATCGAATTAGCTGGGGCTTCCTCTGGTGTGTGCTGGATAAGATGGGGTTTGGACCTAATTTTACTCGATGGGTACACAGTCTCTATCAGGGACCTGTAGCCAGAGTCCAGGTCAGTGGGGGTCAATCAAGGAGTTTTGAGTTGGAGAGGGGAACCCGGTAGGGGTGCCCACTGTCGCCGTTGCTGTTTGCATTGGTGATGGGACCACTGGCGCAAAGCTTTCGTGAGCATCCCAATGTAGCTGGAGTGAATATAAAATAGCGCTTTTCGCAGATGATATTATATTATCGCTAGTGCACCCTGCCGCTTCCCTTCCTGCTGCAATGCGGCTTTTTGAGGCCATCTCACAGGTTTCAGGATTTAAACTTAACTACACTAAATCAGAAATCTTGAATGTTGGGGTTCCGGAGGTGACATGTGCGCAATTGAAAGCCTGTTTCCCTTTTCGATGGGTGGATAAGGCCCTTTGCTATTTGGGTGTGAACCTTACGGTAGATAGGGTTGCGTTATATAAGGCAAATTACGGACCCTTGATCCAACAAGTTAAACAGGATCTGGACTCTTGGAAGGGCCTGATGTCCTGGTTTGGGCACATTGCGGTGATGAAAATGGTGGTAGTTCCACGTTTTTTGTATCTTTTCCAGGTGCTCCCTATACCCTTCCCTCGTGGGACTTTGGAAATCTGGCAGGTGCTGATTATGAAGTTCATCTGGAATTTTAAACATCCTCGAATAGCTTGCAGGATCTTATATGCCCAAACGAGGCGGAGGGGGCATGGGGGTCCCTAACCTTCACTGGTATTATGCGGCAGCACAGTGTCGCGCTGGGGTGGAATGGATGAACTCTACTAGCACTAAATGCTGGGTACAAATGGAGATGGATTTAACAGGTGCGGCTGGGTTGGAGGACCGGTTGTGGCTTTGTTCTAAGTTGCAGGGAGGTCTGCGTACTACTAATCCATACATAACACACACTCTTCATTGCTGGGATCGTTTTTTTTTGTCGCGAGGGGCGACTCTGATCCCCTTGGCGCCCATAGTTGAAAATAATTCTTTCCCTCTAAGTATGAGTGATTTAGCTTTTCGGCAGTGGGGGCATAAGGGACTTAGTCGTACGGGCCAACTATCTGAGGATGGTGTGCTTCGCTCTTTTTGCGATCTGAAGGAGGAGTTTGCCATCCCAGACCGCCATGCCTACCAGTATGCACAGGTGGCACATTGGGTGGGAAACCGTGCTGTTAGGCAGCAAGTTACGCAAAACCTGACAAATGTTGAAAGCCTATGTGAGGAACATACAAACACTAAGGGCCTCATTACAGCCCTGTATGCACACCTGCTGACACAACATCCTGGAATAGGCAAACATAGAGCTCAGTGGGCGCAGGAGCTGCGTCTTTCATATACTGAACAGCAGTGGGAACAGATTGAGGGTCAGCTTTGGAAAAGTTTGGTGGCTGTTAATGCTCAAGAAACTAACTATAAACTCATTTGCGGGTGGTACATGATGCCAGTGTGAATAGCCCGAGCATTTTCAGTGGTATCTGATTTATGCTGGCGGAATTGTGGCGAGAAAGGCACCTTGGCGCATGTGTGGTGGCTTTGCCCACATGTCCAAGTTCTTTGGAGGGGGATACAATATCGTTTGAAACAAATGGTTGGTTTGGACATTCCTTGGGACCCGGGTATTTTTCTATTTGGGAAGAACGTCCCTAATGGACAGCTCTCCCAATTGTTATTTCACCATAGCTTAAATGCAGCTAGGCTGACCCTGGTGACTGCATGGAAGCAGGTACTGCCTCCGGCATTGTCGCGCTGGTTGGACCGGATGTGGGACAAATATACAATGGAACGAGGGGTGGCGGTTGGGAGGATGTGCTTACTCCAATTTAAGCAGGTGTGGGAAGCCTTTATTTTGAAATACGGCTCACAACCCGCAACATCCTTAAAAATTTAGCTGGAGACACTGAATGAGAACCTCCCTTTGATGTGGAGGATTAACTTCCCTCCTTCCCTAGTGTGGTTTGCCTGGCCGGACAACCCTTCGCCTTTAGAGTTAGTTGTAAAGGAAGGTGGATGTGGGAAGGGAGGGTGGGGAAGGGATGGGAGGGGAGGGGATGAGGGGGGAGGGGTAGGGAGGGAAAAGGGTAGAGGAAAGAGGGGAGTGAGGGGATGGGGGGAGAGGGGAGGAGTTGAAGGGGGAAAATGGGTGACAAGCAGGGGCAGCCCAAGGGGGATGCGGGGCCATGTGCGGAGACTCGGTGCGGGGCCTAATTTGCATAAGGGACCTCATTTGCATAAATATTTGCGTAATGTTACCATACACTAACTTTTAGTAAACATGCCTCTTAATGAGTGTATGGATAAAGAAAGACTAAAAGATTTCTACATTACTACAATCCAGTGCCAACTGCCAGGCACATTAGGAACTACTACAAACACTGCCCATTCAGAACCCATAGCAAACCCGCCGTATCATAACAGCACTACCAGGACTCACAAAGCACAAGACCCTACCTATCAAAAGGCAACACTGCAAATATTAAACCAATACATTTCAGAGAATAACAATACATGACCTACTGGGGAAAGAGAACAAGTGGCAATGTCAAATAGGAATTACATAAACAGAATACCTCAGCTCAGTTACACGTGCAGAACATAGACCATCACCAAACAAGAAATCACAATGTAGAAACAGGAAGACAATAATTAAACTGGGAACCCCAAAAGCACAACAACACTGTAGAAATAAAACTATAAATTAATTTCCTCTTGTACTAAACAAAGCGCAGACGTTAATGATGCACATTTCCCAGAGCTGGCATATTTCAGTTAATAAATTCAATAAAGAGATATTTTTCTACCTTTTGTGCATTTTTTTCAGTTGCAATTGCTCCAGCCACTTTCTTCTGGTTTCTTCATGTCTTCTGCTAACTCTCCATCGTCTGCTGTCCATTTGTCCTTTCTTCACTCTTCTAGTTTTTTTCCATTCTCTCTCTACATCTGCTTTAATATACTAATCTTTCTCCTTTTGCTCTTTCCTCATTCCTATTTCATCCACTCAAATTTTACCCCGCCATCCTCAATCCCCACTTACTCTCCCAATATCCGGCCAATTGTAGATTTGTCTTCCCTCCCATATAAAATATTTTTTCCCTCTCCATTTCACTCTCCCAGCTCTATCCCATTCTAATCCTCCCCCAACATCAGCTCCCTTCTAGTTCCAGCCCCACCCAGCATCCGCTCCCTTCTAGTCCCCGCATCACCCCATTTCCAGTCCTAGCTCCCCCATCCAAGTCCCTCCATCAGCTCATTTCCAATCCCAGCCCCCCATAAGCCCATTTCTAGTCCTATCCTAGCCCCACCATCAGCCCATTTCCAGTCCTAGCTCCCCCATCCGAGTCCCTCCATCAGCTCAATTCCAATCCCAGCCCCCCATCAGCCCATTTCTAGTCCTTTCCTAGCCCCACCATCAGCCCATGTCAAATCGTAGCTCCCCTCCACTCAGCCCATTTCCAATCCAAGCCCCCCATGAGCCTACTTCCAGTTCTAGCCTCTCCATGAGTCCATTTCAATCCAAGCCCCCCCCCAATAGCCCATTTCCAGTCCTATCCTAGCCCTCCATCAGCCCATTTCCTGTCCTAGCCCCCCTCACTCAGCCCAGTTCCAGTCCTAGCTCCCTCCCCTCACAGCCCATTTCCATTCCAAGCCCCCCTCCCCATCAGCTATTTGTAGTTCAAGCTTTCCTTCCACTCAGCCCATTTCCATTCCAAGCCCCCGTCCCCATCAACTATTTGCAGTTCATGCCCTCCTTCCACTCAGCCCATTTCCAGTCCTAGCCACCCCCAGCCCATTACCAGTCCTAGCCCCCCATAGCCCATTACCAGTCCTAAGCCCCCCATAACCCATTACCAGTCCTAGGCCCCCCCATCACCCCATTTTCAGTCTTAGCCCCCCATAGCCCATTACCAGTCCTAACCCCCATCAGCCCATTTCAAGTCCTAGCTCCCCATCCGAGTCCCTCCATCAGCTCATTTCCAATCCCAGCCCATTTCTAGTTCTTTCCTAGTCCCACCATCATCAGCCCATGTCAAATCCTAGCTCCCCTCCACTCAGTCCATTTCCAATCCAAGCCCCCCATGAGCCTACTTCCAGTTCTAGCCCCTCCATGAGTCCATTTCAATCCAAGCCCCCCAACAGCCCATTTCCAGTCCTATCCTAGCCCTCCATCAGCCCATTTCCTGTCCTAGCTCCCCCTCACTCAGCCCATTTCCAGTCCTAGCTCCCTCCCCTTACAGCCCATTTCCATTCCAAGCCCCCCTCCCCATCAGCTATTTGTAGTTCAAGCCCTTCTTCCACACAGTCCATTTCCATTCCAAGCCCCCGTCCCCATCAGCTATTTGCAGTTCAAGCCCTCCTTCCACTCAGCCCATTTCCAGTCCTAGCCACCCCCCCAGCCCATTACCAGTCCTAGCCCCCCCCCATAGCCCATTACCAGTCCTAAGCCCCCCATAGCCCATTAGCAGTCCTAAGCCCCCCATCAGCCCACTTCCAGTCCTAAGCCCCCCATCACCCCATTTTCAGTCTTAGCCCCCCATAGCCCATTACCAGTCCTAACCCCATCAGCCCTAGCCTCCCCACAGCCCATTCCAGTCCTAACCCCCCATTAACCCATTTCCAGTCCTAGCCCCCCATAGCCCATTTCCAGTCCTAGTCCCCCCATAGCCCATTACTAGTCCTAACCCCCCATCAGCCCATTTCCAGTCATATCCCCCCATCTTCCAATTTCCAGTCTTAGCACCCCCATAGCCCATTACCAGTCCTACCCCCCCCATCAGCACATTTCCAGTCCTAGCCCCCCCTATAGCCCATTACCAGTCCTACCCCCCCTATAGCCCATTACCAGTCCTACCCCCCCATCAGCCCATTTCCAGTCTTAGCCCCCCCATAGCCCATTGCATCCTAACCCCCATCAGCCCATTTCCAGTCCTAACCCCCCATCAGCCGACTTCCAGTCTTAGCCCCCCCATAGCCCATTAGTAGTCCTAACCCCCCCATAGCCCATTACCAGTCCTAACCCCCCTCCCCCCATCAACCCACTTCCAGTCTTAGCCCCCCCCATAGCCCATTACCAGTCCTAACCCCCCTCTCCCCATCAGCCCTGATAGATTTTTTTTTAAAAACACGGCTGCTGCTGCCGCAGCCGCTGCCGCCGTGACAGCAGCAGAATCAAATGTCCCGCCGCGGGGCCCCGCCTGCCCGGCAGAGCCTCCCTGCAGCATCAGCTCCCGAGTCCCTCCCAATGAGCGGGCTTTCAGAGCCGCGAAGGGAGGGCTTCTCTGACATCTCGCGGCTCTGTTAATCCCGCCGGGGCTGATGGGAAATCCCATCAGCCCTGGCGAGATTAACAGAGCCGCGAGAAGAAAGGGAAACTCTCGCGGCTCTGAAAGCCCACGCATTGTGGGGACTTGGGAGCTGATGCTGCAGGGAGGCTTTGCCGGGCAGGTGGGGCCCGCGGCGGGACATTTGATTCTGCCGCTGCCACAGCGGCAGCAGCAGCCGGTTTGTTCTTTTTTTAATCTACTTGTGCTAATGTAGAATGTTTTTTGTGCGGGGCCCCCTGAAACGCGGGGCCCTCTGCAAAAAACATTCTTGCTCAATGGACGGGCCGGCTCTGGTGACAAGATGGTACAATGAACAAAGACAAAAAATATAAGACTGTGATGTTGCAATTGTTCTGATTGAGGATTCTGTGCTGTCATATTGTGCATTTAATCCGTGTGTAGTTCGTAAGGATGTCTCTTGTTGTAATTGTTTGAAAGCCTTTAAATTTAAAAAAAAAAACTGCTCGATGTACCATGCCTGGGCAAGCAGTTGTTTGGCAAACTGATGGAGGACAAGGCAGCAGAGATTGAGATGTAGTATGTCACTTGCATCCATCTCTCCCAAAAGACTTCCTCTCTCCCACGGATGAAACAACGGGGCAAGAAGCCTTTCTTCCAGAGGAAGGGTCTTCCCTACCAGGCTATCTGCCTTACCCTCTGGCGCCAGCTCCACCCCAGGGTGGACAGAGCAAAAGCGGCCCCCGGGGCCCACGTAAGCCAAAGGGACCCAAGAGCCAGACCCCAGCACTGTCCCAGTCGGCCCTGGGTTTTTGACGCCAGATGCATAGCCGCTCACCCTCCGGAGACCCAGCTACCAGTTGGGGGGCACCTGGTCCACTTCGCTACGCGATGGAAGTCTGTCACCTCGGACCTCCAGGTTGTCTGGGAGTGTTACTTCCTTCACCTGGACCAGCTTCCCCCACCCTTCTGCTCCGCAGAGCCCCATTGGCTCCCCACGCACCAGATCTTCTTAGCGCAGGAGCTGCCAGCCTCCTTGAGGAACGAGCTGTGTAAGTGGTCCCACCGCACCTCCGAGGTCGCAGGATCTACTCACGCTACTTCCTTGTGCCAAAGCAGACGGGAGGTTTCTGTCCCATCCTCGATTTAAGAAATCTCAACAAATACTTGGTGCGGGAGAAATTAAAAATGCTCTCCCTTGGCTCCTTACTGCCCTTCCTCCGGCAGAGTGGCTGGCTATGCTCCTTGGACCTTTGAGATCCGTTCACTCACATCCTCATCCACCCCAGACACAGGAAATACTTGTTCTTCAGAGTACAAGGGAACCACTACCAATACAGGGTGCTTCCCTTCAGCCTCGCGTCCGCCCACGAGTGTTCACCAAATGCCTCACGGTGGCTGCAGCCCACCTTTGATTGCAGGACACCTTCATCTACCCTTATCTAGATGACTGGCTCGTTACAGGAGAGTCGGCCGATAAGGTGCTGTGGGCCATGGTCCGCACCATCCACCTCCTCGAGTACCTCAGCTTTGTGGTCAATTACCCGAAGGTTCACCTCACTCCAGTCCAATCCCTGGAGTTAATTGGCATGTACCTTGACACTCAGCGGGCGACAGCCTTTCTTCACCAGGACAGGGCAGACCACCTCATTGCTCTGACATCTGTGGTTCAGCGCTGCAGCACAGTCTCGTCCTGAACAATGCTCCATCTTCTCGGCCACATGGCCTCGGCGGTCCATGTCGTCCTGATGCCCGACTGCAAATGCAAGCGTTTCGGTGGTGCCTTTGGGTGCAGTGGGCTCAGGCGATGGGTCGTCTCCGAAATGCCGTCGTGGTCACTCGACTGGTGGCGGGACACCCGGAATCTGCTTCGAGGCAAGCCGTTCCAGGTACCGCAGCACAATGTGGTTTTGACCACGGACACCTCCCTCATGGGCTGGGGAGCACACTGCGGTGAGCTCCGCATGCAAGGGACTTGGTCCCTGGAGGAGTTCCGACAGCTGATCAACCTTCTTGAACTCCGAGCGGTCCTCCTCACACTCTGAGCACTCAGGCACCACCTTCACCACCGGGCGGTGCTTGTCCAGATGAACAACCGGATGGCAAAGTTCTGTATGAACAAACAGGGGGGCACTGGCTCTTACAGCCTCTGCCTGGAGGCGGTAGCCCTGTGGTCCTTTGTGATTCACCAAGGAATAGCCCTACGGGCCACCTGTCTCCCCGGCTAGGACAACATCCTGGCAGACAGGCTGAGTCGGATCCTCCAGCCATATGAGTGGCACCTCTGCCCACAGACAGCACAGTGGCTGTTCCGGCATTGGGGGACTCTGGTCCTGGACCTCTTCGCCAGCCCAACAAATTTGCAGCTCCCGTGGTTTTGCGGCCCAATTCCCCACCCGAACAGGGAAGCCTTCGATGCCTTCCTGCTGTCGTGGACACACGGCCTCCTGTATGCATTTCCCCCCACTCCACTCATAGCCCGAGCTCTCCTCAACATACAATGAGACAGGGCCTCTGTGATATTCATGGCTCCGCGGTGGCCTCAGCAGCCCTGGTTTCCGCTGCTGCTCTGCCTCTCATCAGAGCCTCCGGTTCCCCTCGGGATCATGCTGGGCTTGTTGACACAGGAGGAGGGTCTGCTACTGCACCCGAACTTGAGGTCCTTATCCCTCACTGCTTGGCGACTGAGCAAGTCACTCTAGCCCCTCTCCATCTCCTGATGGAGATCAAGGACATATTGCTGGCCTCGAGCAAGGACTCGACTAGAAGGGCTTACGCCTTTAAATGGCATCGGTTCTCAGTTGGTGTTCGGGGATATGGGCCAACCCATTCTCTTGCCCCACCCACTTGGTCCTTCAGTACCTGCTTCATCTTTTACAGGCAGGCCTGATGTCCAACTCGGTCAGGGTCCACCTGAGAATGATCTCTGCCAACCACCACCCAGTCGGGTATGGACCCCTCTTGGGTCAACCACTGGTCTCCTGCTTTATGCGCGGGCTGCTTCTTTCTAAGCCCCCCATCCGGCCACCTCCAGCAGAGTGGGATCTCAGTGTCGTCCTCACGTGTCTCACCCAGCTACCCTTCGAGCCAATGGCATCCTGCTCGCTCCAACACCTTTCCTGGAGGATCAGTGGCCATCACTTCGGCCTGGAGGATCAGTGAGCTTCAGGCCCTGATGGCTGATGCACCCTACACAGGATTCTACGGGAATTGGTTGGTTCTCCGAATGCACCCCAAGTTTCTCCTGAAGGTTGTCTAGGATTTCCACCTCAACCAGGAGATAGTGCTGCCGACCTTCTTTCCGAAGCCCCACGCCGACCAGGCATCGGCGATCCTACATACTCTTGACTATTGGAGGGCCCTCTCCTTCTACCTGCAGCATACGCAGGCTCACCGCAGGTCTGAGCGGCTTTTTGTCTCCTACAGCCTTGCCCGTTTGGGGCTTGCGATCACCAAGCAAACTCTTTCCATCAGGGTGGCAGACTGCATCGCCTTTGCCCAGGCTCAGGCTGGGCTACCGCTGGACCGCTGAGTCACGGCCCACGGTATTCATGTCAGGGTGGCATCTGTGGCACAGCTGTGCTCCGTGCCGTTGACAGACATCTGCTGAGCCACAACCTGGTCCTCGGCTAACACCTTCGCGACGCATTACTGCCTGGAGAGGGAGTCCTGTCGGGACAGTGCCTTCGGCCAGGCCGTACTCCGTAATCTGTTCGGGGTTTAGGCAACTCTGGCCCTCCAACCCTTTTTCTGTGGCTACCGGGAATGTGGTCTTCTGGGGACCCAGGGTCCTCGGCCTGTTTTTGGTTATCAGTGTTTGCTCACAACTTGCCATGGCACGTTTTCTACAGGTCCTCCGTAGCCTGAAGATGGGGATTCCCATATGTGAGTACTGACTTCCTGCTTGTTCCTGGAGAAAGCGTAGTTACTCATCTTAACAGATGTTCTCCAGGGACAGCAGGAATCAGTCCTCACAACCCACCCACCTCCCCTAGGAGTTGCCCACTCTTTTTTTGATTTTTTTATCCTTTGCCTGAGCTGTGTCATCTGACTGATCAAGATGGTACCTTGGGCAGGAAGGGGACTACGCATGCTTGGTGACATTCCCAAAGGCTTTCTTTGAAATTTGGGGAAATGCTCTATTTGGGCTCCATCAGTGCCGACATCACCCCATATGTGAAGCAAAATAAACGGTACCATCTAACTTCTGAACTATCTAGCGTCTCATCAAATAAGGGTGTCCTACATGGAGTGGTGGGTTCACCCCTAAACAAAAACAAAAACATGGGGAGGGGTGGCCTGCACAGAGCGACAGGTGCACCTACTCTTGCCATCTTGCTGGGCAGACTAGATGGACCATGCTGGTCTTTATCTGCCATCACTTACTATGTTACTATGACTGATTCCTGCTGTCCCTGGAGAACACCTGTTACAGGTGAGTAACTACGCTATCATTGCAATATCATTAGTGTCCTGGTATCGCAGTGTCCCATTGGTTATTCTCCTCCTACCAGGTCTCTGAGATGCCTATTATATTTATCTCTTCATTTAGTGCTATAGATTCTAACTCTTCCATCTTATTTTTTAAGCTGTTATCATTTGTATAGAGAAACGTTTATGTTTATTAAAAGCTTGCTATACTGCTCTATGCCACATGGTACCAGAGCAGTCTAAACAAAAAAACTACAATAAAATACAGGAAAGGAAGAGAAAGAAAAGAATGAAAAACAAATCACCAAGCAGCCAGCTCCTGTTTAGCTTCCTCATAATTCTCCCTGAAAGGCCAGTCTAAAGAAATGGGTCTTCAGTAAAGCCTTACATTCCTTAAGGAAGGGTTCCAGGCAAAGAGAGAGAGGGAGCACATTTCACGGAGTACGGGCCAGAAAGTAAAAAGCCATATGGCGTGAGGCTTCAAGGCGAGCACTGGAGATGGAGGGAATGACCAGCAAATTGGAGTTTTGAGAGTGAAGTAACCTAGATGGACAATACGATGTGAGCAAAGGAGAAAGAGACCTGAATGTAATGCCTTATGGACCAAGACCAGAACATTGAAGAGAAAATGATAAAGAAGCAGTAACCAGTGAAATTTATAAAGAAGTGGGGAGATGTGATCGTAACAGGAAGCATTACATAAAAGGCGAACCAAAGTATTCTGAATTAGCTGTAGTTTCTTGAGATTAGTAGACCTGATGCCACATTAAATAGTGCTACAGTAATTGAGGCGAGAAATTACCAAAGCATGAATTATTGCATGCAATGTGTTGGAAGAAAGACGTGGTCTAACTGAGTGGATCTGACGAATAGAGAAAAAAGCAGGTGTGTTCAGGTATGTTTGTTTGAATTTACAATCTTCATAGCTGTTGACAGGAATGATTTGCAAGTTTTCAACACCTTCTGCTCTTTATTTAAAAGCTCTTGGGCTTAGCCTTTGTTGCAACCTCTCTATCGGGGATACCTTGCTCTGTTATGATGGTATCCTTCAAAGATACCTTACTCCAAATCATGTGCTTCTGAGTGACTGCTTTCCCCCAGGTTCAGGTTTAAAAGCTGCCCTATCTTGTTTTTGAGCATTATTGCCAGCAGCGTGCTACCACCCTTATTAAGATGAAGCCTATTTTTATGGAATAGTTTTCACCTTCCCCAGGATGTAGCCCAGTTCCTAACAAATCTAAAACCTTCCTCCCTGCACAATTGCCTCATCCATAAATTAAGACCCTGGAACTCTGCCTATGTCTTGGGTCCTGCATGTGGAACAGGATGCATATCTGAGAATGCTATCCTGGAAGTCTTGGATTTCAACTTTCTGCTTAAAAATCTAATTTTGGTTTCCAGAACCAACCTTCCCACATTTTGTTATGTCATTGGTACCAGCATGTACTAGGACAGCCAGCTTCTCCCCAGAAATGTCTAAAATTCTATTTAGGTTACATGTGAGGTCCACCAAGCTTGGCAGGCAAGGGATCAGGTTATCCTTACACCTACCAGCCACCCTGCTATCTACATGTCTAATAATCAAATCACCAACCAAGATAGCTGTCCCTAACCTTTCCCTCCTGCGCAGAAGCTCTTGGAGACACATCCTTTGTGCGAGAGGATATTGTGTCCACTGGAGGGTAGATCCTTGCTACAAGATCATTTCCTGCTAGCAGAGGTTATACTCTCATTTCAAGTGACCTCTGTCCTCCAGCGCAGCACAGAGGCTGCCAGTTGGAGGTGGGACTTCTCTACTATGTCCCTGAAGGTCTCCTTTCTGTACTTCTCTGTCTGCCTCAGCTCCTCCAAGTCTGCTACTCTAGCCTCCAGAGATTGGTCTTGTTGTCTGAGAGCCAGGAGTTGATTGCACACATACTGTATGACCACTCAACAACCTGGAATTAATCATACATGTGACACTCAATGTAAAAGACTGGATAGCCCTCATCTTACTGCTGGACTGCTCTCTTTATATTTGTATGGATGAGTTGTTTAGTTGTCTAGAGTTGTTAAGGGAGTAAGGATTTTTAGATATATTATCTGCTAATATTATGGAGGTCATTCCTGAACACGAGTTGCAGGGTTGCATATCCTGGTGGAATGTGCAACCCCGCAAGGCATCCTGCGCCGATTCCTTCTCCAGCTCTCCCTGTAGTCCTGTGCATCAGGACGGGGAGAGCCGCCAGGGGGCAGAGTGGGGCGGGCCAGCTCAGCAGCATGTATAGGGCCGATTCAGGTCAAGGCACTGTATGTGCTGCTGGGCCCATGGGGACGTGCTGCTTATACTACCTCAAAGATGGTATAAGCAGCACTTTGTGGACGATCGGCCCTGGGGAGCCCTTACCGGGGCCGAGTGCATGGTGGTCCGCGCCACCCAATCCAGGCCAGCCGTGGGTCGGGCAGCGGGGATATTGGGGGCTGGAGCGTGGATGTTGGGGGCACCTGCGGGGAGAAGGGGCATGCCAGGCTGTCTAAGGGCCCGATTCTGGCAACCGTGGGAAAGTTTTGTTCCCGCGGACCAGAATTGGGTCCTAAGATCCCTGTCTTCATCAGGAACATCCAGACATCCCCCTCCCGGAATCGGGTTCCACGTGTTTTCCTTATCGTTTCTCCGGGCCAGTCCAGGGAACGGTAGGGTTGTCAATCCCCTTCAGCAGCTGAGGACTGAAAACTGTAAGTTTTTCTGCTGACAGACTAAGCCACTCCCCCTGTTGTCAGAGCTCCAGTCTTTCAGTCCTCAGCAGCTGAATAGGACGTCGATGCTGACATCTCCCTGATCTTATTGTAGGAGTTTTTCTTCTTTCATTTATTTTACTGAGCAGTTGGCCCTAGCGGGGCTGTTATTCTGCATACTTCCTGGCACAGGTGCTTTTTTTTTTCTGATTATTGGATTTAGGATCCCCGTCTATAATGTGACAGCACCAAAGAAAGGCAGAGCCTGCTTTTCAGGGATCCAGATTTCAGGCAAGGTACTTGGTTCTGGGAGCCCCAGGAACCTCTCTCTTCTGCAGCGCCGCGATTTCCATTCTCTGCTAGCAGCGGGGTGGCTGGAACGCGGTACAGTAGCATTATCTCCGGTGAGTGTTGGGTGAGTCAGAGGCCTTTATTAGTCCCCAGCCGTTTGCGCGGCATCGCACGCTGCTCTGGAGCCCAGAGCGGTGCGATCGGGGTGATTTCGGTGTGCGATCGTTTTTCGGGCGTCTCGGGCCGGCTTGGCTTCGGGTGTTTTCTTTGTTTTGGTCGCTGCAGCGGCGGGAGCAGAATGGAAAGCAAGGCTCCGGCTGATTTGGAGAGGCCTCTGAGCACCTTGGAAAAGGCAGGAACGGCGGCCATTTTGGTAGAGCCTGCCGTTTTTCCCGTGAGTCCTCATAAGCAGGGGAAGAGAAAGGCAAAAACTCATAAAGATTCTGCTTCTGTTAGTAAAACCCCTAAGATAGTGCCTGAGGCTCAGGAGGGGTTTTCTTCCTTATTTTCGCCGGATTTCATCTTAGCCCTGCATAAGGCCTATTTGTTAAAGGCTTCTCAGGGGGTCAATTCCTGCTCTTCTTCCTCTCTGCAGAGTAGCAGTTCTCCTGACCTTGCTAGGGGGGATCCTGCGAGGGTTCTTCTCAGAAGGTTGTTAAGACGGTATCTGGCTTGGGGGACTTAGATCCGCAGCTCTCCGAACCTCGGGGGTTAGAGGACACAGAGGTCCTATCCGAGGCAGGTTTTGAGTTTGGCCCTGGAGAATTGGAGGAGGGGGAGATTGCGCCGGGCGAGGACCCTAATGTGTTTAGGGTTTTTCGTAAGTAGGAACTAGGAGCGCTTATCACCCACTCCTTGGCAGCTCTGAATATTCCTCTCCCCACAGTGGCCCAGGAACCGCTAGAGGATCCGTTGTTACAAGGTTTCAGGACAGAGAACAGTTGTTTTCCAGTGCACCGGGTGATAAAGCAGATGATTGAGTCTGAATGGGAGTTCCCAGAGGCTTCGCTATGAGGTAGTCGCACCCTGGGGCGGCTCTATCTGGTTCCGCAGGACGAGAATGAGTTCTTGAAAATGCCTAAGGTGGACGCCTTAGTGTCAGCGATGACCAAGAAGACCACTATCCCTGTGGAAGGGGGAGCGGCGCTTAAGGACTTACAGGATCGCAAGCTGGAGGTGCTCCTGAAGCAGGTGTTTGATTCTAGTGCTCTTTCTCTGCAGGCGTCCATCTGTGGAGCATATGTGTCTCAAGCTTCCATCTGGTGGCTCCAGGGGGAGGTTCCTACGGATGGCGGTGAAAGCTCTTCGGCTGAGGGAGCTAAGTTGGAATCGGCGGCGGCGTATCTGGCGGAAGCCTGCTATGATTTGGTTAGGATTTCGGCGAAGTCTATGGCTTCGCTCATCGCTGCCAGACGCTTTCTTTGGCTCCGGAATTGGGCGGCTGACGCCTCTTCCAAAGCTCGGCTCAGTAAACTTCCCTATAAGGGTAAGCTGCTCTTTGGGGAAGCCTTAGAAAAAATTGTGAAGGATCTGGGAGACTCCAAGGGGGGTCGTTTGCCAGAAGATCGGCCTAAAGCTCCCCGAGGGGGAACGGTGCAACGAGGCCATAATAGAGATTCTCGGAGGTTCCGGGGGGCTCACTTTGCCCCCTATCCCAGAGGTCGTTTCGGTCTTTGGGGGCAGTCCTTTCGCGGGGCACGAGGGTTTGGCAGACAGTATTTCAATGCCCAACAAAGCTCCGCAAAAAAGTCACAATGAAGGTCAGTTCAGGCGGAGATCCCTGTAGGATCCCTGTAGGCGCTTGCAGGGGTTTCTCTCTGCCTGGACCGCGATAACCACGGACCAGTGGGTGTTAGAGATCATTCGAGAAGGTTATGCCCTGGAGTTTGCTCAACCGTTGCAGGAAGCTTTTCTGGTTTCTCCCTGTGGTCAGGGTCCCAAACGGCAAGCGATAGCCGACACGCTATTGCGGTTGTTGCGCCTCCAGGCCGTAGTTCCAGTTCCTCCCGACCAATGCGGATTAGGTCGATACTCGATTTATTTTGTAGTTCCCAAGAAGGAAGGTTCTTTTCGTCCGATTCTCGATCTCAAGTTCGTAAATCGCTCGTTGCGGGTTCCTCATTTTCGAATGGAAACTCTAAAATTGGTCATTCGAGCGGTGCATCCGGGGGAGCTCTTCTCCTCTATAGATCTCACAGAAGCTTATCTGCACATCCCAATCAGACCAGATCATCAACGGTTTTTAAGGTTTGCCGTTCCCATGGGTCACTTTCAGTTTCGGGCCTTGCCCTTCGGCCTAGCAACCGCCCCTCGAACTTTCACAAAGGTTATGGTAGTAATTGCAGCAGCATTACGGAAGGAGGGCATCCAAGTGCATCCTTATCTGGACGATTGGCTGGTCAGGGCCGACTCCTTGCCCGAGGCTGTCGCAGCCACCTCCCAGGTAGTACAAGTCCTAGAAGAGCTCGGTTGGGTTCTCAACTGAGCAAAGAGTCAGTTGCAGCCGGTGAATCAGCTCACGTACCTCGGGGCCTTCTTCGACATGGAAGTCGGGGCCGTGTTGAAGATCGTCGGTCAGGTGCAAGCGTTCTTGAGGCGGTCGGCTCCTTCGGCATGGAAGTACTTGCAGCTCTTGGGCTCCATGGCAGCGGCTTTGGATTTAGTGCCGTGGGCCAGGGCGCATATGCATCCTCTTCAGCAGGCATTGCTCTCCCGCTGGTCTCCGCAGCTTCAGCCGCTCACGCAGCGATTATTTTGCCCGGAGGGGGTACGCAGCAGTCTAACCTGGTGGCTGGATGTGACTCATCTGCGAGCGGGGGTTCCCCTGCGGGACCCGGACTGGGTGCTAGTAACCATGGATGCAAGCTTATCCGGCTGGGGGGCTCATTGTCTGGCTCGCGTGACGCAGGGAGTATGGTCCGCGGAGGAGAGTTTGTGGTCGATCAATCGCTTGGAGCTCAGAGCGGTTCGGCTTGCTCTGCGTCAGTTTGAAGAGTTGATTCGAGGGAGAGCAGTGAGGGTGTTCTCGGACAATTTGGTGACGGTATCGTATATCAATCGTCAGGGGGGTACAGGCAGTGTGCCCTTGCTGGAAGAGAGTCAGGAGTTGCTGTTTTGGGTGGAGGCTCATCTCGTGGCCTTGTCAGCGGCGCATGTAGCGGGAAAGGACAATGTGCAGGCCAACTATCTCAGTCGGCATACCCTCGATCCCGGAGAGTGGGAACTGAATGCGGCGGTGTTTCATGACATTACCAACCGCTGGGGGACGCCGGTGATGGATCTGATGGCCACCTTCCTCAACACCAAGGCATCTCGTTTTTACAGCAGGCGCATAAAACGCATGTCAGAGGGTCTGGATGGTCTAGTGCAGCCGTGGCCGTTACAGTCTGCTGTATGTCTTCCCTCCTTGGCTGATGATCGGCAGAGTCATTCACCGGATAGCAAGGCACAGAGGAACGGTAATTCTCATCGCTCCGGATTGGCCCAGGCGGCCTTGGTATGCAGATCTCGTGCAGCTCTTGGTCGAACCGCCCTGGCGTCTACCAGTTCGAATCAATCTTTTGGCTCAAGGGCCGGTGCTGATGCCGCAGGTGGATCGCTTTTTGCTTACGGCTTGGCTCTTGAAGGGGATCGGTTGAGACGCAGAGGCTACTCGGCATCAGTGGTGTCCACGATGCTTCAGTCGAAAAGATCGTCCACTTCTCTCGCGTATGTGCGAGTCTGGCGTGCGCAGCGTGACGTTCGTCCCTTCTCGGTGTCTCTTCCAGTCCTCTTATCTTTTCTGAAGGATGGGCTGGAGAAAGGTTTGACTCTCAGTACTCTCAAGGTTCAATTGGCGGCCTTGTCCTGCTATAGAGGCTCAGTGCAGGGAAGTCGTTTGACAGCTCATGTGGACGTGCAACGATTTTTTCGGGCGGCTAAGCTCATCAGGCCGCCGATACGGCACGTAGTCCCTCCGTGGGATTTGAAAATAGTGCTCGAGGCGTTAACTCGTGCTCCGTTCGATTCGTCTGACAGTTTGAGGGAACTTTCTTGGAAAACAGCGTTCTTGGTGGCGTTGTGTTCGGCTAGACAAATTTCGGATCTCTAAGCGCTGTCTTGTCGAGAACCGTTCCTTCAATTCTTGCCGGAAAAGGTGGTGTTGTGGTCGGTTCCCTCTTTTCTGCCTAAAGTGGTTTCGCCTTTTCATGTAAATCAATCGGTGTCCTTGCCAGTTTTCTCAGACTTGACGGGGTCGCGAATGGATCGGGCTCTAAGGAAGTTGGATCTCGGTAGAGTTTTGCGGAGGTACCTTAAGGCCACTAAGTCTTTCCGCAAGTCCGATTGGTTGTTCGTGCTTTTCGCGGGCCCACGCAAAGGTAACGCGGCGTCCAAGGCTTCAATTGCCAGGTGAGTGAAACGCGCGATCGGGGCAGCTTACGAGGCTGTGGGAAAGTCGCCTCCAGAGGGGCTGAAGGCTCATTCCACCCATGGTCAGGCGGCTTCTTGGGCGGAGTATGCCTTGGTTCCTCCGGTGGATATCTGTCGAGCTGCTACGTGGTCCTCTCTGCATGCGTTTACTAGACACTATAGATTGGATGTTCTGGCCAGAGGCGATGCAAAGGTCGGTGCTTCAGCCATTGTAGCGGGGCTCGCGGGTCCCTCCCGTGTTTAGGTACTGGTTTGGTACTGCCCTACCGTTCCCTGGGCTGGCCCAGAAAAACCATAAGGAAGAAGAAATTAGGTCTTACCTGCTAATTGTCTTTCCTTGAGTTCTCTCCGGGCCAGTCCAGGGCCCACCCAGTTCTTTTGTTTTGATCTCCTAATGCTCTCAGTATATACAATAGGGTGCGTCTACCGCAGCAGCAGTGCAGTTAGCGGAAAGTTCCAGGGTTTTGCGGTGGATGGATTTTCTTGGGACTCCCTCGGGGAAGTGCGGGGGGCTCTCTTTTGATTTCTAATTTCTGATGTTGTGAATAACAAGAAAAAAAAAAAAGATAAAAGACCAAGACAAATCACAAAAGACATAAAAAAAAAATCCAAACACAAATAAATAAATAGAGACAACAGGCGCCAGAAAAGAGCCACCTTGCGGTTTGGCGGGTGAGCTTTCTGCTGGGAAAGTATGCAGTGTTCTTTTTGGTTCGTTTATTTCTCTTTCTAGTTATCGGTGTTTAAGCTGCTTGGCCAAGAGGAGACTGGAGCTCTGACAACAGGGGGAGTGGCTTAGCCTGTCACAGAAAAACTTACAGTTTTCAGTCCTCAGCTGCTGAAGGGGATTGACAACCCTACCGTTCCCTGGACTGGCCCGGAGAGAACTCAAGGAAAGACAATTAGCAGGTAAGACCTAATTCTTCTTCTTCTCACTTACTGCTAATAATATATGAAGGGTTAATCACTTGCTGATTAAAATTTTTAGTGATAAATTTCATTCTTAATTGAGAAAATGGGACTATGAATTAAGGAATATGCCTGGGAAAACATAAACTACCGGTGCCTTTTAAAACTTTAAAAGGCCTTAACTACAAACTAAGGCAAATTAATTCTAAATCTTTAAGCCAAGCCAAGAACTAATTTATGCTTTTAAAGAATTTAAAATATAGAATTCTCCAAATAACTCTACAATTTCTTTTGCCCGAGCTTTGTCACCAAAATTTACAAGAAAAGTTGTGCTCAGTTACTCGTAGAGGAAAGGAATCTGGTCCTGATGTACTTCATAGTCTGTTTGGTTTTCAAGATATTCATGATGAATATGCATATCAGAGATTCGTATGCATAGTTTCCATTGCATGTAAATCTGTCTCATGTATATTCATTGTAAATACCCTGAAAACCACCAGGCTGGAGGCAGGGCCAGTGCAAGGACATGACTATGCCATTGGGGAATCCTCCTTGCTACTGCCACCATTGCCACCCTTCTCTAGGACCTGTAGCAGCAACAATGACATTAGAACACAGCACTTGCCCAAACTTGCCGACACTGCACTTTAACCAGCCATTTCCGCCCTCTCCGATGCAGACTTTCCTGCAAGACTATGAAATGCTGCTTGAAAAAGTTATGCTTTTCATTGAAAAGTAATGGTTTACCAGGAACTTTAGTGTTTTTTAAGTAGCACTGGACCTATTCAAACTGTCCATTCTGTAATTTATGTTGTTCTTCATGTTATATATACATTGTAAATTGTTGTGAGGTGCGTAGGACAGGGGCACCATATAAATGCCTTTTAAGTAAATATATTGATGCCTCATTTACCTGTATTCTGTGTTTTTGCTTTACCAGCCAATCCAAAGAACCAGTAGTTACCAGTAAGAATGTGTCATTAAAGTACGTTCTACAACATATTGAGGCCACGCCAAAAATTGTCCATTATGCAATTCTGGGTATTCAGAAGTGGAACAGCACATTGAATTCCAGGAGACATGGGTCTCCCTTTCATAGATGCCATGTGCATGACATTACTGTACTCAACATAGACCTGACCCAGAATGTACAGTATGATCTAAACAGGTAGGCAAATGCAGATATGTAATGTGGGGGTTTTAAAGATTTTCCTCCTTCTGTTTTTGTGATACTTATAAAATGTTTTCTAAAATAAAATGTGTTAAAAGAAAACCAGCAAAATACCTGCGTAGAAATATCACTGGCCTTCAATAGTTGCAAAATCTTGCATTGCGAAATATTTATTCTCCAGGAACAAGCAGGAAGTCAATCCTCACCTATGGGTGACATCGGCAAGAAAGCCTTAAGGATTGCTGCCACGCATGCGTGGTCCGCTTCCTGCCCAAGGGTGCATCTTGCTCAGTCTCCCTTTATCCGCAGAGCCCTTTGGACACACGTCCTCGTCCCTCGGAAAAAGTTTTGTTCTTTCGCCTTAACAGGCTTCTCTATTCTCCAGTTGCACCGGTCCTCTACCCGTCCTTCCCCTGCTCTATTTTTTAGAGCTGTCGGGGATACTCCTTTTTCTTTCATTTTTTTTGTTACGGGCTTCACGCCCTTTTTTCTTCTCTAACCGCTAGCCGCGTGGGTCTTTGACCTCGCAGGGGCCATTTTTTCCCCCATGGCCAATGGATTCAAAAAATGCGATAGATGCTCTAGGAACATGTCGCTTACGGACACTCATAACTGTTGTCTGCGGTGCCTCGGAGCCGACCATAATCTGGAGCTCTGTTCGCTCTGCAAGAAAATGTCCTCTAAGGCCCTGCTCAGCCGTAAACAGAAGTCCGAAAACATTTTCTGAAAGGCCGCCTCGGTCGTTTCTCCTCCAGTGGGTTCCCCTCCCTCCCATGGCCCCACATTCTCGGCGGCACTCTGACTGGGGGTCCCCCGAGGTGGAGCTGTGCAAAAAGAAGGCGGCTTTGAAGTCACTGTCTGGGGCTCCCGACAAGCGTAAGCGCTCCCGCGCTCGGTCGCTTAGCCCCCTTCAGCGTTCCTGAGAGTCAGACAAGGAGCGGCCCCGCAAGGCACCCCGCACAGAAGCAGAGGCCTCCGGCAAAGGCATCCGGTCTCCTGAGGGTCGTCCCGGTGAGGACCCCCTCTCCTCCTCGATGCCCGATCCGGTGACCCCGGTATCAGCGTCGCAGGGCCCCACGCTCGCGTGGGAGTCCTGCATGCTGGCACTGGAACGCAGTGTTTCTGCGTTCCTTGCTTCCAAGCAGGCGCTCACAGCCAGCTTTGCTGACCCGCACTCAGAGACCGTGGGTCCCTCGTTTGGGACACCCAATTCCGTCCAGGAAACCTCCGAGAGCCGCGGGCCTTGTGAGGGTCCTCGATGTCGGTCTCACTCACCTTCCCATTCCTTGGAGGCGAGATCACCCAGGGCCTCTGGCACCAGGCCACCGGCCATTGGTCAGGGCAATCTGCCCAGCTCGGACTCCTTGACTGATTTCTCAGACTGGGAGTCCGATGGGGACCCCTCCCTGGAAACCCATACCAACCGGAATCTTCCGTCAGACCCCTCACCGCCTGCATTCCAGCGGCGCTTGCCACCCGAAGATACCTCCTTCCTGGTGTTCATTCGGGACATAGCACGGACCCTTAACCTGGTCACCCAGGCTGAGGAGGACCCTCATGCTGAAGAACTCGACATTCTTCAGTATGAGTCCCTGTCCAGGGAATCCCTCACTGTGCCTGTACCTCCTATTCTATCTCGGCTGATGCTCCGCATGTTGAAGGCCCCAGTCTCAGTCCCCATCGTAAGCAAGCGCCTTGACACGATATACAAGATACAATGTGGAGACCAAGTACAGGCATGGTGTTAGGAAAGACAGACCTTTATTATCCGTATACCAGGGACTACCCAACAGGCCGTGTTTCGTTGCCTTCGTCAGGGGTATTTAAACTGGCACACTAAAATCATAAATACATAAAATGTCAATAAAAACATATCATAATACATCAATGAAAAAAGATAAAAAATAAGTAATAAATAATTGATTAATAAATAATTAAAAACCATAAGAACCAAACAATAATTAATGATCACACATAAAGAATCAAATATAACTAATCAAAATTATAAAACACAATAAATAAAAACATTATATGACAAACATTTATAGTGTATATCAACCATAATAGTAAAATCATCAAGTCCATATGTAAAAACAATATTAAAAGGGTGTGGCACTATTAAATAATGATTCAACTGTACCTTATTGAGAATCATATCTTTATCTTTATTCGCAGGATTTGATAAACCGCCCAAGCATCTACGTGGTATTTTTGCTTCTTGCAAGGTACAATGTGGGCCAGGCTTCTGAAGGACCCAACTCCCACACACCTCAATGGTAGTGGAATGGGCCACGAGGAAGCAAAAGAGCCCGAAATCGCACTCGTCGGTACCACCCGGCCGAGAGTCGAGAGCCCTTGGTGCCCTGGGCCGCAAGGCCTATCAAGGCTCCATGCTCTCTTGTCACATCCAGGCATATCAACTGTATTCTGGTATGTTCCTGTGCGATTTGGCTAAGGAACTCAGGGGTTTCTCCGCGGGCCTCAATAGGTTCCGCACCCTACTAAAGTCTGTCACAGACTGCTCTAAGTACCTCTCCCGAGCCTTCTATGATGGCTTTGAGACATCGGCTCGGGTGGCAGCCACAGGCATTGGGGCCCACCGGCAGGCATGGCTTCAATCCTCGGATTTGGAGCAATGGGTGCAGGAGAAGCTCCTGGATGTGCCCTGTCTCGGTGAACAACCCTTCAGCAAGCCAATGGAAAGGCTGCGGAAATTGAGACAGAGTTTGTTACCAGAACCCATCTCTCCCGCAAAACATCCACCCTGCCTCGGAAGAAGCAGCCAACCAAGAAGCCCTTCTTCCCTAGAAAGGGTCTCCAGTACTGGGGCTATCCGCCATATCCAGCTACCCCCACGTCAATCACTCCAGCGCAGGGAAAATCTGGCCAGGGGCATCATAAGCCAAAGAGACCGAAGGCCCAAACGCCAGCTCCCGTACAACCCACTCAGGGGTTTTGACACCATCAGCATAGCCCCTTCCCCTCCGGCGACACAGCAGCCAGTGGGGGGACCCCTGTCCCACTTTGCCTCATCATGGGCTTCCATCACCTCGGACACTTGGATCCTCCAAGTCGTCCGAGATGGCTATCGCCTTCACTTCGACAGGCTTCCACCCCCTTTCTCTCTGGTGGAGCCTCCTCGACTCCCCATACACCAGCTTCTGCTGCAGCGGTAATTACACTCTCTCCTCGCCCAACAGGCAGTCGAGAAGGTCCCTCCCCACCTTCAAGGTTGGGGCTTCTATTTCCGGTACTTCCTCGTCCCAAAAAAGACGGGGGGGTTGTGGCCCATCCTCAACCTCCGCAAGCTAAACAAGTTCCTGGTGCGGGAGAAATTCAAGATGTTATCTCTTGGTGTTCTGCTGCCCTTCCTCTAGCAGGGCGACTGGCTATGCTTCTTGGATCTAAAAGACGCTTACGCCCACATCTTAATCCACCCCCAACACAGACAGTATCTGCATTTCAGGGTGCAGGGGGAGCACTCCCAGTACAGGGTGCTCCCCTTCGGCCTTGCATCTGCCCCAGGAGTCTTCACAAATTGCCTCGTCGTGGTCACCGCTTACCTTCGGCGTCAGGGCATGCCAGTCTTCCCCTACATTGAGGACTGGCTCATTACGGGCTCCTCAGTCAAGAAAGCTCGGTGAGCGATGTTGCATGCTGTCTTCCTCTTGGAGAGCTTGGGGTTCTTGGTCAACTACCCGAAGTCTCACCTCAAGCCGGTGCAGGCTCTCGCGTTTATCAGGGCGCACCTCGATACTCAGCAGGTCTTGCCGGTGGATCGCTCCACCCGCCTTCGAGCTCTGGTGGCTTGCGTCCAAAGCGCTCCCCAGGTCATCACTCGGACCATACTACATCTCCTGGGCCATATGGCCTCGACCGTACATGTGGTTCCCCATGCCCGCCTGCACATGCAGATGGCTCAATGGTGTCTCAGTGCCCAATGAAGCCAGTCCCTTGAACACCTCGGGGACCCCGTCAGGGCTCTCCCCGACCTCCGCTTGTCCTTGAGCTGGTGGCAAAATCCCTGCAACCTCCTGCGGGGATTGCCCTTCCAGGCCCTGCAGCATGATGCAGTGCTGACGACAGATGCTTCCCTGTTAGGGTGGGGAGCCCACTGCAGACCACTCTGCATGCAGGGGCAATGGTCACCCGAGGAATCTTAGCAGCAAATAAACCTGCTCGAGCTCCGGGCAATTCAGTGAGCCCTGAGGGCCTTCGAGGAACACCTCAGTGGGAGGTCAGTTCTAGTGCATACCGACAACTGTGTAGCGATGTTCTACATCAACAAGGAGGGAGGCACGGGATTGCGCTCCCTCTGCTGGGAAGCGGTCCTCATCTGCTCTTTCGCTGTCCGACATAGGATGGTCTCTCAAGGCGACATACCTCCTGGGTCAGGAAAATGGTCTGGTGGACAGACTCAGCAGAATCCTTCTCCCCCATGAGTGGCGGCTGGATCCCAGAGTATCAGACTGGCTGTTTCTCCACTGGGGGACACTGGCGATAGACCTCTTCACCAGTCCCCAGAACATGCAGCTCCCCCGCTTTTGCGGGTTGGTGCCGCACCCGAGCAGGGAGGGCCCCGATGCATTTCTCCTGGACTGGTCCTCCAGCCTTCTCTATGCATTCCCTCCTTTCCCCCTCATTGTGAGGACTCTTTTTCAAGGCTCAGCGGGACGGGGCATCGTTGATTCTCATGGCCCCTCGTGGCCTCGGCAGCCTTGGTTCCCACTACTGCTCCAGCTGTCAACGGAGCCTCTGGTTCCCCTGGGCTCTGCCCGGAGTCTGCTGATGCAGAAGGAAGGTCGGATGTTGCACAAGAACCTAACCTCCCTATCCCTCATGGCCTGACGGCTTAACGGGTCTCCCTAGCCTCTCTGGCCCTTCCGGAGGAGGTCAAGGAAGTCCTCTTCGTCTTGAGGAAGGACTCCACTAGGCAAGCTTATGCCTTTAAGTGGAGACGCTTCTCTGTCTGGTGTTCGGAGCGCCAGATCAACCCCTTCACATGCCCCGTTCGATGGGTTCTCCAGTATCTCCTCCATCTCTCGAGAGCGGGGTGAAGTCGAACTCTGTCAGGGTACATTTGAGCGCCATCTCGGCTAATTACCTCCCCATTGAGGGAAAACCCTCTCAGGGCAGCCATTAGTCTCCCACTTCATGTGGGGTCTTCTGCTTTCCAAGCTGCCCATCCATCGTACTCCAGCAGAATGGGACCTGAATGTGGTACTCACTCAGCTCACCCGTCCACCCTTTGAGCCAATGGCGATGTGTTCGACCCGGCACCTGTCCTGGAAGGTGGCTTTCCTGGTGACGCTGACCTCGGTTCGCCGAGTCAGTGAGCTCCAGGCTCTCATGGCTGGCGCCCCTTACACCAGATTTTATCGGAACAAGGTGGTCCTCCGTACCCACCCTAAATTCCTGCCTAAAGTCGTTTCGGACTTCCATCTCAACCAAGAGATAGTCCTGCCAACCTTCTTCCCAAGGCCCCATGCCAACCAGGTGTCGACGGCTCTCCACACCCTTGACTGCAAACGGACCCTCGCCTTTTATTTGCAGCGTACCCAGACTCATCGCAAGTCTGACAGGCTTTTCGTGACCTACGATCCCAATAGACCGGGGCAAGCAGTTACCAAGCACACCCTTTCGGTTTGGGTGGCGGACTGCATCACTTTCTCCCATGTGAAGGCAGGCATCTCACTGGATTGTCAAGTCACCACACACGGGGTCCGAGCCAAAGCCACCTTGGCGGCTTCGCTGCGCTCCGTGCCTCTGATGGACATCTGCTGGGCGGCGACCTGGTCTTCCACAAACACCTTCGCTGCCCACTTCTGCCTGGAGAGGGAGTCCCGCTGGGACAGTGCCTTCAGCCAGGCTGCACTCCGTAACCTGTTCGGGGTATAAGCAACTCCTGCCCTCTGACCCTTCTTCACAGCTACCGAAGGCTTCGCCCCAAGGACTCGGGTTCCTTCAGGCTTCGACTTCTGCTCATGGCCTCGTGGAGGCGTTTTTTGCTTACAGGTTTGGTAGCCTGTAGCTAGGGAGTCCCATAAGTGAGGACTGACTTCCTGCTTGTTCCTGGAGAAAATGTAGTTACTCTCCTGTAACAGGTGTTCTCCAGGGACAGCAGGAATCAGTCCTCACTACCCTCCCGCCTCCCCTGATGAGTTGCTGAATTTTTGTCCTTCCCTTACCATCTTCTTGATAGGGCTCGAGCTAAGGGACCTGACTGAGCAAGATGGCACCCTTGGGCAGGAAGAGGACCACGCATGCGTGGCAGCAATTCCAAAGGCTTTCTTTGAAAGCTGGGGAATTGCTCCGCGCGGGCTCCATCAGTGCCGACGTCACCCATAATTGAGGACTGATTCCTGCTTTCTCTGGAGAACACCTGTTACAGGTGAGTAACTACGCTTTATCTTGCTTAGGCATCATCTTAATCAAACTATTTTTCAGTTTTTTGTTTTGTTTTTTTAATCAATTTTATGTATGTTATCAGCTAGATTCAGCACTACTGTAGCTGAATTAAGTTGTCATCTCCTGCAAACAAGTGAGGCAAATTGTGAAATGCAAAGAAGTGAGAATTCATCAAAGCCAGCTATAAAGAAAACAGAGAGAGTAGATGTAAAATGATACACAGAAGGAAGCAATGTCTATATTTTAATGCGCCTACATTACTTCACTTTAGCTTGGATGGGTGGATGACCGATCTAAATCTGGAAGGCTTGTGTGGCATATGGATGTGTAAAAAGCCCTACTCATTTAAGCAGCAGTTTTATGAAAGCTGCTGTTTTTCATGTATATTTTTAAGGGGTTGGGTTTTGGGTGGACCTGAAAAGTTGGCACATGTATTTTCAGTTTTGCAATAGCAACATATGCATACTTAGGTTTGCTTGTCAGTATGTATACTTGATTGGATGCAGGTTTTGGAGGAGTGATTGAGGGGATAATGGAAGATACAGTAAAACCACCTCAAAAAATATAAAAAATCTGAGTTTTGGAGCCCTGCTCCGTAATAGGCTCCTATTGGTCATCCAATTGTATAAAATCTGGCACTTATGCACATAGTTTGTCAAATCAGCCATTTACATGTGTAAGTGCCAATACTTACACATTTAGAGTCCCATGGGATGGGGGAATGTTGACTTAAGTTTCCTAATAGCATGGACTCCCAAAGTATGTAGAAAAGCGGCTGATCTGGGTGTTTTTTGTTGTAAATTGGAGGAAAAAATAAGAGCTAAAAGATAGAAAGGATCTCAGGATAATGAGGACAGAGAAGAATATCTGGAAAGGCTGAGAACAGCAGAAAAGATAGACAGGAGAGCAAAGGGACAGCAGAAGAAAATTAGTTAAGGCAACAAAGCAAAGTGATTGACTTACACAGTCAGTCACCGATATTGAGACATTTTATTCAAAGATAAGTTATTTGAATTTTGAAAGCTCATTTGTAATTGGGAGATTTTTTATACTGGTGACTGGAATAAGTTTAAGTACTGATGAGGTATGGATCTGTTTTTAAAGCTTTTTCTGAGACTTTCTCCTCTTGGATTTACATTTAAACTTCACAGGCCCCAATATTCAGCGCCAGCGGCTAGCTGCCAGCACTGAACTTTAAACCTGGATATTCAATGCAGGGGCCGTATCTGGGTCATATCCAGGCTTCAGCATTGAATATCCGGGTCGCCCAGTTTGCCGCGGAGGTAACTGGGCAGCAGTGTAATCAAGTCCTGCTGCTCCAAAAATGGACGTAAGGATCTGATTTTATGTAAATAGTAAAAGCATGTTTGAACTACTAACAAAACATGAGGCTGAAATGACAGTTGGGTTGAATCTCAATCATAGGATGATATTTGCAGCACATCTGGTCTTCAAAATGTGTCACGTAAATAGAAAGAGGTTTTGATAATGAACCACGGGCTGAGACTGTGAGGTTTTTTTAGAAGACGTATTCATGAGTTGGATGTCTGAAAACGGGTGCTTAAATGTGCAAATTATGGAGACGTCCCCAGAGCTATTTTAGAAAGCCCGAGAACATCTGTGTCGCACAGGAGTATAGCAGAAGCTTGTCTGGGGATGTTCCCAGTGCATGCCTGATTTCAGAAACAGTGAGCACATCTCAACCCACCAGTGGTAACGTCCATGTCTATTCCTGCTCCAAGGCACAAGCACTATATATGTACAGTACATATTCTAAAAATTGAGAGAAACAGATGAAAGAGATTGGAGAGAGCAGTTGCAAGTATTAATTATGATGCAAACGCCACTTGCTGAGGCCTCTTCCTCTACATATAATTTTTTTTCCCAACTGTGGTATGGCATTCTAGTGAGTGAGGAGTTTTGGTGTGTTTTTTTTTTTTGATAGTATAGTAGTGATAGGAAAGCCAAGGCACAAATAGGCATCAGAAAAGAACTTGTTCAACCACCAAAACTCCTGGAGGTAGAGAAGATGGTTCCCGTTACTTTTCATGATAGCGACATTCATTCCAGATGTTCAGTGGCGGCTCCTATTTGGATACTGCCACTGAATATCCCAGCAATATTTAAGCCCCACAACTGACCACTGTGGCATTTTTAACATGAGCTTTTTTGAATATCTACCCCTTTTTTCCCTCATTCTGATCCCTTTTTCACTTTCCTCTTGTCTGTCTTTAGACTTTTCTAGAGTCTCCTACCATTTTCTATTTCCTTGGCCTCCTGCTGTTTTCTTCACTTTCCTCTGTGTTTCTCTCTGCCATCAGTTTTTCACTTTTGGCTGTTTTCTTCCTTTCTCTGCTTTTATCCATTCATAGCTAGATCTTACCCTCTCTTCTCACCCTCAACCTCTAGTCGTCAGTTTCCCTTTTTACGCCCCTCATCTACTCATCAGCTTTCTATTTTCTTCCCTTCCCTAGTCTTCTATTCCTCATACTCCACAGTTTTCCATTTCTATCCTGCTACTGCTACTTATCATTTGTGTAGTACTACAAGGCATATGTAGCGCTGTACAGATACATGTAAGAGACAATTCCTGCTCATCAGAGCTTATGGTCTAGCCAAGACAACACAACAACTGGGCACTAAGATAGATCTAGGGGAATGGTATGGAAAGACATAGGAAGTGAACCGGAGACTAAGGTGATCTGGATCCAAAAGCAGTCTCAAAGAGGTGAGTTTTTTGCCTGGATTAGAACAGGGACAGCAATCAAGCCTGACATACTGACTTGGGTAGTTCGTTCAAGGCATAAGGAGCAGCAAGGTGGAAAGATCGAAGTCTGGAATTGGCAGTGGAAGAGAGGGGCGCGGATAGACGGGATCTGCCAGAAGAGCAGAGTTCCCAAGGAGGGGGGTATAAGGAGAGGTTAAAAAAAAAGTAGTGAGGGGCAGCTGAGTGAGGGCACTTTCAGGTCAGTAAAATAAGTTTGAAATGGATGCGGAAATGGATAGGGAACCAGTTAAGTGACTTCAGAAGAGAGGTGACATGAGCATAGAAACACTGGCAGAGGATTAGCCACGCAGTTGAGATTTGAACAGATTGAAGTAGGGAGAGATGATTCAGAGGAAGACTAACAAGGAGGAGATTACAATAGTCTAGACAGGCGGTGACCAGAGAATGGATAAGGGTCTTAGTAGTGTAATCAGAAAGGAAGGGATGAATTTTGCTGATGTTATAGAGAAAGAAACGACAGGTTTTAACTATCTGTCAGATGTGTGTGGAGGAGAGGGAGGACTCAAAGATGACCCAAGGTTGCCCCAAGGTTGCGAGCCAAGAAAACAAGGAGTAGAGTGTTATCTACAGAAACAGAGAAAGGAGGAGGGGAGAAGGTGGGTTTAGAGGGAAAGAAAGAAGCTTGGTTTTGGCCTTGAGTTTGAAAAGGACATGAATGGAGAGTGGGAGGCGTGTTAGTGGATTACCAAAAGTCAGGTCTGGGAAGAGTGAGCCCAGGGGAGGAGGGGGGAGGGGAGCTCATTTCACAGAAAGCTATGGGAAAGAGAGGGGAGATGGAGGAACTTTATGTAGTTCCTTAGCACCTTCTCCCTGCACTTAGTCAAATCCTCACATAGCTGCTGAGCACTGTGAGATGCTTCTCTAGCCCCTGAAGCTGACATGATCTTGTTTCAGTCAAGGCCAAGGCACCAGGAATTTATTAAGGGTATCACGCCCACTGGTCATCTCTGTGACTATTGTGGTACCCAAGCCTGGGCCAGAGGCGTACAGCTATGGGCTGCCTTGTTTGTCCTTAAATGAACTGTATTTTCCCTGTGCCACCAGCAATGCACTCTGGGACTTGTAGTTGAGAAAATTGTATTCAAAAAGACTTGTAGTTGTGCAACCGGAGGTTGAGGCAAACAAGAATATTTTTTATTATTGTGGATTTCCACATGCATTAAAGTTCTGTTCACGAACACAAAAATGGATAACTTCTCCAGTAACAGAAGAGTAAACAAAAGGAAATTGTACTTGAAGTAAATGCAGCACAAGTCTCTTTAAACACAAGCAGCTGTCTTCATGACAATAAACATAACACAGCCTTATGAGCTCCTTCTAGCAGAAATACCTTCTTTCTTCTACAAAAGCTTCCTTAGCCTTGCACCCAGGAACTTATGCTTCCCTAAGACAAAGAGAGCAATCCATCTGGCAATCTTCTGGGGAAGATTGTGACTCAGGTAATTCTATCTGCATGGGCTCCGGTACTGTGGCTGGTTTATCTCTACTCCAGGCCTCAGCACTTTCTTCAGGCTTTCTGGCTTGTAAGAATTCCCAAAATTCATTCCATAATTTCTCCTTTTGGTCATAAACATTTATATAAGGAGAGTAAGCTTCTCCTCCCTGAAATGCTTGCTTCAAAGCTTTTACTGAGTTCACATTAACTTCCCTGCTAACGGTTGGGTCCTGGTTCTTTCCCCAGTGAAACGAATCCACCCACCTTTTGTCAGTTGAAGTTTTCAGCTTAGGATTCTGAATACAGGATAAAGGTACCTGTTCCCACAGGTTTGCGGCCTTTCTCCCAGAACGTTGGCTGGCTTTTGTTTTAGGAACCTTTCCCAGATGTGGAGTGTTTCCTTCTCTGCTCTTAGCTTTCAGCAGCTGGAAATCAGCACACTCACGTCTCTCAGGTAACCATAAGCTCCTAGGACCTGGACTCAAACTGGCACCTTCTCTCCCACGGCTGGAACTCTTTGAACCAGATGAACTCCTGGAACTAGCACTCCTGTTCCTCCAAGCTGAACTCAAACAAGAGCTGTGAACTCCCTTCTTCTGTTTGAAGACGGGTTTAAAAACCTGTTTCCTTCCTATCAGAGCTTCCTTTAGCACGTGTGCTCATAATCAGCAGCTAAGCCTGCCTCCTCATTACAGCTAGGGCGTGGCGTGGCTTGGCTTGGCTTTTTTTCATAGTAGCTTTCCTACCTCTGTGAAGAGCTGAGCTGTCAGTAGTTTTAAAGGTACAAATGTCTTTTTCTTCTATTTCCACTTTCTCCTGCTCACTCTCATCACCACACTATGCAGAACAGTGATTTTATGGAGGTCTTTACCAGAGCTACATCCTAACCCATACTAAATAAAACCACCAGGTACTCCCACAGCTGTATGGCTATGCTGTGGCTTCTGAGTGCTCCTCTTTATAGGCTCTTACCTCTCTGGGATAGCATGTGTGATGATTAAAGCTCTTCTTCAGGTATATCCATGTCTGGCTGAGCTTCTCCATATCTGTCCTCTGCTCTTGGGTGAAGAATTTTTTCTTGTGCTGTACCATAAGCTGTGCAAGGTGGAAAGCATCTGCAGGGTCAAACTTTATAAATTCTGTGTACTCCTGCACAGTTCCTCCTGTATACTCCTGCACAGTTTATATATTTATCTTGCATAATGTTCTGGGTGCTATTATGCATGTACATTTGGGGGGGCAGAGATACACACAATTTACAAAAGGCTCCATATTCACCAAGCCTTTTACAAAATACACTGCTACTTTTGAACATGTTGATTTTGACCTCTGCTTTCACACATCAACAACCTATGCAAAATTATCCTCTAGATCAGTGGTTCTCAACCCAGTCCTCGGGGCACACATAGGCTAGCCAGGTTTTCAGACTACCCACAGTGAATATGCATGAGATAGATTTGCAGACAACGAAGGCAGGACATGCAGATCTGTTTTATGCATATTCATTGTGGAAATCTTGAAAACCTGACTGGCCTAGGTGTGCTCCAAGGACTGGATTGAGAATCACTGCTCTAGATATCCAAAGTTATATGTCCAAAAAGGGGAATATGACCTCTTTTCTAATCCTTACCTACTTTCCGCTGTCTCTGATCTTCTCTTCGGCTGTTGTTCATGCTGTCATCTGTCTCAAGTCTCATTCTTCTGTCTACCACTCCTGCCATAGTACCCCTTTTTCACTGCCTCTCAGTCCCTTCATAGACGAGATTCATCCTTTTTCTTTCTCACCCCTCAGTAGCACCCTATTTTTTCTAGTGCCCCTCACCCTTTCCCCAACTTGCAAGTCGTTCACACCATCTTTCAGCCCCTCATCATCTTTCAGCCCTTCACTGGCCCCATCTGATATCCTCAACCTGGCTATCATAATTCCAATTCTTATCCACCCAAATACCAAGTTCCTACTTTCCCTCTCCTGAAATCCCTGCTGTTCCCTTAATCCCCAAGTCACTGTTACATTCCTGCTCCCCCTTCAGATTTGAGCCCCTGCTCTTCCTCTGCTCTTTTCTCGAATCCCCATGTTCCTGTTGTCATTTTGGTCTCCACCCGGTCCTCCATTCTTGTTCAACCCCTGCTCTCCCAACCAATCATTGAGCCACTTTTTAACTCTGCTGTTCCTCTACCTCCAGATCCTTGAGTACCTCTTGTTCCTCAGCTTCCCCCTTCTCCCAAGTTCTGGAATCTCTACCCTTCCACCCTACTCCACACTAATCTTTGAATCCTTTCTACCTTGTTCTTTAGTCCTCACTCTCCCATCATCTCTCCAAAGGTATTTATTGTCCCTGTTAATACCGCCCTTATTCCATGACTCAGTGTCCATATCTAATCCAATTGCTCCCCTTCTCGTCTAGTAGCGGTCATTTTAAACAGGTGAATGTACCTCCTGCAGCCAGTGCTACTGTCAATGTTTCTTTGGTCCTTCCTGTGCTGTGCAGTTCAAACATCAGCTATTTGAACAATACAAAACTATGTATCTTTGGAGTCATGTATGTTTCAAACAGCTGACCTTTGATTATGACCCCCGGAAGGACTGAAGAGCCATTGGCACTGACTGCATGAGGAGCATTCATTCACTTGTTAAAGTCACTGGCACTACTATGTATGTATTTGTAAACATACATAATTACTGCCGCCTCTTGAGGTTGCGTTAAGTGCACCTAAGCTAATGGCAGCAGTCGCGGTTAGCATGTGCCTATTACACCCACACGTTTCCCACATTTGGTCCCCAACCCACCCTGTCTCTGCTAGTCACACGCTAACCTACTAGCACGGGGTGCTGTACTAAAGTTTAGCGTGACATGCTTACTGCATACTGTATCCCACACTAGCAATTAATGCAGTCTGTCCCATTAGCTTAAAACAGAATGCAAACACAACATACAAGTAATAAAACGTACGCTTAAGTGAAAAGATAAATAAGACTGTAACGGGAATCATAAAATCCTGGAAATCCTCTTTAAAAAAAGAAGGCATTTAGCATCTTTCTAACTCGCTTAACATCACATTCCAAACTGGCCTCACTAGACTCAGCGTGTAATCAAACTCTGGAATTTGTTACCGTAGGATGTAGTAAAGGCTGTTAGTGTAGCTGGGTTTAAAAAAGGTTTGGACAAGTTCCTGGAGGAAAGGTCCATAAACCATTATTAAGAAGGGACCCAGGATGTCAATGCTTGGCCCAGTACAAGCATTGTGGAACCTGTGTCTTTTGGGAAAACTGCTAGGTACATATGACATAGATTGGCCACTGTTGGAAACAGAATACTGGGCTTGATGGACCTTGGTCTGACCCAGTATGGCATATCTTATGTTCTTATTTATTCCACAATCCAGGAACAGCAATTAACAGTGCTGCAGAATGGGTTCTGACTAAATTTGCATAAGAACATAAGATATCTCATGCTGGGTCAGAACAAAGGTCCATCAAGCCCAGTATCCTGTTTCCAACACTGGCCAGTCCAGGTCACAAGTACCTGTCAAGTTCCCAAAGGTAGACAGATTCCATGCTGCTTATCCCAGGGGTATGCAATGGATTTTCCCACTCCACTTAATTTATTTATTTTATTTTATTTATTTAAAAGGATTTATATACCGCTTTGTCCTGAAATCAAAGCAGTTTACACTTCAAACAATCAATGATCAGTGTCAGTAGGGGTAGGCATGTAGTATTAACACGTGTGGGTATTTGTGTGAGTGACGGGGATGATTTCATGGTGTGCTATTTACAGGATGAGCTATGTACAAGGGGTTATATACAGGGAGGGTAACATCATGTTTTAATGATGGTTTCTTCCAGGAACTTGTCCAAACCTGTTTTGCACCCAGCTCCACTAACAACTTTTACTACATCCTCCGGCAACTAATTCCAGAGTTTGATTACGGGTTGAGTGAAAAAATATTTTCACCAATTAGTCTTAAATGTGTTTCTTGGGGACACGCAATGAAGTAACAATGTCTTTCTACTTATTGAAGAAGTAAACAGCTGATCTACATTTACCTGTTCCACTCCACTTGTTATTTTGTAGACCTCAGCCGTCTTTTTTCCAAGCTGAAGAGCCCTAACCTTTTAAGCCTTTCCTTATGGGTGTATCTTAGAGTTTTTACAGAGGGAACTAACAAACAGACTCGGAGGAAGGTGTAGTATAGAAAAACGTATAAATAAATAAATAAAATGCAAATGCCTTCCAGGGACATACCAGCAAAAAAACATACCTAAGATAGGCTAGGGAATGATCTCCTCTCTCATGATCTTAAATATTATCCAGCAAACTTTAAACTTTGTCTGCTTCTTTGTCAGCAGTCTATGTAAAGAACATAATGAGGCGATTATATGGTCTCATCTGCTTGCTCCTGTCAACTTAGCAGTAGCATTTTGAACAAGCTGCAAGGCATACAGGTAGGGGCGGCCCAAGGGGGGTGCGGGGCCATGTGCGGAGACTCGGTGCGGGGCCTCATTTGCATAAGGTGCCTCATTTGCATAAATATTTGCATAATGTTACCATATACTAACTTTTAGTACACATGCCTCTTAATGAGTGTTTGGATAAAGAAAGACTAAAAGATTTCTACATTACTATAATCCAGTGCCAACCGCCAGACACATTAGGAACTACTACAAACACTGCCCCTTTAGAACCCATAGCAAACCCGCCATATCCTAACAGCACTACCAGGACTCACAAAGCACCATACCCTACCTATCAAAAGGAAACATGCAAATATTAAACCAATACATTTTAGAGAACAACAATACATGACCTACTGGGGAAAGAGAACAAGTGGCAAAGTCAAATACGAATTACATAAACAGAATACCTCAGCTCAGTTAAACATGCAGAACATAGACCATCACCAAACAAGGAATCACAATTTAGAAACAGGAAGACAATAATTAAACTGGGAATCCCAAAAGCCAAACTTGGAATGTACAACACTGTAGAAATAAAACTATACATTAATTTGCTCTTGTACTAAACAAAGCACAGACATTAATGATGCACATTTACCAGAGCTGACATATTCCAATTAATAAATTCAAAATAAAGAGATATTTTTCTACCTTTTGTGCATTTTTTTTCAGCTGCAATTGCTCCAGCCACTTTCTTCTGGTTTCTTCGTGTCTTCTGCTAACTCTCCATCGTCTGCTGTCCATTTGTCCTTTCTTCTCTTTTCTAGTTTTTTTCCATTCTCTCTCTACATCTGCTTTAACATACTAATCTTTCTCCTTTTGCTCTTTCCTCATTCCTATTTCATCCACTCAAATTTTACCCCTCCATCCTCAATCCCCACTTACTCTCCCAATACCCGGCCAATTGTAGATTTTTTATCCCTCCCACACAAAATATTTTTCCCCTCTCCATTTTACTCTCCCAGCCCCATCCCATTCTAATCCTCCCCCAACATCAGCTCCCTTCTAGTTCCAGCCTCACCCAGCATCCATTCCCTTCTAGTCCCTGCATCAGCCCATTTCCAGTCCTAGCAACCCCCCAACCCAATACCAGTCCTAGCCCCCCCATCAACCCACTTCCAGTCCTAACCCCCCATCACCCCATTTTCAGTTTAAGCCCCCCCCTATAACCCATTACCAGTCCTAACCCCCCCATCAGCCCACTTCCAGTCCTAACCCCCATCAACCCATTTCCAGTCAGCCCCCCATAGCCCATTGCCAGTCCTAACCCCCCCATAGCCCATTACCAGTCCTAACTCCCCATCAGCCCACAGCCCATTACCAGTCCTAACCCCATCAGCCCACCTCCAGTGTTAACCCCCCCATCAGCCCATTGACAGTCCTTACCCCCCCATAGCCCATTACCAGTCCTAACCCCACCCAACAGCCCACAGCCCATTACCAGTCCTAACCCCATCAGCCCACCTCCAGTCTTAATCCCCCCAGCCCATTTCCAGTCCTAGCAACCCCCCAACCCATTACCAGTCCTAACCTCCCCATCAGCCCACTCCCAGTCCTAATCCCACCAGCCCATTTCCAGTCCTACTCCCCCATCACCCAATTTTTT
The DNA here is from genome assembly GCA_033557465.1 of Ichthyophis bannanicus. Lineage (NCBI taxonomy): Eukaryota > Metazoa > Chordata > Amphibia > Gymnophiona > Ichthyophiidae > Ichthyophis > Ichthyophis bannanicus. The sequence goes on from CM066031.1 coordinate 1,357,198,782, forward strand.
GTTTAAGCCCCCCCATAGCCCATTACCAGTCCTAACCCCCCATCAACCCACTTCCAGTCCTAATCCCATCAGCCCATATACAGACTTAGCTCCCCCATAGCCCATCACCACTCTTATCCCCCCCCGCCCCCCCATAGCCCATCACCACTCCTAACCCCCCAGCCCCCCCATAGCCCATCACCACTCCTAGCCCCCCCATAGCCCCCCCATAGCCCATCACCACTCCTAACCCCCCCCCCAGCCCCCCCATAGCCCATCACCACTGCTAACCCCTCCCAGCCCCCCCATAGCCCATCACCACTCCTAACCCCCCCCCCCCAGCCCAGCACCACTCCTAACCCCCCCCAGCCCAGGGAAAATTTTTTAAAAAGAAAGCTGTCTGCTGCCGCTGCCGGGGCCGCCGCGGCAGAATCGAGTGTGCCGCGGGGCCCCCCTGCCATCAGAGCCTGCCCTCCCCTGTATCACCTCTCTTTACAGCAGCTGCAGTCAGTCACACACGCCGGCTTTCAGAGCGCGAAAGAACTAGTTTCCCTTTCGCGGCTCTGTTAAGCCCGCGGGGGCTGATGGGAACTTCCCATCAGCCCCCGCGGGCTTAACAGAGCAGCGAGGGAGAAACTCTCCCCTCACGCTCTGAAAGCCGGCGCGTGTGACTGACTGCAGCTGCTGTAAAAAGAGGTGATACAGGGGAGGGCAGGCTCTGCTGGGCAGGGGGGGCCCCGCGGCACACTCGATTGTGCCGCGGCGGCCCCGACAGCAGCAGCAGACAGCTTTTTTTTTTTTTTTTTAATTTTACTTTTAGATCTGAATGTTTTTTGCGCGGGGCCCCCTGAAACGCGGGGCCCTGTGCAAAAAACATTCTCGCTCAATGGACGGGCCGGCCCTGCATACAGGTAGGCCTGTGGAAGACCTAACAGTACTCTATTGCAATAAGCTAAGCTGGATAAAACTAAAGTTTGCAGGACAGTTCAAAAATCATCAGGCATTAATGCATACCATAAGCGCTGTAATAGATGCAACATAAAAAATACATTTCTAATAACCATTTTTAGGTTGCTGTTTCATCAATAACTAATCATCCAACAACATCTTAAGGTTTCTCACTACGAAAACTGGTAACAATTCCACACCACTTATTGTAATCTGTAGATACTGCACTTTCTTCAAAGGTAGTTTAATCCACAATATTTCTGATTTCTGTAAATTCACCCACCTACTGTATTCAAAATATGGTTGATAACCATCTTAGTAGTTGACTGATTCTTTACAGGTAACAAAATTTTCATATTATAAGCAGGAAATGCCTGGTCATGAAGGTATTCGGGTGGGGAATGGTCTTTCTTTTCCAGCTCCCCTACAGCCCCTCATATTTCCCCCTTGCAGCTATCCTCCTTCCTGCTTCCAATGTAGAATAAAAGATAGAGAAGCCTGGAGGAGGCGCGGCTGTCCCTCTACATTCAGCACCACTCGTTATCCAAATAACGGCACAGAATATATGTGGATAATTTAAATGCTGTGGCTGACATTTTACAAAAACGCTGGCTATGGCATTTGAATATTGACCCATGAAACTTTAAGAGCACTTATTAGGAAACAACAAAATATAAGAAGCAGCCTACCAGGGGATCAAGATTCTGCTTATTTGTATATAGGATATTTCTTTATGTGCTGAAGTTAAAATGATTCCTATTTGCTGTTAAACAAAAAGAGAGGAAAGAACACACTTACTAGGGCAAAGCTACCTCCTTTCTTGTGTAGTTAATGTAGAATGTGAAGAGAGTGAAAGACCATAGATGTTGAAGTTTACCCGCATATTAATGACAGCATTGTGGTTGAGAAATGAAAAGCATAATTAGACGTTTCTCTTTCAAATCATTTTCTGGTAGTCAAACTTTATGTAAGATGTTATCAGCTTGGTGCTGATCACTAATATGTTATACAGGCCTGTATTTATTTATTTATTTGCTTTTATATACCGTACTCTTTGAAATCAGTGCAGTTTACATAGAACAGTTTATATTGAACTTATAAACAAGTAACAGTAAGTAACGAGTAATAATAGGCAGCAATATTAAATGTAAATACAGGAAGATGAACTTGGAGTATGCAGGCAGGGGAACTAGAAGCGATCTGGACATAGGCTTCGTTCAGGGTGGCTGGCCGTAAGCTAGTTGAAATAAGTATGTTTTTATGGCCTTCCTAAAGGGTGTCAGGTCTGTGATGGCATGGATTCCTGGAGGTAGGGCATTCCAGCAGGTTGGTGCATAGAAAGAAAAGGCGCAATTTTTAGTTGACTGGGTGCATGTCCTTATTGCTGAGGGGGTGACGAATGAGTTCAACATGTATGACCTTCTGGTTCTGTTTTCAGTGGCACGCTGTATGAGATTTGTGAGGGAGGTAGCGTACATTCCGTGCAGAGACTTGAAGGTGAGTAATAGGGCTTTGTATACCAGTCGGCTTGCTATGGGGAGCCAATGTCACTGGATAAAAAGAGGCGTGATGTGTTCAAATCTTGAGGCAGAGTGTTCGGGCAGCTGTGTTCATGGCCAGTTGTAATGACTGGAGAGCGTTCTTTGGCAGGCCGTGGTAGGTTATGTTGGCGTAGTCCAAGTGAGGAAAGATAAGGGCCTGGCATACTGTGCGAAAGTCTGAGGGTTCGAGGAGAGGGCGTAGATGCCAGAGGGTTCTTAGCTTATGGTAGACTGCCTTGATGACATAGAAACATAGAAATATGATGACAGAAAAAGACCACATGGCCTATCTAGTCTGTCCTTCCATATCAACAACTACAACAGTCCCCCTTTTTCCTTTAGCGATCCTCTGTGTTTGTCCCATGCTTTTTTGAATTCAGTTACTGTCCTCATCTCTACCACCTCCACTGGGAGACTATTCCACGGATCCACCACTCTTTCCGTAAAGAAATATTTCCGCAAATCACTCCTGAATCTATCCCCCTTCACCCTCATCCCATGTCCCCTCATAGCAGAACTTGCTTTCAATTGAAAGAGGCTCTCCCCCTGAACATTTATGCCACAGAGGTATTTAAACATCTCAATCATATCACCTCTATCCCGCCTTTCCTCTAAGGTGTACATATTAAGATCCTTAACTCTGTCCTCATGCTTTATAATGAAGACCACTAACCATTTTAGTAGCCACCCTCTGCACCGACTCCATCCTGTTCACATCCTTTTGAAGATGTGGTCTCCAGAATTGCATACTATACTCCAAATGAGGTCGCACCAAAGACTTATACAGAGGCACTATCACCTCCTTTTTTTCTGCTAGCCATTCCTCTCCGTATGCACCCAAGCATCCTTCTAGCTTTTGCCATCGTCTTTTCTTCCTGTTTAGCTACTTTAAGATCATCAGACACAACCACTCCCAGGTGACTGTTTATATGTGTGCTTCCCAATTCAGATGTTTGTCCAAGATGACCCCAAGATAACGTACCACTTGCTTGGCCATGAGGTCGATATCTTTCAGCCTGAGGGAAGTTGGTGGGGTGAACACTTGGTCTTTTGTTATGAATAAGACCTCTGACTTTCTACTGTTAACCATCAGTTCCTGTGCGGATATCCAGTTTAGTCCTCCACAATCGGGTAATGCCCCTCCTACTGCAGCCTGGAGACTGGACCAATCAAATCTTCTGTAGTACATATCCAGCAGGAGCTCCCAGAAGCCCCCCAGTGTGTCCAGTCTCTAGCAGCTTGAAGACGTAAAAGTGTGTCCTCCTGGGCACACTGAGTGACTATTGCAGTAGCAACACTTGTTAGTTAGTTGTTTTAGGGTTTGTTTTGGGGCATTTCCTTGCTATTTCTTTGATAGCTAGCTGTATCTTTAAAAGGAAGACAAAAGAAGAAGCCTGTCTCTCTGGAGCACTGCCACAGGAGACTAGGGGGAAGTCAGACCTGTTGGCTCCTGTGTTCCTGCCTAGCAAATTTTTACAGCCCTGGGTGAGCTCCCCCTGGACAGTACGGGGTAAAGCCATACCTGATACAGTAGTGGCTGGCACTGGGAGATGTTGGCTGAATCCTGGTGGTTCCTGAGCTGGTAGGAGATTTTCATTTCATTTCTTCTTGTGTGCAGTGCTCTGTTAGAGCTGCCAGCATTTCTGTAGGCTCTCCTGAGCCCATTTGGCAATTTTTCTTAAATTTGGTCGTTTGCCCTGTCTTAGAGGGTCGTTTTAGTTCTTTTCCATATTATTTGGTGGCTTTTGTATTTTCGCGCCGTTTTTTACCGCGGGTGAAAAAGTCCGGCGGCCATTTTGAATTTTAAAAGTGTGCTTTAGAGGCACTTTTGAGCACTTGTGCACAGGTTCCCCTGGCGTTTTGGGGTTCCTCTTGCTGGCGATTTTGCTCAGGGCACCCCAGGGAGTCTGGGGCATATTTTGTTTCTTGTAAAAAAAAAAAAAAAAAGTTTTAATTTCAAATCGGGGCTGATTTGCATAGGATTGCCCCTGTGGTGTGGGCTTCCCTGTGACTGTTGTATTCTATCCCGCTGGGCAGAGGTGGCCTTGGGATGGCTTCCCAGCCCCAGTGCGTGATTTGTGGGTCCCGCAGAGCAGCAGGGACTGACTCTGGCATCTGCAGGTGCTGTGCTGCAGTGCCTGCAGAGTTAGAGCAATCTGTGAGTCTCCCGGATCAGCCTACCCCTGGGGATGCTTCTAATTCAGGGGATAGTGTTCTTTCCCCGAGCCTCCCTCAGTCTGGGTCGGTTCCACCGGCCAGCGGGTCGGTGGCTGCGCTCCAGCAGGCGGCTATAGCTGCACCGCCTATGGATTTCTCCCCGGATTTTGTGCTCCTCATGCATCAGGCGTTTCGCTTGAGCAGGTCCGGTCAGTTGCCGGCAGTTTGGCCCCCCTCTCTCCCCCCGGGGTCCTCTGGGGCGGCTCAATGCACCTCGCAACCCGGGGGCAAGCGTCTTCGGTTGGGGGAACAGGAGCAGGACGCCCTAGGTCTCCTGGATTCCGAGGCAGAGGGCGATCCTGAGACTGAAGCGGAGGAGTTGGAGGATGGGGAGATCCTTGAGCCGGAGGACCAGGCTCGGATCATTCGCGTGTTCCGTAGGGACGAGCTGGTTCCTCTGGTCACGGAGTCCCTGCAGGCGCTTAACCTTTCGGCGGTGCGGCCCCTGGAGGAGGAGGGTCTTGAGGATCCTCTAATTCAGGCAGTCAGGGATTCCCAGGTGGTTTTTCCGTTCACCGCGTGGTGGATCATATGATCCAGGCGGAGTGGGAGCACCCGGAATCCGGCTTGAAGGGGATTCGGACCATGAATCGGCTTTATCCCCTTGCCGACAAGGACAGGGACTTGTTCAGGTCCCCCCAGGTGGACGCTGCGGTTTCCGCAGTGACCAAGAAAACCACCATCCCGGTTGAGGGGGCGGCTGCCCTCAAGGACGGTCAGGACAAGAAGATTGATAATTTGCTCAAGCAAACCTTCGATGCTGATGCCGTGTCATTGCAGGCCTCTATCCGTGGGGCTTGGGTGGCTCGGTCGTGTCTGCGATGGTCGCAGCATTTGCGCTCGAGCCCCGGGCTACACCAGCAGGGCCTGTTGGAGGTTACCCGGCTGGAGTCCGGCTCGGCCTATCTGGCGGATCTGTTTTATGATTTAATCCGCGCGTTGGCTAACAGTATGCCATCCGCGGTTGTGGCGCGCCGGTCCCTCTGGTTGCGCAACTGGGCGGCGGACGGTTCTTCCAAGTCCCGCCTCAGTAAGCTGCCCTTCAAGGGCAGATTGTTATTTGGGGAGGCTCTCGAGAAGTTGGTAAAGGATCTCGGTGAGTCCAAGGGGGGCCGGCTCCCGGAGGATAGGCCAAGGTCCAACAGGTCCTCCCCCTCGGCGAGGGGGTCCTTTCGGGATCAGCGCAGGTTTCGTTCCTCCCGCCTGTGGGCTTCGCAGCGGGGCAGGTTTGGAGCCCGTAATCTAGGGTTTCGTACCTTCAGGGGAGCCGGCAGAGGCTTCTCCGGAGCCGCCTCTTCCTCGGGCTCTTCTTTTGGGCGCAAGCCACAATGACGCGAGGCAGGCTCTGGAGGGAGGCCCGATTATCGGGGGTCGCTTCCGCGACTTTCTTTCCTCTTGGGCCCAAATCACGTCGGATCGCTGGGCGCTACAAATTATAGGAGAGGGTTACGCTCTGGAATTTGCGTTCCCACTTCCAGATTCATTTGTTCTGTCTCCCAGCAGGGGAGAGCAAAAAACGCGGGACATCCGCGGGACCCTGGATCGGTTGTTAGCGCTGGGAGCGGTGATCCCGGTTCCTCCTTTGGAAAGAGGCGCCGGGCGATACTCCATCTATTTTGTGGTTCCCAAAAAGGGCGATTCCCTGCGTCCGATTTTGGACCTCAAAGGCGTGAATCGCGCGCTCCGGGTGCCGCATTTCCGTATGGAAACCTTGCGGTCAGTCATTGTAGCGGTGCGACAGGGGGAGTTTTTGACGTCCCTCGATCTCACCGAGGCCTATTTGCACATCCCGATACATCCATCTCATCAGCGGTTTCTCCGCTTTGCGTTTCCGTGGGGCCACTTCCAGTTCAGGGCCATACCGTTCGGCTTGGCTACGGCTCCGCGCACGTTCACAAAGGTGATGGTGGTCGTTGCGGCGGCCTTGCGCAAGGAGGGCATTTTGGTCCATCCATATCTCGACGACTGGTTGATACGGGCGAAATCCAGTCGGGAGTGCCTGCGAGTCACGAGCAGGGTGGTGGCTCTGCTGCGATCTCTCGGCTGGGTGGTGAACGAAAGAAAGAGTTGTCTGCGTCCCTCGCAGGACCTGGAGTATCTGGGAGTGCGCTTCGACACCGCTCGGGGACTGGTGTGTCTCCCCGAGCGCCGCGTCCTGGCGTTGCGGGCTCTTGTCCGACTCTTTCGGGGGATGCCCGCTCCGTCGGCGTGGTGGTACCTACGGCTTCTCGGAACGATGGCGGCGACCTTGGAGGTGGTGCCATGGGCACGGTTCCACATGCGCCCGCTCCAGAGGGCGCTCCTTCGCCGCTGGTCCAACCAGTGCGATTCCTTGCACAAGAGGCTGCCCTGTCCGAAGGCAGTGCGGCGGTCGCCTCGATGGTGGCTTTCCTCCGAGAACCTGACGCGGGGGATTCCCTTGGAGCCTCCTCTGTGGGTTCCCCTCACTACGGATGCGAGCCTAGCCGGCTGGGGAGCTCACTGCGAGGCCCGCTTCACGCAGGGGGTGTGGTCCTCTCGGGAAGCTGCGTGGTCGATCAACCGTCTCGAGCTTCGGGCGGTCAGGCTAGCCCTGTTGGCCCTGGAGCCTCTGGTCCGGGGTCGGGCGGTCCGCGTCTGCTCGGACAATGCGACCACGGTGGCGTACATCAATCGCCAAGGGGGCACAGGGAGTGTGGCCCTGGAGACAGAGGCGACGGCCTTATTCAGTTGGGTGCAGACTCGCTTGCCGGCGATTTCGGCGGCGCACATAGCGGGCGCAGAAAATGTCCAGGCCGACTTCCTCAGCAGAGTGCGGGTGGACCCCGGAGAGTGGGAGTTAAATCCACAGGTGTATGCGCAAATAGTTCGGCGGTGGGGTCCGCCCATCATGGATCTCATGGCGACCTACCAATCGGCCAAGATGAGTCGCTTCTTCAGCAGACGGCGGGAGCGAATGTCCGAAGGACTCGACGCTCTCATTCAGCCGTGGCCGACGTCCGGGCTACTGTATGTCTTCCCTCCTTGGGCGCTGATCGGCCGGGTCGTCCAGCGCATCGAGTGCCATTGGGGCCGAGTGCTGCTGGTGGCTCCGGATTGGCCCCGGAGGCCCTGGTATGCCGACCTCGTCCGGCTTCAAGACGGCGTGCCGTGGCGCCTCCCGGCGTTGCCGGACCTTCTCCTTCAGGGCCCCTTGCGGATGCCCCAGGTGGCTCGATTCTCGCTTACGGTTTGGCCATTGAGAGGGCTCGGCTGAAAAAGAAGGGTTATTCGCCCGCGGTGATTTCCACCTTACTGCGGGCGAGAAAGTCCTCCACTTCTCTCACTTATGTTCGGATTTGGAGGATTTTTGAGGACTGGTGCTCCCGGCGGGGAGTCCGGGCGGCGACGGTCTCTGTGCCCGTCGTGTTAAGCTTCCTTCAGGATGGGTTCGAGAAAGGTCTCGCGGCCAGTTCCCTGAAGGTCCAGCTGGCGGCGATTTCGTGTTATAGAGGCAAGGTCTTGGGCCGCCTTCTTGGTGCTCATGCGGATGTGCGGCGTTTCTTGACTGCCGTTTTTCATTTACGGCCTTCCCGCAGAGCGGTGATTCCTTCGTGGGACTTGAATTTAGTTCTGCGGGCTATGGTTCGGGAACCATTTGAGCCCTTGCGGAGGGCGTCCTTGAAGGATCTCACATTGAAGACGGTGTTCCTGGTTGCCATCTGCTCGGCACGGCGTATTTCGGATCTGCAGGCCCTGTCCTGCCGAGAGCCTTTCTTGTCTTTCTCTACGGAGCGGATTGTGCTCCGTCCGGTTCCTTCCTTTCTGCCAAAGGTGGTGTCTCCGTTTCACTTAAATCAGGCGGTATTTCTGCCAGTGCTTTCGGCATGCTCGGTCGAGTCGGTGGACAAGAGTCTTCTCCGGCTTGATGTGGGCCGCGCGCTGCGGCGGTATTTGCAGTCTACCGAGTCCTTTCGAAAGACTGATCGGCTTTTTGTGCTCTTTGGGGGTACAAAAAAAGGGGAGGCGGCGGCTAAGGCCTCCATTGCTCGATGGCTCAAGGAAGCGATCGCGTCCGCGTATCTGTTGCAGCGGCGGCCGATCCCGGAGGGGCTCCGGGCTCATTCTACCCGGGCTCAGGCGGCCTCTTGGGCGGAGCATAGCCTGGTTCCACCAGCAGAGATTTGTAGGGCGGCCACCTGGTCGTCTCTGCATGCTTTCAGCAGGCACTATCGCTTGGATGTGTCAGCGGCTCGGGATTCTTGTTTTGGTTCGGCGGTTTTGCGCGCCGGCCTGCAAGGTCCCGCCCGGTCTTAACTGCTCTGTTACATCCCGATTGTGGAGGACTAAACTGGATATCCGCACAGGAAATGGAAATTACACTAACCTGGTAATTGTAGTTCCTGTAGGATCCAGTTTAGTCCTCCTTCCCTCCCGACTATCTGTATGATTTTGCGGCGCGCTGTCCCGAGCGGGTGCCTGTAGGATGGTTTTCGTCCCGTTCGGACTCTGTCGACAGTCGTGCTTATCGCTATGGCTCTTCCCTTTATTTTGGAGTTCAGTCAGCTCCTTAGTTTCTGGGGGAAGCTCGGTGTAAATTTAAAGGCGTCGATACCGGCGCCATGCAGTGTCCTGCCTTCCTCGTTTGGGGAGGGAGTTGGTTATTCCAGGGGGGGAAGTACATAGTTTAATGATAGCCTAATAATAATCTGATGTGTTGCTTCGTTAAGTTTGCTTTGTTACTAGTACACTGGGGGGCTTCTGGGAGCTCCTGCTGGATATGTACTACAGAAGATTTGATTGGTCCAGTCTCCAGGCTGCAGTAGGAGGGGCATTACCCGATTGTGGAGGACTAAACTGGATCCTACAGGAACTACAATTACCAGGTTAGTGTAATTTCCATATTGTGGGTAGCGAGCCATTCCCAAACCACATTGAAACATTCTGCAATGGGAGAATAGTCGGGGCTGTCTATGGAGAAAGGAGCATAGAGTAGGACGTCGTCGGTGTAGATGTGGTAGTAAAGTTGAATGATTGTATAATGGCGCAGATCTGCCGAATATAAATGTTGAAGAGCAGGGAGGAGAGAGATGAGCCTTGTGGGACTCCTTGCATCTGCTGGAATGGTTTGGATGACTGGGTTCCTATGCGGACTTGTTGCTGGCGATCAGACAGGTATGACTTGAACCAGTTGAGGGCTTGGTTCCTTATACCTTTTTGATGCAGGCGGGTGAGTAGGAGATTGTGGTTGACTGTATTGAAAGCAGAGGCAAAGTCCATGAATGTCAGGATGAATCCTTGTTTTTTCTTGTTTAGGCCTGTGTGGAGTCTGTCCAAGAGAGTTGCCAGTAGAGTTTCCACACCGTGTTGTTGGCAGAACCCGTGTTGCTGTGGGTCCAGAGGTGCATAGGAGTCAATGTGGTCCTGGATCTGTTGGTGGATAATCTTTTCTAGTATTTTGGCCAAGAAGGGGAGACTGGATATGGGTCTGTAGGAACTGGTCTCTGATGGATTTAGCTGCTTGTTCTTTATGAGTGGCCTGATGGAGGCGGTTGAGAGGCTGTGGTAGAAAGCCTTCAGACAGTGAGAGGTTAACGATTTTGGCTATGACAGGGCTGAGGTCAGGTTGTACCTGCTTGATCCAGAAAGCTGGGCATGGATCAGTTGGGGAGGTGGTGGTGTTGATTCCGCAGATGATGATCTCTATTTGCTCGGGGAAGTATGGATGAAAGCCCTCTAGCACGGGTATGGGTGCGCCACCAAGGGGAGGGATGTGTCTGGGCAAGTTTTCTGAGTCGGACGTAATTGAGGTGGTTTTGCTTTGGAAGTATGTGGCAAAGGCCTCTGGCCTTGGAGTACTTGTTGCTTCATGTGTGGATGCATCCTTTATGAGGGATTTAATATAGTAACATAGTAAATGACAGCAGATAAAGACCAGTATGGTCCATCTAGTCTTTCCAGTAAGATGGCAAGAGTAGGTGCACCTGCCGCTCCATGCAGGCCACCCCTCCCCATGTCTTTGTTTTAGGGGTGAACCCTCCCCATGTCTTTGTTTTAAGGGTGAACCCACTGCTCCATGTAGGACACCCATGTATGTTGAGAAATTAGTTAGTTAAGTTTATTTTGATTTTATCCTGTTGCTGTAAAGGGATCCACTGTGTCTGTCCCATACCATTTTGAATTCTGTCACTGTATTTGCTCCCACCACTTCCATCGGGAGGGCATTCCAAGCATCTACCACCCTTTCAGTGAAATAGTATTTCCTGACATTGCCTTTCAGTTTACTCCCTTGAAGCTTCATGTTATGCCCTCTAGTTTTGCAGCCTCCCTGTCTTTGGAAGAGGTTTGTTTGTTCATTATTTCTCTTTAAGTATTTAAAGGTCTGAATCATATCTCCCCTCTCCCTCCTCTCCTCCAGAGTGTACATATTTAGGTCTTTAAGTCTCTTCTCATAAGGCTTCTGATGCAGGCTCCAAATCATTTTGGTCGCCTTCCTCTGAACCGTTTCCAGTCTTTTTATATCCTTTGCAAGATATGGTCTCCAAAACTGAACACAGAAGTGATGCCTAACCAGTGACTTGTACAGTGGCATTAGTACCTCTTCCATTCTGCTGGTAATTCCTCTTCGTATGCAACCCAACATCCTCCTGGCCTTTGCCACCGCCTTGTCGCACTGTTTTGCCACCTTGAGATCTGCAGAAATAATCACACCAAGGTCCTTCTCCTGGTCCGTGCACACCAATCTCTTTCCCTCTATCGCATATATTTCACCTGGATTTCTGCTTCCCAAGTGCATGACACTGCACTTTTTCACATTAAATCTTAACTGCCAAGCATTAGACCATTCTTTCAGCTTTTGTAGATCTTTCCTCACGTTATCCACTCTCTCAGGGGAGTTCACTCTGTTTCAAATTTTCATGTCATCTGCAAAAAGACAGACTTTTCCATGCAGTCCTTAAGCAATATCACTCACAAATACATTGAACAGTGCTGGGTCCAGGACCGAACCCTGGGGCACCCCGCTAATCACCCTCTCATCCAAGTGAGCTCCATTTATCATCACCTTCTGTCATCTGTCAGTCAACCAATTTCTGATCCAGTTCATCACCTTGGGACCCATCCCCAAACTACTGAGTTTATTGATAAGCCTCCTATGTTTATGTTTATGTTTATGTTTTATTAAAATTTGATATACCACCCACACCAAGGTAGGCATCTGGGTGGTTCACAATTAATTAAAATTACAAGCTGCAGAGATTGAGAAAAGAACGCCATCATATTAAAGAGAAAGGAGAAGAGGAATTTTACAAAACAGGTAAAACGAGACATGACAGGAAGGGTAGGGAAGGGAAGTAAGAAAGAGAACCAAACATAGGGGCAAGATATGAGGAACAGTATGAAAGGCTTTGCTAAAATCCAGGTAGATGACATCCATTGCATGCCCCTGATCTAGTTCTCTGGTCACCTAGTCAAAGAACTCAATCAGATTTGTTTGGGAAGATCGTCCTTTGGTAAAACCATGTTGCCTCGGATCATGCAACCTGTTGGTTTTGAGAAAGTCCACTATTCACTCTTTCAGAAGCGCCTCCATTACTTTTCCCGCCACTGAGGTAAGGCTCATGGGCCTGTAGTTTGTCACTTCTTCCCTGTCACCACTTTTGTGAAGAGATACCACATCTGCCCTTCTCCAGTCCTGAGGAACTACTCCTTTTTCCAAGGATCTGTTGAAAACATCCTTTCACGGCCCTGCAAGAACCTCTCTGAGCTCTTTCATTATCCTGGGATGTATCCCATCCGGTCCCATGGCCTTGTTCACTTTCAGTTTTGCAAGTTGTTCTAATACATCATCTTCAGTGAATGGTGTGGTATCTACTTCATTCCCATTTTTATATTTGGGAGTCACAGATGGTCCTTCTCCAGGATTTTCTTTAGTAAAAACAGAGCAGAAGTACTTGTTTAGCAATTTTGCTTTTTCAATGTCACTTTCCACAAATCCGTTCCCAGCACTTCTGAGTCCTGCAATTCCATCTCTGATTTTCCTCCTCTCCCGAATATACCTAAAGAAAGTTTTGTCGCCACACTTCACATCTTTAGCCATCTTTTCCTCTGCCTTTGATTTTGCTTTCCTTATTTTTCTTTTTGTCTCTTTCAGTTTGCTCCTGTATTCCTTACTGTGTTCCTCTGTTTGCAAGCTTTTGAATCTTGTGAAAGCTGCGTTTTTTGCCTTTATTTGAGCAGCCACTTCTTTGGAGAACCAAATAGGTTTCCTTCTCCTCTTGTTTTTATTTACTTTCCTTACATATTTATCTGTTGCCCCTTTTATTACCACCTTTAGTTTAGCCCATTGCAGCTCCACTTCCCTTATCCCCTCCCACCCTGCCAACTCCTCCTTCAGGTACTTGGCCATTCTACTGAAGTCAGTGTTTTTGAAGTTTAGGACTTTGAGCTTGCTATGATTGGACTGCACCTTGGCTTTTATCACAAACCACACCGTGGGGTGATCGCTGCTGCTCACAGGGGCACCCACCCAGACATTCGACAAGCTCTCACCGTTGGTGAGCACTAAATCCAGCATTGAGCTTTCCCTGATTGGTTCCATCACCATTTGTTTAAGTGACACATCTTGGAAAGCATCCACAATTGTTTTGCTTCTTGCCAGATTCGCAGAAGGAGTACTCCAATCTACATAAGGTAGATTAGAGTCACCCAATATGATGACTTCCCCCTTTGTGGCTATCTTGGCAATATCTATAATCAAATCATTATCTATTTCTTCGATATGAGTTTGAGGTCTGTAGACTACAGCAGTATGGATGACAGTGCCATCTCCTCTTTCCAACACAATCCAGAGCGTTTCTTCTTTTCCCCATGTCCCCTGCATTGCAGTAGCTTTAATATTGCTTTTGACATACAAGACTACTCCTCCTCCTCCTTTTCCACTTTCTCTGTCTCTTCTGAATAGATTATAGCCAGCTATTGCTATATCCCATTCATGTGATTCATTAAACCATGTTTCTGCAATGGCCACAATGTCCAAGTCCATTTCCACCATTAGGGCTTCCAGGTCACGAACTTTGTTGGCTAAGCTTCGAGCATTTGTGCTCATTGCTTTCCAGCATTTAACTGGCTTGCATATATTTTGTTCTGCCTACTTCTTCACACTTGTCGTTGATGTGTGATTTAAAAGTGTAGCTGTTTCTGATGATGTTCTGCATTTGCCGGGAGTGATGTCCTGAACTAGTCCTCCTCAATCCGTCACCCCCTTTTTCTAGTTTAAATGCATATCCACATACTTCCTGAATTTTTCACTTAGGATTCTTTTCCCTGCGACAGAGAGATGTAGTCCATCAGCACAGTATAGTCTCTTGTTGGTTCATCTGTTTCCCCAGTCGCCAATAAATCTGAATCCTTATTGTTCGCACCAGGTCTGGAGCCATGTATTAGAGATGTTTATGCGATGCAGCCTTTCTGCCCCCTTACCATAAACAGGTAGAACTTCTGAGAATGCTACAATGTTAACAATGGGCTTGAGTTTCTCTCCCAGAGTCTGGAAGTCCCTTTGAACTGCAGCGGAACTGTTTCGAGCCAAGTCCTTTGTACCCAGGTAGATGACAACATCAATTTTGGAGTGCTCACTTTCTGCGCTAAGTACTGTATATCAACAATTTAGTTTGTATTCCTGCTGGCTGAAGAGCCTGGGAGACATTTGACTATCTTCTCTCCTTTGAACTGTGATCCCAAGTTGGTGCCTCTGATGATGGAATCTCCAAGTAGTAGTAGTTTTCCGTTTGAGTTTTTCTTCATATTTGGAGATTTAGCAGGAGATTGGGCATTGACTGACTCATTTAAGGGCCCTTCAGTTTCCATGGATTGGAGATCCTCATTAACCAAAGCAGAGAAGGCATTATGCAGGGATATCTCTTGATGTATAGGATGTCTCTTCGTTACAGGTCTCAATCTACCCGAGCCCACTGTGATCCATTTGTTCCTGGGATGTTTGATTTTTTGTGGGAGCGGTGGTGGACTTTCTTCTGTTTGTATCCTAGAAGAGGTGTGTTTTATTGCAGCTTGTTCTTCCCTTAGTAGAGTCAATTCTTTATGCATGGCAGCTGACTTGAAGCACATAGGACAGGCTCTTAGGTTCCAAATGATTTATCTCAGAATGAAAGCACCACAGGTATTGCACTGAATACATGACATGCTGATTAAGCAGTCCTAGACGGAGAAGAAGAAAAGACGGGCTTAACACCAAATTAAAAAAGATAGATGGCAACGTATGTGACCACTATATAGGCAATGCAGCCCTGGGGTGGGTGGGGCAAGGGATAGGGTGGGCGGGAACCTAAGTGTCCCTGGCCAGTAGGCCTTACATGAACAGTGGGCATACTCAGATATCAGATTTAAGGGCTACACAAGGAATGTAGGCAGTCAGAATAGTCCCAAAAAGTAATGTTTAACCAGCAGTTAAATTCTATATTAGCAACAGGCAAAAAGATAGAGAGATGAAAGCGTAGCAGTGTGGAGGCTCTGGAAGCTGTGCAGACTGGAGCTGACCAGGTATGTGTGGCAGGCTGTAAGATAATTTAATTAGCCCCTTCCTGGGAGCAGGTTTGCAACAGAAAATTCAAACAATGGAAGCAGAAATAGTCAAACTGAACTTTTTTATTCTTTTTATCTGCCTACTGTGCAAAGGTCCCTGTAACTTAATTGATACCTTTGCTTCTAAAGTCAGTAGGAGACTCAGGTAAAAGACCAGGTCCCTGCAATTTAAGTATTTCTATTCCAGGTAGCTTTATATCACTGGTGTCCCTGGCCAGTAGGCCTTACATGAACAGTGGGCACACTCAGATATCTGATTTAAGGGCTACACAAGGAATGTAGGCAGTCAGAATATTCCCAAAAAGTAATGTTTAACCAGCAGTTAAATTCTATATTAGCAACAGGCATGATGAGGTTGACGAGCTCTTGAGGTTTGTTGAGAGAGCGCATGAGGGTGCTGGTGTGGTATTCCTTTCTCTTATTGTTGACTGCTTTTCAATGTTGATGCAAGCTATCCAGGTATGCAGTTTGGTTGTTGATGTGTCTTGATCATCTCCAGCGGCGTTCTAGTTTCCTAAGGTGTATTAATGATTTGTGCAGGTCAGCGGTGAATCATACGGCTTTTGTGGAGGGTGGTAGGAGCACAGCTCTGGAGAGGTGGTTGTTCCAAATTTCTATTAGTTCTTCCAGATTGTCGGTGTCAGAGTTAAGGTCATGCAGAGTGTCACTTAGGAATGTGTCTTTGTTGAAGTATCTGAAGTGAAGGCATATGGGGGAGCTTGAAACAGAGGAATGTTGTTCTTCTGTGTTGTATGGGATGTTGAAGAGTATGGCATTATGGTCAGACCAGGGAACCGGTAGTATGAGTGGTGGGATCTGGTTGCTTAGTGCATGGGGGGGGGGGGGGGGTAGAGGGGCAAAGATAAGATCCAGGATGTTACCTCCGGTGTGGGTAGGAGTGTGAATGAGTTGGTGATAGTCCAGCGTGGTCATTGCATCCAGGAATGCTATGGAGTGTTTGGTAGGGAGTAATGGAAGGTTAAAGTCACCTAGGAGCCAGAGTTGTTTCCGTCTGGTATCCTGGTTGCATGCTAGATCAAGGATTGTAGCCAGTTCATCAGCATTTTAAGATGATGGTCGGTAAATGAGGCAGGTTGCTAAGGTTTTGTTTGAGATTAGGATGCTGTCAAGATTGGTTGTGCTATGGGCTAAGTTGCACTGGAGATGGAGGTCACTTCTGGCTATTATTAGGACCCCTCCACCTCTTCGGTTTGCTCTGGAACAGTTGAAGAGGTCGTAGCCAGGAGGTCTTAGTTGGTTAGTAAGAACCATGTCAGTGTCAGTTAGCCATGTTTTGGTGATGAAGAGCAGGTCATGCACTTGGGTAGCAGAAACCCAAGAGAAATGTACACGATAGGAGGCGAGAGGTTGGTGTGCGTGGATCAGGAGAAAGACCTTGGTGTGATTATTTCTGTAGATCTCAAGGTGGCAAAACAGTGTGACAAGGCGGTGGCAAAAGCCAGGAGGATGTTGGGCTGCATACGAAGAGGAATTACCAGCAGAAAGAAGGAGGTTCTAATACCACTGTATAAGTCACTGGTGAGGCCTCACTTGGAATACTGTGTTCAGTTTTGGAGACTGTATCTTGCAAAGGATGTAAAAAGAATGGAATCTGTTCAGAGGAAGGCGACCAAAATGATTTGGAGCCTGCTTCAGAAGCCTTATGAGAAGAGACTTGAAGACCTAAATATGTACACTTTGGAGGAGAGGAGGGATAGGGGAGATATGATTCTGACCCTTAAATACTTAAGGAGAAATAATGAACAAACAAACCCCTTCTAAAGACAGGGAAGCTATAAAACGAGAGGGCATAACATGAACCTGCAAGGTGGAAAATTGAAAGGCAATATCAGGAAATACTTTTTCACTGAGAGGGTGGTGGATGCTTAGAATGCCCTCCCGATGGAGGTGGTAGGAGCAAATACGGTGACATTATTCAAGATGGCATGGGACAGACACAATGGATCCATTTATAGCAACAGAATAAAATCAAAATAAACTGAACCATCTAACTTCTCAACAAATAGGGGTGTCCTGCATGGAGCGGTGGGTTCCCCCCTAAACAAAGACATGGGGAGAGGTGGCCTGAGGGACAGCCTGCACAGAGTGGCACCTACTCCTGCCATCTTACTCCGGCCTTCTTACTGGGCAGACTAGATGGGCCATACTAGTCTTTATCTGCCGTCATTTACTATGTTAGGTCAAGATTTTGATGATTGATGTAGTCAGTGAGGACAAGCCATTTGTTGTGGATGGATCGAGCATTTATTAGCATGCAGTTTAGATTTTTTAGGAGTGAGGACTTGTGTCTTTTGGTCGTAACCAGAGGTTGGCAGATTATGTGAATCAGCCAGCGATGGTATGCTGATGGCAGTGGTCTGCTGGGGTGGGGGGAGTTGTGGTAGCTTCTGTGTCCCAGGGTTCGCATGGTGGGTATTAGGCCTTGGTGTTGTGCGAATGAACCTGTCCATGAGATAAGTTGGGCTAGGCAGCAGAGGAGGAGCATGAGAGCGAGTTGCCCCGACATCATGATAGTAGGCTAAGAGAAGAGGAAGCGTACTTCGAGAGAGCACTTGGATGGTACCTCGGGTGCTTCTGAGGGCTTGAGGCGTTGGTAACTGGACGGGGGTGGACAGTGATTGGGAGTGTTGAAGGTTGCTGGTGTTGGAGGCTTATCTTATGCTTAGCAGTGATACCGGTAGAAAGTAGATGTGGTGTTCTGCATTGGAGGATGTTGGCGGAGGTACTCGGCTGAGATTTGTCAGTTGTGCAGAGGGCTTCTTGTGGGGTCCATGTAGAAGGTGCAGCAGTAGGTGGGTTGTTACAGACATTTCAGAGTTTTTCCGGTCGCCTATCTGCCCTGCCTAAGGGCCATGCCAAAGGGCCTTCTGGTGAGGCCCTCAGGTGCTGGCCTGCTGGGAGACGCCTCCTTTTTAAAGTGTTGCTGCTGGCTGGCATTGGGCCCTGATTGGCCATGAGTTGGAGAGCGGGAGGGGTTTCTGCCTCCCACTCTCTTTCCTGCCACTGATCGGGGCTCAGCGGGGCATATTTATAAAGGCATTTGCAGTTAGAAGCACAGAAAAGTAATTGAAGGGCCGTGCAAGGGAATGTCCTTGTTTGCTGCTAATGGCTGTCAAAATACAATTAATTGCCTAACTGGTACCTCCTGACTGGATAAGTGCCACGGTGAGAGAGATTCAGATTCAGTGTTGCGGAATATCGCCACAGACTGCCTTGGCACCATCCGGATAGCGTTGCTGAATATCTCCACAGACTGCCTTGGCACTATCTGGATAGTGCTGGTTGGGGGGCAGAGATTTTATCTGGGTAGTGTTGATTTTTCAGAACTCCTATCTGAAGAACTTTGGACAGCAAAAAAGCATACTATCCAAATAACACAGGTACACTACCAAAAAACTGCCTCCAGTTTTGCAACTGATTCCTATAGATTTTGGGGTGCTGAATCCAGGAAAAATAGCCAAAATGTTCCATCACGTCACGTTTTCTTGCAAAATTAGATTTCTTACCCATATAAGGAATGTTCACATAATTCTTTTTAGCCGACTGCAGTTTATTTTCTTGGCCCAAAATAGAGGTTGTAATGGTTAACTAACTAGAAACACTCCCTCATGATATTTTAGAGTGTTTTGTATTCATTTTATACATTAACAGGACAATTGGGAGGCGGGGGGCTAAATCCAGTACTCGCGCTGGCGCATGTTCTTTCCTGTTCGCCTCGCCTCGTTCGCTCGCTCAAACACGGTGGTTGCGACATGAACGTTCCTGTCAAATTTCAGTTTCTTGCAAGTTCATTATTACCTTTTGTTTGCTCAGTCGTAATCCAGCTTTATTCCGAAGTGGTTCACTACAGTTGTAGTTTGCAGTGCTGTGTATTTGTGATGGCTCACAGAGCCAGAGGTTGCGTCAACTCTCCGGACAGTTTTTGTTTTATTTGTGGGGAATATACCGTGAAAAAGCGGCAGAGGAACATTTCTGCATTTATTAAAAAAGTATATTTCGCCTATTTCGGTTTGAAGTTAGGCGATCAAGACAAACCGTGGGCTCCTCACAAAGTGTGCAAGACATGTGAGGAAGATCTACGCTTATGGATGAAAGGTAAAAAACAAGCATTTCGTTTCGGAATACCTATGATGTGGCGTGAACAAAGAGACCACAGCAGTGACTGCTATTTTTGCTCTTGCATTGTGAAGGGATACAACTTAAAAAATAAGAACGTAATAAGTTACCCCAACCTTCCCTCAGCAATTAGGCCTATGTCTCATAGCAACGAAGTACCTGTGCCTGAACCACCAAAATCTTTGGATCATATTTGTGTGGACGGTTCTGATCATGATGAGACTCATCAGATGGCTTTTCCCAATGAGTCCAGTACTTCCGAGTTTGAAACTGAACCAGATCCGAAACCTGAACTTTTCTCTCAAGCTGAATTGAATGATTTAGTCCGGGATTTAGGACTCCCAAAAGATGCTGCCCAACTGCTAGATTCTCGGCTTAAACAGAAAAATCTATTGTCACCAGGAACAACTTTTTATTGGTACCGCAACCGCGAGACACAATTTTTGAAGTATTTCAGCAAAGAGGAAGATTTGGTATTTTGCAACGATATATACGGAGTGATGGAAAAGTTTAAACTCAAGTATGATCCTGCTGAATGGCGGCTGTTCATTGATTCGTCAAAAGACAGCATAAAAGGTGTTCTTCTTCATAATGGCAACACATTCGCTTCAGTTCCTATTGCTCACTCTGTTATTCTCCAAGAAAAATACGAGAATTTGGCCCTGATTCTTCAGAAGATTCGTTATGATGAGCATAAGTGGATGATTTGTGGAGACTTTAAAATTCTATCCATGCTATTAGGGCAGCAATCCGGTTTCACCAAATATCCCTGCTTCCTTTGCTTGTGGGACAGCCGGGCCCGCGACCTACACTGGGGGAAAAAAGACTGGCCAATTCGGGAGTATTTGAGACCCGGTGAGAAAAATGTTCTTCATGAGAGCTTGGTACCTCGTGATAAAATTCTATTACCACCTCTCCACATTAAGTTGGGTCTCATTAAGCAATTCATCAAGTCCCTTCCAAAAGATGGTGAGTGCTTTCGGTACCTTTGCTCAAAGTTCCCCCGACTTTCTGAAGCAAAGCTAAAGGAAGGAGTGTTTGTTGGCCCTGATATAAGGAAACTCATTTCAGATGGAGCATTCGCTGAAACGATGTCTGAGAAGGAAAAAGAAGCCTGGGATTCCTTCAAGGATGTTGTTCTCAAATTCTTGGGGAACAGGCGGGATGAGAACTATAAGGATATTGTTGCCAGGATGCTCAATGCCTTCAAAGAACAAGGCTGTAACATGAGCCTGAAAGTCCATTTCTTGCACTCCCATGTGAACTACTTTCCCGAAAACTTGGGGGCGTACAGTGAAGAACAAGGTGAAAGGTTTCACCAGGACATCAAGGACGCAGAGAGAAGGTACCAAGGAAGATGGAACACCACTATGATGGCTGATTTCTACTGGTTGCTGCTGCGGGAAACCCCAGATGAAAAATACGCCAAGCAGCGCACCAAGAGAAGCATTCGGGGGAAGAAGAAACGGGCCCACCAGGAGATTGATTGACCCAAGAATGACTTTAAAATCTAAACTGTGTTGACAAATATCGTGTTTTTACTAAACTTTGAAATAAAAATTTGCTAGTTATTACCACAGTGTCGGATCTCATTTATTAGAATTTTATTTTCACACCATCGGGTGTTTATCTTCATGTATTGCAATGGTGCGGTTTGCGTTTTCTATTCTTACATACATACCTGTACAACATTTTTTGCACATTTCTTTGCTTTGCTTTGTGTCTAACCTCGCTCTTATATGCTCAATGTTTGTGCACATGTATGTGGCTGTTTTAAGTGCAGACAATTTTGCTACCATCACAGTGTGTTTTGTTGACATTACTCTATTCTTATGTGCTGCCTTGTTACAATTTTCTTTATTCTTATTTGAATAACTACTAAACAATTAGTATAAAGAATTCATCCAAGAAACTTTTATCTCGATCGCACTCAATCTGAAACGTTCACCTCAAACTGCTAACCCAATGTAGCAAAAAATCTGTACGTGATGGAGCAAATTGGTTACCAGATTTGGATTCAGCGCACCAAAAAACGTAAAAATCAATCGAAACATTAGAGGCAGTTTAAAAAAAAAATTTTTTAGTGTACCTGTGTAATCTATCTGGATAGCAGCTGAATATCACTGCTATCCAGATCGTGTTGCTGAATATCTGGCTTTTCTTTTTTTAAATTTAACTGCAGCAGCTGGCATTTAAAAAAAGACAGTGATTACCACATGCTCAGTTTCGGCCCAGTAGTCTAAAGAAAATCTTTTTTTTTTTAAAGGTTAGTTCTTAGCAAGTAAATGCTTCACTGGGGCTAAGCTAGATACAGCTGTAGGGAAATATGAAAGTGGTGCTTAACACTTCAAGCCTTTGCAGGTTACAAGTTTGTTTAATCCCTGACCCAATTGGTGCCTGCCAGCCTTATTAAAATCATAAAAGGATTTACAAGTCAGGGTAAGCCACTGTTGTGACCCTATTTAGAAGATACATTAGATTTCACACAGGCACAGATGCCTTGGATGTCAAACACAGTCTTTGATTGCTTAGTTAAAGTAAAACATGTATGTACCCTGTAACCCATGTATATAAGTTACTTGTTCCGTTAATTAATTCCATGTAAAACCTTTGTTCTATGTAAACGGCTTTCACCCGGTGAAAAGCGGTATGTAAGTCCTGCTAAATAAATAAATAACATCTGGTAAAAATTAGCAGTTACCACACATTAATTGCAAAAATTACTGCACGGTAACTGCTAAGCACCTCTGGTAATTGTTAGGAGCATGCCCAGAATATTCCCATATAGTTCATGCAGAGAGAAAACATTTTTCGTATATTAACTGCATTGCAGATAACAAGGATGAACTTGCTGTCACCGATTGAGGTGGCATTAGGTGATCTGTACGATCTGCTCCAGTAACAGCATATAGTAAGTTACCTTGCACTAATTGCAAAGTGCAGTCCGCACCCCTTTCCACATGCTAAATGTCAAGCCACTGTGCGCTAATTGGGGCGTTAAGTGCTGAATTACCTAAGAGGGTCTCACCACCGGCCTTTAGATCTTCCCTGAACATAGTATGGGTCACGGCTGTCCTGGCAACAGAGGTCTCACTGCTTACCTGGCCAGAATACCCTGCAAAATTTCCTCTACACACTATGGTCTCCACTGGGGTTTTGCCAAATTTTTTATGAACAGGCTGTTTCAGTGCCTTCCTCCAATGTTTCATCCACAGGTACTTTTGTGAAGATGTGGATTTTAACCTGAGAACAAACAGCAGTGGTCTGTTGATCTGCAGGTTTAACAACTTCAGTCTGATGAAGAAATGTGTCCAGGTTGGAGGGCAAAAAGACTTTGTCATTAAGCCCAAAATTATGGTAAGTCTATGAACCTTAGAGGAAGTGCCATATGTCGCGATGTTGTTTTTATGACTGATCCAAATAGCCCTGTGAGAACGAAAAACAGTGTTTTAGACATTGTGTTTGCAGCTGCTGTCTTTGTACCCCAGTTCTCTGTGCTAGGGGTTATATTAGAAGTGCCACATACTGATTCATTGAATTCCTTGGATGACATCTTTTGGTGACCCAAAGTGTAAACAAAAATTCACTTTCCATTGAAAGATCACAAACCATTCTTAAAAACTAAATTTCTTTTTTTAATATCACACTGGGGGCCATACAAGACTACCAAGCTAGCAATGTGCCCCGTGCAACTGGTGAACCTGCTCCTCCCCCCTCCCCCACACCCACCCAGATGTGTACAGGATCTCACTTTTGTCAGACTTCCTGGAAACCCAGTGAGGACATTAGCACCCCTTCTGTACTTGCACTCTGTGTGTCCGCACCTCTCGCACAGCCCTTGGTAAGGCCCTGGGGCCATAATACCTTGTGTACCTGTTTGTAATTTGCCTTGAGTTTGGATTTGGAAAATGCACCCAAACTTTCCTGAGTGCAGTAACACTTTTGCCTGTGGGGGCAGAGATTTGGCCAATAGCATCCCACCTCCCCAAAAAACACCTCCCAGGCAATAAAATTAAAAATAGCACTGAAGTCTATTGTAAGGATCGCGACTGTACACTCTGTTGTGTTTCTTTGATTGAATTGTGTTTATGTGAACTACATGTTGGCCGTGCTAGACATTACTGGAGGGGAGGGAGGGGGCTGTTTACCTCTCTGGAAGCCCAGGAAGAAGGGGAAAAGGATTTTGGATTTAGCTCATGCCCTTGTCAGGAGTAGCTCAAGATGGATTACTTTAGATACAGTAGGTATTTTCCTGTCCCCATAAGGCCTGAAATATAAGTTTGTATCTGAGGAGGTTTAAGTGACTTGCCCAAGATCACAAGGAGCAGCAGTGGGATTCAAAATGGGTTCTTTCTCTGCCCACTGCTCTAATAGGCTACGCTTCCTGTTGGGAGGAGTGCTTGCCACCTACTTTAATGAGACTGTAGGTTAAAAATTAGCTGATTTTGTTTTGATTTTCTTTTAACCGTTGAAAGCCTTGAACTCTGTGTGTGTGTTTGTATTTACTCTTAGAGACCTGGATACATCCAGCCACAGCATGCTGCCGGGGTAATTACATATTAACTAGAAATGATTTAAATCAGCTAGCAGCGTGACAAGAACAAGGCATTACTGTAGAGCTCATTAAACTAACAGCTCATCAGAATTAATGAGCTGTGCCAGGGCACCATCCTGGTTTGACACTGTTATTTGCTGCAGTTTTATATCATGAAATCTCTTGTCCTTTGTGCTTCTGTGCTCTTTGCTGCCTCTTTTCTTCCCATTCTGATCTCTCTTTAGTCAGTAATTTTTCACCTCATGCACTTTTCATTTTAGGTGTCGGACAGCTTGGCCCCCATACCACCTGCTCAGTTTGTCTGTGCGCCAGATAGTGAACACATGCTCCTTGCAGCTCCAGCTCAGTATCTCTTGGAGAAGTTCCTACAGCATGCCACATACAAGCTATTCCCAAAAGCTATTCAGAATTTCAGAAACCCTGTGCTGGCCGTTGACTGCTATTTGAATATCGGACCAGAGGTAAAATAATCGCTATAGATATCTTGAATTCTCTATATACAAGCCTCCTCAGAAAACTAAGGATAGAGGCGGGATTTGCTTTGGCACATGGTGGTATTCAGATACTTTTAAGTTGACTACAGAGATGTCAGTACTTATTTTTGCACCTTCCTTTCTTCTTAGGTTTTCCCAAGTAATTCTTCCATTGCTTTTAAATAACAGGCCACTGTTGGTATCAACTGATTCTGCCAAACCACTCTAGAAAATGGTCATACCATGCTCCTTAACATGTGAAAAGCAGACATACATTTTTTCTTCAGGAACAAGCAGGAAGTCAGTCATCTCATATGGTTGACGTCAGCACCGATGCAGCCCTCACGGAAGCATACCCCCAGCTTTCAAAGAAAGCTTTTGGGAGATGCCACCACACATGCGTGGTCCCCTTCCCGCCCAAGGGTGCCATCTTGCTCAATCTCCTTTTTTCCACGGAACCCTTCAGACATTGTCTGGCTTGTGCCCGGAAAAAGTTGATTATTTTGTTCTCCGAGTTTCCAACTCGCCTTCAGTATTGCACCGATACCTACCAACCTTGGTGCCTCTGCATTGGGCTCTGTTTTATTTTTGTAGTCTTTCCATTTTTTTCTTTTTCTGGCGCCTTTGCACTCTTGTTTTTTCCCACTGGCAGCCCGGAGAGTCTTTGACCTCGCAAGGGTACTTTTTTCCCTCCATAGTTACCAGTGGTTTTAAGAAGCATGATCAGTGCTCTAAAATCATGTCTTTGACCAACACACATGACTGCTGTCTTCGTTGCCTCGGGCCAGACCACGACGAGACGGACTGTGGTCTCTGCAAGAGGATGTCCAGCAAGGCCCTCAAGAGGCGCCAGCAGCAGCACGATAAGTTTTTCCCCGAGTCCCTGATGCCTCCGAAAGCCAAGGCCTTGTCTGAGGCCCCGATGCCTCGGGCGGCACTTTCCAAACCCGAGCCTCATCGTGGGTCCTCAGAAAGGGGGTCTCCCTCGAGGGAACCCAGGAAGAAGAAGAAACCCTCGAAGGTGGCATTCTTCGATGGTTCCAACCGACCAGGAGCACCCCGGGCCTGGTCCTGCAGTCCGAGATGCTCGTCCGAGGTGTCGGAGAGGGAGCGACCTGCGAAGGTCCCCCGGAAGGATCCGGCCGCAGACCGGCCTCGGTCCCCAGAAACCATCCTCGTCAAAGATTTCCCTTCGGAGGAGCTGGCATCGGGCTAGAGTCCCTCAGTACCCACGCCAAAGGCTGCGGAACCTTCTGGGCTGGAGTCCAGAATGGCGGCCCTGGAGCACAGTTTGCCTACCTTCATGGACCAGCAGCGAGCGCTGTTGTCCGGTACAACTGGTTCATCCGCCCTGACCACTGGGCTGTCGATGTCCAAGACGTCCCCAGAGGCCGAGCCGAATCTTGAGGTCCTTCGGCCTTCAGTCGATCCTCAGCTGAGGTAGCGTTCTGAGTCCCGCTCGTCAGGACCGTGATCATCCCCTGCAAGTCTACTGGGTGCCGGCCGTAGAACATCGGGGCCCTTGAGGCCTGCGGAGCAGCCCTCCTATGGGTACTCCATTGACTACTCTGAGTGAGAGACGGAGGACAAGGAGTCCCCTGATACCCGTCACCACCGCAACATCCCTTCCGATTCCCCCGCCTCGGAACCTCGGCAGTGGTCGCCACCCGAGGCTTTGTTCTTCTATATCCAACGCACTCAGGGCCACCGCAAGGCTTCTCAGCTTTTCATCTCCTATGACCCCTGGGTGGCGGACTGTATCGCCCTTGCTTATGAGCAGACGAGGCTCCCACTCGAAGGCCGCATCACGGTGCACTGTGTCAGGGCCATGGTGGCTTGCGCTCTCTCCCAATGGTGGATATCTGCCGGGCCGCCATATGGTCTTCAGTCCATACCTTTGTAGCCCATTACTGCCTGGAAAGAGAGTCCCAACGAGACAGTGAATTCGGCCAGGCTGTGCTCCGTAACCTTTTTGGGGTTTAGGCATCTCCTACCCTCTGACCCTTCGGTGTTCAGGCTACTGGAGTGCTGGTTTCATCGGACACAGGGGGTCCTACTGTGGTCTGTGGGCACAGACTCAATTGCTGCTGCTTGCGGCTCCCTATGAGGGAGCCCTGTTTTTGCTATGGACTTTCGGTAGCCTGTAGTTGGGGAGTCCCATATTTGAGGACTGACGTCCTCTTTGTTCCTGGAGAAAGCGTAATTACTCACCTGTAACAGGTGTTCTCCGGGGATAGCAGGAATCAGTCCTCACAACTCTCCCTCCTCCCCTTGAAGTTGCTCCTGTACCATTTTCTATTTTTGCCGTCTTTTAGTTATGTCATCTGACTGAGCAAAATGGCACCTTTGGGCAGGAAGAGGACCACACATGCGTAGTGGCATCTCTCAAAGGCTTTCTTTGAAAGCTGGGGGGATTCTTCCGCGAGGGCTCCGTCAGTGCCAACGTCACCCATATGTAAGGATTGATTCTTGCTGTCCTCGGAGAACACCTGTTACAGGTGAGTAACTACGCTTTTTTTTGCTATTAGGTGCCAATGTCTGAAGGGCTCCGTGGAAATGCAATAAACAGAAATAACATTTCACCAACAGAAATATACCAGACAGAAAAAGAAAATTACATTTAATAAAACTAGAAGAAAGAAATGTGGTAGAAAGGCTCCTTATACCACAGTAAAAAAAGAGAGAGGCAAGAAAAACAGAAAAATGCCAAGGAAAGGCTTTTTTGATAAGTTGATCCAATTTTGTAGGGGAGGAGGGGTTTCAAGAGTCTTTATCTGTCATTATTTATTAAGTTACTAATTTGTAATATTTCAGCAAATACAAGTTAAAAAAATATTGAGCTCCAGTCTGGAGGGCTTGAAGCTGGAAGCCAGAAAAGATTTTCATATACTCTGAATGGCCCAAGAAATGTTTGGAAAAATAGTTTACTTCCTATTTAAAAGTAAAACTCTCTTAGAAAAGACATTAAAAAAAGAGCCCCTATTTATGCACAAAAGCAAATGTAAACACAAAGGTAAATGGAATATTATCAGAATCCAAAAAGATCTGGAGCAGCTAAAAAAATATGAAGACTGTCCAAAGTTACTTGTTCATTTAATTAAGCCTCCTCATCATTCACTTTAATCTTCTTATAAGGCACATAAAACGCCTTTTCCACAGGTGGCAATGTCTCTGCAGTAAATTCGAAAATTTCAAGAACATATTTTTTAAGGGTCTAAGGATCTGATATTCGAAATACATTTACATAGTTTATAGCCCAGTGAACCATGTAAATGCCTCTAATCAGGATATTCAATGGTAACACAGTTAGTTCCCCTGAATATCCACGATTATCTCCCTTACACGCTCCAATGCTAAACATTTATCATCGGGCATGTCAGGGCGTTCTGGGGAGGAATGGAGGTGGTGACAGTCCCTAACCGGACAGCAGCGATATTGCATGCTGCCCGAATAGGGACCAGCGGCATCCAGGCATGTGCAGCAAACCCAGATATTCAATGCCAGGGCTGCATATAACCCCAGCATTGAATATCTGGGGTTAAGGGTGGGCGGATATGGCTATGCACCATAGCAGCATATAACTGGAAAAAGCAACCAAAGTATCTGTAGGATATGAAGGAACAAAAGAACAGATGCCAAGACTGGCAGTGATTTCGTTTTGAAACCCCTTTAGCCTGTCCAGATGAATATTGGGCCCTAAATATTTTTCATGTAGAAATCATAGGGTTATGAGGAAAATTAAGGATCATAGATTAAACAGTCTCTGAGTAATTTCCACAATCTCGGTTCTAGATCACAGAGTGGAGGAGTAGCCGCAGCCTGGAAGCCAGAGACACCAGTGTTTGAATCACAGCAACACTCCTTGTGGCCTGGGCAAGTCACCTAACCCTCTATTGCCTCAGGTGCAAACTGAGATTGTAAGCCCTATGCGGATAGGGAAACCCCTATTTTATCTAAACATAACTCACCTCAAAGTACTACTGTAAAGGTGTAAGCTAAATATAAATAAATAAATTTGCTTTGGTCAAAATTTATAACATAGTAAGTGATGGTACAATTCCCATAGAAGTATTACAGCAATCTGATGCAGCTGTTACTGTACTTACAAGGCTCTGCCAAGAAATTTGGAAGACAACATCATGGCCAACTGATTGGAAAAGATCTGTGTTTATACCAATACTAAAGAAAGGTGATCCAACTGACTGTGGAAATTATCGCACAATCGCTCTGATCCCACATGCCAGCAAGATTTTACTGAAGATTATTCAACAGAGACTACATCCATACCTGGAACAAGAACTACCTGAAGTTCAAGCAGGGTTCCGGAAAGGGCGAGGAACGAGAAACGACATCGCTGATGTGAGATGGATCCTTGAAAAGACTAAAGAATACCAAAAGGATATCTATTTGTGCTTTATCACCTATAGCAAGGCTTTTGACTGTGTAAATCATGATGAGAAAGTCTGGCCCACATTAAGAAGCATGGGTATACCAGAACACCTGATCGTTCTCTTGCACAATCTGTACATTGATCAAGAAGCAACATTTCGAACGGAACAAGGAGAAACAGAATGGTTAAAAATAAGCAAAGGTGCAAGATAAGGCTGCATACTTTCCCCCACCTGTTTAATTTATATGCAGAACAAATCATCAGAGAAGCAGAATTGAATGAAGACAATAGAGGTGTGAAGATTGGTGGAAGACTCATCCACAGCCTTCGCAATGCTGATGATACCATATTACTGGCTGAAAGTGAAGATGATCTGAAACATTTGCTTCTCACGATCAAAGAACATAGTCTCAAAATGGGCCGGCACCTTAATGTAAAGAAGACAAAGATCATGCAACTGGCAAAATCAACAAATTCATCATTGAAGGAGAAGAAATTGAAATCGTGGACAACTTTAACCTACTTTGATCAACTATCAATAAAGAAGCAACAAGCAGTCAAGAAATCTGATGACGCATTGCTCTTGGCAGAATGGCTATGAAAGACCTAGACAAGATTCTCAAGAGCAGAGATCTCTCTCTCCATACAAAGATTCAACTTGTTCATGGTATTTTCAATAACATCATATGGATGTGAAAGCTGGACAGTGAAAAAGATAGACAGGAAGAAAATCGACGCCTTTGAATTATGGTGCTGGTGGTGAATACTGCATATACCATGGACTGCCCGAAGAACAAACCAGTCATTACTAGAGGAGATCCAAACCTAAGCTTTCTTTAGAAGCTCAGATGACAAGACTCTGACTTTCATACTTTGGACACATCATGCGAAGAGAGAGATCATTAGAGAAAGACATCATGCTTGGCAAGATAGAAGGTCAACACAAAAGAGGAAGGCCAGCAATGAGATGGATCGATACAATAACAGCAGCTATGGGTACCAATCTGTCAACAATGAGACGCCTGACTGAAGACCGAACACAATTTAGGACAACTATCCAGAGGGTCGCCATGAGTCAACACCAACTCGACGGCACTTAACAACAACAAAGTGATGCTAGGTAAAGATCAGCATGCTCCATCTAGTCTCACCAGCAAGGTTGCTAGAGATGTACCTGCTACTCCATACAGGTTACTCTCCTTTATGCCTATGTTTAGGATTGTACTTGAAATTAACCCTTCCCCAAGACTCTATTTTACCACCATGAACCACAAGAGTGTTGTTAAAAAGCAAACACCTTGAAAATCTTTGAGTGGTAGTCTCAAAAAATTGCTTGTTGACACAGCATTCTAAGGGCCTCAGTCAGCATTCAAATTAGAGTCGAGTGTATTACCCATTACTTGGTTACCATACTCTATTCCATTGGTGAAATTGCCTGTCCACTTGTCTCTCCAGCCTTCCTTATTCTGTAAAATTGGCAAATACCTTCTGTTGATAGCCAGCTATTGTACCTTAGTGAGAGAACCTCCATAGATCCCTTCCAGACTTAGAAAGTCATCCCCCAACTCCTGGGGTCCTAGCTTTTTCTCCATGGCACTGGCCAATGATCTTAATGACTCCTCTCTGCCTGCTGCCAAAGGATGCACTATCAGTGATTCTCCGGGAACAAGCAGGAAGTCAGTCCTCACATATGGTAGCATTGGCACTGACGGAGCCCCCACGGAAGCATAACCTCAGCTTTCAAAGAAAGCCTTTGGGAGATGCACCACACATGTGTGGTCCTCTTCCCGCCCAAGGGTGCCATCTTGCCTCAGTCTAATGACATAGCTAAGACGGCAAAAATTAAACTACAGTAAAGAAACAACTCCAAAGGGAGGAAGGAGGGTTGTGAGGACTAATTCCTGCTGTCCCCGGAGAACATCTGTTACAGGTGAGTAACTACGTTTTCTCCAGTAACAAGCAGGAAATCAGTCCTCACATACAGGATTCCCCAGCTACAGGCTACCAAGAACCTGTAAAAACGCCACTGTGACCTGAAAAGGATGAGCCGTGAGCAGCAGCAGTTGAATCCCTACTGAGAGACTCTTGTAAGACCTAAGTGTCCAGCGGGGAACCAGCACTCTGGTAGCCTGAACGCAGAAGGGTAGGAGTTGCTTACACCTCGAAAAAATTACGGAATACGGACTGGCAAAAGGCGCTGTCCCGTTGGGACTCCCTCTCCAGGCAGTAGTGAACTGCGAAGGTACATACCGAAGACCAGGTGGCAGCCCGCAGATTTCTGTCACAGGGACGGAACACAAATTTGCCTCGGAAGTAGCCATGGCTATGACATGGTGCGCCATGACCCTCTGGTCCAGTGAGCTCCCCGCTTGCTCATAGGCAAGGGTAATGCAGTCTGCCACCCAAGCAGACAGAGTTCGCTCAGTCACTGGGAGCCCCAGACGACTGGGGTCAAAGGATACAAAAAGCTGAGGTGCTTTTGCAGTGGCCCTGAGTCCATTGCAAATAGATAGACAGGGCCCTTTTACAATCCAAAGTATGGAGAATGGTCTCTGTCGTGCTGGCATGAGGCCTCAGAAAGAAGGTGGGGAGCACCACCTCCTGATTGAGGTGGAATGGGGACACCATCTTTGGCAGAAACTTGGGGTGTGTGCGGAGCACTACTCTGTTCTTGTAGAACCTCGTGTAACGGGCTCTGCCATCATAGCCTGGAGCTCGCTGACTCTCTGAGCTGATGTGAGTATCACAAGGAAGACAATCTTCCAGGAAAGGTACCTCAAGTGGCAGGTAGCCAGGGGCTCAAACATTGGCTTAGTGAGCTGCGAGAGCACCACATTGAGATCCCACTCCACTGCTGGAGGGCGGACGGGGGGCTTGGATAACAAGAGGCCCTGCAAGAACCGAGATACAAGGGGCTGAGCTGAGAGGGGCTTGCCCTTAATGGAATGGTGGTGTGATGCGATAGCGCTTATGTGCACTCTGACCGAGTTGGACTTTAGTCCCACTTGTGACAGATGGAGAAGGTACTGGAGTACCACTTATACTGAGCAAGAGAATGGGTTTTTCCATCTTTTGGCGCACCACACCGAGAATCGGTGCCACTTGAAGGCATACACCCTTCTTGTGGAAACCTTACAAGAGGCCAGAAGAACCTCCTCCACATCCCATGGGAGGTTGAAGGGAGCTAACGTTACACTTTCAGCAGCCAAACTGTGAGTGACAGGGACCCTAGGTTGGAGTTTAGGAGAGAGTCCTGCTCCTGTGAGAGTAGTCCTTGGGCTCAGCCCACAGGAATCAGCGACTCCGCCAACAGGGAAAGGAGCAGCGGGAACCAGGGTTGCCTGGGCCACCGGGGAGTTTATCAGTATTAGTGATGCCCTGTTGTGCTGGACTTTGAAAAGGGTCTTGGCGACCAGTGGTGTTGGTGGGAAGGCGTAAAGGTCCCAGGGCAAGTGAGAAGAAATGAAAACACAGCACACACAGAGTTATACCATAACAAAGTCCGCTAAAGTTTTAGGAAAGTAGTGACAAGGCTACAAACTCGAGCCCGTAACTCCCCCCCTCCCCCCCTCCCCCCGCTGTGTGCAGCACTTCCTTTTATTTACAAAAACTGCCACATTGTACAATTTTTGTCTTATCTTATATCAAGTTTTGCTTTGTGCTTTGGTAATTTATATCTACATGTTACAAGTCAAGCCTTGCCTTACTGGTCGAGTTATGCACAAATATATTGCTCATTTCTAATCATGACAAGCTTCCTGCAAACATAAGCTGTCTGTTTCAAACTTTCTCTGCAAGATATGACCTTGACTATCTCACAGCTATCCATACATATTCACTGTCCTGCTGACAACCACTCTCCAAACTTCTGAACCTTTCTTCATTGGACCCTGGCCCCCCTTCTATTTCCTTTCTACAAGATCTGTTCACAGCCTTGCTTTATGCAAATGTAATTAGCATTTAATTTGGAGGAGTTAATAGTCCTTAAACTACTCTATTAAAGAATTATCCAGGATGTTCTTTCTCTGTATTCCTGGTCTAACCACAACATTGTGTGCTATGGTACCATGGTACTCATATACAGAGGTAAATATCATAGTCTTGCCAAAATTTCTGTGGGTTTTTTTTTAAATCTTGAATCATAAAGAGTAACAGTTGCATAGGCTAGGGGGTCTGACAGATGAAACCAGGTCCACTTGGAGGGAGTGGGGCATGGCTTAGCAAATCAGACTTTTGGTGAAGAAGCCTGTTAAAAATGTGTAGTGTTATAGGAGCTGGTGACTCACCCATATCATCGATACCTCATACTTCTCATTATTCTATCACTAATCTTTACATTTCTAATCTTACTACTTCTACCTTGATAAAACCAAAAAAAAAAGAAGAAAAAGAACTTTTTTACTGAGCTTTCTTTTCCTCTGAGGCCTCACCAGGCCTACCCTCTGAGGCAACATGGACAAACCAGCCAGGCGTTTTTAAAAATGTACGAAGTGCTCCGGCACAATATCGATAAACGACAAACATGACTAGTGCCTCAAATGTTTCAGCCCGCTCATGTCCCCACAGAGTGCATACTCTGCAAGCAGATGACAAAACGAGGTCTTGGGAATCGAGCCAAGAAGTTTGAAGAGCTCTTCCCAGCAGACACCCTCTTCTTAGCCTCTACTTCCTCGAGGGCTTCCACTGGCTCCAAACACTCGAAAGACTCCAGACAGGGTGAGAAAGGATCCTCTCCTTCCTGCACTCCCAAGGAGAAGTCGCTGCCCCGGGAGCCCTCGGAGACTCGGAAGGACCAGAGCAAGACAAAGAAGGACCACTCTGGTAGGCCAAAGAAATTGAGGGAGCGGTCGAGGGAAAGGTCCCAGGAGTGTTCCCACACTCACCGGAATCGTCCCAGACATCAGCCGATTCCAGTAATAGGTCAAGGCATTCTCCAGGACCAAGCAGGAAGTCAGTCCTCACATATGGGTGTCATCGGCGCCGATGAAGCCCCTGCGGAGCATTTCCCCAGCTTTCTAAGAAAGCCTTTGGGAATGCAGGCACGCATGCGCGGTTCCCTTCCCGCCTAAAGGTGCCATCTTACCTCAGTCTCTTTTTTTCCGAGAAGCCCACCGGACGTGTGTCCTGTTCTCCCGGTTAAAATTAGATTATTTTTTGGCGATTTTCGCTATTTTTTCTCCCAGTTCGATGCCGGTTCCCCTCCCACCGGCTTCGGTACACCAGTATCGAGCCCAATTCTTCTTTTTCGGTTTTTGCCCTTCGTGGCTGGCGTTCGCGCCCTTTTTTCATTTTTCCCTGGAAGGCCGGTCCTTTGACCTCGCGGGGACTCTTTTTTCCCCGATGGCTTCCAGCGGTTTTAAAAAGTGTGATCGGTGTAAGAAATTGATGTCTCTCACCGACACACACGACTGCTGCCTTCGGTGCCTTGGCCCCGACCACGACCCTAAGTCGTGCGGGCCATGTGGAAAGATGTCTTCCAAGGCACTCCGAAGTCGACAGCAGCAAAAAGAAAGGCTTTTCTCGGACTCAGCCTCCGGCCGGGCCCGGACCTCGTCTGAGGCCTCGACCTCTCGGGATTCCGATCCCGAGCGCCGTCGAAGCTCCTCGGACAGGGGGTCCCCCGACCGGGAACGCAAGAGGAAGAAACGGCTCGCGAGGGCGTCGTCGGAGGAGGTCCCTGGCTCCTCAAGGGCCAGGTCTAAGACCCCGACCGTCGCCCCGGGCCCGTGGAACACGAGAAGCCTGCAAAAGTTCCTCGCGTGGAGCCAGAGTCTGCTGGACACGTAAGCCCCATAGTCCTCGAGGACTCTCCTCCCAGGGAGCCGACGTCGGGCCCGGCACCGCCGGGGCCCGAGTCGGTGGCTGCTGCGTCTCCCGAGCTGAGTCTCAGGATGACAGCCTTGGAGAGCAGATTGTCTGCCTTCATGGAGCAGCAGCGGGCACTGATGGCCAGTCTGTCTGGCGCATCTGCCCCGACCACCGGGACATCGACTTCGAAGTCGACCCCGGAGACCGAGCCGATACTCGAGTCCATCGTGGCTCGGAGTCGACCTCGGTCGCGGTCTCCCTCGACTTCCAGTTCGGGACCGAGGGCGTCGACGCCGGTGCCTCCAGCGTCGGGGCGGGTGCTCCAGGGCCCCGCGGGGTCGGACCCTGACTCCTCCTCAGACGAGTCAGCTTGGGAGACGGAGGACGAGGAGTCTCCTGATACCTTCAAGACTCGGTGCGTCCCTTCGGACTCACCGCAGTCTGAGCCACAGAGTAGGTCCCCCCAGGAGGATACTCGGTTCTCGGAGTTCGTCCGGGATATGGCCGCTGCCTTGGCTATTCCGGCGGACCCCAAGGAGGAGCCTCGAGCTGAAGAGCTCGAGGCCCTACAGTATGACTCTCCTCCGAAGGAGGCCTTTACTGTCCCAGT
This sequence comes from Ichthyophis bannanicus, assembly GCA_033557465.1. Classification (NCBI taxonomy): domain Eukaryota; kingdom Metazoa; phylum Chordata; class Amphibia; order Gymnophiona; family Ichthyophiidae; genus Ichthyophis; species Ichthyophis bannanicus. The sequence continues at coordinate 1,357,233,997 of CM066031.1, forward strand.
TCCTCCGATGCTGGAATGGCTCCTCTTCCGTATGTGGGAGGCACCGGCCTCGGCGCCGGTTCTCAGCAAGCGAGTCGATTCAATCTATTGACTCCGAAAGAGCCCTGGTTTTCAGAAGGCATAGCTACCACACCATTCCATGGTTGTGGAATCGGCCATGCATCGTCTGAAGAGCCAGAAGATGCACTCTGCGGTGCCCCCTGGCAGGGAGGCCCGGAACCTCAATGGCGTCAGTAGAAAGTGCTTCCAGGGCTCGATGCTTGCTTGCCGTGTCCAGTCCTACCAGCTGTACATGGGCATGTACTTGCGGGATATGACCAAGAAATTGGCCGGGTTCTCTGCTGGTCTCTCCGGGGAACCCTTGCAGAGATTTAAGTCCTTGTCCTCGGGGATTCGGGACTGCTCGAAGTTCATGTCCCGCGCTGCCTACGATGGCTTTGAGGCTTCGGCCTGAGTTGCGGCAGCCGGCATCGCGGCTCGACGCCAGGCATGGCTGCAGTCATCGGACCTCGAGCCATGGGTTCAGGACAAGTTGGTCGATGTCCCTTGCCGAGGTGAAAACCTTTTTGGCAAGCCCATGACCGAGAAAGTCGCCCAGCTCGAAACTGAGCACCTCACACTGACAAGGCTGTCGAGGAAGACCTCTACCCCTTCTCATAAAAAGAAGGGCTCAGGTAAAAAGCCCTTTTACCCGAGGAAGGGCACTGCCTATAAACAGTACCCGCAATATCAGGCAGCCCAAGCTGCCCCCCAGGGTGTCAGCAAGCCAAGGGCCAGGGTAATGGACCCTGTAGGCAGAGGACCCCCAAGCCTCAGGCCCCTGCTACCACTCAGCAGGGTGGGGGTTTTTTACTCCTTGAGCGTAGCCTCTCCTCCACTGCTCTCCCAACCCTGCACAGGAGGTCGCCTCGCCCTCTTTGCCCACCAGTGGCCCCTTATCACCGGGGACAGTTGGGTGCTGGAGATAGTCCACAAGGGCTATGCCCTCCATTTTCACCAACTGCCTCCACCATATTTTCCAGGGGAGCCTCTAAAGCCTCCCCTGCACACAGACCTTCTTCTACAAGAGCTTCATGGTCTGTTGGTGGACAGGGCGGTGGAGCCTGTGCCTCCCCACTTGCAAGGTTACAGTTTTTACTCCAGGTATTTCCTGGTGCCCAAAAGAACCGGTGGCCTTCGACCCATTCTGGACCTCAGGAACCTCAACAAGTTCCTAGTAAAGGAGAAGTTCAAGATGCTTACTCTTGGGACGCTTCTGCCCTACCTCCAGCAGGGAGATTGGCTATGCTCCTTAGATCTAAAGGATGCGTACACTCACATCCTCATTCATCCAGACCACAGAAAGTACCTCAGGTTCATTGTGGGAGGAAACCATTATCAGTACAGAGTGCTTCCTTTCGGCCTCACTTCCGCCCCCAGAGTCTTCACAAAGTGCCCAGCAGTGGTGGCGGCCTACCTGAGAAATCAGGGAATCTTTGTCTTCCCCTATCTCGACGACTGGCTCATCAGAGGTCAGACGTGCCAGGAGGCCAAACAGGCGACCCTCAGGACTATTGCTCTTCTACAAAGCCTGGGGTTTGTCATAAACTTCACAAAGTCCACTTTGCTCCCCTCCCAGAACTTGAGTTCATAGGGGCAAGGCTGGACTCTTTGCTGGCAAAGGCTTTCTTGCCAGTAGACAGGGCCCAAAGGTTGATGGCCTTGGCAAATCAGTTTCTCAGCAGGTCCATGCTCTCCGCCAAGCTCTGCCTGAGGCTTCTAGGCCACATGGCTTCGACAGTACATGTGACCCCCAATGCCAGGCTCCATATGAGGCCTGCACAGTGGTGCCTTCGGGCTCAGTGGTCACAGGCCACAGGCAGCCTCAGAGACAGGATAAGGGTGTCCAGACCATTTCTGCACTCCCTCTCCTGGTGGCTTCACCCACCCAATCTTCTGAGGGGGTGCCTTTTCAGATTCCAGGGTACACAGTAGTGGTGACCAGAGATGCCTCCCTGTAAGGCTGGGGGGCTCATTGTCTGGGCAAGTGCACCCAGGACCTGTGGTCTCCCTGGGAAGCTGCACAGCAGATCAATCTCCTCGAACTCAGAGCTATTCGATTAGCACTCAAAGCTTTCACTCCTACCCTGGCTCATCAGTCTGTCCTAATTCAGACAGACAACCAAGTTGCCATGTTTTATGTGAACAAACAGGGCGGAACTGGGTCCAGGATCCTTTGTCGGGAGGCTCAGGACCTTTGTTCTTTTGCCCTCAAGCACAACATGCTCCTCAGAGCTGTGTACCTTCCAGGCCAGGACAACTACCTGTCAGACAGATTAAGCAGAATACTGCAGCCCCACGAGTGGCAGCTGCATCCTTCAGTAGTTCAGAAGATCTTCCTGACATGGGGTCTCCCTTTGATAGATCTCTTTGCCAGACCCATGAACAAGCAACTACCAAAGTTCTGCTCCAGGCAACCGCATCCTCTGCGGATAGCAGCGGATGTTTTTCTGATATCATGGTCTCAGGGCCTCCTGTATGCGTTTCCTCCCACGCCCTTGGTGGCCCAAACTCTATTCAAGATTCTTCAGGACAAGGCCTCGGTCCTGCTGGTGGCTCCCAGGTGGCCGAGACAGCCTTGGTTTCCTCTTCTGCTTCAACTGGCGGTGGAACCTCCACTACCTCCGGGGTTGCAACCCGACCTTCTCTCACAGGAGCAGGGTTCCCTTCTGCACCCCAATCTCAAAGCTCTCAATTTGATGGCCTGGAGGCTGCAAGGGTAGTCTTGGCTCCCTGGGGCCTGCCTCAGGATGTTGAGGAGGTTGTCCTGGCCTCTAGGAAACAGTCCACTAGGAAAACCTATGCTCTCAAATGGAAAAGGTTTTCTGTGTGGTGTCGGCTACGTACCGTTGATCCTTTCTCCTGTACTGTGCCAGTAGTCCTTCAGTACTTACTGCACTTGTCAAATCAAGGCCTTAAATCCAATTCTGTTTGGGTCCACCTCTCAGCTCTAGCAGCTCACCACTCTCTGGTGGAGGGACATTCTCTATCTGGTCACCCCTTGGTGTCCCGCTTTCTTTAGGGGCTTGCTTTTGCTCAGGCCTCCCATCCGTCCTTGTGCCCCTGAGTGGGAGCTGAATGTGGTCTTGCAGCAACTGACTCGCCCACCTTTTGAGCCGATGGCTACTTGTCCACTACGCTTCCTCTCCTGGAAGACACTCTTCCTGATAGCCCTTACCTCGGCTAGGCGAGTAAGTGAGCTTCAGGCTCTAGTCTGTGATAGGCCTTACACCAGGATTTACAGGAACAGGGTAGTCCTTAGGACTCATCCCAAGTTCCTCCCTAAGGTTGTCTTCTCTTTCCACCTCAACCAGGAGGTGGTTCTTCCAACATTCTTCCCTAGGCCTCATGCAAGCCAGGCTGCAGCAGTCCTGCATACCCTGGACTGTAGGAGGGCCTTATCCTTCTACCTTGACCGTACGCAGGGGCATAGAAGGGCTACACAGCTCTTCGTCTCCTTTGACCCCAATAAGTTGGGGTTGGCTGTGCCCAAGCGTACCTTGTCCATCTGGGTGGCTGACTGTATCACCTGGGCTTATAAGGCGGCTGACCTTCCTTTGCAGGGTCGGGTTACGGCCCACCGAGTCAGGGCAATGGCTGCCTCAGTGGCTCATCTCCGCTCTGTGCCCTTGGTAGACATCTGCAGGGCTGCAACTTGGTCTTCAAGCCAGACATTTGCGGCCCATTACTGCCTGGAGAGGGAGTCCCGTAGGGACAGTGCTTTTGGCCAAGCAGTACTCCGGAATCTCTTTGAGGTTTAGGCAACTCCTGCCCTCCTGCCCTCTGTTGGGCTACCGGTGGAGGTTGTGACCTTGAAATGCCTTTCTTTGCTGCTGAGACTAGAGGGAGTACTCTTGTTCAGCCTGGGTTCCTCAGTAGCCCAGAGCTTGGGAGTCACCCATATGTGAGGACTGACGTCTTGCTTGGTCCTGGAGAAAGAGTAGTTACTCACCTGTAACAGGTGTTCTCCAGGAGCAGCAGGAATCAGTCCTCACAACCCTCCCTCCTCCCCTTGGAGTTGCAGTTATAGATAGTTTATTTTTCATTTTTGTGTGCTGTTCTTAGCTATGTCATTTGACTGAGGTAAGATGGCACTTTTAGGCTGGAAGGGAACCGCGCATGCGTGCCTGCATTCCCAAAGGCTTTCTTAGAAAGCTGGGGAAATGCTCCGCTGGGGCTTCATCGGCGCCGATGACACCCATATGTGAGGACTGATTCCTGCTGCTCCTGGAGAACACCTGTTACAGGTGAGTAACTACTCTTTCCTGGTGGGAGGACTCCTTCAAAGCCTCAGTGGTGAGTCTAGAGGTACCCGGAGCACCCACCTCTGCGGAACCTCTGATACCATGCCCAGGTCCGGTGGCAGCTGACCCCGCTCCATCCGATGATCAAGCACCGTAATAGTCATTGAATCAACACACCCTAGCAGCGCTACTTGCAGCCTTGGTGCACCTACCACCATCAGCCCCGATGTCATTGCAGACTACATCGGCACTGACATTTGGAATGCAGGCCGGCTTGGTGCCGATGTCGATGCAGCCATCGGCCTCAGTGTCAGTTCCACCTGCGATGTCGCTATCTTCCCCGACCACAGATCCCTGAACTCTGCTGACCTTAGAGAGGCTGTCTCAGAACCTTCACCACCGCAGGCCAGTACCAGAAGAAAATCCCTGCCAGAAGATGTGTCTTTCCAAGAATTTTTAAAAGACATGGCAGTGGGTTTCTCCATTCCTGCTGCTTCAGAGCCAGAGCCCAGAGCAGAGGAACTCGAGATATTACAATATCCCACTGCACCGAAAAAAGCAACCATCTTACCCGATACACCATATACTGCACAACCTGATGCTTCGAATGTGCGAAACACCGTTATCCGTCGCTTCCATAAGTCGACGTCTCGATACCATGTACCGGGTTCCCAAGTGCCCTGGCTTCCAGAAACAGCAACTCCTGCATCACTCCATAGTAGTGGAATCTGCGATGCATCGGATAGAGTGACAAGAACCATGCCTCGGTTCCTCCACGAGGCGCACCTTCCAGGCCTCCATTCTCACCAGCAAGATCAACTCATACATCTTGTATATGGGGATGTTCCTTAAAGAGTTGAACAAAGACTGGGAGGGCTTCCTGCCATTCCTCCCTGAACAGAAGCGTCCTGCCTTTCAGGCAGTCCTCGCCCATAGTCAAGATGTCACTAAGTTCATCAACAGAGCAGCTTTCGATGACTTTGAATCAAATAGTAGAACCTCCTCCATAGCCTTAGGGGCGAGACAATCGGCTTGGCTCCAGGCATCCAACTTAGAACAGTGAATGCAGGACAAGTTAGCCAATATCCTCTGTACAGGTGAAAACCTCTTTGGGAAAAATTGGAGGGAAAAAAGCAGGAGAACTTGAAACCAATAACACCACCCTCAAGAGGTTGTCAAGAAAAACTTTGGATCCCTCCAAAAAGAAGGCTCAATCAAAAAAGGCCTTCTATCCAAAAAAGAGGAGATACTACCCAACCTACTCCCAACCAGCCTACCCTCCTCGACACAAGCAACAGGGAGCTAAGCAAGCCAAAAAGCCATGGTTGACCAAGCAAACATCTCAACCTCAGCCAGCTGCCTTAGCACCATTCTTTTGACTCTTACATGGGGAGCATGGCCAGTCCCATCCATACCATTCCAGGAAGGACTCTCAAGGTTCATCTCACGATGGAGGACTATAACTCCCGAAAAATGGACATTGCCCATCATCCACAAAGGATACTGTCTCAATTTCAGAGAACTTCCCCCTCATCATTTCAGGGGTCAAGCCCTGTCCAAAAGTGCTCTTGACATTCTTTTACATCAGGAGGTCGCCTTGCTCCTCTCTCAAGGAGCCCTCGAACATGTTCCCCTACAGGAACACTGCAGGGGGTTCTACTCTCCCTTCTTCCTCATTCCAAAGAAATCAGGAGGCCTCAGGCCTATCCTACACCTCCGAGATCTCAACAAGTTCCTCATAAAAGCAAAATTCAAGATGATTTCCTTGGGGACCCTCCTTCCTCACCTGCAGCAAAATGACTGGCTTTACTCCCTAGACCTCAAAGAGGCCTACACTCATGTTCTAATCTATCCTTACAGGCAGTATCTATGATTCGTGTGCCAGGAGAGACATTATCAATACAGGATGCTCCCCTTCGACCTCGCCTCAGTGCCAAGAGTCTTCACAAAGTACATGGCCATTGTGGCAGCCCATCTTTGGATCAGCCGCGTCTATATCTTCCTCTACTTAGATGATTGGCTCATAAAGGCAGACTCTCCTGGGGAGCTCTCCTCTACACATCACAAAGCCATAGGCCTCCTGCAATCCCTAGGCTTTGTGATCAACTTTCCAAAATCACAGCTCGTTCTGATACAAAGGCTGGAGTTCATAGGAACCATCCCAGACACCATCCAATGCAAGGCCTTTCTCCCACAAGACCGTATGCAGACACTCATACTATTAGCAGAGACCATGCGGCAACACCGGTCAGCGCCAGCATGATCCTTCCTACAGCTGCTGGGTCCCATGGCCTCCACGGTACACGTAGTTTTGAATGCCAGGCTGCACATGTGCCAAACGCAGTCGACACAAGCCACCGACGGTCTGCATGCATCCATCACCATCTCGCCACACATGGCATAATCACTACAATGGTGGACAACCCCCGAAAATCTCCTCAAGGGATCTTCATTCCGCCCTTCCCCTCAGCCTCAACATAACCTAACAACGGATGCATCCAAACTCGGCTTGGAAGCTCACTTGGACACTCTCCACGCAAGGCCAGGGGACTCTGCTGGAGTCCACACAACAGATAAACCTCTTGGAACTTCGAGCTGTGTCGAGGGCTCTCCAAGCATCTTCTTGCCAACAGTTTTGTCCTCATAAGAACGGACAATCAAGTTGCCATGTTCTATATCAACAAACAAAGGGGCACGGGCTCTCTTCCGTTCTGCACGGAAGCGTGCCAGATCTGGGACCAGGCCACTCAGCATCACATACTGCTCAGGGCAATCTACATTCCAGGTCAGGACAACCTACAAGCGGACAAGCTCAGCAGGCTGCTCCACCCTCACGAATGGGCTCTAGACCAGACGATGGCCAACCACCTGTTCTGGAACCTGGGGACTTCCATAGATAGACCTATTTGCTACTTGGCGCAATGCCAAATTTCCCCGCTTTTGCTCGAAGCTGCCAACACACCTCAGTCTGTCCAACGACACATTCATGATTCCGTGGAATCGGGGACTTCTCTATGCATTTCCACCAATGCTCCTGATCCTGAAAACACTTCTCAAACTATGAGAGGACAAGGGGTACATGATTCTCATAGCCCTCTTCTGGGCCCACCAACCTTGGTTTCCCCGCGTCCTTCCACATTCTCAAACTCAACCATTCCTGCTGGGATCCTCACTGGGTTTCCTCTCTCAGAATGACAGGACACTTCTCCATCCCAACCTGCGATCCCTTCACCTAACAGCATGGCTCCTGAAAGCCTAGTATTTTGGCATCTTCCTCTCTCCATGGAGGTCAGAAGTATTCTCCTCAGTGCCAGGAAACCTTCCATGAGAAAGGCTTATTCACTAAAGTGGCGCAGATATGATGCATGGTGCGCACAGTCCTTTCCAGACATCTGTGGCGACACTACTCCACTACCTCTGGCACCTCTCTTCTCAAGGCCTCAAATCATCCTTGAAAAGAGTCCACCTAGTTGCAATTTCAGCTTAACATGACCCAGTGAATGATAAACCTATCTCCTCCGACCCCTTGGTTGCATGGTTCATGAGAGGTCTCCTGCTTACCAAGCCATCCCTCTGCCCACCCCCAGTGGCATTGGATCTCAATGTCATTTTGGCTCAACTGCTCAAACCAGTTAGCCACTGCTCCACTATGCTACGTTTCTTGGAAGGTACTCTTCCTCTTAGCCTTAACTTCAGCCAGACGAGTCAGTGAGCTGCAGGCCCTGGTGACTCATGCCCCCTACATGCATTTTTACCACAAAAAGGTGATTCTATGAACACACCCCCACTTCCTTTCGAAAGTGGTCTCCATCTTTCAAATCAATGAATCAGTCATCCTTCCTGTATTCCCCAGACCACACGCCTCCCGGGCGGAAACCACTCTGGACTGCAAAAGAGCACTGGCTTTCTACATACAAAGAACAAAGGCCGTAAGAAAGTCATCTCAACTTTTTGTTGCCTTTGACCAAGCTCATCTGGGACTGCCAGTTTCTAAACGCACCCTATCGACATGGTTAGCGGACTGCATATCTCTCTGCTACAACAACGCAGGATTATCTCTCACTGGACATGTCACTGCGCACAACATTCAAGGAATGTCCACCTCATTGGCGAACCTTCAGGCAGTACCAATATCTGAAATCTGGCGGGCTGCTACGTGGCCCTCCATCCATACCTTCACAGTCTACTACTGCTTAGACAGGGATTCCCACCGGGATGTGGCCTTTGGCCAAGTGGTCCTCCAGCATCTCTTTGGAACATAACACAAAACCTACCCCCCGCCCGCTTCAATCCAGATCTCCATGCTGGGGATGTTGAGGTCAACGAACCTTTCCAAGCTCCAACTCCAACGAGATCTGGGAGTTAGGGAGTTCCATACATGAGGACTACATTCCTGCTTGTTCCTGGAGATAGAATAGTTACTCACCTGTAGCAGGGGATCCCCAAGAACAGCAGGAATTTAGTCTTCACAACCCGCCCACTTCCCAAAGGAGTTGTAGGGCTTCTACTCTCCTTTCTTTTCAGCTATACACTCAACTAAGGAAAGTCAGTTAGAAGAGTTGGAAGGCAGCAGCACAGGCACAGTGGAGTGCTCCGAAAGGCTTTCCTATTGGTAGCTGGGGAACTTCCCGCATGAGCTCCGTTGGTACCCGATGTCACCCATATGTGAGGACTAAATCCCTGCTGTTCCCAGAGATCACCTGCTACAGGTGAGTAACTATGCTTTCCCTTGGCCTTTGCCCTACATACGCTCCCTGTTCCTCCCACCCTCTTACAATCTCCTCTTTTTCTTGCCATCAACCTTTGAACTAACTCTCTTCCTCCCTTCCCTGCCACTCCTTGTACTCTCTCGCTTCCCCTTACCTCTTCCTCTTCCCCTCATTCATGTTAATTCTTCAGGCTTGCTGCTTCCAGTTCTGTAGTTGTGACTGGGGCTCCACAGTACCTGCTCCTGTAACATCAGTGGGTGAGGCAAGGCCTCCCTGTAGCCCACAGCCCTAGGCTACTTCTGTCCTTCCCCTGCAGGCTCCATCTCTCTCTCTTTCTCTCTCTCTCGTCGGGGGGGGGGGCAGGATCTAGCCTCCCCACAACCCAAAGCTTCTTCAGGGCTTCTCCCTCCAGCTCTCTCTCCCACCCATGAGGCCTGGCTTCCCGTATGAGAGAGAAAGCTGAGGACACTGCTTCTGTTATTTCTCTTCTGCCAGTGGGTTCCACCTCTGAGCCACTGCTGCTAATACCTTCTTTTAAACTGTTCTGCTAGTGGGGGAGTGAAATCCCCTACTGCATTGTTTATCTTTTTTATCAGGGGAGGGAGGGATGCCATATGCATCTATTTGTTTGTGCATACGCAAAGAAACAGATGCATACAGACAGACAACTCCAACTTGCAGCCAGCTGAAGCCTCTTCAATAGGCATTATCGCTTATGCAAAATGTGTCTCAGAAAAGGGCAATGACATTTTAATCTTAGCTGTATTTTTCTCCTCTGATTATCACAAGAGACAGACAGAGTACCATTGTAAGAATCGTTTAGCATTCTCACTGTTGATTTGACAGGTTTTTGTTTGGCTTGTTTTCTAAACCCAGTTCATATTATTTCATGGTTTCAGGTGGCCATATGCTGTGTTAGTTCCAGGCCCCACTCTGTCAACGTGAACTGCGAGGGGGTGACTTTCAGTGGATTGCTCCTGTATCTTTGTGACTCCTTTGTGGGTGCAGATCTTCTTAAGAAGTTCACATTTCTCAAAGGTAATTTGCATTCTCTCTCTCTTGATTGCTGCTCTCATTTAGTCTGTTTGAAATGGGCAAGGACAGCCCAGAAGACTTGCAACTGCTTCTGCAGTTACTATTTCAGGCTGAAATAACGTTTGTAATTTTGGAAATACAATATTACTCCCATTGTGTTCTCTGCCAGTCTTCCTTGCACCCCAGAAACAATTTCACTAAAATGCAGTTAAAAGTGCACCTACTGAGAAAGAATATGTCTTCTTTCCAGGAACAAGCAGGAATGTAATCTTCACATATGGGAGACGTCTGTACCATCGGAGCCTGTGTGGGAACGCTCCCCAGCATCCAATAGGAAAGCCTTTTGGAGCACTCCACTGTGCTTTCGTGGCTGCCTTCCCAACTCCCTTTCTTCAGTTCTTCATTTTCCGCAGAGCCAGCAGGAAGCAAATTCTGTTACCGCAGAAATTCCTCTCATTCCGACTCTCCTGTTTCGGATGAGGAGTCACTCGACTCCCGGGGCCCCAGGGCTTGCCTTTGTAGCCCTCCCCGCCTCCAGAACAATGCATGTCGCCTCCTGAGGACATGTCCTACTAGGAATTCAATCAAAAAATTCTGCGTTAAATATAACAAAAAGGGAAATACATCCACATCAAACGCTGTTTGGGAGAAATTACTTTAATTTTGTTATCTTAACTGTATCAAATTTCTACCAGATGGTCTCAGAACTCTCAAGCTTCAATCCAAAAGACTCAAAGGTCAAACTGAAAGGGATAGAAACCAGATAACATCAACGACCACCAACGGTAGTTAACATTGATCAAGTTAAATAACCTGCTCTATATAAAAAATAATGTGCCACTTTGCTCGCTTTATTAAAGATTTCTTTCTTATCTTGACCGTTGCACTGAAGCAGGTATAAAACTTTCTTCTTAATACTGTTAAGAACACAACACTCCCAAAACAGACTCTTAAACTGATCCGTATTCCACACACATCCCGACGCCTCCCCCCCAGCGCCTTTGGAGCGTTTCTCCTAAACGGGTTCTTCAGGGGATTGATTCAGGGAATATCCTGGGATCACCTTAAAAACAAACCCAAACAACGTGTATCACCCTCATCCATAAAAACATCAAATTGAAAGCTAAGCAAAAAGACGCCGCGCATTTATGGTGAAAGACTGGAAGCAGCTAAGGTTCTGTGAGGTTTGGCGTGGGCAGCAGTTTTTTGTAAGTATTTGTTGGTGTGATGTTGTCCCACGGTAGGTCTTTTAATTGATGTTTTTATGGATGAGGGTGATACACGTTGTTTGTGTTTGTTTTTAAGGTGATCCCAGGATATTCCCTGAATCAATCCCCTGAAGAACCCGTTTAGGAGAAACGCTCCAAAGGCGCTGGGGGGGAGGCGTCGGGATGTGTGTGGAATACGGATCAGTTTAAGAGTCTGTTTTGGGAGTGTTGTGTTCTTAACAGTATTAAGAAGAAAGTTTTATACCTGCTTCAGTGCAACGGTCAAGATAAGAAAGAAATCTTTAATAAAGCGAGCAAAGTGGCACATTATTTTTTATATAGAGCAGGTTATTTAACTTGATCAATGTTAACTGCCGTTGGTGGTCGTTGATGTTATCTGGTTTCTATCCCTTTCAGTTTGACCTTTGAGTCTTTTGGATTGAAGCTTGAGAGTTCTGAGACCATCTGGTAGAAATTTGATACAGTTAAGATAACAAAATTAAAGTAATTTCTCCCAAACAGCGTTTGATGTGGATGTATTTCCCTTTTTGTTATAGTTAACGCAGAATTTTTTGATTGTTTTGTATAAGCGTTAATGAACTGACCATTAGATACGTGTCTACTAGGAATTCATCAAGACCTAGCTAGGGGTCTCTCCATAGTAGTGACATCCGAGAAAGAGCCCAGGGCAGAGGAATTAGAGATCCTCTGGTACCCAACAGCTCCCAAGGAGGTGACCACTCTGCTAGCGCACTGCATACTCCATGATCTCATGCTCTGGATGTGGGAGACTCCACTCACTATTTCGCCTCATACTCAAAGCCTCGATACCACAGCTTCCCCACCATTCAATGGTGGTAGAATCGTCTATGCACCAAATCAAGTGTTCCAAAACTCATTCCTCTAACCCGCTGGGTAGGGAATCGAGAGCCCTCGATGCCTTTGGGCATCAATGTTTTCAGGCTTCTATGCTCACAGTCAGGATTAATGCCTATATACTCTACATGGGTATGTTCCTTAAGGAGGTTACCAGGGACCTTGAGGCCATGGCCCCTCTTCTTCCAGATGATAAGAGGGAAGACTATCTTGCTTTAGTCAAGCATACTCAAAATGTATCGAAGTTTGTCAATAGGGCATCTTTCGATGCTTTTGAATGCACAAGCAGAGCCACAGCAGTATGCATTTTTGCACGCGATATTGCATGGCCCCAGGCCTTAGATCTTCAACAGTGGGCTCAAAATAAGCTGGGCAACATACCTTGCAAAGACTGGCAGGATAAGGCTTCTCAGAGTCAGTACACACCACTCTAAAACAGACTGTCCAGAACAGCAGCTAATCCTGCTAGAAAAAAGGCATATGCAAAGAAGACATTCTTCAATTCTACTCTTCTTATCCTACTGCTTCTCAATACCAGGCTGAAGACCCTCAGAAGAGACAGCAGCCTCCTAAACAACAAAAGAAGCCACAGATGGCTAAATCTCAACCAGTTCTGCAGCCACAGTCTGCACCTGGTTTTTGACATTTTTCTAGAGAACATTGCTACCCTCCCTCTGGGAAACCCTCACCCCCTCCACATAGCAGGCAGACTGTGTCATTACACCCACAGATGACACCTTATCAGTTCAGAGCAGTGGACACTAACCATGGTTCAGGAAGGGTACAGACTTCATCTACAAACTCTGCCCCCCTCTACTTTCGTAGGGGAATATCACCCATAACCCCCACTCACTGCTGTCCTACAAGAAGAGGTGTCTTCTCTTCTAGCCCAGGGTGCCATAGACGATTTCTCGATATCACATCAGGGAGTGGGTTCTACTCTCTCATACCAAAGAAGACAAGAGGGTACAGACCCATCCTGGACTTCAGAAACCTCAACAAGTTTCTAGTCCACGAGAAGTTCAAAATGATCTCTCTAAGGACTCTTCTCTCCTACCTCCAGAGTCAGGACTGGCTCTGTTCTCTAGATCTAAAAGAAGCATACACACATGTCCTCATCCACCCAGGACACAGGAAATATCTACGCTTCATCTTCCAGGGAAGACCTTATCAGTCCAAGGTCCCTCCTTTTGGACTCGCTTCTGCCCCAAGAGTCTTCACAAAATGCATGGAGGTCGTAGCTGCATATCTAAGATCTCTGGGGATATTTGTCTTCCCTTACTTAGACGACGGGCTCATAAGAGCAGACACCTCTCAAGAGGTTCAACTTTCCTTGCATTGTACGATCACAATACTACAACACTTGGGTTTTGCCATAAACTTTCCAAAATCCCACCTCATTCTTCTCAAAAACTAGAGTTTATCAGAGTTTTACTGGACACACAGCCATCTAGGGTGTTTCTGTCCCAGCTCCGTTGGGCCCATCTCATCGAGCTAGTGTCTCAAGCGCTACTCCGAGATCATCTGAATACCCGAGAAATACTGCAGTTCTGGAGCACATGGCCTCAACAGTACGTCATGCCATATACCGCCTACATATGCGACCAGCCCAGTGGACTCTTGCCTCCCAATGGACACAGGCCTCAGGCCTCAGGCCACCTCAGGGACAAGATCCAAGTCACTGCCCCTCTCACCATCTCCCTCTAGTGGTGGTATTTCCCATAAAATCCCTTCATCGGGTCACCTTTTCAGATGCCTCCACATTAATGCACCCTGACGACAAATGTTTCCAAACTGGGTTGGGGAGCTCACTTGGGCACTCTCTCTATACAAGACCTCTGGACAATGCAGGAGTCACAGCTCCAGATCAGCCTCCTGGAGCTTCATGCTATCTCAAATGCACTACTAAGGTGTTTCACGATCACCTCAGGGCACAAATGGTCCTAGTCAGGATAGACAATCAAGTGGCCATGTTCTATGTGAACAAACAGGGTGGAACAGGCTCCTGGCCCCTCGGCGAGGAAGCTCTCCATCTGTGGTCCTTTGCCATTTCTCATCAAATATACTTCCAAGCGGTGTATCTCCCAGGGGAGCTCAATGTTTTGGCAGACAAGCTGAGTTGGATCCTTCTTCCTCACAAATGGTCTCTATCCAGACACAACGTCCTACATCATTCAGACCTGGTGAACTCCAGACATCGATCTGTTTGCCACTCTGCAGAATGCCAAGCTTCTCCACTTCTGCACCAGGACTCCAATGACCAGCAACCAACAGTTGGGTGCTTTCCCACCTCTTGGTGTCAGGGTTTCCTTTTGCATTTCCTCTCATATCCCTCATTCCCAAGATGCTGTTCAAGCTGCAAGCCGACAAGGGCTCCATGATTCTCATAGCCCCTCACTGGCCACATCAACTGTGGTTCCCTCTGCTGCTATATCTGACTCAGACTAAGCCTCTACGATTGGGATCTGCGCCTGAATTCCTCTCCCAGGATGACGGGACACTACTTCATCCCAATCCATAGTCTCTGCATCTTACACCTGGCTGCTGAGAGCATAGCATTACAAGACTTTAACCTTATACAAGAGGTTAAGGAGATCCTTTTGGCTTCCAGGAAACCATCCACCAGGCATTCCTATGCTTTCAAGTGGCATAGATTCTCTGTCTGATGTTCCCAGAAGGATCTCGATCCCTTCTCTGCTCCCGGGGAGGCACACCTTAAGTATCTCCTCTATCTGTCCCCAACAGGTCTCAAGACCAACTTGGTGAGAGTTCACCTCAGTGCCATTGCAGTCTCTCATCATCTATTGGATGGACAGCCCATCTCTTCACAACCACTAGTAGCGTGCTTTATGAGAGGGCTCTTGCTGACCAAGCCACCCATTAAGTCACCTCCAGTGGCCTGGGATCTCAATGTCATTCTAGCGCAGCTTCTCAAGCTGCCTTTTGAACCAATGCTAAAGAATCCTTAATCAAAGTGACTAAATAAATAATCAATATCAAAAAGTCACCCAGAGACCCCCAAATGAATTCAGAAAAATCTTTTTTGTCGGAGCATACCGAGTAAGGAGGAAACAGAAATCATCCACACCAGACGATATGTTTCATTTTACTCATATATAGGTTCACCAAAACCAACTTATCACACAATAAAGTTAGGAAAACTTAACTTAATGAATGTAGTTCAGTAGAATCACACGATGTGCACGTTTCGGGACGTGGTCCCTGTATCAAGTGTTTGCTCCGTCCACACTACTTTCAAACTACCAACAACTGTTAACAAACGCCAGCTCGCCAAACCGGCAATCTTCAAGGGATCAAATGCATTCAGTTTGCTGATGTAAGTTGTTTCATCATTCAAGAACCTCCAATGGCAGGAGGGAAATCCCCATCGTCAGAGGAAACCCTGCTAACCATTGGCTGGAACAAGATAATGTTCTAAACCAATCGGTGTGCACCAATGGCAATTTCCACTATAATATCATGTAATATAATTGAAAATGAAAAATGGGCCATCAAGGGGTGCTATCGATGGAACAGCAGAAAAAGGAAATTCTTAAATCAAACTAGTACATTCAATTTCCTTATTTAATCCAAACGGATGAACTGAGTTTAAGAAGAAAATCCATCGTTGTTCTGTCTATTGGAGTTTAAATGCCCGATCGCCCCCATGTGGATCTAAAGGCACATGGTCAATTATAGTCCACAGGATGTCTTCAAAATTATGTTGATAAGCCAAACAGTGCTCAACAATAGGAGCTGTCTGTACCTGTTGTTGCAATCAAGATGCATGCTCACTTAGCCGCAGTTTGATAAGTCGAGATGTCTTGCCAACATATAAGAGCGGGCACGGACACTGTAGAATGTATATGACAAATGCTGAATGGCAATTTGTAGACCAACGTCGTGAATAAAGACGTCCTGTGGCAGGATGAGACCATGTTGATCCCGATAGTCTGTGAGCAATATTTGCAATTGGCACAAGGTGAATGATTCCCCTAGTCCGACAAAGGATATATTGGTCTGTCAACTGGGGCAGTGGATTTAACCAGCATGTCACGCAGATTAGAGCCCCAAGAATAAGCTATCTTTAGAGGTTTATTGAAGCAGGAATGTAAACTCAAAATGGGCCAATGATGATAAAGAATTCATACAATATCAGAACTGTAATTCATATATGGTAAGACTCCAAGGATAGAGTCAAATTCGACCGAATCCGGTGAGTCGTCATGTTGACTGTTCAAAAGCCATTCACTGTGAATATACCTTGCCCGGCAAAAAGCCTTACGTATTACAGATGGAGGATATCCCCGGTGTAATAACCTCTGCTTTAAATCAAAAGCATGATATTTAAATTCTTCTAATGATGAACACAATCTTCGCAATCTGAGAAATTGTCCAAAAGGTAGTCCACGTCGAAGGGGGCCTGGATGAAAACTTTGGTAGCTGAAAAGACTATTCCGTTGTACAGATTTCCTAAAAAGAGTAGTTCTCAATTCACCAGCCTCTTTATAAACCACCATGTCCAAAAACTCTATACAATGTTGATCAATATGTGCTGTGAACTGTATGTTGGTTTTTAAAAAGTATTTAATAAACATAAACATAAATTATTAAGCCATGCAAGAAACGTATGGAGAGATGGAAGGTCCACAGACCAAATAAAAAATATATCATCAAGAAATTGTTTCCAAAAAATTACATGGTTAAAACATGGAGAAGGAATTAGCAGTTGTTCCTCCATCTCAGCCATGTATAGTGTTGTCACCGAAGATGCCACAGTCGCCCTATGGCAATCCTGAAAATTTGTTGAAAAAACACCATTGGCTACAACCCCACTAAAATTCCTTTCATGGAAGGTTATCTTCCTTATTGCCCACACTTAAGCTAGACGCATTAGTGAACTTCAAGTTTTGGTGGTGGACTCACCTTTATACCAGGTTCCACCATGACAAGGTCATCCTTAAGAATCACCCACAATTCATGCCAAAAGTGGTGTCTCCTTTTCATTTGATTCAGTCAGTTTACCTTCCTGTATTCTTTTGTAGACCGCATGTGTCTAGGGCAGAGGCAACCCTGCATTCCCTTGACTGCAAGCGTGCACTGGCTTTTTATCCCCAGAGAACTCGGGATCACCATAAAGCCTCGCAGTTCATTTCCTTTGACCCTAGTCACCTGGGTCACCTGGTATCTAAACGTACACTCTCCAGATGGAGAGCGTACTACATTTCATTTTCTTATGATAAAGCAGGACTGTCCCTGAAAGGACATGTCATTGCTCATAATGTTCGTGCCATGGCTACCTCAATACACACCAAAAATTAATCCCAAAAACAGAGATACTTAAATACACCAAACTAGGGGATTTTTTAGTTGGGTATGGCTACCTCAATGGCAAACCTACGCTCTGTAGCCATTGACAAAATTTGCAAGGCAGCAACTTGGTCTTCTGTCCATACTTTTGCTGCCCATTATTGTCTGGACAAGGACTCCCGCTGAGATGCCATGTTTGGTTAGGCTGTTCTCCAGCAGCTCTTGCAGACTTAGGGGCAATTCCTACCCTCAGTCCCGGACTTTTACGATACTAGAAATCCATGAGGGTGCCATGATCTCTTGAGGCCTACTACGAGGTGAACCTCTACCGGTTATGAGGTTACTTCGTCTGGCATCTGTGAGCTAGGGTATCCCATATGTGAAGACTACATTCCTGCTTGTTCCTGGAGATAGATGATCTCCGGGAACAGCAGGAATTTAGTCTTCACAACCTGCCCTCTTCCCCTAGGAGTTGTAGGGTTTTCTCCTCTTACTCTTCTTTATCTCAGCTACAAACTCAACTGAAGAGAGGGAGTTGGGAAGGCGGGAAGGCAGTCACACAGGCGCAGTGGAGTGCTCCCAAAGGCTTTCCTATTGGATGCTGGGGAGCATTCCTGCATGGGCTCTGTCAATACTAATGTCACCCATATGTGAAGACTAAATTCCTGCTGTTCCCAGAGATCACCTATTACAAGTGAGTAACTACGCTATTCCTGACCACAGAGTGGGTCGATAGTTTTCAAATATTCCATTTACCCAGCTTTTGGCAATCTTTGTCTTAAAGGATAATTTTAAGTTTTTTTTCTGCAGTTAAAATGGTGTGTGACCATGGAAATGAGTTTTTAGCAAATTACCCATCCTATGTGGGTGGTCATCTAGGTCAGATGCATTGTCATGTAGGTCAGGAGCAGGGAGAAAGCAGATATTGGGTGGGTTGCAGCATGACAATTCCAGGGCCTCAGCATGCCTTTGAAACTTGGTTACCTCCATTGATCTCTGTATGGAAAAGGAAGCTGCTATGATTCTCAAAAGAAGTAGCTGAAAAGGTGAAGAAAAAGAGGAAGGCCTCCATGAAATACAAGAGATCACAGAGAGGAAGACAGGCATCTATATTTGGAAAAAACCTAGAGAAGCTAGCAAAGAAGTCAGAAAAGCAAAGATACAAAAAGAAAAAGAAATATCTATTGCAATTAAATACGGGGATAAGACATTTTTCAGATATGTTAATGTGAGAAGGGAAGGGCAAAAGTGGTTTTGTCAGACTCAAGGATAAAGGAGAGGAATAAGTAGAAACTGATGAGGATAAACCGGAATTGCTTAACAAATATTTCTGTTCCGTGTTCACAGATGAAGAGCCAGGAGCAGAACCTCAGAAAACACCCACAAATAGGAATGGGGATCTCAAATGATTTTCAGAAGACTGTGTTCATGAGGAAATAGCTAGACTAAAAGTAGTCAAAGCGATGGGTCCAGATGGGATACATCCAAGAATATTGAGGGAACTTGGGGACATTCTAGCAGCTCCACTGACTGACCTTTTCAATGCTTTGGAGTCAGGAGTGGTGCCAGAGGACTGGAGAAAGGCAAATGTGATCCCTTTACACAAAAGCGGATGTAAGGATGACATTGAGAACTACAGACCAGTTAGTCTAACCTCTG
Source organism: Ichthyophis bannanicus (assembly GCA_033557465.1). Taxonomy (NCBI): domain Eukaryota; kingdom Metazoa; phylum Chordata; class Amphibia; order Gymnophiona; family Ichthyophiidae; genus Ichthyophis; species Ichthyophis bannanicus. The sequence continues at coordinate 1,357,253,077 of CM066031.1, forward strand.
TGGTTAGTAAATTATTGAAAAGTCTACTAAAAGAGAGAATAGTGGGGTTTCTGGAGCCCACTGGATTGCAGGATCCGAGGCAGCATGGATTCAGCATAGGCAGGTATCGTCAGACAAATCTGATTGATTTCTTTGACTGGATGACCAGGGAGTTGGACCAAGGGAGAGCCCTAGATGTGATGCACTTAGATTTCAGTAAAGCCTTTGATACCAATCTGCACAGGTGACTTATAAACAAACTGAGCACCCTAGGGATGGACCCTAAAGTTACTGATTGGGTTAGAAATTGGTTGCGTGGGAGGCGACAAAGGGTACAGATAAATGTAGCTCACTCAGAAGAAGAAGGTTACCAGTAGTGTGCCGCAGGTAACTGTCTTTGGTCCGATTCTTTTTAACATTTTTGTTAGTGATATTGTGGAAGGGCTGTCAGGTAAAGTTTGTTTGTTTGTTTGTGGATGACACCAAAATCTGCAATAGAGTAGACACCCAGGAAGGAGTAAATAATGTGAGGAGGGATCTAGCTAAGCTTTTAGAATGGTCTAGAATTTGATAGCTGAAATTTAATGCTAAAAAATGCAGGTTCATGCATTTGAGCTCCAAAAATCCAAAGGAGCGGTACAGTGTAGAGGGTGAGGTACTTTTGTCCATGAAAAAAAGAGTGGGACCTAGGCGTAATTGTGTCTGACGATCTTAAAATAGCTAAACAGGTAGAAAAGATGACTGTGAAAGCCAGAAGGATGCTTGGCTGTACAGGGAGAGGAATGGCCAGCAGAAAAAAGGAGGTGATAATGCCTCTGTATAAGTGTCTGGTGTGACCTTATTTGGAGTATTGTGTGCATTTCTGGAGACCGCACCTTCGGAAGGATATAAATAGGTTGGAGTCTGTGCAGAGGGTGGCTGCTAAAATGGTTAGTGGTCTTCATTATGAAGCATACGAGAACAGACTTAAAGATTTTAATATTTATACTTGAGAGGAAAGGCGGGATAGGGGAGATATGATAGACACATTTAAATATCTCCGTAGCATAAATGCACAGGAGAGTCTCTTTCAATTGAAGGCAAGCTCTGATATGAGGGGACAAAGGATGAGGGTGAAAGGAGATAAACTCAGGAGTAATATATGGAAATATTTCTTTATAGAAAGAGTGGTAGATGGGTGGAATAGTCTCCCAGTGGAGGTGGTAGAGACAAGGACAGTATCAAATTCAAAAAAGTATAGAACAAACACAGAGGATCTCTAAATGAAAAAAGGGGACTATTGTAGTTGATATGGAAGGGCAAACTAGATAGGCCATGTGGTCTTTTTCTACCATCATGTTTCTGTGGATATGTCAATTGCCTCTTTCAAGTCACATAATCAGAAACCTTTACGTCACTGGAAGATGTTGGATGCATAACAGGGAGCATTCATAGATTCTAAGAGGGGAAAAGTACTTGGTATTGAATGAGCAATGTTTACTGGCTAATCAAAGGCTGTTTGGGCTCAAGAGATTGAGAACTGGGTCTTTCTTCCTGCAGTGTGGGCTGCAAAACATCAAGGTGGGAGGGAGAACACAATAGTGGAAAACTATTCAAGTTACAGATACAGGCCCCAAATTCTTCTGTCATTTAACATTGTCATAACAAGGGCTTGTGCATCCACGGTATCCCCAGCCTTTGGCTGTTCCAGGGGCCTGAAGACCCAACTTGAGCGCTGAACCAGGGGCTTTTCATATGGCAGCTCACAGAACGTGCCACCTTAACTCCTGGAACTGAGACCACCCAGTCAGGTCTCTCTGGGCCAGAAATTTGCTGAGTCAGAGAGAGTCCAAGGTTGAATCTCCAAACCAGAGATCTTCTGACTTATAACTCCCAGGCCAGTGACCTTCTGTTTGTAACCACAAGACCAGAAAGACTTTGTCCTGCGCTCATGGTTCCTAGGTCAATCTTTCTCAGACATCGGGATCCATAAACCGATTGTCAATTTACAGCTGTATGTTATTACATGAGTCCACTGAAAGTCTTGCTAAGGATAAAAGCCGTGTATTGTTACAGCCTTGTAATTTAAAGGTGACTGGGGTCTTTTTTACCATTTAGGTGCCACACTTTGCATCATTTGCCAAGACAGAAGTTCCCTCCGTCAAACCATTGTCCGATTGGAGCTGGAAGATGAGTGGCAATTTCGTCTACGAGATGAATTTCAGACTGCCAACAGCAGCGATGACAGACCACTTTACTTTCTCACAGGACGTCACATATGAGCCCTGAAGGATACTTAAACTATGAGAGGAGAATGCAGGTCACCGTATAAAGTACAATCACTGTGGAGCAAAGTGCAACCAATATTTAAATAAGACTAAAGATGAAAGAGCCAAAGAACCTAAAAGATGCTTTTTGACTTTAATGCATTCAAGTATGAATGCCATGAACCACAAATTTATGTTAAGGCCAGTGTGAGAAACTGCTTTCAGATGGCCACAAGTTGTGCCTTGCAATGTGGGGGAGATGCAGATGAGTTCTCTCTTGAAGTTGCATGGTGTTCCTTTGGAGGATTTTCTCCTCCCTCAGACTGGAATGCATTGGTAGAAACAGGCTGTGACAGTAGCAACAGCCAGCCCAAGCATGTTCCATGGAACATACATCCCCAGTGTGGAACTTGTTGAAGATTACATGCTGAGTCAGGGTGCCCTCCCTCTCTCTTCAGAGCTGTGCTTCAGTGCAGTGTTACTCAGGGGTTTGAAATTACCAAATGTTCTAGAAGATACTCATACTAAAATGATCTTGTTCTCTTTTTGTACAGTGGTTAGTTTTAAGATTTGTACTGTGTAATTTTATATGTCTTGTTAACTGTGTGTTTTGGCAAAATTTCCACAGGAGTTAAGTTTACACTACTTGTAAACCTGAACAAATCAGTAAAAATGCAGGGAGGTGTGTATGTGTTTATATGTGTGCGTGCACAGGCCTAGTCACCATCTCTGCTTTGTCGCTCTCTTGTTTTATGTGAACAGCACCATTGCACATAAACACTACAGGAAAAGGACTGAATAATAAGAGCGAACCATAAAGAGTAACAAATCCTCCCCGCCCCCTCCCCCCCCTTGAAAAAACAATATATAATTTCTGCAGGACCTGGCTTTTCTGGTTTGAATGGTTAAAATTATTAATCATTTTCCAAGAAATCATATCATAGAGCATTTTGTATATTCTATTCACAGTCCATTTTAAAAAGGACTTTCGGGTTAGCAGCACCTGCTAATCGGTTAAGTCCTAGTGAAAGGGATATTCAGCATCACTGTATGGATAGTATCACCAAATAGTTTTCTCTGACGACCTCGGCATTATCCCTGTAGTGCTGGGGCAGTCTGTGAGTGGAGCTGAGTTCAGTTTATTCAGTATTTGATTAACCTTTTTTAGCCTTAGGAATGTTTCAGAATGGTTTACAATAAGGAGGTGGAGTCAGCACTTATCCAGATAGCTATTTTTAGGACCGCCATCTGGATAACAATCCGCATAAGTTAGGACAGCAAAAATTCTGTCCTAAGTGCTGTGCAGGTTGCCTGTCTAGATAGTGGCTGAATATCACTGCAGTCTGCATAGTGCTGACACTGACCACAGTATCCCGATATTCAGTGCTGGCTAATATCTGGATACCAGATTATATTCATCCACAGCTTTAAATAAATGCTCACTGCTGCTGTTAAATATCAACTTGATTGTTTCTTGCATGGAATGGTTCTCCTCACTTGGGAGACATTTGTGTGTGCTTGGAATTTGTAAATGAGAGTGGGGAGTAGAACTGCAGATACTGAATTAAGTGCTCCAGTTTCAGTTTTTCCTCAGTCTCACTGCGTTTCTTGTTGTTTGTAAAATAACAACCCTAAGGGGCAGTTTCTCCAAATGGGTTAGTTTTGCGCATACTATGACAGTCATGAACCTCACTTCTAAGCCAGGGCATGTGGAGTATGATCTCAGTCTCTCAAATTTACTGCTGATGCTCAGCGTAGTACTTGCATCGTGCCAAAGAGAGCTTCCTTCTGGAGTTCGTAAGATGTAATATGTATGGGTGGTTTGTCAAGATGTGCTTGGAAATTCTTCTTTATCAAGCCTGTGGCTCCCGATACATTGGGAAATATTTCTGTATCTTTTTTCCACATATTCTTGGTCTCTGACGGTATTTCTTAATACTTCAGGATCTTCTACCTCTCCATGTGATTTACAGAATAATCACTTGGAACTGACACCTCTATTATCAGTGCCATTCTGTTGTTTTTCCACTTTATCAGTATATCGGGTTTTCTCGCATCCAGTTTCTTATCCATCAGGATGGGAATGTCCCAGGTGATCATAACCTCTTCGTTCTCTGTAATTCTCTTAGGGTCATGATCTCAGTGCTTTTCAGGGATAGTGACGTAGTGTTTACAGAGTTTCCAATGTATGAGACATGCTACATTGTTGTGCCTTTCTATATAGAAATTTTCAGTCAATAGAACTTCACAAGAGATGAGTCATCGTTTCCAGCTCTGTCTTACAGAATCAACATATGTCTGTTTTGCCTGTTTTTTTCAATGCTCGCTGTAAACCATCTCGTCCATAGTCTGCTGTCCTGGAATGCAACTATCGATCTCTCGTCCTTCAGTTTCATTTCACCTCTCCTTAACCATTCATGTGTCTGTTCTTGATCGGCAAAGGGTTCCTGGAGTAACTCTTTGTATTTCCCACTGTATTTGTGCATTTGCAACTTGTTTTTCCTCGTTTGCTGATCTAATTCTTTGAAGAGTTTTTTCTCTTGTTTTGCAAATTCTGTTGCAGTCTTTCCTGTGTGTGCTTGTGAATGCTCACTCATTATGTGATGATGGTGTACTACGTGAACAATTTGATACACTTATCCATCATTTTACATGTTGATCAAATCTTCCTTTGGGATGCATATAGAAATACTAGGGTACACCTTGCACATCCTAAAAGCCCACCATTAAGACATGAAAGTATTGTGCACAAGGAAAAACTCTAGCAAAGTAAATATATAAGCAAGGTCTGTAGTTGCAGGATATATTTCCTTTTTAAAAATAGAGAGCCTTTTAGTCCACCAAGTCTGCCTAGTGCTTATCCACTATCACTGCAGCTCTACCAATTCTTCAGTTATCTTGTCCTAAAGAGGGCAGTGGTGAGGACAAGATAACAGAAGAATCAGTAGGGCTGCAGTGACATAGTGGATAAGCACTGTGTGCCAAGCAGGCTGAAATTCTGTTCCTGATTTACTGTAAGTTGGAGATCCCAGGCATCTACAACCCTCACAGTATGACAATATTATTTTGAGTGTCTCTATTTCCACCTTCACTGTAAGAACTTCTTATTTTTGATTGTCATATCTTACAGAAGTTTGTCCGAAACGTGAATGTTTCTCTTGTATTTCACTTTCCCTTTTTTCTTTTAGAATAGAGGTGGGTAAATTCCGTCTCTTCTAGGCAGAGAAACCAAGCATATTGGTAGGGTGTTCCCAGAGTGGAGTTACAATGTAGGCACATTCTTTATAAAATACACATGTGCATGCCTTGGAGATGATGTAAATTACTGCGTTTCAGTTACAAAATCTGGAGTGAAGGAGAAGCCCAATGGTTAGAGCTGCAGGCTAAAAACCAAGAAGTCATGTTTGAACCCACTGCTGCTGCTTGTGAACTGGACAAGTCACTTCTCCCTCCCCTTAAGAGGCTGATGCAGAAAGTGGGGGCGGAAGTTGTGTGCTATTAGCTGTGTACATATTTTCGTAACATGCCAATAACGCGAGACTTCAGGGCCGGTATGCAGTACAGGGCATGTATGCAAATGAGCTGTGCACAAAACTTCGACATGAAGTTGAAAGAAGGGAAGCCAAAGCATGAGCAGACAGACGCACTACATGTAGCCGTGTATGTATGCGCGTAAATGTCAAACGCTCATGTTATGCATACAGGACGTGCAAGTTCTTTTGGTGCTGACCCCATAATAATCAACTTTATTTTGCCCAAAAATATTTTTTATGAAATCACAACAAAGAGACTTAAAAGATAAATAAGTCCAAAAACACACAAGGATAAGAAGCAAAAAACATTTCTTCCTGAATGCCAAATTTTCGCTTATACGCTGTTATTCCATCTCCATGTCCAGAATGCAGGCATATGGTAGTTTTTTCAGGTCTCTCCTGTAGTCCTTCTGGTATAGTCTGCTCACAAAGAAGAGTCCTGCAACCATCCATTTATTGTTTCCCCTTGCAAGGAGGCCTGTCTCTGGCGTTCCTTTATATGTTAGGGTGACGTTTTTAAAATTTCTAATATCCTCGTCTAACAGGGTCCCTCCATATAGTTGGGTTCTGTCACCCCTATTTAGGGCATCGGCCCCTCACCTGGACAAACAGTTGCCCCCCCCCCAAGGGCCCTTTTTAGCAACAAAAAGTAGTTCATATGCAAATTAAATCTTCCCAGTGTTTTTCAGTTCAAACATACACATCCAATGGCACTGCAAACCTACCCCCCCCCCCCCTTTTTAAGTCCCTGACTCAACCAGGTACATACTAGTTGTTGAATTACTTGGATGCTCTGCACCTCCCATGTAGCTTCTTATTGCTATCTCCAGCCCAAGTCTGGCAGGCTGTCCACTGGTTGAGTATCCATGGGGGTTGTCTCAGGGGTTTGCAGTTCTTCAACCCCCAGGTCCATCTCCTCCTCCTCCTCCTCCTCTTCCTCCTGGGGGTCTCCCATTTCCTCCTCTAGGGAATCCACCTCCCTTTGCCTCTCAACCCTGGCATGGTCATAGGGCCCCTGGGTTTTCTAGGTGGAGTGGGTATAGGAGTTTGGACCCTACCCTGGTCCCTTCCCTGTCCTTTGGCTGTCCTTGGCTGCTGCTCCAAGGGGACCCTCCCAAATGATCCAGTACCCTTATAGCCAGGAATAACTGTGGTCACCCAGGACTCCGGCTGTGATGTGACTTACACCCCGTCACATATGCTGAAAGATACATGTAGAGAATTTTCACATCAAAGGTAATTGTTCACCAGTAGATACCCTGAAATACACGCAAGATGTATGTCACCTCGGACCATTCATAGAGATATTGGAGCTCCTGCTAGTTATGCAATCCTCTATGCATTTCTCTGCATTGGGCACAGACCTTATTAGCATTCCAGTGGATGAATGCTACTACAGTCTGGAGGAGAGTAGCCTAATGATTAGAGCACTGGCTTGGTAACTAAGAGACCCAGGGTTCAATTCTCACTCCTTGTGGTCTTGGGCAAGTCACTTAACCCTTCATTGTCTCAGAAAAATCCAAGTTATCAATGTCCCTGTTTAATGTACATTACCAAGTTTAAGTTACAATATAATCTGCTTTGACTAAAATGATAAAGCGGTATAAAAACCCTGTTAAATAAATAAATAATACACACAGTTCTTTTGCATATTTAAATCTGCTTGGCGTTGCGTGCGTCAATCTCTTTTTTCCATTTGGTTTGGTGGAACTTGTGCATATACGTTGCATTATCTGTGTGCAAAGGGCGCACTAATCTTTTTGTATAGGCCCGTTATATTGTAAGTCCTCCGGGGACAGGAAAATACCTAGTGTACCTGAATGTAACTTGCCTGGAGCTGCCACAGAAATCCAAAACCTAAAGGGAATGGAAGATGCAGAATTTATCAAACTGGATCCAGTCCTGATTAAACAAATGCAGACACAGTAGACTTTCAAACTGCATATCAAGACACGTGTAATGCCTAGAAGGACCTCAGAACAGGAACTCTTTTGCAGCACATAGCCCTCAATTACACTTATTGCTTGGCACACTCATAAGTATAAGTTATGTTTTTAAATGCATCTTTAAAATTAAAAAAAACAAACAAAAAAAACACAAAGGGGGAAATATTCAAAACAATTAACATAGCAGAACTGCTTTCCATGTAATCACAATGAGGGGGATACGCAGTGGCAGTTTGTGCCACTGAATATCCTCCTCTAACTGCGTAGCATTGGGGTGTTCTGGGGGGCAGCGCTGATGATAACCAGTCAACGGTGATATTCAGCTGCTAGTCAGTTATCATAAACTAGCTAAACATAGAAACATGATGGCAGAAAAAGACCATATGACCTATCCAGTCTGCCCTGCCATACCAACTACTATAGTCCTTTTTTTTTTTCTTTTAGAGATCTGTGTTTGTCCCATGCTTTCTTGAATTCAGATACTGTCCTGGTCTCTACTACCTCCACTGGGAGACTGTTCCATGCATCTTGCACTCTTGTGTAAATAAGTATTTCTGCATGTTACTCCTGAGCCTATCCCCTTTCACCCTCATCTGTGTCCCCTCGTTGCAATTGAAAGAGGCTCTTCTCCTGTGCATTTATGCCATGGAGGTATTTAAACGTCTCTATTTTATTTCCTGTCTCCCGCCTTTCCTCAAAAGTATACATATCGAGATCCTTAAGTCTGTCCCCATATGCCTTATGATGAAACCCACTGACCATTATAGCAGCCACCCTCTGCATCGACTCCATCCTGTTTATGTCTTTTTGAAGGTGTGTTTTCCAGAATTGCACACAATACTCTAACTATGGTCTCACCAAAGACTTATAGAGAGGCACTATCACTTTCTCCTTCCTGCTGGCCATTCCTCTCCCTGTACACCCAAGCATCCCTCTAGCTTTCACCAATGCCTTTTCTGTTTAACCACCTTAAGATCATCCAAAACGATCGCACCCAGGTCCCGCTCTTGTTTCATGGGTAGAAGTACTACACCCCCTACACTGTAACTCTCCCTTGGGTTTTTGCAGCCCAAATGCATGACCCTGCATTTTTTAGCGTTAATTCTCAGCTGCCAAATTTTTGACCATTCTTCATGCTCAGCTAGATCCCTCCTCATGTTATCTACTCCTTCCTGGGTGTCTACTTTATTGCAGATTTTGGTATAGTCTGCAAAGAGACAAACCTTACCCAACAGACCTTCTGCAACATTGCTAACAAAACCGTTAAAAAGAATCGGACCAAGGACAGATCCCTGCAGCACACCACAAGTAACCACCTCCTCCTTAGAGTGAGCTCCATTTACCTCTACCCTTTCTTTCCTCCCACTCAACCAATTTCTAACCCAGTCAGTCACTTTAGGGTCTATTTCTAGAATGCTCAATTTATAAGTTGCCTGTGTGGAACGGTATCAAAGGTTTTACTGAAATCTAAGTACACCACATCTACAGCTCTCCCTCAGGCCAGCTCTCTGTTCGCTCAGTCAAAGAAATCAATTAGATTTGTCTGACAAGACCTTAAGAACATAAGATATGCCATACTGGATCAGACCAAGGTCCATCAAGCCCAGTATCCTGTTTCCAACAGTGGCCAATCTAGGTCATATGTACCTAGCAGTTTCCCCAAAAGACACAGGTTCCACAATGCTTGTACTAGGTCAAGCATTGATATCCTGGGTCCCTTCTTAATAATGGTTTATGGACCTTTCCTCCAGGAACTTGTCCAAACCTTTTTTAAACCCAGCTACACTAACAGCCTTTACTACATCCTCCGGTAACAAATTCCAAAGTTTGATTACACGTTGAGTGAAAAAATATTTTCTTTTATTAGTCTTAAATAGTTTACCCTGTAGCTTCATTGCATGTCCCCTAGTCTTTCTATATTCTGATAAGGTAAACATCGATCTACGTTTACCCGTTCCACTCCGTTCATTAATTTGTAGACTTCTATCATATCTCCCCTCCGCCGTCTCTTTTCCAGATTAAAGAGCCCTAACCTTTTTAGCCTTTCTTCATAGGAGTATCCTTCCATCCCCTTTACCATTTTGGTGGCTCTTCTCTGAACCTTTTCTAATAACGCTATATCTTTTTTAAGATATGGCGAGAAGAATTGCACACAATATTCAAGGTGCGGTCTCACCATGGAATGATATAGAGGTATTATAATATCTTTTGTTTTATTTTCCATTCCTTTCCTTATGATAACTAGCATTCTATTTGCTCTCTTGGCCGCCGCTGCACACTGGGCCAAGGGTTTTAACATGTTATCCACAATGACGCCTAAATCTTTTTCCTGGGTGGTGGTTCCTAATGTGGAACCTTGCATCGTGTAACCATAGTTTGGGTTGTTCTTCCCTATGTGCATAACTTTGCACTTGTCCACATTAAATTTCATCTGCCATTTTGATGCCCAGTCTTCCAATTTATCAAGATCCTCTTGCAATTTTCCACAATCCTCTTGGGTTTTAACAACTTTAAATAGTTTTGTGTCATCTGCAAATTTGATAACCTCACTCGTTATTCCACTTTCCATGTCATTTATGAATATGTCAAAAAGCAGTGGACCCAGCACAGATCCCTGGAGTACACCTCTATTCACTTTTCTCCATTGGGAAAAATGGCCATTTAGCCCTACCCTCTGCTTTCTATCTTTTAACCAGTTCCTGATCCACAATAGTACACTGCCTCCTATCCCATGACTCTTTAGTATTGCCAAAAGTCTCTGATAAGGGACCTTGTCGAAGGCTTTCTGAAAGTCCAGATACACTATATCAACCGACTCACCTTTGTTCACCTTCATAAAAACATAACAGATTAGTAAGACAAGATCTTCCTTGTCTAAAACCATGTTGGCTGTCTCCCATTAGGCCATGACTATCTACATGCTGAGTAATTTTATTCTTTATGATGGTTTCTACCATTTTTCCCGGTACTGACGTCAGGCTCACCGGTCTGTAGTTTCTCGGATCACCCCTGGAACCCTTTTTAAAAATTGGTGTTACATTGGCAATCCTCCAATCTTCAGGTATTACAGATGATTTTAATGAAAATTCACAGATTACTAATAACAGGTCTGCAATCTCATATTTCAGTTCTTTCAACACCCTTGGATGTATACTATCCGACCCAGGTGCTTTGCTACTCTTCAGTTTATCTAATAGTTGTAATACATCTTCCCGATGTATCGATATTTCCTTCAATTCTTCCGCACCTTTAAATACCACTTCAGTCATGGATAACATCCCTACATCTTCCTCAGTAAAGACCGAAGCAAAGAATTCATTCAGTCTCTCCGCTATCGCCTTGTCGCCTCTTAGTGCCCCTTTAACCCCTCTATCATCTAATGGACTAACTGACTCTCTCACAGGATTTTTGCTACGAATGTACTTGAAAAGTCTTTATTTCGTATTTTTGCTTCTGCAGCAAGCTTCTTCTGAAATTCTCCCTTTGCCTGCCTTGTCAATGCCTTGCATTTGACTTGCCAGTGCTTGTGCTGTTTCCAGGTTTCGTCGTTTGGCTCTTTTTTCATTTCCTGAAAGATGTTTTTTTGGCAACAACAGCCTCTCTGACCTCACCTTTAAACCATGCTGGCAGTTTTTTGGACTTCCTTCCACTTTTCTTTAAGCATGGAATACAGCTGGTCTGGGCTTCCAAGATAATATTTTTCAACAACTCCCAAGCTTGATGTAAGTCTTTAACCTTTGCAACTGCTCCTTTTAGTTTTTTCGTAACTATTTTCCTCATTTTATCATAGTCTCCCTTTCGAAAGTTAAAAGGTAGTACTGTAGATTTCCTTACTATCCCTCCTCCACTAATTAAATCATAGGCGATCATGCTATGATCACTATTGCCAAGTGGCCCCAACACCCTTATCTCTTGCACCAGATCTGGTGTTCCACTAAGGACTAGGTCTAATATGGCTTCCCCTCTGGTAAAACCTTCCTCTGCTAAAACCATGCTGCCTCAGATCCTGCAGAGTTAGGCACTTTATAGGCTGGCCTAACTTTAGCCGGGTTAGCTAACTAGGTAGCAGCTGAATATCTCTGTTGTCTGGTTAACTAGCATCTTATCCGGGCACAGTGAATCTCCAGTGCCAATGGCTGGATATGATCTTGGCATTGAACATCCTGAGCTATGTTAAAGTGGCAAAAGCCAGCCGCTTTAAATGTGCTGGCTACTGCTGCTGCTGCCTCTGAATATCCCTCCCCCCACAGACTTTAACATTTGGGACTGGTGATTATAGCTGAGGGGTGTTTTTAGAGCTCCTATTCTGACGTCTTTCTAAGGGTACATGTTTTGATATTGAGGCTGAAAGGCCACTGTATGTGCAGTTGAATCATCCCTTTTTGAAATAATCATAAAATAAAAGCATTAACAGCATTTCTTTATAACAATGTTATAAAATTCTCCTTAAAGACTACCTATTTTCCATTCCAGCTCCAGTACTGCAATGCTCCATCTGATCTTCAGTCTACCTTCATCTCCATATAGCAAGGCATCATCTACTTTCTTCAGTTCTAGTACTCTCTTCACCTCACTAGGTCTCAAAGGTGGTTCATCAATATCTCTTTGTAAACATTTCCTGATGTTACTATTCAGCTTATCCCTTTGGAGTCGCATATCATGGCCCTTGTACAACCTTTTCTGTTGTGAATTGCTTATTGCTTTTACATTATTTATGTATTTGAAGCATTTGAATGTTTTGTGTCTTATCCTCATCTCCTTTAGGGCATATATACAGTATATTGAGCTCCTTAAGTCTAGTTTGGTAGCTTATCTCTGGAATGCATTTTTTGTCTATAGCCTTCAGAACTGGACACAATGCTGTAGGTAAAATCTTATACATGATTTATGCCTACAGATCATAACTCTCCATGTATATAGCTTAGGTTTTACCTATATATAGTTCACTCCCATTCCTGATTTGCATAATGCCAGCATTTACGTGACTGCAGCTACATACATATCTCTTTATTCCATGGTTGTCAACACATCCATCATTTTGTTAACAAGACTTTGAAATTTACACGCATGACATAAGATTGATAGCAGCAAAGCTGGGGCTTTTTTTGTTGTTTTATTTTTGCCTGCCAGTTTACTCATGCTCCTTGCAGTTCTCGGTTCATTTGGAACTAGTCTCAACTGGGCTATAGCTTATATGTACCCCAATTCAGTTTATGAAATGTTGTAGCCTTCACTTGCAACCACCTGTTTTCCCTATGTTATAAACTCCACCCCCATCTGGTTCAGCCACTGCAGCATCAATCCTTGGAGTACCTGGTATACATGCAATGTAAGTCCTTTCCCATGGGAGCTGTAAAACGTCCCTGTGCAGCAGCCTCCATCCTAGCCCCAGCTGGTCCAACGAGCAGATGCCAGTTTCAGAAATCAAATTTGGGTTTCTTCTATGGCAGCTGAAACTGCAAGTCAGACATACATGGTAAAGTGTTCATCCCGCACTTTTAGGAACAGGCTTTAAAGGCAATTATTTTTTATATTTCCATCATTAGTTTGAGTCTTTCAGAATCATGATATGTGGTTATTTATTCTGTTGGTCCCTTGCTTCAAGCACCTATCATGACTGTGATGCAATATTGACCAGCTGCATATTAGCATAAATGGTTTTTCTCAATACCCAAGCATACCTGTAGTTTCCATTTGGTCACATAAAGGGTGGTACAACAGGAGATACAATTTTTGTATTCCTATAACTCATAAATGGGTGAGTTCACAGGCTCCACCCAGTGATGGAGAAGAAATGTCTGCTGGTGAGGCATTCTGCAATAACAGATATATATATAAATTTAACATGAGACACCCCCTTGGGCTAATTTCTGTTGCTAGTGTGAGATAAAGTCCATCTAGATACACCAGTTGGAGTAGAGTTAGCTGCCTAGTGGTTAGAGCGCTGACTTGGTAACCAAGAGACACAGGTTCAGTTTTCACTGACACTCCTTTTGGCCTTGGGCAAGTCACTTAACCCTCCATTGCTTCGGAAGAAAGGCCTGGCAATCTACTTCCAGTCACACTGCCAAGAATCTCCAGGAGTTGCTGGGTTGCCAGGAGGCAGCATTGACTCAAAGGCTTGCATTGCACTGCAGATACACCAGTTAGCATGGCTGATCTCATGCAGAGTTCTGTTTGCTACTACATATAACTTATGAAATTCAAATGCAGCTTCCAGAAATTATGGTATATAAGATTTTATATATGGATTGCAGATTCCATTGATCAGACCAGCTTACAACTTTGATAGGATATCACTAGAAGGCATGTATACATATTTATGGTTGTTCATATGTTTATCACTGAAGTAGGTTCAAACCTGAACTAAAGCATTGAATAGATCTTGTATTAAACCAGGTTCCTTTTCTTGCTAAAGAGTCGTCTGTGATTTTAGTGGGCATTTCTATGTTTTGGCATCATGAGTGTAATTTGTATTAATATTACTAATTTTGGATTAGTTTTGGACCATAGAGATGTTCTCTCTCTCAGTTACAGTGTTGAAAGGCCAGTTCAGGTGATTACGGCAGTTGGGACTGCTCATCGTCACCCTCTCCATGCCCACACTGAATGAGATGATTCTTGTAATCAATGAAGACATCTCACAGAACCATACACACACCAGTAAATAACTTAAATTCTTAGTATTGTCTGGGGGATTTTCATTTTGTTTTAAAGGTGCATGTTTTATTTTTCTGGCTGTGGGGAAATCTAGCTGCAATCATCAGAAAAACAATTTTGTTAATTATTTTTTCAACTTCGTTAAAGTTCGTCTTGAGCCCCATGTGATCTTGTAATGGTAACTTTTCTGCTCTGGCAAAATCACCCTTATGCATTTTTGTGTGAAATCTTGATAGCTGGTGTTGATGGTATGTGTCATATTGGAATGCAGTAGTCTGAAGCATTTGTGTGTCCTCATCTTCCACTCTACTGCCACTTTTCCTCTGTAGCCCATGCGCAAGAAGGTAAAAGCATATACCACACTCTGTTTCTTGTTGATACAATTTTGGCACCAGCAATATGTGTTTCTTGCATCTCTTATTGTAAAAGGCCTCCTCCGACTTCTCAGTCCCAGCTCTGAAATGGTGAAGAGTTCCAGCAAAACTAATAGGGAGAGAGAAAAAGAGATGACCACCATATTTGTTGGCTTTGGGTTTTTCTTGGCGTAGACATAGTGGGATAAAATTTGAAGAACATTTCAGTGGCCTGCCGGAGAAGGTAGAGTTGGGAACACTGAAACTGCATTTACTTAGACTACATAGTATTAAGCAGCATTTAACACAAAACATCTTGTGAAAAAAGTAAAATGTTTACAAATAGTAAAAGAAAAATGTAATATATTACACTAAGGTTGAAAGTAAAAAGGTTTGCCTAACTACTTTGGTCTACAGTAGCTAGCCATTAAGAGTGTAGCAGAATTCAGTTGTTTGTCTCTATTAGAGCTGATCTAAATCTCAGTGGTCCTGTGACAAGGTCTTGCCTCGTTTATACTTCAAAAATACACCTTTGTGTGTATGTGGCAGAAAACATTGAATAGATGTGAACCAGAGGGGATACCTTTCAATTGTCATTGATCACGTGTGAATGTTTCTGGCAAACCTGGATGCAGAACTTGGGTCCTGGACTTGCAGTTCTCTGGCAGTTTCTGTACACGTTGATGGGAAAGGAGGGGAGGGGCTGACTCGATCATGAAATGCTCAGTATTTTCCCTCTCTTTATTTCTCCTGTTTTGTTTGCACTAAGTTATTTCCATTGCACATGCTTGAACATTGTAATTGCTGTTTAACCTTGGGGTTTTGCTGAAAATGAGAAAAGCAGCAAACGTCCACCTAGAAGTTCTGAATAGCCGCCTGCAGCATTCATCCAGGAGCTTCACCCTTCATGGTTTGCAGTGATCAAGGAGGAATTGTTACAGAAAATTTATATTGGTGATATAATTGGAAATGTTGCACAAGGGAGCTTTGTCTCCATTTATGCTGTAAGTACAGATTTTAAGGAGCTGGGATTTAGAGCGGAGGCCATCGTTCGATAGCTTAAGAGTTCTGTGCCTATGTTTGTTCGCTATTGGGCCTTGCCATCAACAAGGAGAATGGTTTGAATGTACTAAGTAGGCCAGCCTATTCTTATCCTTTAAAACATGTCAATTCTGGGAATGGTACCAGTAAAAAAGTTAAATTTTAGTCTTACATGACTGATATTGAATGTAAACTACAGATTAGAATCAAGTCGCTGCATTCTGATGCCTTTTTTTCCTGCTGTAACTTATGCAATTGTATTTTTTTTTTTTGTTGTGACTTTTGAAAGTTTGTCAGATATGCTGCTTTCTGAGTGTACATTTTTTTTCTTAACCAAAACATGGTGAATTTGTCTTCACTAATTCATCTACCTCATGTTCTATTATTACTTGGAATGATGTGCAGTTGTGGCTAAAATTGTATGTTTAAAATGTTTCCTTTTTCGTTTAATTTGATGAATATATTAAATTTCAGTTTTAATTACAAGGGTTTGCATATTTATTTCTTCTCTTTTTATTGTTTCTTTAGTGTTTTGAAACAAGTCCCATCTTCAGCTGTTTCTTGCTCCTTTAAAAGAGAGAGAATGCCCCAGACCATGGATTCTTGGCTCCATCTCTAACCATGAGAATGCACATATAGTGGCCAAGAGCAGTTTTGCTGGTTTCATAGCACTCTGTGCAGACTTGATCAACAGTACAAAACTTTTCTTGCCAGTGATATTCTCTGCCTTTAACTCAGGTATCGAGGTTTATTATTTTAAATAATTTTGTGTACAGGAAGAGACGCAGAACGCCAAATCACAGTCTCAGATTCCCAAAAGGGACAACTATTAGCCATACCGATCAGGGATTAATTTCTGAAGGAATGGCCTAGAACACAGTTCCAGCACTTCTTTTCAGACTCCAGAACAGCAGGGTTATTGCTCTACCCCTCCCTTCCAGGCAGCCTGCAGGGAAGAAGAGGGGATGGGGTGAGCCTTGAACAGAGCAGAGGACAGTCAAATACTCCATAATGCCACTGTTTTTCTCCTGTTGCTGGCCTGCCTGGCCCCTTCCCAGTTCCTCCTCCATTTTCTCTACAAATTAGGCCCTGATACAGATTATTTTCAAATCTACTTCATTGTGAAAATCTTGCCCAACTTACAGTTTATGGAACAGGATGCACAGACTGATTGTAGGGCTGGCTCAAGGGGTTGTAGCACTCTGCGCCAATGTTTGCTTTTGCGGCCTCCCCTTCCCGGGTCTAGTCTTGCAGAGCAAGCTGCGCAAATTGGGGTAAATTTCAGCCCACTGGCTTGTTAAAATGCCACCCTCCTATTTAACTTAATCTGTGTCACTATTCATAAAGACAGCATGCTGAATATACAGAGAGTGATGGTGTGGTCTTTGTGTTATCTGTTTAGGCTAGGCCTGATATTCCAGAGACCTAAACTCATATGTGAGGACTGATTTCTGCTATCTCCGGAGAACACCTGTTACAGGTGAGTAACTATGTTTTCTCTTTTACCTAACTATAGGTTTATTCCATTCTTCTTTCTCCCTCCTTTAATCTTCAGTCTTCCTCTTTTCACTGTTCACCTATTATCATCAGCTTTACATTCCCTAACCTTGCTTCCCTAGTCCTGTTCCACATCTGTCTCATTCCTTCGTCAGTATCCTATTGCTCCCCTGTCTTTCACCCACTTTCTAGTCCCCTATTTCCATCCTCTGTACTCGTCCCCTCCCCTATCTCATCTACCACCACCTGCTTCTCTTCCCTTAATCAGCCACAGCTCATTCCCTAGCACTAAAAATCTCTCCAGCTCCAGGCCTTTTCTTATTTCTTACCCCCATCCAGGCTTCTATTTCCCCTTTCACTTCTCACATTTCTACCCTCTTTTAAGGAAGATCTATTCCTTCCTGTGGCTCTCATCCACTCCTTAGCACTCTGTCCTTTTCAACTGTCCCCAACCCCTTCTCAAACCTTCTCCCCTCCCCATATTGCTGCACTTGGTCTCATATCCCTCATCCAATTACCTTGTCTCCACCGTCGTCCTAATCTCTGGTCAATTTCTTAGTCCCCAGTATCCCTCCAAGCAACTCAAAGTCCCCAATCACAAGCCCAGAGTCCCCACTTATTTATTTATTTAATTTATTTATTTATTTAACAGTATTTCTAAACCGCCTTATCTTAATAATCAAGGTGGTATCACGGCAAACAATCAGGTCAGGTGAGTGTGTTATACATGCAGTGGGGGAAATTGAGTGTGTGTCGTGTTGTGTGTTAGATTGGTATGAGCTATTTACAGAGTGGGCTATATACAGTGGTGCAAAAACAAATTCCATGCATACATTGGTTAGGCGGGATCATGCGCTGTTGTTCATTCTCTGAAGTTATGTGATGTGTCCATAGTGTTCTATGAACAGTATGGTTTTTAGCTGTTTTCTGAAGTCTTTTAGGTCTGTAGCGGCCCTCAAGTCGTCCGGGAGTTTGTTCCATATTGTTGGAGCGGCCATTGAGAGTGCTCTGTCTGTTGTGTCCTTGCGTGTGTGTTTGTATTCACTGGGGGTGCTGACTCTGTTGTGGGTTTGTTTTCTTCTGGGACGCGTACTGGTGTCTGATTGTATGAGTGTGTGTAGGCTGTTGGCTGATGTGTGGTGTTTGATCTTGAATATGTTTATGATAGTTTTGTATTTGATGCGTGCACCGATTGGAAGCCAGTGTAAGTCCTTTAAGGTGGGTGTGATGTGCTCCTGTCTTGCCGTTCCTGTTATGATTCGTGCAGCAGTGTTTTGTGCTAGTTGTAGAGGTTTGAGGGCTTGTTTCGGTAGGCCGAGGTATATCGGATTGCAGAAGTCCAGTAGTGGGGTTATCAGTGCTTGACAGACGGTACGGAAGTGTTCCGGGGCAAGGAGCGGCTTTAGTCTCCTGATGATTCGCATCTTGTAGTAGGCTTTTGGGTTGTTTTGTCTATGTGTGGTTTGAGATTGAGTTTATTGTCCAGAGTAACTCCGAGGTATCTCACTTCTGATCTTATTGGTATAGTGGTGCTTTGTATTTTTAAATTTGGTGGGTATTTGAAGCCTTGGTTCCGGGTGATGATTAGGGCTTCGGTCTTCTTGTAGTTTATTGCTAGGTTGTTGTTTTGACACCAACTCTCCATTTGGGTGAGGCAGTCTGTTATCTTAGAGAAGTCCGGGTTGTTGATTGATATCGGGGTGTAAATCATTATGTCGTCTGCATATATTGTGTATTGAATGTTGTTCTTTTTCATGATATTGCAAATTGGTTGTATGTAGATGTTAAATCTAAGAGTTGCCACCTGTCAGTATCTTTGCTTTCCTACATCCATGTTCCTAGTTCCTGCCCTTATGCCTCCCACTCCCCTTTCCCCAGACCCCACCCATTTACTTCCTTCTCCTATATTCATTAACCTTGTCTTTCCTCCTCCTTACCCCAGCATGCATTCTTCTATTCTTCCCTCTGGTAAATACTTTGCTGCTTCCCCACTCCATGCAACATCAGTCCTCATCTCCCTTCTCACTCTCCCAGTATCTCCCTCTTTTTCCCACCTCAACCCTAGCATTTGCCAACATCAGCTCCCTTTCAATCCCAGGACCCCGGCTCTAGAATTAGCTATCTTCCAGTCCCAGCTCTCAACCACCAGGCCCCTTCCAATCCCACCCCCCAGACCTAGTATCAGCTGTTTTCCAGTATCCAACAATTTCCATTCCCAATATCAGCCCATTTCTAGTGCCCCCAATACCAGCCCATTTCTAGTCTCAGGCCCCTCCCTCAGCCTCAGTATCAGCCATTTCCAGTATCAGTCAGCCCCCCTATCAGCTCATTTCCAGTCTCCACAGTCCCACTATCAGATCATTTTTGGTTCCCCCAGCCCTAATATCACCCCATTTTCAGTAAAAGCCCTCCACCAGTCCCAGTATCAGCCATTATCCAGGAACAAGCAGCAAGTCAGTCCTCACATATAGTAACATAGTAAATGATGGCAGATAAAGACCAGCATGGTCCATCTAGTCTGCCCAGCACGATGACAAGAGTAGGTGCACCTGCCGCTCCATGCAGGCCACCCCTCCCCACGTCCCTGCTTAGGGGTGAACCCACCACTCCATGCAGGACACCCCTATTTGTTGAGAAATTAGATGGTTCAATTTATTTTTATTGTATCCTGTTGCTGTAAAGGGATCCACTGTGTCTGTCCCATGCCATTTTGAATTCCGTCACCGTGTTTGCCCCCACCACTTCCATTAGGAGGGCATTCCAAGCATCCACCACCCTTTCTGTGAAAAAGTATATCTCCAGGAACAAGCAGGAATGTAGTCTTCACATATGGGTATCATCGGTACCGACGGAGCCTGCACGGGAATGCGCCCCAGCGTCCAAAAAGAAAGCTTTTGGGAGCATCCCACAGCGCCTGTGTGCTGCCTTCCCGCCTTTCCCAACTGCCTCTCTCCAGTTCTTCATTTTCCACGGAGCCAGCAGGTGGTCATTCCTGTCACCACAGAAAATTTGTCCTTATTCTTTTCTTTTTTGTGGTCGCGTCTGCCTTCCTCGACACTTACCGGTACTGCCGGTTCTTCTTTCTTTTCTTTTCTTTCAAAAAAAAATACTTAGTACTTTTCTTTTCCCTTTTTTCCAGGTGCATGTGCCATTTTGGGCCTTAGGCCCAAAATTTTTTCCATCATGGAAAAACCCGCTTCGGGTTTTAAAAAGTGCACCAAGTGTGACGGTACCATCTCCTTCACCAACACCCATGAATGGTGTCTGAAATGTTTAGGTCCTGACCACTCCATCACGGAATGTATGGCCTGTGCCATGATGTCCAAGAGAGGTCGACAGAACCGAGCTGCCAAGCTCAGTACCCTGTTTCCCACTGATGCAGCCTCAGTGGCATCGACGTCTTCCAGGGCTTGGTTGCTGAAGGCCTAGATCTTCATGGTCTTAACGTCCCTCAGCAAGTAAATGATATCCTTTTTGCTTCCAGGAAGCCTTCCACAAGACGCTCTTATGCTTTCAAGTGGAAAAGGTTTACCATATGGTGTTCGCAGAAGGGTCTTAACCCCATTGCTGTACCTCTGGAATCATTACTGGAGTATCTCCTTCATTTATCCAATGCAGGACTTAAGACTAACTCAGTGAGGGTCCATTTGAGTGCTATTGCAGCTTCCTTTAAGCCCCTAAATGGACAACCTATTTCCTCCCATCCTCTTATAGCAAGATTTATGAGAGGCCTTCTGCTAACTAAGCCTCCCATTAAGCCACCACCTGTGGCATGGGACTTAAACTTGGTTCTTGGTCAGCTCATGAAGCCACCTTTCGAACCCTTAGCTACTACCTCCTTGAAATTCCTTTCTTACGAAGGTTATCTTTCTCATTGCAATCACATCAGCACGTCGCATCAGTGAGTTGCAGGCACTAGTAGCTGATCCACCTTATACAAGGTTCCATCATGACAAGGTAGTCCTTAGGACTCATCCACACTTTATGCCAAAGGTGGTCTCGCCTTTTCATCTAAACCAAGCGGTCTACCTACCTTTGTTCTTTCCAAGGCCTCATGCATCAAATGCAGAAAGGAACCTTCATACTTTGGACTGTAAAAGAGCTTTAGCCTTTTACTTACAAAGAACACAGCAACATAGAAAGTCCTCTCAACTCTTTGTTGCTTTTGATCCTTCTCATTTGGAACTTCCAGTCTCCAAGAGAACACTATCTAACTGGATTGCTCAGTGTATTGCCTTTGCCTATCAGAGTAAGAACCTTCCTCTGGAGGGCCATGTCACAGCTCACAATGTGAGAGCCATGGCAGCTTCAATGGCTCATCTGCACTCTGTGTCTATCGACGACATCTGTCGAGTAGCCACCTGGGCCTCGGTTCATACCTTCACAGCCCATTACTGCTTGGACAAGGATTCCCGCCGGGATGCCTTGTTTAGTCAGGCTGTTCTTCAACACCTGTTCCATACCTAATCAACTCCTACCCGCCATCCCTGGTTGGATGCCAGAGATCCATGGGGGGGAAGTGGAGCCCTGTTCAGGGGCACACAACTTCTGGGGTCTCTCCCTGGCATCTAAAGCTAGGGAGTCCCCATATGTGAAGACTACATTCCTGCTTGCTCCTGGAGATAGCATAGTTACTCACCTGTAACAGGTGATCTCCGGGAACAGCAGGAATTTAGTCTTCACAACCCATCCACCTCCCCTAGGAGTTGTATCTCTTTCTCTTTCCCTCTCTCTCTCTCTTTGTCTCAGCTTTAAAACTCAACTGGGGAGAGGCAGTTGGGAAAGGCGGGAAGGCAGCATGCAGGCGCTGTGGGATGCTCCCAAAAGCTTTCTTATTGGACACTGGGGAGCGTTCCCGCGCAGGCTCCGTCGGTACCGACGATACCCATATGTGAAGACTAAATTCCTGCTGTTCCCGGAGATCACCTGTTACAGATGAGTAACTATGCTTTCCTAACATTGCCTTTCAATTTACCACCTTGCAGCTTCCTGTTATGCCCTCTAGTTTTACAGCTTCCCCATCTTTGGAAGAGGTTTGTTTGTTCATTATTTCCCTTTAAGTATTTAAAGGTCTGAATCATATCTCCCCTGTCCCTCCTCTCCTCCAAAGTCTTCAAGTCTCTTCTCATAAGGCTTCTGACGCAGGCTCCAAATTATTTTGGTCGCCTTCCTCTGAACAGTTTCCAGTCTTTTTACATCGTTTGCAAGATACGGTCTCCAAAACTGAACACAGTATTCCAAGTGAGGCCTCACCAGTGACTTGTACAGTGGCACAAGTACCTCTTCCTTTCTGCTGGTGATTTCTTTTTGTATGCAGCCCAACATCCTCCTGGCTTTTGCCACCGCCTTGTCGCACTGTTTTGCCACCTTGAGATCTTCAGAAATAATCACACCAAGGTCTTTCTCCTGATCCGTGTTTTGTTTTGATGTACCTAATAATATAAGATTAGCAAAGTCGAAGTGGGGGGTTATGGTGGCTTGAATTATACTGATGAAATCATGTATGTATACAAGAGGTCTAAGTTGTTTAAGTATTTTGAGTTTGAAATAAATTTTCTTTGTGGTGTTTCTGATATGGGTATCTAATGTGAGATGTTTATCAATGATAACTCCTAAGTATCTCACTTCATTTTTTATTTTAATTTCCTGGTTTTGAAGTGTTATATGTGTTGGAGGGGTATATTCATGATTTTTAGTGACAATTAGCACTTCAGTTTTTGAATGGTTTATTTGGAGATTGTGGGCATTTAGCCATAAAGTTATTTCATTAAAACAATCTGATAGGAGTTGAAACGGTATGTTAGGGATTGTGAATGGGATGTACATCATAATATCATCTGCATATAGATGATAGAGTACACCATATTTTTTAAAGATATTGCAAACTGGTTTTATGTATATATTAAATAGAAGAGCTGAAAGCGCTGAGCCCTGTGGTAAACCTGTTTCAAATTTATATGATTCAGATGTTTGATTTCCTATTCTGACATTTTGGGTTCTATTGCTCAGATAAGAAGTGAACCATTTATGAACTGTAGAGTATATTCCTATGTATCTTAAGTTGTTAAGCATTATTGAATGGTGAACACTATCAAAAGCGGCTGATATGTCGATAAATAAGAGGATGAAGGCTTTTTTGTGGTTGTCTTTTCCTCTTAGTAGTGTATCAGTTAGAACAGTCAGAAGTGTTTCCACTCCATGCTTGGGACGAATTCCATATTTCTCTAAGGTGTACATATTAAAATCCTTAAGTCTGTCCTCATATGCTTTATAATGAAGACCACTAACCATTTTAGTAGCCACCCTCTGCACCGACTCCATCCTGTTCACATCGTTTTGAAGGTGCAGTCTCCAGAATTGCACATTATACTCCAAATGAGGTCGCACCAAAGACTTATACAGAGGCACTATCAGTTCCTTTTTTCTGCTAGCCATTCCTCTCCGTATGCACCCAAGCATCCTTATAGCTTTTGCCGTCGCCTTTTCTACCTGTTTAGCTACTTTAAGATCAATCAGACACAACTATGCCTATGTCCCGCTCTTCTTTAGTGGACAAAAGTACTTCACCCCCTATACTATATTGCTCCCTTGGATTGCTGCAGCCCAAATGCATGACCTTACATTTTTTAACATTAAATCCCAGCTGCCAAATTCTAGACCATTCTTTAAGCTTAGCTAGATCCCTTCTCATGTCATCTACACCTTCCTGGGTGTCTACTCTATTGCAGATTTTGGTATCATCCACAAAGAGGCAAACCTTACCCGACAGCCCTTCCGCTATATCACTAACAAAGATGTTAAAAAGAATCTGACCAAGGACAGATCCCTGGGGCACACCACTGGTAACATCCTTCTCCTCAGAGTGAGCGTCATTTACCTGTACTCTTTGTCGCCTCACACCCAACCAATTTCTAACCCAAGAAGTAATTTAGGGTCCATCCCTAGGGTGCTCAGTTTGTTTATAAGTCGCCTGTGAGGAACAGTGTCAAAGGCTTTACTGAAATCCAAATACACCACATCTAGGGCTCTCCCTCGGTCCAACTCCCTGGTCACCGAGTCAAAGAAATCAATCAGATTTGTCTGACAAGACCTGCCTCTCGTGAATCCATGCTGCCTCGGATCCTGTAATCTGCTAGACTCCAGAAACCTCACTATTTTCTCTTTCAGCAGCGTTTCCAATAATTTACTCACCACCGAAGTTAAACTAACCAGCCTGTAGTTTTCAACCACATCCTTACTTCCGCCTCTCTCCAGTCCTTTGGCACCACTCCCGACTCCGAGGCATTGAAAAGGTCAGTCAGTGGAGCTGCTAGAACGTCCCTCAGTATTCTAGGGTGGGTCCCATCACTTTGTCTACTTTAAGTTGAGCTAGTTTCTCACGAACACAGTCTTCTGAAAATTGTTCAAGATGTCCCTCGCTTCTGTTCCTATTTGTGGGTGTTTTTTGAGGTCCTGCTCCTGGTTCTTCATCTGTGAACACAGAACAGAAATATTTGTTAAGCAATTCCGCTTTATCCTTATCAGCTTCTACATATTCCTCCCCTGCACCCTTGAGTCTGACAATACCACTTTTGCCCTTCCTCTTCTCACTAACATATCTGAAAAATGTCTTATCCCCCCATTTTATTGCATTGGCTATTTCCTCCTCTTTTTGAATCTGTGCCTTCCTAACTACTTTGCTAGCTTCTCTAATTTTTTCCAAATATAGATGCCTGTCTTCCTTTCTCTGTGATCTCTTGTATTTCATGAAGGCCTCCTCTTTTCCTTCACTTTTTCAGCTACTTCTTTCGAAAGCCATAGCGGCGGTCTCCTTTTCCTTTTACCTTTATTTACCATTTTAACAAAAAAGGTTGGTTGCCCTTAAAATATCTCCTTTCAGTTTTGCCCACTGTTTTTCTACATCCCCCAGCTGTTCCCATCCCGCTAATGACTCCCTGAGGTATTGGCCCATCTTGGCAAAGTTAGTCTTCCTAAAGTCTAAGATCCTCACCTTTGAATGGATTCTAACAGCCCTAGTCCTAATACTGAACCACACCATCTGGTGATCACTGGATGCAAAATGATCTCCCACTACAACATCAGAAACACTTTCACCATTGGTAAGCACCAAGTCCAATATACTCTGTCCCCACGCCAAAAGCTGTGGAGCCTTCTGGTTTGGAATCCAGAATGGTGGCCATGGAGCAGAACATCACTGTGATCCTGGTCATGCAGCAGGCAATGATGGCAGGTTCATCCGCATCATCTGACCCAATGACTGGGCCCCTGACTGCAGGGGTGTCCCTGGTCATTGAGCCGAGCTCCAAGTGCTACCGGCCTCGGGTAAGTCCTCAGTCCCATTCTTGGTCCCGTTCCGTGGGAACCTAGTCCTCCCCAGCCAGTTTCTGAGACTCGTACCCCAGGTCCTCGGGAGGCCCCCAGCCCTTCGGTGAGGGCCTCAAGCCGAGGAGTTGCAGGGCCTCGGATTCATCATTGCCATTCAACTCTGAGTGGGAGACTGACGACAAGGTATCCCCGGAAACCAGACGGCACCGAGACATCCCCTTGGACCTGTCTCCCCCTGTGCACCGACGCCATTCTCCTCCAGAGGACGTGGCCTTCCACAACTTTGTCAGGGATATGGCCCATGCCCCCTCGGTGTGCGGAGGAGGACCCGCGCACCAAGGTTCTGGAGATTCTCCAGTGTGAGTCTCCACCCAAGGAAACTCTCATGGTGCTGGTCCAGCCGATCCTTGAGTGGCTAGTACTGGAGATGTGGGAGACCCCGGCATCGATACCGGTGGTCAGTTGATGCCTCAACATCATGAACTGCATCAGGAAGGGGCTGGGGTTCCATAAGTCCAACTCCCACATAACTCCATGGTTGTCGAGTCAACCATGCAAAAACTCAAGAGCCAGAAGACTTATTCTTCTGTCCCCCCTGAAAGGGATGCTAGAGCCCTCGACATCCTTTGGCATAAGTGCTACTAGGGCTTGATGCTGGGGTGTCGAATCCAGGTCTATGAGCTATACATAGGCATGTACTTCAAGGCCCTAACCCAGGAGTTGTCCGGGTTTTCAGCGGGGCTTGCCCGGGAACCTCTCCAACAGTTCCAAGCTGTGATCTCCGGGGTTAAGGACTGCTCAAAGTTCCTCTCCCAGGCGGCCTTCAACAGATCTGAGTCAGCAGCTAGAGTAGCAGTGGCTGGCATTGGGGCCTGATGCCAAACCTGGCTACAGTCCTAGGACCTTGAACAATGGGTCCAAGACAAGCTGCTCGATGTCCCTTGCACTGGTGAGAACCTGTTCGGCAAACCAATGGCCAACACGGTGGATGAGATAGAGGCCAAGGCGGTGACCCACCAGAGGCTCTCAAAAAAGACCTCTTCCTTTCCCTGCAAGAAACCCTCGGGGAAAAGGCCCCTGTTCCTGGGGAAAAAGGGGCACTTCCAACAGGGTCACTGCTACCAGTCCTTCTTGGGCCAGCAGCAGGGTTCTTACCCTAAGAGGCAAGGTCAGGGAGCTCAGAAGCCTCAGGCACAGGCTCCAACCAAACCAGGGGGGAGCTTTTGATTCCCAGGGCAGGACTTCCCCTTCCCCGGGAAACCTGCTCCAGTCACAGGCGGTTGCTTGGCACTCTTTGCTCACAGGTGGGTGAGGTCACCTCAGACCAGTGGGTACTGCAGATGGTAAGGGAGGGATACCTCCTCCACCTGCAGCAAATACCACCCAGGTTCTTTCCAGGAGAGCCAGTGCAACCTCTCCTTCACCAGACCCTTCTGCTTTCAGTGCTGGCAGGTCTGCTCAGGGACAATGCAGTAGAGCCTGTACTCAAACATCTATGAGGAAAAGGCTTCTACTCCAGGTACTTCCTCATCCCAAAGAGAACTGGGGGCCTCAGGCCCATTCAAGACCTGAGAAACTTAAACAAGTTTCTGGTGAGGGAGAGGTTCAAGATGCTATCCCTTGGAACACTGCTGCCGTACCTCCACTAGAGAGATTGACTGTGCTCCTTGGTCCTAAAGGATACATACATTCACATCCTGATCCACCCCTCTCACAGGCAGTTCCTATGGTTTGTGGTGGGAGGAGGGCATTACCAGTACAGGGTGCTTCCTTTTGGCCTGGCCTCCTCACCAAGGGTCTTACCAAGTGCTTGGTGGTAGTAGCCGCCCAGCTGCACCTACAAGGGGCTTCATCTTTCCCTACCTGGATGACTGGCTAATCAAGGGTGGTACAGCCTCAGAGGTCAGTCAGGCTACAGAGCATGCAACCCTCCTACTGCAGCACCTGGGGTTCATCAACAACTACCCCAAATCCCATCTCTATCCAGCCCAAAGCTTAGAGTTCATAGGTGCTCAGTTGGACACGTTACAAGTCAAGGCCGTCCTCCCAAGGGAGAGGGCAAAACACCTCAAACAACTGGCAGGAGAGATACAACGCCTCCAGTCAGTGTCGGCTCACCGCCTCCTCCGCCTGCTAGGCCATATGGCCTCAACGGTCCATTTCACGCCCTCAGCCTGCTTACACCTGCAGACGGCCCAATGGTGCCTCTGCTCGCAATGGACTCAAGTAATGGGCAGCCTACTGGACAGGGTCAGGGTTACCCACCAACTAGCGAAGTCCCTCAACTGGTGGCAAAACGTGCATCACCTCTAGATGGGAATGCCCTTCCAGGTACCTGCACTGCAGAGGACCCTGACCACAGATGCCTCCCTCCTGGGTTGGGGGGCACATTATGGGGACCGCTGCACACAGGGCAGTTGGTCTCGTCAGGAGTTACTCTTACAGATCAATCTCCTAGAGCTCAAAGCAATCTTCTTAGCCCTACAAGGGTTCCACCACTGCCTAAGACATCGACCCGTACTGATTCAGATGGACAACCAGGTTGCCATGTTTTATATCAACAAGCAGGGGGGCATGGGCTCGTACTCCCTCTGCTAGGAGACGGTGGCCCTCCTCTCCTTTGCAGCATGCAACAATATGCTTCTGCAAGCGGTGTACCTCCTGGGCCAGGACATCTGCCTAGCCAACAGGCTGAGCAGAGTCCTTCATCCACATGAGTGGCGCTTAAATCCCAGGATAACAAAGCAACTCTTCCACCTCTCGGGCAGAACTGTGATAGACCTATTCTCCTCCCCGGACAACCCGCAGCTGCCCGTTTCTGCTCATACCAGCCACACCTGGGGAGAGTGGCGGCAGATGTCTTCCTGATCTTGTGGTCCGAGGCCCTACTCTATGCATTCCCACTGACCCCCTTGGTCGCCAAGACCCTCTTCAAGGTCCAGAGCAAGAAGGCATCAATTATACTGATCGCTCCCAGGTGGCCCAGGCAACCTTGGTTCCCTCTGTTGCTTTTCCTGTTGGTGGCACTTCCAGTCTCACTGGTTTGAGCCCTGGATCTACTGTCCCAGGAGGAGGGCTTCCTCCTGCTCCCCAATCTGGGGTCGCTAACTGTGTGGCTGCTGAAAGGGTAGCGTTGGCCCCTTTCAATCTTCCAGGAGAAGTCAAGGGGATCCTATTGGCCTCCTGAAAACCCTCCACCAGACAGGCTTATGCCTTTAAGTGGAGAAGGTTCTCCACCTGGTGTATGGAGAAGGAGGAGAATCTCTTCTGCCATGTACAACTGGTACTTCAGTACCTACTATACCTGTCGCACACTGAGCTGAAATCTAACTCTGTAAGGATACATTTGAGTGCCTTAGCCTCTCACCACTACCCTATTGAGAGAAAGCCCTTCTCAAGCCAGTCCCTGGTCTCCAGGTTCCTCCAGAGTCTCCTGTTATCCAAGCCCCCTCTCCGTTCTCCGGTGGTGGAGTGGGACCTCAACCTGGTGCTCTCCCAGCTCACCAAACCGCCGTTTGAGCCCCTGGCCACCTGTGGTACCTGTCTTGGAAAGTGGTCTTTCTGGTGGCCCTCATGTCTGCTTGAAGGGTGAGCGAACTCCAGGCCCTGGTGGCAGAGCCACCATATACCAGGTTCTATAAGAACAGGATCGTGCTCCGCACATACCCCAAATTCCTCCCAAAGGTGGTATCTCCTTTCCACCTCAACCAAGAGGTGTTCCTCCCCACCTTCTTCCCACGGCCTCACACCGGCAGGGAGGAACTAGTACTTCATACACTGGACTGCAAACGGTCACTGTCCTTCTACTTACAGAGGACTCAGGCCCATCACAAAGCTCCTGAGCTTTTCTTGTCTTATGACCCCAGTAGACTGGGGCTCCCCGTGACTAAGCAAACTCTGTCTGCTTGGGTGGCAGACTGTACTGCCCTTGCCTATGAGCGAGCTGGCCTCTCCCTAGAGCATCGTATCACAGCGCATCACATGAGGGTGATGGCTACATTGGTGGCCAACCTCCGCTCAGTGCCGGTGACAGAGATCTGCAAGGCCGCCACATGGTCTTCAATTGATACATTCGCAGCTCACTACTGCCTGGAGAGTGAGTCCCGCAGGGACAGTGCCTTCAGACAGGCATTACTCTGTAATATTTTCGGGATGTAGGCAACACCTGCCCTCTGACCCTTCTGTGTTCAGGCTACCAGTGATAGTGTTGCTGGACGCCAGGGTCTTGCAGAGTATCTCGATGGGGACTCATCTTCTGCAACTCACAGCTACCTGACTGGGCCACCGTTGGTGCTGTCATGGTTCAGTCCTCAGCAGCCTGGAGCTAGGGAATCCCATATGTCAGGAACAGCAAGAATCAGTCCCCACAACCTTTCCTCCACCCCTGGGAGTTACACAGTAACATAGTAAATGACAGCAGATAAAGACCAGTATGGTCCATCTAGTCTGCCCAGTAAGATGGCAAGAGTAAGTGCAACTGCCGCTCCGTGCAGGCCACCCCTCCCCATGTCTTTGTTTAGGGGTGAACCCACCGCTCCATCTAGGGCACCCCTATTTGTTGAGAAATTAGATAGTTCAGTTTATTTTGATTTTATCCTGTTGCTGTCAAGGGATCCACTGTGTCTGTCCCATGCCATTTTGAATTCCGTCACTGTGTTTGCCCCCACCACTACCATCGGGAGGGCATTCCAAGCATCCACCACCCTTTCAGTGAAAAAGTATTTCCTGACATTGCCTTTCAATTTACCCCCTTGCAGCTTCATGTTATGCCCTCTCGTTTTACAGCTTCCCCATCTTTGGAAGAGGTTTGTTTGTTCATTATTTCTCTTTAAGTATTTAAAGGTCTAAATCATATCTCCCCTATCCCTCCTCTCCTCCAAAGTTGCCTCCCTACCTTGTTTTATTTTTACTACCGTCCTAGCTATGTTATCTGACTGAGCAAGATGGCACCCTTGGGTGGGAAGGGACCACGCATGTGTGGCAGCTTATCCCAAAGGCTTTCTTTGAAAGCTGGGGAAATGCTCCGCATGGGCTCCGTCAGTACCAACATCACCCATATGTGAGGACTGATACCTGCTGTTCCCAGAGAACATCTGTTACAGGTGAGTAACTACACTTTTCCAGCCCCCCATTCCCCAGGCTCATTTCCAATCCTAGCCAGCCCACAGCCCCAGTATCAGCCCATTTCCAGTCCCAGCCAACTCTCCTCGCAGCAACACAGCCCCGGTATGATTTGCTTTTGCTCCTGAGGCTGTATTAATGCTCAACACAGCTGTGGGAACATTTGCTTTTGCTGCCACTGCTGTGCGATGCTCAAGTCATGGTGCCAGTGGCTTGAGTATAGCACAGCTGCAGGGGCAAAGGCAGATGCTCCAACGACTGTGTTAATGTTTAACACTGCTGCGGCTCTGGAGGCAAGGGGCATTCCGGAAGTGAGGCAGACGTCTTGTGCTGCTAATCTGATGCACCCTGAGCCAGTGCCTCACTGGTTCACTTCTTAAGCCAGCCCAAATTATTATTTGCAGATTTCTAGAGTAGCAGTTCTGAAAATATTTTGTTTAGCCATCAAAATATGTTCTAAAGGTAAATGTGTCACTAAATCCAGGATGGGGGCTACTGGCCATTTCCTTATCCAATGAGAGTATACTAATATCATGAGCAGATTTAGGTATAGGCAACTGCCTAAGATGCAGCATTTTGAAGGCACCAAAGAAGAGTCCAATACCACTTAATTTCATGCTATGAGCATGTGTTGCTTCACAGGGATGCCATTGTGGCATTATTGCCTTACTCTGCTCCTCGTTTGGCTTTCTAGTCCTTGATATCTACTACTACTATTAATCATTTATATAGCACTGCAGGACATACTCTGCACTGTACAAACACATAAACAAGACAGTTCCTACTTGTAGAGATCTGATACTTTCCCTCCCCTCCCCTCCCAACTTCTGGGATCTGTTCTCTGGACTTACCTATGGACACTAAAATCTTAAATCCAGCCCTGACTATGAGCAGTAATTTCTAAAATGTTCTTATAAAAAAAAGAGAGAATTTAGCAGCATAATAAAATTCCTGTATCACAATATCTACTCCCTCTGATTTTTACTGGACCAGTGCTTACCCTTTGCAATCTTTTCTGTTGTATGCTGCTTTGAGCAGATTTGTTTTTACTTGGAAAAGCTGTAGGGATGGATCTCTCTTTACCTTAGTTTGGGTTATTCTGAATAAACGCTGAAAAATGTGAACTCTGCTAATCATGCATCCATATTTTTTTCCTTTCTTTCCTCACTGTCTTAGCACAGGTAAGACTTTTCTCCTTTGAGTAGTTGTCTTGTCTTTATCTCATTTCTTTAGATTGGCTTCTTCTGAAACAAACTAATCCTATCAATAATAAGATTTTTGCTCCCCCCCCCCCCCCACCACTTTAAGACACTGGGTGCATAAAATACAAGGAAACATGTTTACAAAGCCCCCTGCAGGAAATGCATGTGTGTGCAGACAAGCCACACTTTACCACATATAGGCCGTGGATGCAACACACACCATCCATCAAACATGACCAGCACAGGCAACTAACATCTGCAATAGCTGCGTTGTGCCAGGGATACCATGTCCTGCCCAGTCCCTGGCCTGGCACATACTACCAGGGTAGCACAGGGTTTTTAGAATGGATGCCCCATGCTATTTTTAGCATGGTGCCAAAACTGCACGCTAATCCTGCACTATCCTGGTATCACACTTTAGTAAACATGCCCCAAAGCCACCAGATATGATTTTAGAGAGTACTAGGGAAGAGCCAGTTATCATGGTTCATGTAGGCACCAGTGACATAAGAAGGTGCAAGAGGAAGGTGATGGGGCTAAATTTAAACCCTTAGGTAGGAAATTAAAATTCAGAAGCTTCTAGGTAGTGTTCTGAGGGATATTATCAATTTCAGATGCAGGACCACATGGGCAGAATGAGCTCTGGAGACTGTGCATGGTTTGAGTCAGTGGTGCAGAGGTGAGGACTTTAAATTCATGAGGAACTAGGGAACGTCTTGGGAAATTGGCTGTATGTTCCAGCAGGATGGTTCCGCTTTAACTAAAATGAAACCAGCTTTTGGTGCTAACAATTATAAAAGTACTGTAGCTAGGGCATCTTGTAAAATATACCATGGAAGAAAGTCAACAGTTGCTCAGGAGCACCTGGCTCAGATCAGGATATCTACAAACAATATACTATCAAGGGGAATTAGAATAT
Source organism: Ichthyophis bannanicus (assembly GCA_033557465.1). NCBI lineage: Eukaryota > Metazoa > Chordata > Amphibia > Gymnophiona > Ichthyophiidae > Ichthyophis > Ichthyophis bannanicus. Next base: position 1,357,285,899 of record CM066031.1, read on the forward strand.
CCTGATAGTGAGGATATGGAAAAAACTGATCATGAATTATATGGGGGGAAAAAGGGTTGTGAAAAAGAATACTTATAAGTGTCTGTATGCAAATGCAAGAAGTTTAAATAATAAGAATGGGAAGTTTAGAGTGACTGACACTAGATGAAGATATTGAGATAACAGACATCTCAAAGACTTAAAAGAAAAAAAAAAGCAATCACTAGGATACTGATACCAGGCTACAAAATATATCTAAATGATGGAGCAGATAAAAGCAGTGGTGGAGTCTTTATATAGTAAAGATTCTGAAGGGTCAATTAGAATACAAATTCTGCAGGAAACAAACTGTATTCTAGAATTCCTATGGATGGAAATTTCATGTATAACAGTGAGGGTTTACTTACAATCCACATAACTAGAATAATGCTGAGTTAGGCTAATAATGTTGGCAACACAATTATACGCAATAGCAATTGGGTGAATGTCTCATCAGGGCATATCAAGGCAATTATATTTCTAAATGCTGTACTACTACTATTGAACATTTGTATAACGCTACAATGTGTACACAGTACTGCACAGATACATGTAAAAGACGGTCCCAGCTCATCGGAGCTTACAATATAGTCAAGAAAGACAGTAACTGTAGACATGGGATACAGCTAGGGGGAATGGTAAGGAAACGCAAAGGACAATCAGATGAGTCAAGATCTTAAAGCGGCAGCAAAGAGGTGAGTTTCAACCTGGATTTGAAAAGGGTCAGAGAAAGGCGCCTGATGTACATATTTAGGTAGTTTGTTCTAGGCATAAGGAGCAGCAAGCTCAAAGGAGCAAAGTCTGGAGTTGGCATTAGAAGGGAAAGGCATAGATAGGAGCGATTTGCCAGAAAAGTCGAGTTCCCAAGAAGGGGTATAGGGAGAGAGAAAAGAGGAAAGGTAGTGAGGAGCTGCAGAGTGCACTTACAGGTCAGTAGGGGAAGTTTGAACTAGATGCAGAAATGGATAAGAAGCCAATGAAGATACTTGAGAAGAGGGGTAATACAAGCATGACGAGGCTGGCGGAAGATTAACCGCGCAGGAGAGTGTTGAACAGATTGAAGGGGAGAGAGATGACTCAGAGGGAGACCAGCAAAGGAGCAGGTTACAATAGTCTAGGCGGGAGGTGACTATAAATGTCTTAGGGGAATATTTACTATTTGGCAATAGTGGCTTTTGTGCGATATCGGAGCCGCAGCTCTGATATCACACAGAAGCTACCACCACTGAATAGTAAACATACCCCTTAGTAGTTCAGAAGGAATGGGAAAATTTTGTATATGTTGTAGAGAAAGAAACAGCAGGTTTTAGCTATCAGTTGGGTGTGTGTGGAGAAGGAGAGAGAGGAGTCAAAGATGACCCCAAGATAGCGAGCTGAGGAGACAAGAAGGAGTAGAGAGTTATCCAAGAGACAGAGAAAGAGGAGAAAAGGGTTTAGGGGGAAAAATAAGAAGCTCAGTTTTGGCCATGTTCAATTTCAAGTGGCGGTGAGACATCCAAGCAGACATGTCAGAAAGGCAAGCAGAGATATGGGCCTGGATTGCTGGAGAGATTTCAGGTGTAGAAAGGTAGATCTGGGTGTCATCAGCATAAAGATGGTACTGAAAGCCATGGGAAGAGTTGAGTACACCAAGGGACTGGGTGTAGAGAGAGAAACGGAGTGGACCCAAGACCGATCCTTAGGTACACCAACTGAGAGCCAGATAGCAGTAGAGGAGGATTCACCAAAACAAACACTGAAGAGCAATGAGAGAGATAAGAAGAGAACCAGGATAGCACAGTGCCCTTAAAACTAAGCGAGGACAAATTATCAAGGAGAAGGTTGTGGTCAACAGTGTCAAAAGCAGCAGAAAGATCAAAAAGGATGAGGATCAAGTAAAGGCCCTTGGAGTTTGCCAGGAACAGGTCACTGGAGATTTTAGGAATAGCTCTGTTTCGGTAGAATGTAAAGGATGAAAGCCAGATTGTAGAGGGATCGAGAAGGGCTTGAGAGGAGAGAAAGCCAAGGCAATGGTGGTGAACTTCAGATTCAAGTAGTTTAGAAATGAAGGGGAAGGAGGAAGATGGGTCGATAGTGAGAAGGACAGGTAAGGTCTAGTGAGGGTTTCTTGAGGAGAGAAGTGATCACAGCATGCTTGAAGACTGCAGGGAAAGTTGCAGTAATGAGCAATAGGTTGAGAATATGAGAGATGGAAGGGACTACAGTGGAGGAGATGGAGCTAAGGAGATGGGTGAGAATAGGATCAGAGGAGCAGGTAGTGAGTTTGGATGAGGTGAATGGTTTCCTCCTTGGAGATAATAGAAAATGAAGAAAGGATAGCAGAGATGTGGGGGGGGGGGGGGGAGGTTTGGAATGAAGAGGGGGAGGAAGGGGAGTAGTAACCTCGTGGGAAATTGGAGAGTGATCTTGTGGGTTTTGTCATGGAAGTAGTCAGCCAGGGTTTGGGGAGGGAGGGGTCAGAGGCAGAGGTACCTTGAGGAGAGAGTTGAGAGTTGTAAAGAGATGGCGATGGTCAGAGGCAAGAGAATTAGTCAGATGTACATAGTAGTCTTGTTTGGCAAGTGCTATGGTTGATTGGAAAGAGACAAGCATGAATTTGAAGTGTAGAAAGTTCGCAAGGGTGCAGGATTTAAGCCAAGCACGCTCAGCTGAGCGGGCACAGAAACATAGATAGCGGGTAGTGGAAGACAAGGTTAGGGTACAGTATGCCTCACAGGATGTGGCATGGATGGAGCAAGAGCATCCAGAGCAGAGGAGAGTGCGGTGTTATAGGAAGCTACTGCCTCCTCAACAGATTCAGATAACATACTGGAGGAAAGAGGTGATGAGACAGTGGAAGAGAGCACCAATGGGTCAATAGCATGAAGATGTCTAAAGAGGTTGGAGGAGAAAGGGCGAGGTTGAGGCGGTGAGTGATGAAAAGTGAAGCTTAGCAGGTGATGGTCCGATAAGGGGAGAAGTGAGGTACAGAAGTTTGAAGGTAGGCAATTAGAGAAGAATACAAAGGTCAAGTAGTGGCCTTGCTTGTGAGTAGGGGCAGTAGAGCAAAGCTAGAGGTTGAATGACGAGGTAAGGGAGAGGAGCTTTAAAGCATAAGGGTCAGAGGGGTTATTAACATGAATGTTAAAATTCCCGAGAATAAGGGAGGGGGAAGATTAATCCAGAAAGAAGAAAAGCCACAAGTCAAAGTCAGAGAGAAAGGTAGAGGTGGACTTGTCAGGGGGATGATAAATAACAGCTAGTTGGAGAGGTAGTGGGTTAAAAAGTCAGATGGAATGGACTTCAAAGGAGGGAAAGGAGTGAGACTGAGGTAGAAGGAAGGGTTGAAACTGACAGGAGGGAGAGAGTAGAAGTCCAACACCTCCACTATGGCCAGCGGGATGGGATGTATGGGAGAATTGATAGCCACCATGACAGAAAGCAGCAACTGAAGCTGAGTCTTCAGGGAGGAGTTAGGTCTCAGTTAGAGCAAGGAGATGGAAAGCATAAGAGATAAAGAGATCATGAGTAAAGACAAGTTTGTTTGAGATGGAGTGTGCGTTCCACAAGGCACATGAAGGGGAGAGGAGAGGGATATGAATAAGATTTGAGCTATTGCGTAAGGATCTATTCTGGGAGTGTGACAGAAGTCTAGGGGGCCAGGGTTGGGGTTCATATCTCCGAAAGAGAGAAGGAGTAGAAAAGAGTGGGGCAGAGAGGAGACAGTACAGCTGTAGATGATCGCTTCATGGAGCAATTATAGCATTGATGAAAGAGGGGACTACTTTGTATCTAGCAGTTACTGGGATGCAGGATCTGGTGCAAAGTTAACAGTGAAGCCACTTGGCAATTCTGATCATAATGCAATCAAATTTGAGATACTCACTAGAGGCAACATAATAAATAAAACTACTATGGTAACATATCTTCTATAAAGGAGGCTATGATGAGTAAGGAAAGTGAAAGGAACAGTCATGAGGATTGAAAAATGCACTGTAATCTATAGTAGACTACATTTGGTTATAAATGAACTGTAACAAGTTTTGCTACATGTTTTAAACTTACCAGTGTCATCTATCAGAATAATGTGAATTACCCAACAAAAATCTGTCCAAAACTGAAACCACCTATATGACAAGAGTAGCTTCAGACCCATCCGCATAAGTGGATATGACCCCTAGACATGTAACTAGGAATTTGAGAAGGGGAAAGTACATGTATGCTTTCCTATCTGTGTATCTAGAGAGGCAGCAGACATGTATATTTACACCTGCTCTGGGGCACACGTGAATCCACGTGTCTTTGCAAAATATATGTGTAAACCCTATGCTCCATCCATTTCCAAGCAATTTATCAAGGATAGCTCTCAATTAATTGTTTTTTGTTAACACCAGCTTTTTTTTCAGATTAAGGGGTCTAGTTACCAAGGGGTGTTAATGCATAGGTATTAATTCACCGTTAACAAGAGTTGTTTTAGCACTGGTCCCATGTTATTAGTGGGACTTAGTTACTAATAATGCACATTCATGGTGAATTAGCACACGTTAATGTTAGTGTGCCTTAATAGCTAGGGGGAGGGATACTCAAAGGCATGGTCTGCAAACCATGTAAATGCCAGTTAATGGGATATTCAGCAGCTCTAACATAGCTAGTGCCTAAGGATATCCGTGGGTGCCGCTGTTACATGCTCCAGTGCTCCGCAGTTAGCATCGGGGCATTTTGGGGCGTAGCGGAGGTGGCAACCATCATTAACCAAGCAGCAGCGAAATTGAGCCGATGCCCAGTAGTGATCTGTGGCTAAAGTTAGGTGTGGCAAAGGCTGGTCTAACTTTACCTGCGGGAGCTAACCAGGCAGTGGCTCAATATCGCTGCTGCTCGGTTAGCTTCTGGGCTATACAGCGACCCGGATATTCAATGCTGGTGGCCAGATATGGTCCTGGCATTGAATATCTGGGATTAGTATTCAGCGGCAACAGCTATGTGCTTTACAAGCACTAGCCACTGCCGCTAAATATCCGCCCCCCCCCCCCCCCCGACCACTAAAGGCACTGTCATGGAGACAGCCATGACTCCGAACATTGCTAATTTTTATGGGAGTATCTGAAGAGAAATGGTAATCCTCTTTCTCTTTGGCCCTTCACATAAAGATATACTGATGATAGATTCATATTATGGCAGTGTCCTAGACATCTTTTAGAGCAATTTTATGTACTGCTGAATCAATGTGACCCCAGTTTGTTTGGGGGGAAGGGGGTTTCCAGTGTAACCTCACTTGTTTTTCTTTTTTCATTTGAGTTGAGTTCAGAATCGGCATTTTTTTTAACATTATGATCATTTATCTTTGTATAGATCATTCTGGATTTATGAGCCTCTACAGAAATACTAATCAGAATACTCTGAACTTCAACAGTTCACCCAAGCCATCATAAAGTTACCCCTCAGTCAGCTTTTTTGACATGACAATTATGATTGTCAGGTGAAGAATTCAAGTTGCAAGATCAAGATATGGCAAGTCATTTTTTGAAATAAGATAACCTTACAGATGTGTCAGGTATGCATACCAACAAGCATGCTGCTCTAATTATGAATTACGTATTATTTCAATCTAAAGTCTCAGATTCACAAGAAGGAACCATGTATGTTCTTCCCTTTTCAGCACAAGCCAATGAAATTAAACAGGTTATTTTGAAACACTGGCATGGTTTACATTTATATTATGCTCAGTCAACCACCACTGTTTGCCTTTAGCCCCAGGGAGACATCTTAGAACTATTGCTCAGTAGTCTGAAATCACCATTTTTACTGAGGGAGCTGCCAGGGAAGGAATGCCTGGGGATCATTCCTACTCCCCCACAATCCATCAAACAGATGCCTAATAGGTGCTAGGATGGTCTAAGGCAGTGGTTCCCAACTCAGTCCTCAAACCAGTCAGGTTTTCAGGATATCTACAATGGAAGCAGTGCATGCAGATCGACCTCATGCATATTCATTGCGAATATCCTGAAAACGTTGCTGGTCCAGGGGTACCCAAGGACTGGGTTGGGAACCACTGCTCTAAAGGGAAGGCTTTTCATTTCAACTGGATTAGGGATGGGGAGTGGATTAGGAAGGCATTTTCCTGTGCCTGTTTAGAGTCTAGCTTGTTATTTATTGTTCTGTCTATATGTCTGTTTTGTCAGTGTGTGTCCTATCTTCTATCTGTCCTTTCCCAGCTCTCTTGCTCTCTACAGTGCTGTGTTTCCCTTCTCAACACTTTATTGCCTCTGTTCTATGATTAGTACTATCTGACTGCACATTAAGGAGTGCTTTTTCTTTTTTTTCTCCTTCTCCCTATTCCTCTATAAGGCCTGTCTTGTAGGTATTTAAAATCTTAATTTTTTTACTTTCTCTGAGTTTTACTAGGGCACTTCCTGTGGAATCTGCCTGCTTCCACTTACTTACAATCAGCACTTGCCCCACCCCTCCCCCTGCTGGAACTTTGCTCAGAAGCTTTCCTATCTGAGCTGCCGATCCTCCATTTATTTAGCTAGGCTTATATAGTGCTTTTCTACAAGTCAAAGCAGTGTACATTCAGGTACTGTGTATATATCCCTCGTCCCCAAAGGGCTCACTATCTATATATTTTTGTACCTGAGGCAATGGAGGGTTAAGTGGCTTGCCGAAGGCCACAAGGAGTGGCCATGGCACTAGAGATTAGAAAGGTTATGCATTGACCTGCCCTAGGAGTGTGAACAGATTAGATTGTGAGCCCTTCAGGGATGAGGGAATAAAAAGTGCCTGTTAGAATACATCTGTAAACCGCTCTGATACACACAGTAAAGGGCGGTATATCAAGTGCTTAAAACCGTATCCCTCTTCTCTCCCTTTTTCATGCACATTTCGGAATGTACATTCTGTTTTCAATAAACTTGCCTTCACTCATGACCTCTTTATCTGTAATACTCTGCATCTCCTGGCTCTTACTGAAAATTGGCTTCTCCCTAAAGATTCAGCTTCAGTTGCTGCTCTCTGTCATGGAGGCTTCCTATGTTCCCATATACCTTGGCCTATTGGCCATGGTGGCGGTGTTGGGTTTCTACGCCCTCCTCCTGCCTCCATCTAATTCCTTTGCTTCCACTGAAGTCCATGCCATCCGCCTATTTCTCCCCTACCTCTCAGGGTAGCTGTCATTTATCGACCCCCTTTCTCACCGACTGACTCCTGGCTCTCCTTTCTGGATGCATTTCCTCTTCCCTTATTCTTGGGGATTTTAACATTCATGTTGATGATCCTTATACCTTAAAGTGCTTTCCCTAACCTCCTCATTCAACCTCCAGTTGTGCTCTACTGCTCCTGCTGACAAGCATGGCCACTGCCTTGATCTCGTCTTCTCCTCCAACTGCTCACCCTCAAACTTATCCACCTCAGTTCTGCCCTCATCTGACTATCACCTGCTAACCTTCACCCTTAACCACCAACATGTTTAGGAAATATCACACCATCGACCCTTCAGCTCTCTCCACTGCTGTCTTATCAACTCTTTCCTCCACTATGTCATCTGAGTCCGTTGATGGGGCAGTATCCTCCTATAATACTATACTCTCCTCTGCTCTAGATGCACTTACTCCTCCCATTCCATGCCCTGTGAGGCGTACTGTACCTCAACCTTGACTGTCCTCAACAACTGACTACCTATTTTCCTGTGCCCACTCAGCTGAGTGCCTTTGGCTTAAATCACATACCCTTGCTGACTGCCTACATTTCACATTCATGCTAACCTCTTTCCAGTTGGCCATCTGACGCTCTTGCCTCTGACACTCGCTGTCTCTTTGCTACACTCAACTCTCTCCTCAAGGTCCCTCCTCCCCCAATCCCTCCTTCACTGTCTGCCCAGACCTTGCCTGACTACTTCCATGACAAAGTCCAGAAGATCAGTCTTGAATTCTCTGCAAGGTCACCCCCACCTCATCTTCCCCCTCTTCAATCCCAAATCCTTCCCTCACCTTCGGTCACCTTTTCTTCCTTTTCTCAAATCACTGAGGAGGAAACTGCAAAACTTCTCCCCTCCTCCTCCATACCGACTACCTATTCCTCTGATCCCATTCCCAGCCATCTTACTAAGCTCTATCTCTTCTGCTGCCATCCTTTCATCTGTCATATCCTTAACCTATCATTTTCCACTGCAACTGTTCCTGTGGCGTTCAAACATGCTGTGGTTACACCTCTCCTCAAAAAACCCTCACAAGATCATACCTGTCCTTCCAGTTATTGGTCTATCTGTCTCCTCGCCTTTACTTCAAAACTACTTGAATGAGCAATTTGCCACTGCTGTCTTGATTTTCTTTCCTCTCAAGCCCTTCTGAACCCTACTGCAATCTGGCTTTCATTCTCTACATTCCACAGAAACAGCTCTTGCCAAAGTCTCCAGTGACTTGCTCCTTGCCAAATCCAAAAGCCTCTACTCGATGCTTATCCTTCTTCACTGTTTTGCTGCCTTTGACATAGTTAATCACCAACTTTTCCTCAATACCCCATCCTCGCTTGAATTTAGGGGCTCTGTGCTGTTCTGGTTTTCTTCTTATCTCTCCCATTGCACTTTTAGTGTATATTCTGGTGGATCTTCTTCTACCGCCATGGTATACCTCAAGGTGCTCTGTCTTGGGACCTCTCCTTTTCTTGCTCTACACTCAGTCCCCTTCATGCATTTATTTCCTCCCATGGTTTTCAGTACCATCTTTATGCTGACAACTCTCAGATCTACCTTTCTGTGCCTGAAATCTCTCCAGTAATCCAGGCCCAGATCTCTGCCTGCTTTTCCGACATTGCTGCCTGGATGTCTCACCGCTGTCTGAAACTGAACATGGCCAAAACTGAGCTCCTTATCTTTCCCTCTAAAACAATCCCCCCCTTCCTCCCTTCTTTATTTCTGTGGATAACACTATACTCCTCCATTTCCTCAGCTCGCAACCTTGGAGTCATCTTTGACTCTACACTCTCTTTCTCTGCATACATCCAACAGATAGATAAAACCTGTTGCACGGTTGCGAGAAGACATGATGGTGGCACTTGAAACAGGGTGATATCCCGAAATGTGCACATCGTGCCTGGTTCCTTAGGACTTTCACGCATTTGGACTGAGTTAAGTTGTGGAATTACACTCCATGTTTATGTAAAAAAATATTTTTGAATTTTACAAATTTTACACTTACCGGTAATTAAAAAGGACGAAACCGAGTGGAGGACATAGTTTGTAGTACTTGTCCCTTTCCGGTAACATTCGACAAATATTAGAGTAGATTCATAAAAAGAAGGGGGTGGTGATTTGTTTCTATAGGCATCTTTTTCAATAACATTGGCAAAATTCATCCCTTCCTTTCTATACACACTACTAAGACCCTCATCCACTCACTAGTCACCTCCCGTCTTGACTATTGTAACCTGCTCCTCACAGATCTCTCTCTGAATCATCTTTCTCCCCTTCAATCTGTTCAGAACTCAGCTGCACGGCTTATCTTCCATCCCTCTTCTCAAGTCACTTCACTGGCTCCCTATCCATTTCCATATCCAGTTCAAACTTCTCCTACTTACCTACAAGTGCACTAATTCTGTGACTGCTCATTACCTTTCCTCTTATCTCACTCTACACTCCTCCTCGGGAACTCCACTCCTCTGGCAGATCCCATTTATCTTTGCCCTTCTCTGCTACAGCCAACTCCAGACTTCATCCATTCCACCTTGCTGCTCCATATGCCTGGAAGAAACTACTTGAGTCAGTGCGTCAAGCTCCTTATCTGGCCCTATTCAAATTCAGGTTAGAAACCCACGTCTGAGGCTGCTTTTGAATCCTGATGCCCCTCACTCTCTCGTTCACTACTTACATGTATCTTGCCATACTCTACGCCCCAATTTTATGATGTTTCTTCATCTTGATTAGATTATAAGCTCTGATGAACAGGGACTGTCTCTTACAACATTTTGCGCAGCACTATACAAACGATCAGTAGTAGTAGGAAACTCTTAGAAAATAGATCAGGGGCTGTGGTGTGAGTTCCAGGGTTGGTTAATTTGAAAAATGATCAGGGCTGGGCTTTTGTTTCTTTAAAGAAGGAGGGTGGTGGGTATATTCTATTTCAATCACCGGCCTGGCAGATAAAAGGCCCAACTTTGCCTTCATGCAGCCAAGAACATACAATATTTCTGGCTACAGCAATGCAATAAATTTGCCACAGGATTCAGTAAAACAGAACATCAAGCCCTATTTTACTACAGTTTAGTATGTTAATCTCCAAGAGACAAAGCATAGACTGTATAGACAATGCTGTTTTTGTACAGAGTTTTGGTTGAATTAATTCACACCTCTGATATAGAGTCAAAGGCAGAAAAAGACCACATGGCCTATCTAGTCTGCCGTCCTTATCAACTACAATAGTGCCCTTTTTTCCTTTAGAGATCCTGTGTTTGTCCCATGCTTTCTTGAATTCAGATACTGTCCTCGTCTCTACCACCTCCACTGGGAGACTACTCCACGCATCTACCACTATTTCTGTAAAGAAATATTTTGGCATATTACTCCAGAGTCATTCCCCTTTCACTCTCATCCTATGTCCCCTCATAGCAGAGTGCTGCCTTCCATTGAAAGAGACTCTCCTGTGTATTTATGCCACGGAGGTATTTAAACATCTGTCATATCTCTTCTATCCCGCCTTTCCTATAAAGTATACAGATTAAAATCTTTAAAGCTGTCTTCATATGCTTCATAACGAAAACCACTAACCATTTTAGTAGCCATCCTCTGCACCGACTCCAACCTGCTTATATCCCTTTTGAAGGTGTGGTCTTCAGAATTGCACGCAATACTCCAAATGAGGTCGCACCAGAGACTTATAAAGAGGCATTATCACCTCCTTTTTCCTGCTGGCTATTCCTTTCCTTATATAACCAAGCATCCTTCTGACTTTCCCAGTCACCTTTTCTACCTGTTTAGCTATTTTAAGATCATCAGACATAATTATACCTAGGTCCCACTCTTCTTTCCTGGACAGAAGTACTTCACCCCCTACACTGTGCTGCTCCTTTGGATTTTTGCAGCTGAAATGCATGACCCTGTATTTTTAGCATTAAATTTTAGCTGCCAAATTCCAGACCATTCTTCAAGCTTAGCTAGATCCCTCTTCATGTTATCTACACCTTCCTGAGTGTCTACTCTATTGCAGATGTTGGTATCATCCAAACAAGTAAATCTTATCAGACAATCCTTCCACAATCTCACTAACAAAGATGTTAAAAAGAATTGGACCAAGGACCAGGCCGGATTTACCTATACGCCATGTACGCCATGGCGTAGGGCCCACAGCTGGCAGGGGCCCACAAAAAAAGAACAAGTTAATTTTTTTTAAAATAAAATTTAAAAAAAAACCTGCTGGCTGCCGCCGCGGGGCCCCCTCTGCTGCCGCGGCAGCACCGACTGACCTGCGGGGGCCCTCCTCTACAAGCTGAATCCGTCGGTTCGTTCCTTCCTCCCTCCCTCCCTCCCTCCGTGCAGGCTGTGAGAGACGCGAAAGGAGAGTGTCTCCTCGCGTCTCTGTTAAGCCCGCAGGGGCTGATGGGAAAGTTCCCATCAGCCCCTGCGGGCTTAACAGAGACGCGAGGGAGACACTCTGCCTTCGCGCCTCTCACAGCATGCACGGAGGGAGGGAGGGAGGAAGGAACGAACCGACGGATTCAGCTTGTAGAGGGGGCCTCTGTGGGTCAGTCGGTGCTGCCGCGGCAGCAGAGGGGGCCCCGCGGCGGCAACCAGCAGGTTTTTTTTTTTAAATTAAATTTTACTTTAGGCCGACGGGGGTGGGGGGGGGGGTAGGACTGGTAATGGGCTATTGGGGGGGGCTGGGACTGGAAATGGGCTGGGGGGGTTAAGGCTAGAGGTGGGTTGATGGGGTTAGGACTGGTAATGGACTGTGGGCTGTTGGGGGGGGCTTAGAACTGGCAATGGGCTTGGGGGGGGTTAAGATTGGTAATGGACTGTGGGCTGATGGGGGCTGTCTGGTAATGGGCTATGGGGGGCCTAGGACTGGAAAGGGGCTGGGGGGGGTTAAGACTGGAGGTGGGCTGATGGGGTTAGGACTGGTAATGGGCTGTTGGAGGGGTTTAGAACTGGTAATGGGCTTTGGGGGGGGGTTAAGACTGGTAATGGGCTTTGGGGGGGTTAAGACTGGTAATGGGCTGTGGGCTGATGGGGGCTGTCTGGTAATGGGCTATGGGGGGGCTAGGACTGGAAATGGGCTGGGGGGATTAAAACTGGAGGTGGGCTGATGGGGTTAGGACTGGTAATGGGCTGTGGGCTGATGGGGGGTTAGGACTGGCAATGGGCTATGGGGGGCTGACTGGAAATGGGTTGATGGGGTTAGGACTGGAAGTGGGCTGATGGGGGGTTAGGACTGGTAATGGGTTATAGGGGGGGCTTAAACTGAAAATGGGTTGATGGGGGGTTAGGACTGTAAGTGGGTTGATGGGGGGGCTAGGACTGGTATTGGGTTGGGGGGTTACTAGGACTGGTATTGGGTTGGGGGGTTACTAGGACTGGAAATGGGCTGATGGGTGGCTAGGACTGGAAATGGGCTGATGCAGGGACTAGAAGGGAATGGATGCTGGGTGAGGCTGGAACTAGAAGGGAGCTGATGTTGGGGGAGGATTAGAATGGGATGGGGCTGGAAGAGTAAAATGGAGAAGGGAAAAATATTTTGTGTGGGAGGGATAAAAAATCTACAATTGGCCGGGTATTGGGAGAGTAAGTGGGGATTGAGGATGGAGGGGTAAAATTTGAGTGGATGAAATAGGAATGAGGAAAGAGCAAAAGGAGAAAGATTAGTATGTTAAAGCAGATGTAGAGAGAGAATGGAAAAAAATCTAGAAGAGAGAAGAAAGGACAAATGGACAGCAGACGATGGAGAGTTAGCAGAAGACACGAAGAAACCAGAAGAAAGTGGCTGGAGCAATTGCAGCTGAAAAAAATGCACAAAAGGTAGAAAAAGATCTCTTTATTTTGAATTTATTAATTGGAATATGTCAGCTCTGGTAAATGTGCATCATTAACGTCTGTGCTTTGTTTAGTACAAGAGCAAATTAATGTATAGTTTTATTTCTACAGTGTTGTACTTTCCAAGTTTGGCTTTTGGGATTCCCAGTTTAATTATTGTCTTCCTGTTTCTAAATTGTGATTACTTGTTTGATGGTCTATGGTCTATGTTCTGCATGTGTAACTGAGCTGAGGTGTTCCGTTTATATAATTCCTATTTGACATTGCCACTTGTTCTCTTTCCCCAGTAGGTCATGTATTGTTGTTCTCTGAAATGTATTGGTTTAATATTTGCAGTGTTGCCTTTTGATTGGTAGGGTATGGTGCTTTGTGAGTCCTGGTAGTGCTGTTAGGATACGGCGGGTTTACTATGGGTTCTAAATGGGCAGTGTTTGTAGTAGTTCCTAATGTGTCTGGCAGTTGGCACTGGATTATAGTAATGTAGAAATCTTTTAGTCTTTCTTTATCCATACACTCATTAAGAGGCACGTTTACTAAAAGTTAGTATATGGTAACATTATGCAAATATTTATGCAAATGAGGCCCATTATGCAAATGAGGCCCCACACCCCCCTTGGGCCGCCCCTGCTGGGGGCCCACAATTTTTGTTGGCGTAGGGCCTCACTCAAGGTAAATTCGGCCCTGCCAAGGACAGATCCCTGTGGCACCCCCATTTGTAACCTCCTTCTCCTTAGAGTAAGCTTCATTTACCTGTAGCCTTTGTCACCTCCCATTCATCTAATTTCTAACCCAATCAGTAACTTTAGGGTCCATCACTAGGGTGCTTAGTTTGTTTATAAGTCACCTTTGCAGATCAGTATCAAAGGCTTTACTGAAATCTAAGTACACCATATCTAGGGCTCTCCCTCTGTCCAACTCCCTGGTCACCGAGTCAAAGAAGATTTGTCTGACAAGGCCTGCTTCTGGTGAATCCATGCTGCCTTGGAACCTGCAATGCATTGGACTCCAGAAACCTCACTACTTTCTCTTTTAGCAGTCTTTCCAATAATTTACTAACTACAGAGGTTAGACTCACTGGCCTGTAGTTCTCAATGTCATCCTTGCATCCGCTTTTGTGTAAAGGGACCACATGTGCCTTTCTCCAGTCCTCTGGCATCACTTCTGACTCCAAAGAGGCATTGAAAAGATCAGACAGTGGAGCCGCTAGAATTTCCCCAAGTTCCCTCAGTATTCTTGGATGTGTCCCATCTTGACCCATCACTTTGTCTACTTTGTTCATGAGGAACTAGCAAAACAGTCTTCTGAAAATCGTTCGAGATCCCTATCACTTCTGTTCCTATTTGTGGGTGTTTTCTGCCAGTTCTATTGACAAAAAATGTTAAGTAAGAATAAAAATAATGAAGGCTAAGGAGAAGCAGTAGCAACTGAAGCAACCACAATCTCAAATGGCACTCAGGGAATGAAGTTACCCCACACGTAGACCTCCACCCCAAGAGAAAAACATCTCAGCACCATCTCCTCCTCCTGCACCAGAGCCTCATCCTTTAGTGACACTGTTGTGACTGTAGGTGAAGAGGGAGCAGCAGCCAGAACATACCAGATGCCTCTAGTAATGCAAGGGGGCAAGAGGTGATATTTGGAGTGAAGGGGTGGGACAGGAAAAGGACCCCCCCCCCAACATGACACCTCATCCAGGGGAACAAGTGGCTTCCCCTTTCAACCCCTCAATTAGCAGCTGACATAACAGGGGCTCCAATGGCAGGGACTAAGCCCATTGGGGAGCAAATGCCCTACCAGTACAAAGCATTTAGCCCCCCCCCCCTCTTCTACTACTGATGGAGGGAGAATGACTACTTCCCCCACTTTCACCAAGGGAACTCCCTTAAAGCTCGCCTTGAGTTGCTCATATGCAAAGGTGGCAGCATCAGAGTTAAGATCTCCTTTCCCTCCCCTGCACACTTTCCTAATGGATAAGTTATTCTATGTCAGGAAGGACACCCATCTCTGTATCCAGCATGGGTCAGGTATCTCTTGCTAGTGGACCATAATGTAATCCTTAGTCATGGCCTTAGTCCAAATTGTGAGTATCTGCCTTGTGATGGTGACCATCAAGGTGGCTAGTACAGTCTTTATATATGTGGACTTAATGGCAACAATCCACAAAGCAATAAAGCAGGCCATCATGGTGGAGGGAATTTACCACTCCCTAGTGCCCCCAGAAGGGCAGTGCACAAAAGTGGTGTTCTCAAGTACATCACCCTTCCTCCCAGATGCATTCCTCCTTCCAGCACCTGGGGGTACATAAAAGCCCCCATGTTGGCCATCCCTCTCAGGCACAAACAAAAGGACCTGCACCATGTCAACTCCTTTAGGAGGCAGTCATGAGTTATGCTCCAAGAAGGATTAAAGGATGCAGAGGGGAAAAGGTCTACTTAATACAGTGGAAATACTTTTATATGATCTACTACTCCACAGAGGGATGTGCTGATTTGCCTGCAGGCAGCTTGGGCATGCCCATATGTTTTGCCCACAAAAAAAGAACAGGCATTACTAGGCACCCAGTGCATTGTTGTGCTTCCTTCCCCATGTGGAGATATTTCCTGTCCCTCGGCTGTACCACCCCCACTCCCTCAAAATCTATATTCTCACTGCCAGAGGAATCTGTCCTGGAACAGAAGACTGAGACTAAGCAGCGGCCAAGAGAAAACACCACCACTCTCCTTCCAGTGCCCCCTCCGCCATCACTTTTACCATCACTACCACCCTCAACACTATGTAAACCACCACTGGCACCAAGCCCATGAAGGAAGCCAACATACCAGCCCACAAGAAGGTAAGAGTTGAGGTCCTGTTCCCACCTGCTCCAGACCCTTCCTCAGCCTCCAGGCCCTGAGTGGAGCCTGTAGACAACTTACCTGCAGTTAGGGAAAATTCTACCACCCAGCTATAACAATCTCCAGAGGAAGAGGTGAAGAACCCTGCCCCAGTGTTCTCCTGCTGCCCTTGCCAGGCAGAGGCTAAAGTGAAGGAAGTAGGGAACATAGATGCCCTCTTCCAGTGATGTTGCAGTAGAACAGGAACCCCACTCCCAACTCTATTCTTCTGGGCTTAGGCAAGTGGAAGAGGATCGTGGATGTCCCTACTCCTGTGCTGAAAGATATGCTTCTGATATATGAGATGAGGGATGGTGACTGGACTCCAGACCAGGATCTGTAACATCTGGAGGAAGATAGGCTACCCCTCCCACTCCAAGATCCCAGGATATCTGGAGGGTTGACCTGGACCACCCTCCTCTCTGTGCCAATCACAGGGGATATTCCTTTTTCCTCTGCAATTCCAGAAATGATTGATGGACTCCCTTCCCTCCCTCAGGTCCATCGCTGGCCATTAAAGCAGCAGGTCTAACGCTGATGGTAATTGTTGGAGTCAATAGTTCTTAAGGTCTACTCCAGTTGGGTCAGGTGAAGAGCCTGGTCAACCCCTAGGGACTAGCCCTCGGGATTCCTCTTCTCCCATATGCCCGTCCCTAGGGTTAGACATTAGGGATGTAGAGAGCATAAGGGAGAAGGATGGTGATCTTCCTGCACTCAGAGGGTATTGTTTCAGCTTTGGTTACTGGAAATCCTGCTACTCCCCTCAGGAAATGAAGGCAGCAATGGATTTGACACTCCCATTTTCACTATCCCTGCAACTAGTTTATATTGAGACCCTTAGGCCTGCCAGAATCTCCCATCCCTCTAGGAGGGGAGGGATAAAGATCCCAGCTGGGTCTAGGGACAGGGGCTGTGTTCTCTAATCCTTCTCAAGGTGGGAAGGAGCCTAGGGGCATAGATCCTACTCCCTTAGGGCCAGATCCCTAGAGGTGAATGGGAAGGGGGAGTTAAAGAAGGAATGTGAGTGAAACAGGCCAAGGAAGGAGGACAATGACTATGCATGTGGATCCAGTTATGTCTCAGCCCTTGACCTCCTTTGCAATAAACTATTTTGATTGGTTAGAATGGCTGTATCAGGGTAGCCATAGGGAAATGTCAACTGTGTGAGGAGGATTTGGATGGAACCCATTCATGCCCTCCCCCAGACCATGTAGGTGCCAGCAGCCCTGTAATAGGGTGGCACGGTCCCTATCCATGATCATTTATTGCCAAAGCATGGCTCTGACATTTTGTATCCTCAACATTAATGGCTGAAAGGTGAGTGTCCACAGGCAGTTCTTTCCTAAGAAGAGGTGGATATGCTGTGTCTTGTTTGCAGAACAACCACAGCACTCCAGCAACTGAATTTTTGTGGTGACTGGAATGGAGAGATGAGATGGTCTTCAATAATGCCTGAGGCAAATCTGGCAGGATAGCCATCTTACTTAGCGTAACCCTGCAAGCAGAAGTGCTGCATGTCTGACCTGTGGTGCCAGGCAGAATGCTTCACCTTTAGGTTCATCTTGCAAGAAGCTGCATGGTTAATCTCATCAATGTGTATGCTCCTGTAATTGGGTGACAAGTTGGCATTCTTTCACCTTAGGCTGGCATATTTTGAGACCCTGGCTGCTGCTGATGAGTTGACACTCGGGAGTGACTTTAATTGCACTCTTGAGGTACTGGACTGATCTGGGTGAGAGACCTGCCCTGCCTTGTCAGTCATTCTGTAGAAAGCTGTTTGCCTTTGTTCACTGGTCAATGTTTGGCATGTCAACACCTGGGGGTAGCCTGCAGTTTGATGGGGCTGGAGAACATATCCTGCTCTCAGAATGACTAGTGATATTGAAGCCACTCCTTAATGTGATGAGCCATATTGAGTGGCATGGTCTTGGCCTTCTTGGATCGGAATGCTGTGATCTTGGAGGTGAGACTGAACACTGTTGAGCCTTGTGCCACTCACTTGCACTTCAACTCCTCCCATTTGGAGGAAAAAAGGTTTGTTGCAGCATCTTGAGAATTCTTGGTAGACTGATGTAACTGTGTGCTGGATTTTTCCTCAGTCTGTCAGTGGTGAGAAATGGGGGAAAATGCCTCTAGGTGCTTTGTCAACAGTAAGCCAGGTGTGTTCAAGGGGATAGGCTCAGAGAGGACAAGCAATTCTCTGATGTCCTGGAAGAGACTTTATACCTTATACACTCTGCATGCCCTTGAAGAGCAGCAAGACCAGGGGGCTTATGTAAGGTCACAAGGCTAGCTCCTGGGTGAGATGGAATGTGGCTCACAGTTCTTCTGTGGACTGGAAGAGGGGAAGATGCAAGAAGAAGTTGGGAAGTTTGCTACATGCTGACAACACCCTACTTGTAGATCCAGTGAGAATCAGGGTGAAGGACATTTACTCAAACCTTTTCTCCCCAGAACAAGTCAACTCACACACTGGTGAGATCATATGAGAAGGTCTTCCCATAGTCAATGAGGCAGACATACATGGGCTTATTGATTCCCTGAATCTGGCTGACCTTTCTGCTACCCTCAGCCAGATGTCACGTGGGAAGTCTCCAGACAGCAGTGGGCTGTCTGAAGAATTTTTCAGTTACTTTTTTGATTTTCTGTGGGTCCTTACTGAAGCCTTAGAGATAAAATGATAATTACACTTACCTGGTAATTGTAGTTCCTTGAGTGACGACAGTTCAGTCCTCTACCTCTGGGTTGTCAACCTCCTCCTGCAGCCTGGAGACTGGTATGTCAGAATGATGACATCACTGGATATAGCCTGCTGCTCTCTGCCTTCCCTTCCAGTGTAAACTATTAACAAAGCAGACTCAAAGGAGCAACAAATAAGTAGCTATAACTCATGTAACCAATTAACTCAAGATAACTATGGTATTAGAACAGTTTGCAAACCAAGCTTTCTTATGCCCTGCACTGCCACCAAAACTACCAGGCAGATGCCTGTGCGCTGCGCAAATAATGAACACTGACTTACCTGTACCGACAGTCCACGTGTCGCCCGGCTGCCCCTTATCTGAAAAACGTTCTGGGCAGGATTGAGGACTGAACTATCATCACTCAAGGAACTACAATTACCAGGTAAGTGTAATTATCATTTCCTTATCATTCCTCCAGTTCAGTCCTCTACCTCTGGGATGTACCAGAGCAGTAATTAATGGGAGGGACCCTTCCAGCCGGTACGCAGCACTGCAGCCCCGAAACAAGCATCCTGAGCCGCTGCAACATCCAGACGGTAATGTCTACTGAACGTATGCAGAGACGACCAAGTGGCCGCCCTACATATCTCACTTGGAGGAACCAAGCTGTGCTCTGCCCAAGAAGCCGCTTGCACTCTGGTGAAATGAGCCCGTAAGCCCGCCGGAGCTGCGCAACCTCGAAGCAAATAAGCGGAAGAGATTGCTTCCCGAATCCACCTCGCAATGGAAGCCTTAGACGCCGCCTCTCCCTTGCGCTGACCACCGAACAACAGAAATAGCCGATCTGACTTACGAAAAGATTCCGTAGCTTTCAAATACTGATGCAACGTTCTCTTGACATCTAGCCGCCGTAAGCTGCGGTCCCCCACGTTGCCCTCCGAGGACCCCAGAACCGGCAAACACACCGACTGCTGTAAGTGAAAGGGAGATACCACCTTGGGCAAAAACAACGGAACTGGTCAGAGCACCACCTTTTCTTTTGAAAAGACCAAAAACGGTTCCCTAGAAGACAATACTTGCAACTCCGAAATGCGCCTGCTTTCAAAGTTAAATCCTTCAACGACGACCGATGTAAGGGCTCAAAGGGCGGCTCGACCAATGCTGACAAAACCAAATTAAGATCAAGGCGGAACCGATACTCTACGCGAAGGTCGCAACCTAGCCACCGCTCTCAGAAAACGCAACACATCCGTATGAGCGCCCAGAGCTATGCCCTGAACTTTGCCGCGATAACATGACAGCGCCACCAACTGCACCCGCAAAGAGCTAGCTGCCAAGCCCTTCTCAAATCCCTCTTGCAGGAATTTGAGAACCGAAGACACGGAGACCGTTGCCACCCGAATCTGCTTGCGCGAGCACCAATCTTCAAAAATACGCCAGATCCGCACGTAAGCTAACGACGTGGATTGCTTGCACGCTCTTAGCAGCGTAGAAATGACCGACGCCGAATAGCCCTTTTTCTTCAACAGAGCCCTTTCAATGGCCATGCCATAAGCGAGAATCGATCCACTTGGGGCATGAATAGGGGACCCTGCACCAACAGATCTGGCCTTACTGGAAGTCTCCAAGATCGCCCGTCTAGGAGTCGCACCAGATCCGCGTACCACGGTCGCCTGGGCCAGTCGGGCGCAATCAGAAGCACTCTGCCCGGGTGCCTCTCTATCCTTTGAACCACTCGACCAATTAAAGCCCACAGCGGGAAAATGTACAGGAGACCCAAGGCTGGCCACCGCTGTAAGAGTGCGTCTATGCCCTCTGACATTCTTTCTCGTCTCCTGCTGAAGAATCGCGTGACCTTTGCTGATTGAAAGGACGCCATCAAGTCCATGACAGGCATCTCCCACCGTACCAGCAACTGCGCAAATACCTCGGGGTGTAACTCCCACTCCCCGGCATCCACTTGAACTCTGCTGAGGAAGTCCGCCATCACATTGTCTTTTCCTGCAATGTGCGCCGCTGAAATCGCCGTCAACCAACTCTCCACCCAGGCGAACAGCAAATCAGACTCCTCCTCCATTGCTGCACTCCCCGTGCCGCCTTGACGATTTATGTAGGCGACCGTGGCGGAATTGTTGGATAGCACTCGAACTGGATGCCCGAACACCAAGTCCTCGAATGCCTGTAGGGCTCTGACTACCGCTCGCAATTCCAAACGATTTATTGACCATGCAGTTTCCAGAGGGGACCAACGCCCCTGCTAGAACCGGCCCCCGCAGTGAGCTCCCCATCCCGCTAGACTGGAATCCGTCATCAATGGAATCCACCCGGTTGTTCCAGGGGCATCCCGGCCGCTAACGAGGCCAGAGCCAACCACCACCGGAGTGACTGCCTCACCTTGAACGGGCACGGCAGTCGCTTGCTCAAGGGGTCCCGCTGATGCGACCAGCGGCGCAGCAAGGCCCTCTACAAGGGGCGCATATGTACTTTGGCCCAAGGCACCGCCTCCAGCGTTGCCACCATCGTTCCGAGGATGCGGAGATACATCCATGCCGACGGAGCTGGAGTAGCTCTGAAGCTGCTCACCAGATTGCGGAGAGCCCTTGCCCTCCTGACCGGCAAAAACACCTGCCCTTTGAGGGTGTTGAATTGCACTCCTAGATACTCTAGTACCTGGGAAGGCTGGAGACGGCTTTTGGTTGGATTGACTACCCAACCGAGACTCTGCAAAAACTCTACTACTCTGTTGGTCACCTGACTGCTTTCCGTCTCAGACTTTGCCCGAATCAACCAATCGTCCAGGTAAGGGTGCACCAAGATACCTTCTTTGCGCAACGCCACTACCACCATAATCTTGGTAAAGGTGCGCGGAGCCGTCGCGAGACCGAAGGGCAACGCCTGGAACTGATAATGGCCCCAGGGCAAAGTGAACCTTAACCACCGCTGATGTGCCTCTCTGATGGGAATGTGCAAGTAGGCCTCCGTCAGATCTAACGATGTTAAGTACTCCCCCTGACGCACAGCTACGATTACCGACTGTAACGTTTCCATACAGAAGTGAGGCACCCTTAGACATTGATTCACGCCCTTGAGGTCTAAGATAGGCCGCAGCGCTCCACCTTTCTTTGGCACCATGAAATAAATGGAATACCGACCCAAACCATACTCTGCTTTCGGAACTTCCACGACTGCCCCTAACTGCAGCAGTCGCTCCAAAGTGCTGCGGACCGCCAAAGACTTCCTCCGGCCCCTGCAAGGGGACATGATGAAAGAATCCCGTATGGGATGCGCGAGCTCTAGAGCATACCCCTGACGAATAACTTCTAGAACCCACTGATCGGAGGTGATAAGGGTCCAGGCGGACAGAAACTCCCGAAGCCTCCCGCCTATGGAAGCTTCTTCCGCCGGGACCCGCCTCATCTCATTGCAGCTTACGAGCTGTTGGGGCGGAGCTGGAGGATTAACCTCTACTAGCTCCTCGAAACCCCTGAAAACCCTGCACTCGGGAAGCATATCTGCCCCTCTGAAAGGATCTGTAGCGCGTCGACCGAAACCTGCGAAAGTCCCAAAACTGGCCTCTAAAACTTTGACCGGACTTGCCCTGTTTCGGTTTGTCCTCTGGGAGTCTACCCGCCTTTGTCTCCCCGAGGTCCTTCACCAACTTATCCAGATCTTCTCCGAACAGCAACCTGCCTTTGAACGGTAGCTTAAATGCTCAAAGAAATCAAGGAAGCTAACAAATGTTAGAGCGCAGTAATAATAATGTGTGATTTCAATTACCCCGGTATCGACTGGGTCAGTGTCACGTCAGGACATGCTAGGGAGATAAAGTTCCTAGATGAAATAAATGACTGCTTCTTGGAGCAGCTGGTTCATGAACTGACCAGAGGGGAAGCCATATTAGACCTAGTCTTTAGTGGAACACCAGATCTAGTGCAAGAGATAAGGGTGTTGGGGCCACTTGGCAATAGTGATCATAGCATGATCGCCTTTGATTTAATTAGTGGAGGAGGGATAGTAAGGAAATCCACAGTACTACCTTTTAACTTTCGAAAGGGAGACTATGATAAAATGAGGAAAACAGTTAAGAAAAAACTAAAAGGAGCAGTTGCAAAGGTTAAAGACGTACATCAAGCTTGGGTGTTGTTGAAAAATACTATCTTGGAAGCCCAGACCAGCTGTATTCCACGCTTTAAGAAAAGTGGAAGGAAGTCCAAAAAACTGCCAGCATGGTTTAAAGGTGAGGTCAGAGAGGCTGTTGTTGCCAAAAAAGCATCTTTCAGGAAATGGAAAAAAGAGCCAAACGACGAAACCTGGAAACAGCACAAGCACTGGCAAGTCAAATGCAAGGCATTGATAAGGCAGGCAAAGAGAAAATTTGAGAAGAAGCTTGCTGCGGAAGCAAAAACGCGAAATAAAGACCTTTTCAAGTACATTCGTAGCAAAAAAACCTGTGAGAGAGTCAGTTGGTCCATTAGATGATAAAGGGGGTTAAAGGAGCACTAAGAGGCGACAAGGCGATAGCGGAGAGACTGAATGAATTCTTTGCTTCGGTCTTTACTGAGGAAGATGTAGGGATGTTACCCATGACTGAAGTGGTATTTAAAGGTGTGGAAGAATTGAAGGAAATATCGATACATCGGGAAGATGTCTTACAACTATTAGATAAACTGAAGAGTAGCAAATCACCTGGGCCGGATGGTATACATCCAAGGGTATTGAAAGAACTGAAATATGAGATTGCAGACCTGCTATCAGTAATCTGTGAACTATCATTAAAATCATCTCTAATACCTGAAGATTGGAGGATCGCCAATGTAACACCAATTTTTAAAAAGGGTTCCAGGGGTGATCCGGGAAACTACAGACCGGTGAGCCTGACGTCAGTACCAGGAAAAATGGTAGAAACCATCATAAAGAATAAAATTACTCAGCATGTAGATAGTCACAACCTAATGGGAGACAGCCAACATGGCTTTAGACAAGGAAGAACTTGTCTTACTAATCTGTTATGTTTTTTTGAAGGAGTGAATAAACAGGTGGACAAAGGTGAGTCGGTTGATATTGTGTATCTGGACTTTCAGAAAGCCTTTAACAAGGTTCCTCATCAGAGACTTTTGGCAAAACTAAAGAGTCATGGGATAGGAGGCAGTGTACTATTGTGGATCAGGAACTGGTTAAAAGATAGAAAGCAGAGGGTAGGGCTAAATGGCCAATTTTCCCAATGGAGAAAGGTGAATAGTGGTGTACCCCAGGGATCTGTGCTGGGTCCGCTGCTTTTTGATATATTCATAAATGACCTGGAAAGTGGAATAACGAGTTAGGTGATCAAATTTGCAGATGACACAAAACTATTTAAAGTTGTTAAAACCCAAGAGGATTGTGAAAAATTGAAAGAGGATCTTTTTTTTAATTATTTATTTATAGAATTTCACAAAAACAGTAAGACAATAATTCCTTACATCAGATACAGTGCGCGAGCAAGTAATAAGGTATTCCAGACAAATATGATAAGCATAAATAAAGCATTACACTGTTGTAGTCCACATTTCTGGAGAGGAGGAGAAGAAACATACCCAACCCACCCAATACAGAGAATTGGAAAAGTGATAAAGAAGTAAAATATAAAGAAAAAAAAACCCAGAAGGCCACGTACCCCTAGAATACATTCATGGAGGATAAGTTATAATAAATCCACGGATCACTCATTAGAGACCCCAGCCGGAAGTCTAGCACTAAGGAATTTACCCAAATCGATAGGATCAGAGAAAATATACTTATTTCCCTCAATAAGCACTAGGCATCTACAAGGGAACCTCAGAAAAAAGGTACCCCCTAAAGCCAATACCCCAGATTTATAAAGCAAAAACTGCTTTCTCCTCCTTTGTGTCTCTCTAACTAAGTCGGAAACATTGATATCCTGAGGCCCAAAAACGTATCACATCTTTTCTTAAAGAACATTTTCAAGAGCCAGTCTTTATCAGATACCAAAGCACACTGCACAAGGAGAGTCGACGAAGTAGGGGTAGAAACTTCACAGCCTGAACCCTCCAGGAGGCCAGTCACATCCAGGACATCAAAATTCACAGTAGAGACAGCCACAGTTGTCTCAGCTTTTTTCCGGGAAGGCAGATAGTATACCTTACTTAGAGGAGGTATTAAATCAGAAGGAACTTTCAGAATTTCCATTATATACCGCTTGAACATGTCCAAAGCCGACACCTCAGGGAGACGAGGGAAATTCAAAACCCGTAGGTTGGACGCTCTGGAAGCGTTCTCCAACACCTCCAGCTTATATTTAAGAACTTCATTCTCCTTCACCAAGGCGGAGGACACATCCGAAAACTTAGCAAGCTGAGCACCAAAAGAAACATTGTCCTGTTTAAGCTGCTCACAAGTAGACACCACCGATTGAATGCTATCCACATTCCCCTGGATGTTAACAGCATTCTCCCGGATTTGGGAGGACAATACAGCAGTCTGAGAATTAATAGAAGCTGAAAGAGTAGCTATAGCTTCCCACAGAGTCTCCAGTGTAAATACCTTAGGGCGAATGAGGGAAGGCGATTTCCTCAAAGGCAGATTTCCAGACGGGGTGCTCAGGTCCAAGCTGCCAACCGAAATCTCAGCGAGACTATCGGGAGACAAGGAGACCGAACTTCCAGCGCGCGCCCTCATAGCAGCCGATGCCCCCACCTCGGGAGGGGTCGACGTCACACCCGCTGGAGTAGGCTCCGAGGCAGCAGGACACGGTGGAGGAATCCTCACCACAGGAGAGAGAGAGGTGTCTACATCCGACGGAAGCAACCGATCCCCTGTAGTCGGCGCGACCAAGCCGGCTCTAATCTCCTGCACCTTCTCCGGGGGTATGGTAACAAACCGGTCCATAGGACCCGAACTGGATGACTGAGGTGCAGAGGGAGCAACCCTCAGCTTTCCCTTCCTCTTAGGCATGAAAATTACAAAGAAAACGCTGCCGCGGCCATCTTGGGTTAGCTCCTCCCCCCCATTGCAAGAGGATCTTGATAAATTGGAAGACTGGGCATCAAAATGGCAGATGAAATTTAATGTGGACAAGTGCAAGGTTATGCACCTAGGGAAGAACAACCCAAACTATGGTTACACGATGCAAGGTTCCACATTAGGAACCACCACCCAGGAAAAAGATTTAGGCGTCATTGTGGATACCATGTTAAAACCCTCGGCCCAGTGTGCAGCGGCGGCCAAGAGAGCAAATAGAATGCTAGGTATGATAAGGAAAGGAATGGAAAATAAAACAAAAGATATTATAATGCCTCTATATCGTTCCATGGTGAGACCGCACCTTGAATATTGTGTGCAATTATGGTCGCCGTATCTTAAAAAGGATATAGCGATTTTAGAAAAGGTTCAGCGAAGAGCCACCAAAATGGTAAAGGGGATGAAAGGATACTCCTATGAAGAAAGGCTAAAAAGGTTAGGGCTCTTTAACCTGGAAAAGAGACGGCTGAGGGGAGATATGATAGAAGTCTATAAATTAATGAACGGAGTGGAACGGGTAAACGTAGATCGATTGTTTACGTTATCAGAATATAGAAAGGCTAGGGGACATGCAATGAAGCTACAGGGTAAACTATTTAAGACTAATAAAAGAAAATATTTTTTCACTCAATGTGTAATCAAACTCTGGAATTTGTTACCGGAGGATGTAGTAAAGGCTGTTAGTGTAGCTGGGTTTAAAAAAGGTTTGGACAAGTTCCTGGAGGAAAGGTCCATAAACCATTATTAAGAAGTGACCGAAGATATCAATGCTTGACCCAGTACAAGCATTGTGGAACTTGTGTCTCTTGGGGAAACTGCTAGGTACATATGACCTAGATTGGCCACTGTTGGAAACAGAATACTGGGCTTGATGGACCTTGGTCTGACCCAGTATGGCATATCTTATGTTCTTATGTTCTTACTAAGTCTGGACTTAGAAGAACCGTCTGCCGCCCAATTATGCAACCACATTGATCTTCAGGCGGCCACCACGGACGCCGTGCTCTTCGCGAGTGCCATGATCAAATCATAGTGCACATCCGCCAAATAAGCTGCTCCGGACTCAAGACGCCCCAGCTCCTTGAGCTCCTCGAGATCCAAATGAGGCGAGAGACGCAACCGTTGCACCCAGCGCAAACACGCCCGAGCCACCCAGGCCCCACAAATAGATATCTGCAATGAAAGAGAGTCAGCCTCAAAGGTCTGCTTGAGGAGACCGTCAACCCTATGGTCCTGGGCATCTTTTAGTGCTGCGCTGCCCTCAACCGGAATGGTCGTCTTTTTGGTGACTGCCGAAACCACCGCATCCACCCGCGGCATCCAGAACCTTTCCTTGTCCTTATCGGCTAGCGGGTACAGCCTATTCATTGTGCGTACGCCTCTGAGTCCCGTCTCCAGCTGGTCCCACTCTTCCTGAATCATCTTATCTACCACCTTATGGACCGGGAACACAACCTGGGTCTGACGGACTGCCTGAATGACGGGATCTTCTACCTCGTCTTCCTGGGATGGCTGAGCTGCCAGCTTCAACATCTGCATTGATTCCATAATCAATGCCGGAAGCTCCTCTCTACGAAAGACCCTTATGATTTTAGACTGCTCCTCAGGCTCCAGAATCTCCTCTTCCTCTAGATCCTGCAGCCCCTCCTCATTTTCGCAGTCATACTCCTCGACCTCCGGCC
This sequence comes from Ichthyophis bannanicus, assembly GCA_033557465.1. Classification (NCBI taxonomy): domain Eukaryota; kingdom Metazoa; phylum Chordata; class Amphibia; order Gymnophiona; family Ichthyophiidae; genus Ichthyophis; species Ichthyophis bannanicus. Next base: position 1,357,313,164 of record CM066031.1, read on the forward strand.
AATGGGGCTCCACCGTCAAGGAGGCTCTGGCCCTAGGCTTTTTAGGCACCGAGGGACCCTCACCGACGTCGGCTGAGGCTGCCATTGGCACCACTGAACCGGTTAGGGATGCAATGTCTGCCATCTTACCTTGGCGCCTCAAACAGAACGCCTTGTGAAGCATTAGCATGAACTCCGGACAAAACTCCGTGGGAACCTCCGGTCGCTCTCCTGGCAACACTGCAGATGACCCCGCCAGTTCCTCCACGAGACACTCTTGCAGTGGGGTATGAGGAGACTCATCCAGTGCCCCTTCCTGTCCCCCCGGTGCCTCCACAGCCTCTTTAAGGTCCATCTGCTGCTCCACTGTGGATGAAAGGGAGGCACAGCCGCGGCACACCCCTGACTCTGCCACAGTGCCTCTTCGGGTAGCACAGATCACACACTGTGGATGCCCGCCATAAATTTGGCCAGCTCAACTGTTCTTATCTATCAACTGACCTTTCTTTTTTTTTTTTTTGAAAACTGCGTGAGCACAGCTATCTGAGAGGACAAAGCAATAACTACCAACGATCCATACACTGTCCCTACACCTGACTAAAAGGCCAGGCAGTTGCAGCCATTTGGTGGTGCCCCCCCCCCCCCCCCAGCGGCCGGCTCTCAGCCTTGACTAAAATAAAAGTCAAAATGCACACCAAATAAAACGACGAAGTACAACAGCACCCCCGAAACAAAGTCAAATCGCCAAAGTAAAACTGGAGCCTGCCTACCCGCTCCGTTCACAGCGACGCTGAGCAGCCACGCGGTTTCCCGTGCTGCCTAAAATGGCCGCCTGGAGCCCGAAGATCAAAAGGGTGCCAAACTCCAGCCGTTCCGGTGTGCCTTTACCGCACCGGGCTGCCTCTGCAACCACCGCAGCCTGCTGCCGGAGTAAAGCTTACCGGGCAGGTCTGCGTAGCTCCCGTCTGCGCCCCAGAGCTGCGCTGCAGCCCCGCACGCTGAAGAAAGTTAAAGCAACTTGCGTGCAGCCATAGAGATGCGCGAGACCGCGACCAGCAGCCTCGTCAGTCCGGCAGAGTACAGCGCGATCAGAGAGGGCTCTCCCCCGAAAAGTCTGGGTGGAGAGATTCTCCTGCTGCCAAGGCTCAAGTCCTTCTCCTGCTTTCTCTTACTTTAAACTTGGTAACAGGCAGGAAGCAAAGCATGCTAAGCAAATAGGCTTACCCTATATATATATTTTTTTTTAAAGGAACATGCACCAAAGAACACTCTAAAGCCCAATCTAACCAAAATCCCAAACTACACTAGACTAGACCTAATCTCTCCTTATCTGTTACTCCAGTGAGCCTTCTCTCGGGCTCACAAAGTCCTCCTGCTGCATGGAGACTGGTAACACTGGAAGGGAAGGGAAGGCAGAGAGCAGCAGGCTATATCCAGTGATGTCATCATTCTGACATACCAGTCTCCAGGAGGAGGTTGACAACCCAGAGGTAGAGGACTGAACTGGAGGAACGATAAGGAAACAGCTTCTGGTTCCTTACCATTGTGCAATATTGGCCCCCTTGCTCAAGGGGAGAGACCTACATGACATAAGGAACTGGTGCACCATCTTGCTGCTATGCACAGATAAGATTCTGCTAGAGCACTATCCCAGCGTCTGGCTACCGTGCTAGCAGACATGATCTACCCTGACCAATCCTACAGGGTCCCTGGCAGGACTATTTTTTTTCATAAAGATCATGTATCACTAGTAACATTGTACAAACTCAAAATAATGAGAACAGCATTCCATATAATCTTCAATATACCCCTCCCTCCAAAATTCCTCTGTCCCCTATCCTACCCCTCCAAGGTGAACTCTCCCACAATAATGTCCATATACTTTACAACAGGATTCTGCATCAGATTGCAAAAACAAACTCAGAAAAGGTATAACAACTGTACCAAGAATGTTAAATCTAAGTCAACCCTCTGGAAAGGGTAGCTAAATCTTCTTGAAAGAGTCAAGGTGGTGTCTTCTATAAGCAGTTATTTCACTCATCCTCTGAATCACCCATTCTATCCCCCCGGTAAGGAAGCAGGCTTCCAAGCTGCCATTGTTTCCATTTAAGCTGCAGCTACACACATCCTCCCCAACATAGCAAGATTAATATCCATATTTTCAGTTAATGTATTAAGAATGTAGGATCTTGCATCAGGTCTGATCCAGTCAAGGTTTTAAACCATTCCTCAATACGAGACCAAAATGTACTCATCTCTTGGCACTCCCATGATATATGGTAAAATATCTCTACCCTGCTACATCCACACCAGCAAAGGTAGCTATACTCCAAATGCATTTTATTTGAAATATAGCGGGTCAAATAACATCCTATAAAGACTTCTATATGTGTTTTCCAGGAGATCTGCTGACTTAGCAATAGCTTCATATACATTCTGCTGTTCAGTTGCAGTCCAATTCTCACCCCCCCAACAGCTCATTCACAGAATGAACACTGCAGGGCCCTCAGTCAGACCAGGATTCAGGATTCAGCAAAATTTAGAGAACATACCTTTAGCCAAAGCATGAGTTTACGGAATTCTTCTAAAGGTTTGGACTCTGCTCGCAAGTCTTTCATTATGCCAGGACTCTGCAGATAATGAAGCACCTGTAGATAAGGAAATCCATGCCTCTCTTGCAGTCCAAACAGGGCCTGTGTTACCTTTTGTGCTGCTCTACGCAAGTGATTACTATGCTGCCCCCCCCCCCCCAATTAATTCCAGTGGAGCCCTTCGCAAGCCTTTATATTTTGTCCCAACAATAACGTAATGAGTATATGAGTGTCTGAACACCATTTACATATGCAGTGAAGTTAGAAACAGATTACTAGATTTCTACATGACTATCCTTCAGTGCCAGTTTCCAGTTAATAAAGTCAACATAAAATACTTTCCTACCTTTGTTGTCTGGGCATTTTATTTTTTAGTCATGATAGTCCCAGTTTCTCTTTTCTACTTTACTCATCTGTCTGCTACTAACACTGTTGCTGTTTCTAGTGTCTGCTGTCCATTTACCTTTTCTCCTCTCTCCTCCTGTCTTTTTCTATTCACTAATAATTCTAGTTGTGGTCTTTTTTAGTGAACGTAAAGTATCAACTTGTATAAAGTGCATACGTTCAAAGAATCAAAGTTTGTAAAAAGCTTCTTTTTTATTTGTTTTTTTCTTTTTCTTCAATGCTTTCAAAACATGTATAAACAAGCCCGGGTTTTCTTCTCTAGTGCCTTAAACCAAGCAAAAATTTTTATTTGAAGGAAGACTCCCCGAGTAGACTGATTCATTACATAAATATGTTTAAAACAAGGGTCTCGACGCTCAGCTCCGGCGCCTTAATGGCGTTTCAGAAATTTTCTTCAGGAGACCTTTAACCTATAAACAAACAAAATTACAATATGCTATTACCCTACTATCTACTATGTCTAAAAGCAATCATTCTAATGATATATTTCTCTAAAATTATAAGCTACTTACAAGTATTCATGCTGCCCACGTTCTCTCTCTTTCTTTCTGTTACGAAAAAACGCCACGCATGCGTGATGGTAAATCTATTGGCTAGTTAAGCCCCTCTAGATTACGTCGCACGTTTCTCATTCGTGCTGTTGCAAATGGTTACATCAAGCCCATGTACAATTAAACAATGGATCTATATTATATAACGCCATCTCTCATCCACGGTCTTAGCGCTAACATATTGTTCTTAATATTGAATCTATTCCCTATCCACTTAAATATAATGCTTGTCTTCCATTCATACACTACCTTTTCTTATCTAATTAAAGCAGGACTCTATCTTCTCATTTATAATATTAATCTACTTCTTGTCCTATCAGAGCACAGCACTGTTCTTCCTTTTGTAGTGCTGGATCCATTTATCAAGATGACATATTCTTTTCTGATACCCGCAGAAATTGTGAATTTTCAAACTAGCCTACAAACAGGATGTCCACTCTAGGGATACATTTAAACCCTTTGGAACGACAGTCTGTAACTTATATATCCACCATTGTTCTCGCTGTAACAATGTTCTGTTACAGCGAGAACAATGGTGGATATATAAGTTACAGACTGTCGTTCCAAAGGGTTTAAATGTATCCCTAGAGTGGACATCCTGTTTGTAGGCTAGTTTGAAAATTCACAATTTCTGCGGGTATCAGAAAAGAATATGTCATCTTGATAAATGGATCCAGCACTTAATGGCGTTTTGAAAGCATTGAAGAAAAAGAAAAAAATAAAAAAGAAGCTTTTTACAAACTTTGATTCTTTGAACGTATGCACTTTATACAAGTTTTTCTATTCACTGACAACATGACTGGGATGTAAGTATACTGGGCTGTACTTTATTCAGGAAGGACAAAGTAGGAAGAAGGGGAGGAGTAGCACTATATGTAAAAAAATAATATTAAAATTATAGAATTACAGGACTTAAAAGGAAGTGAGAAGGCACTGTGGGTCAAACTAGAAAGAGGGAACGGGAAATCCATTTGTAATGGAGTGATATACAGACCACCCTCACAAGGAAAAGTGAACAGGAATTTAATAGAAGACATATGTAGTATTGCCATGAAAGGAGAAGTGCTACTGATAGGTGATTTCAATATGCCGGATGTGGACTGGCACATCCCTGCTGCAGTGTCATCTAGAAGTAAGGAGATCCTAGATTCTCTACAGGGAGAACTATTCTGGCAACTGGTAGCAGAACCCAAATGTGAAGGGGCCATACTGGACTTGGTGCTTACCAATGGGGAAAATGCTTTCTGATGTCATAGTGGGAGATCATCTTGCTGTAGCAAAGTGCAGTCAATGAATAAGTCCAGGAGTCGATTGACTGGGTCCAAGTCAGTTTATTGTGCACAAGGCCCAGTCAGTCAAAGCATCAAAAGGTACTGAGAGAAAGTTTATACAGAGACATAACTTTTTATACCTCTTTTTCAGTTTGATACATGAGAACTTTCTATTGGTTCTAGCTCGATACATGCAAACTTCTCATTAGTTACACATTCCCTTCATTTGTCCAATTAGAAATCCCTCCGGAGCCTAGCAACCGGCCCCCTCCTTTAGGATTGCTTGAACAATGGTACAGTTCTAGATCTCGTTACTTTTCTACTGCAAGGTTAACTTTGGCTTCTGGAATGCATATACTGTTACTTTTCTGTTCTTTCACATACAAGAGAATAATAGAAGACTTATGCATTCATGAAAACTTATTAAGCATTTTAAAACAGCTTTCTTATTTTTCACAGATTTTTGGTTCTTTTCTAGCTATAATGGAAGTTAGAATCCAGGCCTAACTTTCAGGCCTTTCATAGTAGCAGGCCATGCTAGGCCATAGCCTACCTCATTCCCCCCTTTGATTATTCTCACCCACAAGTGAGAAAGGGTGAGAATTAAATCAATTATTAGTTAATTAACACATTATACTGGTGTAACAGCATCAGCATTATGGGGTATAGGGTGATATCGCCACATAGCTAATACTTTCGTAGCTGCCTTCCGCTCGATAGTGTTATCAAGTGATGATGTTATCATGCGTAAGCAAAGGGGTAGGAGACAAGGGAGCAATAAGCACATGGCTAAAATGAATAAGACAAACATAAGGGATTTCAGATCACCAATCCAAGAAAACAATGACCCAAACCGCCCATCCATCTTCAAACTGTGCCAGGTCTGGACTGGCACAAATGTCTGCTCTCTCATCTGGATGGCTAAATCTTCAACTACATGACCATTATTATCAATCTGTAAACAACAATTACTTAGATTCAATTTCCCGCATACCCTACCTTCAGCTGCTAACAAATAATCTAGAGCTAAATGATTTTGATAAATGGCTGTATCCTTTTGTGTACTTTGCTTTGCTAGAAGGGTTAGTGCTTTACTAGTTTCATTGGTTATTATTTCAACAACAGCTTGCAAATGTATTATTCGATTAATCATATAAACAGGGGTACGATATCCCCAAGTCCCATCCTGCTCCCAAGTAGCAGGTCCATAGTATGCGATGATTCTTTCCGGTGGCCATTCTTCACCATCCCATTTGTCCCATTGGCCTATTTTCAAGGCCTCCTTCAGCTGTCGACTTCTGTACACAGGATATCCCAGTTGTTCTCCCTGGGATGTAGGCAGAAGGAAGAAGGAAGGTCGTATGGTTCCCAATACACATGCGCCTCCCCAGTGATGAGGAAGTCTGGCATATGCTCGGGTTCCACAAATCCAGTACAGTCCAGGTGGTGCTTGCCAAGAATTATATGCTGCTAAGTTAGTCCAGATACTGGCAAGTTTGGGGAACTGAACAAGAGGATTGGAAGGTTCAGTAGTGTTGACGCCTGACCACCAAGATGTCTTCTTAGTGGTGCTGTTGTAGAACTTCTGATTGAGACAGACCAGCTACCCCACTTCCATATTAAACATGGGTCCATAACGAGAAAAAAATAAGTTACCTACAATGGAGTGAGCCAATACCCATTCACTTGTGGTATTGTGTATATTAGTCTGATTATATGGAACAGAATAGTTCAGTTCTTGTGCCTCCCAAGGCCATTGGTCTCCCATTGTTGTTCCTCCACAAAACAAACAGTCTGTAACATGGAGACTAGATGCAACTGCTCCTGCTAATTCAAGAAATAAGTTCTGGGAGGCAGGAGGAATTTCAAACTCTGATTTCATGGCTTCATAGAAAGAATGATGTATACGATAGGGTGAGGATACATGGGTGTTGGTGTTTAATCGCAGATATAAAATAGTCCCAGGATCTATACCTCCACCTGCAATACGCAACCCAAACTTGTATCCTTGCTTCCAGTGGCTGGGGTTGGCTATGAAGAGTTGGAGAGGATTACAGGCTCCTTTCTGACATTTCTTTGGCTCTGACAGTCCAATCTTTGTCAAGCTACCTTTTCGATGATCTCCATCTCGTCCCGTTGGTGCATTCTTCCAGGTAGCAAAATATATACATTCCCATTTTGGGCAAAAGTAATCATGTCTAGATGAAGTGGTGTAGATGGTGGCTACTGTACTCTTTCCAGTACATTTTCCCCATCCATAGGCTCCCTCTGGACACATGTATTTATCATCATAATAGTATGCTCGCTCCCATGACCCACATCTGTGGTAAGCATTTTTGTTGATTGCATCGCAAGCATCAAAGTTCAAGACAATAGGCTTGGTGGGATTGGTGAGAGGTTTTGTTATATTCAGGATGGCTCCATCTTCATCATTCCAGCGTATCTCAAATGTATAGAAGGATGGGTTCTGTCGAGGGTTATAACAAGTCTTACTTTTCCCCTTTGCGCAAATATTCAATTCAGTGCCATTATAAATACACCAGCTGACTGTACCAGTGCAAGTATAGTAGGAATGATAGAGCAAAGTCTGAGTGATCTTTTGTCCAGTTCGGGTGGTGGTTATGCAAGCTGCACAAGGGGGTAGAGCAAAAGTCTTTTCCAAGATTCCCAGGATCACCACTCCCACAAGGCAATAGTGGAAGAACATGGTGATTACAGTCTCTGGAAGTTAACTGGAAAGTTGAGGAGGATGATGATCTGTGTTGAGCTTTCTTCTGTTTCTGCTGCGATGGTCACTTTCACATGACGTAAGTAGATTCTGAAGATTCTCTACAAAGCTGGCTGTCTCCGCAAGGTAAGTTGCAATGGAGTCTCGGGATCATTCACTATTGTCCATTGGCCAGGATCAGGAGCAGCTGCCGGCTTCACTCGACTGTGGTGGATTCAGGGTTCGAATTCTGCAACTTTCACTGCGGTGGGGGTTGACAGGATGACGACATAAGGTCCCTTCCAATGCGGCGCCAATGGGGCTTTTCTCCACTCTTTCACCCACACGGACGTTCCCGGCTTGAAGGGATGCAGAGGTTCAGTCAGGTTGATGGGTAGTCGGTCTTGCACCCACGTTTGAAGTTTCTGCAAAACAGAACCTAAAGCTAATAGTTCTTGTCTAGTTATTTCAGATCCTATCTGTCTCATGTCTCCCTTTATTCCCTGTACTATGGGTGGAGGTCGCCCATACAAAATCTCAAAAGGGGAGACTCCTAATGATCTGGTGGGAGCTGAACGTATCCTAAGAAGGATTATGGGTAAAACCTGAAGCCACTTCAAGTGCGTTTCTTGGCAAAGCTTGGATAACTGAGCTTTCAGGGTTCTATTCATGCGTTCTACTTTCCCTGAGCTCTGGGGTCTGTAAGCAGTGTGTAATTTCCATTTTATTTGCAAAGCTTGAGCTAACTGTTGGGTCACTTGAGATACAAATGATGGACCATTATCTGACCCTATAGTTAATGGTATTCCAAATCGGGGAATGATCTCATGGAGCAATACCCTGGTGACTTCTCGGGCTTTCTCAGTTCGGGTGGGGTAGGCTTCTACCCACCCTGAAAATGTACAGACTAACACTAACATATAGTGATATCCATTTGCACGGGACATTTCAGCAAAATCTATCTGTATATCACTCATGGGGGTCACCCCTACTGACTGAATTCTTGGGGGTGGAACAGGACCTTGCTTGGCGTTATTCTTGGCACATGTCAGGCATTGCTGTGCCACTGAGGCAGTCAGGGATCCTAGCAATGAAATACAGAAGTGGGGTCTTAGGGCTTTCTCCATGGCTGTTTTCCCATAATGAGTGGCTTGATGAAAAGCTTGGACAAAGGCTGGCCCTAGTGCTTCAGGGATAACTGTAGGACCTGGAGGTGGACTACCTTCTGGAGGTGGTAGCACTATCCAACCTTGTTCTGTTAAGACTCCTCCCTCCTTTTCACAATAATAGTCTAACTCTCGTGTAGTATATCGGGGTGCCCAGGAACTAAGGGGCACAGGGAATAGGGCTGCTTGCATTACAGTATCTTGGGTCCTTACCTGTCCTGTGGTGGCTGCCTTTTGGGCTGTGCCATCTGCAAATCTATTCCCTTGTGCAACTTCTCCTGTTTCTGCCTGATGACCTCGGTAGTGCATGACTGCCACTTGCTTGGGGGCCCATACAGCATCTAACAACAGCAATATCTCGGGCCCATACCCTTTCCCCCTGAGGTGATTAACCCTCGTTCTTTGTACAGGGCTCCATGTGCGTGCAAAGTAGTGAAAGCATATTTGGAATCTGTGTACACATTTATGCGGAGTCCTTCTCCTAATGTCAAGGCTCTGGTGAGGGCTATCAATTCAGCTTTCTGTGCAGAAGTTCCAGGGGTCAGGGCTGAGGACTCAACTACCAGATCTAGGGTCACCACTGCATATCCAGCACAACGATGTCCATTGATGACCAGACTGCTTCCATCTACAAAGAAAGTCCGTTCTGGGTCCTCTAGAGGGACATCGGTCAAATCAGGGCGACTTGAAAATATAGTGTCCATGGTTTCTAAGCAATTATGATCAGGTGGCCCAGGACCAATTGGAAACAATGTAGCAGGGTTTAGAGCTTGACTAACTTTCAACTGTTTTCACACAAAATGCTTTGATACTTTAACATTCGTGCATTGGTTAGCCAGAAGTTTCCTTTGTGTTCCATGAGAGTCAGAACAGAGTGTGGCACGGTGACTTGAAGAGTTTGTCCTAGTGTGAGTTTGTCTGCTTCACCCACTAGGAGGGCTGTTGCTGCAACAGCTCTCAGACAAGGGGGCCATCCTTTTGCAACTACATCCAATTGTTTTGACAGATAAGCTACTGGTCGTTGCCAGGATCCAAGAGATTGGGTTAATACTCCCAATGCGTTTCCTTGTGACTCATGGACAAAGAGATGGAAAGGCTTCTGAACATCTGGAAGACCTAACGCTGGAGATGACAGAGCCTTTTTCAAAGTTTGGAATGCTACATCTTCTTCAGGTCCCCAATCTAGTGGGGATTTTTCCATTCCTCTGGTGGCTTGGTATAGTGGTTTTGCAATTAGGGCAAAGTTGGGGATCCATATGCGACAATATCCTGCTGCCCCTAGGAAGGCTCTTACTTGCCTCCTAGTGGTTGGAGTGGGGATATTACATACAGCTTCTTTGCGTTCTGGTCCTAAACGTCGGATCCCATTGGACAACTGGAATCCTAGATACTTGACTTCAGTTTGGCATAGTTGTGCTTTGGCTCTTGAGACTTTGTATCCGGCATCTTTGAGAAGGTACAAAAGTTCACTAGTAGCTTGCAGGCATTCACTTTCTGAGTTGGTGGCTATGAGCAAGTCATCTACATACTGAAGAACCCTTTTTCCTGGGTCCACTGAGTAACCTGAAAGATCTTGATTCAGAGCAGCGCTGAAGAGAGTAGGTGAATTCTTGAATCCTTGGGGTAATCTAGTCCAGGTGAGTTGACCCCCGCCTTCCTGTTGTGGGGTCTTGCCATTCAAAAGCAAATAAGAGTTGACTGATGGGTGCTAGGCGCACACAGAAAAAGGCATCTTTCAGGTCCAGGACGGTGAAGTGAGTAGCCTCAGCGGGGATCAGTCCCAAGAGAGTGTATGGATTTGGTACTACTTGGTGTATAGTTTCAATTGCATCATTTACTCGCCTTAGATCTTGTACTGGGCGGTAGTCCCCTGTCCCAGGCTTCTTTACTGGGAGAAGGGGAGTGTTCCATGGTGACTGGCATTCCTTGAGAAGTCCGTACTTCAGCAGTTTCATTAAATAGCCATGAATTCCTTCTATGGCTGGTCGAGGGAGAGGATACTGCTTCACATGTACTGGTTCCACTCCTGGCTTGAGGGTGACAATGACAGGGGCTATGTTCTTTGCTAGGCCAGGTGGATTATTTTCTGCCCAAACTTCAGGTGGGGCTATAAGGTTGGTAGGTATACAGGGACTGGTTGACTTTATTAAAGGTGCACTATAGAACCGCCATTCTTCTTCTCGGGGAACAGTCAGCACCATCAGTCCAGCATTCTTTGGGTTCACAGTCATTTTCATTTCTCCCCCTTCAGCAAAGGATATTTGGGCCTGGAGCTTGGCAAGCATGTCTCGGCCCAGTAGTGGAATTGGGCACTCAGGCATATATAAGAACTGGTGCGTTATTTTCTGTCCCCCTAGTTCACACATGCGGTTCTGCAAGAATGGTTTTGTGGCTTTATTTCCAGTGGCTCCTATAATGGTGACAGATCGTGAGGACAGTGGAGCTACTGGCTTAGCTACTACTGAATGTTCTGCTCCTGTATCTACCATGAATTCCATATATTGGTCCCCTATCTTTAAATTGACCATAGGCTCCTGGGGACCCAGGGTGAACTTGGAGTCCGGTCTGGCCTAGTCTTCATCTATGTCATCCAGGTCATAGCCCGTTGCTACTGCCACTCCCTCAATGGCTTCTTCCCTCTCCTGTTGGGACTGCGTTCGATTCATTCCCCCTCTCCTTTGAAATCTTCCTCCTGGCCTCCAGGGACTCCCTCCTCCCCTCGCAGGGGCGGAGTCCAGATGCGGGCACTCATTTCTTCAATGTCCTTCTTCCTTGCAGTAGGCGCGCTGATTTGCACCTAATGGAGGCCTTTCACTTCCGCGGCCTCTTCCACGTCCTCTGGTCCTTTGATTAGGAATACCTCCTCCACGTCGTTCGGTTATAGCTGCAGCAAGAAGATCTGCCTTCTTCATCTTTCGTTCACTTTCCTTGTCTCATTCATTCTCACGATTCACAAATACTTTCTGAGCGACTTCCATTAACTGAGCTGTATTCATGCCTGCAAATCCATCTAATTTCTGCAATTTTCGTTTCATGTCTCTCTGGGACTGACTAACAAAGGCCGCATTTACCATGCGCAAATTTTCCTGAGCGGCGGGATCATATGGGGTATATAGTCTATAAACTTCAGACAACCGCTCATAAAAGGCCGCTGGGCTCTCATCTGGACCCTGGAGAACTTCCGATACTTTCCCGATATTATATAAGAACATAAGATAAGAACATAAGATATGCCATACTGGGTCAGACCAAGGTCCATCAAGCCCAGTATTCCGTTTCCAACAGTGGCCAATCTAGGTCATATGTACCTAGCAGTTTCCCCAAGAGACACAAGTTCCACAATGCTTGTACTGGATCAAGCATTGATATCTTCGGTCACTTCTTAATAATGATTTATGGACCTTTCCTCCAGGAACTTGTCCAAACCTTTTTTAAACCCAGCTACACTAACAGCCTTTACTACATCCTCCGGTAACAAATTCCAGAGTTTGATTACACGTTGAGTGAAAATATATTTTCTTTTATTAGTCTTAAATAGTTTACCCTGTAGCTTCATTGCATGTCCCCTAGTCTTTCTATATTCTGATAATGTAAACAATCGATCTACGTTTACCCGTTCCACTCCGTTCATTAATTTATAGACTTCTATCATATCTCCCCTCAGCCGTCTCTTTTCCAGGTTAAAGAGCCCTAACCTTTTTAGCCTTTCTTCATAGGAGTATCCTTCCATCCCCTTTACCATTTTGGTGGCTCTTCTCTGTACCTTTTCTAAAATCGCTATATCCTTTTTAAGATACGGCGACCAGAATTGCACACAATATTCAAGGTGCGGTCTCACCATGGAACGATATAGAGGCATTATAATATCTTTTGTTTTATTTTCCATTCCTTTCCTTATCATACCTAGCATTCTATTTGCAAATTGAAAATAAAGATATGGTTGGTGGGTAAGGGGCCTTGTGCTGCTGGTGAGAGGGAATGGGGGGAATATGTGGATATCAAAAGTAGCGATTTTAAAAACCTACTCTCATGCATATTTGGGGAGAGCAGGATGCTCTTTCTTCCCATGTGGAGCTTTTTAAAATCATTGCTCTCACTGGATGTGGTGAGGCATCAAAATGTGTATGCCTGCATGTCCTTATACAAATTTAAAGTCTTTGTAAAACAGAGTATGAATTTTCCTCCTGACCTGAATGTTTTAATGTCCCACTCCAGAACCTATCTAAAATGAGCCTATGTCTTTCCCCTTAGCATAGGTGCTGCCACTGATATCTGATATGTCCTCAAGACTCTCCCTTCGTTTTTAAACCTTCTCTTGTACTACCATTTACTTAGTTCCAGGCAAGCTCATTTGTGTTCAGGCTATGACATCAAACTCAATCTTTTTTCTTTCTGTTCCAGAAATACTAGGAATGTGTTTTCTATGCAAGGCAAGGATCCTGGTAAGAATCTGACCTTCTTGTTTGCCTTTAGTTTTACCCTCAAATTTATTTCTCTGATGATCAACTCTATCTCCAAGAGATTCCTAGTGACCTTTTTTTCTCAGTGCTTTAGTGATTATTTTCGAGTTCAAATTGATAAAATGTGCTCAGTCTTTAGAGATAACAATGTGATTCTTGTCCAACCAGTGACTCAGCATCCTCTAGACCTTGAAATTACGGTCTAGCCAACTTTTAAAGATTATGTTTATTAAAATCTTGATAACTAATAGCAAAGCAGTTTACAATTTAAAATTTCAATAAAAGTAAGAGCAGAGAGGAACTCCATAGCTATCAATAGGACACGTAAGAAGAGACCAAGAAAAATATGAGATAAATCAGAAGAGCAGTTATAAGTATCAGGCATCTGGTGCTACCCCTCCTCTCAAACTTCCAGGAAAGCCTTCTCAAAAAAATATGTTTTTAGTGCTTGTTTAAATTTCTGAAAATTGGAGTCAAGTCGGTGATAGTCTGGTAAAGTGTTCCAGAGATACAGCGCTAAGAAATAATAGGCCGCATGGTGCGTGGATTCCAAATATGCATTGTTAACCGCTGCAAGCATCAGATTATTATTAGATGTTTATGAACAAAGGACCAGAGTTGGATAGTAGGGAATGAGAAGAGCCAATAAGTACAGTGGGAGACCTGTATAGTAAGCTTGGTTGCCAGCATAAGAACCTTAAAATGAAAATGGTGGATAAGTAAGCAATGATTCTGTTGAAATGGGAGAAGGGGGGGGGGGGGGGGAGTGTGACATGATCAAATTTGACAGAAGACAAACGGCAGTATTTTTGCACCAGTTGTAATAGACTACAAAGCAGCCCCGGCTCCTTTGGAGTTGAGAAATCAGTCCATTTCATCTGTGGGCACAGAGTGCAAAAAGCTGTCTTCTGCTACTATTGATCATATTGTTTTCTCCCACTCACTTTCTAAATTCCATCCTGTCTCTGAAAAGGAAGTTGAGCTAATGTTGATGAAATCCACATTTTCATATTATGATCTTGACTCACTGCAAGAAGGCCACAGTGTCATGGCAAAAGCACATTGGATTCCATGTAGAGATTAACAATTTCCTAATGCCCTAAAAAAAGGTTATTGCTAAATCTCACCTAAAAAAACAAAATTCCTCAGGCTTGGATGCCAAGTTACTTTAACCTATATCCAACCCTGCCTTTCTAGGCAAATTCATAGAAATATTTGTGTTTTCTCAATGTGTTGAATTCTGTGAAAAGAATAAGGTGCTATTGTTTTCTCAGTCAGGGTTTAGGGAAGGATATGGGACTGAAACAGTTCTAGTTTCTGTGACCAATGATAGCTTATTGGCAGCCAAAAAAACATTATGTTCACTTCTGATCGCTTTAGATCTTACAGCTGCATGTGATATGATTATCAATTGTTTCTTCATAGACCACAAAGGACTGCAGTAGTGGATGCAACCTTTACTTGGTTTAATTACTACTTATCAGGAAGGACTCAGTCTGTGATATGGAATGTGAACTTTAAGAATTGCGATCCCTGAAGCATGGCTTACCTCTTGGGTCTATAATATCTCCTTCTCTTTTTAATATCTTCCTGGGGACAATGACTATGATAGTTGAGCAGTTTGGATTTAAGTGTCACCTCCTTGATGATATTCATTTACTAATCCGTTTTGATAAGGATCAAGATGAGTTACTTCTCTGAATTTTTCTGAATCTTGGGGAAAAGGGAATTCTTTAGATTAAAGCTGAATAATCTGTGAACCCAGTGTATTTGTTAAATCAGTCAGGGCCTAGTAGCAGCAAAGAGCTTTCAGTTTACATTTAAAACATAGCAGAGAGCTTTCTGGTTACATTTAGACCCCAAGAGAGGGCATTGAGTCACGAAGGATTAAAGCTTTGCAGGAAACAAAATTCAATGCAGAATCTCTATGGATTGAAATTCCATGTAAAAAGGGGAAGGCGATGGCATTGGGGGTGTACTATCAACAGCCTGGCCAGAATGAACAAATAGATGATGAAATGCTCAAAGAAATCAGGGAAGCTAACAAACGTTACAGCACAGTAATAATAATGGGCGATTTCAATTACCCCAGTATTGACTGGGTGAGTGTCATGGCAGGACATGCAAGGGAGATAAAGTTCTTAGATGAAATAAATGACTGCTTCTTAGAGCAGCTGGTTCATGAACCGACCAGAGGGGAAGCCATTTTGGACCTAGTCCTTAGTAGAACACCAGATCTGGTGCAAGAGGTAAGGGTGTTGGGGCCACTTGGCAATAGTGATCATAGCATGATTGCTTTTGATTTAATTAATGGAGGAAGGATGGTAAGGAAATCCACAGTACTACCTTTTAACTTTCGAAAGGGAGACTATGATAAAATGAGGAAAATAGTTAAGAAAAAACTAAAAGGAGCAGTTGCAAAGGTTAAAGACTTACATCAAGCTTTGGTGGTGTTTAAAAATACTATTTTGGAAACCCAGACCAGCTGTATTCCACGCTTTAAGAAAAGTGGAAGGAAGTCTAAAAAACTGCCAGCATGGTTTAAAGGTGAGGTCAGAGAGACTGTTGTTGCCAAAAAAGCATTTTTCAGGAAATGGGAAAAAGAGCCAAATGACCCAAACTGGAAACAGCACAAACACTGGCAAGTTAGATGCAAGGCATTGATAAGCCAGGCAAAGAGAGAATTTGAGAAGAAACTTGCTGTGGAAGCATAAACGTGTAATAAAGACTTTTTAAAGTACATTCGTAGCAAAAGACCTGTGAGAGAGTCAGTTGGACCATTAGATGATGGAGGGGTAAAAGGGGCACTAAGAGGGGATAAGGCCATAGCAGAGAGACTGAATGAATTCTTTGCTTCGGTCTTTATTGAGGAAGATGTAGGGATATTACCCACGACTGAAGTGATATTTAAAGGTGATACTGTGGAAAAATTGAAAGAAATATCGATACACCAGGAAGATGTATAACAACTATTTGATAAACTGAAGAGTAGCAAATCACCTGGACCGAATGGTATACATCTAAGGATGTTGAAAGAACTGAGCTATGAGATTGCAGACCTACCATTAGTAATCTATGAACTATCATTAAAATCATCTAATACCTGAAGATAGGAGGATGGCCAATGTAATACCAATTTTTAAAAAAGGGTTCCAGGGGTCATCCTGGAAACTACAGACCAGTGAGCCTGACATCAGTACCGGGAAAAATGGTAGAAACCATCATAAAGAACAAAATGTTCTACCATTGTTCAAACTGTTGTTGTTCTATGTAAAACAGCTGTAAATACACTGTTAAAAAACTGTTCATTGTAAACTGTTTTGAATTGCAGAAAAATGGTATATAAAAAATGTTAAATAAATAAATAAAATAAATTACTGAACATGTAGATAGTCATGGCTTAATGGGAGACAGCCATCATGGCTTTAGACAAGGAAGATCTTGTCTTACTAATCTGTTATGTTTTTTGAAGGTGTGATAAACAGGTAGACAAAGGTGAGACGGCTGATATAGTGTATCTGGACTTTCAGAAAGCCTTTAACAAGGTCCCTCATGAGAGACTTTTGGCAAAACTAAAAAGTTATGGGATAGGAGGCAGTGTACTATTCTGGATTGGGAATTGGTTAAAAGATAGAAAGCAGTGAGTAGGGCTAAATGGCCAATTTTCCTAATGGAGAAAGGTGAATAGTGGGGTGCCGCAGGGATCTGTACTGGGTCTGCTGCTTTGTGACATATTCATAAATGACCTAGAAAAGGGAATAACGAGTGAGGTTATCAAATTTGCAGATGACACAAAACTTTTTAAAGTTGTTAAAACTCACGAGGATTGTGGAAAATTGCAAGAGGATCTTCATAAATTGGAAGACTAGGCATCCAAATGGCAGATGAAATTTAACATGGACAAGTGCATAGTTATGCACCTAAGAAAGAACCCCCCGAACTATGGTTACACAATGCAAGGCTCCACATTAGGAACCACCACCCAGGATAAAGATTTAGGGGTCATCGTGGATAACATGTTAAAACTCTCTGCCCAGTGTACAGCAGCAGCCAAGAGAGCAAATAGAATGCTAGGTATCATAAGGGAAGGAATGGAAAATAAAAGAAAGGATTTTATAATGCTTCTGTATCGTTCCATGGTGCGACTGCACCTTGAATATTGTGTGCAAGTCTGGTCGCCATATCTTAAAAAGGATATAGCATTATTACAAAAGGTACAGAGAAGAACCCCCAAAATGGTAAAGGGGATGGAAGGATACCCCTATGAAGAGAAGCTAAAAAGGTTAGGGCTCTTCAACCTGGAAAAGAGACGACTGAGGGGAGATATAATAGAGGTCTATAAATTAATGAATGAAGTGGAACGGGTAAATGTAGATCGATTGTTTACGCCATCAAAATATAGAAAGACTAGGCGGCATGCAATGAAGCTACAGGGTAACCTATTTAAGGCTAATAAGAGAAAAATATTTTTTCATGCAACATGTAATCAAACTCTGGAATTTGTTACCGGAGGATGTAGTAAAAGCTGTTAGTGTAGCTGGGTTTAAAAAAAGGTTTGGACAAGTTCCTGGAGGAAAGGTTCATAAACCATTATTAAAGGGACCCAGGATATCACTGCTTGACCCAATACAAGTATTGTGGAACCTGTGTCTTTTGGGGAAACTGCTAGGTACTTATGATTTAGATTGGCCACTGTTGGAAACAGGATACTGGGCTTGATGGACCTTGGTCTGACCCAATATGGCATATCTTATGTTCTTATTGTCTAAGGAGTTTGGAAAACTGGTTTACTTCATGTACGTTTCATTAAACCTGGCAAAATCAGAGGGCATTAGGTTTAGTTAGAAGGAGAATGCTCAGCATTTATATCAGACACCGCTTTATGTAAGTTCAGTGATGGACAGTTTATGTGTTTATCTTGATTCTAATCTAAATTTTCATGATCATATTGCTAGCTTTCATTTATGTGAAGCCTTTTTTTTCATAACTCTAAGTTTGTCCAAGACCTATGCACTGATCACTAAGGGTCTAGATTATTGCAGTGATTGATCTAGGAGTCCCGAAAAAGCAGTTTCGTTGACTGCAATTAATTCAAACCACCACAGCTCAACTTTAAACTGGGACCAAAATTAATGATCATATTTCCCCTATTCTTTGTTCCTTATCCTGACTCTCTGTGAAAATCAAAGCCAAATTTAAGGCTCTTTGCTTGATTTTCAAGGCTGTACATTTGTAAAATCCTTATTTGTCTTCTGCTTTGACCCCTTATGTTACTAAGAGACCAACAATTGTTGTTAGACCTACCTGAAAATGGGCACAGGCTAGAGCATTTACTGATGCTGGACTACAACTAGGGAATGTTTTTTTTTTCTTTATCTGTTTTGTACTTAACTCAAAAAGTTCCATAAATTAGTCAAGTCTTGGCTCTTTGATGATCATTAATGGACTATTTGCAGGTATTATAACTATTTATAGATTAGGAAAAAGGCTTTTATGTCAATTCTATTTTATAGTTTAAATTTGTATCTCACCTCGACTTAAGGTGGCATGTAATAAAATGGAGGAGTAGCCTAGTGGTTGGGGCAAGGTACTTCAGGCCGGAAGGTCGGTGGTTCAAATCCCACTAGAGGACAGCAACCTTGGGCCGGAAGGACTGGGGTTTCTAGTCCCACAGATGCTCCTTGTGGTCTTGGGCAAGCCACTTAACCCTCCATAGCCCATGTTCCCTGTAAAATAGTTATCTCCAAGTTATAATACCCTGTTCAATGTAATTTCAGTTTGTTCAATGTAAACCGCACTGATGCAGAATAGCGCGGTATATAAGAGAATGTAAATAAATAAATAAATAAATAAAAATTAATAAATGGAGGCACCTTTATTTCTGGCATTCTCCATCCTTAGGGAAAAGGGTAAGAAGAAAACCTCCCCAGCTATCCAATAGAGTCCACAAAGAGCAGAGAAAAGCATGGCCACACAAGTACTAGTTGGAAACACACAATTTTATTCAAAAGTGTCTTTTGAATAAAATCGAGTGTTTCTAACGACTGTTAGCGTGGCCATGCTTTTTTCTGCTCTCTTGGACTCCTCTCCATCCTTAGACCAGAAAAGGGAACACCCCATCTGCAGTGTCAATAGGCACAAGAAAAGCAGGACTCACCACCACCACCGAATGGACAGAGCTTTATTGTGTAAACTGCACGGTCAGCCCAACACATGTTTCGGCCAATGGCCACCTTCAGGAGAAAAAGACCTCATAAAATACAATTAAAAAAGAATAAAACACACAGAAATAACATCCATAAATAGTAAATTAATAAGTTAAAAGTAAAACTAAATCCAAGTGAACATTAGAAATGATAAATAGTAGCTGAACCAATAAATAAGATACATGTGAGGACCACAAATTGTAATGACATGATGCATAAGGATTAATGCATATAAATCAAACAAAATAAAATTATGAATTGATAAAAGTATAATTTAGTGAGTGCAGAGCTAAAAACATAATTGGTTAAACAGTTGAATTTTCTAAAAAAACAACCCCCCCCAGCCCTCACCTATACTAACAGAAGACTTGAGAAGACACTCTCTGAAGTATGTGTAGCCTACAGAGAGTAAGCACAAGAGGAGGACATGGCACATAGAAAAATAGACATTCTGAGGAGGAGAATCAAAGGGAGCAAAACCAGGGTGGAAACACCCAAAACCAATACTATACTGAATTTCAGGCAAATGAAGAATAGCACATAAACATGCTAAATGGGGTCCAAAACTACCCGCCATCCATGGTTGCACTTAAAGGTGATGGAATGTAATAAATAGCCTACACATTAGGACATGGGAAGCAGATCGGCAGAGGGACCCAGATTTATAAGGCTGCAAGACGCAGTGTGAGCAGCACTTAAATTAAAACCAGGATTAGAGCAAATTGTTTGTTCCAATACAGACAAAATATGTGAAATGTGTAGTGAGTGAAGACAGGAGAATGACTACTCAAGGGCACCAGCAGTGGCAAGGCACACAAATAATGTCACTGAATTGAATGTGAAATCGAGATTACAGAAAGTCCAAAAAGACGATGAAAAGGAGCAGGCACATACCTGAATGCGTTGTGAAACCAGCGATACCAGAAAAATATTTGGCACCACTGACGGCATTATTTAAAACAAGGCCGGGTGATGTCACTGTGACGTCATTGTGATTCCAATAAAAATTGCTACAGCCAAGTGAATTGAATGATGAGATTAAGAAAGGCTGTGATGGTAAGGTAAAAGGTGCTAAAAATAATAAATTGAAAAATGCAATGATCAAAACTTAAAATAAAGATAAAAGGGTAAACTATATCCATTGGGTGCAGGAAAAAAAGCACTCGCACTGTGTAATACCATAGTGAAAACTACATTTGCTGATGTGATAGTGGTGACACTAAAATGATTAAAGAGAAAAATGTACAATCCTGGCTTGAGACCACTGTACAATTCATAATTGTATTCTTCTGTTTGATTAATATTTATTAATTCTTATGCATCATGTGTCATTACTATTTATGGTTCTCGCATGAATGTTATTTATTGGTTCAGTCACTATTTATCATTTCTAACGTTCACTTGGGTTTAGTTTTACTTTCAACTGATTAACTTACTATTTATGGATGTTATTTATATGCGTTTTATCCTTTTTTAATTGTATTTTATGAGGTCATTGTCCACTAAAGAAGGCCATTGGCCAAAACACGTATTGGGCTGACCTTGCAGTTTACACAGTAAAGCTCTCTGTCCATCCAGTGGCATTGTGAGTCCTGCTTTTCTTGTGCCTTCTTTATCCTTATACCAGAGAGCTGTATATAGTTAGGACAGCACCAAAACCTTCATAAGGCCTCTGTAAAAACTGTTGCTCCACAATTATTGCATGTATTTCTGCTATGTAAAAGACATGGATCTGATTCCTGGGTCGTTTTCCATTCTCTGCAGCATTCAGGATTGCTGAGAGGATTCCATACTCCAAAGCCCACATACTGGGCAATGCTGATACCCTGCCTTTGCCAAAACAGGGCCCACTTTTGCTGTAGATGGTTTATTAAAATTAGATTTGTGCCCTAAAGTCCCACAGACACTGCCACAGCACAGTCTATCTATGAGTTCGCTTCACTCATTTGCATGCCCTGCCCCTTGTACTCTGCTACACAGTTCAGAAATAGGGGCCAGAGTGCACATATGTCTTAGCTAGCCTTCTCTGTCCTTCACTGGCCACTTGAACTGTGCTGTGTTGGTGGGGTTGGGAGGCACGTATTGGTGTCTGTTTTCTTTGCTGAGGTGTGGTGGTGGGCTGTGTTCACCCATTACACTGTCCTTGTTCCTCTCTCAGACATTGTATGGCATGGAATCTGTTTGTATTGGCACATACTTAGACAGCAGCTGTCCCCTGGAGTCCCATGGACAGCCTATCCGATGTTGGGCCCCTCTGGTTCCATGGCATGTTGCAGCTAAATGGATATGTCCTCTCTCATCCTGCAGGCAAGGTGCTCTCAACCCTCCACACAGCACACTGCTGTGGCCCCAGTGATATACTCCTGTCTAGGGAGTCGTATTGGTGTTAGCTCGCGGATGCAGGAGGGAAGTAGCAGGTGCCTTCACAACACACATGCTCACCTGACACGCTATTGCTATTAACACATGACGGAAGCTCCTAGCATGGCATTACTTCCTTACGGTTGCTGTGCCCCCTGCATTAACCTTGGCTGCTTTGCCTCCAAGGGTTTCTGCTGCCCCAGGCAGAAGCCCCCTCCATTCCATGCCATGCCCCCTCCCCCAAATTAATCTTGCAGGGGGGTGGCAGCAGCACGACTGTTTTGAAAGTGGCAGCTTTGTGCTGCCACATTGGTGCTCGTAGCAGGCCATGCACTTCAGCGCTTGCATGCATACACATGGTCTGTTGCTCCTACCCCTCTATGACAGGAAGTTGCATCAGAGGGGGCAAAGAGCAGCAGGCCATGGTTTTCATTCCAAAGTGGCGGCACAAAGCCGCTGCTTAAAAAAAGCATGATGTGCTGCCCACCAGGGTCTGCCACTCTAGGCAGCCACCTAGTAGACGGGCCAGCCCTGCTTGCAGTTGTCGTGGTAGTACCAGCACTACTTACAGAACTTGAGTAAACATGGCCCTTTGATTTTCACTAGTCAATTTTGGGAAGTGTGCATCTCTAGTACCTTTATCCTTCACACCGTGCAAGATGAAATGCATTTCATAAAACTCTAACTTCTTGAGGTCTGAGATCTTGAAGGGGGAGATGTGAGAGTGTTGTTTGAGCTCAAGTGCTGGCTGCCCGAGAAAATAGTATGTGCCATTCTACAAAGGTTGCCTAAGGAAAAACTGTGCACTGAGAAAAAAAAAAGTGGATAGGTAGTCATCATAGCAACCAAAACAACTCATTGAAGAGGCTAAAATACTATACACTTCTTGTCTTGTCCTGTAAGATGCTGAGAAAAAAAATCCATAAATGTATTTCACAGGTTTTTATATCATTTTATCATTTACTCAAAGCGGGTTACACTGTAACTTAAACTTGGTAATGTATATTAAACAGGGACATTGAAAACTTTGATTTTTTTCTGAGGCAATGGAGGGTTAAGTGACTTGCCCAAGGCCACAAAGAGTGCTAGTGGGAATCAAACCCGTGTCTCTTCATTGTCAAGGCAGTGCTTTAACCATTAGGAGTAGCCTGGTACTTTTTTATGTGTTATCTGTGTTTGTATCTCTGAGCTGGATGCAGTTTGTCAGATTTCACTCAGCGTATAGCTTGGACCAGAATGATTTTCAAACGTAGAAGAGGAATTCAGGGCTGGTCAGACATAGTGTACACTTATTTCTGAGTTACACACATTCTCTGTCTTTTTTCAGTCTGTAAGCAGGATGCAAACTGTCAGATTTCGCTTAGAGCGTAGCTTGGGTCAGAATGATTTTTTAAAAGCATGGGGGGAATAAAGGGTTGGTCAAACACAGGGTGCAGCTTATTGTTTCTGAGTTTCACATATTCTCCAAGTCAGATGCTAACCCACACAGTGAGTTAGATGCTGAGAAAATACCTCACAATAACTTTCAGATCTCAATCCTGTTTTCTGCTAGAATAAAAGCAAGCTTTCAACATGCACCTCGGCTCTGCCGATGCTCCATTTGCTCATAACCATGTTGATGATGTAGTTCTGGTTATATGATAAAAACGTCTTGTGATGTTATCAAGACTGCTGAACAAGTGACCATCTTAGATATGTCACCAAAATGACATTTGGTGGTGTGGATGATGGCCATTTCTTTTCACATCATCAAAATGGGCAGAGTGGACAGGAGAGGACATGGCTAAGGTGGGACTTGACACCAAAAGTGAACACTGATTGGTTAACAGGACAGGAAGTGAGCATGGCCACATGTTAAAGTTATGCAAATTTGGTCTGACGAAAGCCATGTATTTTGCTATTACTTGTTTTAGATGGTTGCCTCCTGTTTTTCTCTTCACTCTATCGAAAGTTGGTTTGTTGGCTAATTGCACATTTTTGATTACTTATAGAAAAAATGCTCATCAGCACAGAAATGTTTCTTTGCTCTGTTTGATCTATTATGAATAGTTATTTTTGGATTTAAGGTAGATTGTTCAGCCATAAGAAATAGCATACTGGGGGATCGCTGGAGATTACTTGCTTGTTTGCTTTGCCCAGGAGACGCCGGGGGTGCCGGTCTAGAGGAGGTGGAGCTTCCGGGACCTCCCTTCCCCCCACTCCATAAGAGCTTGTCTCTGTTAGAGTTGCTCTGGGATCGCTGGAGATTACCTGCTTGTTTGCTTTGCCCAGGAGACACCAGGGGTGCCGGTCTAGAGGAGGTGGAGCTTCCGGGACCTCCCTCCCCCCCACTCCATAAGAGCAAGTTTCCCCACGGCTGCGTGCCCGTGGGCACGTGGCCGAAGGGGCATGGCCAAAGGGGCAGGTCCTGCCCCTTTGGAGCCCCTTCGGAGTCTGGAGGAGTCTATTGCGGAACTGAATGGGGAAACGGAAGAAACGGTCTCAGCCAATTGCAGCGGCTAAGACCGTGAAGACCGCCGGCCCAATGGATCGCCATCTTCAAGTTCTACCTGTAACTCCTAAATTGGACGGTTCAAATGTTTCTTCTGAGACAGTCAGTTCCGTCATGGACAATTCCTCCATTTTGGGTTCAACCCCGCCCAGCTTACAGGGATTAATTGAGGTAGGTGCTGTTTCAGGCTTGACTGATCTGGCTCAGCCCGCCTCTTTACCTTCTCAACTGACGTCTTCCCAACCTGATAACGTGGCCTTAAATATGCCTGCTTCCCTTCAGTTCGCTCCAGTTGTCGAAACTTTAGCTGTTCCTGAAAATGTAACTCTGAGCGATATCTGGGCAGTTGTGGCACGTACTGAACTTTCAGTTCGATCAGCTTTTTCTCAAATTTCTCAATTTTCTACTGATGTTATTTCTAAGCTTACCGAATTGGAAGATGGTATGTCTGCTTGTAAGATCGCTGTTAAGAAGGTGGAAGGTCAGCTGAATATTGCACAGGCTAATATTTCTTCTAATGTTAGAGAAAGTTTAATAGTTAATCATCATTTAGAATCCCTGGAGAATGTTTCCAGGGTTAAGAACTTGCGTTTTATTAACTTCCCTCAAACGCATTATCTCTCCCCAGTGATATTGCTACAAAAATATTTTAAAGAAATATTACTGATTTCAGGAGACATTGTCTGCTATTTCCTGCATCTGTTGGATCCGTGCGGCGTTTGGTGGAGGAGGAGATTGGGAGACCCCATCCCCTTCGGGCCACTACTTCAGCGTCGGCCCGCTGCGGAACACGACCCGCAGGCGCGTACCCGTGGGTGCGTGCCCGAAGGGGCGTGACCAAAGGGGCTGGTCCCGCCCCTTTGGAGCCCCTTCGGAGCTTATGCCACGGTCTCATGGGGAGATGGAGGAAAAAGGTGTTTCCATCGGTTCCTGCCAAAGTTGGTAAAACTGTTGGTCCCATGGATCCTCATCTTGTGGGTGCTGGATCCTCTCCCTCTCAGGAAGATCTTGTGAGAGAGTCTGTGAGTACTGTGTCTGAGTCCTCTATTGTGCTTGGGGAAGTCCAACCCGGAAAGGAAGAAGTGTTGGAGGTTTTTTCTGTCTGAGAGGGTTCTCTCGGCAGAACTCCTCCCTGTGTTCAGGAGGCTTCATCTTTACTGACACTGGGGGAAAAGACAGTTAGGATGCCTTCTCCGGTTGTTTTCTCATCTGGGGGTATTGGATGTGACAGTACCTGCTGAAGTTTCCTTAAAAGATATTTGGGAGTTGGTAGCACGTATGGAAGGGTCCTTTCGTGCTTCCTTCTCCCAAGTAGAACGTTTCTCTGTTGATGTGGTACAAAAGTTCTCAGATCATGATGTTTTGTTTTTCAATTCTAAAAAGTTGTTGACTAAATTGGAGGGTCGCTTTTCTGTGTTGGAGGCTGCTGCGTCTTCCTCTATAAAAGATAGTGCTTTGGTTCATCATCAGTTAGAGGCTTTGGAGAATAGCAATCGTTTAAAAAATTTGCGTTTCTTAAATTTTCCTTCTACCCATTACCTCTCTCCTTTAATTTTGTTACAAAAATATTTTAAGGAAGTCTTGCTAATTGATAATGTAGATTCTATCAAGTTTTCCTCTTTATATTATATTCCTACTCCTTCTGCAGTGAAGGCTTCCTCTCCTGATGATGTACGAGAAGGGAACCCCAATGGTGTAGAGTCCTTAGATATTTCTCAATTTTTGGAATCCTCTACTGATTTAATTCCACAGCGTGCGACTTTGATTGTGTCTTTTGTGTCATTACAAGATAAAAATATGATCTTGAATTTATACTTCAAAAAGAAAAATCAGGTTTTTTGTGGGGAACCTATACAAATTTTTCCCGACGTGAGTAGGAGTACTCAGGTTCGTCGGAAAGCGTTTTTGGCTTTGAAAGAACAGACTATTGCCATTGGGGCTTCCTTCTTTTTGAAATATCCTTGCAAATGCATAGTGGTCCTGGAGGGCAGTAAGTATGTTTTTTCTGGATGTCGGTCAGTTTGAGGCTTTCTTGGCTAGTAAAGAATCCTCATGACTTTTTTTTTTCTTTCTTTCCATGTAAAATGGGCCTTGTAAATTTGATCCTTGTTACCTAGTTATTTCTGTTTATTTAATCAGGTGATTGTCTCCTAGATGTGGACTTTACTTTGTATTTCTATTTTATTTTTTGAATAAAGATTGTTTGAAATTAAAAAAAAAAAAAATTACTGATTTCAGATGTGGATAACTATTAAGTTATCAAATGTGTACTATCTTCCTTCTGGGGTGCGGTCCCAGGCTTCTTCTCAGGATGACTCCCTACTTGAGGCTCCTCCAGCCTCTTTAGACCTTTCTGCTTTCTTGGAAACCTCATCGGAAGTCATTCCACAACGTGCTACTTTAATGGTTTCTTTTTTATTGTTATCTGATAAGAATTTAGTATTGAAGCTTTATTTTTCTAAAAAAAGTGTTGATTTTTATGGTTTTCCGATACAGATTTTTCCTGATGTGTGTAGGGTTACCCAGAAACGCAGAAAGGAATTTTTGGTTTTGAAGCCTCGGACCTTGGCCCTGGGTGCCACGTTTTTTAAAAAAATATCCTTGTAAGTGCCTTGTGCAATTTCAACAGGCTAAGTTTGTTTTTTTTGGAGCCTTCCCAGTTAGAAAGCTTTTGTTTCTGGTAAGGAGAATGTTGGCTGAAGTTTTCTATTTGTTCTTCCTTTTTACCTGTTTGCTTACGGATATGGGGTTAATTAATTAACTATAATCTTGTCTCTTTGGGCAATTGTAGACATTATAAAAAGTTTTGTGTTTTTCTCTTATTTTCCAGTTTTCCCCTTAATGTGGTCATGGACAATCTGTCTTTGAATATTTCTTATAGTTTTCTCAAATGTATTTTGGACAGTATTTGTTTTTCTGTACAAGAGTGTTATTCTTGGATTTATGTATAAATTTGAAAATAAATAATAAGACCAAACCCAGTCCTGTTTCCAACAGTGGTCAATCCACATCACAAGAACCTGTCAGGTTCCTGAAAGATTCCATGCTGCTTATTCCAGGGATAAGCAGTGGATTTCCCTGTCCAATTGGATAATGTATGGCCATTTCCTCCAGGAACTTGTCCAAACCTCTTTTAAACCTAGCTACACTAACAGCTTTTATTACATCCTCTGGCAACAAATTCCAGAGTTTATTTGCTGAGTGAAAAAATATTTTTTCTGATTAGCCTTAAATGTACTACATTACATCTCCCCTTGTTTTTCTACTTACTGAAGAAGTAAACAACTGATCTAAGTTTAACTGGAGGATACAATTACTCTAGCCACCTTTCTGGGCAGACTAGATGGACCATAGTGGTCTTTATCTGTTGTTACATACTATGATATAGTTGGCTCTTTATACTTTTTCCAATTCCGATATATTCTTCACCCTGATATTGCAAGTTTAACTGCATACAATAGTCAAGGTGCAGTCACACCATGAAGTTATACAGAGGCATCATAGTATCCTTGGTTTTATTTTTCATTCCTTTCTTTATGATTCCTAGCAGTCTATTTGCTTTCTTTGCTGCCACCGCACATGGAGCAGGTTTCAAAGTACTATTCACGATGAAGCCTAAATCCTTTTGCTGGTTGATGATTTCTAACATGGAACATTGCATATCATGTAACTATAATTTGGGTTGTCCTCCCCTAAGTGCCTAGCTTTGCACTTCTCCATCTTAAATTCATCTACCCTGTGGACATCCAGTCTCCCAATTTCTCAAGAATGGGAAAAATTCACACATCATGGGTTTTATACTACTACCTACAGCCACTTTGAGTGACAAAACAGAGGGGGGGGGGGGGGAGGCAAATTCCTAAGAGAGTCATGGCACTTGGCTTCATCTCGTTGCTCAGATCCCAGAACATCATATCCAGAGCTGACAAATGAGATGTGGCAGGGTTGGAGTGATTGACTGTCAGACTCTAGTCAGAGTTGTGGGGTGAAGGTCCATGTAGCAGGTGAGCATAGTCACATGTGATGGGCTGCCAGACCGACCAACATGGCCAAGGGATGATGGTCACTGTTTTAAGCTATTTTTGTACCAATACTGGGCTGGAAATTTTGAGATCTGGCAACACTTGGTAGAAGATTCTCCAGGGACCCACCTACCCTAAAATGCTTGGGGAAACTGCTAGGTACATATGACCTAGATTGGCCACTGTTGGAAACAGAATACTGGGCTTGATGGACCTTGGTCTGACCCAGTATGGCATATCTTATGTTTTTTATGATCTTATTTTTTATCTTAATATGGCAACCTCCATGCAGAATATGGGAACGATTACCTCGTTTTAGCAAACCTATCGAAATCAGGATCCAGCATAGTGTTAGAATCTCTTGCCAATATCAACAGGAGGTATGAATAGGGCTCACAGACTAATTAAGGAAGTGAAAAATTTGTGATCATATGTTTTAGACGCATATATGGAACCACCACATCAATAGCTTGAAACCTAGCAGGGATAAACAAGTACCTCCCACTAGATCTTCAATACATTTTATTGGCTCAAAGATTACTCTTTTGGATAATCAGGACTGCCATGCCTGCCTTCGGTTCCCCAGAAGAGGCAGCATACATCACTCTTACCCAATTCCTTTTGGATTTCTAATGTTCCAAAGCATCCAAATGAGACTTCTGTAACAAATCTATGTACACATTGTTTCTACGCAATGTGTGCTAAATTTTGTACTGTTTGATGGGACCTCCAATGCCACCTACATTCCAAGAGGCACACCTCAAATTATCTAATCGCCTTAGTATATTAAATGTTGCTCAGAGAATACTATGCAAGAGAGTATATAACACAATAACCAGAGTACCTTAGTGTCCAGTAAACTGGTATCCAGAGCCCTAAATTCATCATAATTTCTGCTAATTAACACTCCTGAGAGGCAAAAAGATGAAACTGCCCTTCACCTTCTAACACTGGTTCCTTCAGAGCAGAACTAGAGCTCTAGGAATCCTTATATAGTATTACAGATTTCTGCCAAACTCTATCTTTACCACTGATGTCAGTTCAGCCCCTTCCATAAGCACAAGCACATGAAAGCATATTTTTTTTTAAATTCTGCCACAGTAAAAAACAAAAAAATCTAAAACCAAATCTTTCTGTAATCTAATAGGGATATGCATAGAGAAAAAAAAAGTTTCACTTAATTTTCCCCATCTATCAGCTAGTGTTACTGAAGTGTGCTACTATATTAGCACACGCTGATTCCATTAATGTGTTATTTTACCACACTTTTTGCAATGGTACCTAATTATTAATACACATTAATAGGTTTAGTACACGGTAGCACAATGTATAGTGTGCATTAGCAACTCGAGCTGTCTCATTTATTGAGTTTTTAGCACTTTTTTTTTTTTTTTTTTTTTTTTTTTAACACGGCATATTAGTTTTACGACGTTTATACCATGGCAAATATTACAAATAGAAATCAGTAATGCACTTTCGGGGCTATTTACTAAAGCATGCTAAGCAATTAATGTGCAATTTAGCTTAAAATGCTAGGGTGGACTAAAGCAGAGCTTCATATTTAGCACGCAAAGGAGTATGAAATAGGCAGGGAGTGGGTGGAAATTACGGTTTTGCAGTTAACACACACTAACATACCATGTGTTAACTTTGAAGGCTAACACTAACTCCGCCACATCAGACAACTGCTAGACCCGACTGACTTCAGAACAGTATTTCAAGCTCTAGTAATGCCTCATTTCGATCACATTAACTCCATACTGCACGGACTTCCGAAGAGCACCCTACATCCTTTACAGTTGGCAATGAACGCTGCAGCAAGAACTCTACATGGAGCCTGTCATGATGCGGGCACTAATAAAGTTGGTTTTAAGAAAAGAAATCCTGTTTTAGAAGAACTAGATGTGCAGTTACCTCCAGGCACAGCTAGAGGGAGCAGGAACAGACATACTGGTCTTAATGAACCTAATCTCACTGATGACCTGCAGCTGAAAGGGAACCAGGAAGTCAGCAGTAATGGTTCACTTTATAAGCCAGAGCAAAATGCTTCTGGACAGCAGTCGCATGAGCAGCAGTGGAAGAGAAGGCAGTGGAATGAGCACATGAAGCAGCAGGAGCTGAGGAAGGAGGAGAAAGAGGAAGAAGGAACTGGAGCTGGACTAGAAGGAGAAACAGCAGAGAAGCCTGGAGGCTATCAAGGACATAAGCCTGATTGCTGTGGAAGAAGCCAAGCTGGAAGCTGGAGGAGAAACAGACCTCACAAGGTGGGAAGCCAGAAAGCCCAAACTGGACCTGTTGTGCAAGGGGAGTTTGGTGGAAGTTGCTCCAAGGTGAGAGGCTCTGCCACGCCTAGTTCCTATACTGTGCCTGTTTGTAACCTAGACAGAAGAAAGCTAAGAACCAGAGAGGGAGGTTCTGACAGAAGCTTATCTCTAGAGGATCATTGCCCAGTTTTACCTATTCAGAGGGAAAAGCAGTTTTATAAGCAACGGAAGTTTTTACTCAGTGAGCCAAGGTATGAGGCATTGACGATTAACTATAATGATTGTACTGCTAAAAGCTATGCTAAAAGAAGGATTCCTCCTAAGGGAAACAAGAGTGCAGACTGGTTCACTAAACTACCGCCAGCCTTAAGAGTCCCTGGTTATGTGAAGCCAAACTCCCAAGCTGGAGATTACCATACTGAAATAGACAGGGACAGTGGAAGCCCTTTGAATCAGTATAGGGGAGAGGATTTGATGGAAGTGGATTCTCCCAGCACTATTCCCTCACCTTTACCTGAGGAAATGGAATGTGATTGGTGCACTGCCTATGCTCCAAAGTGTGTATGCTCCACAGAAGAATAAATGAAGTATAATTTGATGTTTATTATACTGAATATTACTTTGAAGAAAACCTGCTTTAAACTGTGAAGTAACAGTTAACTAGCCAGTGAATATTGGTACCTTTTGAAACAAAGGACTGTTTCTGTTATCTAAAATATCTCTTAGTTGAACCTTGCTTTAAACGGGGACTAAAAGCCTTTATTACCCTACACTCGGACTCTTTGTTCTTTAACAGCGCTACCTAGTGGCGTATAATCTTTGTGTCACCGGCAAACGAGTGACAAGCCTCTAGAATGGAACACATTACCCCCATACTAAAACACCTACACTGGCTCCCTGTCCACTACAGGATTACATTTAAGATTCTAACAATGACTTTCAAGGCCATCCATAACTGCACGTCCACCTCCCTCTCTGACTTAGTCCAGATAACTCCCCCCCAACAGGATGAGGAGGTCAGCTGCTACTAACACTCTCATCCTTCCCAAAGCAATCATTAAATGCTCCAAGACTACGAGCAACCGTGCCTTTGCCTTCTACGCACCATCCTGCTGGAATGCTCTCCCACCTGACATCCGCGCCATCAACAACCTTCTTCAATTTAGGAAAGCGTTGAAACATCACCTATTTACCCAATACTTCTCCATCTCAAATGACAGCTCTCAGCCACCTTCAATCATGTCCAACTCTCTCCACACAAGCCCCATGCCCACAATACCTCTACCTTCTGAACCCACCTCTATTTAATTTACAGAATGTCATTGTCGTATCAACTGCACTTACTAACGAGATAATTGTACAAGCCTGCATACTAAATTGTAAATAGTTGTTTTTACCTGTTAGCCTGTTATCCATGTTTATTTTCCCTGTTTATTGTAAGTGCATTGAAATACCCTCTTTGCACAAAAGTTTCCTGTAAACCACGCTGATAAAGCGTAGTTACTCACCTGTAACAGGTGTTCTCCAGGAGCAGCAGGAATCAGTCCTCACTTATGGGTGACGTCGGCGCCGACGGAGCCCTCGCGGAGCAATTTTCCCCAGCTTTCAAAGAAAGCCTTTGGGAATTGCAGCGCGCATGCGCGGTCCTCTTCCCGCCCGAGGGTGCCATCTTAGCCAGTCAGATGACATAGCTAAAAAAAGACAGCATAAAAATATTTGCAAGAACATAAGCAGACGATTGCAACTCCAAGGGGAGGAGGGAGGGTAGTGAGGACTGATTCCTGCTGCTCCTGGAGAACACCTGTTACAGGTGAGTAACTACGCTTTCTCCAGGACCAAGCAGGAAGTCAGTCCTCACTTATGGGACTCCCAAGCTCAAGGCTACCGGAGACCCTAAGCACAAAAATGAGCTCCCTCTAGCTCAGCAGCACAGAAGGAAAGAATCTTCGCTGAATTATCGCCCACATCCGGGATGGAGGGTAGGAGTTGCTCAGACCTCAAAGAGATTACGGAGGACTGCCTGTCCGAAAGCACTGTCCCTGCGGGACTCCCTCTCGAGACAGTAATGGACCGCAAAAGTCTGGCTCGAAGACCAAGTAGCGGCCCGGCAGATGTCTGCCAGCGGAACAGAGCGGAGGTAAGCCACTGACGTAGCCTTTGCCCGAACGCAATGAGCCGTGACTCGACTTTCTAAGGAGAGTCCGGCTGCCCCATAAGCCCAAGAGATACAGTCCGCAACCCAGGTGGACAGAGTACGCTTGTAGACCGGGAGCCCCAATTTATTGGGGTCAAAAGACACAAAAAGCTGAGCAGCTTTACGGTGCTCCCGCGTACGGTCAAGGTAGAAGTTCAAAGCCCTTCTACAGTCCAGGGTATGGAGGACCGTCTCAGCTCGGCTGGAGTGTGGTCTGGGAAAGAAGGTTGGAAGTACCACCTCCTGATTGATGTGAAAAGGGGAGACCACTTTTGGAAGAAACTTTGGGTGAGTCCGTAGGACTACCCTATTTTTGTAGAACCGAGTGTAAGGGGGATCAGACACGAGGGCCTGCAATTCACTTACGCGTCTAGCGGAAGTGAGGGCTATCAAGAACAGTGTTTTCCAAGACAGAAAACGGAGAGAACAGGTAGCCATAGGTTCAAAAGGCGGACAGGTGATCCGCTGCAAAACCACATTCAGGTCCCAGTCAGGCGCTGGCGGGCGCAGAGGTGGTTTAAGTAGAAGGAGACCTCGGAGAAACCTCGCTACGAGAGGGTCGCTGGAGAGAGGTCTACCGTCCACCGGCACATGATGTGCCGAAAGAGCACTGAGGTGAACTTTGACGGAGTTGGACTTAAGTCCCAGATTAGAGAGGTGTAGCAAGTACTGCAAGATCACCGACACCGGGCAGGAGAAGGGATCCTGAGACTGTCGGGTACACCAGACGGCAAAGCGACGCCATTTAAGGGCGTAGCATTTGCGGGTAGAAGGCCGTCGCGAAGCCAAGACGACCTCCTCCACCTCTGCCGGCAGGAGAAGGGGAGCAAGGACTACCCTCTCAGCAGCCAGGCCATGAGGTTGAGAGACCTGAGGTTGGGGTGTAGTAGAGACCCCTGATCCTGAGTGAGGAGATCCGGTTGTACCCCCAGAGGGAATGGATCCTCCACCGCTAATTGCAGCAGGAGCGGGAACCACGGCTGTCTGGGCCAGCGAGGGGCCACCAGGATCATGAAGGCTTTGTCTCGGAGAACCTTGAAAAGAGTCCGAGAGACTAGCGGGATGGGAGGGAAAGCGTACAGAAGGCTCCCCGACCATGAAATCAGAAAAGCGTCCGCCGCAACCCGAAGGGGGTGTGGCTGACGAGAGCAGAAGCGAGGAAGCTGCCGGTTGTGAGGACTGGCAAAGAGATCCACCGTGGGGAGGCCCCACTTTAGGAAGAGCTTCTGAACTACCAAGGGATCCAGACGCCACTCGTGCGGCTGGAGGATCCTGCTGAGTTTGTCCGCCAGGCAATTTTCTTGGCCCAGGAGATAAACTGCCTTGAGGAGAATGCCGTGACTGACGGCCCAAGAGCAGAGCTTCTGTGCCTCCCGGCAGAGGAGGAAGGAGCCTGTGCCCCCCTGCTTGTTCACGTAGAACATGGCAACTTGATTGTCCGTCTGGACAAGGACGGACTGGTGGGAAGTCAGGTGGGAGAAGGCCTTGAGAGCCAGGCGGATCGCCCTGAGCTCCAGGAAGTTGATCTGCTGAGCAGACTCCCACGTGGTCCAGAGGCCCTGAGTACGTGCCCCTTGACAATGTGCTCCCCAGCCCAGGAGGGATGCATCCGTGGTCAGCACCCGGGTCGGCTGAGGTGACTGGAAAGGCATACCGAATATCAGGTTCGGCTGCCGAAGCCACCACCGGAGAGACGAGATCAGCGGCTCGGAGACGCGCACTAGGTCTGCTAGGCCGCCTGTGGCTTGTCGCCACTGCTGGCGGAGACACCATTGAGCAGGCCGCATATTCAGGCGAGCATTGGGGGTCACATGGACGGTGGAAGCCATATGGCCGAGCAGTCTCAGGAAGCGCCTGGCGGAGACCAGGGGCTGGCTGCGAAAGCGGTCGGCTAGGTCCATGAGCCGTTGAGCCCTGTCGAGCGGTAGGTATGCTCGCGCCTGAGGGGTGTGCAGCCTGGCGCCGATGAACTCGAGATCCTGTGAGGGGAGCAAAGTGGACTTTGCGAAGTTTATGACAAAGCCCAAGTGCTGCAGAAGAGTCACCGTGCGGCGCGTGGCGTTGGTGACCTCCCGAGCGGACGCTGCTCTGATGAGCCAGTCGTCGAGGTACGGAAAGACATAGAGGCCGTGAAGCCGGAGATGGGCCGCCACCACCGCGAGACATTTTGTGAAGACTCGCGGCGCGGAGGACAGGCCAAAGGGCAGTACTCTGTACTGGTAATGATTTCCTGCCACCACAAACCTTAGGTATTGGCGGTGGCTTGGGTGGATGAGGATGTGCGTGTAGGCATCCTTTAGATCCAAGGAGCATAGCCAATCTCCCTGCTGGAGGTAGGGCAGAAGGATTCCAAGGGTAAGCATTTTGAACTTCTCCCGCACAAGGAACTTGTTGAGGTTGCGCAAGTCCAGGATGGGTCTGAGGCCTCCTGTTCTCTTTGGTATTAGAAAATACCTGGAATAAAAGCCTTGACCTCTCAGGTGGTGTGGCACCGGTTCCACCGCCTGTTCCTGCAGAAGACCTGCTAACTCCTGAAGGAGTAATTCCCTGTGCAGAGGGGGTCGTGGAGGTTCTCCCGGAAAATAGGAGGGAGGGACCTGGTGGAAGTGGAGAAGATAGCCTTCTCGCACGACTTGAAGCACCCAGGCATCTGCGGTGATGCTGGACCACCTGTGGGCGAAGTGGACCAGCCGGCCTCCGGTGCTGGGAGGAATCAGCGGGGGGGGAGAGGCTATGCTTTGCAAGTCAAAAACCCCCACCCTGCTGAGCAGGGGCTGGTGGTGCAGGCTTGGGGGCTTGCTGCCTACGGGACCCGTTACCCCGTCCCTTGGCCTGCTGGCCCTGTTGGGGAGCTGCAGGGGCCTGATAATGGGGGTATTGTTTGTAGGCAGCCGCCTTCCTCGGGTAAAAGGACTTTTTCCCCGAGCCCTTCTTTTTCTGGGAAGGGGCGGAGGTCTTCCTAGAAAGCCTGGTCCTGGTGAGAGTCTCCGTCTCAATTTGCGCAGCCTTTTCCGCCATGGGCTTGCCAAAGAGGTTTTCGCCTCGGCAGGGGACATCGACCAACTTGTCCTGCACCCAGGGCTCAAGGTCTGACGACTGAAGCCAAGCCTGTCGGCGGGCACCGATGCCGGCTGCGGCCACTCGAGCCGATGCTTCAAAGCCATCATAGGCTGCCCGGGACATGAACTTTGAGCATTCCCGAATGCCAGTGGACAAGGCCAGGAACCTCCGCAAGGGTTCCTCGGACAAACCAGCGGAGAATCCGGCTAGCTCTTTAGCCAGATCCCGGAGATACATGCCCATGTATAGCTGGTAAGTCTGGACACGACATGCGAGCATAGAGCCCTGGAAACACTTCTTACCAAGGCCATCCAGGTTACGGGCCTCCCTGCCAGGAGGCACCGAGGAGTGCATCTTCTGGCTCTTAAGACGATGCATGGCCGATTCCACTACCATGGAATGGTGTGGTAGCTGTGCCTTTTGAAAGCCAGGGCTCTTGCGGACTCGATAGATAGAATCGACCCGCTTGCTCAGGACCGGCGAGGAGGCCGGACTCTCCCACATGCGGAAGAGTAGTCGTTCCAGCATAGGAGGAACCGGTACAGTAAAGTGTTCCCTCACGGGAGAGTCATACTGGAGGGCGTCGAGCTCTTCGGCTCGAGGCTCCTCCTCGGGATCCGCAGGGAAGGCCAAAGCCTTGGCCATATCCCTAACGAAGTCCGAGAACCGGGCATCCTCCGGGGGGGACTGCTTCCGAGGCTCGGACTCCGGTGAGTCCGAGGGGACACACCGAGTCCGGAAAGAATCAGGCGACTCTTCCTCTTCAGACTCCCAGACCGACTCCGACGAGGACTCGGTGGGGTCGGCCCGGGCAGGGCGCGGTGCCTGCCGCCCCGACGCCGAGCGAGTCGGCGTCGGCGACCTCGGTCCCGAACGGGAGGCCGAGGGTGACCTCGACTGAGGATCGACTCGAGTTCTCATCGACTCGAGGATCGGCTCGGTCTCCGGGGTCGACTTGGACGTCGACGTCCCGGCGGTCGGGGCAGCGGCGCCAGCGAGGCCAGCGAGCAGTGCCCGCTGCTGGTCCATGAAGGCAGACAGTCTGCTCTCCAGGGCCGTCAACCTGAGTCCGAGCTCAGGTGACCCAGCAGCCCCCGACTCGGGCCCCGACGGCGTCGGGCCCGACGTCGGCTGTTGCGGAGGCGAGTCCAGAAGGACCACAGGACTTACCCGAGCAGGCATCTCCGACTCCAGGCGAGGTCGCTTCGTGAGGTTTTCCTTCTCCAAGGACCCGGGGCGGCTGTCGGGGCTAAGCGACCTGGCCCTCGCGGAACCAGGAGCGTCCACCGACGCCGCCCTCGCGGGTTTCACCGTCCGACGATGGTCCCCGGAGGGAGAACCCCGGTCGGAGGAACTCCGGCGACGGTCCGAGCTGGAACCTTTGCACGCGGAGGCCTCCGACGAGGTCCGGGTACGGCTGGGGTCAGCGAAGGTTCTATCACGCTGATGCCGCCGACTTCTCAACGCTTTTGAGGACATTTTGCCGCAGGGCCCACAGATCAGCTCCTCATGATCCGGGCCCAGGCAGCGGAGGCAAAAGTCGTGTGTGTCAGTTAGTGACATATTTCGGTCACACTGACCACACCGCTTAAACCCACTGGCAGCCATCGGGGGAAAAAGGGCCCCTGCAAGGTCAAAGGACCGGGCTGCCAGGGAAAAATCGAAAACGAAAGCTGACAAAGTCATAAAAACCGAAAAAAAGTAAGAGGACTCGTGACCGGCGTCGCGAGTCCGGGCGGGAAAAAGACCGGCGTCGAACCGAAGGAAAAGGAATAAAATAATGAAGAAATATCGACTTTTTCGCGGGGACAAGACGGGGACGTCTGTAGGGCTCCGCGGAAAAAAGAAGACTGGCTAAGATGGCACCCTCGGGCGGGAAGAGGACCGCGCATGCGCGCTGCAATTCCCAAAGGCTTTCTTTGAAAGCTGGGGAAAATTGCTCCGCGAGGGCTCCGTCGGCGCCGACGTCACCCATAAGTGAGGACTGACTTCCTGCTTGGTCCTGGAGAATAAATAGTGCGGTATAGAAAAGCAATTAAATAAATACAGCTAGCATGGAATTTTAATGCCACCTCGAGAGCTGGCAGAAGTGCACCTGCACTCTAGTTAACATGTATTACAGCCAAACATTAACAAGCTTTTTTCCTTGTACCATCCCTCACACAGGTCAGCCAATAAAGGTGCA
Organism: Ichthyophis bannanicus; assembly: GCA_033557465.1. Taxonomy (NCBI): domain Eukaryota; kingdom Metazoa; phylum Chordata; class Amphibia; order Gymnophiona; family Ichthyophiidae; genus Ichthyophis; species Ichthyophis bannanicus. The sequence continues at coordinate 1,357,351,077 of CM066031.1, forward strand.
TCAGGCCTTTCCCATGCATTTCTCTACCATGGAGCTCTTCCTAGCATGGTACATGATGAAAGCTAAGGTACCTGGTCTTGCAGTGCATGCACTATGTGGTTCTGCTCAGAAATTAATTGCTTTACATACATAAATAAATAAATAAATGCATTAGTTACTCACCTGTAACAGGTGTTCTCCAGGGACAGCAGGAATCAGTCCTCACATATGGGTGATGTCAAACCCTTGTGCCCTTGTGGAAGCATCTCCCCAGCTTTCAAAGAAAGCCTTTGGGAGATGCCACCACACATACGTGGTTCCCATCCCGCCCAAGGGTGCCATCTTGCTCAGTTGGGTGCCAGAACTAAAGCCCAACCAAGAAGATGGCCAAAATAAACAGCAACTCCAAGGGGAGGAGGGAGGGTTGTGAGGACTGATTCCTGCTGTCCCTGGAGAATACCTGTTACAGGAGAGTAACTACACTTTCTCCAGGAACAAGCAGGAAGTCAGTCCTCACATGTGGGATTCCCTAGCTCCAGGCAACCGAAGACCAGTAAAACATAAAACCCCACGGCCCAGCTGTGAGCAGCCACAAGCAAATCTGAGGACAAACTCTGAAGACCCCAGTGTCCAGGGATTACCATGGCTCCGGTAGCCTGAACGAGAATGGTTGGAGGGCAGGAGTTGCCTAAACCCCGAAGAGGTTATGAAGAACAGCCTGGCCAAAGGCACCCATCGGGACTCCCTCTCCAGGCAGTAATGGGCTGTAAAAGTGTGGACGGAAGACCAAGTGGCAGCCTGGCAGATGTCGGCCATAGGCCAAAGTCGCCATTGCCCTGAGATTGTGTGCCGTGACTCAGTGCTCCAGGGGAACTTCGGCCTGGCTGTGAGCGAAAGTGATGCAATCCACCACTCGGATGGATATGGTGAGCTTGGCGACACAGTCTGCACGAGGTGGCTGGGGTCAAAAGAGACGAAAAGCCGTGAGGCTTTGTGGTGGCACTGGGTTTGCTGTAAGTAGAACAGGGCTCATTTGCAGTCCAGGGTATGGAGGACAGCAGATGCAGTGTCGGCATGAGGCCACAGGAAGAAGGGAGGGAGAACCACTTCCTGACTGAGGTGGAAGTTGGAGACTACCTTTGGTAGGAATTTGGGGTGGGTGCAGAGCACCACCCTGTTCCTGTAAAACCTAGTGTAGGGGGGCTCAGCCACCAGTGCCTGGAGCTCACCGACTCTGAGCAGAGATGAGCGCCACAAGGAAGGCAACCTTCCAGGCCAGGTGACCTAGAAAGCAGGTATCCAAGGGCTCGAATGGTGACTTGGTGAGCTGTGCCAGAACCACATTGAGATCCCATTCCACCGGGGCGGCTGAATGGGAAGTCTGGAGAGTAATAGGCCCCACATGAACCTGGTGATGAGGAGCTGCATGGAGAGGGGCTTGCCCTGAGAGAGCGCTGAGATGCACCCTGATAGAGTCGGACTTAAGCCCAGACTACGATAAGTGGAGGAGGTACTGAAGGACTAAGTGCACCGGGCAAGAGAACAGGTCGAGGTGGTACTCCATGCACCACATGGCAAACAGCTGCCACTTGAAGGCATAAGCCCATCTCGTGGAATCCTTGCGAGAGGCCAGGATAATTTCTTCCACTTCTCTGGGGAGGTTTAGTGGGGTTAGAGCGACCTGCTCAGCGGCCATGCTGTGAGGGATAGGGATCCCAGGTTGGGATAGAGGATAGAGCCCTCTCTCCTGTGTCAGGAGTCCTGGAGAGCTCACGAGGGGAACTGGGCATCCAGCGAGAGATGGAGCAGAAGGGGGAACCAAGGTTGCCTGGGCCACGGTGGGGCTACAAGGATAACTCAAACAATTAAACTGTTAACAATGCCAACATAATCCAGTGTTAATGTAAATATGCTCCAGTAATGTAAATATGTTCCTAGTTATATTCCTGTAATGTAAATACGTTCCTAGTTACACCAATTTGTTGCAAATCATCATATGTAACCTGTTCGATTTAATCTAGGTATTATGTTATATGTAAACATGTAATCTAGTTATTATGTTATATGTAAAACACGTTCATGTTTCTTGTAAACCGCACTGATCTTTAATAGCGCAGTATATAAAAACGAATAAATAAATAAATAAACAAACTGATGCCTTGTTACGCTGGACCTTGAATAGGGTCCAAGCAATTAGTGGCGTGGGGAGGTGGGGGGAAGGCATACAGGAGACCCCCCCGACCATGAGAGAAGGAAGGCATCGGGTGCCACTCAGGAGGGGTGGGGCTGAGGGCTGCAGAACTGAGGCAGCTGAGCATTGGTTGGGCTAGTGAAGAGGTCCATGCTGGGGTTCCCCACAGCTAGAAGAGCCTGAGCGCCAACTTGGGATCCAGACGCCACATGTGCGGTTGAAGGACCCTGCTCAGCCTGTCCGGCAGGGCGTTGTTTTGGCCCAGGAGACAGACAGCTCTGAGGAGCATCCCCTGGTTGGCCACGAAGTAGCAGAGGGCCACTGCTTCCTGGCAGAGGGAATAGGAGCTTGTGCCATCCTGCTTGTTGATGTAGATCATCATGACCTGAATGTCTGTCTGGGTAAGCACCACCTGGTGCCGTAGGCAGTGTCTGTAGACCTTCAGGGCGAGGAAGACAGCTCTGAGCTTGAGCAGACTGATCTGCTGCTGGCTCTCCTCGAAGGACCAAGCCCCTTGAGTGTGGCAGCTCCTCACAATGGGCACCCAAGCCCATCAGGGAAGCATTCATCATGAGGACCCCGCAGGGGTTTGGGAGCTGAAAGGGCATGCCTGCCTGTAGATGCTGGGTGTCCTGCCACCAGGTGAGGGACTCCGCGAGCTGGCGAGAGACTGATTTTGTCCCGGAGCCGGACCGTGGCCTGGGTCTACTGGGACCGGAGGCACCACTGAGCTGCCCACATGTGGAGGCAGGCATTGGGGACCACATGGACCGTGGAGGCCATGTGACCCAAGAGGTGGAGTAGCGCTTGAGCTGACATGGTGCGGTGCCGTTGTACCTCAGCCACGAGGGTCATGAGGCGGCCCACCCTGTCAAGGGGGAGAAAAAACCCTGGCCTGCACGGAGTTGAGGGGGGCCCCAATGAACTCCAGGGTCTGTGCTGGAGTGAGGTTGGACTTCAGATGATTTATCATAAAGCCCAGATGCTGTAAGAACTGAATAGTGCGGCCAGTGGCCTGACCAGCCTCTGAGGTTGTGTTCCTCTTGACAAGCCAATCGTCGAGGTAAGGAAAGATAAAGGTCCCGCGGAGGTGGAGATAGGCTGCACCACTGCAAGACACTTGGTGAAGACTCTGGGAGTGGGGGCGAGGCTGAATGGAAGTACCCTGTACTGGTAGCGATCGCCTCCTATCACGAAGCTGAGGTACTGTCTGTGACTTGGGTGGATAAGGATGTGGGTATAAGCATCCTTTAGGTCCAAAGAGCATAGCCAATCTCCCTGTTGGAGGCAGGGCAGCAGTGTTCTAAGGGAGAGCATCTTGAATATCTTCCGCACCAGAAACTTGTTGAGGTTTCTCCTCAGGTCCAAGATAGGCCCCTTGTCCATTTTGGAACCAGGAAGAACCTGGAGTAAAACCCTTTGCCCTTCGCGTGATGTGGAACAGGCTCCATGGCCCTGTCCCTGAGAAGGGCTGTGAGCTCTTGCTTCAGCAGGGCCTGGTGCAGGGGATACCGAGGGGGGCTCCCTGGGAAAGAAGGGTGGAGGGGTCTGGTCAAGGCGGCAGAGGTGGTAGCCCTCCTTGACTATCTGAAGAGCCCAAAGGTCGGTGGTGATAGAGGCCCACCGATGGGCGAAGTGAGCCAGGCGCCTCCCTGTTGGGAGCTGGTCCTCCAGCGGAAGAGAGACTATGCTGATGGCGTCAAAACCCCGACCCTGGTTGGGCTGGGGCTGGCAGATGGGATTCTGGACCTTTTGGTTTTGTGCAGGGCCTAGCCTGATCCCTTACCCTGGGGACCCTGCTGAGGGGTCTGGGCAGGTTGGTATGTGGGATAGCTCCAGTAAGGCTGGCCCTTCTGGAGGAAAGGAGGTTTCTTGCCCAGGGGCTTCTTCTGAGGGAGGGTGGAGGTTTTCTTCGAGAGCTGGTTAGAGTTGACATACTCTGTCTCTATTTCGGCTGCTTTGTCCTCCATTGGTTTGCCAAAGAACTGTTCTCCGAGGCATGGGATGTCAAGAAGTTTTTCTTGTACACACTGCTTGAGACCTGACAATTCGAGCCAGGCCTAGCGTCGAGCACCGATGCCAGCAGCCACCACTCTTGCGCTGGACTCAAAGCCATCGTAAGCGGCACGAGACAGGTACTTGAAGCACTCCAAGACAGACTTCAAAAAAGTCTGAAAATGCTGGTGGTGGTCTCCATCGAGGCCAGCCACGAAACCCCCGATATAGATTTGGCAAGTTTGAATACGCATGGCAGCATCGAGTCCTGGTAGCATTTCCACCCGAGGACATTGAGGGCATGGGACTCCCTGCCTGGGGGAACCGAAGAGTGCGACTTTAGGCTTTTTTGGCAGCGCATGGCTGACTCAACCACCATGGATGTGTGGGAGAGTTGCTCCTTACGGAAACCCGGGCCACGCTGGACCCGATATATCATGTCCAGCCAGCGGCTGACAATGGGTACCGATGCAAGGGTCTCCCACATTCGGAGGATGACCGTGGACTTTCAAGGTCTCCTTCAGTGGCACCTCATACTGGAGGTTGCCAAGTTCCTCCGTACGAGGGTCCTCCTCCAACTGTCATGAGGGAGAGTGCCTGAGCCATGTCCCTGATGAACTCGAGGAAGATGGTGTCCTTGGGTGGGGATCAGTCTTTGGCAGCCAGAGGTTATGGGTATGAGGGGAGGTCTTTGTGGGCTCAAGTCTCCAGGGATATCTCGATGTCGGACCCACAGTTGGAGTAATCTGAGGAGGACTCGAGGTCCACCAGCTGTAGGAGAGCTGGCAGCTCTGGTCTAGGGTGCTTCGAGACCAGGACATGGCCAGAGCCAGAGGCACTCGCCTGAGAAGGTCTCACTCCCAAGGAATGGGAGTGAGAACGAGACCCTCGCCGGGGATCTGACCAAGGTGTCTGGCTCTCTGCGATCGCTTTGGAGACCCTAGGAGTCCTTGAAGTCAAGGTCCCTGCGGTCTCTGAGGGGCCGGGCTGCATCTGCTAGGAAGTAATGAATGCAGAAATGCTGCGCTCCAGGGCCAACATGCAGTCTTCCTTTTTGGAGGTAGCTGCCATTGACACAGACTCCGGGGTGACTGGGTCAGGTGTCAAGAAGATCCTCGACGGGACAGCTCTCGGGAGACAGAGGTCCATTGCCGGAGGCCACGACATCCATCCTGGGCACCTTTCGGGGATGCTCCCACTCCAACTCACTGGGGATTGAGTGACCAGGTGTGGGATTTCCCGTGCTTATCCACTTCTCTGGAAGATGTCCTTGAGGTCTTCTTCTTCTTCTTAAGCTCTTGCTCCAGGGAACCATGTTTGGAATGCCTGCGGGCCCGGTGAGGGGCCGCAGGAACCTTGCGTGATTGAGGAGCCATGCAGGGCCTTCGAGCATGAGGCTACCGGGGATATCAGGGTTGAGTCTGCCTTGTGGAACATGTCGTCCTACTTAAGCCAACAGCTGTGAATGGCCTTTGCAGACATTTTCTTGCATTCCTTTGGGTCATGGTCCGCGCCCAGACACCGGAGGCAACAATCATGAGTGTCGGTGAGGGGCATGTTTTTTTGAGCACCGATCACATTTTTTAAAACTGGTGGACATTGGGGCAAAAAGGACTCCTGCGAGGTCAAACACCTTTGACGCGGCCAGCGGTTGAAAAGGCGCGAAAGTGCTGAAAGATAAAAAAGAAAAGTCCTTGCAAGATTATGTTGCAGTAGTCCAGGTGCGTGAAATTAAGGTCTGTAATACTGTGCAGAAGTCACATTACTTGAAGAGTGGACAGAGCCACTGGAGCGCTTTTCATTTTGTGGTATACGGTTTTTACTGTGTTGCTAATGTGTGGTTGCATGGTGAGGCGTTGATCCAAGGTTACTCTGAGATATTGTACTTGAGATTTAACTTCTAAATCAGCTTTGGGTTTTCCAAATATGGTCAGTGTGGCTGGAGGTTGGAAGTCGGGGTCATTTGTAATATAAAGTACCTCAGTTTTCTTGTAGTTGACATTGAGGTTGTGCTGTGTGAGCCAGTTGATGACAGCAGTGAAGCATGTTAGCAAAGCAGTGTAGGAAAGGCATTTGGTGGAGAACAGGATGTATAACATTATGCCATCCGCATATATGCGGTAAAATGCATTATGGGACTTGATGACCAGGAAAAGAGGTTGAATGTATAAATGGAAAAGTAGTGAGGACAGTGCGGAACTCCTCGCTGTTGGGTGTTGAGGTGTACCATCCGATCTTAAGCTTTTGGTGTCAGTCTGAGATATAAGTGGAACCATTTCAAGGTGGAGTCTCTAAATCCCAGGGATTGTAAACATGATGTTAGAATGTTGTGGTTGACAGAGTTGAATGCAGAGGCGATGTCAAGGAAGATCCTGGTGTAGCCTTGGTGTAGTTTGTCCATTCTTTTCATAAGTCTGCTGGTGAGTGCGGTTAGGAGTGCCTCCATACCATCTTTGGGTCTGAAGCCATGTTGCTCTAGATCGAGTGGTGTGTGAGAGGAGATGCAATCTTGGAGTTATAGTAATGTTGCTTTTTCAATGGCCTTAGCCAAAATGGAAGGCTCGCAATGGGCCTGTAAGATGTTGGGATCGAGGTTGGTATTCTTGATGATTGGCCGGATAGATATCAGTTTGAGATAAGTGGGCATGAGTCCTTGGGAGTGTGACAGCTGTGTGATTCAAAGTATGAACGGAGCTAAGTCGGTATGGGATGTTTTGATCCAGCTGACTGGGCATGGTTTGAGTGGGGAAGTCGTGGCATTGATGTTGGAGATGATGTTTGCGATTTGATCCAGGATTATGGGGTGGATGCTGCTCCAGGTAGAAGAAGAGGGGGTGAACAACCAGTAGGAGAGGGTGGGCAACTGCCGATTGGGTGAGTAGATACTGAGGACTTTGTGGTCTGAGGTGGGCCTTCTTGAGGAAGTGGGCAGGTCAACTCTGTTCTTTGGTTGGGACAGTTTATGAGTGATTTTATGATTTTGAATAGTTCTCGGGTGATTCAGGGAGCACTTCACAAGTCTGGAGTGGTATGCCTTTCGTGTCTTGTCAATTAAGTCACAATATTCCTTGAGCATGGTTATGTAAATGCAGTGGAGGCTTGGGCTTTTTAATCAGCACCATCTTCTCTCTGAGTTTACGTTTGGCATCCCTTAGTTCAGCAGTGAATCAGATGGCGCTGCAGAGTTTGTTGTGGGGTTCATTATGGTGCAAGATGCTCTTGGGTTTGCTGCAGCCTTGACTATGATGGCTCCAGTTATGGATCAATTCATTGTTATTGTCTAAGTTGTGGATGAGTTGAGGCAGTATTCTGTTTAGGAAAGTTTGTCGAATGTGCAGAATCTTCAGTGGATCAGTTGGGGTTGAGAAGGTAAACTTGCATCTTGGATCTGGGGGATAGAGAATGTGACTGTTTTTATGATCAGACCATGGGGTGGGGGAGTAGGAGTGGCGTCCAAGTATACTGAGCCTGGGGGTGAAGATAAGGTATGAAGTATTACCACTTTGATAAGTTGCCTCCTTTACAGTATAAGCTGGCTATAGCCTCGGGTTTCCATGGCATTGAGGAAGGATTCCACTTGTCTGGGTATGGTTGAGGATAGGTTAAAGTCACCAAGCAGAAAGAATGGTCTGTTTAGAGCTGTGTGTTTGCATGCTATTTTGAGGAGGGTTATGAGTACTTCTGCCTTGGTGGAGGAGGGCTGATAGGCTAGGTACAGTGTTGCATGTTTGCTAGTGATCGTGAGCATGTCCAGTCTGTGGCTGTTGTCTATGCTGTGGAAATCCAGACTTTTTGGGCTAGGATGAATACTCCTCCCACTCAATGGTTTTGCCTTGGGTAGTTGAAGAGGTCGTAGCCTGGTATGGACAGTTGGTTTAAGAGCACGTTGTCAGAGTCGGTCAGCCAGAATTCCATAACACACATATTATCTCTGTTATAGTCGCTCAAGTAGTCTGACAGTATTGGGATTTTGTTGTGGGTCTAACATGTGTGTTAAGTACACATTTGAGTGTCGCTTCGTGAGGTTTTCCTTCTCCAAGGACCCGGGGCGGCTGTCGGGGCTAAGCGACCTGGCCCTCGCGGAACCAGGAGCGTCCACCGACGCCGCCCTCGCGGGTTTCACCGTCCGACGATGGTCCCCGGAGGGAGAACCCCGGTCGGAGGAACTCCGGCGACGGTCCGAGCTGGAACCTTTGCACGCGGAGGCCTCCGACGAGGTCCGGGTACGGCTGGGGTCAGCGAAGATTCTATCACGCTGATGCCGCCGACTTCTCAACGCTTTTGAGGACATTTTGCCGCAGGGCCCACAGATCAGCTCCTCATGATCCGGGCCCAGGCAGCGGAGGCAAAAGTCGTGTGTGTCAGTTAGTGACATATTTCGGTCACACTGACCACACCGCTTAAACCCACTGGCAGCCATCGGGGGAAAAAGGGCCCCTGCAAGGTCAAAGGACCGGGCTGCCAGGGAAAAATCGAAAACGAAAGCTGACAAAGTCATAAAAACCGAAAAAAAGTAAGAGGACTCGTGACCGGCGTCGCGAGTCCGGGCGGGAAAAAGACCGGCGTCGAACCGAAGGAAAAGGAATAAAATAATGAAGAAATATCGACTTTTTCGCGGGGACAAGACGGGGACGTCTGTAGGGCTCCGCGGAAAAAAGAAGACTGGCTAAGATGGCACCCTCGGGCGGGAAGAGGACCGCGCATGCGCGCTGCAATTCCCAAAGGCTTTCTTTGAAAGCTGGGGAAAATTGCTCCGCGAGGGCTCCGTCGGCGCCGACGTCACCCATAAGTGAGGACTGACTTCCTGCTTGGTCCTGGAGAATAAATAGTGCGGTATAGAAAAGCAATTAAATAAATACAGCTAGCATGGAATTTTAATGCCACCTCGAGAGCTGGCAGAAGTGCACCTGCACTCTAGTTAACATGTATTACAGCCAAACATTAACAAGCTTTTTTCCTTGTACCATCCCTCACACAGGTCAGCCAATAAAGGTGCATCAGGCCTTTCCCATGCATTTCTCTACCATGGAGCTCTTCCTAGCATGGTACATGATGAAAGCTAAGGTACCTGGTCTTGCAGTGCATGCACTATGTGGTTCTGCTCAGAAATTAATTGCTTTACATACATAAATAAATAAATAAATGCATTAGTTACTCACCTGTAACAGGTGTTCTCCAGGGACAGCAGGAATCAGTCCTCACATATGGGTGATGTCAAACCCTTGTGCCCTTGTGGAAGCATCTCCCCAGCTTTCAAAGAAAGCCTTTGGGAGATGCCACCACACATACGTGGTTCCCATCCCGCCCAAGGGTGCCATCTTGCTCAGTTGGGTGCCAGAACTAAAGCCCAACCAAGAAGATGGCCAAAATAAACAGCAACTCCAAGGGGAGGAGGGAGGGTTGTGAGGACTGATTCCTGCTGTCCCTGGAGAATACCTGTTACAGGAGAGTAACTACACTTTCTCCAGGAACAAGCAGGAAGTCAGTCCTCACATGTGGGATTCCCTAGCTCCAGGCAACCGAAGACCAGTAAAACATAAAACCCCACGGCCCAGCTGTGAGCAGCCACAAGCAAATCTGAGGACAAACTCTGAAGACCCCAGTGTCCAGGGATTACCATGGCTCCGGTAGCCTGAACGAGAATGGTTGGAGGGCAGGAGTTGCCTAAACCCCGAAGAGGTTATGAAGAACAGCCTGGCCAAAGGCACCCATCGGGACTCCCTCTCCAGGCAGTAATGGGCTGTAAAAGTGTGGACGGAAGACCAAGTGGCAGCCTGGCAGATGTCGGCCATAGGCCAAAGTCGCCATTGCCCTGAGATTGTGTGCCGTGACTCAGTGCTCCAGGGGAACTTCGGCCTGGCTGTGAGCGAAAGTGATGCAATCCACCACTCGGATGGATATGGTGAGCTTGGCGACACAGTCTGCACGAGGTGGCTGGGGTCAAAAGAGACGAAAAGCCGTGAGGCTTTGTGGTGGCACTGGGTTTGCTGTAAGTAGAACAGGGCTCATTTGCAGTCCAGGGTATGGAGGACAGCAGATGCAGTGTCGGCATGAGGCCACAGGAAGAAGGGAGGGAGAACCACTTCCTGACTGAGGTGGAAGTTGGAGACTACCTTTGGTAGGAATTTGGGGTGGGTGCAGAGCACCACCCTGTTCCTGTAAAACCTAGTGTAGGGGGGCTCAGCCACCAGTGCCTGGAGCTCACCGACTCTGAGCAGAGATGAGCGCCACAAGGAAGGCAACCTTCCAGGCCAGGTGACCTAGAAAGCAGGTATCCAAGGGCTCGAATGGTGACTTGGTGAGCTGTGCCAGAACCACATTGAGATCCCATTCCACCGGGGCGGCTGAATGGGAAGTCTGGAGAGTAATAGGCCCCACATGAACCTGGTGATGAGGAGCTGCATGGAGAGGGCTTGCCCTGAGAGAGCGCTGAGATGCACCCTGATAGAGTCGGACTTAAGCCCAGACTACGATAAGTGGAGGAGTACTGAAGGACTAAGTGCACCGGGCAAGAGAACAGGTCGAGGTGGTACTCCATGCACCACATGGCAAACAGCTGCCACTTGAAGGCATAAGCCCATCTCGTGGAATCCTTGCGAGAGGCCAGGATAATTTCTTCCACTTCTCTGGGGAGGTTTAGTGGGGTTAGAGCGACCTGCTCAGCGGCCATGCTGTGAGGGATAGGGATCCCAGGTTGGGATAGAGGATAGAGCCCTCTCTCCTGTGTCAGGAGTCCTGGAGAGCTCACGAGGGGAACTGGGCATCCAGCGAGAGATGGAGCAGAAGGGGGAACCAAGGTTGCCTGGGCCACGGTGGGGCTACAAGGATAACTCAAACAATTAAACTGTTAACAATGCCAACATAATCCAGTGTTAATGTAAATATGCTCCAGTAATGTAAATATGTTCCTAGTTATATTTCCTGTAATGTAAATACGTTCCTAGTTACACCAATTTGTTGCAAATCATCATATGTAACCTGTTCGATTTAATCTAGGTATTATGTTATATGTAAACATGTAATCTAGTTATTATGTTATATGTAAAACACGTTCATGTTTCTTGTAAACCGCACTGATCTTTAATAGCGCAGTATATAAAAACGAATAAATAAATAAATAAACAAACTGATGCCTTGTTACGCTGGACCTTGAATAGGGTCCAAGCAATTAGTGGCGTGGGGAGGTGGGGGGAAGGCATACAGGAGACCCCCCCGACCATGAGAGAAGGAAGGCATCGGGTGCCACTCAGGAGGGGTGGGGCTGAGGGCTGCAGAACTGAGGCAGCTGAGCATTGGTTGGGCTAGTGAAGAGGTCCATGCTGGGGTTCCCCACAGCTAGAAGAGCCTGAGCGCCAACTTGGGATCCAGACGCCACATGTGCGGTTGAAGGACCCTGCTCAGCCTGTCCGGCAGGGCGTTGTTTTGGCCCAGGAGACAGACAGCTCTGAGGAGCATCCCCTGGTTGGCCACGAAGTAGCAGAGGGCCACTGCTTCCTGGCAGAGGGAATAGGAGCTTGTGCCATCCTGCTTGTTGATGTAGATCATCATGACCTGAATGTCTGTCTGGGTAAGCACCACCTGGTGCCGTAGGCAGTGTCTGTAGACCTTCAGGGCGAGGAAGACAGCTCTGAGCTTGAGCAGACTGATCTGCTGCTGGCTCTCCTCGAAGGACCAAGCCCCTTGAGTGTGCAGCTCCTCACAATGGGCACCCAAGCCCATCAGGGAAGCATTCATCATGAGGACCCCGCAGGGGTTTGGGAGCTGAAAGGGCATGCCTGCCTGTAGATGCTGGGTGTCCTGCCACCAGGTGAGGGACTCCGCGAGCTGGCGAGAGACTGATTTTGTCCCGGAGCCGGACCGTGGCCTGGGTCTACTGGGACCGGAGGCACCACTGAGCTGCCCACATGTGGAGGCAGGCATTGGGGACCACATGGACCGTGGAGGCCATGTGACCCAAGAGGTGGAGTAGCGCTTGAGCTGACATGGTGCGGTGCCGTTGTACCTCAGCCACGAGGGTCATGAGGCGGCCCACCCTGTCAAGGGGGAGAAAAACCCTGGCCTGCACGGAGTTGAGGGGGGCCCCAATGAACTCCAGGGTCTGTGCTGGAGTGAGGTTGGACTTCAGATGATTTATCATAAAGCCCAGATGCTGTAAGAACTGAATAGTGCGGCCAGTGGCCTGACCAGCCTCTGAGGTTGTGTTCCTCTTGACAAGCCAATCGTCGAGGTAAGGAAAGATAAAGGTCCCGCGGAGGTGGAGATAGGCTGCACCACTGCAAGACACTTGGTGAAGACTCTGGGAGTGGGGGCGAGGCTGAATGGAAGTACCCTGTACTGGTAGCGATCGCCTCCTATCACGAAGCTGAGGTACTGTCTGTGACTTGGGTGGATAAGGATGTGGGTATAAGCATCCTTTAGGTCCAAAGAGCATAGCCAATCTCCCTGTTGGAGGCAGGGCAGCAGTGTTCTAAGGGAGAGCATCTTGAATATCTTCCGCACCAGAAACTTGTTGAGGTTTCTCCTCAGGTCCAAGATAGGCCCCTTGTCCATTTTGGAACCAGGAAGAACCTGGAGTAAAACCCTTTGCCCTTCGCGTGATGTGGAACAGGCTCCATGGCCCTGTCCCTGAGAAGGGCTGTGAGCTCTTGCTTCAGCAGGGCCTGGTGCAGGGGATACCGAGGGGGCTCCCTGGGAAAGAAGGGTGGAGGGGTCTGGTCAAGGCGGCAGAGGTGGTAGCCCTCCTTGACTATCTGAAGAGCCCAAAGGTCGGTGGTGATAGAGGCCCACCGATGGGCGAAGTGAGCCAGGCGCCTCCCTGTTGGGAGCTGGTCCTCCAGCGGAAGAGAGACTATGCTGATGGCGTCAAAACCCCGACCCTGGTTGGGCTGGGGCTGGCAGATGGGATTCTGGACCTTTTGGTTTTGTGCAGGGCCTAGCCTGATCCCTTACCCTGGGGACCCTGCTGAGGGGTCTGGGCAGGTTGGTATGTGGGATAGCTCCAGTAAGGCTGGCCCTTCTGGAGGAAAGGAGGTTTCTTGCCCAGGGGCTTCTTCTGAGGGAGGGTGGAGGTTTTCTTCGAGAGCTGGTTAGAGTTGACATACTCTGTCTCTATTTCGGCTGCTTTGTCCTCCATTGGTTTGCCAAAGAACTGTTCTCCGAGGCATGGGATGTCAAGAAGTTTTTCTTGTACACACTGCTTGAGACCTGACAATTCGAGCCAGGCCTAGCGTCGAGCACCGATGCCAGCAGCCACCACTCTTGCGCTGGACTCAAAGCCATCGTAAGCGGCACGAGACAGGTACTTGAAGCACTCCAAGACAGACTTCAAAAAAGTCTGAAAATGCTGGTGGTGGTCTCCATCGAGGCCAGCCACGAAACCCCCGATATAGATTTGGCAAGTTTGAATACGCATGGCAGCATCGAGTCCTGGTAGCATTTCCACCCGAGGACATTGAGGGCATGGGACTCCCTGCCTGGGGGAACCGAAGAGTGCGACTTTAGGCTTTTTTGGCAGCGCATGGCTGACTCAACCACCATGGATGTGGGAGAGTTGCTCCTTACGGAAACCCGGGCCACGCTGGACCCGATATATCATGTCCAGCCAGCGGCTGACAATGGGTAACGATGCAAGGGTCTCCCACATTCGGAGGATGACCGTGGACTTTCAAGGTCTCCTTCAGTGGCACCTCATACTGGAGGTTGCCAAGTTCCTCCGTACGAGGGTCCTCCTCCAACTGTCATGAGGGAGAGTGCCTGAGCCATGTCCCTGATGAACTCGAGGAAGATGGTGTCCTTGGGTGGGGATCAGTCTTTGGCAGCCAGAGGTTATGGGTATGAGGGGAGGTCTTTGTGGGCTCAAGTCTCCAGGGATATCTCGATGTCGGACCCACAGTTGGAGTAATCTGAGGAGGACTCGAGGTCCACCAGCTGTAGGAGAGCTGGCAGCTCTGGTCTAGGGTGCTTCGAGACCAGGACATGGCCAGAGCCAGAGGCACTCGCCTGAGAAGGTCTCACTCCCAAGGAATGGGAGTGAGAACGAGACCCTCGCCGGGGATCTGACCAAGGTGTCTGGCTCTCTGCGATCGCTTTGGAGACCCTAGGAGTCCTTGAAGTCAAGGTCCCTGCGGTCTCTGAGGGGCCGGGCTGCATCTGCTAGGAAGTAATGAATGCAGAAATGCTGCGCTCCAGGGCCAACATGCAGTCTTCCTTTTTGGAGGTAGCTGCCATTGACACAGACTCCGGGGTGACTGGGTCAGGTGTCAAGAAGATCCTCGACGGGACAGCTCTCGGGAGACAGAGGTCCATTGCCGGAGGCCACGACATCCATCCTGGGCACCTTTCGGGGATGCTCCCACTCCAACTCACTGGGGATTGAGTGACCAGGTGTGGGATTTCCCGTGCTTATCCACTTCTCTGGAAGATGTCCTTGAGGTCTTCTTCTTCTTCTTAAGCTCTTGCTCCAGGGAACCATGTTTGGAATGCCTGCGGGCCCGGTGAGGGGCCGCAGGAACCTTGCGTGATTGAGGAGCCATGCAGGGCCTTCGAGCATGAGGCTACCGGGGATATCAGGGTTGAGTCTGCCTTGTGGAACATGTCGTCCTACTTAAGCCAACAGCTGTGAATGGCCTTTGCAGACATTTTCTTGCATTCCTTTGGGTCATGGTCCGCGCCCAGACACCGGAGGCAACAATCATGAGTGTCGGTGAGGGGCATGTTTTTTTGAGCACCGATCACATTTTTTAAAACTGGTGGACATTGGGGCAAAAAGGACTCCTGCGAGGTCAAACACCTTTGACGCGGCCAGCGGTTGAAAAAGGCGCGAAAGTGCTGAAAGATAAAAAAGAAAAGTCCTTGCAAGATTATGTTGCAGTAGTCCAGGTGCGTGAAATTAAGGTCTGTAATACTGTGCAGAAGTCACATTACTTGAAGAGTGGACAGAGCCACTGGAGCGCTTTTCATTTTGTGGTATACGGTTTTTACTGTGTTGCTAATGTGTGGTTGCATGGTGAGGCGTTGATCCAAGGTTACTCTGAGATATTGTACTTGAGATTTAACTTCTAAATCAGCTTTGGGTTTTCCAAATATGGTCAGTGTGGCTGGAGGTTGGAAGTCGGGGTCATTTGTAATATAAAGTACCTCAGTTTTCTTGTAGTTGACATTGAGGTTGTGCTGTGTGAGCCAGTTGATGACAGCAGTGAAGCATGTTAGCAAAGCAGTGTAGGAAAGGCATTTGGTGGAGAACAGGATGTATAACATTATGCCATCCGCATATATGCGGTAAAATGCATTATGGGACTTGATGACCAGGAAAAGAGGTTGAATGTATAAATGGAAAAGTAGTGAGGACAGTGCGGAACTCCTCGCTGTTGGGTGTTGAGGTGTACCATCCGATCTTAAGCTTTTGGTGTCAGTCTGAGATATAAGTGGAACCATTTCAAGGTGGAGTCTCTAAATCCCAGGGATTGTAAACATGATGTTAGAATGTTGTGGTTGACAGAGTTGAATGCAGAGGCGATGTCAAGGAAGATCCTGGTGTAGCCTTGGTGTAGTTTGTCCATTCTTTTCATAAGTCTGCTGGTGAGTGCGGTTAGGAGTGCCTCCATACCATCTTTGGGTCTGAAGCCATGTTGCTCTAGATCGAGTGGTGTGTGAGAGGAGATGCAATCTTGGAGTTATAGTAATGTTGCTTTTTCAATGGCCTTAGCCAAAAATGGAAGGCTCGCAATGGGCCTGTAAGATGTTGGGATCGAGGTTGGTATTCTTGATGATTGGCCGGATAGATATCAGTTTGAGATAAGTGGGCATGAGTCCTTGGGAGTGTGACAGCTGTGTGATTCAAAGTATGAACGGAGCTAAGTCGGTATGGGATGTTTTGATCCAGCTGACTGGGCATGGTTTGAGTGGGGAAGTCGTGGCATTGATGTTGGAGATGATGTTTGCGATTTGATCCAGGATTATGGGGTGGATGCTGCTCCAGGTAGAAGAAGAGGGGGTGAACAACCCAGTAGGAGAGGGTGGGCAACTGCCGATTGGGTGAGTAGATACTGAGGACTTTGTGGTCTGAGGTGGGCCTTCTTGAGGAAGTGGGCAGGTCAACTCTGTTCTTTGGTTGGGACAGTTTATGAGTGATTTTATGATTTTGAATAGTTCTCGGGTGATTCAGGGAGCACTTCACAAGTCTGGAGTGGTATGCCTTTCGTGTCTTGTCAATTAAGTCACAATATTCCTTGAGCATGGTTATGTAAATGCAGTGGAGGCTTGGGCTTTTTAATCAGCACCATCTTCTCTCTGAGTTTACGTTTGGCATCCCTTAGTTCAGCAGTGAATCAGATGGCGCTGCAGAGTTTGTTGTGGGGTTCATTATGGTGCAAGATGCTCTTGGGTTTGCTGCAGCCTTGACTATGATGGCTCCAGTTATGGATCAATTCATTGTTATTGTCTAAGTTGTGGATGAGTTGAGGCAGTATTCTGTTTAGGAAAGTTTGTCGAATGTGCAGAATCTTCAGTGGATCAGTTGGGGTTGAGAAGGTAAACTTGCATCTTGGATCTGGGGGATAGAGAATGTGACTGTTTTATGATCAGACCATGGGGTGGGGGAGTAGGAGTGGCGTCCAAGTATACTGAGCCTGGGGGTGAAGATAAGGTATGAAGTATTACCACTTTGATAAGTTGCCTCCTTTACAGTATAAGCTGGCTATAGCCTCGGGTTTCCATGGCATTGAGGAAGGATTCCACTTGTCTGGGTATGGTTGAGGATAGGTTAAAGTCACCAAGCAGAAAGAATGGTCTGTTTAGAGCTGTGTGTTTGCATGCTATTTTGAGGAGGGTTATGAGTACTTCTGCCTTGGTGGAGGAGGGCTGATAGGCTAGGTACAGTGTTGCATGTTTGCTAGTGATCGTGAGCATGTCCAGTCTGTGGCTGTTGTCTATGCTGTGGAAATCCAGACTTTTTGGGCTAGGATGAATACTCCTCCCACTCAATGGTTTTGCCTTGGGTAGTTGAAGAGGTCGTAGCCTGGTATGGACAGTTGGTTTAAGAGCACGTTGTCAGAGTCGGTCAGCCAGAATTCCATAACACACATATTATCTCTGTTATAGTCGCTCAAGTAGTCTGACAGTATTGGGATTTTGTTGTGGGTCTAACATGTGTGTTAAGTACACATTTGAGTGTACTTGTTGGGTGGTTTCATATTGGTGTGCTGTTAGCTCTTGTGGTATGAGCCTGATTAGAGTGCTATGGGCTCTGCTTTTTGCTTTGGTACCCAGAGTCAGGGTGTTGCGTCTCGTTCTGGTGTGAAGTATCAGGATGGAGCCGGGGTGCAGTTGCCAAGAGAGAGCAGAGTAGACTGAGGCAGAATAGACTGAGGCAGGCTAGAAAGAGGAAGTGGGTTGCTACAGGCATGATTGGTTCTAGGTAGGGCTCCTGGTAGGAACTTGATGGATAAATACTTACAACTTACCTGACTGCATCCAGCACAACTATAAGTGGGCTTTTCCAGTCAAGATAGCAGAGACATAGTAGGTCTCTGGTCAGGGCTTTGCAGGGGATGATGAGCATCTAGCTGTTTCTTGGTTGCTGTTCGGCCACTTCAAAGGACCATGTCTAAGAGCCCTGAGACTTCCCTTTATAATTATTGGTGCTGGGGAATGACGGGGAGGAGTTTACCTCCTCGCTCTGACTTGATTAATCTGTGAACCCACTATTTTTTGTTAAATCAGTCAGGGCCTAGTAGCAGCAGTTTAAGTTTACATTTAAAACACAGAAGAGAGCTTTCTGGTTAAATTTACAACCCAGCAGAGAGCTTGTAGTTTAAATTTCATAATACGTTAGAGCCTAGCAGCAGCAAAGAGCTATAATTTAAATTAAATAAGAATATAGCTTACCTCAGCAGCACAGGACAGGGTACTGTGTAGCAGCCCTCTTTTAATAAGTGTTGCTGAAAAATACCATCTTGGCAGCCCAGACCAGCTGTATTCCACGCTTTAAGAAAAGTGGAAGGAAGTCCAAAAAACTGCCAGCATGGTTTAAAGGGGAGGTCAGAGAGGCTGTTGTTGCCAAAAAAGCATCTTTCAGGAAATGGAAAAAAGAGCCAAACGACGAAACCTGGAAACAGCACAAGCATTGGCAAGTCACTGATAAAGCAGGCAAAGGGAGAATTTGAGAAGCAGCTTGCTGCGGAATCAAAAATGAGAAATAAAGATTTTTTCAAGTACATTCGTAGCAAAAAACCTGTGAGAGAGTCAGTTGGTCCATTAGATGATAGAGGAGTTAAAGGGGCACTAAGAGGTGACAAGGCGATAGCAGAGAGACTGAATGAATTCTTTGCTTCGGTCTTTACTGAGGAAGATGTAGGGATGTTACCCATGACTGAAGTGGTATTTAAAGGTGCAGAAGAATTGAAGGAAATGTCGATACATCGGGAAGATGTATTACAACTACTAGATAAACTGAAGAGCAGCAAATCACCTGGGCCGGATGGTATACATCCAAGGGTGTTGAAAGAACTGAAATATGAGATTGCAGACCTGCTATTAGTAATCTGTGAACTATCATTAAAATCAACTCTAATACCTGAAGATTGGAGGATCGCCAGTGTAACACCAATTTTTAAAAAGGGTTCCAGGGGTGATCCGGGAAACTACAGACTAGTGAGCCTCACGTCAGTACCAGGAAAAATGGTAGAAACCATCATAAAGAATAAAATTACTCAGCATGTAGATAGTCATGGCCTAATGGGAGACAGCCAACATGGCTTTAGACAAGGAAGATCTTGTCTTACTAATCTGTTATGTTTTTTTGAAAGTGTGAATAAACAGGTGGACAAAGGTGAGTCGGTTGATATAGTGTATCTGGACTTTCAGAAAGCCTTTGGCAAGGTCCCTCATCAGAGACTTTTGGCAAAACTAAAGAGTCATGGGATAGGAGGCAGTGTACTACTGTGGATGAAGAACTGGTTAAAAGATAGAAAGCAGAGGGTTGGGTTAAATAGCCAATTTTCCCAATGGAGAAAGGTAAATAGTGGTGTACCCTAGGGATCTGTGCTGGGTCCGCTGCTTTTTGACATATTCATAAATGACCTAGAAAGTGGAATAACGAGTGAGGTTATCAAATTTGCAGATGACACAAAACTATTAAAAAGTTGTTAAAACCCAAGAGGATTGTGGAAAATTGCAAGAGGATCTTGATAAATTAGAAGACTGGGCATCAAAATGGCAGATGAAATTTAATGTGGACAAGTGCAAAGTTATGCACCTAGGGAAGAACAACCCAAACTATGGTTACACAATGCAAGGTTCCACATTAGGAACCACCACCCAGGAAAGCACAGTTACTTACCTGTAACAGGTGATCTCCGGAACAGCAGGAATTAGTCTTCACATATGGGAGACGTCGCCGACGGAGCCCGCACGGGAATGCTCCCCAGCATCCAATCAGAAAGCCTTTGGGAGCATCCCCGCGCCTGCGCGGTGGCTTCCCGCCCTTCCTACTGCCTCTCCCCAGTTGAGTCTCATAGCTGAGCCAGAAGGAGAGGAGAGGAAGGAATAGAGAGAAAGAGATACAACTCCTAGGGGAGGTGGGCGGGTTGTGAAGACTAATTCCTGCTGTTCCGGAGATCACCTGTTACAGGTAAGTAACTGTGCTATCTCCAGGAACAAGCAGGAATGAGTCTTCAGATATGGGGACTCCCTAGCTGAGGATGCCCGGGGGAGATCCCGTAAGCCCGGCCCAGGACGGGATGGCATTTGCCCAACCTGAATCCCCGGCATCCCCCGAGGGATGGAGGGTAGGAGTTGAGAAGAGAGGAACAGCAAAACCCAAAGACTACAGGGAGAGTAGTCATTAGAATGCATGGAAGCATCATTAAGTTATTAATGAATTAATGACTTAGTACCATGTAGAGCTTACCTACTGAGTTGTAGGAAGTAGGACTGTGAGGGAGGTACTGTAGACGCAGTAGCGAGGTCTTCAAGGGAACTTCACCGCAGCGAGGAGGAAGTTCCAAATCCGGAAGGCCAGGAGATCCAGGAATCAGCTGGGTCAGGAGAAGGACGGCATGTCTTCAAGGAAGCTTTATGCAAAGCTGAGCACTCCCTTAGGAGCAGAGTCCATAACTCAGAGGACTAACAGTAGAAGACTGGCCGATCTGGATAGCCTATTCCGGAGAAGAGTAGGGGTGTACCCCGGAGCAGAAGGAGTACACAGCCTGCCCTAGCTAAGAGATAGGGAGACAAGGGTTTGAACCTCCGGGAGGAGGGCATAACTGAAAATAGAAGCTGTTGACTTCACAGCAGTAGAGTACAACCAGTCCAAGGGCCGATCTAAGGAATAGGCAGGTGGACTGGCCGGACCCCGGAGGTGGGGGTGGGGGGGGGGGCCTGAGTACCGGCCATTGGGAAAAAAATAGGAGGCAGAACACAGGCACTGTGGGCATCCCCCAAAACGCGCCTATCGAGCAGGCGATATCCGTGGAGAACGCCCCCCCCGCACTAATGCAGGTACGCTGAGGAACCTACCTCCATGAGCATAACACTGATAAGGCGGACCTGCCAGTGATCCACAGAACGTCCACCTGGGGAGGTGGCGTCAAGATCCGTCCGGGAGAGGGATCTATTCCGGTGGAACACGGGCAGATCGGCGAACGGTAGCGTGAAGGACAGAGGATAGCATCAGTCCGGAAGAACACACCAGGGGGCTCGAGGCCCTATAGGTGTCCCCAGGACCTGCACGCAGAAACTCGCCCCCGCACTAATCGGGGGACATGAGGGCATAGCCCCTGGTAAGCATAGGGGAACTATAGCGGCTGGAAGGAAAATTCCGGTACGGAAGCAATCAGCAGGGGATACTGCCGAGAAGGGTTCGGGGACGTACCTAAGGGTAAGCCAGCTGACCGTGGGCCAGAGCTATCATGGAGTAGAGGTGGTCTTCCCCTACCAACGGAAGGAGAGTACCTGAACCCCTGGATAAGCCCCCGAACCATTTGCCCTACTGAACGAGCCCCAGAGTAGAGCTCAATTGTAAACTTCTGGTAAGAAGGTAAATTGCAGGCAGCCGCCCACCGGAGCCTAAAACTGCTTGGTATGAGAGTTCTGGTGCGGCCACGGGGACTTCAACCCAGGGCGAGGGGTCCCTTGCTTGGGCGCACCTGGCGGTTGGGCGGAGGGGTGACATTTCCTCTTCCTAGGGAAGGAGGGCCTGGTGAGGCACACACCACCGCCGGGGGGAAGCCGGGCCCTAGGATGGCTTCTAACGCTGGGAAGGTTAGCGAAGCACTGCGCGACCTGACGTAAGGCTTCGCTATTGAAGAGGTGATCTCCGTCACACGGAGAATTACCCAGGATATGCTGTGCCCATCTACACAACTCGGACGCCTGCAACCATGCTGTACGGCGTGCTCTAATGGCAACAGCAGAGCATCTGCTGACCAACAGGAAGGAGTCTAGAGAAGCACGAGAAAGGAACCCAGAGATATTCCTGCAGTGATAAAGAAGCAAGGAATATTCAAAGGCCTTGGTTGCAGACAAGAAGGGAGACAACAGAGATAATCTCTCGGTGACCTCCCGGAGCGACAGACTCATAAAAAATATATGAAATAATTCTGGACGCCAGCATAGACATTTGGAAGGTTTGACGTCCTAGGGTATCTAGCGTCTTCGAGGCGTGGCTTGGCGGGCGAGAAGAATGCTTTTCCTTGCTTCCGGCCTTCCTCAGCGCCGATTCCACCACAATGGAACGATGTGGAAGCTGGTGCTGCCGAAACCCTGGGGAGGGAGGCACCCGATACAGAACATGCATTGCAGTCGACGGTGCCGGAACCCTCAAAGGCGACCGCCAAGCCCCCAGCAGGAGATCCTGCAGGGAGGGATGCAGAGGAAGCATCACGGCGGCCCTTTCCGCAGGGCCTGAAGTTAGGTCCGGGATAGGGATGGCCAGCAAGTCCCCAATGTCAAGGAGGAAATTCTGAAAAGGCGGCTCTCCCGGAGGGGCTATGCCGTGGGAGGCGGTGGCGGGAGAGGCCGCCAGGGCACCGAGAAGCCTCTCGGGCTGCTGCCCGCTGGGCAGAGGAGGGGACCAACAGCCCCGGACTGGGGTGGTCAACAAGGCGTTGTCGGCTCCTGGAATTGATTCCAAGCTAGGCATCGAAGGGGTCGATGGCGCCGATGGAGCCGCCGGAATCGGCCTCGGCCCCGAACCCGGGGGTGGCGCTGCCCCCGGCAACTGAAGCGGTTCCGTGCCAGCCGGAGGGCAGTGGCCAACTATCTCCGCTCTGTGTCACGGGAGGGGACAGGGGCCGATCCCAAGACGTGTCGTGGCCAAGTCTTCGAGGCTGGATACCGATTCCAGGCTGGGCATCGAACCGAGCGATGAAATAGACTCCCTTCTAGAGGGCCCCGGCGGGGGCGGCCGCGCCGGCGGTGCTGATCCCGGGGAGCGGATCGGAACCGCGTCGATCGACGTCGCGAGCATCAAGGGCCCCCGAGGATGAAGCTCGGTGGAGAGGGGCCCATCCGACGCCGGCGCCGATGTCGGGCGGCGGGCACTGCCAGATGCCGGGCCCCCTCTCGAGCCCGCCTGAGCCCGGGGGAAATCCTTCCGGGACATACGACCCGTCCCCGAGGGTACCCAGGTCACCCGTCGACGAGCCCCTGCGGGAAGGGAAGTGCCAGACTCCTGCGCCGACGCCGGGGTACCGTTGCAGGACGGCGCGGATCCAGGCTGGATTGAAGCGATCAAAGACCCCGGGGCCCCCTTTCTCGGAAAGGCGGGGCCCTCGACGGCCACGACGATGCCGGGGGGGTCGCCCGTCTGGGGCTGATCGACATACCCCGAGGCTCCCGGGGAAGGCTGACGGCGGTCCCTGGCGCTCGACGCCCCTGCCGTCTCCGGCGGAGCGGTGCCATGCAAACCCGGTACCACCCTCGCGCAGAGCTGGGATACCGGCAACCCAGCGCGGGTCGAGGTGACTGGCCCCGAGGCCAGATGACCATCCCCGGTGAAGAGTGGAACCACCGACGCCGACGCGCCCGAAGCGGGTACCACCTCCGCGCATGGCCTGAACGTAGGGCTGCCAGACTGTGTCGAGTCGGTCGGCCCTAGAGCTGCCGAGGGCAGCGGCAGGTGATCCCCGGTGGGGAGCGGGTCACTCGACCCCGACGGGTCGGCACCGCCGGGAGTGGATACCACCCCCGTAGGAACGCCATACCGGCAGGAGTCGGTTGGCCCCGGAGGCACCGAGGACCGCGGCTGACAGCCCCTGTGAGGAGCGGAACGCTCGACGCCGGCGTCGAGGGGTCGGCACCGCCCGTAGCGGATACCACCCCCGTGCATGGCAGGGATGACGGAACGCCAAGCTGGACCGATTCGATCGGCCCCGGACGATCCTCGGTGAGTAGCGGGATGCTCGACACTGACACCGATGCCGGGGGGTCTGCACCGCTCGAAGCGGGTACCTCCCTCGAGCACGGCTTGGACATAGGGAGGTCAGACTCGGTCGAGTTGATCGGCCCCGGAGGCGCCGAGGACACCAGCTGACGATCCCTGGCGAATAGTGGGACACTCGACGCTGGCGCCGATGCCGGGGAATCGGCACCGCTCGAAGCGGGTACCTCCCTCGAGCACGGCTCGGGAATGTTCTGTGAGGAGCGAACCCCAGGAACATCCCGAAACCCCGTATATGCTTTGGAGCCCGAGGACTCCCGCCGGGGTATAGTAGCCAAGGGGGACTTGAGGGGTTGGCCGGAGCCGTCGCCATGCCGCACATGAGACTCGCCCCTCAAGACTTGGCTAGTCTCAACAGACTGTTGTGTGGTTACCTGATCCTGGAGAGAAGAAAAACCTGATGACCGCGCCTTGGGCGTGAAAACATCATCGAGGGATACCAGAAAAAGGGAAGGTCTTCTCCCGACACTGTAGCCCGGAGGACCCGGGGGGAAAGGGTCAGGCCCCAAACAAGAGAGGCAACAGGCATTGGAGTCCATGTGGAAAACTAAGTCCCCGCAGTGAGGGCACTTCTGGGGCTCCATGCTGTAAGCCCGGTAGGCCTCGGCGCCCAGAGGGAAAAAGGTCCCGCTAGGCGACGAAAATAAGTGAGAAAAGAAAAACAAAAGGGCACAGAGGTGCTGCTGTCGGCGGGAAAAGCCGCGACTACAGAAACAAGAAAAGAAAAAAAGGTAAAAATTTCTGCGGTGGCAGGAGGGACGTCCTGCCTGCTCCGCGGAAAACGAAAAACTGGGGAGAGGCAGTAGGAAGGGCGGGAAGCCACCGCGCAGGCGCGGGGGATTCTCCCAAAGGCTTTCTGATTGGATGCTGGGTAGCCTTCCCGTGCGGGCTCCGTCAGCGACGTCTCCCATATGTGAAGACTCATTCCTGCTTGTTCCTGGAGATAAAGATTTAGGCGTCATTGTGGATAACATGTTAAAACCCTCAGCGCAGTGTGCAGCGGCGGCCAAGAGAGCAAATAGAATCTAGGTATCATAAGGAAAGGAATGGAAAATAAAACAAAAGATATTATAATGCCTCTATATCGTTCCATGGTGAGACCGCACCTTGAATATTGTGTGCAATTCTGGTCGCCGTATCTTAAAAAGGATATAGCGTTATTAGAAAAGGTTCAGAGAAGAGCCACCAAAATGGTAAAGGGGATGGAGGGATACTCTTATGAAGAAAGGCTAAAAAGGTTAGGGCTCTTTAACCTGGAAAAGAGACGGCTGAGGGGAGATATGATAGAAGTCTATAAATTAATGAACGGAGTGGAACGGGTAAACGTAGATCGATTGTTTACGTTATCAGAATATAGAAAGACTAGGGGACATGCAATGAAGCTACAGGGTAAACTATTTAAGACTAATAAAAGAAAATATTTTTTCACGCAACGTGTAATCAAACTCTGGAATTTGTTACCGGAGGATGTAGTAAAGGCTGTTAGTGTTTAAAAAAGGTTTGGACAAGTTCCTGGAGGAAAGGTCCATAAACCATTATTAAGAAGGGACCCAGGATATCAATGCTTGACCCAGTACAAGCACTGCAGAACCTGTGTCTTTTGGGGAAACTGCTAGGTACGTATGACCTAGACTGGCCACTGTTGGAAACAGGATACTAGGCTTGATGGACCTTGGCCTGACCCAGTATGGCATATGTTATGTTCTTATGTTCTTGATGGCTGGTTCCTTCCTTGTCAAGGTGGTGTGCTCCAGGTAAGGATGGTGAGCCCTGGTGATGGCTGCTCTGGCCAAGAGTGAGGGGGAGCCTAGAGACCTGATCACGATCCTGATCCTCTTCAGCGTGCTGCAGTGACTGTGTGGGCACACCTGGGGCTTCCCTTTAAAATTACTGGTGCTGGGGAGTGACATGGAGGAGCAGGGAGGAGCTTACCTCCACACTCTCTCCTTGCTCCGGGCTTGATGGCTGGCTCCTTCCTTGTCGAGTTGGCATGCTCCGGGCAAGGATGGTGAGCCCCAGAGATGTCTGCTCTGGCCAAGTGAAGGGGAGCCTGGAGACCCAATCGCAATCCTCTTCAGTATGCCTGCAGCGACTGTGCTAGGTACTCCATATGCATGTCATGTACTTCTGAACTACTGATGGCATAAACGTTTTTCATGGTCCCTTGGCATTATCTGTGAAAACGAAATTTCAGAAAATCAAGTGCTGCACTAGTTCTACCACCTGTACATTATATCTCTGATCACTGGAGACAGAATTGTGGCTCTCATGCTGTTAAGATCTTGCTCTTTCACTCCCTCACTGTTTTACAGCTCTACTCTTCTACTGCCCCCCCTCATGTCATGGTACCAGTACATGAGCAGACCTACGAAGAGCTGGGCAACTCCTAGGCTGTTTAAAGATCTCGCCATGGTCTTCCAGATGGCTTTCTTGGAGGATGCCGACATCTTGAGGTTCTGCTTGCCAAAATAGTTGGGAGTAGTTGGAAATCTCCATCTCTACCAGAAAATCACTCTCCTCACTGGAGAAGTACAGAACACACTTGCGATGAGACGGCTCAAGACTGCTGGCAGGCTGCCTGGCTGTTATGTGAAGGGTCGTCTGTGCCTGCTCCTCTCTGCCCCCCTGACCTCCTCCTTCCCAAGATTCTGTAGGCCGAGGTGAACACCTGACCTGGGCCTTCCCTTTATGTGGCTTTCCTTCAGCCCCTTCACTTCCTTGAGTGTTTTCAGAGCCTGGGGCTCTCCTTGTCCCTGATATTCCACCCCTCCCCCAGCTTCTCCTTAAGCCACCCCTTTCTAGTCCTGGCAATCTATTCATACATCTCCCACTCTCCCTTCATGTCCCTTTCACACTCAGCACACTGAAACGCAAACAAAAAAACCTCTGAAATAAATGTAATACTAAAGCATACTCAACTCATACTCACCCTCCACTCACGTTCAGAAACAAAGTGGCTGATGCCCCTCTCTCATTCCTTCTGGCTGGCCAGTACTCTCCACCTGCCTCATAGCACAGTGGATCAAGCAAAGAACAGCTCTCTTTATAGAACAGGCTGTAGGGAAAAGGCAAGAAGCACTAACATGTGGTACATTTAACATATCGCACAGTAACTGTTAACACACATTAAGTGTCTGTAACCATGCCCCCATTTCAGCCAAAACTTTAGTGTGGCCAATTTCCCACTAATACGTGGTAAATTTTGCCAGTAACTCACATTAAAAGCAAAAATGGATTACACTTTAGCAAACAGGCCCCTTTATTTTATTTAGTTTTTTTGCGTTATTTTCAATGTGAAATGACTCCAAATAAC
This sequence comes from Ichthyophis bannanicus, assembly GCA_033557465.1. NCBI lineage: Eukaryota > Metazoa > Chordata > Amphibia > Gymnophiona > Ichthyophiidae > Ichthyophis > Ichthyophis bannanicus. The sequence goes on from CM066031.1 coordinate 1,357,377,993, forward strand.
AAATAATATTCTTGATACTTTCATGTTATTATAAAATTAACATATATCCCCATAGTCTTAGTAAGATAATTTATACCCTAACCCCCATCCCACTTCAATCTCCTATTTCTCAGCCTTCAACACAAACATATATTTCCTTTCTATCTTTCAGTAGAATCTCACTGCTGAAGGCAGTCTGACAGCAGAGTGTAATACGAGTTAGTGCCCATCATTGACAAAGAGGGTAATCCAGAACCACGAGTAGTGGGGATGGATGTCCAAGCCGGACGGCTAACCCTGGCTATTCGCAGGAACCCGATTCTGGACCTAGAGCTCCCCGCATGTACAAGGGCTTTGTGCGGGGAGTTCTGGACAGGGGTGGGAGGGGGCGGCATCAGGGTAGGGATTGGGTGGAGTGAGGATGGGCCAGCGTATCTGGACATACAGGTCGATTCAGGTCATGGCCCTGTATGTCTGGGCATTGGGAAGATTGACAGGGACTTATTCCACCTCGGAGGTGGAATAAGTCCTGCGCAGGGCAGCGATTGCATGGTGCAGACCCCCCGAAGTCACAGGGGGGGCAGAGGTACAGCCCGGCCGCCCGATCCCAGCCTTGTATGCCTCAGCTGAGGGCTAGGCGGTGGGTAAAGAAGCACAGGACCAGAGTCGGGGTGTCTGTGCTCCTGCTGGCATACCAGTGCCATGGTGATGAGATGCTATGGCACCAGGGCTCCAGCAGGATCATAGGGAAGGATGGCTGGGGAGCTTGCTGCACATTCTGGGCCTCAGAATTGGGTCTGTCTAGCCCGTCCAAGTGCCCCAATTCTGCAACCACGGAAACATTTAGCTCCCGTAGTTGCAGAACCAGGTGCAAATCCAGCCCGTCAAGATTTTGGACATATTGATGGCCCGGATGTGCCCCGATCAGAATTGGCCTCAAAATGCACACAGTTAACTAGTCAACACTGCAGCCTATGTTCACAGATTCTGCAAACTGACAAGTAAACAAAGACTAGCCCCAACCATAATTAAGCTCTTAAAATTGAGAGAGTAAACGAAAAAACCCAAAGGCTACAATATAGGACTAGATCCACTGCTGGTAAGTGGATGAAGCTGTCATTTACATGATCACAGGTACATTTGTTTGCCCAGGAACAGACTGCAGCACTTATTTTCATGGCATTATAAGCATTTGTAAGCACATCAATAGGTCTATCATATATATATTTGATGTAGCTATTAAAATTGCATTAGATGCTTGCAAGATAAAGGAAAGTCCAAAATTTAGAGTTCTACACTGAGGTCCTAGAAACCAAATGCACTGTAGGGGAAACTCTCGATTGTGCAAGGTAGAAGAGAAGAATTCTCTGAATAGACTTCTACTAAAGGCTCTACCAAAAAAACAAGGTCGTATAAAACAAGACACCTGACTCAGTATATTATTCTTTAGAAAACTTTATCAAGAACTTTATTACCATATTCTACAGTATTTACAGTTCATAAAGGCCACAGCTGTTCATCAATATATAAAAACTCTTTTTAAAGGGAAGGGCATTAAGTAAGATAGATACCATGTCTTGCAAAAGTCTTCACACCCCTTTACATTTTCAGTTAGCTGTCTAAAAAATACATTTCAAAATACAATGAAGTATGAATGTGCTTCAGTGAGTTACACAACATTCTTTACCACTTTCAACATGAAAGAATAAGAATGAGGAGCCAAAAATTCTCAATTTCACAAGTTTCCACACTCTGTGTCACAGCAAATCCAAATTAGCTTTGTTTCCAAAAATGGCCTTAAGGAGGCCTATAAGTTACACAAAGCCTACCTGTGTCCAGTAACATTAGCTGATTCATGCTCTCTGCTGTATACATCAGTGAAACAAACTCCTACTTTAAAGCATTTTGAATTGTAAATTTTAGACAGCAGATTATGAAAAACGTACAAGGGTATGAAAGCTTTTGCAAGGCACCGTAATTCTCTCTCTTAAGGCTAATGAAAAAATATACTAGCACAGGTTGTGTGGAAAAAAATGTCATTCATTCAAATTTCACTAATAGTTACTCCATAACTTTTGTTGCTCTCCCTAATTCTGAATGACAAAGCTTGACAGTTCCCTGCCAACCAAGGTTAGGAAAGAAACATCCTCCAAGGCTGAACTTGTCACTACCGCTTCCTGCTAGTAGAGGAATCCTGACTGTAAAAGCAGTGCTTCTCCTCTCCAGAGTCTGAGCAGAGACAGATTTTCTAGACAGGACAGCTACACATTAAACACGTTTTCTTTAGATTACAAACTACTACATTCTCTCTATGGATGTAATTTTTAAAAAAAAAGTACTTGTGAAGCTTTTTTGGCAGAGACCTAAGTAGCCTTGGAGGATACACTTTCCCAGCTTTGGCCATGAGTTAAGAACTTAGATCTGATGTCAGACAGAATAAGTATACTCACAGTCTATGACTCATGGCAGATCCCTACTTCTGGAATATAACACACACAAGTAACATTCACTGGTGGTGGAGTAGCTAGCTGAGAAATATACTGGCTGCAGTTTACTCACAAAAATATAAGTGCAGAAAAAAAGACCATTAAGCTTTACCCTCCCTCAAAAAAAAGAAAAAATTAGCACCGAAATAAACAAGGAAGAATTCTGCAGAGTATGTTTACAGCTATTTTCTATTACATAATTTGCAGAGCCCTGAAAATGAATGAAACTAAAATAGTCATTGGCTCTGGTTCTGACAGACCAAAACTTAGCTGCAGCTTGCTCTTCCAAACATCTTGCTCATGTATCTCGTGCCATTTTCTGTTCAGGACAGAGGAATTACCTTTCAGCTGTACTTGGTATTTCTCTGAGCAGGTTACCAGTGTATACCTACCCCAAACTTGTCATATGACTATTTAGGGCAACTGCTAGCTCACAGTTCTAAGGCATTCACAGCTGCACTCACATTTAGCCATTTTGCACATGCTAAGGCATACATGGCAATCTGGTGAATGTTTAATGATTCTGCAATATTTCATATTTTACCAGATGACACAAGATTTGGTTACATACATTGCTCAACTGGCTTCAGTCATACACCAATGAAGAAAAAGTCAGAGTATCTAGACAGTACTGGTATATTCCCATAGGAAGAACCTCAGCTTATGCTCATCGCTGAGACTGTAGCCTCTATTGGTAGTTCACAGTCCATTATGAACAATTATTTGCTGCATGTAAACATGACTAGCTATAGAGAAAATACATTAACCAGAATCTTCTGTAAAAGATATAATATCTGCTTTATAAAATTAAGCTATTACTGCATCTTTTCCAGTTTTATTAAAAGGAACAACCCTTTGGGTGTTACCAGTCCTGAGTTCTCTGTGATAAAAAATAAAATGGCCCTAGCTCCTATCTAAAATGTCCCTCAGCTAATAAGTGTTGGGGAAAACACAAGCTCTTTTGGTTGCTGGAATATACCTTTTTTTTTAAAATGATGTCAACACACTACAATCAGAGATGTAAACATGGAGATTTCTATTAGCAACCTGAACAGGCATAGCAACTACAGGCTCTCATTTTCATGCACCAACTCGTATCATCAGAGAGATGTTTAAAGTTGACAGCCAGTCAGTATTTCCGTAGTAGTAATCTTCAATTAGCCAATTGCTGTCCATTGAGAAAATTATATACTAGGAACTGGCTTGTCCCACAATACTGTGTTGCAAATAGTTTTCCATCGGGAGTTGGGTCAGAAAAAGCAATTTCGTCTTTTCTCAAGTATGAGCCATATATGAAGTTATTTCTGTAATAAAATAAAAAAAGTATTTATGGTCACGTATTTATATATCAAAAGTTATCAAGCACACACATAACATGTATTAGACAATACCATGGGATCTTGGATCAAAAGTAGGGCTCTTTAGGATACCATATAGACTTATAGACCATGTGGTTTAAGGTAACCCGACAAAAAAAATTTCTCAAGATAGAGGACTTCTCCTATAAGTTCAAAATTTGTTGGAGTATTTTGGGCTTTTTAGGATAAAGCAAATATGGAACATTGTAATGATATCATAAAACAAACAGAGCAACTTTAGGAGAAGGGCCACAGCATCAGATAAGAGAGAACTGGAAAGCAAAGCTTAATCTTCTTGCATGCCACACAAAAGGGAAAATGCTTACATCATGAGACACGGGAAGCACAAAACAGCAATGTGCAGGGGGTGCAGACCTCTTTTTATCACCTGTTTAGAACAGCCATTCTTTTACTTCAAATCCCAAAGGATTCAGGAAAAAAATAGTTTCTCTTTAGAAAATAACATTATGACAATAATGTTTTCTGGCACACTCTTTTTAAACTTTTGTACAAAAAAACAATTAACCCCAATTTCACCATACTTCCAAAATATGGTCTTAAAACATGCAGAATGTTATTTAATTCTTAGCTTTCTTCTATAAAATCTATGCTGCTCCCAGCAGAAGATATACTGAGATTATCCTAGTATTGAGTGCACTGAACCTTTGCTAAGGAATTCCTTTTTAGGAGAGGCCACAATTATAGTGTCCTGGGCATTACTCAGTACCCAAAATACTATTCTGCAGAGTTCTTGAGGAGCTGGGAGAAGAAACAGTTTAGTCTCCTGTCTCTCACTTTGAGAAGGGAGTTTGGAGAGGAAAGATTTCCTTTCTCTAGATTCCTGCAGTGAGTGCAGAGGGCCATGAATACATACAAGAAATTACCTGAATGCTTGAATCTTCCCTCTCTTTTCCTTGACTCCAGGAACAGGGCACCTGATGGGCAGCTCTCTCCTACCACATGGCACAAATGTCAGTTCCATTTGATCACTGGCTTCCAGTCCTCTATTGTCCAACCTACTTCTACTTCCTACTCATATCACGTATTTCTTTATACCCAAGTTTGCTCCACCAGGGAAAACCTATCCATCCCAAAGATTTCTAAAGCCAGTCTTGAGTCTACCAGTCAGTTTTTTCTAGCACCTAAACTTTGAAACTCACCACCCCAACCTTTGAATTGAAGCCACTTACAAAACGTTTAGAGTGGATTTGAAAGCCCATATCTCTGCTCAGGTCTTCAATTGTTCCTGATCACACTCCCGTTTAACAGATTTTCAAGTAGGTCACAGTACTATGGCATTAGGCCACCCCTTCCATCATCTGACTTTGTCTCACTCTCTTTTACTTTCCTATCACTAGAAATGGAGTTCTTTTCCTTCTCTATTTATATTTGTAAACTGCTTTGATATCCCTGATGTAGGGCAGTATAGTAAATTCATAAACAACTTCTGAAAAGGACAGGCACACCATGGTCAGTAATGAGAAGTCTGTGCCAGATGCCTAATCCGAAGAGTCTAGCTACATGGAAGGAGAAGGCTGCTCATCAGGTGCCCCAGCCCAACTGAACTCAAAGACTCTGACCCCCACCCTCAAATACTTGGGTATAACTCTTTCCACTCTGTCTTTTCATGGTCATATCAGTACAGCATAGTTACTCACCTGTAACAGGTAATTGCCGGGAACAGCAGGAATTTGGTCATCACATATGGGTATCGTCGGTACCAACGGAGCCTGCGCAGGAACACACTCCAGCGTCCAATAGAAAAGCTTTTGGGAGCATCCCACAGCGCCTGCGTGCAGCCTTCCCGCCTTTCCCAACTGTCCCTCTCCATTGAGTTTAAAGCTGAGACAAAGAGAGAGGGAAAGAGAGAAAGAGAGAGATAGAGAGATACAACTCCTAGGGGAGGTGGGTGGGTTGTGAAGACTAAATTCCTGCTGTTCCCGGAGATCACCTGTTACAGGTGAGTAACTATGCTATCTCCAGGAACAAGCAGGAATGTAGTCTTCACATATGGGGACTCCCTAGCTGCAGATGCCAGGGAGAGACCCCAGAAGTTGTGTGCCCCTGAACAGGGCTCCACTTCCCCCCCATGGATCTCTGGCATCCAACCAGGGATGGCGGGTAGGAGTTGATTAGGTATGGAACAGGTGTTGAAGAACAGCCTGACTAAACAAGGCATCCCGGCGGGAATCCTTGTCCAAGCAGTAATGGGCTGTGAAGGTATGAACCGAGGCCCAGGTGGCTACTCGACAGATGTCGTCGATAGACACAGAGTGCAGATGAGCCATTGAAGCTGCCTTGGCTCTCACATTGTGAGCTGTGACATGGCCCTCCAGAGGAAGGTTCTTACTCTGATAGGCAAAAGATATACACTGTGCAATCCAGCTGGACATTGTTCTTTTGGGAGACTGGAAGTCCCAAATGACTAGGATCAAAAGCAACAAAAAGAGTTGAGAGGACTTTCTATGTTGCTGTGTCTTTTGCAAGTAAAAGGCCAAAGCCCTTTTACAGTCCAAAGTATGAAGATTCCTTTCTGCATTTGAGGCGTGAGGCCTTGGGAAGAATACAGGAAGGTAAACCGCTTGGTTTAAATGAAAAGGTGACACCACCTTTGGCATAAAATGTGAATGAGTCCTAAGGACTACCTTATGATGGAACCTTGTATAAGGAGGATCAGCAACCAATGCTTGCAATTCACTAATGCGATGTGCTGATGTGATTGCAATAAGAAAGATGACCTTCCAGGAAAAGGATTTCAAGGAGGAAGTGGCTAATGGTTCAAAAGGCGGTTTCATAAGCTGCCCAAGAACCAAATTCAAGTCCCGTGCCACCGGTGGTGGCTTAATGGGAGGCTTAGTTAAAAGAAGGCCTCTCATAAATCTCGCTATGAGAGGAAATAGGTTGCCCATTTAGAGGCTTGAAAGAAGCTGCAATAGCGCTCAAATGAACTCTCACTGAATTGGTCTTAAGCCCTGCATTAGACAAATGAATGAGATACTCCAGTAATGATTCCAGAGGTATCGCAAGAGGGTCAAGACCCTTCTGCGAGCACCATATGGTAAACCTTTTCCACTTGAAAGCATAAGAGCATCTTGTGGAAGGCTTCCTGGAAGCATAAAAGATATCCTTTACCTGCTGAGAAAGGTTAAGACCGTGAAGTTCAATGGCTTTCAGCAACCAGGCCCTGAGATGCAGAGACTGGGGTTTGGAATGCCACAGCATCCCGTCCTCCTGAGAAAGGAGATCTGGAGCAGATCCTAACTCCAGAGGCGGAGCTTGAGAGAGATGTAGGAGCAGAGGGTACCACATTTGCCATGGCCAATGTGGAGCTATGAGAATCATATGACCTCTGTCTCTCTGAAGCTTGAACAGGGTTTTGGGAATTAGGGGAATGGGTGGAAAAGCATACAGGAAGTCCTGGCCCCAATGGAGGAGGAAAGCATCCCTGGCCTGACCACCCTGAGCTGGAATTCTGGAACAGAACCAGGGAAGTTTGGCATTCAGTGGACTTGCGAAGAGGTCTATGTCCGGGGTTCCCCAAATTTGGAAACTTTTGGCCACCTGGTCTGCATGGAGAGACCATTCGTGTGGCAGCAGAACTCGACTGAGTCTGTCTGCCCAAGAGTTTTGAATGCCTGGAAGATACACCGCAAGGAGATGAATCTGATGCTCTGTGGCGAGGGCCCATAGTTGCAAAGCTTCGTTGCATAGCGACAGAGAGCCTGTTCCGCCCTGTTTGTTCACATAGAACATGGCTACTTGACTGTCCATTTGAACTAGGACTGTCTTGTAGCTGAGCTGGGTGTGGAATACTCGAAAAGCAAGGAAGATTGCTCTGAGTTCCAGGAGATTGATGTGTAGATAGGCCTCCTGTGGAGTCCAGGTACCCTGGGTAGAGAGGCCTTGCAGGTGGGCTCCCTAACCCACCTGTGAAGCATCTGTTGTTAGAGTGGCCTGGGGTGGGGGTTGCTGAAAAGGAGACCCCACCAAAAGGTTCTGGGGTGACTGCCACTATTGGAGGGACAAGATAAGGCGATCTGAGTTTGCTATTTTGTCTGACAGGCAACCTGATGCCTGAGCCCACTGAGTGGATAAAGTCCACTGGGCTGCCCTCATATGGAGGCGAGCATAAGGAACCACATGCACGGTGGATGCCATGTGGCCTAGCAACTAACATTTCTTGAGCAGTGAGGTGAGGTTTTAACACTGCTTGGGAAGCTAACTGCACAATGTAAAGGCAGCAGGCCTGTGGAAGGTAGGCCCTTGTCTGTCTGGTATCCAGCAGAGCTCCTATAAACTCTAGAGACTGAGTGGGAGCAAGGTTGGATTTTGGGAAATTTATGACAAGTCCCAAATACTGAAGGATGCGCATTGTGCGAGAGCGCGCAACCCTGGCCTCTGGCTCTGAAGGGGCTCGAATGAGCCAGTTGTCTAAGTAAGGGAAGACGAATATTCCTAGGGTGCGAAGAAATGCTGCCACCACAGCCATGCATTGTGTGAACACCCTTGGTGCCGAGGCCAGGCCAAAAGGAAGGAACCTGTATTGGTAGTGCTTCCCTTGAAATAGGAAGCGAAGGAACTTTCGATGAGTTGGATGAATGAGAACATCAGTGTACGCATCCTTGAGATCTAGAGAACAAAGCCAATCCTGACTCTGAAGGTATGGCAGCAGAGTTTCTAGAGAAATCATTTGGAACTTCTCTTTGAATAGGAATTTGTTCAATTCTCTGAGGTCTAAAATGGGTCTGTGTCCTCCTGTTTTCTTTGGAATAAGGAAATAGGGGGGAGTAGAAACCTGTACCCTGTTGTAGAATGGGTACCTCTTCTATTGCCCCTTGAGCAAGAAGTACAGTGACCTCCTGACCCAACTGGTAGTTGAGAGAGGTCTGAGAATTGAACTGTCTTACCATTGTAGGAGAGGGCATGCTGAAGAAATGAAGCTAGTACCCCTCTCTTACAATAGACAAAGTCCAATTTTCTGCTGTTATCTGACCCCATCTGGGGGCAAAATGACATAACCTTCCTGGAATGGTGGAGGGTTCTGGACCGTTCAGGTCCAGGAAGGCAAAGTTCTCTAGATAGGAGTCAAAGCCCCTGTGGAGGCCGAGTCTGCTGAGCCGGTTGAGGCTTAGCAGCTTTTGTCTTTTTTTGCCTAGGTTGTTGCTGCTGTCCCTTTTGGGCAGACTGACCCAAATGATGCCCCTGCAGGGTATAGGAGGGATAAAACAACTTCTTCTTGCTGAAGAATGGTTTCTTGTAGGATTTTTTTCTTGCAGGATCAGCTGTAGATTTAGACAATCTATCCAAGGTGATATTGTCAGCATCTATCTCATTAGCTTTTTCCTGCCAATTCTTGCCAAAGAGATTCTCTCCTGTGCAAGGAATATTCCCTAGTTTATCCTGTACCCAAATTTCCAAGTCAGATGCCTGGAGCCAGGCAATCCTACGTGCACCTATGGCAATAGCAGAGGTCCTGTTTATGCACTCAAAGCAGTCAAAGGCTGCACGATTGACAAAGTTGGAAACATCCTGAGCATGTTTGACAAGGGGGAGGTAATCCTGCTTCTTATCAGGAAGAAGAGGGCTCATAAGCTCTAAATCTCCTGTGACCTCCTTAAGGAGCATTCCCATATATAATATATAGGAACTGATCCTAGCAGAAAGCACGGAAGCCTGGAAGGTTCGACGTCCAAAGGCGTCAAGAGTCCTACACTCACGTCCTGGAGGATTAGATGCATGCCTTTTTGCACTCTTGATCCTTCTCATAGCTGATTCCACCACCATGGAATGGTGTGGTAGCTGAGTCTTCTGAAACCCAGGACAAGGAGGAACTTGATACATGGTGTCGAGTCTTCGAGAGTGAGGAGATGTGGTTAGAGGTGTTTCCCACATCCTTAGCATGAGATTACGTAAGATCTCATGAATAGGCAAAGTAGCTACCTCCTTGGGAGCTTTAGGGTATTGTAGGATTTCTAATTCTTTTGCCCTAGGCTCCTTTTCAGGAGCCACTGTGATGGAAAGACCTCGAGCCACATCTCGGATAAAATCCTGAAAGGACATATCCTCTGGTGGAGACATCCTACGCTGAGGAGAAGAATCATCCTTAGGAAGAAGCACTCTAGCATCGGCAGAGCTTTCAGAGTCTTCAGACTCATCCAAGGATTCAAAGTACCTCCGATCCGGGTGATCGTGCATGGCACGGTACCGGTACCGATCGAAGTCGGCATCGGAGGGGTCCGGTACTGACTTGTCGATACCAGGTGGATAAGCATGACTCGGTACTGGTAGAATACCTGCCGATGTCGATGCAGTCGATACCGGTACCGGAGTCGGTGCCGGTATAGGTTGAATTGTCTGAAGCGGTTTCAAGGGCATCGAGGCTGTGAGAAGAGCCGCCAGACTGCGTTCAATAGCCAAGAATCTCTGGTCTATCGACGCTGCCGATGCTTGGGTATCGGTATCGGATGAAGCAGCCGGGACCGCAGAGCATGGCACCAGTAGTTCTGACGAGGTTGAGGCCTCGAGAACATCCTGGAGCCCCGTTAGTGCTTTGGAAGCCAAAGCCTCGCACCGGGGCAATTTTGCCGGTGAAAGTCCCTCAAGGGCAACGCCAGAGGCATCTCGATGCTTAGAAGGGGATCTACCCTTTGAGGACCGGCTAGATTTATGTTTAGTTACCTGAGATCCATGGGAGGAAGACGAAGCCCTGGAAGACGTCGATGCCACAGAGGCTGCATCGGAGGGAAGAAGGGTGCTAAGTTTAGCAGCTCGGTTCTGCCGGCCCCTCTTCGACATCATCCCACAGGCAACACACTCCGAAATAGAGTGGTCAGGACCTAAACATTTGAAGCACCACTCATGGGTGTTGGTGACGGAGATGGTACCGCCACACTTGGAACACTTTTTAAAACCCGAAGCGGGTTTTTCCATTTTAAAGGAAAAGGTTGGGCCTAGTGCCCAAAATGGCACGTGGCACCTAAGGAGAAAATACCTGGAAAAGACTCCAGAAGAAAGGTTTTTTTTTTTTTTTTTTTTTAAATAAAGAAGAACCAGCGGTACTGGTGTAGCGTCGAAGGAAGGCAGACGCGACCACAAAAAAGAATAATAAAAGGGAATTATTTTCTGCAGTGACAGAATGTGCGACCTGTCGGCTCCGCGGAAAACGAAGAACTGGAGAGGGACAGTTGGGAAGGCAGCACGCAGGCGCTGTGAAATGCTCCCAAAAGCTTTCCTATTGGATGCTGGGGAGCGTTCCCGTGCAGGCTCCGTTGGCACCGACAATACCCATATGTGAAAACTACATTCCTGCTTGTTCCTGGAGATCATTATTAAGTGTTCCTGTTTACTGTGTTTACTCTCCACTCCTTTCTGTCTCAGTCTGCTCTTGCAATGCTTCTCTTCAGTCTTGTCATTACTTGTTTGGATTATTGCAGCACAGTTTTTTCAGGTCTTCCCAGTAATGAAATCAAGAGATTGCAACACATACAAAATTTCAGAGTTCGTATTCTCACTCGCGCCCAGCATTGGCTTCCTCTCTCCTTCAGAATTTAATACAAAATTCTGATTCTCACTCACAAAGCCCTGCATACTGGTCTCCCTTCTCACCTTTCCTCACTCATCCTCTTGCACACTCCTCATAGGGTTCTTCAGTCATTACATACTAATTGCCTCCACCTTCCCTCTGCTATGCAAGCAAGACTAGAATCTATGAGACATTCAGCTTTCTACTTTCTCAAACCAAGACTCTGGAACAATCTTCCTCCCGATCTCCGACTGAAATCTTCTTATCCCAGATTCAAAGCATCTCTTAAAACACACTTATTCTTGGAAGCATTCCTTCCCCCTTGGATAGTAGGTAGGCCTAACCTTTTCATCTTCTTTGCTATTACTCTCCTATTCTTCCCTCTGGTTTGAACCGTCTTTCCTATTTTGCAATGGAGTTCTTTTCCTGTTTTTATACACTGTTTTATTGTAAACTACCTTGCTGTTCTGAAATGGCAGTATATCAAATTTTAACTAAACTAAACTAAATGAGGTTTCCTTAGTGCCCAAAACCTCTATCATCACCTTGCCACCTATTCAAGAAGTCAGTGTCTTCCATAGCAGACTGGCTAACCTGCGGAAGAAGGCTTTAAACTAGATTTGTTGGTGATGGGAATGAGTGAAGAAAGCCCCCTGGTAAATGAAAGACCTCAGGTAAATAAAACATTAAATACTTCTGCAGAATTGGGTAAAAGGGGCAACATCTGAAAAGCAGTGTGCATTAATGTTCATAACATGGTCCAGATGTTGAGACTTCAATGAAAGAGGCTGACTTGAATTTAGTGGCAGTTACGGAGACATGGTTCACAGAGAACCATGGCTGGGATGTAATTATACTGGGCTATAATTTATTCAGGAAGGACAGGTTAGAAAGAAGGGGAAGAAAAGTGGCACTATATGTAAAAAAATAATTTTAGAGCTACAGAAACACAGGGCTTATGAGGGAAAGAGGCAGCACTATGGGTTAAACTGGAAAGAGGGAATAGAGCATCCATTTGCATTGGTGTAATATACAGACCTCCTTCACAGGCAGAAGAACAGGACAGAGATTGAAATGAAGACATTCACAGTATTGCTATGAAAGGAAAAGTGCTGCTGATAGGTGATTTCAATATAATGGATGCCGACTGGCACATCCCTGCTGCTGTGTCATCTAGAAGTAAGGAGATCCTAGATTCTCTACAGTAGTAAATCTCCACCCAGTCCTCTGGGACTCCTAGTCATTGGATTTTCAGGGTATCCACAATGAATATGCATGAGATTGCATGCAGATCTATCTCATGCATATTCATTGTGGATATCCTGAAAACCAGACTGGCCTGGAAGTTCCAGAGGACTGGGTTGAGAACTACTGCTCTACAGGGAGAGCAATTCCAGCAACTGGTAAAAGAATTCACCCATGAGGGGGCCATACTGGACCTGGTGCTTACCAATGGGGAACATGTTTCTGATGATCATCTTGCATCCAATGATCACCAGACGGTGTGTGTCTGTATTAGGACTAGGGCTGATAAAGTCCATTCAAAAGTGAGAGTCCTGGACCTTAGGAAAACTAACTTTGCCAAGATGGGACAATAACTCATGGAGTTGTTAGTGGAATGGGAACAGCTGGGAGCTGTAGAAAAGCAGTGGGCAAAACAAAGGGGATATTTTAAGGGCAACAAAGCTTTTTGTTAGAAAAGTAAATGTAAAAGGAAAATGAGACCACTATGGTTCTCTAAAGAAGTAGCTCTGAAGGTGAAGAAAAGGAAGGTGGCTTTCATAAAACACAAGATATCATAGAAAAAGATCAATATTTGGAAAAGCTAAGAGAAGACAGGAAAGTAGTCAGGAAAGTGTAGTTACTCACCCATAACATGTGTTCTCTGGGGACAGCAGGAATCAGTCCTCACATATATGTGATGTCGGCGCCAATGGAGCCCGTGCGGAAGCATTTCCCCAGCTTTCAAGGAAAGATTTTAGGAGATCCATCACACATGCGTGGTCCACTTCCCACCCAAGGGTGCCATCTTGCCTCAGTCTAATGACATAGCTAAGATGGCAAAAATAAAAGATGGTAAAGAAGCAACTCCAAGGGGAGGAGGGAGGGTTGTGAGGACTGATTCCTGCTGTCCCCGGAGAACACCTGTTACAGGTGAGTGACTGTTTTCTCCAGGAACAAGCAGGAAGTCAGTCCTCACATATGGGACTCCCCAGCTACAGGCTACCGAGAACCTGTAACCAAAAGAAACCAGTAACCTGCAAAGGGAGAGCCGTGATCAGCAGCAGTTGAGTCCCTACTGAGAGACTCTCGCAAGACCCAAGCGAACACTAGCACTCCGGTAGCCTGAGCACAGAAGGATCAGAGGGCAGAAGTTGCCTACACCCCGAAAAGATTATGGAGTATAGCCTGGCCAGAGGCGCTATCCCATTGGGACTCCCTCTCCAGGCAGTAGTGACCTGCAAAGGTATGGACCGAAGACCAGATCGCAGTCTAGCAAATTTCCGTCATCAGGACGGAACCCAGATTGGCCACGGAAATAGCCATGGCCCTGACACAATGTGCCGTGACTCTCTGGTCCAGTGGGATCCCCATTTGCTCTTAGGTAAGGGTAAAGCAGTCTGCCACTCAGGTGGACAGAGTTCACTTAGTCACTGCGAGCCCCAGACGGCTGGGGTCAGAGGATACAAAAAGCTGTTGAGCTTTGCGGTGGCCCTGCGTCCGTTGCAGGTAGAAGAACAGGGCTCTCTTACAATCCAGAGTATGGAGAAAGGTCTCCGCCCTGCTGGCGTGAGGCCTGGGAAAGAAGGTGGGGAGCACCACCTCCTGAATGAGGTGGAATGAGGACACCACCTTTGGCAGAAACTTGGGGTGTGTGCGGAGCACCGCCCTGTTCTTGTAGAACCTCATGTAAGGAGGCTCTGCCATCAGAGCCTGGAGCTCGCTAACTCTGTGAGCTGATGCGAGTGCGACCAGGAAGGCGACCTTCCGGGAAAGATACTGCAGGTGGCAGGTAGCTAAAGGCTCAAAATGGAGGCTTAGTGAGTTGCGAGAGCACCACATTAAGGTCCCATTCCGCCGCCAGAGGGCAGACGGGGGCTTTGGAAAACATGAGACCCTGTAGGAATCAAGACACAAGAGACTGAGCCAACAGGGGCTTCCCCTCAATGGAATGGTGATGCGATGCGATGGCACTTAGGTGTACTCTTACTGAGTTGGACTTCAGTCCCGCCTATGATAGGTGGAGCAGGTATTGGAGTACCACGTGCACTAAGCAGGAGAACGGGTTCATCCGTTTCTCTTTGTGTATGCCCTTCTCATGGAGGCCTTCCGAGAGGCTAGGAGGATGTCTTCCACACCCCATGGAAAGTTGAAGGGAGCTAGGGCTACCCTTCCAGCAGCCAAGCCATGAGTGAGAGGGACCCCAGGATGGGGTGTAGGAGAGTGCCCTGCTCCTGCAAAAGTAGTCCTGGGGTTCGGCCCAGGGGAATCAGCGGTACCATCAACAAGGAGAGGAGCAGTGGCAACCAGGGCTGTCTGGCCTACCGAGGGGCTATCAGCACTAGCAATGCTCTGTCACGTTGAACCTTGAACAGGGTCTTGGCTATCAGCGGCATTAGGGGGGGGGGGAAGGCGTGCAGGAGGCCTTCTGACCACGGGATGAGGAATGCATCTGCTGCTACCTGAGACGGGTGCGGTCGGCGGGAGCAGAAACGGAGCAACTGCGCGTTGTCTGGGCTGGCAAACAGGTCCCTCTGCATGCGGCATAAGAGCAGAGGGGGTACAACCCCGTTCCCCCTTGTTTGTTCACGTAGAACATCGCGACTTGATTGTCGGTCTGGATCAGCACCATGTGGTACTGTAACTGGTGGCTGAAGGCTTTGAGGGCCAGGAATATGGCACTAATTTCCAGCAGGTTGATCTGCATTTCAGATTCCCTCTGGGATCAGCAGCCTTGTGTCTGGAGGCTCCTGCAATGCGATCCCCAGACCATTAGAGAGGTGTCCGTGGTGAAGACTTTCTGGAGAGAGGGTGCCTGGAAGGGCATCCCAGCCTGAAGGTGACCTGGATTCTGACACCATCCAAGGGAATCCGCCAGCTGGCGGATGATGTGTCTCCCTTTATGAGCCAGTTGTCCAAGCAGGGTAAGATGAAGGCCTCTTGAAGGCTGAGGTGGGCTGCGACCACCACGAGGCACTTTGTAAAGACCCTTGGAGACCAGGCCAGCCCGAAGGGTAGTATCCTGTATTGGTAGTGCTGCACATCCCCCTACCACAAGCTGAAGGTATTTTCTGTAGCTGGGGTGGATTAGGATGCGAGTGTAGGAATCCTTTAGGTCCAAGAAGCAAAGCCAATCTCCCTGCTGGAGAAATGGCAGCAGTGTTCTAAGGAAGAGCATCTTGAACTTCTCCCTGACCAGAAACCTGTTGAGCTCTCGCAGATCCAGGAAGGGTCCGAGGTCCCCAGTCCAGGAAGTACCTGGAGTAGAAACCGGTGCCCCAGAGTTGTTTTGGGACTGGCTCCATTGCTTTGTCCTGAAATAGTCCTGCTAGCTCGGTGAGGAGCAGGGTCTGGTGAAGGAGAGGCCTGATGGGCTCTCCTGGGAAGAACGGGGGCAGTGCCTGATGTAGGTAGAGGAGGTAACCCTCCTTGACCACCTGTAACACCAAGGTATCAGTGGGTATGGCTGCTCACCTGTGGGCAAATAGGACTAGGTGCCCCCCTGTGAGCAGCAGAAGACCTTGGGGGTGTGGCGGTGGCACCCAGGCTGTCAAAGGTCTCCCCTGAGCTGGGCCTGAGACAGTGCCTGGGGCTTCAGGGCTTTCTGGGACCATGTCACTGACCTTGTTGTTGCTTGAACCTGCTGAAGGCCCAAGGCAGCTTGGAAGTGCGGAGTAGTACTGAAGCCCTCTTTCTCACTCGGGGGGGGGGGGGGGGCTTTTTCCCCAGGGTTTTCTTTCAGGGTTGCACCGAGATCTTTTTCAAGAGCCTGATCCTCGTCAAATACTCAATCTCTATCTCCGCTGCTTTGTCTGCCATGGGTTCCCCAAAAGGTTCTCACCTGTGCAGGGGACATCTATTAGTATGTGCTGTAGCCAATGTTCTAGGTCGGATGACTGCAGCCATGTTTGGTGTCGTGCCCCAATGCCTGCAGTGGCCACCCTAGCCGATGACTCAACGCCATCATAGGCTGCTAGAGACAGGAAATTTTGAATATTCCTTTACCACCAAGGTTAGGGTCTTGAGCCTCTGTACGAGTTCTCTGTCGAGGCCTGCCAAGAATCCCCCGAGCTCCCTCAACAGTTCCTTCATCTACATGCTGATGTATAGCTGGAATGAGTGGATTCGGCATGCCAGCATCGAGCCCTGAAAAGCCTTCCGGCCAAAGGCGTTGAGGGTTCGGGCCTCCCTGCTGGGCGATACAGACAAGTGTGTTTTTTGGCTCTTAAGTCAGCACATGGCCGACTCCATGACCAATGAACTCTGGGGGAGCTGGGCCTTTTGGAACCCAGGGCTCCAGCGTACCCGGTACATGGCATCAAGGCATCTGCTGGCAATTGGTACCAACGCCGGTGTTTCCTACATCCAGAGGCAGCGGCAGTCGAGGATCGGGGGCACTGGAACTGTAAGGGTTTCCTTTGGGGGTGCCTCGTATTGGAGTATCTCCAATTTCTCAGTTCGTAGGTCCCCCTCGGCCTCGGTCTTGATCATGAGAGCCTTTGCCATATCCCTCACAAAATCGAGGAACGCAACGTCCTCTGGTGGGGAGCGGTGTCGAGTAGGTGGGGTAGACTGGTCCGAGGGCACGTCATGCCATTGCCTTGTGTCTGGGGACTTTTCATCCTCTGTCTCCCATTCGGACTCGAAGTTGGAGAATGTGTCCGACGCCGCACGATCACCTCGGTCAAGGACCACCTCTATGGTGCAAGACCTCCGGAGGATGGGTGGTCTGAGCCGTGGGTGCTCGCTGGGAGAATCAGTATCCTGTAGAATGGGACCAGGACCTTGACTGGGGGTTCTCTTGAGGCTGGTGGTGCTCGAGGACCGGTTCAACATCCGGGGAAGCCCTCGATGTCAAGGGTCCTGTCGTTGGGGCAGATGAACTGGATGAGCCGGACATAAATGCCTCACTGCATGGCCGCTAGGACAGATAAACTGCTCTCTAGGGCTTCCATTCTGGTCTCCATGCCAGTTAGCTCCACAGTCTTCGACATGGGCACAGAGGACTTCAGGCCCAGCATCAGTACTGTTGAGAGGAAGTTATCGATGAGGATGGCCTCGGAGGCCTGAGACCAGTTGGTGGGAGCAGATGACTACTTGTGGGGCAACTTGAAAGGCCGCTCTTGCCCCGACTCCTCAGACTCATGCCTGGGGCTGCGGAACCTGGGGTGGGATTTCACCTTCTTCCCGGATCCATCCTCCAAGGCAATCTTCGAGGGTTTCTTCTTATGCTCCACCTCCGGGGATTTCCGCTCAGGCTTCGTGGGGCACTGAGGTATCAGATGGGGCCCTGGAGCGTGGTGTTACCGGAGACTCCGGGGCAAAGTTGGACTTAAGAAAAAACATTTTCCTACTGCTGATGGCGACTCTAAAGCCTTTAGGGTCATTGTTCTGCAGAGCTCGCAGTCAGAGTCATTGTGCTCCAGGCCAAGGTATCAGAGGCAGCAGTTGTGTGGATCCAAAAGTGACATAACTGCCACACCGGTCACACTTTTTGAAGTCACTTGAGGCCATCAGAAAAAGGGGATTCCTGCCTCCCAGTAGGGGTTCGAGGCCTTTGGCTGAAAAAGTGTGTGAACGCCGGTCAAGGCGGACCTCGACGAAAAAAGTGTAAAATGGATAGACAAACCCGAGGCGAGCTGGCTCGGAGGCGAGAAGGAACTGGTATGCAAACCGGACAAAATTTAACTATAAAAGAATCAGACTTTTTCCGGGGAAAAAGGACAACATCTGAAGGGCTCTGCAGAAAAAGGAGACTGAGGCAAGATGGCACCCTTGGGCGGGAAGTGGACCATGCATGTGTGGGCATCTCCCAAAGGCTTTCTTTGAAAGCAGAGGAGATGCTTTTGTCTGTGCCGACATCACCCATATGTGAGGACTGACTTTCTGCTTGTTCCCGGAGAAAGCAAAGATATAAATGGAAGAAAAAATAGCCTATGCAGTAAAATGGAGGGGGGGGGCAGACATTTTTCAGATGTGTTAGTGAGAAGAGGAAGTGCAAAAGTGGTATTCTTAGACTCAAAGGTGAAGGGGAGGAATATGTAGAAGCTGATGAGGATAAAGTGGAATTGCTTAAACATTTTTGTTCTCTGTTCACCGATACAGAGCCAAGAGCAGGACCTCAGAAAAACACCCACAAATAGGAATAGAAATGATGGGAATCAAACGATTTTCTGAAGACTGTTCATGAGGAAATAAAAACATACAAAGTGATAGGGCCAGATGGGATACATCTAAGAATACTGAAGGAACTTGGGTAAGTTCTAGTGGCTCCACTGTCTGAAAAATTACAAGAGGACCTTGATAAATTGGTTGTCCAAATGGCAGATGAAATTTAATGTGGGCAAGTGCAAAGTTATGCATATAGACAGGAGTGGCCTGAGGGGCATGCGTGGCCATGTGCAGAAACTACTGTAATTGCAGGGCCTCATTTGCATAACTGCAGGACCTCATCTGCATAAATATCAGCATATTGAATTTAGTCAATATTATGATCAGGCTATTGATGAGGTGGGAAGATTATAAAATGAGACAAAATTGTGCTAGCTGTGAATTCAAGATCATGTGCCCAGGCTGGACTGGACCTTTCCAGAGCTGGAAAGCCCCAAAAATCAGCAACAGTAAAGCCATCCAGTCATAAAACAAAACTTAAACTGAGATATTCCCTTTTAGATTTCCTTGAATTTGAATTGACAAAATATTTTAAAATTTCAGACTGGCAGAATCAAGAACACAAAACTACAAATCTCAGACAATCCATATTCCACTACCACCCCCCCCCCCAACACTCTATAAATGACTTCAACTTCAGAGCCCCCTCAAACACAAGGACATCAAGGACATGGGAACTTAGATGACTATCTTGTAGATGAACTATTTCCCATAAACACTATAGTACATCTGGTCCCACTGTCCTATCACAGCTTGAGTCTTCAAATCTGCCATTTGGTCATAGCCCCGCATTCCCACAAGCCACCCAACCTTCAGATACTGAAACCAGGGCCTTTTTCAACCATTAGGAAAACTAGGTGGTCACCTAGAGCAGCAGTTTCTCAGGGAGGGGTGGGGAGGCCACAGAGCAGGGCATTCAAAGCTGGGGAAGACATAAGGCTTACGGATTGCCTAGGGTGCCAACACCTTGAATCAACTCCGGGGCCAGTCCTGAGTCTCACTTAGGATCAGCTTATGGCTAAAGCTGTTTTAAATTTAAAAAAAGAAATAGGCACTAACTTATAGGTTGGTTTTCTGTTCAGTTCTTGCCCTGTGCATTGCAATTCCATCATTGTGCTCTAGCAGACACCCACAAAATATTTGTGGTACTCCCAGCATAAACTCCTCTGCCACAAGCTGGCCCAGGGACTCTCTGTCTCTCTCCGTCACCTCCCCCCCCCAGGCACTCTCTCTTTTCTTTCTCTCATGCAAAGAACTCTTTCCGCTCCCATAAAGCCCCCCCCCTTTCCCCACTGCCTTGTCCCCCCCTCCAAAGGCACTCTCTCCACTACAGCTTGCCAGCTTTCAAGGCCCTCCTGCTATCTCCTAGTATTTACAGTAGTGCTGCATCACATATGTATACAAGACAGCAAACTAACGGAATTGCCTTATATGTGAAAACAAGAAGTGGTGGCTGATGTGAAATTTAACCTAGTAGGCAAATAGTTGGAGAAACACGTTCCCCTCATTGATGTTTTCTATGAATCCATTTCTTTTTTGTACACAAAAAGTCAGATAAATTAATATTAGATTATCTGGGTCTGTTCCAATGGTAGTGTCAGACAGCAGACATCACTTCTGGGTTGTACCCCTTTCTCTTCTACTCCCAACTCCAGGCTACCAACCACTCTTTCATCTCTAAGAGCCAAACCATAACATAGTAACATAGTATGAGTGACCCACATGGAAAGGCAGGTACAACCACTCCAGCCACCTTACTGGGCAGACTAGATGGATTATACTGGTCTTGATCTGTTGTTGAAGCTAAAGACCAGTATGGTCCATCTAGTCTGCCCAGTAAGGCGGCTGGAGTGGTTGTACCTGCCGCTCCATGTGGGTCCACCCCCCCCCCATGCCAAAATTTAAATAAGCCGTTTTCCAATCTTTGCAGCCTCCTCAGTATTTAAGACACTTGCCCAGTAGTTCAGGGTCTGCTAGTTTAACCTACCATCATGGGACTAAACTATCTACACACACATGCCCCCCTGCCATTCTGCTGGGTACTAAGGGAGCTACTGGGAGCTTCCCTGTCTCAAGGATAACTGCAGTGTGCATGGAGGAGGGGCTGGGTTTTCTTTTTTTGGTTTTAAAATGAGAAAGGTGCCTGGGAGAAAATGCTTGGGCTGAAAAATACCTGAAAAATCCCCTGCTATGGGCTCTCTTATGCTCCCCCTTAAGTGTACTACAGAGATGGCTTCTGGGAGGGAGGGAGAGGGTTGTCTGCAGCTCACCAGGTAGGAAAAGCTCTGGGCTAGGAAAGAAATTTCAGGTTTTATCACCTATCCTGTTGTGTGCCACACTGTTGCTGCTTTTATACTGTGATTGTGTGTGTGTTATTTGCAAGGGGGTGAGAACTGCGGTGACTTTTTTTTTTTTTTTTGCAACAGCTGGAAAGGGTTGTGATCTCTGAGCCTAAGAGGAATCTACAGGAGATAACAAAGGGAAAACTTACTGTACAAGCATGCACAAAACCTGTCCCTGATCTGAGTCACATAAAAAAGTTCTCTCTGATCCGAGTCACACATTGCAGGCCTCACACCAGCTCCTCCCTCTACCAACTTCCATTAGTTTCCTCTTGTTTACTGCACTGAGAAAGGGGCTCCTTTGACAGCTGAGCAATGTGCAGGAAACACCCATGAACATGCCAGCCCTGCACTTAGGGAAGAACAAACAATGGTTACACAATGCAAGGTTCTAGGTTAGAAACCACCACCCAGGAAAAGGATCTAGGTGTCACTGTGGATAACGTTTTGAAATCCTCCGCCCAGTGTGCAATGACAGCCAAGAAAGCAAGCAGAATGCTAGAAATCATAAGGACATGAATGGAGAATAAAACTACTGTTATTATAATGCCTCTGCATTGCTCCATTGTGCGACCGCACCTTGATTATAGAGTGCAATTCTGGTCACCATATCTTAAAAAGGACATAGCAGAATTCAAAAAGGTACAGAGAAGAGTGACCAAAATGATAAAGGGAATGGAAGGATACCTCTAAGAGGAAAGGCTTAAAAGGTTAGGGCTCTTCAAGTTGGAAAAAAGATGTCTGAGAAGAGATATGATAGAGGTTTATAAAATAATGAGTGGAGTAGAACGGGTAAATGTAGATCAGTTGTTTACTCCTTTAAAACATAGAAAGGCTAGGGGACATGCAATGAAGCCACAACGTAGCACATTTAAAACTAATCGGAGAAAATATTTTTTTCACTCAACCTGTAGTCAAACTCTGGAATTCATTATTGGAGGATGTAGTAAAAGCTGTTAGTGTAGCTGGGTTTAAAAGAGGTTTGGACAAATTCCTGGAGAAAAGGAAGACCAGGAAAATCCACTGCTTACCCCTGGGATAAGTAGCATGGAATCTGTGTACCTTTTTGAGAACCTGACAGGTACTTGTGACCTGTATTGGCCACTGTTGGAAACAGAATACTGGGCTTGATAGACCCTTGGTCTGACCCAGTATGACATATCTTATGTTCTTATTATATACATAAAGATGACCTTCTTACTTACTAGAGGTACAGATAGAATGTGGGAGGATGCATAAGCACTGTCGCCACCTACTTAAGGACAACGGAATATTGGGAGGATATCCAATTCCTCGGCCCTGAGCTCCTCTTGTTTTCAACGAAAATGGTATGGACTTAGCCATATCCCTCATAAAATCATGGAAAGATAACTCCTCAGGTCTCATGGACCCTGGTACGGTTCTTCTGTTTTCAAGGAGGATGAGCAGTCCTCACATTGGGGCTGCTGAAGGTCGAGAATGCAAACTCTCGGCGCTCTTAACATCACACACCAATAAACCATGGCGTTGAGGTAGTGTAGCCTTTGCCCAATGCTCGAGGTCCTTGGCCCTCAATTATTTATTTACACGTTTTTATATACTGCTACTTCCAGAGATCAGGAACAGTTTACAGCAAACATAAGTAACTTTACATTGAAATTTTGAAAACACTCATGAAGAATGAAGACGATGAGGACAAACCCTTCCTCTTCTTCTGGATGGCATCAGTTGGTGACTGAGCTTGAAGGCCCCTTGATGCTGATACTCTGCCAGCATCCAATGCAGCTCCTGAGGCCATGGAGACTGGTGCCACTGATGCAGATGGATCGTATGAACCTCTGAATGGTATCAAGGGGGGTGAACCCCACTTCATACCACATCCCTACGCATTCCTTGTGTTATACTGCTTAAACCCTATTAAAGTGCACAATGACCTGATGCAAACTTCTAGCGAAGGCCTAACTAAATGTGGCCATTGTCCTGTTGCTGGGCAGATTTCAGAGCTGGTCAAGCAGGTCAGGGGATGTAAGTGATAGTTTGCTGAGACATTGTGGCTTTTTCCTGAGAGGTGTCAGGCAAAAAGTCAGAGACAGAAATAAATAGAAGAAAAGCAGGAAAAAGTGCCGACATACAAATAGATTTTCAGTGGCTATATAGTCTTGCTCTGTGAAAAACAGGAAACACCTGCATACAAGAAATGTATATAATCAGACAAATAAAGACAGTCAGTGGAGAAGAGACAAATGAAATCCTTCCATCTGTCTGTGGTCAGTGAGTAGCCTAACAATGATTATGCTTTGTCTCTTACCCCAGATTCTGTAGCTACTAAATTTGTGATATTGCTTGTAAGGGAAGCTGTACTCCTTCTAGCCATTCTTATAGCTTATAATAAAGACAAACTTTTATTCTAAGAAAATGTCAGTCTGATTGGATCAGTGCAGGGTCCATTATATATCTTTGAGGTGTAACATGGCAGCGCAATCCAAAAATGCCTCAAGACCTCTCAGTGCCAAAAATGCATTTGTGCCGTCTAACAATCCTGAAGCCTTTTTTGTTATCTGTAAGCACAAAAGTCAAGGAGATGGGGCTTATGGTCAGGCCCCATACCCTGCAGACATCATTGTGAGTGTCCATAACTGACATAGTCCTGTTACACTGGGTGCACTTTTTAAACACACTGGCAGCTTTCTGGGACATATAGTCTGGAAAAATAGCCACTGAAAAATCAAACTCCTCAATGATGAAAGAAAGAAATCAATCTTCAATGCAACCAGTTTGCCTGAGATCTAAATTAGGTGCATAGTGGTGACAGAAAAAATAAAGGAAATTTTAAAATTACCAAAAACACTAACTAAAAAAGCTAAGAGGCCTCTACATGTGGAATGTGATGACTATGTCAGGGAGAAAAAAGCCCAAACTTCCAAAACGCTAAAAAACATAGAAAGAATTGAGAGAGACACACACACGAAGATATGAGCATGTCCGTAGGACTCTGCAGCTAAAGAAGACTGAGGACAATGGGCTGATGATGAAATCAATGGTAGAGATCAACATGGAATGAAAGTATCCACTACATGCTCACATTATTGATGGTCCTTTTTATTCAAAAAAGTTATTTTATTAAAGGTGATGCAAATGCAATGTGTGCCTTCGAGTCAGTCCTGACTCCTGGCGACCCAGAAGCTCCTGGGTTTTCTTGGCAGTGTCACCAGAAGTAGATTGCCAGGCTTTTCTTCCGAGGCAATGGAGGGTTAAGTGACTTGCCCAAGGCCACAAGGAGTGCTAGTGGGAATCAAACCCTGGTTGCTTGGTTACCAAGCCAGTGTTCTAATCACTAGGCTACTCTCCACTCCATTAAAGGTGATACTGAAGATTTATTTGAACCTTAAGATTAGGCATGGAATTTGCCTGGATTGTATGTAAGGGATGGAGGCTACAGCCCTGACCATCACCAAAGCAAGAAAAAGCATAAAACTGCAACCACACAGGACTGGCAGAAGGATGGCGTCGCAGTCAGGCAGGAACAGGACAACTATGACCGCTAGGAGGCCTCCAATTTCTGGGCAAAGAATCTGACCGAAGGAGGGCAAGGAGAAATTAGACCTTACCTGCTAATTGTCTTTCCTTGAGTTCTCTCTGAGCCAGTCCAGGTACATGAGGGTAGTCAATCCCTTCCAGCAGCTGAGGACTGAAAAGTGAAACTCTTTGCTGACAGCCTATCTAGCTCCCCCTGACGTCAGAGCCTCAGTCTACCCCTGTCCAAGCAGTAGGAACTCCAACTATAACTTTGAACAAAATAAAAAACCTGCCAGAACTCTAGACCGTAATAACTACGCCTCTTAGCCTTAGGAAGTATCCTTTATAATCCTGCAATCCCCGCCAGGACATTTTTTTTCTTTCTTTTTTTTTGAGACAGAGAAAGTTCACTCCCTCCAGTTTGACCTCCGCCAAAAACCTCGGTACACTCCAAGTCCACACTAGGACCGCCACCTCCGAAACTGGTAACAACTCGCAGACACACTGGGCGGGCCCTAGACTGGTCCGGAGAGAACTCAAGGAAAGACAATTAGCAGGTAAGGTCTAATTTCTCCTTCCTATTCGTCTCTCTGGGCCAGTCCAGGTACATGAGGGTAGTACCAAAGCAGTACCTAAATTCGGGAGGGTCCTGCGAGCCCCGCCACAATAGCCGAGGCCCCCACCTTTGCATCCCCCCTAGCCTGAACATCCAACCTATAGTGCTTCGCAAAAGTAGGAAGCGATGACCACGTTGCCGCCCTACAAATATCCACCGGCGGAACCAACGCACACTCAGCCCAAGACGTAACCTGACTTCGCGCAGAGTGCGCCCTGAGCCCTTGCGGAGGCAACCTGCCCTCCACTTCATAAGCCGCCCCTATCGCCCGCTTCACCCACCGGGTGATGGAAGCCTTTGTAGCTGCCTCCCCTTTACTAGATCCTCCAAAAAGCACGAACAACCTATTGGACCTCCGAAACGATTTTGTCGCTCTGAGATACCTCTTCAGCACACGACCCGAATCCAATTTCCTAAGCGAGCGATCCAATTTATCCCCTTTCTGACACGGAAAGGTGGGAAGCAAGACGGATTGATTTATGTGAAAAGCAGACACAACCTTAGGAAGAAAAGATGGCACCGGACACAACACCACCTTTTCCGCCGAAAATTGAAGGTACGGCTCTCGTCACGAAAGCGCTTGCAGATCTGAAACTCGTCGCGCGGAGCACAATGCCACGAGGAATGCAGTCTTCCACGATAACTCTCTTAGACTCACCGACGGCAGAGTCAAAAGGCGGACGCGTCAACACCTCCAGCACCAAGTTTAAATTCCAAGGAGGCACGACTTGCCGTACCAGAGGTCTAATATTCCTAGCCGCTCAAAAAAATCAACGAACATCTGGATGTGACGCGAGAGTGCCTCCCTGCACTCTTCCCCTATAAAAAGCTAGCGCTGCCAACTGCACCTTAAGCGTGCTGAAGGCCAGCCCCTTTTCAAGTCCATCTTGAAGAAAAGACAGGATCTCGGGAAGCCCCGTCGAGCCTGGCTTAACGGAAAGGCCTGCACACCACGCTTCAAAAATGCGCCATACTCTGACATAAGCCACAGACGTCGATCTCTTCCTGGACTGTAACATCGTGGCAATCACAGACCGCGAGTAACCGCGACGTTTCAACCATTCCCTTTCAAGAGCCAAGCCGTAAGCAAGAACCGATCCACCTGTGGCATTAACACTGGCCCTGGGCTCAGCAGGTTGACGCGATTGGGCAGCCGCCAAGGAGAATCCCCGAGAAGCCGCATGAGATCAGCATACCAAGGACGTCTCGGCCAATCCGGAGCAATCAGAAAAAGTCGTCCGTTGTGGCCCGCTGCTCTCTGAACCACTCGTCCTATCAGCGGCCACGGTGGGAACACAAAGCAGCACTTCCTCCGGCCAAGGCTGCACCAGGCCGTCGAGCCCTTCCGACATGTGCTCCCTGCGCCTGCTGTAAAACCTGGCCGCTTTGGTATTGGCAAGGATCGCCATGAGATCCATGACAGGCTGACCCCATCTTACTGTAATGTCGTGAAACACTTCCATGTTCAACTCCCACTCCCCGGGATCCAGAAGATGCCGACAGATAGTCGGCTTGAATGTTGTCCTTCCCGGCCACATGTGCTGCTGAGAGTGCCAGGTGGCGGCTTTCCACCCACTGCAAAAGTAGTTGACTCTCTTCCAACAAAAGCACACTGCCGGTACCTCCTTGCTTGTTGATGTAAGAAACAGTCACCGCGTTGTCGGAGAACACCCGAACTGCTTGACCCTCGAGTAGATGGACAAACCCCTTTAGGGCTAAACTTACAGTTCGCAGCTCCAAACCATTTATCAACCAAAGGCTCTCCTCCGCAGACCACATGCCCTGCGTTATCTGAGACAGACAATGAGCCCCCCAACTGGACAGGCTGGCGTCTGCTGTAACCCACCCACCGACCTTAGGGTTTCCATCCGAAAATGCGGCACTGGCAAACAGCGGTTCATGTGTTTGAGATCCAGAATTGGCCGAAAAGAACCCTCTTTCTTTGGAACCACAAAATAAATCGAGTATCGACCTGAGCCGCACTGGTCGTGGGGTACCGGCACCACCGCCTGAAGTCGTAGCAAACGCTGCAACGTGTCGTTGACCGCCACCCTCTTCACCAGCGGTCCACATGGGGATATCACGAAGGCCTCCGCTATCGTATGCGCAAACCCGAGCGCATACCCCTCACGGATAATCTCCAGCACTCACCGGTCCGAAGTTATGTTGATCCAGGCGGAGAGAAAGTCCTGCAAATGATCTCCTACTGGGATCTCCGCCTGGACCTGCTGACCTTCATTGCGGCTTCTTAGTAGAGTTCTGCTGGGAGCCAAAATAGCCCCTGCTGAACCCTCTAGCTCCTTGAAAGGACTGCCCCCTGGCTACAAAACGGCCTCTTTGATAAGGCACAAATTGAGGACCTCGGAATCTGCGAAATTCTCTACCTTGATCTCTCGGCATGGAGCCCGCCTTCATTGCTCTCAGACGGTCCTCTGGAAGATGTCCCCCCTTGGAATCACCCAAATCTTTCACAATTTTTTCTAACGCTTCTCCAAACAGCAGGTTGCCTTTGTAGGGAAGCTTACTAAGGCGAGACTTCGAAGACGCATCCGCCGCCCAATTTCTCAACCAAAGAAAACGCAGAGTGGCAATGACAGATGCCATAGATTTTGCCAATATCCTCACCAAATCATAGAAGGCACCTGCTAGATAAGCCGCCGCCGACTCTAGCTTTGCTCCTTCCGCAGAAGAATCCTCTTCCCTATCCGGACCCGGATTGCCTTGCAGCCACCGGATAGAGGCCCTAGACACATACGCCCCACAGACAGAGGCTTGCAAAGCTAACGCACTGGAATCAAAAGCCTGCTTTAACAGAGCTTCTAACCGACGATCCTGAAGATCCTTAAGAGCTGCACCCCTTTCTATGGGAATGGTCGTCTTCTTGGTGACAGCAGTCACTAGAACATCCACCCTAAGCATGCGCAACAACTCCTTCTCCTCCTGGGGAACCGGGTAAAGACGCTCCAAGGCGCGCCCCCCCTCTAAGGGTAGCTTCGGGACATTCCCACTCAGATTCAATCACCTGCTTAATTACTCTATGAACTGGGAAACAGCGCTGCTCAGCCTGAAACCCCTGCAAGAGTGGATCCTCCAGAGGCTCCTGCTGAACCGCTGGGAGCACTAAATTCAACACCGCGAGAGATTGAGAAATTAAGGCCCCGAGCTCTTCCTTGCAAAAAACTCGGAATACATTCGGGTCTTCGCCAGGCCCAATTTCCCCTTCTTCCAATTCCACTGGCCAGGAGTCTAAACCAGCTTCTGAAAGAATATCACCTTCCTGCCCTACCTGAGCATCAGAGGACTGTTGCTCGAAGCCATCGAAGCCAGTCTCCAGAACTTTGCCCTTTGAGGAGACCCCCTCCTCTGGGTCTATCTCCTTGGACTCCCCCTTCTGTGAATCCAACAGACTGGAAGTAGCCTGAATATCCACAGACTGAGCCTTCTTTAAAAGGAATGCCTTATGCAAGGCCAGAATAAATTCAGGAGAAAACAAGAAGTCCAAGGGTCCCTGCACTACTGGCAGCTGTGGCTGAATGGAAGGCTCCACAGAAGACACGTTTTTTTAAATTTCGTCTCTCTCTTAACTGGGCTTTGAGAGCAGTGCGGGAGAAACGTCAGCCTCTGACAAGATGGCTGCTGTTCCCGCCTTTTCGGAGGCGCCCTGAGGCCTGTCCAGAACTTCCCCCGATGCTGCTTTGCCTTCCATGTGCCCTGTAAATAGGCCTCTGTAACCGAAATGAACTGCCCAGCAAAAAACAAGCTTGCGATTCGAAAGCCCGATCCCCGCTGACTGCGGCGATCAGAAAATGACACGAGCCGATGCCGAGCCGAAACAACTGCCCTAAAAAAACAAGCTTAGTGCTGTTTGAACTCCCCGCGGCAGCGGCCAAAACACACCCGCATTCACAAGAAAGAAATGCCTACCCCTACCTGAGTAGCGATGTTTATTCTCCTGCTCACCGTCTGCTCGCTGCTAGCGGAGAACGGCACTTGCAGTTAACGGAGGAGAGAGAGGAATCTGGGGCACCCAACTTCTTACCCGAATCTCCCCCGGAGCGATGGACCCTCAGACGGGGCAGGCTCTGCTCCCTGCTGCTTCAACTTTTGTTATAGGCAGCTGAGTTTCGTCCAAACCGCTCCCTTATTGCTCCTTATTTCCCTTTCTTTTTTTTTTTTTGTTTTAACTTTAAAGGATACTTCTCTTGCCTCTACTGCCCAGCAAGGGCAATCAAGCAAAACAAGCCTTTGTCTTTTTCCTTCTTTTTTTTTTTTTTTACACTCCTAACTGTACAATCCCAAACTAAACTTCCTCCTTTAAGCTGCTAACAGCCTATGTCCTACTCATCTCTCCGGGAGCCTGTCAGCCATCCGTCCTGTTCAGCTGCTGAGGACTGAAAAGACTGAGGCTCTGACGTCAGGAGGAGCTAGATAGGCTGTCAGCAAAGAGTTTCACTTTTCAGTCCTCAGCTGCTGGAAGGGATTGACTACCCTCATGTACCTGGACTGGCCCAGAGAGACAAATAGGAATGAGTTAATGCCCTTGGGAGCTAGGAAAGAAAGAGTGGGATAGATGGAACTTGGACCTAAGGGAGAGAGTCCAAGCTAACAGTGGGATCTAGAGGAAAAATGAGTGCAGGATACTGAAGCATGGGGAGAACCAACATAAATGCTGAGGTCTTGGAGGGGGAGGGGGGAAGTGTGGCAATGGAGCTAAAACTTGGGGAGGAGGAGCTATAGAAAGAACTGGGGAGAGGTTTAGGCTGGGAAGAGAGAGAACTGGAGAAGGGATGAAAGTCATGAAAGGATCTAGAGTGGGGTCAAGCTTAAGTGGGAGCTGCAAGATGCAGCCTTAGCAATGTGAGAATTGAAGGGTTAATGTTCGGGGGAGGGAGGAACAGGGGTGGCCAAACTTCAGACTAGCCAGAAAGGGGGGGAAGCGCTCCAGGCCTACAGGAATTCAGCACAAAAAATGTTGAGCATGTTGCATTTTTGAACATTTTTTGTATTGAATTTTAAAAGTATCACTCAAATAGACTGACTATATTACTTGGAGGACTGGCCAATTGGTTGGGGCAAGTTGTCTCAGGCTGGAGGTTCGAATCCCGCTGGAGGACAGCAACCTTGGGCCAGAGGGACTGGGGATTCTAGTCCCACAGGTGCTCTCTGTCGCTTTGGGCAAGCCACTTAACTCTGTTGCCTCAGGTACAAAACGTAAATTGTGAGCCCTTTGGGGACAAGGGAAATATATACCATACCTGAATGTATACTGCTTTGACCCGGTAAAAAGCAGTATAAAAGCACTTTTAAATAAATACATAAATAAAATATCCTGACAAATAAAGTATGCAGCAAATTTTCAAATATTGTTTGGCGGTTTTAATTTTTTTTGCACAGAATTCCCCCAGAAGTACATTTATAGCGTTACCTCAGACAGTCTAACATCCGTGAGGCAATTTTCTTCCGACGCATCATTCCAAATACCCATATCCGACTGATTCCGCAGATTGCAGGTTCAGGAGAGGTGGAGCAGCACCATGCTTTCTGCCGCTCAGTGATGGCTTTCTCCTTTTCTGAATCGCCTTCGGTAATCTTCTCATCTATAACCCGATAACCCTAGAGATGGCAGCAATTAAGATCATGTTCTGATAGAAACTGTTACCATTTCAATACTATTGTCACAATAAGTTGCTCTAAAAAATACTTTGGGTAATTATCATGTTGTAACAATTACTAAGGCATTTTTAAAAAAATAAGCAATAATATGTAGTGCTCAAAACAGAACTGACCAGTGAGGTATCTTAAAACTGTTTCTACAGACTTTGGTGTATATAAATATGCCCTATTTGATTTCACATGGACTACATGTTGCTGCTGTTGTTAAGTGCCATTGAGTTGGTGCTGACTCATGATCTCTCAGATAGTTGTCCTAAACTCTGTTCGGTCTTCCTAACAGTTAATAGCGTGGCATCCACAGCTGTCATTATTATATCGATCCATCTCATTGCTGGCCTTCCTCTTTGGACTATATAAAGTATTTGCATGTAGTTACAGTTTCTAGCACTAGCCTTTGTTTGCCAAAATCCACTGGCTGTTACTAGGAGATTAATGCTAAACAGATGGCTGTCAGTCACAAGACATTAGAGCGAATGCTCCACGACGCCCTTCATCAAACCTCCAGAGCCTGCTTTTCAGGAGGTATAACAGATAACTACCACTGAAAAAAGCAATTACATATTGCTAAGAGGTGCAAGTTTAGTGCTTGTCTTCACCAATATTAATTAAAGGTGCTAAAAACCAAACACAATAGCCACTTACCAGCCTGCGTAATATACCACTCAAATTTTGTTATGATTAAAAACAAAAAACCTATCTTTCAAAATAAAAAGAATCATTAGAAGGTGGTTTCTTGAAATTAGAACAATTGGAGAGAGACAGATCTTATCTGTATTATTTTTCTCATGAGCTTATGTTGTGAAAGTTGCTAAAATGATAACAATGGAAACTTAAGACTTCAGTCCACAAAAGAGGTTGAGAATGGGCAGTACCACCATATCAATGTGCTGTGTTACAGCCCTGCTCTAAAGAAAACACCCTTTAAGGGGGAAATTCTATAAGTGGCTTGAACGTGTAGAACAGTATTTTACAAGCTCAAATTGCCTAGTGATACACGTGCATAGAATTATGCACTATCGACACATAACACAATTTCATGAGATACCCATTTAGGTGTTTTGCAAGTCAAGATTGGGCAGGGTTGCAAGACTAATGTGTACATTACAGAAAATGTGCATATCCGTGCAAACTTAGCCAGATCCTATGTGCTGCCTCAAAGCAAGTATAAAAGCCTGCTTTCTGGTGGGGTAATTTTATGAAGGCTCATATGTGCATGTGTTGCTTTTATAGACTAGGCACAACATATGCACTATATACTTCCCTCAGCTAGGCACCCTGTTAAAAGAGTACTCTCTAAAGAGGTAATATAGTAATTGCCTGCATTAGTGAAAAGTACATGAAGTTTGTACATTTTCAAAGTGAAAGTGCACACACACTCTTTGAAAATCTGTCTGCACACATTGGCATATGCTATGTGGCTCTCAGTTTTTCAAAAGTGCAAGCCCTTCCTTACCGCTGCCCCCAGGACAGTCTCTGCTGTGGGGAAAAGTATGCACAGATAGATGGAGGAATGGACAGATAGAGGAATACCAAAAACTGCAGGATATAATTCAGGATATAATTGAAGAGGCCTATTGCTTTCTTTACAGAGGCCTCTAATATGTGCCGATTAGATGAATTTTGGTGACAATGACAGTCAGTCTTGTGTTTAGCTTTTTACTCATTGCTGTAAATAAAGACAGATGTAGTCATAAGAAAATATATGGTCATTCTAAACAGAACTATAGAACATTGCTGATTTAGTATACATTTAACTATAGGTCACTGCTGTGTTAGCATAATTTTGGAACTCTTTAGTCTAAATGAATTTTATCATAATTAAGCAAAAATATTATTGCATATGTAAGCAGTTTCTTTGTTCTGTGAAAGAATTCTAGCAATTCTTGTGTCATTTAATGTTTATCATTTTAGCTGTGTAACTTCCTCAAATTACCCAATAAAGGCTGGGCTTGGAGGAAAGTTCTCTGAGATCAACCAGGAAGAAACTATTCACGTTCATAGCCATTGGTTGCTTTCCATCTGAAGCTCCAGATTAATTTTGAATCTCTGCATCATGTCTCTTTTCCCCATTGTATGGAGGACCAGGCTTAAAGAACTGAGGAGACTCTGCCCTCATTTGAAGGGATTAAAACAGTTGGTGTCGTCCCTCTAATCTGTCCTTCAAACAGTTTGGAAAAAGCAGACAGCATGAATAAAAAATGTCATGGGAAATCTTAATTGCAAGCAGAGTACTAAATTAGATGAATGGAACAAAAAAAGGCTGTAAAGATTGGGCAAAAGCACGGAAGTCCTAATTATGAGATGCGCTGTAAATATGGTGATGTTTGTATTAGAAGAGAAAGTGTATAAATATTCATTTGTTTGCTTTTCTTAGGTTGTATTTTAAAAGGATAAACATTTTCCGATTGCAAAAGATTTAAATAGCCTGACAACTTAGTAGTTGTGTACTGAGTTTTTTTTCGGTAGTGAGTCAGAGCTGATTTTGTCAGACTTGCAAGTTGATGTCTGTATTTGAGTTGTGTGTTTTGGCTTTCAGATAGAAGTGCACTGTGTTTTGAAAGCTTCCTGATCTTAATTTAAAAAAAAAACAAACACCAACCCAGAGATATATGATAGCGCTGTGAGTTTTGTACATGCCAATTTTTGTTTTTGTTTTAGTAATCTTCTCGTAATCATTCCAGAGGGGCAATTTCTCCAAATGAAGTTCCAGTACTGTGATTTTTCTCATACAGTAGATTCAAACTGGTTTCTTTCCACCAGCTCAGGTACTTTTTCTGACGTTATGGAAAATGCTCCCTTATCTGATATTACTAGTACCCAATTTGTTATACTTATTGCCCTTTCTGAGCCCTTAATGTATAGGCTCTAGATATGCCGGGGGGACGCGGGTTATAAAATGTTTTGAAAGAAACATTTTCATATCATTAAGACTTTAGTTATATTGAATGTTTAATGCTAATTAGGACATAAGTAAAGAGTTGTCATTTGGAACGAGCCAAAATAAATTTATATCTTCTCTGTAGTTCCCATAAAAGTAGTAGTAAATTTTAATAGTTGTTTGAAGGTCTATTCATGTATGTAGCGAGTATGGTGCAAGTGAATAGAAGGTGTGACAAGAAAGGAGACATAATTCAAAAGAAGGATTTTTGATAGACAGTAAACTGGTAAAGGTGGTTTAATGATGTGAAATGATGTCAGTTTAATGAATATGTAAAAGGAGATGAGACCCTGATTGATTTGCAGCACAGCTAGTGATTTTGCCCTGCTGTCTATGTGGGTTAACAGTAGTATGAAGTGGATTCTCTGATTCAGTGGACTGGGAAGAGGAATATGCTGTATACACTGTATTAATAACTTGGAGGTTTCCGGCACAGATAACAGCTTGGAACGACTGTATGTTTAGATCAGAGAGAATGATTGCCACAGTTGCTCAAGATTTTCTTAACTACAAGCCTTGTTAGGCAAGTTACTTTGTTTTTTTTTTTGTTTTTTAAAAGGGTTTTCAGGAATTGCAGAACACAACTGAAGTATATATAAAAAGAACAACTTCTGATTTCAATTGGCAGCAGTATTATTGAGAAATAAATCCACATGATCATGATTTTGTTAGAGATCACTTTACAGAGAACCTGGATTTGACAATTGTGATGGAGGGGAAAAAATAAAAAAAAACCCAATTAACCATTCCTTTACTTGTGTTTGTGTGGAGGCCAGTTCCAATTGGGGTACGTCCAGATGTTCAAAATCTGGACGGCCCGGATATGCACCCGATTCTGCTCCCACAGGAGCAGAATCGGCGCACAGGGCCTGGACATTCCACATGTGTCTCAATTCCGGCCCGCTGGATGTTCTGGATCCTGCCTGACTAGCCCAGTCTGGGTTCCTGTATGGAGCCGCAGTGCCATGGCGTCCCCAATCATCCACACAGCTCCAAATCGTGTCTTTCCCTGCTACCCAACCCCCAAATGGCCTTCCAGGGCCGGGATTGGGCTGCAGGGAATCCCCCTCCCCTCCTCGTCCCTGAGTTCCAAAAACAGTGTTCTCCGCCGTTGGGGGCGACTTATTCCACTTCCCAGGTGGAATAAGTCCCTGTCAAATCGCCAACCCTGGACGTTCAGGGCCTAAACTGGAATTGGCTCTGTATGGCCAGGGTCAGGGTCCCGCCTACTCTCCGCCCTTGCTCCTTCTTCAGCCCACCCCTCCCGCACCCATCCAGAGCTCCCTGCACATCTCTGCAGTAAGCTCTGTGAGTAGAATCGGATCCTGGCGTTTAGCGGGGAATATACGTCCAACCTGGACATATATCCCCGCTAAATGCAAATCGGAATGTACCCCATAGTAAATAAGTTTTGTGTAAGTTTTGATTTCTAGGTCATGGATCTGAACTTATCCCGGTTAAGAGAATTTGTCTGCTGATTTCATTCTACATGTAAGAATGCAAATACTGAAAAAGTCTGTTGTAAACAGTGCTTCCTAGAAAGCACAGTTACTTACCTGTAACAGGTGATCGCTGGGAACAGCAGGAATAAGTCTTCACATATGGGTATCGTCGGTACCGACGGAGCCTGCGCGGGAACGCTCCCCAGCGTCCAGTAAGAAAGCTTTTGGGAGCATCCCACGCGCCTGCGCACTGCCTTCCCGCCTTTCCCAACCGCCTCTCTCCAGTTCGAGTTTTAAAGTTGAGACAAAGAGAGAGAGAGGAAAGGAAAGATAGATAGAGAGATACAACTCCTAGGGGAGGTGGGTGGGTTGTGAAGACTTATTCCTGCTGTTCCCAGAGATCACCTGTTACAGGTAAGTAACTGTGCTATCTCCAGGAACAAGCAGGAATGAGTCTTCACATATGGGGACTCCCTAGCTGTAGATGCCAGGGAGAAACCCCAGGTTGTGTGTCCTTGAAAAGGACTCTACCTCCTCCCATGGATCTCTGGCATCCAACCAGGGTAGGTGGGTAGGAGTTGATTAGGAATGGAACAGGTGTCTGAGAACAGCCTGACCAAACGAGGCATCCCGGCGGGAGTCCTTGTCCAAACAGTAATGGGCTGTGAAAGTATGAACCAAGGCCCAGGTGGCCGCTCGACAGATTTGGTCAATGGACACAAGAGTTTAGATGAGCCATTGAGGCTGCCATGGCTCTCACATTGTGAGCTGTGACATGGCCATCCAGAGAAATGTTCCTATTCTGGTAGGCGAAAGAAATACAATGAGCAATCCAGTTAGACAGTGTTCTCTTAGAGACTGGAAGTCCTAAATGAGAAGGATCAAAAGCAACAAAGAGTTGAAAAGACTTCCTATGTTGCTGTGTTCTTTGTAAGTAAAAAGCGAGAGCTCTCTTACAATCCAAGGTATGAAGATTCCTCTCTGCACTTGATGCATGAGGTCCTGGAAAAAAAGACAGGTAAATATACCTCTTGGTTCAGATGAAAAGGCGAGACCACTTTAGGCATAAAGTGTGGATTGGTCCTGAGGACTACCTTATCATGATGGAACCTTGTATAAGGTGGATTAGCCACCAAAGCTTGCAACTCACTGATGTGGCGTGCTGAGGTGACTGCAATGAGAAAAACAACTTTCCAAGAAAGAAATTTCAAGGAGGTGGTGGCTAAAGGTTCAAAGGGTGGCTTCATAAGCTGGCCAAGAACCAGGTTTAAGTCCCATGCCACTGGAGGTGGTCTAATGGGAGGTTTAGTTAAAAGAAGGCCTCTCATGAATCTTGCTATAAGAGGATGAGAGGAAATAGGTTGTCCATTGAGAGGCTGGAGGGACGCTGCAATAGTACTCAGATGGACTCTTACTGAATTTGTTTTCAGACCTGCATGAGATAGATGCAGGAGATACTCTAGTAGAGAATTCAGAAGTATTGCAAGAGGGTTTAGACCCTTCCCCGAACACCAAATGGTAAATCTTTTCCATTTGAAAGCATAGGAACGTCTAGTAGAAGGCTTTCTAGAGGCATGAACAACATTTATTTATTTATTTAGCTGTATTTATATCCCGCTTTTCACCGGGTCAAAGCGGTCAATTGGGGGATACATTTAACACGAAGGGATGAGAGACACACACATTCATACTTACAGGGAACATGGGCAATGGAGGGTTAAGTGGCTTACCCAAGACCACAAGGAGTGCCTATAGGACTAGAAATCCCAGTCCCTCCGGCCTGAGATTGCTGTCCCCAGGTGGGACTTGAACCCCGGCCCTCCGGCCTGAAGTACCTTGTCCTAACCACTAGACCACTCCTCATCTCTGACTTGCTGAGAGAGATTAAAATCTTGAAGGTCTAGGCCCTCAGCAACCAAGCCCCGAGATGGAGAGACTGGGGGTTTGGGTGCCATAACGTTCCTTCTTCCTGGGATAGACGGTTTGGTGCAGAGCCCAAGTCCAGGGAAGGAGCTTGAGAGAGATGCAGATGTAGAGGGTACCACACTTGGCGTGGCCAATGTGGTGCTATGAGGATCATGGTCCCTTGATCTCTCTGAAGCTTGAATAGTGTTTTGGGAATTAGGGGAATTGGTGGAAAGGCATAAAGGAAGTCTTGACCCCAGTGAAGGAGGAAGGCATCCTTGGCCTGAGCTCCCTGACACGGAATTCTGGAACAGAACCGGGGAAGTTTGGCATTCCACGGACTTGCAAAGAGGTCTATGTCCGGGGTTCCCCAAATTCGAAAAATCCTGGCTACCTGGTCCATGTGGAGGGACCACTCGTGTGGAAGCAGAACTCGACTGAGTCTGTCCGCCCAAGAGTTTTGAACGCCTGGAAGATATACTGCCAGAAGATGGATGTGATGCTCTCTGGCGAAGGCCCACAGTCGCAAAGCTTCGTTGCAAAGCAACAGAGAGCCAGTCCCGCCCTGCTTGTTTACATAGAACATGGCTACTTGGTTGTCCGTATGGATGAGGAATGTCCTGTAGCTGAGCAGGAAATGGAACACTCTGAGAGCTAAGAATATTGCTCTGAGTTCCAAGAGATTGATATGCAGAGAAGTCTCCTGTGCAGACCAGATGCCCTGGGTGGAGAGATCCTGCAGATGAGCTCCCCAACCCATTGGAGAAGCATCTGTTGTCAGAGTTGCTTGGGGTGGCGACTGCTGAAAAGGGGACCCCAGCAACAGATTTGGAGGGGACTTCCACCACTGGAGAGACCAAAATAGGCGACTGGAGTTTGCTATTTTGTCTGACAGGCAACCTGATGCCTGAGTCCATTGGGTGGACAAAGTCCACTGAGCTGCCCTCATGTGAAGGCGAGCATATGGAACCACATGCACGGTGGATGCCATGTGGCCTATTAGTTGTAACATCTCTCGAGCAGTTAAATGGGACTTTAACTGTATCTGGGAGGCTAACTGCACCAAGCGTAGGCAACGGGCCTGAGGAAGATAGGCCCTTGCAGTTGTGGTATCCAGCAAGGCCCCTATAAACTCCAGAGACTGAGTAGGGGTGAGATGGGATTTTGGGATATTTATTACCAGTCCCAAATACTGAAGGGCACGTATTGTGCAGGTTAGACAAGTCTGGGCCTCTGACTGGGATGGAGCTCGAATGAGCCAGTCGTCCAGATATGGGAAAACCAATATTCCTAGAGTGCGTAGAAATGCAGCTACTACTGCTATGCATTTCGTGAACACCCTTGGTGCAGAGGCCAGACCGAAAGGAAGCACCCTGTATTGGTAGTGCTTTCCTTGAAAAAGGAACCGAAGGAACCTTCTGTGTGTTGGATGGATGAGGACATGGGTGTACGCATCCTTGAGATCTAGAGAACAAAGCCAGTCCTGACTCTGAAGGTATGGCAGCAGAGTACTGAGAGAAATCATCTTGAATTTCTCTTTGAATAGAAACTTGTTCAATTCTCTGAGATCTAATATGGGTCTGTAGCCCCCTGTTTTCTTTGGAATAAGAAAATAAGGGGAGTAGAACCCTGAGCCCTGTTGAAGAAGAGGTACTTCTTCTATTGCCCCTTGGGCAAGAAGGGTAGCAATCTCCTGACCCAGAAGGTTGAGGAGAGATGTTGGAGAATTGAACTGTTTCACCATGGTGTGGGGAGGAAGGTTTAAGAAATGAAGCTTGTACCCTTCCCTTATAATGGAGAGGGTCCATTGCTCTGCTGTGATTTGCTCCCATCTGGGAGCAAAGTAAGCCAACCTTCCTGGAATGGTGAGAGGCTCTGGTTCTTCCAGAGCTAGAAAGGCTAAGTTCTCTAGTTGCAAGTCAAAGGCCCTGAGGAGGCTGAGGCTGCTGGGCCGTGGGAGGCCTGGCAGCCTTTGACTTGGCCTGTTTAGGTGGTTGCTGACGCTTTGCAGCAAAACGACCTGCGGAAGATGCCTGCTGACCATAAGCAGGATAATATCTTCCCTTTTTAGAAAAAGGTGTCTTTTTGAACAACCTTTTCTTAACAGGAGCAAAGGTAGACTTTGAAAGTCGATCCAAAGCAGAGTTCTCAGCATCCATCTGAGTGGCCTTTGCTTGCCAATCCCTGCCAAAAAGGTTTTCACCTGTACAAGGAAGATTTCCCAGTTCATCTTGGACCCAGAGTTCCAAATCAGAGGCTTGTAACCAAGCAATTCTGCGTGCACCTATGGCAATAGCCAAGGCTCTGCTTACACACTCAAAAGAGTCAAAGGCTGCACGGTTGGAAAATTTGGAAACATCTTGGGCATGTTTGAGCCAAGTGAGAAATTCCTGCCTTTTATCTTCTGAAATAAAAGGAGCTAAAGTCTGCAGATGATCTGTGACTTCTTTTAGAAACATCCCCATATAGCGACTATAGGAGTTGATTCTGGCAGCAAGCATATTAGCTTGGAAAACCCTTCGGCCAAAAGCATCAAGGGTCCTGCATTCACGTCCTGGAGGATTAGATGAGTGTCTCTTTGCACTCTATTTTCCTCATGGCAGACTCTACCACAATAGAGTGGTGAGGAAGCTGAGACTTATGAAAGCCAGGACAAGGAGGGACACGGTACATGGTGTCTAACCTACGAGAATGAGGAGAGGTGGTAAGAGGAGTCTCCCACATGCTCAACATGAGATCATAGAGAATCTCATGAATAGGTAAGGTAGCTGCTTCTTTAGGAGCCTTAGGATATTGTAAAATATCTAATTGCTTGGCTCTAGGCTCTGACTCAGGGGCCACTGTAATGGAGAGGCCCCTAGCCACTTCCCTAATGAAGTCTTGAAAAGACAAGTCTTCTGGAGGAGACATTCTTCTTTTTGGAGAAGCAGAATCCTGAGGAAGAAGTACCTGTGCCTCGACAGAAGCCTTCGACTCAGAGTCTTCGGAGGAATCGAAGTATCGCCTGTCTGGATGCTCCTGTAAAGCCCGATACGCGTACCGAGTGGGATCGACATCGGCAGTAAGCAGTACCGGTTCGGTACCAATGGGCATCATAGGACAGGGTACCATTGCAGTCGACACCGAAGCCGATGTCGATGCAATCGGTACCGGCATCGGAGATTGTTGCGGTACTGGAGGCGTCGAAGCCTGCATAAACGCCGTTAGGGTGCATTGCATGGACAGAATCTTCTGATCCATCGACGCCACCAGAGTCTGGATGTCGGTACCAGTGGAGGCCACCGGTACCCCAGAACACGGCAACAGGTGATCGGTCGAGGCCAAGTCATCGATGTCAACCTGTGACCCCATAGACAATGCTTTCAAAGCGGGAACTTCCCGCCGGGGTAATTTTGCCGGTGCGGAATCCTCGAGGACAAGCCCGGAGGCATCTCGATGCTTAGAGGGAGATTTGCCCTTCGAGGACCGGCTAGATTTATGTTTGGTTACCTGAGATCCATGGGAGGAAGAAGCCCTGGAAGACGTCGATGCCACCGAGGCTGCATCAGAGGGAAATAGGGTACTGAGCTTGGCTGCTCGGTTCTGCCGACCTCTTTTAGACATCATGGTACAGGACACACAATCCGTGATGGAATGGTCAGGACCCAAACATTTTAGACACCAATCATGGGTGTCGGTGACAGAAATAGTACCGCCACTTTTTGTGCACTTTTTGAACCCGGAAGCGGACGTCTCCATGAGGAGAAAAATGTTCAGGCCTAAGGCCCAAACTGAAAATGCACAGTTGAAGAAAGAAAAGGTTTTTTTGTTTTTTTTTAGAAAGAAAAGAAAAGAAAAGACCGGCGGTACCGGTCTGACGTTGAAGAAGGCAGACGCGACACAGAAAAATAAAGAAAAAAATAAAGAACTTCTTCTGCGGTGATAGGAACACGACCTGCTGGCTCCGCGGAAAAGAAGAACTGGAGAGAGGCGGTTGGGAAAGGCGGGAAGGCAGCGCGCAGGCGCGTGGGATGCTCCCAAAAGCTTTCTTACTGGACGCTGGGGAGCGTTCCCGCGCAGGCTCCGTCGGTACCGACGATACCCATGTGAAGACTCATTCCTGCTTGTTCCTGGAGATCTTCTTATAACTTCAGATAAGAACCTTTGGAGAGTGATTAAGCACATATTCTCCTGATTGTATTTTTAGTTGTAATCGATGTGAATGAATGGGAATATCTTCCATGCTTCTGATGCACTTAGATATTTGATCAGTTGTGTGAATTTATGTGATGTGACAAAGCTTAACATACATTATAAAGGTGTTTAAAGGATCAAG
The DNA here is from genome assembly GCA_033557465.1 of Ichthyophis bannanicus. Lineage (NCBI taxonomy): Eukaryota > Metazoa > Chordata > Amphibia > Gymnophiona > Ichthyophiidae > Ichthyophis > Ichthyophis bannanicus. Next base: position 1,357,419,456 of record CM066031.1, read on the forward strand.
ATATAAGTTAGCAGCTTTGCTGAAAAAGAAAAAAAAGAGAAAATTGAATTGCTTGTCTAAGTCAAAGGAATTGTAAAAGTGTAAAAAGAGTGAAGAATAAAGGACAAAGAAAATTTTAAAAAAAGAAAGATGAAACCACCAAGAATGTTTGTTTACAGTGGATTTAGTCTGGGTGTGCAGATCTGTCATGCGCATTTATGACATAGAAACATAGAAATATGATGACAGAAAAAGTCCACATGGCCTATCTAGTCTGTCCTTCCATATCAACAACTACAACAGTCTCCTTTTTACCTTTAGAGATCCTCTGTGTTGGTCGCATGCTTTTTTGAATTCAGTTACTGTCCTCATCTCTACCACCTCCACTGGGAGACTATTCCACGGATCCACAGGATCCATCCTGTTCACATCCTTTTGAAGGTGCGGTCTCCAGAATTGCACACTATACTCCAAATGAGGTCGCACCAAAGATTTAGAGAGGCATTATCACCTCCTTTTTTCTGCTAGCCATTCCTCTCCATATGCACCCAAGCATCCTTCTAGCTTTTGCCGTCGCCTTTTCTACCTGTTTAGCTACTTTAAGATCATCAGACACAACCACGCCTAGGTCCCGCTCTTCTTTAGTGGTCAAAAGTACTTCACCCCCTATACTATATTGCTCCCTTGGATTGCTGCAGCCCAAATGCATGACCTTACATTTTTTAACATTAAATCCCAGCTGCCAAATTCTAGATCATTCTTCAAGCTTAGCTAGATCCCTCCTCATGTTATCTACACCTTCCTGGGTGTCCACTCTATTGCAGATTTTGGTATCATCCGCAAAGAGGCAAACCTTACCCGACAGCCCTTCCGCTATATCATTAACAAAGATGTTAAAAAGAATCGGACAAAGGACAGATCCCTGGGGCACACCACTGGTAATATCCTTCTCCTCAGAGTGAGCTCCATTTACTTGTACTCTTTGTCGCCTCCCACCCAACCAATTTCTAACCCAAGCAGTAACTTTAGGGTCCATCCCTAGGGTGCTCAGTTTGTTTATAAGTCGCCTGTGAGGAACAGTGTCAAAGGCTTTACTGAAATCTAAATACACCACATTTAGAGCTCTCCCTCAGTCCAACTCCCTGGTCACCCAGTCAAAGAAATCAATCAGATTTGTCTGACAAGACCTGCCTCTGGTGAATCCATGCTGCCTCGGATCCTGTAATCCGCTGGACTCCAGAAACCTCACTATTTTCTCTTTCAGCAGCGTTTCCAATAATTTACTCACCACTGAAGTTAAACTAACCGGCCTGTAGTTTTCAACCACATCCTTACTTCTGCTTTTGTGTAAAGGCACCACATGAGCCTCTCTCCAGTCCTTTGGCACCACTCACGACATAGTGTTTGTTGTGAAGATTCAATGGTTTGTTTTCATTTCGTGATTTCTGGTTAGTAATACTGATGTTCCTTTTTCTTTTATTTCTTATTGTGCAAGAAGTGCAGTGATACATGTAATAAAAATTTGTTAGATTACTCACCTGTAACCGGTGTTCTCCAGGGACAGCAGGAATCAATCCTCACATATAGGTGACATCGATGCCGACTGAGCACTCTCGGAAGTGCCTCCCCAGCTTTCAAAGAAAGACTTTGAGAGATGCTACCACACATGCATGGTCCCCTTCCCGCCCAAGGATGCCATCTTACTCAGTCAGATGACATAGCTAGAGCAGACAAAAAAGATGGCCAAAATTGTACAGCAACTCCAAGAAGAGGAGGGAGGGTTATGAGGACTGATTCCTGCTGTCCCCGGAGAACACCTGTTACAGATAACTAACTATGTTTTATCCGAGAACAAGCAGGAAGTCAGTACCTAGCTAAAGGGTACCGAAAACCTGTAGAAAACCCCCCAAAAAAAACCAAACACAGCCCAGCCATGAGCAGCTGCAAGCAAATATGAGGACAGACCCCGAGGACCCAGTGTCCAGGGAGAACCATGGTTCCGGCAGCTTGAACAAGAAGGGTCGGAGGGCAACAGTTGCCTAAATCCCAAACAGATTACAGAGTATGGCCTGGCTAAAGATACTGTTCCATCGGTATTCCCTCTCCAGGCAATAGTGAGCTGCAAAAGTGTGGACCGAGGATTAGGTGGCAGCCTGGCAGATGTCTGCCATAGGGACAGAGCGTAGGCTCGCAACAGAGGTTGCCCTAGCGCTGACATTGTGCGGAGTGACTGAGCACTCTAACAGTAGCCCAGCCTGATCGTGGGCAAAGGTGATGCGGTCCGGCACCCAGGTGGGACGGGGTCCACTTAGTGACAGCCTCCCCCAGATGACTGGGGTCGTATGAAATAAAAAGTTGTGAAGCTCTGCGGTTGTCCTGAGTAGTTGCAGAGAAGAGTACAGGGCCCTTTTGCAGGCCAGAGTATGGAGAACAGCTGCTGCCTTGTCAACATGGGTCCGTGGAAAGAAGGCAGGGAGCACCACCTCTTGGTTGAGGTGAAAGACGGATACCACCTTCGGGAGGGTGCGAAGCACGACCCTGTTTTTGTAGAACCTGGTGTAGGGTAGCTCGGCCACCAAGGTCTGAAACTTGCTGATTCTGTGGGCAGAGGCAAGTGCCACCAGGAAGACAACCTTCCAAGACAGTTAACGCAAATGGCAAGGGTTCAAAGAGCGGTCTGGTAAACTGTGCCAGAAGCACGTTGAGATCCCCTTGAAGAGGGTCTGTGTGATTTGTGGCATGGGAGGGAAGGCATACAACAGGCCCTCCGACCATGAGATAAGAAAGGTGTCCACTGCTATCCGGCAAGAATGCGGCTGGAGACAGGAGGTGAGCGTTGGCCGGGCTGGCAAAGATATCCAGACTTGGGGTTCCCCATAGTCGGGATAGCTGCTGTGCCATCCTGGGGTCTAAGCACCACTCATGTGGCTGGAGGACCCTGCTCAGTCTGTCCACTAGGACATTGTCCTGGCCCGGAAGGTATACAGCCCTAAGGAGCATTCCCTGACTAATCATGTACGAACAGAGGGCCACTGCTTCCTGGCAGAGGTGGTGAGACCCTGTGCCTCCCTGTTTGTTCAGACAGAACATCACGACCTGGTTGTCCATTTGGACCAGCACCAACTGGTGCTGTAGGTGGTGTTGGAAGGCCTGGAGTGCCAGAAAAATGGCTCAGAGTTCCAGCAGGTTGCCCTGCTGCTGGTTCTCCTCAAGAGACCAGTTGCCCTGCATGTGCAGCCCCTTGCACTGGGCACCCCAGCCCAACAGAGAAGCATCTGTGGTAAGGACCCTCTGGGAGTTTGGGTGTTGGAAGGGCATGCCCTTCTGCAGGTGCTGTGCATCCTGCCATCAACTGAGTGATTGTGTTAGTCGACAAGACACCAAGGTCCTGTCCTGGAGCTGGCCCGTGGCCCAAGTCCACTGAGAGTGAAGGGTGTTGGGGACCATATGGACTATGGAGGCCATGTGGCCGAGCAAGCAAAGCATGGACCACACTGACATGGCGTGATGGTGCTGCACCTCGGTCACTAGGGCCCTGAGGCAATCCGCCCTGTCCAGAGGGATAAGGCCCTGGCTTGGAGAGTGTCTAGGCAAGCCCCTATGAACTTCAGGTCCTGCATTGGGGTGAGATGGGATTTTGAGTGGTTTATCATGAACACCAGATGTTGGAGGATCTTGATGGTGCGGGCTGTGGCCTGTTGCACCTCTGAGGCCATGTCTCCTTTTACTAGCCAGTCGTCCAGGAATGAGAAGACAAAGGCCCCTTGGAGATGGAGGTAGGTGGCCACCACTGCTAGGCATTTGGTGAAGGCTCTTGGTGAGGAGGCTAGGCCAAAGGGTAGTATCCTGTATTGGTAGTGGTTGCCCCCGATCATGAACCATAGGTACCTGCCTGTGACTGGAATGAATTTAGGATGTGGGTAAAAGCATCCTTTAGGTCCAATGAGCATAACAAATCTCCCTGCTGGAGGTAGGGCAGCAGTATTCCAAGGGAGAGCATTTTGAACGTCTCCCTCACCAAGAATTTGTTCAGGTTTCTCAAGTCCAGGATGGGCCTTAGACCTCCTGTTCTTTTTGGGACCACAAAGTACTTGGAGTAGAACCCTTTTCCTCTGAGGTGGTGTGGAACAGGCTCCACAGCCCTGCCCCAGAGAAGGCCTGCAAGTTCCTGCAGTAGCAGGGCCTGGTACAGGGGAGCCAGAGACAGCTCTCCTGGAAAGAAAAGAGGTGTCGTCTGGTCCATATGAAGGAAGTAACCTTCCCTGACCACCTGAAGTGCCCAGGAGTCGGTGGTTATGGCAGCCCACCCATAGGCAAAATGAATCAGGCACCTCCCCATCGGTAGCTGGATCCAACGACACCCCTGGAGACGTTGGGCCATCGAGGTCCCTGCTGCTTCAGCGCGTGCACCGGCAGGGTCGGGCATCGATGCTTGCTGTGAGGCAAGGAATGCAGAAACGCTGTGTTCCAACACAACCATCCTGGCTTCCAACTCAGGGGTTGCAGCCTTCAACACCGATGCCAGGGTGACTTGGTCGGGTGTCGGTGAAGAGATGGAGTCTTCAACGGGATGGCCATTGGAAGTCCGAGATCTGTCGCTAGAGGCCTTGGCATCAGTTCTGGGTACCTTGACCGGCCGCTCCCACTCTGACCCCACAAAAACCCTCCGGGGGCTGAGAGACCTCGCACAGGTCTTGCTAGGCGAGTCACCTTCCCAGGAAGGGGTCCAAGGCTTTCTTCTTTTTTTTACGCTCTCACTCCAGAGAACCCTTCTCAGAGTGTCCGCACATCCGCTCAGGCACCGTGGGGGCTTTAAGCGACTCTGAGGATCAGTGCAGTACCTTAGAGTGCTCGGCTTCTGGGGGATACCAGAGCCAAATCTGACCTGTGGAAGATGTGATCTTGCTTCTGCCCGTTACTCTGGATTGCTCTAGCGGACATCTTTTTGCAGAGGGAACCCGTCTCTGGGTCATGGTCAGCACCCGAACACCTATAAGAACATAAGAACATAAGATATGCCATACTGGGTCAGACCAAGGTCCATCAAGCCCAGTATTCTGTTTCCAACAGTGGCCAATCTAGGTCATACGTACCTAGCAGTTTCCCCAAGGGACACAGGTTCCACAATGCTTGTATTGGTTCAAGCATTGATATCCTGGGTCCCTTCTTAATAATGGTTTATGGACCTTTCCTCCAGGAACTTGTCCAAACCTTTTTTAAACCCAGCTACACTAACAGCCTTTACTACATCCTCCGGTAACAAATTCCAGAGTTTGATTACACGTTGAGTGAAAAAATATTTTCTTTTATTAGTCTTAAATAGTTTACCCTGTAGCTTCATTGCATGTCCCCTAGTCTTTCTATATTCTGATAAGGTAAACAATCGATCTACGTTTACCCGTTCCACTCCGTTCATTAATTTATAGACTTCTATCATATCTCCCCTCAGCCGTCTCTTTTCCAGGTTAAAGAGCCCCAACCTTTTTAGCCTTTCTTCATAGGAGTAGCCTTCCATCCCCTTTACCATTTTGGTGGCTCTTCTCTGAACCTTTTCTAAAATCGCTATATCCTTTTTAAGATACGGCGACCAGAATTGCACACAATATTCAAGGTGCGGTCTCACCATGGAACGATATAGAGGCATTATAATATCTTTTGTTTTATTTTCCATTCCTTTCCTTATCATACCTAGCATTCTATTTGCTCTCTTGGCCGCCGCTGCACACTGGGCCGAGGGTTTTAACATGGTATCCACAAGGACGCCTAAATCTTTTTCTTGGGTGGTGGTTCCTAATGTGGAACCTTGCATCGTGTAACCATAGTTTGGGTTGTTCTTCCCTAGGTGCATAACCTTGCACTTCTCCACATTAAATTTCATCTGCCATTTTGATGCCCAGTCTTCCAATTTATCAAGATCCTCTTGCAATTTTCCACAATCCTCCTGGGTTTTAACAACTTTAAATAGTTTTGTGTCATCAGCAAATTTGATAACCTCACTCGTTATTCCACTTTCCAGGTCATTTATGAATATGTCAAAAAGCAGCGGACCCAGCACAGATCCCTGGGGTACACCACTATTCACCTTTCTCCATTGGGAAAATTGGCCATTTAGCCCTACCCTCTGCTTTCTATCTTTTAACCAGTTCCTGATCCACAGTAGTACACTGCCTCCTATCCCATGACTCTTTAGTTTTGCCAAAAGTCTCTCATGAGGGACCTTGTCAAAGGCTTTCTGAAAGTCCAGATACACAATATCAACCGACTCACCTTTGTCCACCCTGTTTATTCACTCCTTCAAAAAAACATAACAGATTAGTAAGACAAGATCTTCCTTGTCTAAAGCCATGTTGGCTGTCTCCCATTAGGTCATGACTATCTATATGCTGAGTAATTTTATTCTTTATGATGGTTTCTACCATTTTTCCCGGTACTGATGTCAGGCTCACCGGTCTGTAGTTTCCCGGATCACCCCTCGAACCCTTTTTAAAAATTGGTGTTACATTGGCGATCCTCCAATCCTCAGGTATTAGAGATGATTTTAATGATAGTCCACAGATTACTGATAGCAGGTCTGCAATCTCAAATTTCAGTTCTTTCAACACCCTTGGATGTATACCATCCGGCCCAGGTGATTTGCTACTCTTCAGTTTATCTAATAGTTGTAAGACATCTTCCCGATGTATCGATATTTCCTTCAATTCTTCCACACCTTTAAATACCACTTCAGTCGTGGGTAACATCCCTACATCTTCCTCAGTAAAGACCGAAGCAAAGAATTCATTCAGTCTCTCCGCTATCGCCTTGTCGCCTCTTAGTGCTCCTTTAACCCCTTTATCATCTAATGGACCAACTGACTCTCTCACGGGTTTTTTGCTACGAATGTACTTGAAAAGGTCTTTATTTCGCGTTTTTGCTTCCGCAGCAAGCTTCTTCTCAAATTCTCTCTTTGCCTGCCTTATCAATGCCTTGCATTTGACTTGCCAGTGCTTGTGCTGTTTCCAGGTTTCATCATTTGGCTCTTTTTTCCATTTCTTGAAAGATGCTTTTTTGGCAACAACAGCCTCTCTGACCTCAGCTTTAAACCATGCTGGCAATTTTTTAGACTTCCTTCCACTTTTCTTAAAGCGTGGAATACAGCTGGTCTGGGCTTCCAAGATAGTATTTTTCAACAACACCCAAGCTTGATGTACGTCTTTAACCTTTGCAACTGCTCCTTTTAGTTTTTTCTTAACTGTTTTCCTCATTCTATCATAGTCTCCCTTTCGAAAGTTAAAGGGTAGTACTGTGGATTTCCTTACTATCCCTCCTCCACTAATTAAATCAAAGGCGATCATGCTATGATCACTATTGCCAAGTGGCCCCAACACCCTTATCTCTTGCACTACATCTGGTGTTCCACTAAGGACTAGGTCTAATATTGCTTCCCCTCTGGTCGGTTCATGAACCAGCTGCTCCAAGAAGCAGTCATTTATTTCATCTAGGAACTTTATCTCCCTAGCATGTCCTGTTGTGACACTGACCCAGTCGATGCTGGGGTAATTGAAATCACCCATTATTATTACTGCACTGTAACTTTTGCTAGCTTCCTTGATTTCTTTGAGCATTTCATCATCCATTTGTTCATTCTGGCCAGGCGGACGATAGTACACCCCCACTGCCATCGCCTTCCCCTTTTTACATGGAATTTCAATCCATAGAGATTCTACAGCAAATTTTGTTTCTTGCAAAACTTTAATCCTTTCTGATTCAATGCCCTCTCTAACATAGAGCGCAACCCCTCCACCAATTTGATCAGCTCTATCATTTCGATATAGTTTGTACCCAGGTATCACAGTGTCCCACTGGTTGTCCTCCTTCCACCATGTCTCTGATATTCCAATCATATCTAACCTCTCGTTTAGTGCTATATATTCTAACTCTCCCATCTTGTTTTGTAGACTTCTAGCATTTGCATACAAGCATTTTAGAGACTGTATTTTATTCATATTAATTTGGCTATTGGTAGACATGGGTAATTTGGGATCTTTAAGTTCTGTCTGCTCCATACTCGAGGGCATTTGGGCTACTTTACTCTTTTTTGGAACCTCTCTGCTTTTTGTAGTATCCTTCAAGGATACATTCTTCCGAACCATGCGCTCTTGGGCGACTGTCGGCTTTCCCCTATTATCTAGTTTAAAAGCTGCTCTATCTCCTTTTTAAAGGTTAATGCCAGCAGCCTGGTTCCATCCCGGTTAAGGTGAAGCCCATCCCTTCGGAAGAGCCCCTCCTTTCCCCAGAATGTTCCCCAGTTCCTAACAAATCCGAACCCCTCATCTCTGCACCATTGTCTCATCCACGCATTGAGACTCTGGAGCTCTGCCTGCCTATTGGGTCCTGCGCGTGGAACAGGAAGCATTTCGGAGAACGCTACCCTGGAAGTTCTGGATTTCAACTTCCTACCTAAAAGCCTAAATTTAGCTTCCAGAACCTCCCTACCACATTTTCCTATGTCATTGGTACCAACATGTACCAAGACAGCAGACTCCTCCCCAGCACTATCTAAGACCTTATCTAGGTGGCGTGTGAGGTCCGCTACCTTCGCACCAGGCAGGCATGTTACCAGGCGATCCTCACGTCCACCAGCCACCCAGCTATCTACATGCCTAATGATCGAATCACCAACTATAACTGCTGTCCTAACCCTTCCCGCATGGGCACTTGGCCCTGGAGAAACCTCCTCGGTGTGAGAGGGGTTTACATCACCTGGAGGACAGGTCCTAGTTACAGGATCACTTGCTGCCACACCAGGGTGATGCTCTCCTGTCACGTGACCTCTCTCCTCCATGGCAACAGGGATGCTTCCAGACTGGAGGTGGGACTTCAGGACTATATCCCTGTAGGTCTCGTCTATGTACCTCTCTGTCTGTCTTATGTTTTCCAAGTCTGCTACTCTAGCCTCTAGAGAACGGACTCGTTCCCTGAGGCAACAATCACACATGTCTGTAAGGGATATGTTCCTGGAGCATCACACTTTTTGAACCTGGTGGCCATTGGTGGGAAAAAGGGGCCCAGCGAGATCGAAGGCCTTCAACGCAGCCAGCGATTAGAAAAGGCCCGAAACTATGCTTGGATAGAAAAAAAACGACCTAAATAGGTTCTGAGTCCCGGGGCCGAAGCAACTGGGCTCGGAGGTGGGAAAAGGATCGGTGCTAACCAGAAGGCACACAGAGATGCATGAAAAACACACTTAAATTTTTCCCGGGAAAGAAAGACAAACGTCTGTAGAGCTCCATGGAAAAAGGGAGACTGAGTAAGATGGCACCCTTGAGTGGAAAAGGGACACATGCATGATGGTATCTCCCAAGGGCTTTCTTTTAAAGCTGGGGGAGATGCTTCCGCAAAGACTCTGTCGGAGTCGACATGACCCATATGTGAGGACTGACGTCCTCCTTGTTCCCGGAGAATGTGTGTTATAATATTTTCTTTTTATGTTAGCAGATTATTGAAAATCCTGGTACACATCACAAATACGAAACTTTAAGAGACTACCGAGTAACAAAGTCTGCAGAAAGAATGCAGACATCTCTCCAAGTCTGTATTAAACTAACCTGCAAGAGTCTATTGGAAGAGTAATCTTAAATTCTCATTTTGTGTGTTTCAGTTATTATGTAAAGACCCCTGCAGAACTAATGCTATTAATTGGAAGTGTGAAGTAAATGCCTTGTTGCTATGGGAATACCACAAGCACCAATACTGATTAACTAAATTTGTATCACTGATTGGGGTAGATTCAAGATGTAAATATATTTATCTTGTATGAGAGATTAATTGACCCTTTGTTACTATGCTGTTTTGGGCTGAGAACAGTGTAACAAAGAATATTAAGCTGTTAAGCAATGATAATTGAATTTCTAGTTGGCCTAAATTTTATGTTTAAAAAAAAACGTTTTGTGGTTATGAACGCATACATGCTTAGGTAAATGTTCTTTTCTTTTTTAAGCTGAGATGACTATGTTAATAAAATTGGAGTGGAGAAGGAGCCTAACAGTAGCTTGGAAACCAAGAGACCAGGGTTCAATTCCCACTGCCGTTCCTTGTGACCTTGGGAAAGTCGCTTAAACCCCTACTGCCTCAGAAAAATCAAAGTTATCAATGTCCCTGTTTAATATACATTACCATGTTTAAGTTACAACATAAACAGCTTTGACAGAAATTATAAAGCAGTATTAAAAAAACCTTTTAGATAAAAAAAAAATATTACTGACAATGTTCAAAGTAATGCGAGTTAAACCATTACCTAAGATAAGAGAACTGTCCTACAAAAATTATTGGCAAACAAATGAAATGAGTCTATATACTGAAATGAGTTTAAATTTGTCATAAACTGCTAGTTATGTTTAATGTTTGTTACCCCTTGAGTAAAGAGATAGACTATACCTTGTATATTGTTGTAATTGGAGAGTAAATCACAAACATAATTTGTGATATGCACAATTGTGCACCTGACAAAAAAAAAGAGAGGTGTGTCTATTAGCATGTGGTCTAACATTTAATTTGGTAAATAAACAGAATAAATTAGGGAATGTAGATGCAAAATAGAAGTATGCTATAAATTAGCTTGGTCTATATATTCAAGTAATTTGAAATAATTTAGTGCTAGCAGTAGATGTATTGTAATTAATTAGCATTAGATAAGATAATTCTGTTCAACAATTCTATATTGCCATTACATACAAGTAGTTTTGCTGGTTTGCAATTGTGTGGAATCAAGAGGAGTGCTGTAGTGGTGAGTTATGGTTCTGCAAATTATATATTGAAGGCACTGAATCCTATGGGCTGAAGATTTTGACTACTGTGAATAAAGCATAGTTACTCACCTGTAACAGGTGTTCTCCAGGGACAGCAGGAATCAGTCCTCACTTATGGGTGACAGTACCGACCGAGCCTGCACGGAGCAATTCCCCAGCTTTCAAAAGAAAGCTTTTGGGATTGCTGCCATGCATGCGTGGTCTTCTTCCTGTCCAAAGGTGCCATCTTGCTCAGTCAGGTCCCATAGTTTATTTATTTAACAGTTTTTATATACCGACTTTCTACAAATCAAGACGGTTTACAGGGAACATAACAACAGTATATTTCAACTTAGTAGCTAGAGCCTACTAAGCAGATGGCAAGAGAAGGATTAAAAAACTGCAACCCTTAAGGGGAGGTGGGAGGGTAGTGAGGACTGATTCCTGCTGTCCCTGGAGAACACCTGTTACAGGTGAGTAAGCGTAGTTACTCACCTGTAACAGGTGTTCACCCGGAGCAGCAGGAATCAGTCCTCACTTATGGGTGACGTCGGCGCCGACGGAGCCCTCGCGGAGCAATTTTCCCCAGCTTTCAAAGAAAGCCTTTGGGAATTGCAGCGCGCATGCGCGGTCCTCTTCCCGCCCAAGGGTGCCATCTTAGCCAGTCAGATGACATAGCTAAAAAAGCATAAAAATTTGCAAAAAAACTAAAGCAGACGATTGCAACTCCAAGGGGAGGAGGGAGGGTTGTGAGGACTGATTCCTGCTGCTCCTGGAGAACACCTGTTACAAGTGAGTAACTACGCTTTCTCCAGGACCAAGCAGGAAGTCAGTCCTCACTTATGGGACTCCCAAGCTCAAGGCTACCGGAGACCCTAAGCACAAAAATGAGCTCCCTCTAGCTCAGCAGCACAGAAGGAAAGAATCTTCGCTGAATTATCACCCACCGGTAGCCCACATCCGGGATGGAGGGTAGGAGTTGCTCAGACCTCAAAGAGATTACGGAGGACTGCCTGTCCGAAAGCACTGTCCCTGCGGGACTCCCTCTCGAGGCAGTAATGGACCGCAAAAGTCTGGCTCGAAGACCAAGTAGCGGCCCGGCAGATGTCTGCCAGCGGAACAGAGCGGAGGTAAGCCACTGACGTGGCCTTTGCCCGAACGCAATGAGCCGTGACTCGACCTTCCAAGGAGAGTCCAGCTGCCCCATAAGCCCAAGTGATACAGTCCGCAACCCAGATGGACAGTGTACGCTTGGAGACCGGGAGCCCCAATTTATTGGGGTCAAAAGACACAAAAAGCTGAGCAGCTTTACGGTGCTCCCGCGTACGGTCAAGGTAGAAGTTCAAAGCCCTTCTACAGTCCAGGGTATGGAGGACCGTTTCAGCTTGGCTGGAGTGTGGCCTGGGAAAGAAGGTCGGAAGTACCACTTCCTGATTGATGTGAAAAGGGGAGACCACTTTTGGAAGAAATTTAGGGTGAGTCCGTAGGACTACCCTATTTTTGTAGAACCGAGTGTAAGGGGGATCAGACACGAGGGCCTGCAATTCACTTACGCGTCTAGCGGAAGTGAGGGCTATCAAGAACAGTGTTTTCCAAGACAGAAAACGGAGAGAACAGGTAGCCATAGGTTCAAAAGGCGGACAGGTGATCCGCTGCAAAACCACATTCAGGTCCCAGTCAGGCGCTGGCGGGCGCAGAGGTGGTTTAAGTAGAAGGAGACCTCGGAGAAACCTCGCTACGAGAGGGTCGCTGGAGAGAGGTCTGCCGTCCACCGGCACATGATATGCCGAAAGAGCACTGAGGTGAACTTTGACGGAGTTGGACTTAAGTCCCAGATTAGAGAGGTGCAGCAAGTACTGCAAGATCACCGACACCGGGCAGGAGAAGGGATCCTGAGACTGTTGGGTACACCAAACGGAAAAGCGACGCCATTTAAGGGCGTAGCATTTGCGGGTAGAAGGTCGTCGCGAAGCCAAGACGACCTCCTCCACCTCTGCCGGCAGGAGAAGGGGAGCAAGGACTACCCTCTCAGCAGCCAGGCCATTAGGTTGAGAGACCTGAGGTTGGGGTGTAGCAGAGAACCCTGATCCTGAGTGAGGAGATCCGGTTGAAACCCCAGAGGGAATGGATCCTCCACCGCTAATTGCAGCAGGAGCGGAAACCACGGCTGTCTGGGCCAGCGAGGGGCCACCAGGATCATGAAGGCTTTGTCCCGGAGAACCTTGAAAAGAGTCCGAGAGACTAGCGGGATGGGAGGGAAAGCATACAGAAGGCTTCCCGACCATGAGAGTAGAAAAGCGTCCGCCGCAACCCGACGGGGGTGGGGCTGACGAGAGCAGAAGCGAGGAAGTTGCCGGTTGTGAGGACTGGCAAAGAGATCCACCGTGGGGAGGCCCCACTTCAGAAAGAGCTTCTGAACTACCAAGGGATCCAGACGCCACTCGTGCGGCTGAAGGATCCTGCTGAGTTTGTCCGCCAGGTAATTCTCTTGGCCTGGGAGATAAACTGTCTTGAGGAGAATGCCGTGACTGACGGCCCAAGAGCAGAGCTTCTGTGCCTCCCGGCAGAGGAGGAAGGAGCCCGTGCCCCCTTGCTTGTTCACGTAGAACATGGCAACTTGATTGTCCGTCTGGACAAGGACGGACTGATGAGAAGTCAGGTGGGAGAAAGCCTTGAGAGCCAGGCGGATCGCCCTGAGCTCCAGGAAGTTGATCTGCTGAGCAGACTCCCATGTGGTCCAGAGGCCCTGAGTACGTGCCCCTTGGCAATGCGCACCCCAGCCCAGGAGGGATGCATCTGTCGTCAGCACCCGGGCCGGCTGAGGTGACTGGAAAGGCATTCCGAATATCAGGTTCGGCTGCTGAAGCCACCACCGGAGAGACGAGAGCAGCGGCTCGGAGACGCACACTAGGTCTGCTAGGTCGCCTGTGGCTTGTCGCCACTGCTGGCGGAGACACCATTGAGCAGGCCGCATATTCAGGCGGGCATTGGGGGTCACATGGACGGTGGAAGCCATATGGCCGAGTAGTCTCAGGAAGCGCCTGGCGGAGACCAGGGGCTGGCTGCGAAAACGGTCGGCTAGGTCCATGAGCCGTTGAGCCCTGTCGAGCGGAAGGTATGCTCGTGCCTGAGGAGTGTGCAGTCTTGCGCCGATGAACTCGAGATCCTGTGATGGGAGCAAAGTGGACTTTGCGAAGTTTATAACAAAGCCCAAGTGCTGCAGAAGAGTCACCGTGCGGCGCGTGGCGTTGGTGACCTCCAGAGCGGACGCTGCTCTGATGAGCCAGTCGTCGAGGTACGGAAAGACATAGAGGCCGTGAAGCCGGAGATGGGCCGCCACCACCGCGAGACATTTTGTGAAGACTCGCGGTGCGGAGGACAGGCCAAAGGGCAGTACTCTGTACTGGTAATGATTTCCTGCCACCACAAACCTTAGGTATTGTCGGTGGCTTGGGTGGATGAGGATGTGCGTGTAGGCATCCTTTAGATCCAAGGAGCATAGCCAATCTCCCTGCTGGAGGTAGGGCAGAAGGATTCCAAGGGTAAGCATCTTGAACTTCTCTCGCACGAGGAACTTGTTGAGGGTGCGTAGGTCCAGGATGGGTCTGAGGCCTCCTGTTCTCTTTGGTATCAGAAAATACCTGGAGTAAAAACCTTGACCCTCCAGGTGGTGGGGCACCGGTTCCACCGCCTGTTCCTGTAGAAGACCTGCTAACTCCTGAAGGAGTAATTCCCTGTGCAGAGGGGGTCGTGGAGGTTCTCCCGGAAAAAAGGAGGGAGGGACCTGGTGGAAGTGGAGAAGATAGCCTTCTCGCACGACTTGAAGCACCCAGGCATCTGAGGTGATGCTGGACCACCTGTGGGCGAAGTGAACCAGCCGGCCTCCGGTGCTGGGAGGAACCAGCGGGGGGGGGGGGAGAGGCTATGCTTAGTGAGTCAAAAACCCCCACCCTGCTGAGCAGGGGCTGGTGGTGCAGGCTTGGGGGCTTGCTGCCTACGGGACCCGTTACCCCGTCCCTTGGCCTGCTGGCCCTGTTGGGGAGCTGCAGGGGCCTGATAATGGGGGTATTGTTTGTAGGCAGCCGCCTTCCTCGGGTAAAAGGACTTCTTTCCCGAGCCCTTCTTTTTCTGGGAAGGGGCGGAGGTCTTCCTAGAAAGCCTAGTCCTGGGGAGAGTCTCCGTCTCAATTTGTGCAGCCTTTTCAGCCATGGGCTTGCCAAAGAGGTTTTCGCCTCGGCAGGGGACATCGACCAACTTGTCCTGCACCCAGGGCTCAAGGTCAGATGACTGAAGCCAAGCCTGTCGGCGGGCACCGATGCCGGCTGCGGCCACTCGAGCCGACGCTTCAAAGCCATCGTAGGCTGCTCGGGATATGAATTTCGAGCATTCCCGAATACCAGTGGACAAGGCCAGGAACCTCCGCAAGGGTTCCTCGGACAAACCAGCGGAGAATCCGGCTAGCTCTTTAGCCAGGTCTCGGAGATACATGCCCATGTATAGCTGGTAGGTCTGGACACGACACGCAAGCATAGAGCCCTGGAAACACTTCTTGCCAAGGCCATCCAGGTTACGGGCCTCCCTGCCAGGAGGCACCGAGGAGTGCATCTTCTGGCTCTTAAGACGATGCATGGCCGATTCCACTACCATGGAATGGTGTGGCAGCTGTGCTTTTTGGAAGCCAGGGCTCTTGCGGACTCGATAGATAGAATCGACCCGCTTGCTCAGGACCGGCGAGGTGGCTGGACTCTCCCACATGCGGAAGAGTAGTCGTTCCAGCATGGGAGGAACCGGTACAGTAAAGTGTTCCCTTGCGGGAGAGTCATACTGGAGGGCGTCGAGCTCTTCGGCTCGAGGCTCCTCCTCGGGATCCGCAGGGAAGGCCAAAGCCTTGGCCATATCCCTGACGAAGTCCGAGAACCGGGCATCCTCCGGGGGGGACTGCTTCCGAGGCTCGGACTCCGGTGAGTCCGAGGGGACACACCGAGTCCGGAAAGAATCAGGCGACTCTTCCTCTTCAGACTCCCAGACCGACTCCGACGAGGACTCGGTGGGGTCGGCCCGGGCAGGGCGCGGCGCCTGCCGCCCCGACGCCGAGGGAGTTGGCGTCGGCGACCTCGGTCCCGAACGGGAGGCCGAGGGTGACCTCGACCGAGGATCGACTCGAGTTCGCATCGACTCGAGGATCGGCTCGGTCTCCGGGGTCGACTTGGACGTCGACGTCCCGGCGGTCGGGGCAGCGGCGCCAGCGAAGCCAGCGAGCAGTGCCCGCTGCTGGTCCATGAAGGCAGACAATCTGCTCTCCAAGGCCGTCAACCTGAGTCCGAGCTCAGGTGACCCAGCAGCCCCCGACTCGGGCCCCGACGGCGTCGGGCCCGATGTCGGCTGTCTCGGAGGCGAGTCCAGGAGGACCACAGGACTTACCCGAGCAGGCAGCTCCGACTCCAGGCGAGGTCGCTTCGTGAGATGCTCCTTCTCCAAGGACCCGGGACGGCTATCGGGGCTATGCGACCTGGCCCTCGCGGAGCCAGGAGCGTCCACCGACGCCGCCCTCGCGGGTTTCACCTTACGACGATGGTCCCCGGAGGGAGAACCCCTGTCGGAGGAACTCCGGTGACGGTCCGAGCTGGAACCTTTGCACGCGGAGGCCTCCGACGAGGTCCGGGTACGGCTGGGGTCAGCGAAGATTCTATCCCGCTGATGCCGCCGACTTCTCAACGCTTTGGAGGACATTTTGCCGCAGGGCCCACAGATCATTTCTTCATGATCCGGGCCCAGGCAGCGGAGGCAAAAGTCGTGTGTGTCAGTTAGTGACATATTTCGGTCACACTGACCACACCGCTTGAAACCACTGGCAGCCATCGGGGGAAAAAGGGGCCCCGGCGAGGTCAAAGGACCGGGCTGCCAGGGAAAAACCGAAACGAAAAACTGACTAAGTCAGAAAAACCGAAAAATAAGAAGAGGACTCGAGACCGGCGTCGCGAGTCCGGCGGGAAAAAGACCGGCGTCGAACCGAATGGAAAATAAGAGAAATTCTGAAGAAAAAAATCAACTTTTTCGCGGGGACACGACGGGTACGTCTGTAGGGCTCCGCGGAAAAAAGAAGACTGGCTAAGATGGCACCCTTGGGCGGGAAGAGGACCGCGCATGCGCGCTGCAATTCCCAAAGGCTTTCTTTGAAAGCTGGGGAAAATTGCTCCGCGAGGGCTCCGTCGGCGCCGACGTCACCCATAAGTGAGGACTGACTTCCTGCTTGGTCCTGGAGAAACTACGCTTTCTCCAGGAACAAGCAGGAAGTCGGTCCTCACTTATGGGATTCCCCAGCTACAGGCTACCGAACCCGTAGTTCAAAAATGCCTCCGTGACGCTGTGAGCAGAAGCCGATGCTTGAAGGAGCCAGAGTCCTCGGGGGCGAGCTCTCGGTAGCTGCAGAAGAAGGGTCGGAGGGCAGGAGTTGATTACACTCCGAAAAGATTATGGAGTACAGCCTGGCCGAAGGTGCTGTCCTGGCGGGACTCCCTCTCCGGCAGTAGTGAGAAGTGAAAGTATTCGCTGAAGACCAGGTCGCAGCCCGGCAGATGTCAGTCAGAGGCACTGAGCGCAGCAAAGCCACCGAAGCCGCCTTGGCCCAGATGCCATGTGCGGTGACTTGCCAATCCAGCGGGGCGCCCGCCTTTGCCTGGGCGAAGGCGATGCAGTCTGCCACCCAGATGGAGAGGGTGCGCTTGGTGACTGCCTGTCCCAGGAGGTTGGGATCATAGGCAACAAAGAGCTGATCAGACTTGCAATGAACCTGGGTGTGCTGCAGGTAGAAGGCGAGAGCCCTCTTGCAGTCGAGTGTATGTAAGACCGCCGACGCCCGGTCGGCATGAGGTCTCAGGAAGAAGGTCGGCAAGACTATCTCCTGATTGATATGGAAATCTGACACAACCTTCGGTAAGAACTTGGGGTGGGTATGGAGGACCACCCTGTTCCCACAGAACCTGGTGTAGGGAGCCTCAACCATGAGGGCTTGGAGTTCGCTGGCTCGCCAAGCGGAGGTCAGAGCCACCAGAAAGGCCACCTTCCAGGAGAGGTGCCGAAGCGAACACGTCACCATCGGTTCGAAGGGAGATCGCTTAAGCTGCATGAGCACGATGTTCAGGTCCCACTCTGCCGGTGGAGGCCAGATGGGAGGCTTGGAAAGTAAGAGGCCCTGCATGAAGCAGGAGACCAGGGGCTGCCCCGAGAGAGGTTTACTTTTGATGGGGAGGTGGTTAGTGAAGATGGCGCTCAGCTGTACTCTGACCGAGTTGGACTTCAGTCCCTCTTTTGAGAGGTGGAGGTGGTACTGGAGAACACACCGGATAGAGCAGGAGAATGGGTCGATCTGGAGCTCGGAGCACCAGACCGAGAAACGCCGCCACTTAAAGACATAGGGCTCGTCTTGTCGAATCCTTCCTCGATGCGAGGACCTCCTCGACCTCCCCCTGGAAGGTGCAGTGGAGCGAAGAAGACCCGTTCAGCCGCCAGACTGTAAAGGACAATGAGGCTAGGTTTGGGGAAAGCACCCGTCCCTCCTCCTGCGTTAGCAGGCTCGGAGCGAGTGGGGGGAAGGCGTAAAGAAACCCTGAGGTCCAGTTCAAGAGGAACGCATCCTGGGCCACCCTGCTTGGGTGTGGAACCGGTCCGCAGAAGCGGGGAAGCTGTGTGTTCACCGGGCTGGCGAACAGGACCATGGACAGAGTCCCCCACCGATGGAACACGAGGCTGGCCACCTCCGGATCCAGGCAACACTCGTGGGGGCAGAGGATTCTGCTGAGTTTGTCCGTGAGGACATTCTCCTGGCCCAGGAGATAGACCGCTCTGAGAGTCATGCCCCGGCGAATGGCAAAGGAGCAAAGGAGGACCGCCTCCCGGCAGAGGGGGCAGAACCTGTTTCCCCTTCCTTGTTTATGTAGAACATTGCTACACTGTTGGTCTGCACGAGCACCGATTTTCCCCTCAGAGCCCTCCGGACCGCCTGAAGCTCGAGCAGATTGATCTACTGCTGTGATTCTTTGGGCGTAGGTCACTGCAGTGGGCTGCCCAACCCAGTAAGGAGGCATCTGTTGTCAGGATAAGCTCGTGCTGCTGGGCCTGGAAGGGCATGGCCCGAAAGAGGCTTCGGGGATCCTGCCACCAATCCAGGGAGCTGCCAAGGCCGCAATAGACCCAGATAGGGTCCCGGAGATGGCCGGAGGCCTGGTTCCATTGTGCTCTGAGGCACCACCAAGCCGTCCGCATATGCATGTGGGCATGGGGAACAACATGGACGATGGAGGCCATGTGCCCCAGGAGGCGCAACATGGCTCACACAGGAATCCGAGCTCTGCCTTGGACCTTGGCCGCCAGGGCACGAAGATTATCCAAATGGTCCTGGGGTAGGAAGGCAGTCACCTGCTCTGTGTCGAGGAGTGCACCGATTAACTCCAGGGTCTGCACTGGTTCGAGGTGGGACTTGGAGTAATTGACCAGGAAGCCGAGGCGTTTGAGGAGGAGGATTGTGTGTGATGCCGCAAGGCAGGCTTCCTCAGCCGATGCCCCCGTGATGAGCCAGTCGTCTAGGTAAGGAAAAACTGGTATGCCCTGCTGCCGAAGGTAGGCGGCGGCTGCAGAAAGGCACTTGGTGAAGACTCGTGAGGCAGATGCGAGTCCGAAGCGATACACCCTGTATTGGTAGTGCTCCCACTGTACTCTGAAGCGCAGGTACTGTCTGTGCTGGGGTGGACCAGAATGTGGGTGTAAGCTTCCCTGAGGTCCAAGGAGCATAGCCAATCGCCCTGCTGGAGGAAGGGCAGCAGGACACCAAGCAACAGCATTTTGAACTTCTCCCGCACCAGAAACTTGTTTAAGTTCCTTAGATCGAGGATGGAGAGAAGGACCCTCCATCTTCTTCGGAACAAGGAAGTATCGGGAGTAGAACCCTTGACCTCGGAGGTGCGGCGGTACCTTTTCAACCGCCCAGTGGTCGAGGAGGTTGGTCAGTTCTTGTTGCAAGCAAACCTGGTGCAAGAGAAACCGAGAAGGCTTTGCTGGGGAGAAGGGAGGAGGGGGCCTGTCCAGATGAAGACGGTAACCATCCCGGACCACCTGGAGGACCCAGGTGTCCAACGTGATCGATGCCCATTGGGGGGCAAAAATGGACAGGCGTCCCCCCACAGGCGAGAGGCTATGCTTTTGGCGTCAAAACCCCTGAGAGCAGGTTGAGGTGGCACCTGTGGTTGGGCCTTGGGCCCTTTAGGTTTGTGGTGGCCGTGCACTCCCCCCCCCTTGGCCTGCAGTGCCAGTGGTCGGTGCAAGGGTGGGTAGGTAGGGCGGGTATCCCCGGTAGGAGAGTCCCTTTCTCTGAAAGAATGGCTTCTTTGTGTGCTGCTTCTTCCGTGGGAGAGAAGAGGTCTTATGGGAGAGGTGGGTTCGAGTTACAAACTCCGTTTCAATCTCGGTGCCTTATCCTCCATGGGCTTGCCGAACAATTTTTCACCGAGGCAGGGGACATCCAAGAGCTTCTCCTGGACCCACTGCTCCAGGCCCGAAGACTGGAGCCACACCTAGCCCAGATGCCGGCCGCCGCCACTCAGGCGGAGGACTCAAACCCGTCATACATGGCACAGGAGAGGTACTTTGAGCAGTCTGCAACCGACTTCAGGAGGGTCTGGAACCTGAGAAGGTGTTCATTCCCGACACCTGCGGAAAAACCGCCGAGCTCTTTGGCGAGGTCGCGCAGGAAAATGCCCATGTACAGTTGGTAAGCCTGAATGCGGCACGTCAGCATGGACCCCTGATAGGCCTTGCGCCCAAGGGCGTCCAGGGCTCTGGACTCCGGACTCCCTGCCAGGCAGGACCAAAGAATGTGACTTTGGGCTCTTTTGCTTCCGCATCGCCAATTCCATTACCAAGGAGGTGTGCAGAAGTTGGGTCTTGCTGGACCCTATACATGGCATCGAGCCGTATGCTCACAATAGGAACCGAGGCAGGCGCCTCCCACATGCGGAGGAGCATCCAGGACAGAATAGGAGGTACTGAGACCGTAAGAGACTCCCGAGGCGGAGACTCATACTGTAAGATGTCGAGTTGCAACGCCCTCGGTTCTTCCTCAGCCTACGTGGCCAGATTGACGGCCAATGCCATGTCCTGTATGAACACCAGAAAGGACATGTCCTCGGGAGGCGAACACCTCTGGGAGGTGGGTGGGATGGGTCCGAAGCAAGGTCTCTATGGGCACGGGTCTCCAGGGAGGTATCCCCGTCCAACACCCAGCCCGGGAAGTCCGAGAAGGAGCCGAATCAGACTGGTTGCCCTGATCAGAGGCAGAGGCCCGCTTGGTGCCAGAGGCACTGGCCTTGGAGGACCTCGCCTTCGAGGAATGGGACGGCCAGCGAGACCGTTGCCGAGGAATCTCAGGAGGCCCACAGCTCTCGGGGGTTTCCAGGACAGGTTTAGGTACCCCCTCCAGGAGGACCTCTGTCTCGAGGCGCGGGCCAGCCGTACTGGGCATAAGTGTCTGCTGGGCAGCTAAGAGGGCAGAAATGCTGGGCAGTTAAGAGGGCAGAAAAGCTGCACTCTAGTGCCAGCATCTGGGATTCCCACGTGGGCGTGGGTCCCTGCGACACCGACGCCGGGGTTACCAGGTCTGGCGTGGAGTTAGAGAAGGGGTCCTCACTGGGACAACCCTCCAGGCGCCATCGCTGGAGGCCTCAGTGTCTGTATGAAGTACCTTTCAAGGCCGCTCCTTATCCAATTCTCAGGAACGTCGGGGAGGGCTGAGCAACCGAGCGTGAGATCTTTGCACTTGTCCAGAACCCCTGACAGCGACTTCAAGGTCGTCTTCTTCTTATGCCTCTTCACCTCAGGAGACCCCTGATCGGAGTGCCACCTTGAACTCGGGACCAATGTGGGGGACCCCGTAAGCGGAGGGACGGTCGAGGATGCTACCGGGGATTCCGGGGCTGCCTTACGGAAAATGTAGTCGGACTTCTGCTTACGACTTAGCAAGGCCTTGGCGGACATTTTCTTACAGAGAGAGCAGAGTTCCAGGTTACGGATGGCCCCCAGACACTAGAGACAGCAGTCATGGCTGTCCGTGAGCGACATATTCTTGGAGCATGTCACATTTTTTAAAATCAGTGGCCATTGGGGCAAAAAGGGCCCTGGCTAGGTCGAAGACCCTCGAGGCCAGTGGTTGGAAAGGGTACAAAAGGACCCGAAGAGAAAAAACTATTAAAAGGCTGAAAATAAAAAACATCCCTTCACCCAGAGGAACAACAGCGAAGGGGAGGATGGAAGAGGACCGGTACTACTGGAAGAAAGAGGGCCAGAGGCCGAAAATGAAAACACTTTTTCCGAGGGATGAGGACATGCGTCCGAAGGGCTCCGTGGAAAAAGGTAGACTGAGCAAGATGGCACCTTTGGGTGGGAAGAGGACCATGCATGAGTGGCAGCAATCCCAAAGGCTTTCTTTGAATGCTGGGGAATTGCTCCATGCGGGCTCAGTTGGTGCCGACATCACCCATAAGCGAGGGCTGACTTCCTGCTTATTCCTGGAGAAAATTAAGTTTGCAACGCTACTGAATATGTGGACTCCTAGTTAAGATCAGCAATTCTAGCGGGACTACTCATGTATGTGCAGTCATGAAGACTGAGTGGACAGTCACTGAAACTCTGTCAAAGAGGTGCATGTTGCAGCCCATAGTGAAAAAGGATGCTGTTGAAGATTTTGGAGTGATGATTGGTGCCATGATGTAAATGTGGTGCAAGCCTCAGAATTACTGAAAACATCTAGGAAAAGCAGTTGGCCACTGCCGGTAAACAGTGCTTGCAAGAATAATTGGTAAAGCCTTACTCTTTGTATGAATGCTTATTGAGACCTAGTCAGAGCAAACAGTATCACATAGCTTTGGTTAATTTGCAGAATGATTGTCAAATGAAGCATATGTTATCTATAAAGACTACCTCCAACCAACAAAATGAAGTTCACCTATGGACCAGTTGTGCCTAAGACTCTGAAGATATGTCAAATCGGTGATGCACTCTATAGAAAACCCTTCACCCCTTACTTTTATATTGCCTTCTTAATACAAACCATCAATAAGTACTAGACAAGGTCACTTTGTGAATTTTGGGAAGTTTTCATTATTCAGATAAGTAACGTTTAATTCAAGTTACAATAAGAAATCTCTTTTGTTATCAAATTTTAAGCCATAATACTGACAGGTCATTGATGCTATTTGGCACAGCTTGCACTGCACTGTAGGTTGCTGGCATTAGAAGTGTCGGGAAGTCTGAGACCTTGTCTAGTACTTATTGATGGTTTGTATTAAGAAGGCAATATAAAAGTAAGGGGTGAAGGGTTTTCTATAGAGTGCATCACCGATCTGACATAATTTCATGTACACTCTGTGAATGAGCCATTAATATTTACGTTTAACAACGAACATGGATAGGAATCTGAAGAGGCATCTGCAAAGTAAAGCAAAAGGTGTTCCCCATTGTAGAAGACTTATACTGGATTTGGACAAGTTTGAGCTACCATTCTTTTGTAATGATTCTTTACAGAATCACAGGAGGGACTGTAGGAATGGACAGATAGAGGAATACCAAAATCTGCAGGATATAACTGAAGAGGCCTACTGCTTTCTTTACAGAGGCCTCTAATATGTGCTGATTAGATGAATTTTGGTGACTGTAAGTCAGTCATGTGCTTAGCTTTTTACTCATTGCTTTACATAAAAACGTGACAGCAGAAAGACCACATAGCCTATCTAGTTTGCCCTTCCATATCAACTACAATAGTGCTTTTTTCTTTAGAGATCCTGTGTTTGTCCTAAGCTTTTTTGAATTCAGATACTGTCCTCGTCTCTACCACCTCCGCTGCAAGACTATTTCACGCATTTACCACTCTTTCCGTAAAGAAATATTTCTGCATATTACTCCTGAGTCTATCCCCTTTCACCCTCATCCTATGTCCCCACATAGCAGAGCTTGACTTCAATTGAAAGAGACTCTCCTGTGCATTTATGCCACAGTGGTATTTAAACAAAAGAACATAAGATATGCCATACTGGGTCAGACCAAGGTCCATCAAGCCCAGCATCCTGTTTCCAACAGTAGGCAATCTAGGTCATACGTACTTAGCAGTTTCCCCAAAAGACACAGGTTCTGCAATGCTTGTACTGGGTCAAGCATTGATATCCTGGGTCCCTTCTTAATAATGGTTTATGGACCTTTCCTCCAGGAACTTGTCCAAACCTTTTTTAAACCCAGTTACACTAACAGCCTTTACTACATCCTCCAGTAACAAATTCCAGAGTTCGATTACACGTTGAGTGAAAAAATATTTTCTTTTATTAGTCTTAAATAGTTTACCCTGTAGCTTCATTGCATGTCCCCTAGTCTTCCTATATTCTGATAACGTAAACAATCGATCTACATTTACCTGTTCCACTCCGTTCATTTATTTACAGACTTCTATCATATCTCTCCTCAGCCGTCTCTTTTACAGGTTAAAGAGCCATAACCTTTTTGGCTTTTTTTCATAGAAGTATCCTTCCATCCCCCTTTACCATTTTGGTGGCTCTTCTCTGAACCTTTTTCTAATAACGCTACATCCTTTTTAAGATACGGCGACCAGAATTGCACACAATATTCAAGGTGCGGTCTCACCATGGAACGATATAGAGGTATTATAATATCTTTTGTTTTATTTTCCATTCCTTTCCTTTTGATACCTAGCATTCTATTTGCTCTCTGACACCGCTGCACACTGGGCCGAGGGTTTTAACATGTTATCCACAATGACGCCTAAATCTTTTTCCTGGGTGGTGGTTCCTAATGTGGAACCTTGCATCGTGTAACCATAGTTTGGGTTGTTCTTCCCTAGGTGCATAACTTTGCACTTGTCCACATTAAATTTCATCTGCCATTTTCATGCCGTCTTCCAATTTATCAAGATCCTCTTGCAATTTTCCACAATCTTGTTGGGTTTTAACAACTTTAAATAGTTTTGTGTCGGAGATCACGTGAGCGCATGAGCGGGTGAGGAGCATTCCTTGTCGCGCTCCCGGGCTGCCCGAAGAAACCTGCCCTTTAACCGGCACTTACAACTGCTAGAGGGGCATTGCCCACTGGACTTGGTGTACTAGCTGCAAAGCTCGAGTGCTGTGCCTTTTCTGGCGGCCTAACTCATATTGGGAAGGCTATGAGAGCGGCATCAAAGAAGGAGAAGCCTCCGAGCACGAGGGAATCTAAAATGGCGGCCGCAGCCCGCTCTGGCAGTATGCCGGGATCTCCGGATACAGAGTGGAGGATCTAGCCCGGAGGAGGTAGCGCTCGAAGGGGTAAAATTACTTGACCCCAAATTTGACAACGTGCTAAAAAAGCTGGAAGAGATGGGAGAAACGTTTACAGACCTCACGAGGCGCGTGGACGAAGTGGAACAAAAGGTGACTGTGCTAGAGGAGGGCGAACTGGCTTTAGAACGGAGCACTGCTGTGCAGCAAAAGCAGATCGAGGCATTGCTTCAGAAAGTGGATGACCTCGAAAATCGCTCCCGACGGAACAATTTGAGATTGGTGGGGGTACCCGAAACTTGGGCAGACACCCAACTCATTCAGCTCTTTGAGGAATGGCTGCCGAAGGAGCTTGGCCTTCCGGACCTGATGGGTCAAATAAAGATGGAAAGGGCTCATCGGTTGGGGCAGCGGATTGAAGGTAGAGGCAGGCCGCGGCCAGTGTTGGCGCGACTTTTGAACTTCCAACACAAAACTGCTCTGCTGCAGGTCTACCGTAAGCGACGAGAGCTGAAGCTTGACAATGTAGCTGTGCTCCTGTTCCAGGATTATTCTGCCTCACTCGCTGCCAAACGCAAAGACTTCTCTCCTATATGCACCACGTTAGTGCAAAAGGGTATTCGGTTTGCCCTTCTATACCCGGCGATTTTGAAGGTTTTCCACATGGGCGCCGCTCATTCCTTCGAGAAGCCGGAGGAAACCCGCAAGTTTCTGGCGAGAATGAACCCGCCTCTGTCACCGACTGCGGCCAAACGAGGAGCCTCTGGGGACACAGAGCCCTGAAGGGCCCGAAGGAGACCATGCCCGGGGGTGCACACTCCTGCAGGCTTGCAGTGCTTCAAATCTGCGTGACTGTTGGTTGCAGGCTTTGAGCTTGCTCAGCTTTTGGGATCCGTGTGCGGTGGCCAACGCCCGTTTGTGGGTGGCCGTGTGGGTGCCAACGCCCGTTTGTGGGTGGCCCGTGTGGGTGCCAACGCCCGTTTGTGGGTGGCCTGGAGGCGCTATGAACAGTGATCTGTCTCCCTTTGGGAGGGCCTTGCCTCAAGGCCGTAGGACCGAAGGGATGTTGAGATATGGGGGGGTGCGGGGAGGGAGAGGGTGTGCTACTGTTTTTGATATTATTGCTATTTTGTATATTTGTATGCATGTTGGTTTGTGTGGGGGTTTGATTGAGGTTTTTTTGTTGGGGGGGGGAGTGCGTGAGGTAGGAAGACTGTGTGAGTTGGATGATGGGGATCTGTGGTTCTCTTTGCAAATGAAGTTTGTGTATGTGAGGGGGGAGTGGGTGGGGGGAGGGGTGGGCGCAGACTGGGCGGGAGAGTGGGGCGGGGGGGGAGCAGGGATGGGGAAAGGATAGGGGGGGTTCTCGCAGATGGGATAGCACGGTATTTTGGAATGTCTGGAGGGTGGTCTGGGATACAGGTTTGTTTGTTAGGAGGTCTCGCATGGGGATGGTACTCCGCTTGAACTCTGGGGGTGAGGCTGGGCACCCTTGGAGGCGCACACAGTTGTATCAGCTGCTGTTTTCTGATGTGCTTTGGTGCCATGCCTGAGGTTAAGATAGTTTCGTGGAATGTGGGAGGGATAGGCTCTCCAATTAAACGCACTAAAATTTTGCAGACATTGAAGAGAAAGGGTGTCCATATCGCCATGTTGCAAGAGACTCATTTAAGTGCCTTGGAACATCGCAAGCTCGCTAGAGATTGGGTAGCGGCTGCTTACGGGGCGGCTTCAGGCACAAAAAAAGCGGGAGTTGTGATTTTAATAAAAAAGGGTGTGCCCTGTGACGTGAGCAATGTAGAGGCTGATCCTCAGGGCCGTTACATCTTAATGCGCGCTAAGCTGTATAATGAATCCGTGTGGTTTATGAACCTTTATGCCCCGAATGCTTATGACCATGATTTCTTCAAAAAGATATTGAGGTTAGTAGCCAACCCTGGAAAGAATAAATTGATTGTTGCGGGAGATTTCAATTGCCCGCACGATCCGGGTCTGGATAAATCCCAACAGACTAACATGGGCTCCTGGACACGAAAGGGGGTTGGGTACCTGTGTAGAATGGGAGATCTCATAGATGTGTGGAGAGTTCTCAATCCAGGGGCACGCGAATATACACACCAGTCGCGTGCGCATCACACCTGGTCTCGTATAGATTACATCTTGGTCAACGAAGGAGGGCTGCCCCGGGTATTACAAGCGGGAATAGACCCTATTGTGGTTTCAGACCATGGGTTGATCTGGATTCTTTGGGATGTTCAATGACCTTTGAGGATGGGGTGGCGGTTCCCCGCCTATCTTTGGGAGGACGAGGCCTTTCGGCAATATCTTGAAAAACAGTGGGATGAGTATGTTCGCTTTAATGACACTCCCCAGTGTTCATCAATCTTATTCTGGGAAGCCAGTAAAACGGTGATAAGGGGTGCAATTATCTCCTATGTCATGGCGCGACGTCGACATATGGATCGAAGTTTGCTTGTATTGGAACGTAATCTGCAAGATCTCCAACGTCGGCTGGGTAAAGGGGGAGATAAGGCTTTGCAGCAGGAATACTTACGCTCGCAGGCGGCATTAAACGACTTACTCGGAAGCAGGGCACGCTTGTCAATGTACTACTATCGGCATCGCCTTTATCAGTATGGAAATCGTTCGGGTACCTTACTAGCCCGACTTGTTCGGGATCCTCGGGGGGCCCGCTTTATTCCCGTCCTTCGGGGAGAGTCAGGCGCCTTGCATCATCAGCCGGCCCGAATAGCTGAGACTTTTAGAGCGTTTTATGCCCAGGTTATAGTGAAGAGGAGAGAGACTACTCGAAGGGAGCCAATTTCTTGGCCACCTTATCACTCCCACAAGTGACGGTGGATGAGCTGCAGGTGCTGAACGCACCGCTGACGGTACGGGAGATTCTCCAGGGCATTAAAAGGGGTAAACCGCATTGAGCCCCCGGCCCAGATGGGTTCAGTATTGAATATTATAAAATGCTGGCGTCGCGGTTGGCCCCGTCCATGGTGGTGATGTACGATGATGCCCGTACTGCGGGGATTTTCCCTAGAGATATGCGCTGTGCCGATATTACGGTCATTCCGAAACCGGGCAAAGATATGGTGGACCCGGCCTCCTACAGACCCATATCTCTTATTAACTGCGATATGAAAATCTTGGCGTCCATTTTGGCGGACCGGCTTAATCCGATCCTGCCAAGGCTAATCGATGAGCGACAGGTGGGCTTTGTGCAGGGCAGGGAGGCGTCCCGTAATATTACCAAACTGT
The DNA here is from genome assembly GCA_033557465.1 of Ichthyophis bannanicus. NCBI lineage: Eukaryota > Metazoa > Chordata > Amphibia > Gymnophiona > Ichthyophiidae > Ichthyophis > Ichthyophis bannanicus. The sequence continues at coordinate 1,357,447,771 of CM066031.1, forward strand.
TGTTAGGCATGGAGCACTGCTTAAGGAAAGACAAAGCTTTACTATTGGTGAGTCTGGATGCAGAAAAGGCATTCGATAGGGTTGCCTGGGCATATCTTTGGGATGTCTTGACGGGTTTCGGCTTACACGGAAATTTTGTGCACTGGGTTAGAGCGCTTTATGAACAACCCTCAGCTAGGGTGGGAGTTAATGGGATTTTCTCGGAGCCTTTCACTCTGGAGAGAGGCACGCGCCAGGGATGTCCGCTGTCGCCCCTGTTGTTTGTCCTTGCGTTGGAGCCTTTACTCCGGGCCATTCAGCAGGATGGGGGGATAGTGGGCATTCGGATGGGTGGGGAGGAATTAAAAATCAGCGCTTTTGCTGACGACATGCTACTTTGCTTAACTGACTTGCCTGCCTCCCTACAGCGCTTACTCCAGCTGATAAGGGAATATGGCAGTTTCTCGGGTTTAAAAATTAACGCACTGAAATCTGTCGTATTGGACGTGGGGGGCAAGGTGAAGCCAAAATGGGAGGGGGAATTCCCATTAGTCTGGGGAAATGGGGCTATTAAGTATCTTGGGATACAATTGCCGGACCGACCAGACTCTTTATATCAAGCGAATATTCCTAGCCTCTTAACTCGCAGCCTACAAACCCTCCAGGGGTGGCGACGTCTGCCCTTGTCTCTTCGGGGGAGAATTGCTCTCTATGTCATGGTAGAATTTCCCCGATGGTTGTATGTCCTCCGTATGTTACCACTGTGGATTTCAAATGCGGACTGGAAGCGTTTTGAAATGGGTTTGCGGGGGTTTTTGTGGAAGGGTAAGCGATCTCGAATTTCATTGCAGGTACTGAAGAGCAGGAGGGAAGGAGGCGGCTTGGAAATGTCCTCATTACGCAATTACAATCTTCGTTACTTAGCTTTTCATGTGGGAGCCCTATTGGGAGGAACTGGGGGCTGGGAGCCCTATTGGGAGGAACTGGGGGCTGCGCGCCCCTTGATGAAGCCTTCGACCCTTATCATCGCCTCTATGTTGTGCAGATGGGCAAGCTAGCATCGAACGTTCAGAAAGGGGTGGGGGGAGTTATATGGGCGCCCTGCGCTCCGCATGGCAAGTACTATGTCAGCGCTTCGGGTGGAATTGGAGAGGCTCGGCATTGCTTCCCCTGGTGGGCAACCCAGATTTTGCTCCTGGTTTCTCTAGACCGAATGTGTTTCAGGGTTGGCTGGAGAAGGGGGTGGTCTGTGTGGGAGACCTCTATATGGCGGATGGTCGGACTATAGATAGCTTTCAGAATTTGCAACGGCGATACTCTCTTCCGAAACAAGATTTCTATTTGTATTTGCAAGTGCGGCATTATTTGCAGGGCCTGACCCTGACTCGACATGATGGGGGAGCGAAGGATACCCCCCGCTTAGTAATGGAGAGATTGAAAATCAACGGGGAGATGAGGCCTGTAGGATGCTCATTCGGCCAAGTAGGGGGGACGTGTTCCTTATGGAGTTGACCGCGCGGTGGCAACGGGATGGAGTGGATGACTTGACGACGGAATTACTCCAGGCGGCTTTTCTCGGGATTGTGAAAGGGCTGGAGTGGGTGTATTTGCAGGAGCTTCAATATAAATTTCTGTGGCGAACATACACCAGTGATAAATGGGCTTCACAGGTGGGGCTTAAGGACTCGGCTCTCTGTGGCTGGTGTGGCTCTGAATCCGGCACCCTCCTGCACAAATTTTGGGCGTGTCGGCTGGTTCAGGATCTCTGGATGCAGGTCTGTCGGCGGCTTGCGGGTTGGTTGGGCATAAGATTTGTGGCTCGCAGAGAGATCTGTCTTTTCCATAGTTGGGGGTTGTGCGCTGATGGGCTGATGGCTGGGCATCGGGCGCTGTTGGAGCGCGGTTTTTTGGTAGTAAAGAAGTCCCTATTACGCTGCTGGATTGAGAACACCCCTCCGGGTCTTGTACTTTGGGAATCAGCTATGTTTGATTTGCTACGCCTGGAAAAAACGACGGCGAAGCAAAGAGGAGGTAAAGGTTGGGATGCGTTCATGGCATTGTGGTCCCCTATGATCTTTCACCTGTCCCCTAAGGAACGGGCTTTAGTTCTGAATGTCTAGGTTGGCCGACTTCCCCCTACGTGCCTCATTGATGATGGAATCTGCACTACATGGGAATAGTACTGCCCCGGGAGATTTGAGACTGCCTCTGGTGATGGATGGATGGGAGAGGACCTGTGCATTGTTATCCTGCCGAGCTATTGACACCTTGCCCGTGCTAGAGGGAGGGGGGGAGGGGGGAGGACGGGGGGGGGGGTGGAGGGGGGAGGACGGGGGGGGGGATAAGAGATGGGGAGCTCCTTGGGTAGTATGTATTCGACAATGCAGTCTTGTAGTTATTTTTGTGGACTGACAGTGTCCCTTAGCGCTCTCTTTTTTGGTGACTCTCTTCCTTTTCCGATATGTATGTCCACTTTTCTTTTTTGGGGAGTCTGCATTGCTTCGAGCATATTGTGTGTAATATGTGGGTTGGTTCCTTAGGTAACCCCATTAGCTAGTTCCTTGGGGAGAATTCATTGGTTTGTTCAGATGGTGTTAATGTTTTTGTTACTGTGTTTGTTTTCTATGCTGGCTGTACAAATGCACTTACTTACTTTCCTGTAGCACTGAGTGTTCTAGAATTGATTGTCAAGCGGCTGTTCTGACAACTGAGCTTTTGTACTTTTTCATTCTCTGTACTGGCTGGTCCTGAAATATTTTGAAAAACCTAATAAAAATGATTTGAAATAAATAGTTTTGTGTCATCTGCAAATCTGATAACCTCACTCGTTATTCCCTTTTCCAGGTCATTTATGAATATGTCAAAAAGCAGCGGACCCAGCACAGATCCCTGGGGTACACCACTATTCACCTTTCTCCATTGGGAAAATTGGCCATTTAGCCCAACCCTCTGCTTTCTATCTTTTAACCAGTTCCTGATCCACAATAGTACACTGCCTCCTATCCCATGACTCTTTAGTTTTGCCAAAGGTCTCTGATGAGGGGCCTTGTCAAAGTCCAGATACACTATATCAACCGACTCACGTTTGTCCACCTGTTTATTCACACCTTCAAAAATACATAACAGATTAGTAAGACAAGATCTTCCTTGTCTAAAGCCATGTTGGCTGTCTCCCATTAGGCCATGACTATCTACATGCTGAATAATTTTGTTCTTTATGATGGTTTCTACCATTTTTCCCGGTACTGACATCAGGCTCACTGGTCTGTAGTTTCCCAGATCACCCCTGGAACCCTTTTTAAAAATTGGCGTTACATTGGCGATCCTCCAATCTTCAGGTATTAGAGATGATTTTAATGAAAGTTCACAGATAACTGAAATATGAGATTGCAGACCTTATATTAGTACTTTCAACACCCTTGGATGTATACCATCCGGCCCAGATTTGCTACTCTTCAGTTTATCTAATAGTTGTAATACATCTTCCCGATGTATCGATATTTCCTTCAATTCTTCTGCATCTTTAAATACCACTTCAGTCATGGGTAACATCCCCACATCTTCCTCAGTAAAGACTGAAGCAAAGAATTCATTCAGTCTCTCCGCTATCGCCTTGTTGCCTCTTAGTGCCCCTTTAACCCCTCTAATCATCTAATGGACCAACTGACTTTCTCACAGGTTTTTTGCTACGAATGTACTTGAAAAAGTCTTTATTTCGCGTTTTTGCTTCCGCAGCAAGTTTCTTCTCAAATTCTCCCTTTGCCTGCCTTATCAATGGCTTGCATTTATTTATTTAAAGTTTTTTCTATACCGCGCTCTTTAAAATCAGCTCCGTTTACATTCAACATTAAGTCTGTACAGTGCCGGCACACCAGCACTGTACTTACAAAGGACAGGTTATGCAACTTGGGTTAATAAGGGTAACTATGTACAGGCTGTACAGTAGCCTGGCTACTCCGTAGGTAGCTATATACAGGCTAAACAGGCTATATACAAGCTAAGCGGTGGCTGTTTACAAGTGCATCCCAGGGAGTCTGGTTGTGCTAATATATAGGGCTTTGGCTGTGGGTAGGGAGAGTCTTGGAGCAGGTGTCTTGGTGGGTACGTGTGGCTGGATGTTGTGTGTCTCCGTTGAGTGAGAAGTGCTGGATGAAAAGATGGTGTTTCAGGGCCTTCCTGAATTGGAGTAGGTTCATAATGGCCCGGATGTCGGGAGGGAGGGCATTCCAATATGTGGGTGCATAGTACATGAATGCTCTACTTCTGGATGCTTGAGAGCAGGTTTCGTCATTTGGCTCTTTTTTCCATTTCCTGAAAGATGCTTTTTTTGGCAACAGCCTCTCTGATCTCACCTTTAAACCATGCTGGCAGTTTTTTGGACTTCCTTCCACTTTTCTTAAAGCGTGGAATACAGCTGGTCTGGGCTTCCAAGATAGTATTTTTCAACAACATCCAAGCTTGATGTAAGTCTTTAACCTTTGCAACTGCTCCTTTTAGTTTTTTCTTAACTATTTTCCTGATTTTATCATAGTCTCCCTTTCAAAAGTTAAAAGTAGTACTGTGGATTTCCTTACTATCCCTCCTCCACTAATTAAATCAAACGCGATCATGCTATGATCACTATTGCCAAGTGGCCCCAACACCCTTATCTCTTGTACAAGATCTGGTGTTCCACTAAGGACTAGGTCTAATATGGCTTCCCCTTTGGTCGGTTCATGAACCAGCTGCTCCAAGAAGCGGTCATTTATTTCATCTAGGAACTTTATCTCCCTAGCATGTCCTGCTGTGACACCGACCCAGTTGATACCGGGGTAATTGAAATCACCCATTATTATTACTGCGCTGTAACTTTTGTTAGCTTCCTTGATTTCTTTGAGCATTTCATCATCCATTTGTTCATTCAGGCCAGGCGGTCGGTAGTACAACCCCACTGCCATCGCCTTCCCCTTTTTACATGGAATTTCAATCCATAGAGATTCTACAGCAAATTTTGTTTCCTGCAAATCTTTAACCCTTTCTGACTCAATGCCATCTCTAACAGAGCACAACCCCCCTCCACCAATTTGATCAGCTCTATCATTACAATATAGTTTGTACCCAGGTATCACAGTGTCCCACTGGTTGTCCTCCTTCCACCATGTCTCTGATATTCCAATCATCTCGAACCTCTCATTTAGTGCTATATATTCTAACTCTCCCATCTTATTTTTTAGACTTCTAGCATTTGCATACAAGCATTTTAGAGACTGTATTTTATTCATATTAATCTGGCTATTGGTAGGCATGGTTAATTTTGGATTTTTAAGCTCTGTCTGCTTCATACTCGAGGGCATTTGGGCTACTTTACTCTTTTTGGGAACCTCTCTGCTTTTGGTAGCATCCTTCAAGGATACATTCTTCGAACCATGCGCTCTTGGGCGACTGTCGGCTTTCCCCTATTATCTAACTTAAAAGCTGCTCTATCTCCTTTTTAAAGGTTAATGTCAGCAACCTGGTTCCATCGTGGTTAAGGTGAAGCCCATCCCTTCGGAAGAGCCCCTCCTTTCCCCAGAATGTTCCCCAGTTCCTAACAAATCCAAAACCCTCATCTCTGCACCACTGTCTCATCCACGCATTCAGACTCTGGAGCTCTGCCTGTCTTTTGGATCCTGCGCGTGGAACGGGAAGCATTTCAGAGAACGCTACCCTGGAAGTTCTGGATTTCAACTCCCTACCTAAAAGCCTAAACGTCTCTTTCATATCTTCCCTATCTTGTCTTTCCTCTAAAGAATACATATTAAGATCTTTAGGTTCTGTCCTCATATGCTTCATAATGAAGACCATTAACCATTTTAGTAGCCACCCTCTGCACCGACTCCAACAGGCTTATTTCCTTTTGAAAATAGTCTCCAGAATTGCACACAATACTCCAAATGAGGTCACACCAGAGACTTATACTGAGGCATTCTCACCTCCTTTTATCTGCTGGCCATTCCTCTCCCTATATACCCAAGCATCCTTATGGCTTTCGCAGTCACCTTCTCTACTTGTTTAGCTACTTTAAGATTGTCAGACACAATTACGATGAGATCCCGCTCTTCTTTTTATTTATTTATTTGGCTGGCTTTTTATACCGTTTTTCACCGGGGCAAATTAACCAGTATTCTTCAGAGATATTAACACTTCAGGGAAGAAGTATTATACACTGCTAAACCCAATGATATCTAAAGATCTAAACATAAGGGTATTTATAATTCATAGATGTCAACATCTATATTCCATACAGTAACTCACCCACTGGATGTGTTCTGCTATTAAACAGCCAGTTACTTTTTTGTCATTTGAGATGAAAAGGAGCGTTTTAGTTCTGGAATGGAGCTTGAGGGGAACCTGTTGGAATCCCAGGTCATTATCTACCATCTCTCTGATCTCTTCCACCTGCCAAAACACATACCAGAAAACAATTTACAAGATGAATTATGCACAGAATATGACAACTAAGAAGTAATTAGGCCTTACCTGCTAATCAGTGTTCCTGAAGGAACTCCAGTCCAGTCCCTTTCCTCTGGGTTGTGCTCCCCTTCCAGCAGCTTGGAGACTAAGTACATTATCTTTTTGATGACTGCAGGATATATATACCACTGGCACCTCCCACCAGCTCCAGTATCCTATTGACAAAGTAGACTTAACAGAGAGACAATTAAGTAAAAGAACTAATAACCATAACAAACTTGAAACTCTAAACTAACCCCTCCCTGGTAAGGGATGTCCCACCTCCCCCCCCCCCCGCAGAGGAGGCTTACCTGAAAGAGCAGACGCCGTTAACCTTCTGACATCAGGGCACCTCACCTGTCTAGCCCACCCCGCCACCGTAACCCTCAACAAAGAGCTTTCCGAACCGGCTTCCACACCTGATCCTTTAGCGCTTCGGACTGGTAACACATCATACACCTCGAGACATGGGGCGGGACCAGGGACTGGACTGGAGATCCTTCAGGAAAGCATGGTTACTCACCTGTAACAGGTGATCTCCGGGAACAGCAGGAATTTAGTCCTCACATATGGCTATCGTCAGTATCGACAGATCCTGTGCGGGAACGCTCCCCAGCGTCCAATTAGAAAGCTTTTGGGAGCATCCCACAGCGCCTGCATGCTGCCTTCCCGCCTTTCCCAACTGCCTCTCTCCAGTTGAGTTTCAAAGCTGAGACAAAGAGAGAGAGAGGGAAAGGGAAAGAGATAGAGAGATACAACTCCTAGGGGAAGGTGGGTGGGTTGTGAGGACTAAATTCCTGCTGTTCCCGGAGATCACCTGTTACAGGTGAGTAACTATGCTATCTCCAGGAACAAGCAGAAATGTAGGAACATCATTAAAAAACAGTCATAAATCATAAAACAAATTACAACCCCAGTCCTTCAGAGGACGAGGGCGGGGAAGGGGCAGAGGGAGAGGCAGGGGGTGGTCCGACAGATCCTCAGAGAGAAGGTGGTAGAAGACAATGTGATTAATATTTCACAATACCAACTGACCCCAGATGAAACTTCATTGCTCAACAAGGGTCTTTCATTTGTGCCAGTCCGTAGTTACGACCCCTTTGAAACAAAAATTGACTTGTATAAATTTTTTCGCAAGATTCGGGTAAAAGTTTTTTTCATTAACCAAGGAGAAGTTTGTAATGAGGTCTCTCTGGTGCGGAAAAAATCCAAATGGCTGCCCCCACCTAATGTGGATCCATTAATAGAGGTGTTTGAAAAGATGGTATTGAAAGAAGTTGATGATTTTAAGACAGAACACTATCCACCATACTATAATCTAACGAAAGGGGAAAAGAATGCCATTAAGACACTTCAGAAGAATAATAGTATTATTATAAAACCGGCGGATAAGGGAGGGGCGACAGTCATTTTAGACAAGCAGAGGTATGTCGGGGAAATTGAGAGGCAATTGAAAGATGCCACGTTTTATCGTAGGCTAGATGATGATCCGACGCAATCTTTAAAGAGCTCGCTAGATAGTTTGGTACTTACAACTTTCGAACTCGGTAAGATTACCTCAAAAGAGAAGGATTTTTTGACAGTACCTTCTCCTGTTATCCCTACCATCTATGTTAACCCGAAAATTCACAAATCTTTGCATAATTCTCCCGGGCGCCCAATAGTATCTGCTATAGGGTCGCTTTTTGAACCAGTATCTCAATTATTAGACATATTGCTATGTCCGTTCATAGAGAATATGTGGTCATATGTCCGAGACTCCACGCAAGTAATCAATATCCTTAAAACAATAGAGCATTCTGACAAGTTTTTACTTGTGACTTTGGACATAGAATCATTGTACACCAATATTCCACAGGAGGAAGCGTTAATTATAATTCAACAATGTCTATATAATCGCAGTAGTCATACACGTATTCCCACTATATTTCTCATGGAGATGGCTCTATGCCACAACTATTTTTGTTTCAGGAACAATTTCTATCAACAGATAAAAGGAGTGGCCATGGGGTCATCAATGGGGCCGGACATTACCAACCTTTATGTGTTTGAGTTTGAGGAGACATACATTTATTTATTTTATTTATTTAACAATTATTTCTATACCGCTCTTTCCCAAGTATCAAGTGCGGTTTACAATGAACAGTATGTAATATGGTATGGGTAATATCATACCAAGTCATTTTACATAGAACAGGTGGAACTAGATACAGGTACAATATAAAGTTTGAACATTAAACTATTAGAACAATATAAAAGTTTGAACATTAAACTATTAGAACATATTTACATTGTAGATATTTACAAATTATATCATTTATCACTTGTGGTTGTATACATTATTCTAAACTTCAAAGCACGTAGTTATAGATATTTGTAGTATGGTTGTTAACCTGTGTCTCTTTGTGTAGTCTGGTTAGATTCTGCTCCTTTGTAGTGTAATGAGAATAAATGGGTTTTCAGTTTTTTTCTAAATTCCTTTATGTCTGACAGTAAGCGAATGTTGTCAGGAAGGTTATTCCAGAGGATAGGTGCTGAATGTGAGAAGGCTCTCTTGTTGGTTTGTTTTCTAGCTTTTGTGTAATCTTTTGGTACTGCTATAGTGTTTGTGTTTCTACTCCTTTGTGAGCGTTTATCAATTTCTACATTTATGAGTGTATTGAGTACAGATGGTGCTAAGTTATTTATTAGCTTAAATGTGGTTAGAAGAATCTTGTATTTTATTCTGCTGTAAATAGGTAGCCAATGGAGTTCAGCCAGGATCGGTGTGATATGTTCTATTGCGCTTATATTCATTATTATTCTTGCTGCTATGTTCTGGGTTAGTTGTATCTTTTTACATAAAGAATAATCCCTTCAATGAACAGATACATCTATGGTTAAGATATATAGATGATATTTTCATTTTGTGGGAGGGATCTGTGGAAGCATTGTCGAACTTTAATATCTGGATTAACCAATGTGATAGTAATCTCCGGTTTCAAATGACATATGACCCGTACAAAATACCATATTTGGATTTGATGATCAAGACGACAGAAGTGGGATTCTGTACAACTCTATATAGAAAGCCCACGGACAGAAATCAACTGTTGCACTATAGCAGTTTTCACAATTTGGCCTTAAAAAATAACCTACCATATGGGCAGTTCCTCAGAGCCAAGAGAATATGTACCTCTGAGGAGGAGTTTGAACTACAAGCGGATATTATAAAAGACAGATTGGAAATAAGACATTATCATCCTACTTGGTCTTCCTCAATCCACTTTAAACCCGTTACAGCTGGCAATGAATGCCGCAGCAAGGGTCCTTCAGGGAGCTGCCAGGACTGACCACGTTACACCTCTGCTAATTCAATTACATTGGCTACCCATCCAGGCCAGAATTATCTTCAAAACTCTACTTCTCACCTTCAAGGCTCTCAATAAGCTCTCCGCTGCATCCTTATCTGCCCTTATTCACCCTACTACACCAAACAGAGCAAGAAGATCCATGACCATCAACTCCCTAAAGCTCCCAAAGGCCCTTACAAGCTGCTCTTCATCTACAGCCAACAGAGCCTTTATCCACTGTGCCCCTAGGAGTTGGAATGCACTACCCCCTGGCATCCGGGCTATCAATAGCTTAATGCAATTTAGGAAAGCCCTCAAATTCCATCTCTTCAACAAGTACCTTATAGAGTCACCAACACCCATCGACCTCAGTGTTTCCACCCAGTTACTCAATTCCTCGGTGTCTTAATAATACGCCAAGGCTGACTCTCTATAAGTCTGAATACTTTCTTAACTGTTCCTAGTAACATGTACATATGCAGTAGAATTATCCCTGTAAATAGGTTGTAAATAGTTTCCCTTGTTTATCCAAGTTCCTTTCCCTTGTTATCTGTAAACTCATGTATGTTGAATGTACTGAGATTTTTGTTCTATGTGAACCGCGCTGATGCTGAATAGTGCGGTATATAAGAGAATATAAATAAATAAATAAATCCTTCTCAGCAAATTAAGAAAGGATACCAAAAAACTTGTCAGGTTCCACGGGATAAACTGTTGCAGAAGAGAACGAAAGAAGATAAGTCTAATATGGTGTGCCCTTTACTCTACTCTCATCGGTCGCAGGATATTAAGAAGATTTTACAGAAACACTGGCATCTCATTCAGTCATTACCAGGCTTTTCGGATCTCAACTTGATTATCGCACATAAACGTAACGTTAATTTAAGGAATATGTTGGTCCCATTGGCGTTTACAGAACGGAAATATCTATCACAGTATAAAGGACACTATCAATGTGGAAAATGTTCTGTGTGTGTGCATGTTTTGTCGGTTAAGAATCAATATATACATCCTGACACTAATAAAGTGTTTCGTCTAGATGACTATACCAACTGTATGACGAGTCACGTTGTCTACGTGATTCGTTGCCCATGTCAGAAGTTGTATGTAGGCATGACTTCACGACCCGTCCGTAAGAGGATAATAGAGCATAGAACCTCAACGTACCTCAACCTCCACCCCATTCCCATTAACGAAGGGTGTCCCTCAAGGTTCCTCACTCTCTGCCCTATTCTTTAACGTCTATATGCAGCCTATCTGCTCCATCATCAGGTCCTTTGGTATAAACTGCCTAATTTATGCCGATGATGTCCTCATGTTCACCCCAATACATACTGATCACCCAGACCTATCCCGATTATCCTCATGTTTCAACGCAGTCACAGACTGGCTACACTCGCAGAAGCTCAAAATCAACCTTAAAAAGACGGATGTACTTTTCATCAGCAGAGATCAAGAATTTACCCCGCCACCTTCACTGAAAGTACGTGACGCCGAACTTCTCACAAAGTCAACGATCCGTTACCTTGGAGTAACGCTCGACCAACATCTCAACTTAAACGCCCAGATAAGCAACATCTCAAAAGCTATTTACCACAAGATCCATATGTTACGTAACATCAGACCTCTACTTGAGCCAGAGGACTTTCGAACAGTCTTTCAGTCACTGGTGATGCCCCATTTCGACTATGCGAACTCCATTCTCCACGGCCTTCCGAAGTGCACTCTTCAACCGCTGCAGCTAGCAATGAACACTGCAGCCCGAACCCTTCACCAAGCCTCTAGAAGGGAGCACATTACCCCCATCCTGAAAACGCTACATTGGCTCCCAGTACGCCATAGGATCACCTTCAAAATCTTAACAATAACTTTCAAAGCCATCAACAAATGCACAGCCAGCGCCCTTTCTGAACTTATTCAACTCACCCCACCCAACAGACTGAGAAGATCCGCCGCCACCAACTCCCTAATACTCCCGAAACCCATCACCAAATGTACGAAAACCACCAGAGACCGCGCCTTTGCGCTATCAGCACCTTCATGCTGGAACAACCTACCAACCAACATCCGTGCCATAAACAACTTTCACCAATTCAGAAAGGCTTTGAAGCACTACCTCTTCCTGCAATGCTTCCCCAACTTAGAAGACATTACGTAGCCACACCTCATCCCTACCCACCATCCATCCAATCGCCCTCTCCGACCCTCCGTCCCTCCTCTCCCGGTTAATCACCTGACCGACCTTAACTCTACACCTCACAATGGATTTTAAATACATGCATAGATAGATCGAAGAGTGATGTACATAGTTTGACATGTTCTCCAAGTTCAAATTCCTGTTTATTGTAAGTCCAATGTAGTTTCCCCACACTGGACATTTGTGTTACATGTGAACCGCGCTGATGTAAATAGTGCGGTATATAAAAAATGTTAAATAAATAAATAAATAAATAGAAGTTGCATCAATAGGAGGCTAGAAGACAAGCCATTGGTAGCTCATTGGCTAGAATACAATCATAAGGTATCAGATCTTAAATTTTTTGTCATTAAGAAGGTGAAGTTAAATTGGCGAGGGGGTGAAATGGAAAAAACTATAGCGCAGTTGGAACAACGTTATATTTTTCAGCTTAATAGTTTACACCCCTCCGGACTGAATATGGAGGAAGATCTGTCGGTGTTTCTTTAATTTTATGGTATTGAGGATAGTATAATATTATGTGGAAAGGAATGGTGGTTTGATTTTTCCTGAAGTGAGTACAGTGCGAATGATTAGTATCATTTTAGGATTAGTTATGGCTCTGGATTTACGGATACGCTTTATCCTAACGGTTTTGGATGATTCACCAAAAAATAATAAAATAATAAAATATGGACGAATGGATTCCCCCTTCTCAATTAGGCCCTCCTTCCCTCCTTTCCCCTCCCCTTTCCCCCCCTTCCCCTTCCCTTCCCTTCCCCCCCCTTCCCCTTCCCTTCCCTTCCCCCTTTCCCCCCTTCCCCTCCTTCCCCCTTTCCCCCCTTCCCTTCCCCCTCCCTTCTCCCCCCCTTCCCCCTCCCTTCTCCCCCCCTTCCCCCCCTTCCCCCTCCCGTCTCCCCCCCTGCCCTTCCCCCTCCCTTCTCCCCCCTTCCCTTCCCCCTCCCTTCCCCCTCCCTTCTCCCCCCCTTCCCTTCCCCCTCCCTTCTCCCCCCCTTCCCCCTCCCTTCTCCCCTCCCCCCTCCTTTTTCCTCCTTTTTTCCCCCTTTCCCCCTTCCCCCCTCCCCTTCCTCTTTTCTGCATAAAAAAACAGGTGTAAATTCATCAATTTTATGTTGAGGGATTAAGAGGTGGTACAGAAGTTATATTCATGATAATAGGTTGAAGGTTAAATATAGTGTGTATTGTAGAAAAATTTTAAGAAGTGTATGCTAATTGAAGAATTAGAAAGGCTGATAAAATAAAGGCTGATAAAATAAACTGTATTCAATGGTGGTTGGTTGATTAGAGGTTTATGGAAAAAGATAATATGAATTGTGAATAACGATGACTAATGAATGACGCTGGATGATGTCACTAGCTTTTCCCGCGCTTCTGTAGACTTTATATCATCACGCAGTCGTGGGCGTTTTTAGATGTTTTTGCAGGAAGAAAGGAGCAGTGTGTAGGTGCTCTGTTGTAATTGCACAAATCAGCTTTGGAATCAAAAACTTTGGTGAGTTATGTATGTCTGTGGATTCGGTGCGGGTGCTAAAAAAAACTCCGAATATGCCGTAATACGGTGATCTATGTAAGGAGAATGTTTAGAGATTTCCTTGCTTCTAAATAATATGAATGTTGCGTTGACAGTAGTTAGTGTGTAGTCATTTTAGAGTAACAGATGTGAGTGTGACCACAGCCATTGACATGACATTATCGATGGAGTGATTTCTTATGGATAACGCTGGAGATATGGTTTGTCAAGAACCTTTAAAAGGCTCTATGTTATAGGGAAAGACTGCGTGTAGGGCAGTCAGCAAATGCTGGTTTTGTAAGGATTATAGTGGATGAGATATCAATGCTCAGATGAGTAGATTTGATTTTTGGATCCTAAAGATGTAGGGTTTAATATTTACAATATAAAAAAGCACGGCTGGTGAGCAGTGAATGTTTAAGTACTGATGTCATTTTTCCCGCGCATTTGCAGACTTTAACATACCACGCAACCGCGGGCAGAGTTAGAAGTTTGAGCAAAAGAAAGCAACGGCAAGTGTATGCTCTGCCAGTTCTGGCATGAAAAATCCGGTAAGTTATAAGGGTTTGGATTTTTTGGTGGATTTTTTAAAGTGACATTAGTGCTCCGATAGTGGAGGTATGAGACGCATTATGGGAGGATAATAACGTAAGGTGTTTTTAAAGAATTACATGTTTTGAGTCGTGGTTTGGTTTAATTTTCAATTTTTAATTTTTTTAGTCAGCTTTACTGAAAATAATATAATCGAAGGAGTGACTATCAGTCATGAGCAATGCTCAGGGTAGGGACTGTCAAGTAATGAGAGAAGGCACTTCGCAATCACATGTAGTAATTATCAAACTGCTGACTATATAGAAAATAGTAGTTTTTAAGAGTTTCTTAGTAGAATGGATTTAAGTAATTATTGATTTTGGTAGAGGGTTTAAGGAGAATTCATGGATCGCTTAAATGTTATAATTAACTGAAATGCCCTTGGGTACATAAATAGAAATTAACAAAAACTGTCTAATTAAAGAATGTTTATGGTGGATCTAAAAAATCTACATTACAATTTATAGCCGTCTATAAAATATCATAAAATATCATAACAATATTAATATGACTGTTTTTAAGAATAAATGTCAAGTTATAGATAGCTTAGAGATTTCAATGAGGTGAGGTAAGGTCTCAGTTAGATCCTGTTGCGCTTTCCTGGTTTTTAGTGTTTTCCTCTAAGTGTGTTTTTCGTTTACTTAATTTTTATAATTTTAAAAATACATTTTTTTAAGATAACCGTTTTTTAAAAAAACAATTTCTTAATTAAAAATTGTCTAATGCACCATCAATGGAATTTGTGGGATGTAGCCATCTGGAATGGCCCTTCTATTTCTTTTCTTTTTTCCTCCAGTTATTGCAGTGTGGCAGGAAAATCATATAGGTAAGAATGAACTCAGTATTTTTAAGTGTATAAAGTTGTAGGTTATGCTGTTTCTTATTCAAATAACTACTTCATGGGTTATGTATGGTTGATTATATTTTATTTGGGTCTTATATTTGTGTGATTTTACATGTATTATGAGTATGTTACACATATGCAGTTATTTATTAATTCAATTGTTTTTTAGTCAATAGATATTTTGCTGTACTTCAGTAGTCAATATTTATTTATTTATTGATATTTTAGTTATTTATTAATGTATTAATATGTTTATAGGTTCCTTATATGTGTAATTTTACATGTATTATGAGTATCTCACACACACGCAGTTATTTATTTATTTATTTGCTTTTTAGTTTATAGATACTGTACTTCAGTAGTCAATATTTATTTATTTATTGATATTTTAGTTATTTATGTAGCAATATGTTCAGAGGTGCCTTATGTGATTACACTTACATTTGTAATTTGTTTTATGATTTATGACTGTTTTTAATGATGTTTTTACATGTTGTTATAGCCAAAGCCCCTGATGAAGGCATAAACGAAACACGGCCTGTGTCGGGCCTGGCTTTATGAAATAAAGGTGGTATATAAATAGTTCCTTCCTTGCCTCCACGTCTTTTACTGGGTCTGTTGTTTGGCACGTGGACTGTGCTTATCTGTTGGACAAGCAGGAATGTAGTCACACGAGGACTCCCTAGCTTTAGATGCCAGGGAGAAACCCCAGAAGTTGTGCGTCCCTGAGAAGGGCTCCACTTCCCCCCCATGGATCTCTGGCATCCTACCAGGGATGGTGGGTAGTAGTTGATTAGGTATGGAACAGGTGTTGGAGAACAGCCTGACCAAACAAGGCATCAAGGCGGGAGTCCTTGCCCAAGCAGTAATGGGCTGTGAAGGTATGAACCGAGGCCCAGGTGGCTGCTCGACAGATGTCGTCGACAGACACAGAGTGCAGATGAGCCATTGAAGCTGCCATGGCTCTCACATTGTGAACTGTGACATGGCCCTCCAGAGGAAGATTCTTACTCTGATAGGCAAAGGAAATACACTGAGCAAACCAGTTAGATAGTGTTCACTTGGAGACTGGAAGTCCCAAATGAGAAGGATCAAAAGCAACAAAGAGTTGAGAGGACTTTCTATGTTGCTGTGTTCTTTGTAAGTAAAAGGCTAAAGCTCTTTTACAGTCCAAAGTATGAAGGTTCCTTTCTGCATTTGATGCATGAGGCCTTGGAAAGAACACAGGTAGGTAGACCGCTTGGTTTAGATGAAAGGGCGAGACCACCTTTGGCATAAAGCGTGGATGAGTCCTAAGGACTACCTTGTCATGATGAAACCTTGTATAAGGTGGATCAGCTACTAGTGCTTGCAACTCAATGATGCGACGTGCTGATGTGATTACAATGAGAAAGATTACTTTCCAAGAAAGGAATTTCAAGGAGGTAGTAGCTAAGGGTTTGAAAGGTGGCTTCATGAGCTGACCAAGAACCAAATTTAAATCCCATGCCACAAGAGGTGGCTTAATGGGAGGCTTAGTTAGCAGAAGGCCTCTCATAAATCTTGCTATAAGAGGATGGGAGGAAAAAGGTTGTCCATTTAGGGGCTTGAAGGAAGCTGCAATAGCACTCAAATGGACCCTGACTGAGTTAGTCTTAAGTCTTGCATTGGATAAATGAAGGAGATATTCCAGAGGTATGGCAATGGGGTTAAGACCCTTTTGCGAACACCATATGGTAAACCTTTTCCACTTGAAAGCATAAGAGCGTCTTGTGGAAGGCTTCCTGGAAGCATAAAGGATATCCTTTATTTGCTGAGGGAGGTTAAGATCATGGAGATCTAGGCCTTCAGCAACCAAGCCCTCAGATGTGGAGACTGGGGATTGGGATGCCATAACATTCCGTCCTCCTGAGATAGGGTCTGCTCCAGATCTCCTAACTCCAGGGAGGGAGCTTGACAGAGATGTAGAAGCAGAGGGTACAACACTTGCCGTGGCCAATGTGGAGCTATGAGAATCATACGGCCTCTGTCTCTCTGAAGCTTGAACAGGGTTTTGGGAATTAGGGGAATGGGTGGAAAGGCATACAGGAGGTCTTGACCCAAGTAAAGGAGGAAAGCATCCCTGGCCTGAGCACCCTGAGCTGGAATTCTGGAACAGTACCAGGGAAGTTTGGCATTCCATGGACTTGCAAAGAGGTCTATGTCTGGGGTTCCCCAAATTTGAAAAATCTTAGCCACCTGGTCTGCATGCAGAGACCACTCGTCTGGAAACAGAACTCGACTGAGTCTGTCTGCCCAAGAGTTTCGTATGCCTGGAAGATACACTGCCAGGAGATGAATCCGATGCTCTCTGGCGAGGGCCCATAGTCGCAAAGCTTTGTTGCAAAGTGACAGAGAGCCTGT
The DNA here is from genome assembly GCA_033557465.1 of Ichthyophis bannanicus. Taxonomy (NCBI): domain Eukaryota; kingdom Metazoa; phylum Chordata; class Amphibia; order Gymnophiona; family Ichthyophiidae; genus Ichthyophis; species Ichthyophis bannanicus. Next base: position 1,357,465,077 of record CM066031.1, read on the forward strand.
TCCCCCCTGCTTGTTCACGTAGAACATGGCTACTTGATTGTCCGTATGAATGAGGACTGTCTTGTAGCTGAGCAGGGTGTGGAACACTCGAAGAGCAAGGAAGATTGTTCTGAGCTCCAAGAGATTGATATGTAAATGAGTCTCCTGTGGAGACCAGGTGCCTTGGGTGGAGAGGTCTTGCAGATGAACTCCCCAACCCATTGGAGAAGCATCTGTTGTGCGAGTTGCTTGGGGTAAGGGTTGTTGAAAAGGGGAAGCCGAATGGCTCGTAGATACACGCCAAGCAGGGATCGTGTGAGTGACAATTGCAAGTCTTATTCAAACAAAATTAAAGGTATGTGTGAGATAGATGAAAGTATTCAGTTTTTGAAACTACGTTAATCATGGCATTACAAAGGAAGTTGTCTTTTGTCTACAGTGTAAGTTTCAACCCCCTGATGAAACGTGACTTCGTGAAACGCAAACTCGGTGCCGAAATATGGCGTTGGGGAATATGATAACGAAATAAGATAAGCATTTTTCACCTTTGAAGAGATTTTGAATATAATCTACTGAGCTGAGGTCATTGATGCAAAAACAGGTACAATGGAAAATTAAGTTCCTGATTAAGTACCTTGATAGTCTGAGACCATTCAGTTCGAAACTGGTTCAATAATATTGTGTATAAGAGTTCCTATTTAAACATTCAATAGTGACCACACAACTATTAATTGGTTATATGCCTGGAAGTATATTAGAGGATATAGGTTATACTACAGCAGTTTCATCCTCTGTTAATCAGACCTATTATTTATAGTGTTACAACACGAAAAGGGGACCCCAGCAACAGATTTTGAGTGGACTTCCACCACTGGAGGGACAAAATAAGGCGACTTGTTTGCGCTATTTTGTCTGACAGGCATCCTGATGCCTGGGTCCACTGAGTGGATAAAGTCCACTGGGCTGTCCTCACATGGAGGCGAGCATAGGGTGCGGCCTAGTAGTTATAGCATTTCTCGGGCAGTGAGATGAGGCTTTAGCACTGCTTGAGAAGCTAACTGCACAATACGAAGGCAACGGGCCTGGGGGAGATAGGCCCTTGCCCTTCTGGTGTCCAGCAAAGCTCCTATTAACTCTAAAGACTGAGTGGGAGTTAGACTGGATTTTGGGATGTTTATTACCAGACCCAAATACTGAAGGATACGCATTGTGCAGGATAGAGAAGTCCTGGCCTCTGAATCTGTTGGGGCTCGAATGAGCCAGTCGTCTAAGTAGGGGAAGATGAATATCCCTAGAGTGCGGAGAAATGCTGCTACCACAGCCATGCATTTCGTGAACACCCTTGGTGCTGAGGCCAGGCCAAAAGGAAGCACCCTGAATTGGCAGTGCTTTCCTTGAAAAAGGAACCGAAGAAACCTTCTGTGAGTTGGATGGATGAGAACATGGGTGTACGCATCCTTGAGATCTAGAGAACAAAGCCAATCCTGACTCTGAAGGTATGGCAGCAGAGTTCAGAGAATAATCATCTTGAATTTCTCTTTGACAAGGAATTTGTTCAATTCTCTGAGGTCCAAGATAGGTCTGTATCCCCCTGTTTTCTTTGGGATAAGGAAATAGGGGGAGTAAAACCCTGTACCCTGCTAATGGATGGGCACTTCTTCTATTGCCCCTTGGGCAAGAAGCATAGTGACCTCTTGACCTACCAGGTTGATGAGAGAGGTCAGAGAACTGAACTGCCTTATCATTGTGGGAGGGGGCATGCTCGAGAAATGAAGCTTGTACCCCTCTTTTATGGTGGAGAGTGTCCAATGCTCTGCTGTTATCTGCCCCCATCTGGGGGCAAAGTGACACAACCTTCCTGGAATGGTGGAAGGCTCTGGTCCAATGAGAGCCAGGAAGGCTAAGTTCTCTAGCTGAAAGTCAAAGGCCTTGTGGAGGCTGGGACTGCTGGGATGGCTGAGGCTTAGCAGTCTTTGCTTTTCTTTGTTTGGGTGGTTGCTGACCTTTCCTGACAAGCTGACCTGCAGAACGTCCCTGCTGAGAATAAGCAGGATAATATATTTTCTTTTTAGAAAAGAATGGTTTTTTGAAAGGTTTCTTTCTTGCAGGATCAGCTGTGGACTTGGATAATCTATCCAAGGTGGCGTTGTCAGCATCCAACTCATTGGCCTTTTCCTGCCAATCTTTACCAAACAGGTTCTCACCAGTACAAGGAATATTTCCAAGTTTGTCTTGTACCCAGAGCTCCAAATCAGATGTCTGGAGCCAGGCAATTCTACGTGCACCTATGGCAATGACAGAGGTTCTGCTTATGCACTCAAAACTGTCAAAAGCTGCACGGTTGACAAACTTAGAAACATCTTGGGCATGTTTGACCAATTTGAGAAAATCCTGCCTTCTATCCATAGGAAGAAGAGGCCTCAAAGCCTCTAAATCACCTGTGACTTCCTTCAGGAACATTCCCATATATAGACTATAGGAACTGATCCTGGCAGAAAGCATGGAAGCTTGGAAGACACGACGTCCAAAAGATCCAAAGTTCTGCACTCACGTCCTGGAGGATTAGAGGCATGCCTCTTTGCACTCTTGATCCTTCTCATAGCTGATTCCATCACAATAGAGTGGTGAGGAAACCAGGACAAGGAGGGACTCGATACAGAGTATCCCGTCTACCAGAATGAGGAGAGGTGGTAAGAGGTGTCTCCCACATCCTTAACATGAGATCATGCAAGATCTCATGGATGGGCAAGGTAGCTGCCTCCTTAGGAGTTTTAGGATATTGTAAAATTTCCAACTCCTTTGCTCTGGGCTCTGTTTCAGGGGCCACAGTAATGGACAGACCTCGAGCCACCTCCCTGATGAAATCCTGAAAGGAAATATCCTTTGGAGAAGACATCCTGCGTTTAGGGGAGGAAGGCTCCTCCGGGAGAAGTATTCCCACATCGACAGAACTGTCAGAATCCTCAGATTTCTCTGAGGACTCGAAGTACCTTCTGTCAGGATGCTCTTGAAGAGCCCGATACCCGTATTGACCGAAGTCGGTACCGAGGGGAACCGGTACCGGTGTAACGGTACCGGAAGGTATCACATAACTGGGTGCCAGCAATGCGGATGCCGATGTCGATGCCAATGCTATCAGTACCGATACCGGTGCTGGAGTCGGTGCCGGTAGCAGTTGAACTGTTTGACGCGGTTCCGAGGGTGTTGATGCCGCAAGGAGAGCCGCCAGACTGCGTTCAATAGCCAGGACCCTCTGGTTTATCGACACTGCCGATGCCTGAATGTCGGTACCGGAGAAGATCGCCGGTACCACAGAGCATGGCACCAGTAGTTCTGCCGAGGTCGAGGCCTCGAGAACATCCTGGAGCCCCGGATAATGCTTTGGAAGCCGAAGCCTCCTGCCGGGGCAGTTTTGCCGGTGCAGAATCCTCAAGGGCAACGCCAGAGGCATCTCGATGCTTAGAAGGAGATCTACCCTTGAGGACTGGCTAGACTTATGTTTAGTTACCCGAGATCCACAGAAGGAAGACGAAGCCCTGGAAGACGTCGATGCCACCGAAGCTGCATCAGAGGGAAACAGGGTAGTGAGCTTGGCAGCTCGGCTCTGTCAACCTCTCTTGGACATCATGGCACAGGCCATACATTCCGAGATGGAATGGTCAGGACCTAAACATTTCAGACACTACTCATGGGTGTCTGTGACGGAGATGGTACCGCCACATTTGGTGCACTTTTTAAAACCCGAAGAGGGTTTATCCATTGTGGAAAAAATCTTCCATTGCGCCATCAGATCCATGATAGGAGACCCACAACGGCGCTCCACCTGCTCGAAGACATCCTGACAGAGCTCCCACTCACTGTGATCCACCCTGCACCTGCTGAGGTAGTCCGCCATGACATTTTCTATTCTGGCTACATGCTGCGCCAATAGAGCCACCAGATGGGCTTTGGGCCATTCCAGCAGACTCTCTGCCTCCTCCTCCAGGAGAGGACTGCTTGTGCCACCCTGGCGGTTGATGTAGGCCACCGCCGTGACATTGTCCGAGAGCACCTGGACCGTCCTCTGGCAGACCCACTGCTCAAACACCCTGAGAGCCAAAGCCGCCGCCCACAATTCCAATCTGTTGATGGACCACTGGGCTTCCCGGGCACTCCAGAGACCCTGGGCAAAGTGTCCCTTGCAGTGGGCCCCCCAACCGTCAGACTGGTGTCCATCATTACCTGTATCCTTCACGGGGACTCAAGAGACATACCCCTCTCCAGATTTCCCGGGCGGAGCCACCACTGCAAGGTCCCCCTGGTTGCTAGGGAACAAGGGAGCGCCATCGACAAGAGTTGCCGCTGATGGGACCAACGACGTAGGAGCGAACGCTGGAGCGGTTGCATGTGGGCCCTGGCCCAGGGCATTAACTCAATCATCGCCGCCATGGTCCCCAGAACCTGCAGATAGTGCCAAGCCGAGGGCACCTTCCTGGCTATAAACTCGCGCACCAAACGCCTGAGTTCCCTCACTCACTGAACCGGCAAGAACACCCTGCCCGAGCCAGTGTCGAATCGCGCTCCCAGATACTCGATCTCCTGAGCGGGAACCAATCTGCTCTTTGCCAGATTGATCACCCACCCCAGACTTCTCAGGAGTCCGACTACCCTGGCAGTTGCCTTTAAACTCTCCTACTTGGATTTGGCCTGGATTAACTAATCGTCGAGGTACAGGTGGGACTAGGATCCCTTCTTTGCGTAGCGCTGCGGCCACCACAACCATTATCTTGGTAAAGGTGCGTGGAGCTGTTGCCAGGCCAAAAGGCAAAACCTGAAACTGAAAGTGTCCTCTTGGCACCGCAAACTGCAGAAACTGCTGATGCGGCTTGCAGACGGGAATATGTAAATATGACTCCATGAGGTTGATACGTCAAACTCTCCTGGACGCACCGCCACTATTACAGACTTCAGAGTTTCCATGCGAAAATTAGGAACCCAAAGACAATGATTGACCCGCTTCAGGTCAAGAATCGGCCGAAAGGAGCCTTCTTTCTTTGGTACCAAAAAATAGATGGAGTATTGACCAGAGCCGCACTGGTCTTTGGGCACCAGCACGACTGCCCCCAATGCTAAAAGCCTTGCCAGAGTCTCCTCTACCCCTGCGACTTTGGGCAGAGATCTGCAAGGAGACTGGACGAATGAAGGGAGAACCGGCCTCGCAAATTCTAGAGCATAGCCGTCCCATACCACTTACAAGACCCATTGGTCAGATGTGACCCAGGCCCAAGCGGAGAAGAACTGCCGCAGATGACCTCCCACTGGCAGAACTCCCACCTGGGCTCCTGTTGCCTCATTGCATTTTCCTAGGACCAGAGGGGGAGGAAGAGGCCCCAAAACCCCTTCCCACGACTCAAAATCCCCAGAAACCCTGCCCTCTAGAGAGAGGAAGCAACCCCTCTGAAAAGGAGCCGACTGTCACCCAAAACCTCCGTGCCTCCCGTGGCTGAGACCACACAGGAGTGGGGATACGGCTCTGCTTGGGTCTGTCCTCAGGGAGCCTGCCTTGCTTAGACTCGCCCAGCTCCTTTACTAATTTGTCCAGCTCCTCCCCGAAAAGGCCTTAGAAGAACCATCTGCCACCCAGTTGCGGAGCCAAAGGTAGTGACGAGCTGCTACCACCGAAGCCATGTTCTTCGATAAACTCCTGATGAGGTCATACTGGCTATCCGCAAGGTAAACCGCTCTGGACTCAATTCTTGCCGCTTCCCCCAAAGACCCGCCTGGAATGTTGCTAGACAGCTGAATCTGTTGTGACCACCACAGACAAGCTCGGGCTACCCAAGCCCCACACACCAATGCCTGGAATGGTAGGGCACTGATGTCAAAGGCTTGCTTCAACAATGTGTCCAGCTTATCCTGGGCATCCTTAAGGGCTGCGCTGCCCTCAACTGGTATGGTAGTCTTCTTGGTGACCGTCGACACTGCCGCATCCACTCTGGGTGACCACAGCAACTCTTTCTCTAACTCCAGCAAGGGGTACAAGCCCGACATAGTCCGAACACCCCTTAGCCCGGATTCTGGCTGATCCCATTCTTCCTGAATCATCTGCCGGACCACCCCGTAGACAGGAAAAACCCTCTGAGACTTCCTAACCGCCTGAATGAGGGGGTCCTCCAAGGCCTCCTCTTCCGCTAGAACCCCAGCAGCAATACTGAGTACTTTCAAGGACTCACCAATCAAGGCTGGCAACTCCTCACGATGGAAGACCCGAATAATCCTAGCCTGCTCCTCTTCTAGAATCTTGCTTTCTTCAAGTTCCTCCTCGTCTTCCCCCAACTTCTGATCTGTGACCTTTCCTTCCAGAGTCTCGGCGAATCTAGCCCGCTTAGGTGGTATGCCTGTCTCCTCCTTGCCCCTTGGACTCCGACCCACACTTAGCCACGTGCCCCTGCGTTGCCATCTACCCGTGTTCCCCTTGCTGATGCAGACAGAATGCATTGTGCAGCAGTAACACAAATTCTGGGGAAAACCCTCCCCCCCAGCCTCCCCCATCCAGCCCTCCTGCCGAAGTGGAGAGACTGGGCTGAGGCTGAGAAGGGACCAGTTGCTCCAAAGCCAATGACAGAGGAGACCCCGAGCTGAGGATTGCTTCCAGGGGCACCTCTGACTCCTGGGAGACTGAAGATAGTGGAACCTGGGACCCACTGGCCTATATTCCCTTGTTCCACTGAAGCTGCCTCTACTGTGCAGCCTCTGCAAACGCCGGCCTCCAGCACCACTTCCCGCAAACAAGATACTACGGTCTCACCGGCATGGCGACGTTCCTGCGCAGCTCACTTATATACCTCCAGAAAAGTGTGTATGTATGTGCGTGCGTGCGTATCTATCTATCTATCTATCTATCTATATATATATAGTGAGAGATAGTGAGTGATAGCTTCCTCATATGACCCTATTAGGCGGCTGCCTAGGGTGATAAGATTTTAGTTGCCTTTGATACAAAAAGAGTCTTGTAGTCAAGTGGTAAGGCAAAAATAATATTAGGGCTTTATTCCCTGCCCTGAGGGGATATTCCTGGGATACAACAAACAATATGAAACCAAAGAACTGTCGCATAGAAAAATATCTTCTTTCCTTTAGGCACCATCAGCTGGCTGCTTTGCACACGTTCAACATAAAGATACAATATCGTGAGATAAACAAATTGTACAATCCATGGGCACAGGGTCAGAATTATAGCTGCTGTTCTCCCACTGCATTAACTCAGAGTCACTTACGATTGCATATGGGTCACACTCTTCACAGCTGCTGGTCTTCCTTAAAACTCTCCTGTGAGTCATGGGCTAGCTTTTCTAGAAAGGGCTCTTTAAATCCAGAGCTCTGAATGCCTGGTATATTAAAAGCTTCCTTCTGGCTTTCCCTTCTTCTCCACGCTGGTGGAATTACTGTGTAACTTTCAGTGTCAAAGTTACTTCTGGTGCCACGCCCTTGCCTTTCAAACCAAACAGAACTTCTTGCCTTTTCTTTAGCAAAGCTAGGTTCCCACCTCTTAGCTGTGGTTCTGTCTCTTATATCTGGGCTTCTGGCAGCTCTCTCCTGGGCTCTCCAACTACCAGGAATCCTAGCAGGGTCCTAGGCATGATGCTGGCTGTTTCCTGCTCTGCTGCCACACCTACTGCTTCCTTCCCTCAGTGGATTTCCTCCAGCATGACGTGTGTTCACTGGATGCTGGCTTAGTCCTCCCAGGTCGCTGCCCCTACTGGCCTTCCCTGGTTCTACCCTGCAGCTTTTATCCTTGTTCTCTTTGCATGCTGCCTGGGTTTCTGAGAACAGGTGTTCCTGATTAGCCTTCCTGCTTCTAGCTACGTCAGGACTAGTGCAAGGACATTTTACTCTAATGCCTTTTTGCTTTTCTTGTGCTGAGTTTGCTGCTCAGCTAATTCTACATATGCTGAGTTTGTCTTCTGCTCAGCTAATTCTGAGGTAAGTTCCTTACTTTCCCCTAACTCCATTGTGACTTCCTATTTTCGACTCCTGTTTCCTTTTTTTTTACAAAAGAAAAAAAAATGAAATCAAAGAATCAAACAAAGCTGGAGCAGAGCCACAGACCCCCTGGCAAACTGCCCCAGGCCTATGCTCCCTGCCTCCGCCGTGCAGCAACGTTCCCCGCAGGCGGAAGGCCCAGAATCAGTACCGAGCCTGTGGCCGCAAGGCTGAATCAGCTGCTCGCACAATTTGCCGCTTCGTCTTTGCTTCCTTCAGCCTTGCCAGCAATTCTTCTCTCTCTCAGTTCCTCCTCATCTCAGACTGGCTGTGTCTTCCTGCCCTCGCGTTCAGCCGCCTAGAGGATTTCGGCAGCAAGGCGGGAAAGACACTGAGGCAGGCCCCGCTAACACAAAAGACCTGGCGGAACTTTAAACCTGTTGGTCTCGCTGTTCTTTTCTTTTTTCTTCTTGTTTGGGCCACCCGCAGCCTCCTCCAACCCCGGAAGCTGAAACCTGGGGGGAGGGGGGGAAGAACCTCACTGCCAAAACTGAGCAAGAAAACAAAATAAAATACAGGACCCAATAAAGAAATAAAATAAAATAGATTAAGAGGGAAACAACCCCACTACACCTAAGTGTCTCTCCAGGAAGCCTATCCCTTACTGGTCCCTCCAGCTGCTTGGAGATGAAGTATACTGGGGCTGGTGGGAGGTGCCAGTGGTATGCGTATCTTGCAGTCATCTAAAAGATGACATACTCAGTCTCCAAGCTTCTGGAAGGGGAGCACAATCCAGATGAAAGGGACTGGACGCACGCTTAGGAAGTAATTCTACAAAGGGAATATTAACAGCAGATTTTTAAGAAGCAACTTGCAAGAACGAGTACTTTGCTCCCTAAGATCCCCTGCCATTTACTGATTGTATTCAGGGCTTCTTATTTTCGGTTTTAACCAATAAACACTGATAAAACACCACCAATGAAAAAATAATAAAGCTATTGTTTATTGGATTAACACCAGTAAAACACCACTTCCCCAGGTACATTTTCACCCCTCTCCTGGAATGTCTTGTATCCCTGGCTTGTCTTGTAGTAACGACTCCTAAATGACACAAACATCACCGATTCCACTGGGAAAGATATCCAACAATAGTACCAATGGTGTGAAAACATGATGAACACTGACTTTTTTTGTACCCTCAAAAACACGCAAATTATCTAAAAAAATAAATACCTAAATTTACAATTTATTAACACATTGGAAAAGAAGCCTTAATTATATCTATTAAGTAAGATGCATCAGTTAGACGGCTTTTATTGGACTAAACAGGGTACACTGTCAGTTTCATTAAAATAAAACACTGATATTTGGCTTTCAAATCCATCTCCCATTTTTGAAAGACAGCAACTAAATTGTTTAAAAAACATAGAAACATAGAAATATGACGTCAGAAAAAGACCACATGGCCTATCTAGACTGTCCTTCCATATCAACAACAGTCCCCTTTTTTCCTTTAGAGATCCTCTGTGTTTGTCCCATGCTTTTTTGAATTCAGTTACTGTCCTCATCTCTACCACCCTCCACTGGGAGACTATTCCACGGATCCACCACGCTTTCCGTAAAGAAATATTTCCGCATATCAAGCACAATTACTTACCTGTAACAGGTTATCTTTGGGAACAGCAGGAATAAGTCTTCACATATGGGTACGTCGGTACCGACGGAGCCTGCGCGGGAACGCTCCCAGCTTCCCAAAAAGGAAAGCTTTTGGGAGCATCCCACAGCGCCTGCGCGCTGCCTTCCCGCCTTTCCTAACCACCTCTCCCCAGTTCGAGTTTTAAAGCTGAGACAAAGAGAGAGAGGAAAGGAAAAATAGATAGAGAGATACAACTCCTAGGGGAGGTGGGTGGGTTGTGAAGACTTATTCCTGCTGTTCCCAGAGATCACCTGTTACAGGTAAGTAACTGTGCTATCTCCAGGAACAAGCAGGAATGAGTCTTCACATATGGGGACTCCCTAGCTAGAGATGCCTGGGAGATCCCCAAGGTTATGAGACCCTGGGAAGGGCTCTATCTACTCCTATGGATCTCAGGCATCCATTCAGGGAAGGAGGGCAGGAGTTGATTAAGCATGGAACAGGTGTTTGAGAACAGCCTGACCAAACAAGGCATCCCGGCGGGAGTCCTTGTCCAAACAGTAATGGGCTGTGAAGATATGAACCAAGGCCCAGGTGGCCGCTCGACAGATCTGGTCGATGGACACAGAATGCAGATGAGCCATAGAGGTGGCCATGGCCCTCACATTATGAGCTGTGACATGGCCCTCCAGAGAAAGGTTCTTACTCTGGTAGGCGAAAGAAATACACTGAGCAATCCAATTGGACAGTGTACTCTTAGAGACTGGAAGTCCTAAATGAGAGGGATCAAAGGCAACAAAGAGTTGAGAAGACTTTCTATGTTGCTGTGTCCTTTGTAAGTAAAAGGCAAGAGCTCTCTTACAATCCAGGGTATGAAGATTCCTCTCTGCACTTGATGCATGAGGACCTGGAAAAAAGACAGGTAAATCTACCTCTTGATTAAGATGAAAAGGTGAGACCACTTTAGGCATAAAGTGTGGATTGGTCCTAAGGACTACCTTATCATGATGGAACCTTGTATAAGGTGGATTAGCCACTAAGGCCTGCAGTTCACTGATGCGGCGAGCTGAGGTGACTGCAATGAGGAAAATAACCTTCCAGGAAAGAAATTTCAAGGAGGTAGTGGCTAAGGGTTCAAAAGGTGGCTTCATAAGCTGACCAAGAACCAGATTTAAGTCCCATGCCACCGGAGGAGGCCTAATGGGAGGTTTAGTTAAAGTTAGGCCTCTCATGAATCTTGCAATAAGAGGATGAGAGGAAATAGGCTGTCCATTGATAGGCTTAAGGGATGCTGCAATAGCACTCAAATGGACCCTTACTGAATTCGTCTTAAGGCCTGCATTAGAGAGATGCAGGAGATATTCCAATAGAGAATTCAAAGGTAGTGCTAGAGGGTCAAGACCCTTCTCAGCACACCAAATGGAAAACCTTTTCCATTTAAAAGCATAGGAACGTCTAGTAGAAGGTTTTCTGGAAGCATGGAGGATATCCTTCACCTGCTGAGAAAGATTCCAACCTTGAAGGTCTAGGCCTTCAGCAACCAAGCTCTGAGGTGAAGGGACTTGGGGTTTGGGTGCCACAAAGTCCCCTCCTCCTGGGACAGAAGGTCTGGAGCAGCACCCAAGTCTAGGGAGGGAGCTTGAGAGAGATGCAGAAGTAGAGGGTACCACACTTGGCGTGGCCAGCGTGGAGCTATGAGGATCATGGATCCTTGATCCCTCTGGAGCTTGAACAGAGTCTTGGGAATTAAGGGAATGGGTGGAAAGGCATACAGGAAGTCTTGACCCCAGTGAAGGAGGAAGGCATCCTTGGCTTGAACTCCCTGACACGGAATTCTGGAACAGAACCGGGGAAGTTTGGCATTCCACGGACTGGCAAAGAGGTCAATGTCCGGGGTTCCCCACTTTTGAAAGATTCTGAGTACTTGGTCCATGTGCAGGGACCATTCGTGTGGAAGCAGAACTCGACTGAGTCTGTCTGCCCAAGAGTTTTGGATTCCTGGGAGGTATACGGCCAGGAGATGGATTTGATGCTCTCTGGCGAAGGCCCACAATCTTAAAGCTTCGTTGTAAAGTGACAGAGAGCCAGTTCCTCCTTGCTTGTTTATGTAAAACATGGCTACCTGATTGTCCGTATGAATGAGGACTGTCTTGTAGCTGAGCAGGGTATGGAAGACCTTGAGAGCTAGAAAAACTGCTCAGAGCTCCAAGTGGTTGATATGTAGAGAGGTCTCCTGTGGAGACGAAGTGCCCTGAGTGGAGAGGTCTTGCAGATGAGCTCCCCAACCTGTTTCGGAGGTATCTGTTGTGAGGGTTGCCTGGGGCAACAACTGTTGGAAGGGGGACCCCAGCAACAGATTTTGGGTAGACCTCCACCACTGGAGAGACCAAAAGAGGCGCCTGGAGGTTGCTATTTTGTCTGAGAGAGCCCCTGATGCTTGAGTCCATTGGGTGGACAAAGTCCATTGAGCTGCTCTCATGTGAAGGCGAGCATAGGGTACCACATGCACTGTGGATGCCATGTGGCCTAGCAGTTGTAGCATCTCCCGGGCAGTTAAATGGCTCTTTGACTGAATCTGGGAGGCTAACTGCACTAGGCGTAGGCAACGGGCCTGAGGAAGATAGGCCCTTGCAGTGGTAGTATCTAGCCAGGCCCCTATGAACTCTAGGGACTGAGTAGGGGTGAGCTGGGACTTTGGGAGGTTTACCACAAGTCCCAGATACTGCAGAATGCGCCGTGTGAAGTCCAGGGAAGTCTGGGCCTCTGACTGAGATGGAGCTCGGATGAGCCAGTCGTCCAGGTATGGGAATACAAATATTCCCAGAGTGCGTAGAAATGCAGCTACTACTGCCATGCATTTGGTGAACACTCTTGGAGCAGAGGCCAGACCGAAAGGAAGCAACCTGTATTGGTAATGCTTTCCTTGGAAAAGAAAACGGAGGAACCTTCTGTGAGATGGATGGATGAGGACATGTGTGTACGCATCCTTGAGATCTAGAGAACAAAGCCAATCCTGACTCTGAAGGTATGGAAGGAGAGTGCCCAGAGAAATCATCTTGAATTTCTCCTTGCATAGAAATTTGTTCAATTCTCTGAGATCTAATATGGGTCTGTAGCCCCCTGTTTTCTTTGGGATCAGAAAGTAGGGGGAGTAAAACCCTGACCCTTGTTGAAGAAGAGGTACTTCTTCTATTGCCCCTTGGGCAAGAAGGGCAGCCACCTCCTGACCTAGAAGGTCGAGGAGAGATGTTGGAGAATTGAAATGTCTCACCATGGTGTGGGGAGGAAGGTTTGAGAAATGAAGTTTGTAGCCCTCCCTTATGATGGAGAGGGTCCACTGCTCTGCTATAATTTGCTCCCATCTGGGAGCAAAATGAGCTAACCTTCCTGGAATGGTGAGAGGCTCTGGCTGTTTCAGAGCCAGAAAGGCTAAGTTCTCTAGCATCAAGTCAAAAACATTGAGGAGGCTGGGTCTGCTGAGTTGCAGCAGCCCCTGTAGGCTTAGGCCTGTTCTGTTTAGGTTGCTGACGCTTAGCAGCAAAACAACCAGTAGATGATTGTTGGCCAGATGCAGGATAGAATCTGTCTTTCTTGAAAAAAGACTTCTTGAAAGGTTTTTTCTTGGCAGGAATGGAGGTTGACTTTGAAAGTCTGTCCAAAGCAGAATTTTCTGCATCCATTTGAGTGGCTTTTATTTGCCAATCTTTGCCAAACAAGTTTTCTCCTGTACAGGGAAGATTTCCCAAGCCATCCTGGACCCAAGATTCTAGATCAGAAGCTTGGAGCCAAGCAATTCTGCGTGCAGCTATGGCAATGGCCGAAGCCCTGCTGGCACCCTCAAAGGAGTCAAAAGCTGCACGGTTGGAAAACTTTGAAATATCTTGAGTATGCTTAAGCCAAATAAGAAATTCTTCCCTTTTGTCCTCTGGAAGAAAAGGGAGGAAAGTGTGCAGCTTATCTGCAACTTCTTTCAGAAACATACCCATATAGAGACTATAGGAGTTGATTCTGGCAATGAACATACTGGCTTGGAAGATTTTCCTACCAAAAGCATCCAAGGTCCTGCATTCTCTTCCTGGAGGAGCAGAGGAGTGTCTTTTTGCACTCTATCTTTTTCATAGCTGACTCCACCACAATAGAATGGTGAGGAAGCTGTGTTTTATGAAAACCAGGACAAGGAGGGACACAGTACATAATGTCCAATCTACGAGAATGAGGAGAGATAGTGAGAGGAGTCTCCCATAAGTCAATCATGTGATCATAAACAATCTCATGAATTGGCAAGGTGACTGCCTCCTTGGGAGCCTTAGAATAACCTAAAATATCCAGTTTTTTAGCTCTAGGCTCTAATTCAGAGGTTACTGAAATAGAAAGTCCTTTAGCCACTTCTCTTATGAAGTCTTGAAAGGACAAGTCCTCTGGAGACATTCTTCTTTTTGGAGAAGGCTCTTCAGGAAGGGCTATGGATACTTCAGCAGACTCCTCCGATGCCTCAGAATCTTCGGAGGAATCGAAATATCTCCTGTCAGGGTGCTCTTCCAAAGCTCGATACGCGTATCGAGCGGTATCGACATCGGGCGTCATCGGTACCGGTTTGGTACCGATGGGCATCCCTGGACAGGGAACCGCTGCAGTCGGCATCCTGGTTGATGTCGATGCAGTCGGTGCCGGTACCGACACTGGTGCCGGTACCGGAGCTGATACCGACAACGGAGTTTGTTGTGGTATCAGCGGCGTCGCAGCTTGAATGAAGGCTGTGATAGCCTGCTGCATGGATAGAACATTCTGATCGATCGACGCCATGAATGCCTGGAATTCGGTACCGGAAGGTTGCGCCGGTACCCCAGAGCATTCTAACAGGTGATCGGTCGAGGCCGTGCCATCGATGTCAACCTGTAACCCCATAGGTGGAGCTTTGGAAGCCGGAGCTTCCCGCCGGGGTTGTTTTGCCGATGCAGGATCCTCGAGGGCAAGCCCGGAGGCATCTTGATGCTTGGAAGGAGATCTACCCTTTGAGGACTGGCTGGATTTATGTTTGGTTACATGAGATCCATGGGAGGAAGAAGCAGCCCTGGAAGACGTCGATGCCACTGAAGCTGCATCAGAGGGAAACAGCACATGGAGCTTAGCTGCTCGGTTCTGTAAACCTCGTTTAGACATCAAGGAGCAGGACGAACAATCCAAAATGGAGTGGTCAGGACCCAAACATTTAAGACACCATTCATGGGTGTCGGTGACAGAAATAGTACCGCTGCATTTAGTGCATTTTTTAAACCCGGAGGTTGGTTTTTCCATGAGGAAAAATTCTCGTGAGGCCTAAGGCCCAAAAGAGGTAAAACACACTAAGTGAGGGAAAAATATGCTTTTTGTTTTGTTTTTTATAAGAAAAGAAAGACCGGCGGTACCGGTCCGACATCGGGGAAGGCAGAACCAAAGAAATAAAATAAAACAAAGAACTTCTTCAGCGGTGACAGGAACACGACCTGCTGGCTCCGCGGAAAAGAAGAACTGGGGAGAGGCGGTTAGGAAAGGTGGGAAGGCAGCGCGCAAGCGCTGTGGGATGCTCCCAAAAGCTTTCCTTTTTGGGAAGCTGGGGAGCGTTCCCGCGCAGGCTCCGTCGGTACCGACGTACCCATATGTGAAGACTCATTCCTGCTTGTTCTTGGAGATCTCCTGAATCTATCCCCCTTCACCCTCATCCCATGTCCCCTCGTAGCAGAACTTGCTTACAATTGAAAGAGGCTCTCCCCCTGAACATTTATGCCATGGAGATATTTAAACATCTCAATCATATCACCACCTATCCCGCCTTTCCTCTAAGTTGTACATATTAAGATTCTTAAGTCTGTCCTCATATGCTTTATAATGAAGGCCAGTAACCATTTTAGTACCCAACCTCTGCAACTACTCCATCCTGTTCACATCCTTTTGAAGGTGCAGTCTACAGAATTACACACTATACTCCAAATGAGGTCGCACCAAAGACTTATACAGAGGCACTATCACCTCCTTTTTTTCTGCTAGCCATTCCTCTCTGTATGCACCCAAGCATTCTTCTAGCTTTTGCCATCGCCTTTTCTACCTCTTTAGCTACTTTAATATCATCAGACACAACCACGCCTAGGTCCCGCTCTTCTTTAGTGGACAAAAGTACTTCACCCCCTATACTATACTGCTCCCTTGGATTGCTGCAGCCCAAATGCATGACTTTACATTTTTTAACATTAAATCCCAGCTGCCAAATTCTAGACCATTCTTCAAGCTTAGCTAGATCCCTCCTCATGTTATCTACACCTTTCCTGGGTGTCCACTCTATTGCAGATTTTGGTATCATCCGCAAAAAAGGCAAACCTTACCCGACAGCCCTTCCGCTATATCACTAACAAAGATGTTAAAAAGAATCAGCCCAAGGACAGATCCCTGGGGCACACCACTGGTAACATCCTTCTCCTCAGAGTGAGCTCCATTTACTTGTACTCTTTGTCGCCTCCCACCCAACCAATTTCTAACCCAAGCAGTAACTTTAGGGTCCATCCCTAGGATGCTCAGTTTGTTTATAAGTCGCCTGTGAGGAACAGTGTCAAAGGCTTTACTGAAATCTAAATACACCACATCTAGGGCTCTCCCTCGGTCCAACTCCCTGGTCACCCAGTCAAAGAAATCAATCAGATTTATCTGACAAGACCTGCCTCTGGTGAATCCATGCTGCCTCGGATCCTGTAATCTGCTGGACTCCAGAAACCTCACTATTTTCTCTTTCAGCAGCGTTTCCAATAATTTACTCACCACCGAAGTTAAACTAACCAGCCTGTAGTTTTCAACCACATTCTTACTTCCGCTTTTGTGTAAAGGCACCACATGAGCCTCTCTCCAGTCCTTTGGCACCACTCCCGATGCCAACGAGGCATTGAAAAGGTCAGTCAGTGGAGCTGCTAGAATGTCCCCAAGTTCCCTCAGTATTCTAGGGTGTATCCCATCCGGTCCCATCGCTTTGTCTACTTTAAGATGAGTTACTTTCTCACGAACACAGTCTTCTGAAAATTGTTCAAGATGTCCCTCGCTTCTGTTCCTGTTTGTGGGTGTTTTCTGAGGTCCTGCTCCTGGTTCTTCATCTGTGAACACAGAATAGAAATATTTGTTAAGCAATTCCGCTTTATCCTCATCAGCTTCTACATATTCCTCCCCTTCACCCTTGAGTCTGACAATACCACTTTTGCCCTTCCTCTTCTCACTAACATATCTGAAAAAATGTCTTATCCCCCCATTTTATTGCATTGGCTATTTCCTCCTCTCTTTGAACCTTTGCTTTCCTGACTAATTTGCTAGCTTCTCTAAATTTTTCCAAATACAGATGCCTGTCTTCCTCTCTGTGATCTCTTGTATTTCATGAAAGTAATTAAAAGGCAAGCAAAAACCTACAAAACAGGCCATATTGATACTTATTTTGTCCTGTTGTGTAGCAGAGGAAGTATTAAGATTTGATACAGAATAAGGAAAAATATCATATATAAAGAAATTAAAGGGATTCCTAGTTACACATGAATTTCTGTGTCTAGATTCCAATAATGCAAACCAATAGTTATTTACTCTTTCGTCACAAGAAAAGCAAACTAGTTTTTATCTGAGATGCCTATTTGCTCAGATGTCAGGCCAACCTCTCTCCAGTTTACATCTTGTAAGAGTGTACGCACGCAGATATAAATCCTACTCAAACAGGGCCATTAAGACATACAGAAAGGCAGGGTTCTGCACAAGCTGAAACTGAAGTACACTTCCAGATAAGTAAAAACGATTTTCTAAATGAGGTTCCACTAGAGCAAGCTAATGAGTTCCAAAGAGCAGCAGACCCAATAACTGAGGGTAAAATGTAGAAATATGATGGCTGATAAAGTCCAGATGGCCTATCCAGTCTGCTCTTCCCTACCAAGTACTAAACTTTAGATTCCATTTTTTTCCTTTAGAGATTTCTCTATTTGTTTCATGCTTTCTTCAAGTCAGATACAGTCCTTGCCTCTATTCCCTCCACTGGGAGACTATGCCATGTGTCTATCACTCTGACTTGACAGCACACATTCAATTTATTACTCTTTCCGTAAAGAAATATTTCCACAAATTACTCCCAAATCTATTCCCTTTCACCTTCATCCTATAACTCTCGTTTACACCAAAATATTTCTCTTCTTAATCAAAAGTGAAATCAGGGTTTCCTAAAGCAGTTTTTTCACACCGATTCTAAATCTGTAATTAGTTTTTCTCTAGCACATAAGGTTTTAGATATATCATCCACAGACGTTTCTGTAAAATGTTACATATCCGTAAACACAATAAATGTTAGCTGTCAAATGTGTTAATGACTATATTTGGCATATTTGCATGTAAGAAACACACTAAACGTATTCAGATGAACCAAAATATGCAAATTAACCTTATAAACAAACATTATAGAGCCTGCTATTGGTTGTAGAGTTTATTTATTAGTATTTAATATTTAAATTTCCAGTAGTAGCTCAAGGCAAGTTACATTCAGGTACAGTAGTTATTTCCCTTTTCTTGTAAGGCTTACAATCTAAATTTGTACCTGAAACAATGGAGGGTTAAGTACTGTAACTTGCTCAAGGCCACAAAGACGTGTCAGTGGTATTTAAACTCTGGTTTCTTTGGCTCTCAGGCTGCTGCCCTAACCGTTAAGCTACTCCTCCACCTCTGAGAAAAACAAGCACATCACCTGTTAAGAAAAAGATACAGTCTAACATATATTTTGGGTTATAAAAATGTATATAGACTTCAAAGTAGACTGAGCTTTAACATTAACAAGACAGAGACCCTATCAATGAAAATGCCCAACTAAAGGAAGCTTTGCACCACATGGTTACAAAACCCTTAGGGGTCCTCAAAGCAGGCCAAAAAAGGAATTTTACTGAACAAGTAAGTGAATTGCATCAAGGTCAAGGTGCTGCTGCAGTAGGGGAGAAAGGAAGATGGAGTGACCAAGCCATGTCGCAAAAAGCCTCCCCAGAGAGCCAACACAAGCCCTGATCAGATCTAATTTGTGCCCATCCTACTTAGGATAAATCACAGAAAAGCTGGCAAGGGAAGCTGGAGGAGAAATAAAGCAAATGGGATGAAATCCATGACGGTGCATTAACACTCCTCCCTACAAAACAAAAATGCAAGCTATGAAAGGCTTTGAGTTTTTCTTGAATTTACCTTTTTAAGGGCATACTTTGGATCATCAGGAAATACCATTATCATTTTGCCATCAGGGTATTCATCCACAATTCTCTCTTTCTTCCATCCCTAGTTTAAAAAAAAAAAGCTTCATTTTCAAAGCATGCACATATTTTCAACTCTTCCCTTGTTCCACAAGCTAAATATCTAATTACTAAAAAATTTACAGCTCTTCAAAACATGTTAAAACTAACTGATTTTAAGCTATTAAAAATAAAGTAGCAAGGCTGATTTGTTAGCCCACTTGGTTATGCATAATATATTTCTTACACGTAACAAGTTCTTTTAAAAGCACAGCAGTTCAGTCATATGGCTAGTGATTAACAGATAGCAGTTCAATGGGAAGCAAACAGAAAATAACGTAAAATATACTGCATAATCCTAAAGGCCTCTATATTAGTTTATGTATCTATTATCTATTCCCTTTACAAATCTAAACAAATAAACTCATCAATACAAAGACGCAGACAGCAGTCCAGCAATGAGATGGGGGCTATCCAGTCATTTGCACTGAATGCCACATGCACAATTATCTCCCAGTTGGTGAGAAGAACGTATGTGTGCACCAAGTGCAGAGAGCTCTTTGCTCTCAGAGATCGAATCTGACCTCTGAAGGCTTGAGTAGTAGACTTGGCAGACAGAGTATATAGAAGACCTACAAGGACAAAGTAGAGAAAGTCCAATTTCCAGTCTGGCAGTCTGTGTGCCTTGAAGGAGAATGGTCACCTGGAGAGAGCGAGCATCACTTTGATGTCCATTCAAAAGTGAGTCTCCTAGACTTTAGGAAAACTAACTTTGCCAAGATGGGACAATACCTCAAGGAGTTGTTAGTGGAATGGGAACAGCTGGGAGATGTTTCCAACAACTCAGAAATTTCTCTCATTAAATGAACAAGCCTTCATCCAAAAAAACATCCCAACTTTAACCTCCCTACCAGCACAGAATGACCTCGAAACCAAAGCATGCTTTTGGAACTCAACCATCTCCGCCGCTGCAATGGCCCTGCCAAAAGTCTCCACAGGAACCAAACAATCATATGCTCCCTAGTACTCCTCAGCCTTAAAAACAAAGAAATGCAACCTATGTCGACTTGAACATCTATGGAGACAAACCCCAAATCCACAACTCAAATCTCGGTATCTACAGGAACTCAAACTATACCACGAATCCACCTTTCAGGCCAAACAAGAATACTACAACAACCTATTCACACACTCCATAAACAAACCTAGAGAACTCTTTGAAATTGTCAAATCGCTCACCAAAGATCCTCCTCATTCCAACCGGGACCACACCCTCAATCCCGAAGACATGGCCTCAAACCTACTAGCCAAGAACAGACAGACACCATCAACCAGCTTCCTCATCCCAACCTCTAACAAAAAGTCTCATCAAGACCAACACTGGACCACCTTCAACACTCTCTCGCATGGGGAGCTCAACAAAATCATCTGCAATCTCAATACCACTACCTCCCCGCTCAACCCATGTCCAGTCTCCTGGTTGAAAGTTACACAGGACCAATTCCTGCCATTCATATCTGACACTGTCCACTCCTCCCTCGACCAAGGATTCCTTCCTCCCTCCCTCCATCATCAATCAGACCACTCCTGAAGAAGCCAAATTTGGATCCACACACACCATCTTCCTACAGACCTATAACCAGTATACCCTTCATCTCCAAAATCATTGAAAAAGCTGTACATAGACCTTCATGAACTGTTAAACGCACAGCAAAATGAATTCAGGCCCAATCATGGCACGGAAATGTTGATGACCTCCCCACTAAATTCACTCATCACTGGCATCGAATCAATCACACAAGGTTTCCTCCTGCTTTTTCTAGATATTTCTGCCACCTTTAACACTATCTCACCAGCTTCTCCTCAACAAACTCCACCAAATTGGAGTCTGTGGCACCCCCCTCAAGTGGTTCCAGCAGATCAGCAGATAAGGATTCAAACACACACCTCCACTCCATTCACCCTTAACCAGGTTCTACAAGGTTCTTTTCTCTCCTCTCTACTATTCAATATATACATTTGGCCTCTATGTGACATCCTCCAGCAATTCCCAGTCCAGTTTCTGAAATACGCTGATGATATAATGATTTTCACACTATTCTCCACTTCCACTCCAGTCTACTCCATGCACTCAAGCTGCCTCACTGAAATCATCAACTGGCTCCACCATCATAACCTCTCCATAAGTAAAACAGAATTCCTCCATGTAACCAAGGACCCCAACTTCACCCCACCCCTTGCTTCTGTCTAACTCAGCAACTCTGAAATCGGAGTCAGCTCCCACATAAAGTACCTGGGAATCATACTTGATCAGCACCTTAACTTCAGGGAACAAATTCACAGCATCACCAATGCGGTATACTTCAAGCTAAAAACCATCCAAAACCTGCACCCCCTCCTATCCACCGATACATTTTGTACAGTTTGCCAGGCCTCTTTTTTGATTACTGTAATTCCATTTATCAAGGTTTACCTAAATACAAAATCCTTCCTCTGCAACTTGCACAAAACACCGTTGCAAGAACCATCTTCCAGACCTCACAACACACCCACATCACACCAATCCTCAAACATCTCCATTGGCTCTCCATCAACTCAAGAATACAGTACAAGGTCTTAACCCTCATCCACAAAATCCTGAACAATACATCAGCAGAGCAACTACACGACTTAATTCACACCTTGAACTCTACTAGACCAAGGAGAAAAAGCACCCAAAACCTACTCTGTATCCCACAACGATCTCGCAATTGCAAGCAATCTACAAGATCAAGAACTCTCATTATATGTCCCCACCCTCTGGAATGCGCTACCCCCAGAAATCCAAAACATCAAGCCTCCCACTGAATTTCATAAAACACTCAAGACTCACCTCTTCGAAGCATTTTGACAATAGGAATCTACTTGACCCCACTCATGAAACCCCTATGATCCCACTCCTCACCACCCTCTCGATACCCATGACCCCATTCCTGCTAACCTCTCAGCCCACTGTATATAGTTGTATTTGTAAACTTTATAATGTTCTTTGTTATGAGTTCCCTATACTTATTGTACAAATTCCAATGCTGATCAAAAGCTATTCCTTGTAAAACCTAAGCTCTATGTAAACCACTTTGACTGGTAGCAAAGCGGTATATCAAAAATCTGTTAAATAAAGATGTAGAAAAGCAGTGGGCAAAACTGAAAGGGATATTTTAAGGGCAACAAACCTTTTTATTAGGAAAGTAAATGTAAAAGGAAAAGGAGGCCACTATGGTTCTCGAAAGTGTAGTTAATCACTTGTAAAAGGTGTTCTCCGGGAACAGCAGGAATCAGTCCTCACATATGGGTGACTGACACCAATGGAGCTCGCACGGAGCATTTCCCCAGCTTTCAAAGAAAGTCTTTGGGAATGCTATCACACATGCGTGGTCCCTTTCCCACCCAAGGGTGCCATCTTGCTCAGTAACATGACATAGCTAAGAAGGCAGTCAGACAAAAACAAAAAGACAACAACTCCAAGGGGAGAAGGGAGGATTCTGAGGACCGATTCCTGCAGTTCCCGGAGAACACCTGTTATGGGTGAGTAACTACGCTTTCTCCAGGAACAAACAGGAAGACAGTCCTCACATAGGGGACTCCCTAGCTCCAGGTTGCCAAGGATCGAACCACAAGAGTACCAACAGCGACCGGTCGGGTGGCAGTGAGTTGCAGAAGGCGAGTCCCCGCTGAGAGACTCTGCAAGACCCTAGCATCCAGCAATACTATCATTCCGGTAGCCTGAACACAGAGGGTTGGAAATCAGGAGTTGCCTACACTCCAATATTACACAGCACTACCTGACCAAAGGCACTGTCCCTACAGGATTCGCTCTCCAGGCAGTAGTGTGCTATGAACGTGTGCATGGATGACCAAGTGGCAGCTCTGCAAATTTCTGTCACAAGCATAGAACAGAGGTGGGCCACAGACATGGCCATCGCCTTCACGTGATGCACTGTGATCTGGTGCTCAAGGGAAAGGCCCGCCCGCTCATAGGCGAGGGCAATGCAGTCCGCCACCCAAGAGGATAGGGTACGCTTGGTTACAGGAAGCCCCAGTCAGCTGGGATCAAAGGACACGAAAAGTTGAGGTGCCTTGCGGTGGCCCTGAGTTCGTTGCACATAGGAGGACAGGGCCCGTTTACAGTCCAGTGTGTGGAATATGAGCTCCTCCCCGCTGGCATGAGGCCATGGGTATAAGGTGCAGAGCACCACCTCCTGGTTGAGGTGAAATGGGGATACCACCTTCAGGAGGAACTTAGGGTGAGAGTATGGAGCATTATCCTGTTCTTGAAGAGCCTAGTGTACGGGGGGTCCGCCACCAGCGCTTGAAGCTCTCCGACTCTGCAAGCTGTAGTCAGGGCCACAAGGAAGGCCACCTTCCAGGATAGATATCTGAGGTGGCAGGTGGCCAGTGGCTCAAACGGTGGCCTAATGAGCTGGGAGTGCACCATGTTGAGGTCCCATTCTGCTGCCGGAGGGCAGACAGGGGACTTGGAAAGCAGAAGGCCCCATAGGAAACGGGAAACCAGGGGCTGGCTAGATAAGGGCTTTCCCCCCACTGGGTGGTGGTGAGTGGCAATGCTGCTCAGATGCACCCAGACTGAGTTAGATTTCAACCCTGTGCATGACAGATTCACTAGGTACTGGAGTACCAGCTGGATGTAGCAAGAGCAGATAGGAAGGGTTCTCCTTCCTATCTGCGCACCACAGAGCAAACCTGCTCCATTTAAAGGCATAAGTCTTCCTTGTGGAGGGCGTCCTGGAGGCTAGCAGGATGTCCTCAACCTCTTGTGGTAGGTTGAGTGGGGCCAAGGCTACTCTCTCAGCAGCCAAGCCATTAGAGTCAATGACCCCACATTGGGGTGCAGAAGGGAGCCCTCCTCCTGCTTCAGGAGGTCCGGGCTCAGTCCAGGGGTACCTGGAGTGTTGCCGTCAGTGAGAGCAGTAGTAGGAACCAGGGTTGTCTGGACCACCTGGGGGCAATCAGTATCACTGATGCCCTCTCGTTCTGAATTTTGAACAGAGTCTTGGCGACAAGGGGAGTATGTGGGAGCGGCTACCTGGAGCAGAAGCGAGCCAGCTGCCCGTTGTCGGGAGAGGCAAAGAGGTCCATCTTGGGCCAGCCACAAAGGTGGAAGACCTTCTTCACCACTGCAGGGTCAAGATGCCACTCATGAGGGCGGAGGATTCTGCTGATTCTGTCTGCCAGGTAGTTGTCCTGGCCCGGGAGGTAGACCGCTCGCAGGAACATACCACTGCGCAATGCAAAGCCGAGGAGGGCTACAGCCTCCTGGCAGAGGGGGTACGAACCCATGCCCCCCTGCTTGTTTATAAAGAACATTGCGATCTGGTTGTCTGTCTGGACAAGCACAGGTCTGTTCTGCAAGAGGGAGAGGAACACATGTAGGGCGAGGGCTACCGCCCGGAGATCCAGGAGGTTGATCTGTAGTAGACACTCCTCCCTGGACCAGCAACCCTGAATGCAGTGAACTCCCCAGTGAGCTCCCCAGCCCTGGAGAGAGGCATCTGTGGTCAGGGTACACTGCGGTGGGGGCACCTGGAAGGGCATCCCTGCCTGAAGGCGGCCCTGGCTCTGCCACCAGTCAAGGGATCTTGCCAGCTGGCAGAAGACTCTGATCCTGTCTTGTCCTGGAGTCGACCCTTGGCCTGGGTCCACTGAGAACGCAAGCACCACTGGGCTGTCTGCAAGTGCAGGTGGGCTAGGAGTGTGACTTGGACCGTGGAGGCCATGTGTCTCAGCAGGCTGAGGAGAAGGCAAGCCGGCACCGTTGTGCAGTGCTGGACCTCCCCTGCCAGTTGTTTGAGGCATTCTGCCCTTTCCTGAGGAAGGAGGGCTCTGGCCCGCACTGTGTCCAACTGAGAACCAATGAACTCTAGGTCTTGCATCGCAGAGAGATGTGATGTGATTTGGGGTAGTTGATGAGAAAGCCCAGGAGCTGCAGGAGGAGAATGGTACGTTCTGTGCCCCAACTGGCCTCTGAGGCTGTGCCACACTTGATAAGCCAGTCGTCCAAGTAGGGGAAGACGATGGGCGGCTATCACTGTTAGATACTTTGTGAACATTCTTGGCGAGGAGGCCAGGCCGAAGGGAAGTACCCTGTTTTGGTAATGGCCTCCTCCTACCATGAATCTTAGGTACTGCCAGTGAGATGAGTGGACCAGAATGTGTGTGTAGGCATGGTGCACGAGAGGGAAAGGCTGGCCTCTAGAGAGGTGTTTGCTTGAATGAGCCAGTCGTCTAAATAAGGGAAGACATATTCTCGAGTCCTTAGGAATGCGGCTACTACCACCATGCATTTTGTAAAGACTCTTGTGGCAGAGGCGAGGCCAAAAGGTAGGACTATTGTATTGATAATGTCTCCCTTGGAACATGAAGTGCAGGAACTTTCTGTGCTGTGAGTGAATAAGTATGTGAGTATATGCCTCCTTTAGATCTAGAGAACAGAGCCAATCCTGACTCTGGAGATAGGGAAGAAGGGCCCCTAGGGAGATCATTTTGAACTTCTCCCGTAGTAGGTACTTGCTCAGTTCTCTGAGGTCCAGAATGGGCCTGTATCCTTCTGTTTTTTTTGGAATGAGGAAGTATGGAGAATAAAGCCCATTCTCTGCTGGGATGGTGGAACCTCCTCTATTGCGCCCTGAAGGGAAGTGGCTTCTTGCAGCAACAGAGCAGTGAGAGGGGGCTGAGAGTGGAACTCTTGGAGGAGTCCGGGGGGGGGGAGGGTAAACTTCATAGTTGAAACTTGTACCCCCTCCCATACTATGGATGATGTCCACTGCTCTGATGTGATAAGATGCCACCTGTGGGCAGTGTGACAGAGTCTGCCGGGATCTGGAATCTCTAGAGGCAGAATGGCTATGTTCTCCAGAAAAGAGTCAAAGACCCTGAGGAGGCTGGGTCTGCTGAGGTGGCTGTGACTTAGGAGTCTGAGTCTTCTTTTGCTGCTTTGATGATTGCTGCCCCTTCTGAGGAGCATGGTGTTGACACTGTACAGCAGGGGTGTAAGAAGGATAGTACTACTTCTTATTGAAAAAAAAAGCTTTCTTTGCTGCTTTTTTCCTAGCTGGGTTGGCAGTAGACCTAGATAGCTTATTAAGAGTGATGTTCTCGGATTCTGAGAGGCTTTCTCTTGCCAATCCTTGCCAAAATGGTGTTCACTGGTGCAAGGGATATTACCCAGCTTATCTTGAACCCACTGTTCAAGATCCAATGCTTGGAGCCAAGCAATCGTGCATGCACCAATGCAGATGGATGAAGTTCTGCTGATGCACTCCAAACAGTCAAAAGCTGCCTCATTAAAATTTGACAAATAATAAATGAAAAATACGTTCATGCAACCCTAAATGTAGTAGAACTTTTCCTTCTCTTTCCTCTTTCTTACAATGCGATTGGCATTACTTCAATAGCCATGTGGTATCGTATGTCGCACTTTCAGCTGTATTTCTTTAAAAAGATTTTTTTTAATATGTTTTCTATGCTAATAAAAAAATCGTATAGAAAAGATCCCCTAAAAGATTTTTTTTAATATGTTTTCTATGCTAATAAAAAAATCGTATAGAAAAGATCGTATTTTTCATTTATTATTTGACAGCTACGCGTTCAAAAGTAGACCACAATTTCATTAAAATTTGAAACATTCTGAGCATGCTTTACAAGGGTGAGATAATCTGCTCTCTAGACAACGGGGAGAAGAGGAGCCATTAACTCCAAATCCTTAGCCATCTCTCTGAGGAACATACCCATATAGAGTATTGTAGGAACTGATCCTGGCCGATAACATGGAAGCCTGAAAACATCAACCAAAGGCAGGAGGGTTTGAAGAATGTGTCTTAGCACCCTTTATTCGATGCATTGCCGATTCCACCACTATGGAATGGTGCAGCAAATGTGTCTTGTGAAAACCAGAACACTCCGATACCTGGTACATGGTATAGAGTCGTCGGGTATGTGGAGAGATGGTAAGGAGTGTCACCCACATACGAAGCCTAAAGTCATGAAGTATGCGATGGATAGGGAGTGTAGCAGCCTCCTTCAGGGCTGTAGGGTACTCAAGAATTTCAAGTTCTTCGACCCTAGGCTCCTTCTCCGATGTCACTGTTATGGACACACACCGAGCAATATCGCAAATAAAGTCTTGAAAAGATATGTCCTTTGGAGGGGACATGTAACGTGGAGACAGAGATGAGCCTTCCGGGATAGTTCTCATGTCCCAGCTATCGGCCGATTCATCATCTGATGAATCGGAATCCGAAGACTCAAAGTATCGACAGGCAGGGTGTTCTCGTCTGCATGTACTCAGTACCGATCACAACTGGTAGCTGAGGCTTACAGTGCCCGAACCTCGGTACTGGAAATGGATTCGAGGGCCGGCATGGGTGGCAGTGTGGTAAACGGCAAAAAAAGTCAAAGCAGGTTGTGTCAGTACTGGAGCCGGTACCGATGCCTGCAGAATAGACTGCAAAGGCTTTACTGGTACCAAGGCCGCCAGTAAGGCCGCTAAGCTCTGCTCGATGGCCAGAATACATTGATCCATGGAGCTTGCCGATGCTTTGGTATCTGTATCGGAATTGTGGGCCACGATCCCTAAGCATGGCACCAGGAGCTTCTCCAGAAGCGGCGGCCTCGGGAGCATCCTGGGACCCCACTAAGGCTTTGGAGGAGAGGTCCTCCCGCCGGGGTTGTTTGGCTGGTGTGTTCCCCCTCCAAGGCAATGCCCAAAGTATCTCCATACTTAGGAGATCTACCCTTGGAGGGCCAGCCAGTCTTTTATAAAGACGTAGGTTTTGATACCTGAGATCCTTGGGAGGAAGAAGAAGCTCTTGATGACGTCGATGCTAAAGATACTGCATCAGAGGCAAAAAGAGTGCCAAGCTTTGCCGCTCGATTCTGTAGGCTTCTCTTTGTCATCTTCCTACAAAGAGGACATTCTGATGGTTCATGATCTGGTCCTAAGCATTTTAGACACCAGTCATGAGAGACTGTGGCAGAAATGGTAGTGCCACATTTGGAACACTTCTTAAAACCATTGGATGGTTTTTCCATTTTGTCTGTGAAAAAAAGGGAGACCTAAGATGGCGTTGATGCGCCTGAAGGAAGAAATGATTCTTTCCCTCACAGAAGATGAAAGAAAAGGAAAGAAAGAAAGGGGGGGGGGGCGATATCAGCGTTGACGGGAAGGCAGACGTGACCACAAAAAAATAAGAATATTCTGTGGTGACAGGAATTGCTTCTTGTCAGCTCCGCAGAAAACGAAGAACTGAGGGAGAGCTGGAAAGGTAGCTACGCAGGCACAGTGGGATGCTCCCAAAAGCTTTCTTATTGGATGCTGGGAAGCGTTCCTGCATGGGCTCCATCGGTGCCGATGTCACCTATATGTGAAGACAACATTTCTGCTTATTCCTGAAGATACTCTGTTCCAGGACCGCCATTCTGGTCTCGATGCCAGAAGCCTCCGCAGCTTTTGGTGCGGGCACAGAGGGTTTCGGGCCTGGCATCAGTGCTCTGGCAAACACGTCCTCTACGAGGACTGTGGCCTTGGAGAGCCTTGCATGGTCACTGCCAGCCGAGAACTCCTTCCTAGAGACCTTAGGAGGGTGCTGCTCGGAGTCACCGAAGTCCCGCTGTGGGACCTTACCAGGTTTCCCCAGTGGAACCTAGACTGGCTTTGAGGAATTTTTCTTTTTCTTGACAGGGTCCGGCGTCTTTCCGGAGGAGCCGCCGCAGAACTCCAAAGACACCCAGACCTCATGGGAGGTGCTCGGCTTCGAGCTCAGCGTCGGGGAAGTCTAAGCAGAGCTGGACCACAGGAATATCTCCTGTAACTCTGACCGTTTCTTGTTGGTCCGAGGAGTCATGGCGTGACACAGGTTGCAGGAGGTACTGTCAAGGTCCGGGCCAAGGCAGTGCAAGAAGCAGTCATGGGTGTCTGTGGCAGACATGATTTGACTGCAATGATCACACTTTTTAAAGCCACTGGGAGAAATGGTGGATCACACCTGTATGGGGGTCGATGACCCTCAGGTGAAAAAGGGCACGAACGCCGGTCAAAGTGAGCCTCAATGAAAAAAGAGAAAGGAGCCGAGAACAGCGCCGGGGACAGTGCTGGCTTGAGGCGGGAAGAGGAACTGGCATGCAAACCGGGAAAAAACTCACCAAGAGGATCATTTTTAAGGAATTTTTCCAGGGACAAAGGACATGCATCCGTTGGGCTCCGCAGAAAAAAGTAGACCGAGCAAGATGGCACCCTTGGACAGGAAGGGGACTACGCATGTGTGGTAGCATTCCCAAAGGCTTTCTTTAAAAGCTGGAGAAATGATATGCGTAGGCTCCGTCAGCACCGACATCACCCATATGCAAGGACTGACTTCCTGCTTGTTCCTGGAGAAATGATGGTGCTATTCATAAAATACAAGAGATCACAGAAAGAGGAAGACAAGTATCAATATATTCAGAAAAGCTAAGAGAACCTAGGAAAGTAGTCCGGAAAGCAAAGGTACAAATGGACGAAAAAACGGCCAATGCAGTAAAATGTGGGGACAAAACATTTTTCAGATATGTTAGTGAGAGGAGGAAGTGTAAAAGTGGTATTTTCAGACTGAAGGTGAGGAATATGCAGAAGCTGATGTGAATAAAGTGGAATTGCTTAACAAATATTTCTGCTCTGTGTTCACAGATGAAGGGACAGGAGCAGGACCTCAGGAAACACCAAGAAATAGGAACATAAGTGAGGCAGATTTTGAATGATTTTCATAAGACGGTGTTCATGAGGGGCTAGCTAAACTAAAAGTAGACAGAGCAATGGGGCCAGATGGGATATGTATGAGTGTATTGAAAGAACCTATGGACGTTCTAGTGGCTCCACTTTCTTACCTTTTCAATGCTTCTTTAGAGTCGAAAGAGGTTCCAGAGGACTGGAAAAGAGCACATGTAGTCCCCTTTACACAAAAGCAGAAGCAAGGATGAGGTTGGGAACTACAAGCCGGTTAGTCCAACCTCTGTGGTGAGCAACTAATGGAAATGCTGCTAAAACAGAGGATAATGAGGTTTCTGGAATACAATGAATTACAGGTTCCGTGGCAGCATGGTTTTACTAGAGGCAAATCTTGTTAGACAAATCTCAATAATTTCTTTAACTGGGTGACCAGGGAGTTGGACAGAGGGCGAGCTCTATATATGGTATACTCAGATTTCAGTAAAGCATTTAACACTGTTACACACAGACGACTTATAAACAGAGTGCCCCAAGGATGGGCCCCGATTTGACCGACTGGGTTAGAAATTGGTTGATGGGAGGTGACAAAGGATACAGGTAAATGGAGCGCACTCTGAGAAAAGGGATGTTACCAGTGGTGTGCTGCAGGGATCTGTCCTTGGTCCAATTCATTTTAACATTTTTGTTAATGGTATTGCAGAAGAACTATTGGGTAAGGTTTGCCTCTTTGCTGATGATACAAAAATTTACAATAGTCACCCAGGAAGGTGTAGATATGAGGAGGGAACAAGCGAAGTTTGAAGAATGGTCGAGATTTTGGCAGCTAAAAATTTAATTAAAAAAAAAAAAAAAGATACAGGGTCATGCATTTATTTATTTGTGAGTTTTTTTAATACCGCCTTATCAAATAATCAAAGCGGTTTACAGAGAACAGAAGCTTTTACAAAAAAAACATGGATAACAAAATTAACATAGATAGTAAAAAATTACCACCAGGAAACCATCTTAACTAAGCATAACTGCTTAATTAACTGTTAACTTATTTACATGAGCGGCATTGAAAAGATTTACATCAGCTGAAAGAATAGGTTATGTATGGATCAGGGTTTTAGTGATATTCTGGATGCATGGCTAGGAGAATTTAGTGGAAGTTTGTGTTTTTTATTGTGTTGGGCAGATATCTGTCCCATCTGACTTGTTTCCAAAGTATTCTCTAAATAGATATGTCTTGATTTGCTTACAGAATGTGGAAAGGTGATTTATACTTCTTAATGTGTCTACTACTACTACTGAGCATTTGTATAGCGCTACAAGTCGTACGTAGCGCTGCACAGACATGTAAGACAGTCCCTGCTCGTCAGAGCTTACAATCTAGTCAAGACAGACAACACAGAAGGTGTAGACAGGGATAAAGAAGGGGGAAAGGTAAAGAAACACGGAGATCAGGTGAGTCAAGATCCAAAAGCAGCAGCGAAGAGGTGAGTTTTCAGCCTGGATTTCAAAAGGGTCAGAGAAGGTGCCTGGCGTAGAAACAGGTAGTTTGTTCCAAGCGTAAGGTGCAGCAAGGTGAAAGGAGCGAAGTCTAGAGTTAGCAATAGAAGGGCACAGATAGAAGCAGTTTGCCAGAGGAGCGGAGTTTCCGAGGGGGCGGGGGTTGTTGTAAGGAGAGATAAGAGAAGAAAGGAGGTGAATGCATTTATAGGTCAGCAGGAGAAGTTTGAATTAGATGCGGAAATGGATAGGGAGCCAATGAAGTGACTTGAGAAGGAAAAGGATGGAGGAAATTCCAGAGGATTGGGGAATAGAATGTAAAGGCTCTGTTGCTTGTTGATAGATTGTTTTTTTCTGAAGTCTGCATCCTCTCCTCTGTTATTCGGAATTGTGCGTATTAGAGAGTTTACGTAGGATGGGGATAAGTTATGCAGCAATTTGAATGTAATCATTAGGGTTTTGTATTCAATTCTGCTTAGAATAGGGAGACAGTGCAACTGATGCAAATGGGGATATATGCTCAGATCTAGGAACCTTCTGAATTATATATGCAGCAGTGTGTTGTGCCATCTTTAGTTCATTCAATGCTTGTTTTGATAGGCCCTGTAAGATACTATTACAAAAGTCGAGTGGGAGCATACTATTGCTTGTAGTACCGAGCAGAAGTCATAAGCTGATAGTAGAGGTCTTAGCTTTTGAATCATCCTTATCTTGTTGTATATTGTTCGAGTTATGTTAATATGTGCAGACAGGCTCAGAGTTTGATCTAAGGCTATACCTAGATATCGCATTTTTCACTTTCAGCGAAGATTCTTTGACTTTTATACCAGATGGCGGGGTGGTCCTTGTCCTTAGTAACAAATAGTACTTCGGCTTTTTTGACGTTTATCATGAGGTTGTGTGTAGTGAGTCATTGTGATGCTTCATTGAAGCATGTTGCAATTTGCTGAAGGGTAGGTTTTGATGTATTGCATGGCAGATATAACATGTCATTCGCATAGATATGGTAGTTTACCTTGTTTTTGGAATATATAACAGATCAATTGAAGGTAAATGTTGAACAATAATACTGAAAGGGCCAAGCCTTGTGATATTCCTTGCTATTGACTGTAAGAATGTCATGTTTGCCTAATTTTTACCTGTTGGGTGAGGTCGGATAAATAAGATTTAAACCACAGAAGGGTAGAGCCATCTATTCCATTCTCTTGAAGCCTTGTTAGTAGGATATTGTGATTGATAGAGTCAAATGCAGACGCTATATCCAAGAACATTAGTATGAAGACTTGCTTTGAATTTTCTATTCCTCCTATGAGCTTGTCAAATAGGGATATAAGGAGTGTTTCAACACCATGGTGCTGTCTAAAACCATACTGATGTATATCCAGTGGTGCATGTTTATCTATCAGCTCTTGTAGCTAGTTTTGGACAATATTTTCCATTATTTTCACTATAAATGGAAGGCTTGATATTGGCCTGTATTTGTTAGGGCATGTTTTATCTAGGGAACTTGGTTTTAAAATGGGTCGAATGGCTGCTTTGCATTTAGGCTTCAAAAATCCGAGGGAGCGGTACAATATAGGGGGTGAAGTACTTCTGTCCACAAAAGAAGAGCAAGACCTAAGGATGATTGTTTCTGCTGATTTTAAGCTAGCTAAAGAGGTAAAAATGGCAACAGCAAAAGCCAGAAGGATGTTTAGGTGCACAGGTAGAGGAATGACCAAGCAGGAAGAAGATGGTGATAGCGTCTCTGTGTAAGTCTCTGGTGAGACCTTATTTGGAATAGTGTGCGCAATTCTGGAGACTACACCTTCAAAGGGATATAAACAGGATGGAGTCTATGCAGATGGTAGCTACCAAAATGGTCAGTGGGCTTCAACATAATGAATGAGGACAGACTTAGAGATCTCAATATGTATACTTTGGAAGGAAGATGGTAGAGGGAAGATTTGACAGACGTTTAAATACCTCGGTGGCATAAACACACAGGAGGACAGCCTCTTTCAACTGAAAGAAAGCTCTGCAAACAAGGAGGCATTGGATAAAGATGAAAGGAGATGAAGAAATTAGGTCTTACCTGCTAATTGTCTTTCCTTGAGTTCTCTCCGGGCCAGCCCATGACCTTTGGGTGATCAATCCGCTCCAGCAGCTGAGGATTGAAATACTGAAAGTTTTCCTGACAGGTTACCCAGCTCCCTCTGGTGTCAGAGAATCAGTCTTACGGTACCCAAGCAGCAAAATGCAACTGAGAAGAGTAAAGTCAAAATAACAAAACTAACTACTGGACAATGTTACCCAAAAAACAACCTAGCCTCCTGCCGAAAAAGAAAAGGCCATACTATTCGAGCCCCATCCAAAAACTCCCAGGTGAACCCTGGATTATGAGAAATCGAGATTCTTATTTTTTTTTTCTCTGTCCTGTTCCCTCGGAAGACTGCCCCCTCGACCCAATAGGCCAGGGATCCCCCGAATCCTTCTCCATCTACGCCCCCTTCACCGCCCTCGTTGGGACGAACGGGATAATATGTACAGAGCAGACACTCTCCTACCGAAACGCCATACGGATAAAACTGGAAAACTCGCAGACTTCCCGGGCGGGCCCTGGACTGGCCCGGAGAGAACTCAAGGAAAGACAATTAGCAGGTAAGGCCTAATTTCTTCTTCCTATTCGTCTCTCCGGGCCAGTCCATGACCTTTGGGCAGTACCAAAGCAGTACCTAAACGTGGGAGGGGCTTGCGAGTCCTGCAACAATTGCTGAGACACCCACACTAGCATCCTCCCGTGCCTGAACATCCAACCGATAATGTTTAGCAAACGTATGCAGGGAAGACCACGTCGCCGCCCGACAAATATCAACTGGCGGTACCAACGCATACTCCGCCCAAGAGGCAGCTTGCCCTCTAGTAGAATGCGCTCAGAGTCCCGCTGGAACCGGCTTGCCCTTTGCTTCATAAGCGGCTCGTATCGCATGCTTCACCCAGCGAGCGATGGACGCCTTAGTAGCCGCTTTACCCTTAGCCGAGCCCCCGAAGAGGACAAACAACCGGTCAGACTGCCGAAAAGACTCTGTCGCTGTCAGATAACTACGTAATACGCGCCCCAAATTCAGGCGCCGCAACGACCAATCCACTTTACCACCGTCATGATTCGTAAAGGTGGGCAACGACACCACCTGGTTGACGTGAAAACTGGAAATGACCTTAGGCAAAAAGGAGGGAACCGGTCTCAGCACTACCTTTTCGGCCGTGAAATGCAGGTACGGTTCTCTGCACGAAAGAGATTGCAAATCCGAAATTCTCCTTGCCGAACACAATGCCACCAAAAAGGCTGTCTTCCAGGACAACTCACGAAGTCATCCCGATGAACCTGACATGAAAGGAGGCGCCGTTAACGCCTGCAAAACCAAAATTTAGAACCCAAGGAGGCACCACGTGCCTCACTGGAGACCTAATGTTCCGAGCGGCCCGCAAGAAACGTAGCACATCCGGGTGCGAGGAAACGTAGCACATCCGGGTGCGAGGAAAGCAGCCGACCTTGCACTCTGCCTCTGTAGCAGGCCAGTGCCACCAGCTGAACTCTCAGCGTGCTAAGAGCCAATCCTTTCTCCAGGCCTACCTGAAGAAACGCTAAAATCTCGGGGAGCTGCAACCTCCCGGGTGAGAGCTTACGATCAGAACACCAGGCCTCAAAAATGCGCCATACCCTAACGTAAGCCAACGAAGTCGAGCGCCTCCAGGATTGCAACAAAGTGGCTATTACAACCTTCGAGTAGCCCTTCCAGCGCAACCGGCTCCTTTCAAGAGCTAAGCCGTAAGCGAGAACCGATCCACCTGAGGCATGCGCACGGGCCCTTGCCTCAACAGATTGAACCGAATGGGTAACCGCCAGGGAGGAGCCACCAGAAGTCGGACTAGATCGGCATACCATGGGCGTCGCGGCCAATCCGGAGCCACCAGAATCACCAGCCCCCCGTGGTTCGCAATCCTTTGGATGGTCCTGCCTAAGAGAGGCCACGGAGGAAACACGTAAAGAAGCTGATCCGGCGGCCAAGGCTGCACCAGGCCGTCCAGCCCCTCCGACATGTGCTCCCTGCGGCGGCTGAAAAAGCGTGGCGCTTTGGCATTGGCTTGGGTCGCCATGAGATCCATAACAGGCTGACCCCAGCGGAGCGAAATCTCTTGAAAAATCGCCCAGTCCAATTCCCATTCCCCGGGGTCCAGGCGATGACGACTGAGATAATCAGCTTGTACGTTGTCGTGCGCCGCAGAAATGGCTAAAAGATGGCTCTCCGCCCATTGAAACAATTACTGACTCTCCTCCAGCAGTACTACACTTCCGGTGCCCCCCTGCCTGTTGATGTAAGACACTGTCACTCGAATGTCGGAGAACACCCGAACCGCCTTTCCTTCGAGCAAGCCGAGAAAGCTGAGCACTAAGCGAACCGCCCGCAACTCTAGTCAATTTATCGACCAACTGCTCTCCTCCTGCGACCAGGTGCCTTGCGCTATCTGCGACAAACAATGAGCCCCCCAGCTTGATAGGCTTGCGTCCGTCGTGAGTAATACCCAATCTGGCAGATCCAGCGGCACCCCCGCCCGCAGGTCAGCCGGAACCAACCACCACTGTAGACTGACTCGTACTTCTGGGCAAACCAACCGTTGAGAAAGTGGATGACTTTGCGGAGACCGAGACAACGCCTGCTGAAGAGGCCGCATATGCGCCCTGGCCCAGGGAACTAGATCGAGGGCCGCCGCCATCGATCCCAACACCTGTAGGTAACGCCAGGCCGATGGAGATTGACTCGCAGGAACGCCGACACCTGAGCCAAAAGCTTGTTCACTCTTTCTGCAGGAAGAAACACTGAGCCCACCTTCGTGTAGAAGAAGGCTCCCATAAGTTAACTGCATAGTCGGCGCCAAATGACTCTTTGCTCAGTTGATAACCCAGCCTAACTGCTCGAGGAACTCCACCACCCGAGCGGTGGCCTCGACGGACTATGCTTGAGACGGTGCACGAATTAGCCAATCATCCAGATAAGGATGGACCTGAATCCCTTCTTTCCGGAGCGCCGCCACCGCCGCCACCACCACCATCACTTTGGTAAAGGTGCGAGGCACTGTGGCGAGCCCAAAAAGGCAAGGCGCGGAACTGAAAATGCCCCATGGGGACTGCAAATCGCAGGAACTTTTGATGTTCGGGTCTGATCGGAATGTGCAAATATGCCTCCATTAAATCTATGGAGGTCAGAACTTCGCCCGGCTTCACCGACTGGATAACGGACCGCAAAGTTTCCATTTGGAAATGAGGCACCTGCAAACAGCGATTTACGTGCTTGAGATCCAAAACAGGCCGAAAAGAACCTTCCTTTTTGGGGACGACAAAATAAATCGAGTATCGACCTAAGCCGTACTGGTCTACAGGCACCGGCACAACCGCCTGAAGCCGCAGCAGACGTAGCAGCGTCTGGAGGACCGCCTCTTTCTTTGCCTGTGGACCGCACGGAGAAAGGACAAAAGAGTCCAGCAAAGGCTGCACGAACTCTAGTGCATAGCCGGCCCTGATAATCTCTAGGACCCATTGGTCCGTAGTCACCCTGGCCCAGGCAGAGAGGAAACGCTGCAAGCGCCCCCCGACAGGAACCTCCACCTGGACCGGCCTCACTTCATTGCGGCTTCTTAGCTGAGTTCTGTTGGGCACTAAAGTAGCCCCTGTTGAAACCCCTGGCGCCACGAAAGGACTGCCCCCTGGCTACAAAACGACCCGCTGATATGGCGAGAAGCGAGATCCTCGAAACCGGCGAAAGTCCCTACCATGACCTCTTTGTAAGGAACTTATTTTCGCCGCTCTCGGCTGGTCCTCGGGAAGACTCCCCCCTTTCGAGTCTCCCAGATCCTTAACTATCTTCTCCAACGCTTCCCCAAACAATAACTTGCCTTTGTAGGCAAGCTTATTGAGACGCGCCTTGGAAGACGCATCGGCCGCCCAATTTTGTAGCCAGAGAAAACGCCTAGCCGCAACCAGCAATGCCATAGACTTTGCGGCAATACGCACCAAATCATAAAAGGCGTCCGCTAAATAGGCCGCCGCAGACTCCAGCTTAGCAGCATTCGCCGGAGCAGTCTCCACCTTCTCCGGGGACTGCTCCCCCTGCAGCCAACGAATAGACAGGCGCGACACATAGGCCCCACAGACGGACGCCTGCAGGGCCAGGGCACTGGCATCAAAGGCTTGCTTCAAAAGCACTTCCAACCGACGATTCTGCAGGTCCTTAAGCGCTGTTCCCCCTTCCACAGGGATGGTGGTCTTCTTAGTGACTGCAGACCCTAACGCATCCACTTTAGGCATACGGAGCAAGTCCTTCTCATCCTAAGGAACGGGATAGAGCCGCGCTATCGCGCGCCCCCTTTTTTTTTTTTTTTTTTTCAAAACAAGAATTGTTTCTAGTTCTTTCTTTTAAAAGTAGACCTTTAACTAAGGTTTCACTAATCGTCTCTCGGGGGAGCTGGGATCCGACGTCCTGTTCAGCTGCTGAGGACTGAAAGACTGATTCTCTGACACCAGAGGGAGCTGGGTAACCTGTCAGGAAAACTTTCAGTATTTCAGTCCTCAGCTGCTGGAGCGGATTGATCACCCAAAGGTCATGGACTGGCCCGGAGAGACGAATAGGAAAGACTCAGGAGTAATTTGCGGAAATATTTTTTTATAGAAGGAGTGCCAGATGCGTGGAATAGTCTCCCAGTGGAGGTGGTAGGACAGATTGTATCTGAATTCAAGAAAGCATGGGACAACACAGAAGATCTCTAAAGGAAAAGAAAGGGACTGTAGAGCTTAGTAATTGGCATGGGTTGAGTACTCGTGTGCATCCTAATAAAATTTGTTTGTTACACTCTACAAAGGTAAGGCATGAGGGGAAGATTCAAAGAGATAAGGTAGAGCAATTTTTTGAGTTAGAAGATAGCAGGAAATAAACAGTCTCTCTATTGCTGGAAATTGTGGGACATAGCCCTGGTGGCTTCATATGATGATCTGGCAAACAAGGGGATGCAGGAATTCTCTGTTCAGGTAGAGTGGACTCACTGAGCTAAAGCAGTGGCATGGATACCTGAGTTAATTTGCAGCTCCGGCCACAGGGAGATGCAATATAAGCTGCTCCAACAAGGGTATGTTTCCCCTTTGAGAGCATTTAAGGCAGGCTATGTGGCATCAGATAAATGCCCTCAGTGTTCAGTGACCTCAGCCCATCTGGGGTATATGTTATGGCAATGTGCTATGATTAAACCTTTTTTGGGAGTGAATGAGGAAGTACCTGAAGGGGACGTTGTATTAGAGGACGAGTTTGATGTCAGGCGTGGCAATTCTGGATGATCTAGCATAGCTGAAAGTTAAGGGTGCAGTGGCTAGTTTGTCAGTGAAGAAAGCAGGTGTGATAGCCAAGCAATGTGTGCTACGGCACTAGAGGAACTCTGCTCCCCCAAGTCATTGGGAGCAGAGGAACATGTGGCACCATTTGATGTTGATGGAGAGAATGGCCTCACAGATATCACCTAAAAGGAGAGAGACCTTTGGCTGTATATGGGGTATATGTTAATTTATTAGCACCACAGGCCTGTAGCAAGTTGTTGACATGACAGCCAGCAGAGCTTGCATGGTTGTGGTGGGGAAAGTGTTTGACTGATTGATTGGGTGAATGATAAGAGAATGACTGGTAAGGGGGTGGGAGGGAGAGGAGGCAGGTTTGGGGAGGAGGAGGGGTGCTGATGAGTCCCTCATCAGAGACTTTTGGCAAAACTAAAGAGTCATGGGATAGGAGGCAGTGTACTATTGTGGATCAGGAACTGGTTAAAAGATAGAAAGCAGAGGGTAGGGCTAAATGGCCAATTTTCCCAATGGAGAAAGGTGAATAGTGGTGTACCCCAGGGATCTGTGCTGGGTCCGCTGCTTTTTGACATATTCATAAATGACCTGGAAAGTGGAATAACGAGTGAGGTTATCAAATTTGCAGATGACACAAAACTATTTAAAGTTGTTAAAACCCAAGAGGATTGTGAAAAATTGCAAGAGGATCTTGATAA
This sequence comes from Ichthyophis bannanicus, assembly GCA_033557465.1. NCBI lineage: Eukaryota > Metazoa > Chordata > Amphibia > Gymnophiona > Ichthyophiidae > Ichthyophis > Ichthyophis bannanicus. The sequence continues at coordinate 1,357,504,222 of CM066031.1, forward strand.
ATTGGAAGACTGGGCATCAAAATGGCAGATGAAATTTAATGTGGACAAGTGCAAGGTTATGCATCTAGGGAAGAAAGCACAGTTACTTACCTGTAACAGGTGATCTCCGGAACAGCAGGAATTAGTCTTCACACGTGGGAGACGTCGCCGACGGAGCCCGCACGGGAAATGCTCCCCAGCATCCAATCAGAAAGCCTTTGGGAGCATCCCCCGCGCCTGCGCGGTGGCTTCCCGCCCTTCCTACTGCCTCTCCCCAGTTGAGTTTCATAGCTGAGCCGGCAGGAGAGGAGAGGAGAGGAAGGAATAGAGAAAAAGAGAGATACAACTCCCAGGGGAGGTGGGCGGGTTGTGAAGACTAATTCCTGCTGTTCCGGAGATCACCTGTTACAGGTAAGTAACTGTGCTATCTCCAGGAACAAGCAGGAATGAGTCTTCACACGTGGGGACTCCCTAGCTTAGGATGCCCGGGGAGATCCCATAAGTGCAGCCCAGACGGGATGGCATTTGCCCAGCCTGAATCTCCAGCATCCCCTGAGGGATGGAGGGCAGGAGTTGAATAGAGGAACAGCGAATCCAAAGACTACGGAGGCAAGTCTTTAGAGTGCAGAACAGGTACCATTAGGATACAGCAAAAAAACCCCCAGGTTACGGGAGTAGGCAGAGGGGTGCATGAAGAGAATCATTAAGCATGTAATGAGTAAATGACCTAGTACCATACAGAGCTTACCTGCCATTAAGTTTCTAATGAATTAATGGTTTAGAACCCAGTACTGCTTACCCACCGGGTTGTCGGAAGTAGTCCTGTGATGGAGGCACTGTAGACGCAGTAACAAGATCATCAAGGAAACTTCACCGCAGCGAGGAGTAAGTTCCAAATCCGGAAGGCCATGGGATCCAGGCGTCAGCTGGGTCAGGAGAAGGACGGCAGGTCTTCCAGGGGGCTCACGGCAAGCTGAGCACTCCCTTAGGAGTAGAGTCCATAACTCAGAGGACCAACAGTGGAAGACAGGCCGAACTAGAGAGCCTATCCCAGAGAAGAGTAGAGGTGTACCCCGGAGCAGAAGGGGTACACAGTCTGCCCTAGCGAGAGATAGGGAGACAAGGGTCCGGACCTCCGGGAGGAGGACCTAACAGAAATGGGGACTGTTGACTTCACAGCAGTAGAGTACCACCAGTCCGCGGGTCGACGGGGAATAGGCAGGCGGACTGGCCGGACCCCCTGGGGGGGGTGGGGGGGGGTGAGTACCGGCCATAGGGGGAAAAAGGCGGTAAACACAGGTACTGTGGGGATCCCCCAAAGGCGCCTGCCAAGCAGGTGATATCTAGTATATCTAAGCCGGTGGACATGGGGACGCCCCCTCCGGTACTAACGTAGGCACGCCGGGGGGCCTGCCTCCATGAGCAGCACTCAGGTAAGGCGGATCTGCCATCGATCCCCAGAACGTCCACCTGGAGAGGTGGCCGCAAGATCCGTCAGGGGAGGGATCTTTCCCGGAGGGCAAGGGCAGATCGGCGAGCTAAGAGCGCGGTAGACGGAGGATAGCATCAGTCCGGTAGAATGCCGCAGGGGTTGGAGGCCCTAATGTGTCCCCAGGACCTGCGCGTAGAAATTGTCCCCCGCACAATCGGGGGACATGAGGGTATAGTCCCTGGTGAGTATAGGGGGACTATAGCAGCTGGAGGGGAATTCCAGTACAGAAGCAATCAGCAAGAGGATACTGGCTGAGAGGGGTTCGGGGACATACCGAAGAGTAAGTAGGGTGACCGTGGGCCAGAGCGATCACGGCGTAAGGTGGTCTCCCTTTCCCATGGAGGAGAAGACCTGAACCCCTAGATAAGTCCCCGAACCATTTTCCAACTGGACAAGCCCCAGAGTAGAGCTCTAGTCTAAACTTCTGGTAAGGAGGTTAAGAGCAGGCAGCCACCCACCTGAGCCTAAAAATGCTTAGTATGAGAGTCCAGGCGCGGGCCCGGGGACATCAACCCGGGGTGAGAGGTCCCTTGCTTGGGCGCACCTGGAGGGTGGGCGGAGGGCTGACATTTCCTCTTCCTAGGGAAGGGGGGTCTGGAGGGGCGTTTACCACCACCGGGGGGAAGCCGGGCCCTAGGCTGGCTGCTAACTCTGGGAAGGTTAGCGAAGCACTGTGCGACCCGACGTAAGGCTTCGCTATTGAAAAGGTGATCTCCGTCGCAGGGAGAATTACCCAGGATGTGCTGTGCCCGTCTACACAACTCGGACGCCTGCAACCATGCCGTGCGGCGTGCTCTAATGGCAACAGCAGAGGCTCTGCTGACCGACCGGAAGGAGTCCAGCGAAGCACAAGAAAGGAACTCGGAGATATTCCTGCAATGATAAAGAAGCAGGGAATATTCAAAAGCCTTGGTTGCAGATACGAAGGTGGATAACCGAGATAACCTCTCGGTGACCTCCCGAAGCGACAGACTCATATAAAATATATATGAAATAATTCTGGCTGCCAGCATAGATATTTGGAAGGCTTGACGTCCTAGAGTATCTAGCGTCTTCGAGGCGTGGCCTGGAGGGCGATAAGCATGCCTCTCCTTGCTTCCGGCCTTCCTCAGCGCCGATTCCACCACAATGGACCGATGTGGAAGCTGGTGCTGCCGAAACCCCGGGGACGGAGGCACCTGGTACAGAGCCTGCATCGCAGTCGGCGGCGCCGGAACCCTCAAAGGCGACCGCCAAGCCCCCAGCAGGAGATCCTGCAGGGCGGGATGCAGAGGAAGCATCGCGGCTGCCTGTTCCGCAGGGCCTGAGCTCGGGTCCGGGATAGGGATGGCCAGCAAGTCCGCCATGTCAAGGAGGAAATCCTGAAAAGGCGGCTCTGCCGGAGCAGTTATGGCGGGAGAGGCCGCCAGGGCACTAAGAGGCCGCTCGGGCCGATGCCCGCTGGGCAGAGGAGGGGACCAACCGACCCGGATCGGGGCAGTCAACATGGCGTCGTCGGCTCCTGGAATTGATTCCAAGTTAGGCATCAAAGAAGTCGATGGCACCGACGGCGCCGCAGGAACCGGCCTCGGCCCCGAACCCGGGGGCGGCGCTTCCCCACGTGACTGGAGCGAATCCGCGGCCGCCGGAGGGCAGAGGCCAGCGGTCTCTGCTCTGAGCTGCGGGAGAGGACAGGGGCCGATCCCGAGACGTGCCGTGGCCAGGCTTTCAAGGCTGGACAACGACTCCAGGCTGGGCATCGAACCGAGCGAGGAGATCGACTCCTTCCTCGAGGCCCCCGGCGGGAGTGACCGCGCCGGTGGTGGAGAACCCGGAGCGTGGATCGGAACCGCGCCGACCGGTGCTGCGAACATCAAGGGCCCCCGAGGACGGTGCTCGGAGGAGAGGGGGTCATCTGACGCCGGCGCCGATGTCGATCGGCGGGCACTGCCCGGTGCCGGGCTCCCTCTCGAACCCGTCCGACCCGGAGAGAAATCCTTCCGGGGCATACGGCCCGTCCCCGAGGGGACCCCGGTCACCCGACGACGAGTCCCTGTGGGGGGGGGGGGGGGGAGTGCGAAGCCCCTGCGCCGACGTCGGGGTACCGTTGCGGGGCGGCGCAGACCCAGATTGGGTTGAAGCGGTCGAAGACCCCGAGGCACCTTCTCTAGGGAAGGGAGGGGCCCTCGACGGCCGCGTCGATGCCGGGGGGTCGCCCGTGCGCTGGCCGACATACCCCGAGGTCCTTGGGGAAGGTCGATGGCGGTCCCTCGTGCTCGACGCCCCTGCCGTCGCTGGTGGAGCGGCGCCGCTCGAACCCGGTACCACCCTTGAGCAGAGCTGGGATACCGGCGACCCGGCGCGGGTCGAAGTGAGCGGCCCCGAGGGGAGGGAGGCCAGATGACCATCCCCGGCGCGGGGCGGAACCACCGACGCCCGCGCCCTCGAAGGGGGTACTACCCCCGTGCATGACCTGAAAGTAGGGCTGTCAGACAGTGTCGAGTCGATCGGCCCCCGAGGTGCCGAGGGCAGCGGCTGGCGATCCCCGGTGGGGAGCGGGTCACTCGACACCGACGGGTCGGCACCGCCCAAAGCGGATACCACCCCCGTAGGAACGCCATACCGGCGCGAGTCGGTCGGCCCCGGAGGCGCCGAGGAAAGCAGCCGCCAATCCCCTGTGAGGAGCGGAACGCTCGACACCGACGCCGAGGGGCGGGTACCGCCCACGCGCATGGCAGGGCTGAAGGAACGCCGGGCTGGACTGAGTCGATCGGCCCCGGAGGTGCCGAGGACAGCAGCCGACGATCCTCAGTGAGGAGCAGAGCGCTCGATACCGACGCCGATGCCGGGGGCTCAGTACCGCCTGGAGCGGCTACCACGCCCGAGCATGGCTTGGATGTAGGGAGGTCAGACCCGGTCGAGTCGATCGGCCCCGAAGGCGCCGAGGACACCGGCTGACGATCCCTGGCGAAGAGTGAAACACTCGACGCCGACGCCTGGGAATCGGCACCGCTCGAAGCGGGTACCTCCCTCGGGCATGGTTCGGGAATGTTCTGTGAGGAGCGAACCTCAGGAACATCCCGAAACCCCGTAAATGCTTTGGAGCCCGAGGACTCCCGCCGGGGTATATCAGCCAAGGAGGACTTGAGGGGTTGGCCGGAGCCGTCGCCATGCTGCGCATGAGACTCGCCCCTCAAGACTCGGCTAGGCTTAACAGACTGTTGTGTGGTTACCTGATCCTGGAGAGAAGAACAACCCGACGACCGCACCCTGGGCGCGAAGACGTCGTCGAGGGATACCCGAAAGAGGGAGGGTCTTCTCCCGACACTGTAGCCCGGGGAATCCGGGGAAAAAGGGTCAGGCCCCAAACAGGAGAGGCACCAGGCATTGGAGTCCACGTGGAAAATTAAGTCCCCGCCGCGAGGCTGGGGGGAAGAAGGCTCCATGCCCCGGTCCTCAGTGCCCGGAGGGGGCGACGAAAATTAAATGAAAAATAATTAAAAGAAAGAAAGAAAAAGGGGGGCACGGAGGTGCCACCGTCGGCGGGAAAGTCGCGACTACAGAAAAAAGAAAAAATTTCTGCGGTGGCAGGAGGGACGTCCTGCCTGCTCCGCGGAAAACGAAAAACTGGGGAGAGGCAGTAGGAAGGGCGGGAAGCCACCGTGCAGGCGCGGGGGATGCTCCCAAAGGCTTTCTGATTGGATGCTGGGGAGCATTTCCCGTGCGGGCTCTGTCGGCGACGTCTCCCACGTGTGAAGACTCATTCCTGCTTGTTCCTGGAGATCAACCCAAACTATGGTTACACGATGCAAGGTTCCACATTAGGAACCACCACCCAGGAAAAAGATTTAGGCGTCATTGTGGATACCATGTTAAAACCCTCGGCCCACTGTGCAGCGGCGGCCAAGAGAGCAAATAGAATGCTAGGTATGATAAGGAATGGAATGGCATATCTTATGTTCTTATGGTGGAGTGGGAGATAGCTATGGGTGGTAGCAGGGATGTCATTATGGTCTTTCAGGTTATCTTAGCTATCTGGTCGATGGCATAACCAGTTGGGGGGGGGCAAGAAATATAAAATAACAAAAATTTAGAACTTCATTTTGTTAGTTTGAACACTGAAATGCTTCTAGCTGTGCAAGTGTTCCCACGTGCTGCAAGTGTTGTAATATTTGGTTTAATAAAAACAAATTGAACAAAAATCACAAATAGTACCTGAAGATTGAAGAGGTGGTCAGCATAATGCCAATTTTTAAAAAGGTTCCAGGGATGATCCAGAAATTGTAGACTGGTGAGCCCAACGTCAGTACTGGGCAAAATTGTAGAAATCATCATAAACAACAAAATTACTGACCATACAGATAGTCATGGTTTAATGGGACAAAGTCAACATGGATTTAGCCAAGGAATGTCCTGCCTCAATCTGTTACATTTTTTTGATATGCTGTATTTGAATTTTCAGAAAACATTTGAAAAGGTCTCTCATGAGAAACTCTAGGAAAAAGTCATGGGATAGGAAGCTGTGTCCTATTGTGGAATGGGAACTGGCTAAATGATAGAAAATGGACAAGTCGGGCTATAGATGACATTTTACTTACCAGTTAATGTCCTTTACTTCAGCACTGCTAGACTAATCCAGACAAGTGGGTAAAGTTTCCCCTACCAGCAAATTGGTGGAGACAAAGAACCAAGACATTACTCCCATGCCTCTATTCGCCTCAGCCACCAGAGGTCTCTTCAGTATTTGTCCCAAAGCATATGGAAGAAACATGGCAAGCCTCACACAAGCTGCTGCTTTTATGCTACAAACCTATATTTAAATCAAGAGAATATACAAAGAGAATCCGCCAAAAACTGGAAGAAAGAGGAACTCCAGAAGGAAACTCTCTTTGGCATGATGCAAGTACTACGCCAAGCATTAGTAAATTTGAGAGACTGAGATCATACTCCACATACCCTGTTGCTTAGAAGTAAGATTCATGACTATTATGGTATGCACAAAATTAACCCATTTGGAGAAACCACCTCTCAATCATAGACAATGAGTAATTAACAGTAGAGAGCTATGTACATAAGAACATAAGATATGCCATACTGGGTCAGACCAAGGTCCATCAAGCCCAGTATCCTGTTTTCAACAGTGGCCAATCTAGGTCATACGTACCTAGCAGTTTCCCCAAAAGACACAGGTTCCGCAATGCTTGTACTGGGTCAAGCATGGATATCCTGGGTCCCTTCTTAATAATGGTTTATGGACCTTTCCTCCAGGAACTTGTCCAAACCTTTCTTAAACCCAGCTACACTAACAGCCTTTACTACATCCTCCGGTAACAAATTCCAGAGTTTGATTACACGTTGAGTGAAAAAATATTTTCTTTTATTAGTCTTAAATAGTTTACCCTGTAGCTTCATTGCATGTCCCCTAGTCTTTCTGTATTCTGATAACGTAAACAATCGATCTACGTTTACCCGTTCCACTCCGTTCATTAATTTATAGACTTCTATCATATCTCCCCTCAGCCGTCTCTTTTCCAGATTAAAGAGCCCTAACCTTTTTAGCCTTTCTTCATAGGAGTATCCTTCCATCCCCTTTACCATTTTGTTGGCTCTTCTCTGAACCTTTTCTAAGATCGCTATATACTTTTTAAGATACGGCGACCAGAATTGCACACAATATTCAAGGTGCGGTCTCACCATGGAACGATATAGAGGCATTATAATATCTTTTGTTTTATTTTCCATTCCTTTCCTTATGATACCTAGCATTCTATTTGCTCTCTTGGCTGCCGCTGCACACTGGGCCGAGGGTTTTAACATGGTATCCACAAGGACGCCTAAATCTTTTTCCTGGGTGGTGGTTCCTAATGTGGAACCTTGCATCGTGTAACCATAGTTTGGGTTGTTCTTCCCTAGGTGCATAACTTTGCCCTTGTCCACATTAAATTTCATCTGCCATTTTGATGCCCAGTCTTCCAATTTATCAAGATCCTCTTGCAATTTTCCACAATCCTCTTGGGTTTTAACAACTTTAAATAGTTTTGTGTCATCTGCAAATTTGATAACCTCACTCGTTATTCCACTTTCCAGGTCATTTATGAATGTGTCAAAAAGCAGCGGACCCAGCACAGATCCCCGGGGTATACCACTATTCACCTTTCTCCACTGGGAAAATTGGCCATTTAGCCCAACCCTCTGCTTTCTATCTTTTAACCAGTTCCTGATCCACAGTAGTACACTGCCTTCTATCCCATGACATTTTAGCACAAACAGAAGGCTGTCCACAGAAGATGAATTTGCAGAGCCAAGTATAAAAATCACAGCAGACACAAGGGTATCACAGCAGAAGAACAGAGCAAATTCAAGTGGGATGTACCAAAGCTATAACTCCACTGGGCAGGAAGACACACCAGCTCACAAAATCCTTGGGGCCAAAGGTTGTCTCTGCCCGTGTGTGGACATCCAAACAATAATACCTGACAAATGTGGAACGTGATGCCTACAATGCCACCCAACAAACATCTGCGGGGGCTACCAAGCTCCACTCCGCCCATGAGGATGCTTGTGCTTGGGTAGAATGGGTGCACAAACTCTCAAGAACTGGCTAGTTCTGAAACAGATATGCCGAGGCAATGGCCTCCTTAATCAAGCAACCCGAAGTAGACTTAGCCGCTGCATCACCCTTGCATGGGCCAGCAAACAGCACAAAAAGATGGTCAGACTTACGAAAAGAATTCATAACCTCCAAGTACTGGAGAAGCACCCTCTGGACATCCACAAAGTAAAGATCCTTATCCTTCCCCCAACACGGCTCCTTAAAGAAGGAGAGCAGGCAGACCACCTGGTTCACGTGAAAGGGAGAAAGCATCTTAGGCAAGAAGGAAGGCACAGGCCGAATGGAAATAGCCTCCCTTGAAAAAGACAGATAAGGATCTTGGTAAGACAGAGCCTGCAACTCGGAAATCCACCTGCGGAACAAATCATGACCAAGACGACTGTGTTGAGCCTCAAATCTTTCACAGTAGCACACTTCAACAGCTCAAAGAGTGCCAACATCAGGGCCCTGAGCACCAGACCCAGATCCCAGGAAGGGACCACAGAAAGGAGAGGACGACGCAGACACCAAACCCCTTGGAGAAAGTGCAAGACGTCTTGATGCAAGGCTAGAGACTTACCAGCCACTGGACCTCGGAAACAGGTCAAAGCTGCCACCTGAAATTTCAGGGATCTATAAGAAAGGCCCTTCTCCAAGCCATCCTGTTAGAAGAGCCTACAGAGATGGAACTTTGGCCTCCTCAAAAGCCAAGTGCCGCACCATCGCTCAAAGAGACACCAGACCCACATTGTATGCTACCCATGGTAGACCTCCAACAGGCTCTGAGAAGAATGCCGATGACTGCCGAAGAATAACCCTTACAAGCTAGCCTTCTCATTTCAAGAGCCAAGCCATAGGCGAGAAGGGAACCAGGTCTTCCGGGATTATCGGTCCCTTTAACAATAGACTCCAAAACAGAGGCAACCGAAGAGGAAGTGCCTGCAGGAGCAGTTTCAGATCTCTAAAACATGCTTTCTTCGGCCAATCTGGTGCCACCAGGATAATCCTGCCTGGGTGGCTTTCTATACCCCCAATCACCCCCCACACACACACACACACATGGAGGAAACACATACATAGCAGGTGCTGACTTAGCCAAGGCTGGGCCAAGGAGTCAATGCCCTCGGACCCCAACTCTGTGTGGCAACTGAAGAAGCGGCATACTTTGGCACTGGAGTTGGTTGCCATCAGATCCATTTCAGGTCAACCCCAGCAGCATAAAATAAACTGAAACACGCCCCGACTCAACTCCCACTCTCCTGGACCAAGAGAGTGCTGGCTGAGGAAGTACACTTCCACAATGTCCACCCCAGCAATATGTTAAGCTGACAAGGCAAGGAGGTTCTTCTCCACCCAGGCAAACAGGAGAGCCATCTCCAGAGCTACCCTGGCACTCCTCGTGCTACCTTGCTGACTGACATAAGCCACCACTATGACGTTGTCTAAAAACACTAAAAATACCTGGCCCTCGACCAGGGGCCAGAAATGCAGAACAGCCAACCTGATGGCCCTCACCTTAAGGCGGTTGATGGACCACATCACTTCCCTGCTGCTTCAATGGCCCTGAGATGTACAGTCTTGGCAATGGACTCCCCAGCCTGAGAGAATTGGCATCTGCTGTCAGGAGGATACTGGAGAAATCACCCAACAGCATGCCCTTTCATCAGATGACAGGGATGCTGCCACTACTGCAAGCTGGACTTCACTATCAATGGGAGTGGGAGCTTGCGAACTCCTGAGAACTCGGGGACCACAGAGTCAGCAAGGACCACTGGAGCAGTCGCATGTGAGCACTCACCCATAGCACCATCTCTATGGTTGCCACCCTCATTCCAAGGAGCTGAATACAATCCCTGACACTGGGAGCTTGCTGTACACAGAAGAGCGCCAGGCAATCCAACAGGACTTTCTTTGGCAAAAAAACCTCTGCACACTAGAGTGTCGGAACGTGCTCCCAGAAACTCCAGGGACTGGGAGGGCAACAGCTGTCTCTTTCCCTGATTGATCACCCAGCCGAAGCTCTCCAAAAAAGGACACCACTCAGGCCGCCACCCAAGACACTTCTGAAAAGTAACGCGCCCAGATAAGCCAGTAGTCCAGATATGGCCACCACCATGACCTTGGAGAACATCCTCGGGGCAGTGGATAATCCAGATCAGGATATGAAAATATGTCTTGGCCAGATCCAGAGACGTCAAGAACTCTCCTCAGCACACTGTTTGAATCAGAGAGTGCAAAGTTTTCATCCGGAAGCACAGAAAGTGCAAGTGCTTGTTGACCCTCTTGAGGTCCAGAATATGCCAGAAGGAACTGTCCTTTTTGGGCACCACAAAATAGTTGGAGTATCTGCCCTTGCCCCATTTGTCCAGGGGGGATGGGTACCACTGCCTTTAGGTACAGCAACTGTCCAAGGTGGTACACACAGCGGCACTTTTATTCGCGAACCCACAAGGTGAGATAAGAGCATCTGGAATCTGCTCTTTGCATTCCAGGACATAGCTGCACTGAATTGTCTCTCTCTCAGTCACTCATCGATTCTTGGTAACCCGGGCCCATTCCTGAAAGAAAAGATGAATCCTGTCTCAAACTGGACGCAACAGGGAATGAGCCCCCAAACCTTCACTGTGTAGCCTGTGAGGGTCCTCCTCTAGAAGGGAAAGAATCCCTGGGCCCATGTGCTCCACGAAAGGACTGAGAACAAGCCTGAAGCCCGGAAGCAGAGGGGGAAGAAAGGCTTTCCTGGTTGGTATTGATGAAACTCCCAAGACCCTTGGGGATCCGGTCAGCGCACCCTCAGTGGACAGGTGGAGGCTGACGAGAAAGGGGCACCAACCCGCTTCACAGACCCCTTGGACATGTCTTCCGGAAGGTGGTAAAATTTCGTCTCGTTCAGGTCCTTCACCAGCTTCTCCAAATCGTCTCCAAAAAGAAGCTTCCCTTTAAAGGCTAAGTGGGCTTTAGAAGATGAGTCTGCTGCCCAATGTCAGAGACAAATTCAATGTCATGACACAATCGTCAGGACACCATCCCTGGCTACCAAATGTAAAAGGTCATACATGGCATCAGATAGGAAGGCCATAGCAGACTACAAAAAGGTGTAGTATCTGGCGGAAGAGACTGAATCCACAAGCATGGCTCGAGTTGTCAGGCTGGTACATACTGCCAGCTGCAGAATAGCAGCCGCCACAGCAAACTGGCTCTTCAAAAACGAAGCCACCTTATGGTCCAGAAAATTCTTTAAGATCAATCTACCTTCCACAGGAATAGTGGCCCATGTGGTAACTGCCATTCCCTGCACATCCACTTTGGGAATACCAAACCACTCAACACCCTCTCTGGGAGAGCGTAGATCTTCTTACACGCCCTTAACTCCTTAGGCAAGAAGTCGGGACAGTCTCACTCAAACCACATTATATCCTTGATCACATCTGGGAATGGGAAGTTAGTAGTGGATTTCCAACAGCCCTTGAAGGAGTGAGTGCACCTTTGGCTCCTGCTCCTTGCTGGAAGCATCTGTCAAGCTCAAGGTGGATGAGAATTCTGGCAATCAATGCCAGCAGCAACTCCTTCCGGAATAGGCTGATCACTCCAGCCTCTTCACAATCTTCTGAAGGCAAAAGTACTTCTTCATCAATATCAGAGCCCAGTACTGAGCCATCTGAATCCAAGTCATAGTCAAAATTTCAAACAGCTCCCAGCTTTTCCCAGTCTCAAGGGGGCATCCATCGCCAGGGACATTTAGTCAAGGGCAATCAAACAGAGCTTCCACTCTCAGCCTGACCCACATGAGACTGCGCCAGGGGGCACCCAGCGGCCACAGGGTCCAAATGTACACACCAGGCCTGCTGCAAAAAACAAAAAGAACTCTGGGGAGGATAATCTGGAGTCCAGAAAGTCTCCTCTTGGAAATGACTCCCCAACACCAGGGGGCACAGCTGCTGCAACCCCGCCTAGAAGATGAAGAGCAGCTCACAGTACAGTTACCAGACCCTCCAGATGGTGCTATCCGTCACCTCCTCCCCTGAGGCAGGCAAGGCTGGACTAATTGCATCACACAGCTAAGAGAGGGGGATCAGGCCCTCCAGGGACAATTCAGAAAGTGCTATGCAAGAAGAGCAGAGTCCAGAATCCAGAGAAGAGGCATCTCGCTTGCCATATGTCAAACAACGTTTTCTGCGCTAACGTCACGGTGGCCTGAAAGCACGTGTTAACTGCGCTGTGCGGTAACTGAGCTTTTACTGCAACACATGTTAAAAGTGCTAGGATCGTCCAATTCAAAAAAGTGCTAGGATAGCAAGGAAAGTTGGAGCCGCTTGGGCAGAATGTGTGTACAGACCGCGTGACCACCAGGCACACAATAGGAGAAAACTGCTACTAACGTGTGCAGAAAAGAGCAGGAAACCCCCACACTGCACCAATGGTCACCAGTGGTCCACCTGAAATTGAATCTCAGGAAAATGGAATCAGGAGCCCCAAAGACAATGACAAGATCAATGACGATGATGAGAGCCCCAGGCAGATAATCCGTGCCGGGTTTTGCTCTATTCCCCTGAAACTGTTTTACTGGCTTTGCAGTACTATATTTAAGATGGCTGGCAGGCAAATCATTCTGAGAGTCTTCTGCAATCTTCAGGAGACAGCAGGGGGCACAGATGAGAAGGGAGCGGGTGCTGAGGTTGTGTGAGGCTGCTGCACACTTCCAAATCTTTCTAATTTGTGGCTGCTCAACAGCTCTTATCATGATAAGTTTGTGGAGCTGAACCAATCTACCCTTCTTCTATGGTTACTGAAAAGATCAGTGTCTAGGGGAGCCTCCTATATCACACTCAAGTGAGAGAGTCACCCTCAAGGTGATCTTTCACAAGGGTTTAATCAATCTTTTCCTCTCAGAGGAGAAAGCACAGTTACTTACCTGTAACAGGTGATCTCTGGGAACAGCAGGAATTAGTCCTCACATATGGGTATGTCGGTACCGACAGAGCCTGCGCGGGAAAGCTCCCCAGCTTCCCAGAAAGAAAGCTTTTGGGAGCCTCCCACAGCGCATGCGCGCTGCCTTCCCGCCTTTCCTAACCAACTCTCCTCAGTTCGAGTTTAAAGCTGAGACAATAAAGAGAGAGAGGAAAGGAAAGATAGAGAGATACAACTCCTAGGGGAGGTGGGAGGGTTGTGAGGACTAATTCCTGCTGTTCCCAGAGATCACCTGTTACAGGTAAGTAACTGTGCTATCTCCAGGAACAAGCAGGAATGAGTCCTCACATATGGGGACTCCCTAGCTAAGATGCCTGGGAGATCCCCAAGGGTATGAGACCCTGAAAGGTTCCTAGTCTTCCTATGGATCTCAGGCACCCATTAAGGGACGGAGGGCAGGAGTTGTTTAAGAATGGAACAGGTGTCTGAGAACAGCCTGACCAAACAAGGCATCCCGGCGGGAGTCCTTGTCCAAACAGTAATGGGCTGTGAAGGTATGAACCAAGGCCCAGGTGGCTGCTCGACAGATCTGGTCGATGGACACAGAATGAAGATGAGCCATAAAGGCGGCCATGGCCCTCACATTGTGAGCTGTGACATGGCCCTCCAGAGAAAGGTTCTTACTCTGGTAAGCAAAAGAAATACACTGAGCAATCCAATTGGACAGTATGCTCTTAGAGACTGGAAGTCCTAAATGAGAAGGATCAAAAGCAACAAAAAGCTGGGAAGACTTTCTATGTTGCTGTGTCCTGTGCAAGTAAAAAGCAAGAGCATACTCTTTTACAATCTAGAGTATGAAGGTTCCTCTCTGCACTGGATGCATGAGGAGCTGGAAAAAAAGACAGGTAAATATACCTCTTGATTAAGATGAAAAGGTGAGACCACTTTAGGCATAAAGTGAGGATTTGTCCTAAGGACTACCTTATCATGATGGAACCTTGTATAAGGTGGATTAGCCACTAAGGCCTGCAGTTCACTGATGCGGCGAGCAGAAGTGACTGCAATAAGGAAAATAACCTTCCATGAAAGAAATTTCAAGGAGGTAGTGGCTAAGGGTTCAAAAGGTGGCTTCATAAGCTGACCAAGAACCAAGTTTAAGTCCCATGCCCCCGGAGGAGGTCGAATGGGAGGTTTTGTTAAAGTTAGGTCTCTCATAAATCTTGCAATAAGAGGATGAGAGGAAATAGGCTGTCCATTGATAGGCTTAAGGGATGCTGCAATAGCACTCAAATGGACCCTTACTGAATTCGTTTTAAGGCCTGCATTGGAGAGATGCAGGAGATAGTCCAATAGAGAATTCACAGGAAGTGCCAGAGGGTCAAGACCCTTTTGAGCACACCAAATGGAAAATCTTTTCCACTTAAAAGCATAGGAACGTCTAGTGGAAGGTTTTCTGGAAGCATGGAGGATATCCTTCACTTGCTGAGAAAGATTGAAGTCTTGAAGGTCTAGGCCTTCAGTAACCAAGCTCTGAGGTGAAGGGACTTGGGATCTGGATGCCACAAAGTCCCTTCCTCCTGGGACAGAAGGTCTGGCGCAGCTCCCAAGTCCAGGGAGGGGGCTTGGGAGAGATGCAGAAGTAGAGGGTACCACACTTGGCGTGGCCAGCGTGGAGCTATGAGGATCATAGATCCTTGATCCCTCTGGAGTTTGAACAGAGTCTTGGGAATCAAAGGAATGGGTGGAAAGGCATACAGGAAGCCCTGAACCCAATAAAGGAGGAAGGCATCCTTGGCCTGAACTCCCTGACATGGAATTCTGGAACAGAACCGGGGAAGTTTGGCATTCCACGGACTTGCAAAGAGGTCTATGTCCGGGGTTCCCCATTCCTGGAAGATTCTTAGTACCTGATCCATGTGCAGGGACCATTCGTGTGGAAGCAGAACTCGACTGAGTCTGTCTGCCCAAGAGTTTTGGATTCCTGGGAGGTATACTGCCAGGAGATGGATTTGATGCTCTCTGGCGAAGGCCCATAATATTAGAGCTTCGTTGCAAAGCGACATAGAGCCAGTTCCTCCTTGCTTGTTTATGTAAAACATGGCTACTTGATTGTCCGTGTGAATGAGGACTGTCTTGTAGCTGAGGAGGGTATGAAAGACCTTGAGAGCTAGGAATACTGCTCGAAGTTCCAAGTGGTTGATATGAAGAGAGGTCTCCTGTGGGGACCAAATGCCTTGGGTGGAGAGGTCTTGTAGATGAGCTCCCCAACCTGTTTGGGAGGCATCTGTTGTGAGGGTTGTCTGGGGCAACAAAGGTTGGAAGGGGGACCCCAGCAACAGATTTTGAGTGGACATCCACCATTGTAGAGACCAAAAGAGACGTTTGGAGGTTGCTATTTGATCTGAGAGAGCTCCTGAGGCTCGAGTCCACTGGGTGGACAAAGTCCATTGAGCTGCTCTCATGTGTAGGCGAGCATAGGGTACCACATGTACTGTGGAAGCCATATGGCCTAGCAGCTGTAGCATCTCCCTGGCAGTTAAATGGCTCTTTGACTGAATCTGGGAGGCTAACTGCACTAGACGTTGACAACGGGCCTGAGGAAGGTAGGCCCTTGCAGAAGTGGTATCCAACCAGGCCCCTATGAATTCCAGGGACTGAGTAGGGGTGAGCTGGGACTTTGGGAGGTTTACCACAAGTCCCAGGTATTGCAGAATGCGCCTGGCGCGGTTCAGGGAGATCTGAGCCTCTGACTGGGTTGGAGCTCGGATGAGCCAGTCGTCCAGGTATGGGAAGACAAATATTCCCAGAGTGCGTAGAAATGCAGCAACTATTGCCATGCATTTGGTGAACACTCTTGGAGCAGAGGCTAGACCGAAAGGAAGCACTCTGTATTGGTAATGTTTTCCCTGGAACAGAAAACGTAGGAATTTTCTGTGAGATGTATGGATGAGGACATGAGTGTACGCATCCTTGAGATCTAGAGAACAAAGCCAATCCTGACTCTGCAGGTATGGAAGGAGAGTTCCTAGAGAAAACATCTTGAACTTCTCCTTGCATAGGAATTTGTTCAATTCTCTGAGATCTAGAATGGGTCTGTATCCCCCTGTTTTCTTTGGAATGAGAAAATAGGGGGAGTAAAACCCTGACCCCTGTTGAAGAAGAGGAACTTCTTCTATGGCCCCCTGGGCCAGAAGGGTAGTGACCTCCTGATCCAGAAGGTCGAGGAGAGATGTGGGAGAATTGAAGTGTCTCACCATGGTGTAGGGAGGAAGGTCTGAGAAATGAAGTTTGTAGCCCTCTCTTATGATAGAGAGGGTCCACTGCTCTGATGTGATTTGCTCCCATCTGGGAGCAAAATGAGCTAACCTTCCTGGAATGGTGAGAGGTTCTGGCTGTTGTAGAGCCAGAAAGGTTAAGTTCTCTAGTATCAAGTCAAAAACCCTGAGGGGGTTGGGACTGCTGAGTTGTAGCAGCCCCTGCATGTTTAGGCCTGGCTTGTTTAGGTTGCTGACGCTTAGTAGCAAAGCGACCTGTAGAAGATTGTTGGCCAGAAGTGGAAGGAAATCTGCTCCTTTTGTAAAAAGGCTTTTTGAAAGACTTTTTCTTGGCTGGAATGGAAGTTGACTTAGAAAGTCTATCCAGAGCAAAATTCTCTGCATCCATTTGAGTGGCTTTTATTTGCCACTCTTTGCCAAAGAGATTTTCACCCGTACAGGGCAGATTTCCCCTAAGCCATCCTGAACCCAGGGTTCTAGATCAGAAGCCTGGAGCCAAGCAATTCTGCGAGCAGCTATGGCAATGCCTGAGGCTCTGCTGGCACCCTCAAAGGAATCAAAGGCTGCCCTGTTGGAAAACTTTGAAATATCTTGAGTATGCTTAAGCCAAAGGAGGAATTCATCCCTTCTATCCTCTGGAATAAAAGGGAGAAAGTTGTGCAGCTTTTGTGCAACTTCCTTTAGAAAAGGACATAGCGTTATTAGAAAAAGTACAGAGAAGAGCCACCAAATTGGTGAAGGGGATGGAAGGCTACTCCTATGAAGAGAGGCTAAGAAGGTTAGGGCTCTTTAGCCTGGAGAAGAGACGGCTGAGGGGAGATATGATAGAGGTCTATAAATTAATGAATGGAGTGGAACGGATAAACGTGGATCAATTGTTTACGCTATCAGAGTATAGAAAGACTAGGGGACATGTAATGAAGCTACAGAGTAAACTATTTAAGACAAATAAGAGAAAATATTTTTTCACTCAACGTGTAATCAAACTCTGGAATCTGTTACCGGAGGATGTAGTAAGGGCTGTTAGTATAGCTGGGTTTAAAAAAGGTTTGGACAAGTTCCTGGAGGAAAGGTCCATAAACCACTATTAAAAAGGGACCCAGGATATCAATGCTTGACCCAGTACAAGCATTGTGGAACCTGTGTCTTTGGGGATATTGCTAGGTACGTATAACCTAGATTGGCCACTGTTGGAAACAGGATACTGGGCTTGATGGACCTCGGTCTAACCCAGTATGGCATGTCTTATGTTCTTATGTTCTAAACATACCCATATAAAGGCTATATGAGTTGATTCTGGCAATAAGCATACTGACTTGGAAGACTTTCCTACCAAAAGCATCCAAGGTCCTGCATTCTCTTCCTGGGGGAGCAGAAGAGTGTCTTTTGGTACTCTTTATCCTTTTCATAGCTGACTGCACCACAATGGAGTGGTGAGGAAGCTGAGTTTTCTGAAATCCAGGACAAGGAGGGACACGGTACATAGTGTCCAATCTGCGAGAATGAGGAGAAAGGGTGAGAGGAGTCTCCCATAAGTCCATCATATGTTCATGAAGAATTTCATGAATTGGCAAGGTGACTGCCTCTCTTGGAGCCTTAGAGTATCCTAAAATATCAAATTTTTTTGCTCTAGGCTCTGTTTCAGAGGTTACTGAAATAGAGAGTCCTTTAGCCACTTCTATTATGAAGTCTTGAAAGGACAAATCCTCTGGAGGAGACATTCTCCTTTTTGGAGAAGTAGGCTCCACAGGAAGGCTAATGGATACTTCGGGAGACTCATCTGATGAATCAGAATCATCAGAGGAATCGAAGTATCGTCTGTCCCCTTCCAATGATCGATACGCGTATCGATCGGTACCGACATCGGGCGTCCCCGGTACCGGATCGGTACCGAGAGATAGCCCTGGACAAGGAACCTGAGTCGGTATCCTGACCCATGTCGATGCAGTCGGTACCGGTATCGGTATTGGTACCGGTACCGGCGCCGGTACCGACAACGGGACTCGTTGCGGTACCGACGGCGTCGCAGCTTGAATAAAAGCCATTCTAGCCTGCTGCATGGATTGCACAGTGTGATCCATGGACGCCACAACTGCCTGGATGTCGGTACCGGGAGATTGTGCCGGTACCCCAGAGCAGTCTAACAGGTGATCGGTCGAGGCCGTGCCATCGATGTCAACCTGTAACCCCATAGGAGGAGCTTTGGAAGCCGGAGCTTCCCGCCGGGGTTGTTTGGCTGGGGCAGGATCCTCGAGGGCAAGCCCGGAGGCATCTCGATGCTGAGAGGGAGATTTGCCCTTCAAGGACCTGCTAGGTTTATGTTTGGTTACCTGAGACCCATCAGGAGAGGAAGACCTGGAAAATGTCGATGCCACCGCCGGTGCATCCGTGGGAAACAGCACATGGAGCTTGGCTGTTCGGTTCTGTAACCCTCTTTTAGACATTATGGAGCAGGACTGGCAATCCGGAATGGAGTGTTCAGGACCCAAACATTTAAGACACCATTCATGGGTATCTGTAACAGAAATTGTACCGCTACCCTTAGTGCATTTTTTGAACCCGGAGGCTGGTTTTTCCATGAGGGAAAAATTTTCTTGTGGGCCTGTAGGCCTAAGAAGAAAAATACACCAAGTGAGGAAAAGTATAATTTTTTTTTTTTTTTTTGAAAGAAAAGACCGATGGTACCGGTCCGGCATCGGGGAAGGCAGACACGCGACCAAAGAAATAAATTAAAATAAAGAACTTCTTCAGCGGTGACAGGAACACGACCTGCTGGCTCCGCGGAAAAAGAAGAACTGAGGAGAGTTGGTGAGGAAAGGCGGGAAGGCAGCACGCATGCGCTGTGGGAGGCTCCCAAAAGCTTTCTTTCTGGGAAGCTGCGGAGCTTTCCCGCACAGGCTCCGTCGGTACCGACGTACCCATATGTGAGGATTCATTCCTGCTTGTTCCTGGAGATAATCCATCCACCATCTGCTGGAGACAAAGAAACACTGAAGAGATTTCTGGTGGCTGAGGCAACTAGAGACATGGGCGCGATGTCATTGAAACCTGGGCTTTTCATTGGTTCTTAGTCTCCAATCTGCTGGTAGGGGAACACAACCCACTTATCTGGACTGATCTAGCAGGACGATATGGAATGGTCAATTTTCTCAATGAAGAAATATGGAGTGCCCCAGAGATCGGTATTAGGCCCACTGCTTTTTAACATATTTACAAAAGGCCTGGAAATGAGAACCAGTGATGTGAACAAATCCACAGACACAAAATTATTCAAAGTTGTTAAAATCACAAGAAGAGTGGGAGAAATTGCAAGAGGATCTTGAAAAACTGGAGACCGGGCATTCAAGATGCAGATAAAACTTAATATGGACAAGTGCAAAGTTATGCACTTAGAAAAGAACAACCCAAGTTACGGTTACACAATACAAGGTTCCACATTAGGAATAACCCCCCATGAAAAGAATCTAGGCATCATTGTGGATAATATGTTGAAATTCTCTAATCAATGTGCAGCTGCAGCCAAGAAAGCTAATAGAAAGCTAGGAATTATAAGGAAAGAAAAGGAGAATAAAAGCAAGGATATTATAATGCCTTTGTATTGCTCCACAGTGTGACCACACCTTGAATATCATGTGCAGTTCTGGTCATCACATCTGAAAAAAAAAGATATACCAGAATTAGAAAAGGTACAGAGAAGGGTGACCAAAATCATAAAAGGGTGTGGAGGGATACCCTCCTATGAGCAGAGGCTTACAATACTAGGGCTCTTCAGCCTGGAGGATAGATGGCTCAGAGGTGATACAATAGAGGTCTATAAAATAATGAGTGGGTTGGAACGTTAACTGGTTGTTTATTTCTTCAATAAGTACAAAGACTAGGCGACACACATTGAAACTACTAAGCAGTATATTTAAGACTAATTGGAGAAAATATTTTGTACTCAATGAATTAATTAAGCTCTGGAATAATTGGTGGAGAATCTAATAAAAGTTGCTAGTGTAGGTAGATTTAAAAAACTGGTATGCATGAGATCCTGGAGGAAAAGTCCATACACCATTATTTAAGTGGACTGGAAGAAATCCACTGCTCATCTCTGGGATAAGCAGCATGGAAAGCATAGTTACTCACCTGTAACAGGTGATATCCGGGAACAGCAGGAATTTAATCTTCATATATGGGTATCATCGGTACCGACGGAGCCTGCGCGGGAACGCTCCCCAGCGTCCAATTAGAAAGCTTTCGGGAGCATCCCACAGTGCCTGCGTGATGCCTTCCCGCCTTTCTCCAGTTGAGTTTAAAGCTGAGACGAAGAGAAAGAGAGGGAAAGAGAAAGAGATAGAGAGATACAACTCCTAGGGGAAGTGGGTGGGTTGTGAAGACTAAATTCCTGCTGTTCCCGGAGAACACCTGTTATAGGTGAGTAACCATGCTATCTCCAGGAACAAGCAGGAATGTAGTCTTCACATATGGGGACTCCCTAGCTTTAGATGCCAGGGAGAGACCCCAGAAGTTGTGTGTCCCTGAAACAGGGCTCCACTTCCCCCCATGTATCTCTGGCATCCAACCAGAGATGGCGGGTAGGAGTTGATTATGTATGGAACAGGTGTTGGAGAACAGCCTGACCAAACAAGGCATCCCGGCGGGAGTCCTTGTCCAAGCAGTAATGGGCTGTGAAGGTATGAACCGAGGCCCAAGTGGCTGCTTGACAGATGTTGTCGATAAACACAGAGTGCAGATGAGCCATTGAAACTGCCATGGCTCTCACATTGTGAGCTGTGACATGGCCCTCCAGAGGAAGGTTCTTCTCTGATAGGCAAAGGAAATACACTGTGCAATCCAAATGGACAGTGTTCTCTTGGAGACTGGAAGTCCCAAATGAGAAGGATCAAAAGCAACAAAGAGTTGAGAGGACTTTCTATGTTGCTGTGTTCTTTGCAAGTAAAAGGCTAAAGCTCTTTTACAGTCCAAAGTATGAAGATTCCTTTCTGCATTGGATGCATGAGGTCTTGGAAAGAACACAGGCAGGTAGACCGCTTGGTTAAGATGAAAAGGCAAAACCACCCTTGGCATAAAGTGTGGATGAGTCCTAAGGACTACCTTGTCATGATGAAACCTTGCATAAGGTGGATCAGCCACTAGTGCCTGCAACTCACTGATGCGACGTGCTGATGTGATTGCAATGAGAAAGATAACTTTCCAAGAAAGGAACTTCAATGAGGTAGTAGCTAAGGGTTCGAAAGGTGGCTTATGAGCTAACCAAGACCAGGTTTAAGTCCCATGCCACCGGTGGTGGCCTAATGGGAGGCTTAGTTAGAAGAAGGCCTCTCATAAATCTTGCTATAAGAGGATGGGAGGAAATAGGTTGTCCGTTTAGAGGCTTAAAAGAAGCTGCAATAGAACTCAAATGGACTCTTATGTTTATGTTTATTTCGCTTGATAGACCGCCCTACTGAATTAGTCTTAAGTTCTGCATTGGATAAATGAAGGAGATACTCAAGTAATGATTCCAGAGGTATCGCAAGGAGGTTAAGACCCTTCTGCGAACACCATATGGTAAACCTTTTCCACTTAAAAGCATAAGAACGTCTTGTGGAAGGCTTCCTGGAAGCATAAAGGACATTCTTTACTTGCTGAGGGAGGTTAAGATCATGAAGAACTAGGCCTTCATCAACCAAGCTCTGAGATGCAGAGACTGGGGATTGGGATGCTATAACATTCTGTCCTCCTGTGACAGGAGATCTGGAGCAGATCCTAACTCCAGGGAGGGGGCTTGAGAGAGATGTAGAAGCAGAGGGTACCACACTTGCCGTGGCCAATGTGGAGCTATGAGAATCATACAGCCTCTGTCTCTCTGAAGCTTGAACAGGGTTTTGGGAATTAGGGGAATGGGTGGAAAGGCATAAAGGACCTCCTGACCCCAGTGAAGGAGGAAGGCATCCCTGGCCTGAGAACCTTGAGCCGGAATTCTGGAACAGTACCGGGGAAGTTTGGCATTCAACGGACTTGCAAAGAGGTCTATGTCCGGGGTTCCCCAAATTTGAAAAATCTTGGCCACCTGGTCTGCATATAGAGACCATTCGTGTGGAAGCAGAACTCGACTGAGTCTGTCTGCCCAAGAGTTTTGTATACCTGGAAGATAAACTGCCAGGAGATGAATCTGATGCTCTCTGGCGAGGGCCCATAGTCTCAAAACTTTGTTGCAAAGTGACAGAGAGCCTGTTCCTCCCTGCTTGTTCACAAAGAACATGGCTACTTGATTGTCCATATGAATGAGGACTGTCTTGTAGCTGAGCAGGGTGTGGAACACTCGAAGAGCAAGGAAGATTGCTCTGAGCTCTAAGAGATTGATATGCAGATGAGTCTCTTGTGGAGTCCAAGTGCCCTGGGTGGAGAGGTCTTGCAGATGAGCTCCCCAACCCACTGGTGAAGCATCTGTTGTGAGAGTTGCCTGGGGTAAAGGCTGTTGAAATGGGGACCCCAGCAACAGGTTCTGAGTGGACTGCCACCTTTGGAGAGACAAAAAAACGACGATTTGTGTTTGCTATTTTGTCTGACAGGCACCCTGATGCCTGGGTCCATTGAGTGGATAAGGTCCACTGGGCTGCTCTCATATGGAGGCGAGCATAAGGCCCCACACGCACTGTAGATGCCATGTGGCCTAGTAGTTGTAACATTTCTCGGTCAGTGAGATGAGGTTTTAGCACTGCTTGAGAAGCTAACTGCACCATGCGAAGGCAACGGGCCTGGGGAAGATAGGCTCTCGCCTTTCTGGTATCCAGTAAAGCTCCTATGAACTCTAGAGATTGAGTGGGAGTTAGACTGGATTTTGGGATGTTTATGACCAGACCCAAATACTGAAGGATACGCATTGTGCAAGATAGAGAAGTCCTGGCCTCTGACTCTGATGGGGCTCGAATGAGCCAGTCGTCTAAGTAGGGGAAGATGAATATCCCTAGAGTGCGGAGAAATGCTGCTACCACAGCCATGCATTTCGTGAACACCCTTGGTGCTGAGGCCAGGCCAAAAGGAAGCACCCTGAATTGGCAGTGCTTTCCTTGAAACAGGAACCGAAGGAATCTTCTGTGAGTTGGATGGATGAGAACATGGGTGTACGCATCCTTGAGATCTAGAGCACAAAGCCAATCCTGACTCTGAAGGTATGGCAGCAGAGTTCCCAGAGAAATCATCTTGAATTTCTCTTTGAACAGGAATTTGTTCAATTCTCTGGAGGTCTAAAATAGGTCTGTGTCCCCGTTTTCTTTGGGATAAGGAAATAGGGGGAGTAAAACCCCGTACCCTGTTGATGAATGGGTACGTCTTCTATTGCCCCTTGGGCAAGAAGCATAGTGATCTCTTGATCTAACAAGTTGATGAGAGAGATCTGAGAATTGAACTGTCTTACTATTGTGGGAGGAGGCATGCACAGAAAGTGCAGCTTGTACCCCTCTCTTATAATGGACAGTGTCCAATGCTCTGCTGTTATCTGCCCCCATCTGGGAGCAAAGTGACATAACCTTCCTGGAATGGTGGAAGGCTCTGGTCCATTCAGGGCCAGGAAGGCTAAGTTCCCTAGATGAAAGTCAAAGGCCTTGTGGAGGCTGAGACTGCTGAGACGGTTGAGGCTTAGCAGTCTTTGCTTTCCTTTGTTTAGGAGGCTGCTGACTCTTTCGAGCAGGCTGACCTGCAGAACGTCCCTGCTGGGAATGAGAGAGATAAAACCTCTTCTTTTTTGAGAAGAAAGGTTTCTTGAAAGATTTCTTCCTTGCAGGATCAGCTGTGGCTTTGGATAGCCTATCCAAAGTGGAGTTGTCAGCATCCAACTCATTGGCTTTTTCTTGCCAATTTTTGCCGAATAAATTCTCACCTGTACAAGGGATATTGCCCAGTTTGTCCTGCACCCAAAGCTCCAAATCGGATGCCTGGAGTCAGGCAATTCTACGTGCACCTATGACAATGGCAGAGGTTCTGCTTATGCACTCAAAACAGTCAAAAGCTGCACGATTGACAAACTTGGAAACATCCTGGGCATGTTTAACCAGTCTGAGAAAATCCTGCCTTTTGTCTTCAGGAAGGAGAGGGCTAAAAACCTCTAAATCTCCTGTGACTTCAAGGAACATTCCCATATATAAAATATAGGAACTGATCCTGGCAGAAAGCATGGAAGCCTGGAAAGTATGACGTCCAAAGGCATCCAAGGTTCTACACTCGCGTCCTGGAGGATTTGAGGCATGCCTCTTTGCACTCCTGATCCTTCTCATAGCTGACTACACTACAATGGAGTGGTGAGGAAGCTGAGTTTTCTGGAAGCCAGGACAAGGAGGGACTTGATATATGGTATCCAGTCTGCGAGAGTGAGGAGAGGTGGTAAGAGGTGTCTCCCACATTCTCAACATGAGATCATGTAAAATCTCATGGATAGGCAGGGTAGCTGCCTCTTTAAGAGCTTTGGGATATTGTAAAATCTCCAACTCCTTAGCTCTAGGCTCTGTTTCAGGAGTCACAGTAATGGACAAACCATGAGCCACCTCCCTGATGAAATCCTGAAAGGAGATATCTTCTGGAGGAGACATCCTACGTTTAGGAGAGGAAGGCTCCTCCAGGAGAAGTATCCCGGTACTGGCAGAGCTGTCAGAATCCTCGAATTCGAAGTACCGTCTGTCCGGATGCTCTTGAAGAGCCGATACCCGTACTGACCGAAGTCGGTACCGGGGAGAATCGGTACCGGTGTATCGGCACCGGAAGGCATCGCATGACTGGGTACCGGCAAAGCCGATACCGATGTTGATGCTATCGGTACCGATACCGGTGCCGGCATTGGTGCCATTACTGGTTAAACTGTCTGACGCGGTTCCGAGGGTGTCGATGCCGCAAGGAGAGCCGCCAGACTGCGTTTAATAGCCAGGAACATCTGGTCTATCGACGCTGCCGATGCCTGGGTATCGGTACCGGAAGCAGCCGGTACCCTAGAGCATGGCACCAGTAGTTCTGCCGAGGTCGAGGCCTCGAGAACATCCTGGAGCCCCGATAATGCTTTGGAAGCTGAAGCCTCCCGCCGGGACAATTTTGCCGGTACAGAACCCTCAAGGGCAATGCCAGAGGCATCTCGATGCTTGGAAGGAGATCTACCCTTTGAGGACCGGCTGGACTTATGTTTAGTTACCTGAGATCCATGGGAGGAAGACGAAGCCCTGGAAGACGTCGATGCCACAGAAGCTGCATCAGAGGGAAAAAGGGCGCTGAGCTTGGCAGCTCGGTTTTGTCGACCCCTCTTGGACATCACGGCACAAGCCATACACTCGGAAATGGAGTGGTCAGGACCTAAACATTTAAGACACCACTCGTGGGTGTCGGTGACGGAGATGGTACCGCCACACTTGGTGCGATTTTTAAAACCCGAGGCGGGTTTCTCCATAGTGGAGGAAATTTTGGGCCTAAAGGCGCGTGCACCTGGAAAGAAGGTTTGGAAAAAAGAAATTATTATTTATTTATGTTTTTTAAAAAGAAAGAAGAACCGGCGATACCGGTATAGCGTCGAGGAAGGCAGATGCGACCACAAAAAAATAAAGAATAAGGAAACAATTTTCTGCGGTGACAGGAACACGACCTGCTGGCTCCGCGGAAAACAAAGTACTGGAGAGAGGCAGTTGGGAAAGGCAGGAAGGCAGCACGCAGACGCTGTGGGATGCTCCCAAAAGCTTTCTAATTGGACGCTGGGGAGCGTTCCCACGCAGGCTCTGTCGGTACCGACGATACTCATATGTGAAGACTACATTCCTGCTTGTTCCTGGAGATTCTGTCTTACCTTTTGGGATCCCTCCAGGTACTTGTGACCTGGACTGGTCACTGCTGGAAAGAGGATTCTGCACTTGAGAGACCTTTGATCTGACCCAATATGGTAAATCTTATGTTCTCAGGGGAGCCTCAGGCCTGATTAAAAGCAATTTCCAAACACACCTCAATAGGTTGACTATACATATTACGTCCTATAAGCTTCAGAAGGAAACTCTTTTTGGCATGATGCAGATATTATGGTAAGCATTAGCAGTACATTTGAGAGATTCATATCATACTCCACATACCCTGGGACTTATGAATGAGGTTCACTAATGTCATGGTATGCACAAAATTAACAACAACAACCAGCCAAAAGCAGGAGAAGAGTAATCTAACTATGAAAAAAACCTGCTTAAAACCTTAAAGGCATGAAATTCACCAATTTTAACTTTTATCCTAATATAACTACCAGGCATAAATGACCTCAGATGTCACAACTCCACATTTAGTGAAAAAATCACTATATGGTGTTGATAGACGCTCACATCACCGGTCACAGCCTCCTTACCATCCTACAAATTTAAAGCAAATCACAATAAATATAGTACACCCTAATTACACCACTGGGAAAATATCTCAAATAGTTTCAAACAATCTAGCAACTTCAAAAATTCACATACACTCCCAAATCCAATCACACATATCTATACTATCAAAACTGCATATATACAACCATTCTCTCACACTAAAAAATAGCGTCGTAATAATGTGCGCTTGCACTATACTGTCAAGGCTGAACGCAGCCTAAAACACTCCAAGAGCGATACCTGCAAGCAGAATAAAAACTGGTGAAGAATCTAAATATACTAATATAAGCACTAGATGCAAATAACTTCTCTTATAACAATGAACTTCAATCCAGCGAGGTCTCTAGCTCATCGATAAGCGCTGTTAATAAATCACAACTTCCAACACCAACAGAGGAACCAAACAGCTAGGGAGAAGCATTAACGATTTAAAATTGGCCAAAGCTCAAAATTGACCAAAGCTCTACAAAAGCCTTTGTTTCGCTATAACCGGGCTTCATCAGGAGCAACGTCATACAACAAATCCTTCTTCAAAATGACTTCTCACCATCTCCCGCTGTTCCACTACGGCGTGTGATGCGCCTAATACCACAACCAACCACCAATCAAAACACTCAAATCGATGACATCAGATTAAAGAACCAACTACACAATTAAATAGCACACAATATTAAATTCTAATCTTGGAGCAGCACAGTGATAGCCCCGCTAAACTTAGACATCCTTTCATAATCTTTTATCAAAAAAATAATGACCATTCAAGACGGTCATTTAGACCGCCAGGCTGTATAGTTCGTAAATGAAAGATTCCACCGTTGTGTGGAAGTAGTATGGAAAGATTCCTTTAGCTTTAGTACTGAAAAAGCGAATGAGATTTTGAATTTGCCACCCCTTTTGGGGGCAGATGCTAAAGGTTGTCCAGATTGGCATGCTTTCTTAAATAAATCAAAAAAGAGCATTAGATTGGAGCTGCACAGTGTTACCCTAGCTGAATATTGTCGTAAAGAAGTGATCCCTCAGGGATTGCGCATATGGAAGGCACCTGGGATGTTTTTGGAGGATGACAATTTTGTAAGTCGTTGGAACCAAATTTTGAACAAGTGTTCCCTTGATTTAATGCTATTAGTAATTGATACAGCTCATTCTAAAAATGTTGCCCTTAAAAAAGAGCTGGATGACGAATTGAAAGATTTAAAGCTTGCTTCTGATTTTGATGGTCATTATAATGACATTACTAGTACTTTGGATAAATATCGTTTGGAATTAAAAAGTATAAAGATTAAGAAGTTTTTGAAAGATGAGCGTCGCACTAAAGAAGGTCCTATTTATAATTGGTCTATACGACGTGCAAGAAAGCAGAGTGGCCATTGGAGAAAATCTGGGGATGATACGTCAGTCTATTCCTCTGATTCAAGTTCAGATAGTCGAGGCTCAGATCTTCGAGTGAAATTTCGTGATCAAGATAATTTGCCACGAGATTCTAAGAATCAACATGATAAACAGCAAAATTTTCAAGGGCTTTCAACTCGCTCCAGGCGCAAGAAAGATGGACTGACAGCTCTGGATTGATGACAGTTGTGAATCTTTCAAACATTGAATTAACTTCTGTTCAAGTGTCGGTTTTGGCTAGAGGTCTATCATTCGTTTATGGCCCTAGTTATGATAGCTTTACTAGTAGAGTGGCGGTTGAACGTTTGATTCGTTCTCTGCAATTAAAATTATTTTTCCATGATGCTCCTTCGATAATGGATTCTTCTGTTGTACAACCAAAATCTTCTTGGATTCCACCTGGTCCTTTAGATCCATTTCTTTATACTTTTCAGCAAATGGTACTAGCTGATCTAGAGCAGCTGGAAAATAAATATCATAATTATCCCAAGAATTTATCATCTGTCGATTTTGCAGCTCTACAGGAATTATCAAATATGACTAATGTAGTCATTAAACGTGCAGATAAAGGAGGGGCTGTTGTCCTCTTGAATGTTACTGATTATGAGAAGGAGGTATGGCGGCAATTAAATAATATTCATCATTATAAAATTCTTTGTGCTGACCCCACTGAGGCTCTTCAGTTGAAAATTCAAACTATTACTTCTGAAGCTTATGATTTGGGATATTTAACTCATAAAGAAAAATTGTTTTTGAATCCACCTTATCCAAAGATACCAGCTTTCTACCTTTTACCAAAGTTTCATAAGAGTTTGACCTCTCCACCTGGTCGACCAATTTTATCTAGTAATGAATCTTTATTGGAAAGAGTAGGGATTTTTTTGGACTCTTTCTTGAAGTATGAAGTTCCTAAAATTCGTTCATATGTGAAAGATACTACCCATTTTCTAAGGTTGTTAGAAGATGAATGTTCGATGGACCAAATAATCTTTATGGTATGTTTAGATGTGGCAGCTCTTTATACCTCTATCCCTCAGGAAGAAGCTTTAACAGTTATGCAAACAATATGGGAGACTCGGATAATGCCACAACGGGTACCTACTTCATTATTAGTAACTTTGGCTTCTATAGCACTTAAAGAAAATTATTTTGTTTATCAAGACACTTATGTTCAGCAAATATCTGGCACAGCGATGGGTGCCACTTTTGCGCCGTCACTGGCCAATTTATTCATGAGTGATTACGAAGATCGTTATGTGTATACTTCTCCAAATAATGAGTATATTGTAAAGTGGTGTCGATATATAGATGACATTTTTCTTTTATGGAGAGGCACTCGAGATCAATTGGAAGAATTTTATGTTTATTTAAATGCCTGCCATGATGCCATAAAGTTTGAGATTAACATTCAAGTGTATGAAATACATTTTTTGGATGTGCGAGTATTAAAACAACAAAATGGATTTGTCACTACTCTATATTCAAAACCTACTGATCGTAATACACTGCTGCATTTTTCAAGCTTTCATCCTCCTCATCTTAAGCGTAGCCTTCCCTATTCGCAGCTCTTGAGATGTTGGCGTATTTGTTCTACTGATGTGGAATTTCGACAGCAGGCTAGAATTATGATGAAAAAATTTTTTGATAGAGGCTATCCGATGTCGATTTTGACCAAGGCCTATAAGAGGGCTAAATATAATCATCGAGATTGGTTGCTTTCCTCTAATATTTCATCATCTTCGGGGATTCCAGTATCTACTGTTACATGTGTGTTACCTTTTTCCAGTCTATCTCATCGTATCTCCTCTATGATTCGTAAACATTGGAGCCTTATTAATCGGCACCCTAGACTCACTACTTGTGAATTACGGATGGCTTATAGCCGGGGACGAAATTTTAAAGATCGTTTATGTCCAGCAGTTTTACGATGTGCAACTGTTTCATCATTATCCATGCAAGGTCATTCAGCTTGTCAACATTGTTCTTATTGTGAGGTTATGAGTGCTTCCATTTGCACGAGATATAGTCAACAAGTAAAACATCTGACTGTAGCTACTACATGTAATACTGCATATGTAGTATATGGTATCTGGTGTGAATGTCAGTTGCTCTATATTGGAAAGACTACTAGGCCTTTAAGGACTAGGCTAGCTGAACATAAATAAAGCCTCAAGAAAGCTCGGATCGATACTCCATTGATACAACATTGTATTGACTCAGGCCATGTTTTTGAAGACCTTCGATGTACAGTTTTAGAATATGTACCTTCAGATATTCGGAGAGGTGATCGAAAGAAAATGCTCCTGCAGAAGGAACAACGGTGGATCTTTCATTTACGGACTATACAGCCTGGCGGTCTAAATGACCATCTTGAATGGTCATTATTTTTTTGATAAAAGATTATGAAAGGATGTCTAAGTTTAGCGGGGCTATCACTGTGCTGCTCCAAGATTAGAATTTAATATTGTGTGCTATTTAATTGTGTAGTTGGTTCTTTAATCTGATGTCATCGATTTGAGTGTGTTTTGATTGGTGGTTGGTTGTGGTATTAGGCGCGTCACACCCCGTAGTGGAACAGCGGGAGATGGTGAGAAGTCATTTTGAAGAAGGATTTGTTGTATGACGTTGCTCCTGATGAAGCCCGGTTATGGCGAAACAAAGGCTTTTGTAGAGCTTTGGTCAATTTTGAGCTTTGGTCAATTTTAAATCGTTAATGCTTCTTCCTAGCTGTTTGGTTCCTCTGTTAGTGTTGGAAGTTGTGATTTATTAACAGCGCTTATCGATGAGCTAGAGACCTCGCTGGATTGAAGTTCATTGTTATAAGATAAGTTATTTGCATCTAGTGCTTATATTAGTATATTTAGATTCTTCACCAGTTTTTATTCTGCTTGCAGGTATCGCTCTTGGAGTGTTTTAGGCTGCGTTCAGCCTTGACAGTATAGTGCAAGCGCACATTATTACGACGCTGTTTTTTAGTGTGAGAGAATGGTTGTATGTATGCAGTTTTGATAGTATAGATATGAGTGATTGGATTTGGGAGTGTATGTGAATTTTTGAAGTTGCTCGATTGTTTGAAACTATTTGAGATATTTTCCCAGTGGTGTAATTAGGGTGTACTATATTTATTGTGATTTGCTTTAAATTTGTAGGATGGTAAGGAGGCTGTGACCGGTGATGTGAGCGTCTATCAACACCATATAGTGATTTTTCACTAAATGTGGAGTTGTGACATCTGAGGTCATTTATGCCTGGTAGTTATATTAGGATAAAAGTTAAAATTGGTGAATTTCATGCCTTTAAGGTTTTAAGCAGGTTTTTTTCATAGTTAGAATGCACAAAATTAATCCACTTTAACCCCTTAAACACTTTATTGCCTACATCCATATACCCCCAACTCACCTATTACTCCTCCCCTCCCACCGTCTACAAATTATCTTGGAATGCATTCCAGAATCCACGCCTTCCCTACACGTTGTCTTCTGAAAGAGAACCAATATACCAAAGTTATTTGGGGCTCCTCAAATATTTCCCTTAACTAATGACCAAAGTAACCCACGCCAATAATATAGCAACATCAACGCCCCTTCCCCCACCCCATCCAGCCCAGCCCCCCCCCCATTCTTCCCACCCAACCACTTCCCCCACCTTACCTGACACTATGCTGTGATCTTTATATCTGCAGAATTAAAATTTTCTTTCCCTTACTAGGTCAGAAACCATCATCGTGCCAATCCTGATGCCGGGAATGCAAGAACTACCGCAGCATCAGTCTCCTTTCAATCGTTGGCAAGCTGTTCGTGAATATCATACAATCATGGCTGCAGAAACATCATGAACAGACCAGCCGAGAACAGCAAGCAGGATTAGGCCACATTGGGGCTGCACCAATCAAATATTCACCATTCGTGAACTGTTGTGGAAAGCAAACGATCATCGTCTTCATTGATTTCAAATCTGCATTTGACTGTGTTCACTGGCTCACCCTGTGGAGGGCATTGGAGAAGGAGCACATGCCCCTGAAGATCATCCAACTTCTCCAAGCATCATACAATGGCTCAATCAGCAGTGTGCGGATCCAAAATTAACTATCCAAGGAATTTCCTATCCAAACTGGAGTCCACCAGGGAGATTCTGCCTCAACCCTGCTTTTCAATATAGTGATCGATGCCATTATGAGGAAAACACTACAGGACAAATGAGAGGTCCAGTACAACGTGAACAACTTCCTGACAGACTTGGATGCAGAGGCCACTGACATCCTTTACCACATCACCCTCATCGCCTAATCTTATGGCCTAAGTATCAAAGTTATGACCACAGATGGATCACAGGCCAAAGTTCACCTCGATGGAATCCAAATCTAGCAGGTCCCAGAATTCAAATACCTGGGATTGCTGGTGCAGAAGGTGGTGATGGCATCCACCACCGAAGTCCACAGCAGGATTGGCCAGGCAACAGTAGTGTTCGCCTCGCTCAAATGGTGCCTCTGTAAGAAGGCCAATATCTCCAACAAGACCAAAATTCGCCTCTTCCGAACACTGATCCTGCCAATTCTCCTGTATCTATCGGAAACATGGACTCTGCTCAAACCTGACTTGAACAAGCTCGAAGTCTTTCAAATGCGTTGCCTAAGACAGATTTTAGGTCTCTCTCTTCGTAATCGCCATTGAAACAAGACAATTCGGACAAGGTGCGACCATCAACCTTCAGTCGAAGAACAAATCCAAAAACACAGACTGTGATGGTTTGGCCATGTTTACAGAATGAACACCAATCAGCTGCCATACAAACTCCTCTGGCAAGAGCGATCTGTCCACTGGAGAGTTCAACAAGCAGCACAAGAAAAAAAAAAAAGTGGCTCAAACTCATCAAGGAAGACCTAAGGGACCAGCAACTGACCATCGACGAGGCCAGAAATATCGCCACTGATCACCAAGGTTGGAAGCATAGTGTTAACACCACACGGAATCCGGTGGCACCTACAGCAGCATATTGGTTAGGACGACGACCTGCTCCCCAAACGCCAGCTAAGGATCAAAGAGCTGAAGATAGGAAAAGTCAGAAATCAGTATTGGGAGTCTTCAGAATTTTAATTTTTAATTAATTTTAATTTAATTAACAGTTTCTTATATACCGCACCTTCCAGTGATCAAGTGCGGTTTATATAGAACAACATGGAACAGGCCAATGGCGGTTTTTACAGTGAACATCTTAAAACTATAACAACTCATTACATGAAACAACTGGGAACTAAGTACAGAGATCAACCTTAGAACTATTTACAGTTGTAAGTCGTACATGAAATTTCAATAATTTAGGGCCCCTCACTACAAGAATCACCAGTGGTCTTGGATATTTTTTGTTGCTGGTATTATGGAAAGGCACTCTATGTGTTTGTTCATTCTCAGTGGTCTTGAAATAAGACTTGCACTTTAAAGAAAGCCATTTCCATTTTAATTTCTTTAGCTGCACCAGAATCCTGTCATTAGTACCATTAGGGAAGTTACAGTTTTGATTTCCATGCTGACGTTTTCTCTGATGGCAAAGGCTTCCTTTTGACTTTTGACAATGTGTGACACTACGAAAGCCACTTCTATTTTGTCCAATTTCTTACTGGCTCAGTTTTCTCTTAGGATAAGTATTTAGAAAAGACAGCAATTTTAGTTGTTAGTTTTACTACACCAAAAAAGCTGTTCTCAAGGAAGCAGAACTATTGAAAGTTAGCCACAAGTGTACTTTTTGTACTGGATCATCACCTACACCTTTTTTTTTTTTTTTTTTTTTTAAGTTTCACAAAATCTTTATTTGAAAAAATAAACAGGAATTACAATCAAGTCCACATCAAGAGGAAAACTGCTGGAATAATATACATCTGAAAAGTAAACACATTGCACAAAAAAGAAAGAAAAAGATTTACTGCATACAGAAGAAAAAGAAAACGACTGAGGATATATATATAAACTAGGCCCATGTAATTACCTTAGCCCTATTCACTTGGAAAGGAAGGCGATAAGTTTAACTATTTTCTTTACTTAACAGAAAAGCTTCTAGCTGATCAGATTCCATAAATCCCGCTCATAAATCAAAATGCATTTACAAGGGTATTTCAAAAAGAAAGAAGCCCCTATTGCCAAGGAATGAGATTTTAGCAAAAGAAATGCTTTCCTGCGCTTTTGAGTGAGCCTGCATACATATGGACAGATCTGAATTGGATTACCACAAAAAACCTGATCTTTCTTAGAAAAATACAATCGCAATATTAAATTTTTATCCGCAAGAGACACGAAAGAAACTATCAAAGTAGCTCGCTGAGTAATCTCATCAGTAGAAGACTCCAAAAAAGGCGGAAACATCTAATGACTGAGATAGAGGAGGGTTTTCTCCCTCCTTAGCAATAGGGGAAGAGGCTTCAGCAGCAGAAAAATAATAAATCGAAGAAAATTTAATAGCACTAACATCTTCAATTAATAGAACCTCCTTAAGATATTTATACAGTAATATACTCAGGCAACTAAGGAGCATGGGGAAAATTAAAAAAAAACAAATTTTTAACGCGAACCACATTTTCAAGAGATTCTAATTGATGATGAATAGTGACACTATCTCGTATAGAAGAGGAAACAGCAGCCTGAGCCACTGAAACCTGACCTTCCAATTTAAACATGAATTACACTTAACTATAGATTCACATATTCTGCACAACTTCCTGGGAGAATTGCGAAACCTGGGAGAGAGATGTACGCAGAGACAACTCAATGCATGCAACAACCTCCCAAACGTCTTGCAGTGAAACTCCCACCGGAGAAACTACTGCTGCCACTGGAGCGGAAAAATCCAAAACAGTAGGCAAGGAAATTATTTTCTGTTTATCTGCGTCAGACAACAAAGAAGCTAATTCCTGTGTCTCAATAACGCGTTCTCCCACCGGTTGACCATCACCGGAGGGCTCAACACTTTGAAGCAACACTTCCCGACCGGGGAGAGCAGACCCCAGTGCAATTGGGGAGACATCTGACACAGTACTCACAGACTCCAAAGATAAATCATGATCCAACTGTTCTGCCTGGACGCTCTGTAGATGGCGATCCATAGGACCCACAATCTTGATGGACTTGGCGCCCAAGGCAGGAAACACTTTCTTTCTTCTTTTGCCCATGAGACCACCAGAATGCTCCTCACTGCTCCGAAGGGGCTCCAAAGGGGCGTGGCATGCCCCTTTGGTCATGCCCCTTCGGGCACACGCCTGTGGGTCACGTTCCACGGTGAGCCAACGCTTTTGTAACAGCCAAGGGAGGGAGGGCGGGACTCCAAAACACCTCCTCCAACTGCAGCAGCACAAGGGCATCAGCAGGAAATTCCAACACGATCCCCCACCTTGTTTTTTAATCTTAGGTTCTTGCTGGGCCTTTAAAGAATGTTTTTAATAGACCAATACTGTTCAATGTATTTGTGAATGATACGGCGGAAGGATCAAATGAAAAAGTCTGCCTTTTTGCATATAGCATGAAAATTTGCAACAGTGGACAACATGAGAAAATATCTACAAAACATTGTAAGAATGGTCTAATGCTTGGCAGTTAAGATTTAATGCAAAAAAGTGTAGTCATGTACTTGGGATGCAGAAAGCCAAAGGAATTGTATGCGATAGGGGGCGGAAGGTTGGTGTGCACGGACCAGGAAGGGGACCTCAGAGGGATAGTGTCGAGGTGGCGAAACAATGCAACAAGGTGGTAGCCAAAGCCATAAGGATGATAGGCTGTATACAGAGAGAAATAGCCAGCAGAAAGGAGGAGGTATTACTGCTCCTGTACAAGCCATTGGCGAGGCCTCACTTGAAGTATTGTGTTCAGTTTTGGAGACCATATCTCACAAAGGATATAAAAAGACTTGAAACAATTCAGAGGAAGGTGAGCAAAATGATTTGGGGCCTATGCCAGAATACATATGAGTCTTGAAGTGCTAAATATGTATACCCTAAAGAAGAGGAGGGAAGGGGGAGATATTATACAGACTTTTAAATACTTAAGGTATTAATGAACAAACAAACCTTTTTCAAAGAAGGGGAAGCTGTAAGACTAGAGGGCATATGATGAAGTTGCAAGGTGGTAAACTTAAAAGGAACATCGGGGAACAGTTTTCCACTGAAAGGGTGGTGTATGCCCTCCCGATGGGCAAATACAGTGACTGAATTCAAAATGGCATGGGACGGACACAGTGGGTCCCTTTACAACAAGAGGATGAAATCAAAACAAACTTAAATATACTTCAGTAAATAGAGGAGGGTGACCTGCATGGAGCAGCGATTACAACCACTGGCCACTTTACTGGCCAGATTAGATGGACCATACTGGTTTTTATCTGCCATCATATACTATGTTACTATGTATGCATAGAAGTGGATTAACAAGGCAACCACTAATTTTTTTTTAACATTGTAAAATCAAGCGTCTTGCCAGCTTTTTGTAGTTTTGTCTTAAATCGGGCCCTAAGACTGCTGAATTGTGTATTACTGGGATAACTTAGCATTTACTTGCCAGCACCATACATCTGTCGCACTGGTTCAAAATATTAAATTAGGTTGCGCTACAGCTTTTGTTTGCCTTTAATTTTTGTTGGAAGCAAGGGACTGGCTCAGCAATTTGCTCCTGCTACTTTGTACTTCTAGGTTGACTGCAACTAGTCTCTACAGCAGCTACAGCATCATAAGTTTTCATTCACAACTCTCTGTTTTTCCTATTCATTTTAGCTCTCTCCCTGTTCCTATGTGGCCCAGACACTGCAGTGAGGTTTGTGAGCACAGACTGCAGCTCCTCATGAAAGCCATAATATATGCACTTTGAGTCTGGCCATTACGTTTTTCTATGTAAAAGGGCTGGGATGTCCTCTTTCAACCACTGAGGGATGTGAATGCTGCCTTTATGGTACTCCTATTCCTGGCAGCTACAGGAGCAGAAGCAGGGTTCAGGACTTTAAGCCTCCTGCACAGCAGCACACAGTTCTGCCACCCAGCCAGACTGCACAGAAGAACGTTGTACTTTACTTTTCCTAATGTTATTCTTACCACATATTTGACAGCACTAATGAACTGGTTGTGGAAAAACAGATGCTGAGTCTCATCTTCAGGACTGGACGCTGTGTAAAGCATTCCACACACCGTACAGCTAATCGCACCAAACCTTTTTTGTCCTGCATCCTATAAAAGAAACATTTACTATTAATCAACAGAGAATATACAAAGAGATAGATAAAACTATGTCAGTATCATGTTAATTTGATACAATGTTGAAAGTGTATGCATTATACAAAATTAATACAAATCGGTCAATACAGGAATATGACTGTTCAACAACACATATAAAGCAGCTGATCTTAACTTACTCCTAGAGGACCCCCCAGCTAATATGGTTTTCAAAATGTTCACAATAAATATGCATGAGATATCCGAATACACTATCCTAACAATTAGAGCCAATGTACACAAATACATAGGACCTGTCCTCTAGGTGATGTAAAACTCTCTCGCACAGAGGATGTTACTCCAGGCCATGTACTCATGAGGGAAGGGTTAGGATGGTCGTTTTAATTGCTGATTTGATCATTAGGCATGTACAGTACCAGAGCTACAACTCCACTGGGCAAGAAGACACAGCAGCTCGTAAAACCCTTGACCTAAAGGCCATGTCCGCCCGTGTATGGACATCCAAGCGTTAATGCTTGACGAAAGTGGAAAGTGATGCTCATTCTGCTGCCCGACAAATGCCTGCGGGGGCTCCCCACAAGGATGGGGAGCTCGGTAGCCCCCACAAAGAATGGGCGCACAAATCCACTGGAACCGGCCAGTTCTGCAACAGATACATCGAGGCAATGGCCTCCTTAATCCAGCGCCCCAAAGTTGACTTGGCCTTCCTCCTTGCGCGGGCCAGCAAACAGCACAAAAGATTGTCAGAATTACAAAAGGAATTCATAACCTCCAGGTACCGGAGGAGTGCCCTTTGGACATCCACCAGGCAAAGATCCTTATCCTTCCCTCGACACTGCTCCTTCAAGAAGGAGGGGAGGCAGATCACTTGGTTCATGTGAAAGGGAGAAAGCACCTTAGGCAAGAAGGAAGGCACAGGCTGAATGGAAATGGCCTCCTTGAAAAAGACAGATAAGGACCTCAGCAAAACAGCCTGCAGCTTGGAAATCTGCTTTGTGGAACAAACTGCAACCAAGACAACTGTCTTGGGTCTCAATCCTTTAAGATAGCACACTTCAACAGCTCCAAGGACACAGATCCCAGGAAGGGATCAAACAGCACCATATCCATATGTATACTAGTTTGGTAGACCTCCTCTGGGCACCGAGCAGAGTAGCAACAACTGCTGGAAAGTAGCCCTTAAGCGTTAACCCGTTTTGGACAGTTTGCATATTCTCTTTCTGTTCTGGATGATTTATTAGATTTGTTACACTCAAACAACTATGAAATACCGGCAATAATAAAATATATTAAAATGTTGCAGAAAATAGAAGTTTCACATAGTGTATGTTTTTCATACACTGGTCCAATATAGTATATTGTCGGTCTTCAGAAAAGATAGGATTCAGTTCCAATATTCATTGACATAAACATACTGTATGATACTACTGAAACTGCAGTTTTCATTTAAAACACTTTATTATGATATAATATAGTTTGTCAACAGTCCATTCTGATGGCGGAATATGATACACGTGAAAAACACTTCTGATGCAGTGCGTCGATATTGCACCATTGAAACACCTAGAACAGAATGCTTGACAGCAATTAGTTTTGACAACATATTAGCTCAGCGTATGAAAAACATACAAGGCCGATATACCCACCAATAACTCTGACACTAAGTAACTTACAGTTATCTAAACCTATTTTCTAAAGTCTACAAATACTTTTATTTGCAAAATAGTAGATATTACAGCATTATAAGCTACTTACTATTTTTTGTGATCTTTTTATGTTGAGCCGCCAGTACTGTCAAAATCAGCAAACTTCGAATACCTATTTAACTAGATCTCAGATAAAAAATCTGTATATAACGCTTTTTGATATAACGATAATAGCTAAACATAGTTCCATTGAATTTATAACCATTAATTAGTAAAAACAGTTGAGTAGTAAGTATGGAAACCTTATGTAAAACATACGCTGGTCCAAAACGTGTTAACAGTCTTTTCAAGAGCCATGCTGTAAGCGAGAAGGGAGCCAGGTCCTCCAAGACGATTTGTTCCTGCCATAATAGACACAGACAGAGACAACTGAAGAGGAGGCACCTGCAGGAATCGCTTCAGGTCTCCAAACAATGCTCTCCTTGGCCAATCCGGTACCACGAGAACAATCCTGCGCCACGAGAACAATCCTGCCTGGGTGGTGTTCTATACATCGAATCGCAAGCCCCACCAGGGGCTATGGAGGAAATACGTGCAGCAGTCACCGACTAGGCCAAGATGGGGTTAGGGCATCAATGCCCTCAGCTCCCATCTTTGTGTGGTGGCTGAAGAAGTGACAAATTTTGGCATTGGAGCAGGTCACCATCAGATCCATTTCAGGGCAACCCCAACAGTGCAGAATCAACTGAAATGACTCCTGACTCAACTCTCACTGTCCAGGATCCAGAGAGTGCTGGCTGAGGAAGTCCACTTCCACACTGTCCACCCCAGCAATGTGCTGGGCCGACAAAGCTAAAAGGTTCTTCTCTGCCCAGGCAAACAGGAGAGTCATCTCCAGAGCTACCCTGGCATTCCTCGTGCCACCTTGTGGACTGACATAAGCCACCACCATGATGTTGTCTGAAAACACTCAAAATGCCCGCCCCTCGACTGGAAACGCAATACAGCCAACCTGATGGCCCTTGCCTCGAGGCGGTTGATGGGTCACATTTCTTCCCTGTAGTTCTAACGGCCCTGGCAAGTACATTCTTGACAACTGGCTCTCCAGCCCAAGAGATTGGCATCTGCAGTCATCAGGATCGAGGAGAAATTGTCCAGTGGTACACATTTCCCCAGATGACAGAGGTGCCACCACCACCACAGGCTGGCCTTCACCATCAATGGGAGCAGAAGCCTGGCTTGAATTCCTGAGAACTCAGCTGCCACAGCGTCAACAAGGACTGCTGGAGTGGTCATATGTGAGCACGTGCCCATGCCACCATTCTCTATGAATGCCACCATCAATCTGAGGAGCTGAAGAAAATCCCAGACTCAGAGCCTGCTGGCAAAAGATCAAGCAATCCAAGAGTCTTTTGACTTTCTCCTCTGGCAGGAAAACTTTGCCACTCAAGTGTCAAAATGTGCTCCCAGAAACTCTAGGGACTGAGAAGGCAGCCAGCTGGCTCTTTCCCCGATTGATCACCCAACCAAAGCTTTCCAAAAAGGACACCACCCGAGATGTTTCTGTAAGGAAACAGGCTCAAGTGAGCCAGTCATCCAGGTAAGGATGGATACAGATCCCTTGGCGCC
The DNA here is from genome assembly GCA_033557465.1 of Ichthyophis bannanicus. NCBI lineage: Eukaryota > Metazoa > Chordata > Amphibia > Gymnophiona > Ichthyophiidae > Ichthyophis > Ichthyophis bannanicus. The sequence goes on from CM066031.1 coordinate 1,357,544,671, forward strand.
ACAGCCGCCACCACCATGACCTTAAAGAACATCCCTGGGGCGGTGGATAACCCGAAAAGGAGGGCGGCAAACTGATAGCGAGAACCAAGCACGGCAAAACACAGATACTTCTGCTGATCTGCCTATGAAAATACACTTGGCCATATCCAGAGAAGCCAAGGACTCCCCTTGGTGCACTGCTTGAATCTTGGAATGCAAGGCTTCCATCCAGAAGTGCAGGATGTGCAAGTGCTTGTGGACCCGTATGAGGCCCTGAATAGGCCAGAAGGAATCATCCTTTCTTGGCACCATGAAATAGGTGGAAAACCTTGTCGACCAGGGGAAGGGCACCATGGCCTGCAAGAGTAGCAACTTATCCAATGTGATCCGTACAGCGGCCCTTGTGTTTGCAGACCCATAAGGGGAGATGACAAAAGCATCCAGGATCGGCTCTTTGCATTCCAGGACACAGCCATACTGAATGGTACCTAGCACCCAGCAATTCTTGGTGACCTGGGCCCATCTGGAAAGAAAAGGCAAAGCCTGCCTCGAACCGGAGGTACAAGGGAATGGGCCCCAAACCTTCATTGCACAGTCCAAGAGGAACAACTTCTGGAGGGGGCCGAATCCCTGGATCCACAAGACCCTCAAAGACTGAGAATGAGTCAGAAATCTTGAAGCAGAGGGAAAGAATGGCTTTCCAGGCTGATAGCAACAGAGTCCCGAGACCCCCGGGGATCCGACCAGCATGGCCATGAGGCATGGTTGGAAACTGACTGAAAGTGGGTTCCTGCCTGCTTCACAAGCCTCCTAGACCTGTCCTCAAAGGCAGTAAGATTTTCGTCTCACCCAAATAATTCACCAGCTGCTCCAAATTGGCCCTAAACAGAAACTTCGACAACCAGGTTTTGGAAGAGGTGTCTGCTGCCCAGTGTCGGAGCCAAATCCAATGCCGACAGAGCACAGTCCCTAGCTGCTAGGTGGACGATGTCATACATGGGATCAGAAAGGAAGGCCATAGTCAACTCCAAAAGAGCGAGAGCATCATTCGGAAGAGACTGAAATCCACTGGGGCAAGGCTCGTGATGACAGGGCTGCACATACCGCCAATTGAACAGAACCAGCCACCACGACAAACCGGTTCTTTAACAAAGAATCCACCTTGTAGCCCAGAGCATTCTTTAAGGTCAAACCGCCTTCCAAAGGAATGGTGGTCCATCTGGTAACTGTCATGACCTGCTCATCCACCTTGGGAATATCAAGCCACACAATGCACTCCTTCTCCAGGAGAGCATACATATTCTTATACATCCCTTAACCCCTTAGGTGGGGAATCAGGCGAGTCCCACTCCAACCAGGTCATGTCCAGGCGTGACTGCACCTTCGGCTTCTGTTGTCTGGAGCATCCGCCAAACTCAAGGTGGATGAGACCTGGGCAATCAAAACCGCCAGTTCCTCCTTCCAGAACAGGAGAATAACACCGGTTTCTTCAAATCTTCCAAAGATGAGAGTATGTCTTCGTCCACATCACAGCCTAGATCAGAGCCACTGGAATACAAATCACAGTCCAAATCTCGTACAGATTCCAGGTGATCCCATCTCCAGGCACACCCTTCGTTGAGGATGCTTAGCGAAAGGCAATCAAACAGGGTTTCCACTCTCAGCCTGCCCCTCATGAGACTGTGCTTGGAGGAACCCAGAGGCCGCAGGGTCAGAATTTCAATGCCAGAAGGCCAGGCTCATTGTAAAAAGGAAAAGGAAAAGATCTGGGGAAGACAATCCAGACTATGGAGGCTCTCCTTGTGGAAATTACTCAACATCAGGGGACACAGCCACCGCCAAGTCCCTAGAGGATGGGGGCAGCCCACAGCACAGCTGCCGGAAATCCCGGCCAGCTTGACATTCTTACCCACAGCGCAATCCGCCACCTCCTGCCCTAAGGCAGGCAAGGCCAGACTAACTGCATCCCCAGGCTGGGAGAAGAGGGAGCAAGCCCTCTATGGACGACTCAGAAGCTGCCATGCAAGAAGAGCAGAGTCCAGAAGCTAGAGGTGAAGCGCCTCGCTTGCCACAGGCCAAACAATGCTTCCTGGAAGAAGACAGAGTTAAGACAAGTATTATAACAGCACACGTTAAAGGCCATGGCAGTCCGAACGGCGTACGTTAACGGTGCTTACACAACCACGCATTACAGGCGCTTGGGTAGCAGCGCATGTTGGAGCCACTCAGGCAGAACACGCACAGTCTGCACAACCACCAAGCGCACAGTAGTAAAAGACGCTACTAATGTGTGCAGAAAACAGTAGGAAATCCCCACACTGCGCGAACAGCTGCCAGCAGTCCATTCTGATTTCCACCCCAGACAGATGGAATAGGGAGCCCCCGACAAGGACAATGATGAGGCCAAAAGCCTTGGTACTCACACAGATATCCCCAAGCAGTAATCCATGCTGGGCTCAGCTCTACTCCACTGAAAATGTTTCTTTGCTTTGTAGGCACTGCATTTAAGATAGCTGGCAGGCAGATTGCTCCAAAAGCCTTCTGCAATCTTCGGGAGAGAGCAGGAGAGACAGAAGAGAGAGAGAGGGCTTTGAGGCTGTGTGAGGCTGCTGAGCTCTTCCAGATCTTTCCAATTTTCTGGCTGCCCAATGGACCCCTTAACAGGATAGGAGCGTGGAGTTGAACCAAATTTTCCCTCTTCCAATGGCTACCGAAAAAAAACGCAGTCTAGTGGAGCCTCCCATGTCCTGCTCAAGCGAGAAAGTCACCCTCTCTCAAGGCGGTCGTTCACGAGCGTTTAATCAATTTTTTCCTCTCAACTTCAGATTTTCTTTAGAGTGTAGAAAATCCATCCACCATCTGCTGGAGACAAAGAAATACTGAAGAGACCTCTGGTGGCTGAGGCAGATAGAGGCATGGAAGTGATGTCACTGAAACCTGGGCTTTTCATTGGTTCTTCGTCTCCACCAATGTGCTAGTAGGGGAACACAACCCTCTTGCCTGGACTGGTCTAGCAGCATGATATGGAAACACTACTGGCCTGTGAAGCCCCTGCACCTTTAAAGGGCTAGGTCTCATATTGCACTGCCACCAAGACAGTTGATCAATTTTCATAAGAACATTTCACCATGATAAAGCAAGTGAGGCCCCTTGGTAGCTGACTAGTGCAGTGGTATTAACACCCATTCCTCAAAGGCCACCCACTGTTCAATTTTTCAGGATATCCCTAATGAATATGTATATGAGAGATCTGCATACTACCTCCACTGCATGCAACTTCCTAACGTACATTCATTAGGGACATTCTGTAAGCCTGGTCTGACCTGTTGGTGACCCTTGGGGACCGGGAGTCAATAAATCAGCCTAGTGGAAAATCCAGATCTGTATAAACCGCTGTCAGTGTCTAAACTAGGGAGGCGGCATGGATTGCAGAAGAAAGCAAAATAGAATATTGCATTTAATCTAAGGCTCAGACTCTCCACTTCTGGATGCCCGTAAAATTCATTCATTCATTTGGCCAAATCTGTTTTCCCTTAAGTAGAAAACCTTCTGTGAGACTGCCATCTATATTGAGACATGGGTGGGGAAAAGTTTTCACCCCTCCACACTGTAAATCCAATAGCTCTGTCATCTTTTTCAGCTCAGATCAATTTGCAGACTTTGACTACAAAAATACTCTCTATCCTGTCACAATGGATTTCCCTTTTTTTTTTGCCTGTGTCTTTGGAGATCATGAAGTTGGTTCCTTTAGAAACAATGCAGTCCAGGTCCTATTCTTCACAGCTTAGCCACTGCTTGTCCTCACTTCCCAGTAAGAATAAGTGGCTATGCCAGTTAAAATGATTACAGACTTACTTTACCAAGAAGCTACATTTTCTGGAATACAGAGTGAACTAAAGCCCAGGCAGTTTATTGGCTCTACTTCACCCACAATTTCCCTTACACTTCCTAATGAACAAGCCTTGCATGGTTCCTGTTTCAGAAACCATTCAACTAACAATGTAACTACACACCTATAAGGCAACAGCTTTCTTTTTTTTTTAATTTACATTTTGTTTATTGAAAGAATAATCAAATCTTTACACCACAATATCAATAACTACACACAGCATAGGTCAATGCAACTTCGAACAACATTTTCAATGTATTCCTTCTTTTCTGCTATTGCTGTACCTACCCCCTCCCCTGCTTCCTTACGTAGGTAATCCAGCATGTTCTGCCATTCGCTCTCGAACTTCCTCCTCCACTATCTACGAATAGCTATCAATTTTTCCATTAGATAGATTTGACGGAGCCTCTCCACACAGTGTTCTATTAGGGGTGGCCCCGCCTATATGCTACTTCAAATTTCACCGCACTTAAGCTGGCCAAGATTTGCCTCCTTTCCTTATTTGGGCTTCCCTCTCTCCACCATCCCAATAAAAATAGTTCAGGCTCCCTCCGTACTTCTTCCTCTACTACCTGCTGTATCCACTTTTTGACCTGCTCCCAGAAAAGCTTAATCTGGGGGCATGCCCACCAAATAGGATACATTGACCCCTCTTCTCCACATTCTCTCCAACACCCTTTTGATGCTGATGGGAACATTTTGTTTAATCTAACTGGCGTGTAATACCCTCTCATTAAAACTTTATGCCAATTGTCTCTAATAGCCACTGAAACGGGTAAGCGTCGGACTTAATCAAACATGGTTTTCCATTGTTTTATTTCTATTTTTACACCAACCTCCTTCTCCCAAGCCAACATATATTCAAGCTTATCTCTTTTCCCCTCTCCCTCTCACCGCTTTATATAATATGGACACTAACCCCAAGGGCTGCCTTTTCCCATACCATATAGCTTCTAGATACGTATAGTCCCACTCTAATCCTTTGCCTAATTTCTGCTTTAAATAACACTGGTCAACACAATTTTTGTCACAGACCGGCTCTGACCTGTTTCATACGTCATTTTTCCCATTGTTTACAAATATGGTATCAGAATTTTTCTATCACCCATATTTCAGGAGATATCATCTAGTAAAGTGTGTACAAAAATGCAATGTGTGCCTTCGAGTCAGTCCTGACTCCTGGCGACCCAGAGGCTCCTGGGTTTTCTTGGCAGTGTCACTGGAAGTAGATTGCCAGGCCTTTCTTCTGAGGCAATGGAGGGTTAAGTGACTTAACCAAGGCTACAAGGAGTGCTAGTGGGAATTGAACCCTGGTTGCTTGGTTACCAAGCCAGTGTTCTAACCACTAGGCTACTCCTACACTCCTATAAAGTGTGTACATTACTGTAAATTAGCAGTTACAGTTTTGTTTAGTAAACAAAGGTTGAGTACAAAAAATTCCATCATAATTATTATTGTATGTTGTCAGCCACAACCAAAAATGCTGAGTCATGTAATTATAATATAATTAATTAACCGGGCCCCTTGCCCTACTGGTCTGGCTGATACAAGCAGAAAACGCCGAGTCATGTATTGGTATGCTTTCTGTCGCCGTCAGCGATTGTGATTTGTATTGTTTGAAAAAAATCAGAATCTGAATGAATGTGAGTTTGCGTTAATCTATTTCATAAACAGCAGTTGGTTAATAAATATTATGATTATCGCTTGTAGTTGTTTAACAATGCCTCGAAAGTGTGATAATCGTCCGGATTCATTTTGCTACATTTGCTGTGAGGTTACTTTTAAGAAGCAGAGAAGACGTTTTACTCCGCTTGTTAAGACATGTTATAAGCTGTACTTTGGATGTCAAGTCAGTGACCAGGACAAAAATTGGCCGCTTCACGTCTGCTGTATTACCTGTGTCAGATTCCTAACAGGTTGTGTAAAGGGTGTTCGACACATGAATTTTGCTGTTCCAATGATCTGGAGGGAACCAAGAGATCACTTGACAGATTGCTACTTTTGCCTTACAAACATTGCAGGCATTACTTCAAAATTAACACACACTGTAAATTACCCAAATTTACCATCTGCCATGAGGCCTGAGCCTCACTGTCAAGAACTGCCGGTGCCAAAACCTCCAGAAAATCTTACAGTGAATGAGGATGAAGAAGAAGAACCAATGAATGCTGATGATGTTGACGATGATGGCGATGCTGTAATGCAGGATCCAAGCTTTGAGGCATCCGGTTCCTCTTCTGAACCACATTTACTGGACCAAGGCGATTTGAATGATCTCTTCAGAGATTTGAATCTTTCAAAGCGACAAGCAGAACTGTTAGGGTCACGATTGAAAGGCTGGAATCTTCTCCAGAAAGAAACCAAAGTGTGCACTTTTAGAAATAGGCATACCGAGTTTGTGGATTACTTTGCCTTTGAAGATGGAATTGCTTTTTGTTGTGAAGTTAAATCCCTGATGGAAACACTTTGTCCGGATTATAGAACAGAGGATTGGCAATTATTTATTGATTCTTCTAAATATAGCCTAAAAGCTGTGCTTATCCACAACGGAACTATTTTACCATCAGTTCCAGTAGCTCATGCCACCAATATGAAAGAAACTTACAGCAGTATGCATCTCCTGCTAACAAATATCAAGTATGAAGAACACAAGTGGAATATTTGTGGCGATTTAAAAGTAATTGCCCTCTTGCTTGGACAACAGCTTGGTTGGACAAAGTATTGTCGCTTTCTGTGTGAGTGGGACAGCAGGGACAGGAAAAATCATATCTGGAAACAGTGGCCAAAGAGAACATCACTAGTCCCAGGCCAGAAAAATGTTGCAAATGACCCACATGTGGAGCCAAATAAAGTATATCTATCTCCACTCCATATAAAGTTGGGTCTTATGAAGAACTTTGTAAAAGCCATGGATAGAAGTGGACTTGGATTTGCATATCTAAGAAAGACATTTCCACGAATCAGTGAGGCGAAAATCAAAGAAGGGATTCTTTGTAGGATCTGTTGAATGAAACTGAAAGAGCTGCATGGGAGTCCTTTAAGATTGTTTGCCGCGACTTCTTGGGAAATAACAAGGCAGACAACTACGCAGAATCAGTGGATACTCTACTGAAATCTTACCAGAAACTGGGATGTAACATGTCTTTGAAAATGCACTTCTTGCATTCACACCTGGACTTTTTCCTGCAAATCTAGGAGCAGTTAGCGATGAACATGGGGAAAGGTTTCATCAGGACATTTCGGTAATGGAAAATAGGTACCAGGGCAAGTGGAGCTCTAGTATGCTTGCAGACTATTGTTGGACCCTTAAGAGGGATGTTCTTGAGGCGCAATACAGCAGAAAATCATATACCTTTTAGGAGACAATATACATCTATATACATCTAATGTAAATATGAGCAACATAGTCTAAATTTAAACTACATGTCACTCAAAAACGTTACGTGATGGAGAATTTCTAAGTACATATCCGAGGTCTTAACCAAAAACAGTACAAGAATCAGCTATTTTCATTTCTGTGACAGAAAAGTTTTTGGATTTTGTTTACCAGTGTAATGGATCTCATGTCCATTCTGAAAAATACTTTCTGCCCCTAAATGATATGTCTCTCTTAATTCCTCAAATGGGACCCAATCTCCCCCATCCAAGAACTGATGAAACCACCTTAATCCCGATCTCTCCCATTTTTTATATATGCCTCTTTCTTGTCCCAGGACAAAGTATAGCATAATGCCTTCATTACCGAGAAATCCGTTTGTCTCATGGCCTCTAATGACCCCCTTACCTTGTTCCACATCTGAAGGATATGTCGCACATATGGATTCTCTTGTGTTTGACACCACTGTTCCTCCCTAGCCATCCATGGAAGGTCACACAATGGCCAGCCCCCTCCAAATTTGCAAACATTTTCCTTTCCCCTCCCTCTCGCCAATCCATCAGATGTCTAATCTGCGCTGCTCAATAATATGATTGAAAATCCGGTACACCTAATCCTCCCTCCTCTCTGGGCCTGTACATTACTGCTCGGGCAATTCGTGGTGGCCTTTTTTTTCCATATAAATCTATATACTTTCCTTTAGAGATCTCTCATGGGCCCTGTTGGAATCGCTATGGGAAGTGCTTTGAAATAATATAACACCCTGGGCAAAATATTCATTTTGACTGCTGCTATACATCCTATCTGAGATATTTCAGTCTCAGTCCATTCCCCCAAATCATGAGCCACCCTTTTCCACAGTGGGGGATAGTTCACCTGGTATGTCGTCTGGGGGTGGGCTGTTATCTTCACCCCCAGATATCTGATGGCCTTGTGAACCCATTTAAAGGGGTACTTTTGTTTTAATTTAGATACCACTGCTTTAGTTAGGGTGATGTTAAGGGCTTCTGTCTTATCCATGTTCACTTTAAAAGTCTGATACAGCCCCATACCTCTCCATTACTTCCAATATTCTTGGCAATGTTTTCTCCGGCTGCGATATCATTAATAGAATATAGTCTGCAAATAGGGATTTTTATGTTGCTGACCCTCTACCTCTAGTCCCTAGATCCCCCGCTCCCATTCTTACGGTCTGCACTAAGGGCTCAACTGCTAATGCAAAAAGCAGTGGAGACATTGGGCATCCCTGCCTGGTGCTTCTCTCCAACTTAAAAGGCCTCATATCTGCCATTGATTCTCACTCTGGCCTGGGGTTCCTGATATAGGGCCTGCACCCATCTTAATAGCGGGGCCTGAATCCCATTCTTTGCTTTCTTAACCAGGGCTCCACACATCAAACAGTAAGTAGGGATTTGAGGGTTTCTTTGTTTGGTTTTTTTTGTTACATTGCTAGCTCTCTGACTGGGAGCTCTAAAAAGGGTTTTGTGTATATTTTTTAAAGCAAGGTTAATTTCATTTTTGCTGTTTTAGGGGAACTGTACTTGAGCACAGTAGTATTGCTGAACTCTGTAACCCCCTCAGGTTCAGGAACTGCTAACACCTAATCAGGGGTTAGTGGGCCTGTTTCCTGAGTGCAATTGAAGCCTGCATAAAAAGGCTGCTGCTTTGCCCTGCCCTTTGAGGCTTTCTTAACCAGGGCTCCACACATCAAACAGTAAGTAGGGATTTGAGGGTTTCTTTGTTTGGTTTTTCTTTGTTACATTGCTAGCTCTCTGACTGGGAGCTCTAAAAAGGGTTTTGTGTATATTTTTTAAAGCAAGGTTAATTTCATTTTTGCTGTTTTAGGGGAACTGTACTTGAGCACAGTAGTATTGCTGAACTCTGTAACCCCCTCAGGTTCAGGAACTGCTAACACCTAATCAGGGGTTAGTGGGCCTGTTTCCTGAGTGCAATTGAAGCCTGCATAAAAAGGCTGCTTTGCCCTGCCCTTTGAGGCTTTCTTAACCAGGGCTCCACACATCAAACAGTAAGTAGGGATTTGAGGGTTTCTTTGTTTGGTTTTTTTTGTTACATTGCTAGCTCTCTGACTGGGAGCTCTTAAAAGGGTTTTGTGTATATTTTTTAAAGCAAGGTTAATTTCATTTTTGCTGTTTTAGGGGAACTGTACTTGAGCACAGTAGTATTGCTGAACTCTGTAACCCCCCTCAGGTTCAAGAACTGCTAACACCTAATCAGGTGTTAGTTCCCTCCCTACACACCCCGACTCCCACCCACCCCTAGTGAGCAGTCTTGCTTTATAGGGCACCTCCCCCTTTAACAAATCACAGTGAATTGGACCAGCACATTTTGAATATAATTAAAGAGATTTAACTGCTTTTTCTCTGAAAGGACAGCTGCGAAACCAGCTGGTACTTCGTAGATCTCTCTCTTTTGCTTTAACAGATACCTAAGCTCCACAAACAGAACAATGGCTGGGAAAAATCGTATTGCTAAAGCTGTTGCCCCCGTTACAGATTCTGCCTCGGTCCAGACAGAGGTCCTATTGCCAGTTGAAGAACCGGTTCCATGTGCAGGGTGCCTGCATGCTGAAGCTCTGAGGAAACAAGTGGAGGAACTCAGAGAGGAGGTGGCGAGGCTGAGGAGTATTCAAGACAGTGAGAAGTACATTGATGAGATGCTGCTTGCAGCAACCAGGCTCCCCAGCACAGGAGAAGATGGGTGCCAACAGAATGTCGATGGTTGGACAAAAGTCACCAGAGCCTGCAAAATCACCAATCCAACTTCTCCAGCCCTTGAAATGAAGAACCATTATGCAGCCCTGGAAGTGGAGGAGGTGAAAGCATCCCTGGAAAGGGAAGAACCAGAGTTCAAGTACCCCATAGTTGCAGAATCAGTGACCAGAAGGAAACGAAGGGTAGTGGTGGTTGGAGACTCTCTTCTGAGGGGTACTGAGGCGTCCATCTGCCGACCAGACTTGATGTCCAGAGAGGTATGCTGTCTGCCTGGTGCCAAGATCCAAAATGTTACGGAGAGTTTGCCGAGACTCATCAAGCCCACTGACTATTACCCAATGTTGCTAATCCATGTTGGAACAAATGATACTGCCAGGTATACCTCGGAACGTATCAAAAGTGACTTCATGGCTCTGGGACAGAGGGTGAAGCAGGTAGGTGCACAGGTGGTGTTCTCTTCAATCCTCCCTGTTGAGGGTAAAGGCCAAGGCAGAGAGGCTCGCATCCTGGAGATTAATGCATGGCTGCGTGGATGGTGTCTTCGAGAGCGTTTTGGTTTCCTAGACCATGGGATGCTGTTCCAAGGGTTGCAGAGCAGAGATGGCATCCATCTGTCCAAGAAAGGTTAACACATCTTTGGTAGTAGACTGGCTAATCTACTGAAGAGGGCTTTAAACTAGATTCGTTGGGGATGGGTGAAGAAAGCCCCCAGGTAAATGAAAGCCCCCAGGTAAGTGATACATCAAATACCTTTATGGAAATGGGTAACAGGGGTAACATATGGAAAGCAGTGTGTATAAATGCCCGTAGCATGGGAAATAAGATCTCTGAAGTTGAAGCTTTGGTGGGAGTGGCTGACTTAGATTTAGTGGCAGTTACAGAAACATGGTTCACAGAAAACCATGACTGGGATGTAACTATACCTGGCTATACTTTATTCAGAAAGGACAGGGTAGGAAGAAGGGGAGGAGGAGTAGCACTATATGTAAAAACTACTATTAAAGCTTTGGAATTACAGAGCTTAAAAGGGAGAGAGGAGGCATTGTGGGTTAGACTAGAAAGAGGGAAAGAGAAATCTATTTGCATTGGTGTGATATACAGACCTCCCTCACAAGAGGAAGAGGTGGACAGAGAGTTAATTGAAGACATACGCAGCATTGCTAGGAAAGGGGAAGTGCTACTGCTAGGAGATTTTAATATGCCAGATGTTGATTGGCACATTCCTGCTGCAGTATCATCTAGGAGTAAGGAGATCCTGGATTCTCTACAGGGAGAACTATTCAGGCAATTGGTAACAGACCCCACACGTGAAGGGGCCATACTGGACTTGGTGCTTACCAATGGTGAAAGTGTTTCTGATGTTGTAGTGGGAGATCATTTTGCATCCAGTGATCACCAGATGGTGTGGTTCAGTATTAGGACTAGGGCTGTTAGAATCCATTCCAAGGTGAAGATCTTAGACTTTAGGAAGACTAACTTTGCGATGATGGGCCAATGCCTCAGGGAGTCGTTAGTGGGATGGGAACAGCTGGGGGATGTAGAACAACAGTGGGCAAAACTGAAAGGGGGTATTTTAAAGGCAACCAACCTTTTTGTTAAAATGGTAAACAAAGGCAAAAGGAACAGGAGACCGCTATGGTTTTCGAAGGAAGTAGCTGAAAAAGTGAAGAAAAAGAGGGAGGCCTTCATGAAATACAAGAGATCACAGAGAGAGGAAGACAGGCATCTGTATTTGGAAAAACTTAGAGAAGCTAGCAAAGTAGTCAAGAAGGCAAAGATTCAAAAGGAGGAGGAAATAGCCAATGCAATAAAATGGGGGGATAAGACATTTTTCAGATATATTAGTGAGAAGAGGAAGGGCAAAAGTGGTATTGTCAGACTCAAGGATACAGGGGGGGAATATGTAGAAGCTGATAAGGATAAAGCGGAATTACTTAACAAATATTTTTGTTCTGTGTTCACAGATGAAAAACCAGGAGCAGGACCTCAGAAAACACCCACAAATAAGAATAGAAGCGAGGGACATCTTGAACAATTTTCAGAAGACTGTGTTCGTGAGAAACTAGCTCAACTCAAAGTAGACAAAGCGATGGGACCGGATGGGATACACCCTAGAATACTGAGGGAACTTGGGGACATTCTAGCAACTCCACTAACTGACCTTTTCAATGCCTCGTTGGAGTCGGGAGTGGTGCCAAAGGACTGGAGAGAGGCTCATGTGGTGCCTTTACACAAAAGCGGAAGTAAGGATGTGGTTGAAAACTACAGGCCGGTTAGTTTAACTTCAGTGGTGAGTAAATTAATGGAAACGCTGTTGAAAGAGAAAATAGTAAGGTTTCTGGAGTCCAGCGGATTACAGGATCCGAGGCAGCATGGATTCACCAGAGGCAGGTCTTGTCAGACAAATCGGATTGATTTCTTTGACTGGGTGACCAGGGAGTTGGACCGAGGGAGAGCTCTAGATGTGGTGTATTTAGATTTCAGTAAAGCCTTTGACACTGTTCCTCACAGGCGACTTATAAACAAACTGAGCACCCTAGGGATGGACCCTAAAGTTACTGCTTGGGTTAGAAATTGGTTGGGTGGGAGGCGACAAAGAGTACAAGTAAATGGAGCTCACTCTGAGGAGAAGGATGTTACTAGTGGTGTGCCCCAGGGATCTGTCCTTGGTCCGATTCTTTTTAACATCTTTGTTAGTGATATAGCGGAAGGGCTGTCGGGTAAGGTTTGCCTCTTTGCAGATGATACCAAAATCTGCAATAAAGTAGACACCCAGGAAGGTGTAGATAACATGAGGAGGGATCTAGCTAAGCTTGAAGAATGGTCTAGAATTTGGCAGCTGGGATTTAATGTTAAAAAATGTAAGGTCATGCATTTGGGCTGCAGCAATCCAAGGGAGCAATACAGCATAGGAGGTGAAGTACTTTTGTCCACTAAAGAAGAGCGGGACCTAGGCATAGTTGTGTCCAATGATCTTAAAGTAGCTAAACAGGTAGAAAAGGCGACGGCAAAAGCTAGAAGGATGCTTGGGTGCATACGGAGAGGAATGGCTAGCAGAAAAAAGGAGGTGATAATTCCTCTGTATAAGTCTTTGGTGCGACCTCATTTGGAGTAGAGTGTGCAATTCTGGAGACCGCACCTTCAAAAGGATGTGAACAGGATGGAGTCGGTACAGAGGGTTGCTACTAAGATGATTAGTGGTCTTCATTATAAAGCATATGAGGACAGACTTAAGGATCTTAATATGTACACCTTAGAGGAAAGGCGGGATAGAGGTGATATGATTGAGATGTTTAAATACCTCCGTGGCATAAATGTTCAGGGAGAGAGCCTCTTTCAATTGAAAGCAAGTTCTGCGACGAGGGGACATGGGATGAGGGTGAAGGGAGATAGATTCAGGAGTGATATGCGGAAATATTTCTTTACGGAAAGAGTAGTGGATCCGTGGAATAGTCTCCCAGTGGAGGTGGTAGAGATGAGGACAGTAACTGAATTCAAAAAAGCATGGGACCAACACAGAGGATCTCTAAAGGTAAAAAGTGGACTGTTGTAGTTGTTGTTATGGAAGGACAGACTAGATGGGCCTTGTGGTCTTTTTCTGTCATCATGTTTCTATGTTTCTATGTTTCTATCACCGCAAACTAGAAGGTCCAGTTAACACGATCAAAGGCTTTTTCAGCATCTATTGATAATAGCATCATTTTCTTCTGCTTTTGGTGTGCCGCCCAACCCATCTCCAATACTCTTAATATTGTCTGAGGCCTGTCGTCCACTGATAAAGCCGGTTTGATCTATATTGATGAATGTGGGCATCCCGTTAGCTAGTCAATTAGCCAGTACGTTCGCTAGGATCTTTACATCTGTATTAAGTAGCGACATTGGGCAGTAGGAGTCGCATAGCAGAGGGTGCTTCCCTGCCTTTGGTAGAATCGTAATTCCAGCAGTTAACATGTCTGCTGATAATTGTCCTCTCTCCTCTAAAATTCCATTGAATACCCTTCCCCATTACTTCCACCATCTCTTTTCTAAAGTCTTATAAAAGCTATTAGGTAGCCCATCTAATCTTGGTGCTTTCCCTATGGCCATTTCCTTGATTACCCTCTCAATTTCTTCTCTTTGAATCTCATCCTCCAATATTACCTTCAGATCCTCACCCACCTTTGGCAGTTCTATCCTTTCTAGATAATTATGAACTTTTGTTGCTATCTCTCCATCTGTTGGGTATACAATTCTTTATAAAACTGATAGAATCTAGTCTCAATCAATTTCTCTGTCTTCAGTATATCCCCCTCCTTCCCTTTAATTACCACTATGGAGCTATCTGCTTCCCGTTTCATTAGCTTACGCGCGAGCAATCTCCCTATTCGTAAAACATCTGTTTCACCCTCTCCATGTGGAATGCGATCGATTCCAATTGCAGCTTATTCAGCTCCATTCTGAGTTGGATTAAGTATTTCAATCTCCTTGTTGTGCCCTTTTGCTCTATACTGTTCTGCAGCTTCTTTAATGTCCTCATGCAATTGTTCTTCCTTGTCCCTCAGTTGCTTTTTAAACCTAGCTGCCCACATAATTAAGCGTCCCCAAATCACAGCTTTCATTCCTTCCCATAAACCCACTTCTCCCACCTCCCCATGGTCATTCGTCTTCCAGTATTCCCAAAGGCATTTCTTGATATCTTTGACCACTTCTTCCCTTCTAAGAAGGCTTTCATTCAGTCTCCAAAAGTGTACTCCCCCCTTCCCTCTCTAGCTTCTCAACTTCCACCCAGGTTGGAGTGTGGTCAGACCATATTATAGTACCAATCTCTGCCTTCCCCAATTTTAATTCCCATATTCTATCAATCAATATGTAATCTGACTGTAGCTTTTATGTGGGTGTGAATAGAACACATATTCTCTACTGTCCTTATCTTATGTCCACCATGTATCCGAAAGTTGAAATTTCTTTATTATTCCTTTCACTATTCTACAGCTTTTTGCGTTACCATCCCCTCTCTTGGCCTGCTGGTCTCGGCTGGGGTGTAATGCCAAGTTAAAATCCCCTCCCATGACCAGTTTCCCTTGAATTGATCGGCCCAGAATCTCTCGAACCTCCCTCCAAAGATAAACTTGTCTCGTATTTGGAGCATAGATGTTTGTCAAGGTGATAGCTTCCCCCCTATCAACTCTCCTTTAAATAGCAACACCCTCCCTGTTTTATCTCATATTACTTCCCCCAGCTGAAATGGGCACCCTCTCCTTATCAATATAGCCACATCCCTTTTCTTCCCCCCCCCCCCCTACCTTCCTCCCCTCTAGGGCTTCCAAAAAACCACTACTACTATTTAACATTTATAAAGCGCTACTCGTACGCAGCACTGTACAGACATATAAGAGTGACGGTCCCTGCTTGTCAGAGCTTACAATTAAGACAAGAAACAACCAGAGCAAAAATCTAGTTAGGGCAAAACCAGGATAGTTTTCTCCCATTACTACTATTAGTACAACAGTGCATTTCTATTTAAATAAGAGGCAAACAGACAGTCCCTGCTCATCAGAGCTTACAAACTAGTCAGGACAAATAATAGAGATGGTCCCTGCTCATCAGAGCTCACAATCTAATCAAGACAACCATAGAGGGTGCAAGCATGGACAAAACAGGGGTAAGACAGGGTAAGAAGAGGGTAAACAGGGTAAATGTTATATTGCAGCGGGTTAAGCAGAACAAGCTATGTTACAGGTAGTGTTGTAGCAATGTTAAAATACAGGCAATGAGGAAGCATTGGGTACAACAGGCCAGGCAGAGTATGCTATGTTACAAGTAATGTTATAACAACCCTACAAGCAATGAGGCAGCATTGTTAATAGCAAGCAGTGCAGTAGCAATGGAGTTCAGAGCAATGCAATGCAATGTGGCAGCAGGGTAGATGCTTACGTTGTAGAGGTGGAACCAGGGTCTTTCAGTTGCGCTCCATGAGGTGTCTGCGAGGGCGAAAGCAGTCTCGCCATCGTGCCGCACCTAAGGGCCACACCAAAGGCCCTCAGGCGTGGGCCCGCCGGCTGCCGCTTTTAAATGGCTTGCTTCCAGCACCCTGATTGGGCCTTGGTGGGGGGAGCGGAAGAGGCAAGCAGCTCCTGCTTCCACCCCTGATGTCCGATCAGCCACATGGAGGTGAAGGTGTTTATTAGCCAATATTGATATTGGCTAATAAACAATTACCCCTCGTCCTTACGCCGTAAGTAGGTTTCCTGTATTAATACAATACCCCATCTCAGTCTCTCTGCCTCTCTAAAGAGGTGTTGTCTTTTCTGTGGTGTATTAAGCACCTTAGCATTTATAGTGCCTATTCACACCATCTTGCCATATGGATACATGCCGGTTCCCTACTGCTTTTGCTCCGGACCCATCCGCTTCCCCCTCCCCCTCCCCAAATCTCCTTCTGGAGACTTATCTATCCTGGAAGATGACATCTATTCCGGCCTCTTTCTCTCTCTACTCACTCCTCCCCCCTCCCCTGCCGCCCCTATTTATGAACTCATTTGCTCCCTCTGCCCTTCCATTTTATCTCACTTAAGCTTGTGCCCCTATGCCTTCCTGGCTCTATTACCCCCCTTCCCCTGCTTCTCAATAAGCCCTTCCCTTTCCGCTTTCTCCCCCACAATCTGACTTTCGGAGTACAACTATCTTTCCATTTACCCCATCGTTTGCAATTTAATTAACTTTGGGCTCCACACCTCCAACTTACATGCCCGAGACAAACATTTAGACATCGCATTTAACAAAGATATTCCTGAGTAGTTAAACAACAGCTCTTAGCCTATAACCTAATGTTTAACACAATCCCAGCAGGCCATGCCCACCCAAACTCAGACTTGAGCCTTCAAAAATAAGTTTGTCAGGATTATCCTCGCTGTCAACCTCAGGCCCTCCCCAGCCACCACTAGCTTTTTTCTGCTTGTAAAGTCTCTTTCAAGAGATGTCCTTCTCCAGGGTGTCATCCCCGCTTCTTCCTTTTGATAATCTGGTCAACCTCCGTCCTTTTGCATTTACTCTCTGCCATCTCAAACCTACACTCTTAGGCGCTACAGTTCGCTATGGCTTGGAGTTACTCCAGGAACCGTCAGATATTCTGAACCCCAAGTTCTTTTAACCCTCCCCACTGTTCTTCACGCACCGTGTTGTACCTTTCACTGTGATTGCCAGTCCAAATAGGTACAACTTGCACTTCAAACCCTCTTTCCTTAAACGCGCGATCACTTCCCTCAATTCCCGCTGGCGCTGTAGAGTTCCTGGTGATAGGTCTTGGTACACCTCAATTATATGGCCCTCCCACTGGAAAGGCCGCAGTTTGAGCCTCAGCCAGGGTCCGCTCTTTCATTTTATAGGAGCTCAGGCATGCCACTATGTCTTAGGGGCAATTTTCTTTAATAGGCCCTAGGCTCCAGTGCGCCCACTCCATTTGTACCTGGTTCTCCTCTCCTGCAGGCTCCAATTCAACTGCTCTAAACAATGACCCAAACACTTCTTTGAGCACCGCATCGTAGTCACTATATTTAGGCTCTTCCAGGATTCCTCTCACCCATATACTGCTCCTCAGGGGAGGGGGGAATCCCCAAAGTCCTCGTTTTTTTCTTTCAAAAGTTCTTGTGCCTGCTTTAATTCCTCCAACCTGCTCAGCAGTTCTCCAAGCATGTCCAACTGATGCTCTATTTGGCTCTCATTTTTCCTCCACTCTGGCTCTGAGGCCACCTGTATCTTGCTTCAGTGCTCCCAGGGTCTCTTTAATTTCACTTTTAACCCGACTGATTTCGGCTTTCAGATCCTCTCTAAGTTCATCAAGCCAGATTTTTAGCACTTCTGCTGCCCTGAAGCTCAAGGCCTCGTCCACCTCATCCTCAGCGTCACTCACCCTCCCAGTGGCCATCTTGCCATCTCCTTCAGCTCCCTGTGGTGCTTCAGCAATAGCATATGCAGAGCGATACACTGCCAATCTTTTTATGCCGACAATCTACCCTATGGTTTTTCCATCACTCTGGTGCTCCTTAATGCTAGTAGGGTTGTATCCTGCCACCTTTATTGCTCTGTTAGAGGCCAGCTGCTGAAGAGCTCCCTCACCATGCGGCCATCCTGCCTACTGAAGTCACCAGAACCAGCACTAGCTTTCTAATTAAATTATCAACCCACTGGATTATTTAAACATGACAATTTATTCTTCAAATATAAAAGCTTTGCACAAACACATTGTACAATATTTTTATATATCCACAACCAAAATATATTGCACAGCATTTATGTATACATAAAAATTATTTTAATTCTTGTTAACCTTTTACATATTACACATCCAAACCAAATTTACTACCCATTCATACCTACCAATACATACAGCAGAGTTTATTCTAACAAGTCAACCTCCCACTATATAAATTCCCAGATTACATTCCTTATGCTCCCAAGAATCCCATAGGGACATATGATGATTTCTCCACTACTAACAAACTCACCACTTTCTTCACTGGAGCAAAGTGAAAGTATCCTACTACAATTTACATATCTCACCACTCTCTTCACTTATTTCACCAAATCTAAGGTAAAGCAAAGTGAAAAAAAAAGTGGCCAATTGTAATTTACATAGAACCTCAAAATGTCTCATTCCACTCACTCTTGTTCTTACAATAACTTAAATTCACATTTTACTTCAAATAAAGATGACAGTTTTCTTCTTATGTATGCCTCAACATAATACTTTTCACAATAAAATATATGTCCTGGGCCGTTGAAACTTCAGACCACTCCAGGCTTCACTATACCAATTATAGTTTCACTCCACTCTACACTTCACTGTACTGTTACCATGCCCATTTAATATCACGATTCTTCTGAGCACTTCTGCCATACTTCAACTGCACCTCCTCTGCATGTATGGGAAACACCACTCTACTGCTCCCTTTAACAATTTCAAAAGCTGAAAGCTCACACCACTCCTGATTTTAATGATCTCCAAAACGTCCTGCTCTCCTCAAACAGTCTCCAAGACTTCCGAGCTAAAAGCTCACAACTCCCACAACTCCAACCATGGACCATAGTTTCACCCTTCTGGGCTTCATCAGGGAAACTATAATTATGAACAACAAAAATGTCATGTCAATTAAATTTTACAACCAACACAAATCCCCCAATTCTAAAAACTTACTGACCTTACTGCTCATGGCTTCCATCGAACTCACTGCTCTCAAAAAAAAAAACGCTGGCACAAACGCACCACTGATTCTGCATGCCACTCCACCTGTGTGTTTAACCCATTTGGTATCATGGTGTCCCACTTAAAAATATATGTTTGTTCCCAGCGACATAGCCGCCACTGAAAATCACCACCACTCCTCCCTACTAACTTTCTCCAAAACATAACATTGAAAATCCTGCACTGTATGTTTCATCTCTTGCCAATGTGGAAACAGAGCCGTTTCCACCCCACGACGAATCGCAGATAGATG
The DNA here is from genome assembly GCA_033557465.1 of Ichthyophis bannanicus. Classification (NCBI taxonomy): domain Eukaryota; kingdom Metazoa; phylum Chordata; class Amphibia; order Gymnophiona; family Ichthyophiidae; genus Ichthyophis; species Ichthyophis bannanicus. Next base: position 1,357,564,120 of record CM066031.1, read on the forward strand.
TTCTATCATGCGTGTTTTAAAAGATCATGACATTCAGCCTATGTACAATTTCAGACACTGGCACAACACGACATAAATCACACCACTCGTAGAACAAGTGGTGGTATTGTGCAAAATATGAACAAAACTCTTGGTAGGGTGTTGAAGAGACTAATTCCAGAGTGTCTGTACAAATCACATTTCTTATGCCCATATTCCCCACACTCTTCATGCCGCTGATAACACGAATGCACCAGAATATCACGCAAATTACATGCTTGTCGCAATGAAAACACTGGAGGATCTTTAAATACTAGATGAAACTGTAATATGTTACAGTGTCGCAATATTAAATCTTTAATATATCAGGTCTGAATGGAATAAGGTAAAACACAAGTTAAGGCAGAGTCACCCTTCTGTCGGGTATTTAAAAACAACCAACCAATCTCTATGTGCATCGTAAGCCCTCTTCTTAGCTCAGTATATCATCCAATCAGGATAGCCCCGATTATGACATTTCAAAGCCAAATTTATGAGTTTGCAAACCAAACTCCTGCCTAGACTAACAATTTACAAAGGCGCAAAAACTGTCCTGTAGGAAGATTATCACAAACATGTCATGGATGAAAACTTTGATAATCAAGAAAACTATTCCGATCTGTAGCCTTAGTGTAAATAGAGGTGGAAAAACCATGTTCCCCCCAACTTAATTCTTATGTCCAAAAAATGGACTTCCTCCTTAGACACTTCTGGGGTAAATTGTAAATGGCTATCCTGATCATTCAACCATTTCAAAAACTCTTGAAAATACCCTTCAGAACCTCGCCAGATGAAAAAATATCAATAAATCGTACCCATTTCACTACATGGGGCCAATATGGAGAAACATACACCATTTTTCTTCAAAATAACATACATATAAACCAGCAACCAATGGAGCCACTGTTGCCCACATTGAGATTACCTTAATCTGATGATAATATACCCCATTAAGTTCAAAATAGTTCAGCCACAATATCAACTCTAATAAATGCTGATAAAACCACATCCAAACCTCTGTATGTTGCAAAAATGCTAAATAATGCATAGAAACTTTGAACGCCTCACCTTGGGGCACATTCGTATACAGAGCCACAATTGTCCATGCTGACCAAAAAATAGGTCCCCTCAAGATCCTGCCATGAATCCAAAAGCAACAAAAAAAAAAATCACCAGAATCTCCAATGTACGAATCAGCCTGTTTTACCAAAGGATGAAAAAAAAAAAAAAAAAAAAAAAAAGGGGGGGTCCATATATTGCAACAGACTCCAAAACTGAACCCATTCCTGATACTATTGGACATCTTGGTGGATTGACCAAGGACTTGTGAGTCTTGGGAACCACATAAAATGATGGAATAGACAGATATGAGACAAAGAAATTAACAATTTATCTGTAATACCACCTAAATGCAAAGCTCCTTCCAAAACCTCCAGAATTTCAGACTGTATCACAGACGTTGGTAAAAGACCCTATTCTCTAACTGAGAAAGTAACTCTCTTTCATAATCACCTCTATCGAGGATAACAATACCACCCCCTTTATCTGCTGGTTTTATTATAATTGTATTGTCTCGTAAAGATTTCAAAGCTTCCCATTCCACTTTAGTCAAATTATTATGTGTTAACTTCGAAACTAGTAATTTTTTAAGCCCTTCCATAACCACACCTCAAATGCCACAACATTCGGATCCACAATTCCTAGCGGTACCCAGTGGGACGTAACTTATGTTTTACCTTATTCCACTCAAACCTGATATAGTAAAGATTTAATATTGCGACCCTGGAACATACTACAGTTTCATCCAGTATTTAAAGATCCTCCAGCGTTTTCTTTGCAGTGAGGACGTAATTTGCGTGATATTCTGGTGCATTCCGCGTTATCAGCAGCATGAAGAGTGTGGGGAATATGGGCATAAGAAATGTAATTGGTGCGTGATTTGTACAGACACTCTGGAATTACAGTCTTTTCAACACCCTACCAAGGGTTTTGTTCATATTTTGCGCAATACCACACTTGTACTACGAGTGGTGTGATTTATGCCATGTTGTGCCCCTGTCTGAAATTGTACATAGGCCAAATGTCACCACCTTTTACAACACGCATGATAGAACATCTCTCTGCGATTCATAGCAGAGTGGAAATTGCTCTGTTGGTTCCACATTGGCAAGAGATGAATCATACAATGCAGGATTTTCAATGTTTTGCTTTGGAGAAAGTTAGTAGGGAGGGTGGTGGTGATTTTCAGCAGCAGCTAGGTCGCCGGGAACAAACATATATTTTTAAATGGAACACAGTGATACCAAATGGGTTAAACACACAGGTGGAATGGCATTGGTTTTACCAAGTATTGGGTTTAAATGCAGAATCAGTGGTGCACTTGCACCAGCGTTTTTTTGAGAGCAGGGAGTTCCAGATGGAAGCCGTGAGCAGAAAGGAGTAAGGTCAGTACGTTTTTAGAATTAGGGGGGGATTTGTGTTGGTTGTAAAGTTTAGTTGACATGGCATTTTTGTTGTTCATAATTACAGTTTCCCTGATGAAGCCCAGAAGGGTGAAACTATGGTCCATGGTGGAGTTGTGCAAGCTTTAACGTGGAAGTCTTGGAGACTATTTGAGGAGAGCAGGACATTTTGGAGATCATTAAAACTGGGAGTAGTGTGAGATTTCAGCTTTCAAAATCGTTAGAGAGTGCAGATGAGCGGTGGTTCCCATACATGCAGTGGAGGTACACTAGAAGTACGGCAAAAGAGCTCAAAAGAATCGTGATATGTGGATGGAAATGGTAACAGTACAGTGAACTGTGGAGTGGCATGGAGTGAAGCTATAAAGGGTATAGTGAAGCCTGGAGTAGTGTGGAGTTTCAACGGCACAGGAGTTATATTGTATTGTGATAAGTATTATGTTTAGTCATACATAAGAAGAAGACTGCCCTCTTTATTTGGAGTAAAATGTGAATTTAATGTGAATTTAAATTATTGTAAGAACAAGAGTGAGTGGAATGAGACATTGAGGTTCTATATAAATTACAGTTGGCCACTTTTACTTTCACTTTATTCCGGTTTTCACTTGGCTTTACCTTAGATTTGGTGAAGTGAATGAAGAGTGGTGAGATATGTAAATTGTAGTTAGATACTTTCGCTTTGCTCTAGTGAAGTAAGTGAAGAAAATGGCGAGTTTGTTAGTAGTGGAGAAATCATCAGATGTCCCTATGGGATTCTTGGAAGCGTAAGGAATGTAGTCTGGTATTTTATATAGTGGGAGGTTAACTTGTTAGAATAACCTCTGCTATATGTATTGGTATGTATGAATGGGTAGTAAAGTTGGTTTGGATGTGTAATATGTAAAAGGTTAACAAGAATTAAAATATTTTTTATGTATACATAAATGCTGTGCAATATATTTTGGTTGTGGATATATAAAAATATTGTACAATGTGTTTGTGCAAAACTTTTATATTTGAAGAATAAATTGTCATATTTAAATAATCCAGTGGGTTGATAATTTAGTTAGAAAGCTATTGCCTTATAGGTGTGGGGTTACATTGTTAGTTGGATGGTTATACCTGTAAAATAGTTCTCTCCAAGTTATAATGCCCTGTTCAATGTAATTTCAGTTTGTTCAATGTAAACCGCACTGATGCAGAATAGCGCGGTATATAAGAGAATGTAAATAAATAAATAAATAAATAAATAAATAAATATACTACTATTGTAACCTTAATTTGGTGACAAAATTATTCAAAGTTGTTAAAACCGAAGAAGATTGTGAAAAATTGCAAGAGGATCTTGATAAATTGGAAGATTAAATTTCATCTGCCATTTGAACATCTAATGTGGACAAGTGCAAAGTTATCCACCTAGGAAAGAACAACCCAAACTATGGTTACACGATGCAAGTTACCACCTTAGAAACCACCACCCAGGAAAAAGATTAGGCGTCATCGTGGATAAAGCGTAGTTACTCACCTGTAACAGGTGTTCTCCAGGAGCAGCAGGAATCAGTCCTCACATATGGGTGACGTCGGCGCCGACGGAGCCCTCGCGGAGCAATTTTCCCCAGCTTTCAAAGAAAGCCTTTGGGAATTGCAGCGCGCATGCGCGGTCCTCTTCCCGCCCAAGGGTGCCATCTTGCTCAGTCAGATGACATAGCTAAAAGACAGCAAAAATTAGCAAAAATGAAAGCATAAAACTGCAACTCCAAGGGGAGGAGGGAGGGTTGTGAGGACTGATTCCTGCTGCTCCTGGAGAACACCTGTTACAGGTGAGTAACTACGCTTTCTCCAGGACCAAGCAGGAAGTCAGTCCTCACATATGGGACTCCCAAGCTTAAGGCTACCGGAGACCCTAAGCACAAAAGTGAGCTCCCTCTAGCTCAGCAGCACAGAAGGAAGGAATCTTCTCTGAATACGTCTCCAACCGGTAGCCCAACATCCGGGATGGAGGGTAGGAGTTGCCTATACCTCGAAGAGGTTACGGAGGACTGCCTGTCTGAAAGCACTGTCCCTGCGGGACTCCCTCTCCAGGCAGTAATGGGCCGCAAAAGTCTGGCTTGAAGACCAAGTAGCGGCACGGCAGATGTCTGCCAACGGAACAGAGCGGAGGTAAGCCACTGACGTAGCCTTCGCCCGAACACGATGAGCGGTGACTCTACCTTCCAGCGCGAGGCCCACAGCCTCGTAAGCCCAAGCGATGCAGTCTGCAATCCAGATGGACAGAGTACGCTTGGAGACAGGGAGCCCCAACTTGTTGGGGTCATAAGACACGAAGAGCTGAACAGCCCTTCGGTGCTCCCGCGTATGGTCAAGGTAGAAGTTCAGCGCCCTTCTACAGTCCAGGGTATGCAGGACCATTTCAGCTCGGCTGGAGTGTGGCCTGGGAAAGTAGGTCGGAAGTACCACCTCCTGGTTGATGTGAAAAGGGGAAACCACTTTAGGAAGAAATGTAGGGTGAGTCCGCAGGACTACCCGGTTCTTGTAGAACCTAGTGTAAGGAGGATCAGATACCAGGGCCTGCAGCTCACTAACGCGTCTAGCAGAAGTGAGGGCCACCAAGAACAAGGTTTTCCAGGAAAGAAAACGAAGAGGACAGGTAGCCATAGGTTCAAAAGGCGGACAGGTAAGCCGCTGTAAAACCACATTGAGATCCCAGTTCGGGGCTGGCGGGCGCAAAGGTGGTTTAAGGAGTAGGAGGCCTCGGAGAAAACGAGCCACCAGAGGGTGGCTGGAAAGAGGTCTACCATCCACCGGTAGGTGGTGCGCAGAAATAGCACTGAGGTGGACCTTGACCGAGTTGGACTTAAGTCCAAGATTGGAAAGGGAAAGCAAGTACTGCAAGACCACTGATGCTGAACAGGAGAAGGGGTCTTGCGACTGCTGAGTACACCAGACGGAGAACCAACGCCACTTAAGAGCGTAGGACTTCCGGGTGGAAGGCCTCCTGGAGGCCAAGACGACCTCTTACACATCTGGAGGTAGCTGGAGAGGAGCAAGGACTACCCTTTCAGCAGCCAGGCCATCAGATGAAGGGACCGAAGGTTGGGGTGCAAGAGCGTCCCCTGATCCTGCGAGAGGAGGTCGGGCTGAAACCCCAGAGGAAGAGGGGTGTCCACCGCCAGCTGCATCAGAAGCGGGAACCAAGGTTGTCTCGGCCACCGGGGAGCCACTAGGATCACCGACGCCTTGTCTCTGAGAACTTTGAAGAGCGTCCGAGACACCAGAGGCATGGGTGGAAAGGCATACAAGAGGCCTGTGGACCATGGAATCAGAAAAGCATCCGCCGCTACCCGGAGAGGATGCGGCTGTCGAGAGCAGAATCTGGGAAGCTGCCGGTTCAGAGGACTGGCGAACAGATCCATGGTGGGGAGGCCCCACCGGAGAAAGATCCGCTGAACCACGAGCGGATCCAATCTCCACTCGTGCGGTTGGAGGATCCTGCTCAGTTTGTCTGCCAGGTAGTTTTCTTGACCTGGGAGATAGACAGCTTTGAGGACGATGTTGCGATGGACGGCCCAAGAGCAGAGCTTCTGTGCTTCCTGACAGAGAAGGAAGGAGCCGGTTCCGCCTTGTTTGTTCACGTAGAACATGGCAACCTGATTGTCTGTTTGGACAAGTATCGACTGGTGAGAAATCAGGTGAGAGAAGGCTTTGAGCGCTAGGCGGATGGCTCTGAGCTCCAGGAAGTTGATCTGCTGAGCGGACTCCCAAGGAGTCCAGAGACCCTGAGTACAAGTCCCTTGGCAATGTGCTCCCCAACCCTGGAGAGAAGCATCGGTCGTCAGGACCCGAGAATGTGTCGGGGGCTGAAAAGTCACCCCCAGCACTAGGTTTGGTAGATGAAGCCACCATCGCAGAGAGGAGACCAGCTGGTCGGAGATCTGTACGGAGTCCGCTAGGCTCCCAGTGGCTTGATGCCATTGTTTGCGAAGGCACCATTGAGCAGGTCGCATGTTCAGGCGGGCATTGGGGGTTACATTGACTGTGGAAGCCATATGGCCGAGCAGTCTCAGAAATTGCCTGGCCGAGACCAGGGAATTGCTGTGAAAGTGGCTGGCGAGATCCATGAGCCTTTGGGCCCTGTCCAGAGGCAGGAAGGCCCGCGCCTGAAGAGTGTCCAACCTGGCGCCGATGAATTCTAGATCTTGAGAGGGGGAGCAAAGTGTACTTTGCGAAGTTTATGACAAAACCCAAGTGCTGGAGCAGAGCCACAGTGCGATGAGTAGCCTGAGTGGCTTCTTGGGCAGATTGGGCCCTGATGAGCCAGTCGTCCAGGTATGGGAACACAAAGAGACCTTGAAGTCTCAGATAGGCCGCCACCACTGCTAGGCATTTGGTGAACACTCTGGGGGCGGAGGATAGGCCGAAAGGCAGTACTCTGTACTGGTAATGGTGTCCGCCCACAACAAACCTGAGGTATTGTCTGTGGTCTGGATGAATAAGGATATGAGTATACGCATCCTTTAGATCTAAGGAGCATAGCCAGTCTCCCTGCTGGAGGTAGAGCAGCAGGATTCCAAGGGTAAGCATTTTGAACTTTTCCTTTGCAAGGAACTTGTTGAGGTTTCGCAAGTCTAGGATGGGTCTGAGGCCTCCTGTTCTTTTCGGAATCAGGAAGTATCTGGAATAAAACCCTTGACCCTTCAGGTGGTGGGGCACCGGTTCCACGGCTTGTTCCTGAAGAAGACTTGCTAACTCCTGAAGGAGTAAGTCCCTGTGCAGAGGGAGTCTGGAAGGCTCCCCTGGAAAGTAGGAGGGAGGTACCTGGTGAAAATGAAGAAGATAGCCCTTTTGTACTATCTGAAGCACCCAGGTATCTGTGGTGATGGCGGACCACCTGTGGGCAAAGTGGACCAGCCGGCCTCCTGTACTGAGAGAAACCAGCTGAGGGGGAGAGGCTATGCTGAGAAAGTCAAAAACCCCCACCCTGCTGAGCAGGGGCCGGTGGTGCAGGCTTGGGGGCTTACTGCCTATGGGACCCATTACCCCGTCCCTTGGCCTGCTTTCCCTGCGGGGGAGCTGGTGAGGCCTGATACTGAGGGTAGTATTTATAGGCAGCACCTTTCCTCGGGTAAAAGGGCTTTTTCCCCGAGGCCTTCTTCTTTTGAGAAGGGGCAGAGGTCTTCCTCGAGAGATGAGTCCTGGTGAGAGTCTCCGTCTCGATTTGTGCAGCCTTCTCATCCATGGGCTTGCCAAAGAGGTTATCACCTCGGCAGGGGACATCGACCAACTTGTCCTGTACCCAGGGCTCGAGGTCGGACGTCTGAAGTCAAGCCTGGCGGCGTCCACCGATGCCGGCCGCGGCTACTCGAGCCGAAGCCTCAAAACCATCATAGGCTGCTCGAGAGATAAACTTGGAGCACTCCCGAATACCAGTAGACAAGGATTGGAACCTCTGCAAAGGTTCGTCAGAGAGACCAGCAGAGAACCCGGCTATTTCCTTAGCCAGGTCTCGGAGATACATGCCCATGTAGAGCTGGTATGTCTGGACTCGACAAGCAAGCATAGAGCCCTGGAAGCACTTCCTACTGAGGGCATCCAGGCTTCGGGCTTCCCTACCAGGGGGCACCGAGGAGTGCATTTTTTGACTCTTCAGTCTATGCATGGCCGATTCCACCACCATGGAATGATGCGGTAGTTGTGCCTTTTGGAACCCGGGGCTCTTGCGGACTCGATAAATGGAATCGACCCGCGTGCTTAACACCGGCGACGACGCCGGGTTCTCCCACATGCGGAAGAGAAGCCGTTCCAGCATGGGAGGAACCGGTACAATAAAGGCCTCCTTCGGGGGAGAGTCATATTGGAGGGCATCGAGTTCTTCGACTCGAGGCTCCTCCTCGGGATCCGCAGGGAAGGCCAAGGCTTTGGCCATATCCCTCACGGAGTCCGAGAACCGGGTATCCTCCGGGGGGGGGACCGTCTCCGAGGTTCGGACTCGAGGGAGTCCGAGGGGACACACCGAGTCCGAAAGGAACCAGGTGACTCTTCGTCCTCAGATTCCCAGGCCGACTCCTCGGAGGAGGAGTCGATCGGCTCCGGTCAGGCGGGCACTGAAGCCATCCGCCCCGACGCCGAGGGAGTCGGCGTTGACGACCTCGGTCCCGAACGGGAGGCCGAAGGAGACCTCGACCGAGGATCGACTCGAGCCCTCATGGACTCGAGGATCGGCTCGGTCTCCGGGGTCGATTTGGAGGTCGACGTCCCGGCGGTCGGGGCAGAAGCACCAGTGAGGCCAGCGATCAATGCCCGCTGCTAGTCCAAGAAGGCAGACAAACTGCACTCCAAGGCCGTCAACATGAGTCCGAGCTCAGGAGACCCAGCAGCCCCCGACTCGGGCCCCGATGGCGTCGGGCCCGACGTCGGGTCCTTCGGAGGCGAGTCCACGAGGACAACCGTACTTACGTGAGCGGGCAAGTCCACCTCGAGTTGAGGATGTTTCGACGGCCTCTCCAACTCCAAGGACCCGGGACGGGAATCGGGGCTATGCGACCTGGCCCTCGAGGAACCAGGAGCGGAAGTCAGTGGAATGGGGCAGACCGCTGAGAATGGTTTCGGAGTTAAGTTGGTGAGACTTCTGACAATTACTATGGAAAGTTTATAGGAGGCATTTTCTACCATGGTGTCTTCCATTTCCTTACAACTTCAGACTATCTCACAGCAACTGAATGTATTTGGGCAGCAATTGGTAACTCAAGGAACTTTTCAGGATACTGTGAATTCCAAGGTGGCCTCTTTGGAAGGTCACTTAGATAAGGTGGAAGAGACTACCCATATTTCTGTGAAAGATTCAGAGATCACTCATAGGAAGCTGGAAATTTTAGAGAATTCGGTAAGAAGTTGGAACTTGCGAATTCTTAATTTTCCTATGGTTCTATTTATATTGGCCCTTGAATTGTTTAAAACGTTTTTGTCCTCTGTGCTGAAAGTTCCGGCTGAATCTCTGCCAGCTATTTCTAAGGCTTTCTATCTCCTTACTGCTAAGGGTACTGCTAAGGCCAGAGAGCTCTGGACAACTTGGAGTGGTCCTCAGCCTTGTCCTGTGATAGTCTAGATTTAACAGCATATTTGGAAAAATCTGCCGCCAATTACAGAATGACCGCAACTCTGTTGGTCACCCTGGTTTGGGGGCTGATAGAGATTGGCTTTGAAACTCTTATTGTACTCCTAATAATTTTTTTATGGATTCCCAGATCAGGATGTTCCCTGATGTCTCAAGGGCCACCCAGAAATGGAGACAATTTTTGTTACTCAGACCTGGTGTACACCAACTGGGAGGGCTTTTCTTTTTGCGATTTCCATGTAAATGTTTGGTAAAATTAGCTGGTAACAGCTATCTTTTTTTTTAAACCCTCCCAGCTTGCTTCCTTTATTTCTTTTAAGCTGCCAGTCACCTAGACTCCCGCCCTTGGGACCACCACGTGGAGGGTCCTACAGGTGAGTAGGGCCTGCGATGTTAGAAATGGTAGTCCCTCAGAAATATCCTTTTCCTGTATTGTGAGAAACATTTCCTTTGATTGTGACCCATCTCTCCCTCTTTATTGAGGACTTGTAGGCTGGATTGTTAAGTTTTTCTGATTTTTATGAATGCTATTTGTTTTGCTTATTTGTTTAGTTTCGATCTTTGCCCTTTCTGTGCAAGATTTTTCTTGTTTTGTATTGTGAAATATTGAATAAAATTTAAAAAAAAAAATAGGCTTTGAAACTTTTCTTGAACTTTTTAGATGATAATTCTTCTCTAAGATACAATGCAAAAGAGTTTCAGAGGTAAGTGTCTACAAAGTAAAAGGCTGTGATGTGTGTGGATTCAAGTCTAGCTGTATGTTTTGTAGAAACTATTAGTGAAAAGTGAAACATGAAGTGAAAAACTAACTAGAAAAAGACACAGATAAAAAAAAAGTTACACACATTTGTTCATAGCAAAATATATTTGGGTTTTAACAAACATATCAAGGTATGTGGTGCAAATGCGCCATCTTGCAGAACTGAATACCCACAGAAATAAAAATAATTTTCTGGGCAGTACAGTTGTGGTCAACATTATTGGCACCCTTAATGTCCAATATCTCCTAAAAAAAAAGTGGCTAGTGAAAAGGCTCTGGACTATATAGGCACACATATCTGACACACAAAAGAATCAAATAAAACAAGACCAATTAAAAAAAGAAAATAGTAGGAACTACTATAAAAACTAGAACATTATCGGCACCCTTCTAAACTATTCAAATCAGTCTGAACAGAAGAACCATATTCCTACTGCAGTAAAAATAGATGCATCTGTGATCAATTGTAAGTATTCATATGACTTGAATCAACCAATGAATGATGGCTCTAATGTTTAAAAATGACCACATTCACTCCCTGTTCCATTTTCACAATGGTGAAGACAACAGAGCTGCCCAAGACCGCCAGAAAAGCCATTATCACCAAACATCAAACTTCAAAGGGGTATAAGGCCTTCTCCAAAGACCTTCTGACTCCCTCGTCTAGTTCATAATGTTATTAAGAAATGTTCTGCTCATAAAATGGTCAATAACCTCCCAAGACGTGGTGGGAAGAGGAAAATTAATCCAAGAAGTCTTCAAAGGTTAGTGCGAACTGTTGGAAAAATAACACGTACAAACATCTAAAGAACTTAAGGCCGACCTGGAGCAATTTGAAGTGATGGTTTCAACCCGCACCATACGCCGCGCTCTAAACAAAGGAGGACTTCATGGGCAAAGGCCAAGGAGGACCCCACTGCTCAAAGACAGATATAAAGAGGCATGCCTGATCTTTGCACAAACCCACTTTTAGAAACCACAATCCCCCTGGGAAAATGTTCTGTGGACAGATGAAATGAGCAGACAGATGTATGAAACTTATAGATGGCTACAAGAAACATTTGGAGGCCGTCATCACTGCCAACGTTTGTATAACTAAATATTAGTGAAGGGTGCCATTAATCCTGTCCAGGTCATATTTTGTTTTTGTTTCCAAAAATTACTACATCTAAGTTGCACAGACATCTTTTTTTTGTTGTATACTTTTGAACATACTATTAAAATATTAAGACCACATACAGTTGGAATATTTAAAAGGTTTTTTTATACCACTTTATCATTTCAGTCAAAGTGGTTTAGACTGTAATTTAAACTTAGTAAGATACATTACAGGGACATTGATAAGGAGAAATTTCACTTACCGATAATTTCCTTTCCTGGAATACTGCTAGACCAGTCCAGACAAGCGGGTTATGTTCCCCTGCTAGCAGATGTTGGAGACAGAGATAAAACACTCCAAAGCTGTGATTGGTTGGGCTCTGGGTGATATAGGAGTGCCCCTAGAGGACCTGGTCAGTATTCTTTTGACAAGCACCAACATAAGGAGAAAATTGACTAACCAACTCAACTATGTACAGGTAACAACTAATTCAATTAAAACCCTCAACTCGAACCAGGAAGGGTGGAGAAGGATCAAACATCATCCCTTCAGAAAAACTCTGAATCTACTGTTGTGGCCTTTCTCCGGAATATGTAATTGCTGGTGTCTGAAGTAAGAAGAACGTCGGCTCCTCTGCACCAGCAGTCGTGACACTGACAATGGGGTGGGTTCTGGACTGGACTAGCAGTATTCCAGGAAAGGAAATTAATGGTAAGTGAAATTTCTCCTTCCAGTTCATACTGCTAGACCAGTCCAGACAAGCGGGAAGTACCCAAGCTAATGAACTCCAGGGTGGGCAGAGAGAGTCGCTGACAGCACACTAGTCCCAAAACGACTGTCCTCACGTGCTTGAATGCCCAGGCGATAATGCTGGACAAAAGTAGACAAGGAAAACCAGGATGTCACTCGACAAATATCAAGAGGGACTACGTGTGATCACTCGGCCCAAGACGTAGAACATAACATAACATAAGAACATAAGATATGCCATACTGGGTCAGACCAAGGTCCATCAAGCCCAGTATCCTATTTCCAACAGTGGCCAAGCTAGGTCACTAGCAGTTTCCCCAAAAGACACAGGTTCCACAATGCTTGTACTGGGTCATGCAATGATATCTTCGGTCCCTTCTTAATAATGGTTTATGGACCTTTCCTCCAGGAACTTGTCCAAACCTTTTTTAAACCCAGCTACACTAACAGCCTTTACTACATCCTCCGGTAACAAATTCCAGAGTTTGATTACACGTTGAGTGAAAAAATATTTTCTCTTATTTGTCTTAAATAGTTTACCCTGTAGCTTCATTGCATGTCCCCTAGTCTTTCTATATTCTGATAACGTAAACAATCGATCTACGTTTACCAGTTCCACTCCGTTCATTAATTTATAAACTTCTATCATATCTCCCCTCAGCCGTCTCTTTAACAGGTTAAAGAGCCCTAACCTTTTTAGCCTTTCTTCATAGGAGTATCCTTCCATCCCCTTTACCATTTTGGTGGCTCTTCTCTGAACCTTTTCTAACAACACTATATCCTTTTTAAGATACGGCGACCAGAACTGCACACAATATTCAAGGTGCGGTCTCACCATGGAACGATGCAGAGGCATTATAATATCTTTTGTTTTATTTTCCATTCCTTTCCTTATGATACCTAGCATTCTATTTGCTCTCTTGGCTGCAGCTGCACACTGGGCCGAGGGTTTTAACATGTTATCCACAATGACGCCTAAATCTTTTTCCTGGGTGGTGGTTCCTAATGTGCAACCTTGCATCGTGTAAAAATACTTTGGGTTGTTCTTCCCTAGGTGCATAACTTTGCTCTTGTCCACATTAAATTTCATCTTCCATTTTGATGCCGTGTCTTCCAATTTTACAAGATCCTCTTGCAATTTTCCACAATCCTCTTGGGTTTTAACAACTTTAAATAGTTTTGTGTCATTTGCAAATTTGATGACCTGGAAAGCGAAATAACGAGTGAGGTTATATATGAATATGTCAAAAAGCAGGGGACCCAGCACAGATCCCTGGGGTACACCACTATTCACCTTTCTCCAATGGAGAAATTGGCCATTTAGCCCTACCCTCTGCTTTCTATCTTTTAACCAGTTACTGATCCACAGTAGTACACTGCCTCCTATCCCATGACTCTTTAGTTTTGCCAAAAGTCTCTGATGAGGGACCTTGTCAAAGGCTTTCTGAAAGTCAAGATACACTATATCAACCGACTCACCTTTGTCCACCTGTTTATTCACACCTTCAAAAAAACATAACAGATTAGTGAGACAAGATCTTCCTTGTCTAAAGCCATGTTGGCTGTCTCCCATTAGGTCATAAATATAGTAATGGTCAAAATTTATCACAGAGCAAAAATTTGTCAAAAAAGAAAACACAACTCTGCACACTTAACTCGAAAGTATAGCAGTATCATCAAGACTGATGTATTTAGGTAGGAACTTTAAGCAGGGACCTGCTTAAAGTTCCTACCTAAATACATCAGTCTTGATGATACTGCTATACTTTCGAGTTAAGTGTGCAGAGTTGTGTTTTCTTTTTTCCCATTAGGCCATGACTATCTACATGCTGAGTAATTTTATCTTTTATGATGGTTTCTACCATTTTTCCCGGTACTGACGTCAGGCTCACCGGTCTTTAGTTTCCCGGATCACCACTGGGGCCCTTTTTAAAAATTGGTGTTACATTGGCGATCCTCCAATCTTCAGGTATTAGAGATGATTTTAATGAAAATTCACAGATTACTAATAGCAGGTCTGCAAATCTCATATTTCAGTTCTTTCAACACCCTTGGATGTGTACCATCTGGCCCAGGTGATTTGCTACTCTTCAGTTTATCTAATAGTTGTAATACATCTTCCCGATGTATCGATATTTCCTTCAATTCTTCCGCACCTTTAAATACCACTTCAGTCATGGGTAACATACCTATATCTTCCTCAGTAAAGACCGAAGCAAAGAATTCATTCAGTCTCTCCGCTATCGCCTTTTCGCCTCTTAGTGCCCCTTTACCCCCTCTATCATCTAATGGAGCAACTAACTCTCTCTCAGGTTTTTTGCTACGAATGTACTTGAGAAAGTTTTTATTTCGCGTTTTTGCTTCTGCAGCAAACTTCTTCTCAAATTCTCCCTTTGCCTGCCTTATCAATGCCTTGCATTTGACTTCCCAGTGCTTGTGCTGTTTCCAAGTTTCGTCGTTTGGCTCTTTTTTCCTTTTCCTGAAAGATGCTTTTTTGGCAACAGCCTCTCTGACCTCACCTTTAAACCATGCTGGCAGTTTTTTTTGACTTCCTTTCACTTTTCTTAAAGCGTGGAATACAGCTGGTCTGGGCTTCCAAGATAGTATTTTTCAACACCACCGAAGCTTGATATAAGTCTTTAACCTTCGCAACTGCTCCTTTTAGTTTTTTCGTAACTATTTTCCTCATTTTATCATAGTCTCCCTTTCGAAAGGTAAAAGGTAGTACTGTGGATTTCCTTACTATCCCTCCTCCGCTAATTAAATCAAAGGCGATCATGCTATGATCACTATTGCCAAGTGGCCCCAACACCCTTATCTCTTGCACTAGACCTGGTGTTCCACTAAGGACTAGGTCTAATATGGCTTCCCCTCTGGTTGATTCATGAACCAGCTGCTCCAAGAAGCAGTCATTTATTTCATCTAGGAACTTTATCTCCCTAGCATGTCCTGCTGTGACACTGACCCAGTCGATACCGGGGTAGTTGAAATCACCCATTATTATTACTGCGCTAGAACTTTTCCTAGCTTCCTTGATGTCTTTGAGCATTTCAGCATGCATTTGTTCATTCTGGCCAGGCGGTCGATAGTACACCCCCACTGCCATCGCCTTCCCCTTTTTACATGGAATTTCAATCCATAGAGATTCTACAGCAAATTTCGTTTCCTGCAAAACTTTAATCCTTTCTGACTCAATGCCCTCTCTAACAGAGCGCAACCCCTCCACCAATTTGATCAGCTCTATCATTACAATATAGTTTGTACCCAGGTATCACAGTGTCCCACCGGTTGCCCTCCTTCGACCATGTCTCTGATATTCCAATCATATCTAACCTCTCATTTAGTACTATATATTCTAACTCTCCCATCTTATTTTTTAGACTTCTAGCATTTGCATACAAGCATTTTAGAGACTGTATTTTATTCATATTAATTTGGCTATTGGTAGACATAGGTAATTTGGGATCTTTAAGCTCTGTCTGCTCCATACTCGAGGGCATTTGGGCTACTTTACTCTTTTTTGGAACCTCTCTGCTTTTCGTAGTATCCTTCAAGGATACATTCTTCCGAACCATCCGCTCTTGGGCGACTGTCGGCTTTCCCCTATTATCTAGTTTAAAAGCTGCTCTCTCTCCTTTTTAAAGGTTAATGCCAGCAGCCTGGTTCCATCCCGGTTAAGGTGAAGCCCATCCCTTCAGAAGAGCCCCTCCTCTCCCCAAAATGTTCCACAGTTCCTAACATATCCAAAACCCTCATCTCTGCACCACTGTCTCATCCACGCACTGAGACTCCAGAGCTCTGCCTGCCTTTTGGGTCCTGCGCGTGGAACGGGAAGCATTTCAGAGAACGCTACCCTGGAAGTTCTGGATTTGAACTTCCTATCTAAAAGCCTAAATTTAGCCTCCAGAACCTCCCTACCACATTTTCCTATGTCATTGGTACCGACATGTACCAAGACAGCAGACTCCTCCCCAGCACTATCTAAGACCTTATCTAGGTGGCGCGTGAGGTCCGTAACCTGCGCACCAGACAGGCATGTTACCAGGCAATCATCACGTCCACCAGCCACCCAGCTATCTACATGCCTAATGATCGAATCATCAACTATAACGGCTGTCCTAACCCTTCCCTCATGGGCACATGGTCCTGGAGAAACTTCCTCGGTGCGAGAGGGTTTTACATCACCTGGAGGACAGGTCCTAGTTACAGGATCACTTCCTGCCACACCAGAGTGATGCTCTCCTGTCACGTGACCTCTCTCCTCCATGGCAACAGGGATGCTGCCAGACTGGAGGTGGGACTTCAGGACTATATCCCTGTAGGTCTCGTCTATGTACCTCTCTGTCTTTCTTATGTTTTCCAAGTCTGATACTCTAGCCTCTAGAGAACAGACTCGTTCCCTGAGAACAAAGAGCTCCTTGCAACTAGTGCACACGTAAGTCCTCTCACCAACTGGGACAAAATCATACATGTGACACTCAATGCAAAAGACTGGAAAGCCCCCATCTCGCTGCTGGACTGCTGTCTGCATCTTAGTTTTAAGTTTGTGTTTAGATCTTTAAGTTCTTTACTTACTAAGGGTTGCTATGGATATTTATACTAATAAAACTGTACCTAATACATTTTAATATACCTTGTTCACCTGAAGCTTAAATTAATCTCAGGTCCTTAGTGTATGACTGATTTGGGTAACGAGCTTCACCTGAGAGCACCTCCTGTCTTTTAAGATGTGTAAGTACCTATAAAGCTACGATTATCCCAGGGGTGGGTGGGTGTTGGGGGGGAGGGAGGGAAATAACACTTACTAAAAGAGGGCTGCTACACAGTACCCTGTCCTGTACTGCTGAGGTAAGCTATATTCTGATTTGATTTAAATTATAGCGCTTTGCTTCTGCTAGGCTCTAACTTATTATGAAACTTAAACTACAAGCTCTCCGCTGGGTTCTAAATTTAACCAGAAAGCTCTCTTCTGTGTAGCTTGAGTTCGAGTTGAGTGTGCACGAAGACCAGCAGGCACTGGCTTGCCTTGCAGAATATAGGCTGATTCAATGGTACGGCGTATCCATCTGGCGATAGTAGATTTTGAAGCTGACATACTTCGGCACAGTTCCGCAAAAACCACAAAAAGATGGTCCGTCTTGCTAAAAGAATTGGTGACTGAGATAGCAAAGGAGAATCCTTTTGAGATCAACCGCCCGGAGATTCTTGGAACGTCCGGAACATTACTCCTTTTCATGTCAATCAGCCTCGTTTGTTGCCTGCCTTTTCTAAGGAACAATCACCTTAGGCAAGAATGAGGGAACAGTGCGAAGGGATACTCTCTCTGCAGAGAATGACAAATATGGATCCCTGCACTGGAGGGCCTGCAGTTCCGAAATGCGACGAGCCGAAGTTATAGCCACTAAGAAAGCCGTCTGAAGTGTCAAATCCGTTAAAGAAACTTCCTTTAGAAGCTCGAAGGGTGGAGACATCAAAGCCCGTAGTACCAAGACAAGGTCCCAAGCAGGGACAACTGGACGGACCGGAGGACATAGAAGCTTGACTCCTTTAAGAAAACACGACACATCGGCATGGGACGCAAGAGAACGACTGTGAATTTGTCCCCTCTAACACGTCAGCGCTGAAATGTGTACCCGTAGAGTGCCAAGAGCTAAGCCTTTGTCAAGGCCCTCTTGAAGAAAGGCAAGAATGTCTGGAATTTCTCTACTTCAAGGAGAAAGAAGATGTTGTTGAGTACACCAGGACTCAAACACTTGCCACACCCTAGCATATGCTAACGACATAGACAAACGGTGAGCGTTGAGGAGAGGAGTCGACACTACCTTGGAAAAGTAACCCTTATGGACTAATCTACGGCGTTCAAGAGCCAAGTCGTAAGCAAGTAGGGAGTTGAATCTTCCATTGAAATAGGTCGTTACCTGAGAAGTCCGAAGGGAGCTTGTAGTCGCAGAGGAGGGACTCGAGATAGTCTTATGAGATCGACATACGATGGTCTTTGGGGCCAGTTCTGGGGTCACTAAGATTACTGGGCCCTGGTGTTCCCTGATCCGTTGCACAACTCTTCCGATCATTGGCCAAGGTCGGAATACATAGAGCAACTGGTGTTTCGGCCATGGCAGCACCAAGGCATCTATGCCTTGAGATCTTTGTTCCCTCCAGCGACTGAAGATCGGAACCTTCGCATTCGTGACTGACGCTATGAGATCTACTTTCGGCTGACCCCACTTCTGAACTATTATCTGGAACGCTTGTGGGGCCAGTTCCCATTCGCCGTGATCAAGAGTGTGTCGGCTTAGAAAATCCGCCTTCACGTTGCTGGTCCCCGCTATATGCTGTGCTGAGAGAGCCTGAAGGTTCCTTTCCGCCCAAGGGAAGAGAAAGGACATCTCCTTCGATACCCCTGTGCACTTGGTGCCGCCCTGGTAGTTGAGGAAAGACACTGCAGTGGCACTGTTGCATAGGATCCGAAGCGCTTGTCCCTGTAGGAACCAGTGAAACTTTAGTAAGGCAAATCGAGCTGCTCTCACCTCGAGCCTGTTGATCATCCATCGCGCGTCGTCCAAGTTCCTTGCGCCGATTGAGTGCAACAGTGCGCGCCCCATCTGGACAGACTGGTGTGGGTTTTCCAACGGTACTCCCCTCAAGAGATTGTGAGATACAAGCCACCATTGTAGACAGCGCCAGACCTGCAGCTGTAATGGGAGACGGGTCTGGTAGTTTTCTGTCACTGGGGATCATCTGGAAAGCAGAGCGGCCTGTAGACTGCGCATGTGAGCCTTTGACCAAGGCATGAGCTCGATGGTGGCAGCCATGGATCCAAGGACTTGGAGGTAATCCCATGTCTGGGGGGCTCTTTGGGCCAAAAATCTTCGGAGCTGAGAAGCCAGCTTTAGGAAATGGGCTCGAGTCAGGAATACACGCCCTTGAGAGGTATCGAAGCGTGCTGCGAGAAATTCGATCTCTTGAGATGGATGGAGGCAAGTATTGGTGCGGTTGATCACCCAACTGAGCTGCTGTAGGAAGGCCACTACTGTGGAAACAGTTTTGCGAGCCTCTGGAAGGGAGGCCGCACGAATGAACCAATCGTCCAAGTACGGGTGTACTCTGATTCCCTGCTTGCGTAAGGCTGCCGCCACAACCACCATCACCTTTGAGAAGGTTCAAGGTGCCGAGGCTAGGCCAAAGGGCATTGCCCGAAACTGCAAATGCTGGCCGAGGACTGAAAAACGCAGGAAGCGCTGGTGGTCTTCTCAAATGGGAATATGAAAATATGCTTTCACTAGATCCAAGGATGCTAGAAACTCTCCCCAGCATACTGAGTGAAGGACTGACTGTAGGATCTCCACCTGGAAGTGTGGTACTCGAAGGCTGCGATTTACGCCTTTGAAGTCCAAAATTGGACAAAAAGAGCCATCTTTCTTGGACACCACAAAATAGATGGAATAACGGCCTAGCCCTCTTTCTAACAGAGGGACTGGACAAATGGCTTTTAAGGAGAGGAGCTTCTGAATGGTAGTTTGAATGGCCACTCGTTTTTCTGCCAAGCGTCCTGGAGAGACCAGGAAGGCGTGGTAAATGGGTTGGCAACATTCGAGAGAATAGCCATGAGAAACTATGTCAAGGACCCACTGATCTGAAGTTATGCATGCCCACTGCCGAGAAAAAGGAGCCAACCACCCCCCGACAGGCGGAGGCATCTCGAGTGGGTGTCTCGTCCCGTCAGCGGGAAGGATGGGAGGTTCCCGTAAACTTCGCTGGGCCTGAATAGGAGTCAGTTCCTTTGCAGGCTCCCCGAAAGGACTAAGATCTTTGTCCAAAGCGATTGGTAGGAGTGGATGAAGTACTTGGCTTAAAGGATATGTATCTCCGAGAGTCACGAGTTCTAGAAAATTGTCGAATGCCTTGGGACCGAGACCTGCGATGGGAGAATGCCTTTGGCTTGTCCTCCGGCAAGCGTTGCGGTTTCACCTCCCCCAGATTTTTTACCAGTTTATCGAGATCTTTGCCAAAGAGGAGTTTCCCTTTAAAAGGAAGTTTTGACAGCCGCGTCTTAGAAGCAACATCCGCTGCCCATTGATGCAGCCAGAGCCATCTCTGAGTCACTGTCACTGCTGCTACCGAGCGAGCTGACAGCCGCAAAAGATTATAGAAGGCAACTGCCAGGAATGAAGCGACTGATTCTAAACGAGCCAACTCGGGATCGTCTGGAAGCTGCTGAATCCATCGAAGGGAGGCCCGCGCCGCTAGACCTCCACACACTGCTGCTTGAAGGGAAAGATCGGACGACGAAGAACCAGTCTTTAGCAGACTCTCGACTTTCCGGTCTTGCTGGTCGCGGAGTGCTGCTCCGCCCTCAACTGGAATTGTGGTATGCTTGGTGGCCCTGGTCACTGATGCATCAACTTTCAGGTATGTCAGCCAACGGTCCAAGTCAAGGGTATAACTGACCAATACGGCGTGCCGTACGTAGAGACGACTCTGGAGAGTCCCACTCTCGAGATACCATTTGCTGTAACTCGGCTGGAAAGGAAAAAGCTTTGGAAGGCTTACGAATGCCCTGTAAAATGGGATCCGGCTGCAAAAGGGTTTGAGAACTCTGAGGATCAGGCGTGTTGGCTAGGCATAGCGACTCTATCACCTGTGTGATTAGGGCCGGCAACTCCTCTTTCTGAAAAAGTCAGATATCTTGAGAGTCCTCTTGAACTGTCAGCGAAGAACCAGACGGAGAATATTCCCCATCTTCTTTCTACGACTAATCAGGGCTCACCTCCGAAGATTTAAAGTCTTCTTGAATATCCGTAGTGTCCCGCAAGCCACATGCAACGTTCCTGGGAGGAAGTACTGCTTTAAGGTCTGAGGTCTTTTTGGGACCACTTGCGAGACCCCGCCATATCCTTGTCTACTACCGGGGCGGGTGCTGGAGGTATACCAAAAGACTCCGAACGCCACAGGAGCTATGCCTGGCGGAAGAGCGTCAGGAACTCACTGTCAGCTGAAGCTGCTGTGGCTTCCAGCGGCTGTGGAAGCAAAATGGGAGGTGACTGAGTCCTTTCTGAAGGTAGACCCGACTGCAGGGGCTCTAAGGAGGGAGGAGTTTAGGGGCTGATGTCCCCAGATGGCAGCGCAGTGGGTATGGAGGAAGAAGATTCTCCTGGATGCAGCATACAGGTGGAACACAAGCAATCTATTAACTCCTTCTGCTTCTTATTACATACAATGCACTTGTGCAGAGAAACAGGCATTGCACAGGCTTAAACTTTTTTTTTTTTAAACAAAAATCAAGGTAGGCTTAGGGAAACAGAAGACTCTTCAAAGAAAAGGGATTTTCAAACTCCCTGTGCCTTCACAGCATGTTTAAAGGCTTTAAAATGGCTGCCCAGAGCTGCCCCTGCCAAAAAAACACTGAAGAGAAATCTCTCCCGATTTTCAAAATGGCCACCGGCACAGAAAAACTGCAAAATAAAAGTTTCCTAAGCTCTAAAAACCTTAAAAATGCAGCAAAATTGCTGGGGGAGAGGCAAGGAGTGCTGCCAGCAACTTAAAAATTCAAATCCTGACGAACCCCAAATCGCCAAAAACGGAGGTCAGAAGGAAACTGTCAGTTACTCACTGTGCTGGTACAGAGGAGCTGAGTTCCCACAGAGAAGAGAAACTTTCAAAGTCAGTGTAAGGTAATTACAGTGACTGAAAGGTAGGGAAATTAGAGTTTGATCCCTCTGCAGCCACTTAGACCCTCATGGCAGAGGCTGGAAGGGGTTTCTGGGGAGGGATGGGAAAATGGGGAGCTGCACTAACAGTGAAATCAGGAGCTCAAACCCTGCTGTATTGCTGATTACAGAAAATACAGCTATTAAGGAGGGGAAGCCTGGGAAACCCAGAGAAACACCTTGTGTGCTCCGGGTGCATCCAGGAAATAAAAATGAAGAAAAGAAAATAAGCAGACACACTTGTCTAAGACCTTCATCTGCTAGAGACAGAAAATACTGACTAGGTCCTCTAGGGGCACTCCTATGTCACCCAGAGCCCAACCAATCACAGCTCTGGAGTGTTTTTTCTCTGTCTCCAACATCTGCTAGCAGGGGAACATAACCTGCTTGTCTGGACTGGTCTAGCAGTATGAACTGGAACTTGGATTTTTCTGAGGCAATGGAGAGTTAAGTGATTTGCCCAAGACCAAAAGGAGTGCTAGTGGGAATCAAACCCTGGTCTCTTGGTTCCAAAGCCAGTGCTCTAACCATTAGGCTACTCAACTCCATATGTGCAAGTATTTCACAAGATATTGCACACAACATACCTAAAATGCAAGGGTGCCAATAATGTTGACCAAAACTGTTTAAAACTATGAGCAAACAGTTACAAAATGCATTCAAAATATGTACTTACTATGATAAGTTGCTTATCACTCTCTTTTTCAGCTTCTTTTAATTTTTTAATTTCTTTCTGAATATTAGCTTCTGGAGACTGGATCTTCTCTGCTAAAGAACTGTTTGATACAGATACCCTTTCAATGTAAACACAAGTTTCATGTCAGGAAAGAAAACAGTTGTGGTTTCTATACTCTAGAAGCGAGACTATATGGCCTGAAGCTGCCACATATGATAAATGTGAGAGCAGTGACATGCATCAGTCACAGCAAAGCATTAGACAACAGGGCAGCCTTCGGTGAACTATTTGAAGGACCCATCTAACATTCATATATAGTGTCAGCTAACCATGCATGTACCCTGCCCCAAATCAACCCAGACTTGAACCAATAAATAAAACAGATACAGCACAAACATTATAGGGCAACAACATAGCTATAAGCAAGTCAAAAGGTTACATGTCCACCAGTAATATAGTAAGTTGATGGGATACTGAAGATGTACCTTTTTTCGCCCGTCTCAGATGCCTGAGCATAAAATAGGTTCCGCGCTGACTGCTGGGGATCAGAACCTAAGATTGAATTTGAAAACACAAATACCAATTTTTGTTGGATTTTATTTTATTTTGTGTTGAGATTTATACATATATTTCACATCTCCTGAAGGGCATATAAACATTTTCCCCTCATTTAAGTGTGCATATTCAGAGATTCAGGAAGACTGCAGGCATAGGCAAGTTTTAAGACCTTCTTTATGATATGCATCGGGTAGTGATCACTGTGATCCCTAAACTGGTGAATCAAACCCTGGTTTCTTGGTTCCAAAGCCAGTGCTCTAACCATTAGGCTACTCCTCAACTCCATTCACAACTGCTATAGTATGCACAAAACTAACCCATTAGGAGAAACTACCCCGTGGGAAAGACCCTTTGGACCTGGCTTCATATAGGCCGATTTCTCTATTAAACTATGATATTAAGCTCTTGGCTTCTGTTTTAGCGAACAGGTTGAAGGGCATCCTCCCCTGCTTGATTGGCCAACATTACAAACTGTTTTTGTGCAGGGGAGAGGGGTGGCCCAGAAAGCGCAGTTACTCACCTGTAACAGGTGATCTCCAGAAACAGAAGGAATCAGTCTTCACATATGGGTGAATGTCACCGACGGAGGCCGCGTGGGAACACTCCCCAGGGTCCAATAGGAAAGCCGCCTTTGGAAGCACTCCACTGCACCTGTGTGTCTGCCTTCCAAATTCCTCTCCTCAGTTGAGTTTGTAGCTGAGAAGAAGAAAAATAAAAGAACCCTACAACTCCTAGGGGAGGAGGGTGAATTGTGAAGACCGATTCCTGCTGTTCCCAGAGATCACCTGTTATAGGTGAGTAACTACGCTATCTCCAGGAACAAGCAGGAATACAGTCTTCACATATGGGACTCACTAGCTCCCAGGTATCAGGCAGGTATTGGGGGGGGGGGGGGGGGGAAAGATGTGCGAACCCTGAGGGAAAAAAAAAAGTGTAGCCAAAGAATCTGGTAGAGCTGTGGGCCACTGGACTCAATTCCAGGAGGCAATACTCTCCCAATGATAGTCTGGTATCTTGTAGAGTCCAGGGCGGAGGGTAGGAGTTGAGTTTAAGTCCCAAAGAGGTGCTGGAATACAGCTTTGCCAAAGACAGTGTCTCTGTCCAGACAACAGTGTGCAGCAAAAGTGTGAAGGGACCACGTAGCTGCCCTACAAATGCCCTCAATGGTTACTGAACAGAGATTAGCTATGGATGTTGCCATAGCCCACACATTATGAGCAGCGACATGACCCTCTAATGAGAGTCCTGCTTGTGCAAAAGCAAAAGAAATGCAATCTGCTATTCATCTAGATAGAGATCATTTCGTCACTGGTAGGCCCAAGTCACTAGGATCAAAGGAAATGAATAACTGAAAAAATTTCCTGGGAGCTTTAGTTCTATCCAAGTAGTAGGCCAGCACTCACTTGCAGTCTAAATTGTGTAGTGCCGCTTCAGCCCGAGACACATGTGGTCTAGGGAAGAAAATTGGAAGGAAGGATTACCAACTGGTTTAGGTGGAAGGAGGAAACCACCTTCAGGAAGAAATGCGGGTGGGTATGGAGAAACACCTTGTCATGGTGGAACCAAGGATAGGGGGAGGATCTGCCATTAGAGCTTGTAGCTAACTGATGCAGCAAGCTGAAGTGAGGGCAATAAAGAAGATGACCTTCCAAGATAGAAACTTCAGTGAAGTGGTGGCTAAAGGTTCGAAAGATGGCTTTAGAAGCTGCGCCAGAACCACATTCAGATCCCAAGCCATTGGAGGTGGCTTAATGGGTGGCTTGAACAGCAGGAGACCCCATGTGAAGCGTGCCACTAAGGGGTGTGTGGAGATAGGCTGTTCATCTACTGGTCTGTGAGAGGCCACAATGGCATTAAAATGAACTCTCAATGAGGTTTTTTTTTTTAATTTTCATTTTTATTAGTAATTGCCAGCACCACAATACAATGCCCAACCAGGGCCAATGTCAACACCATAAAATTTTATACACATTTATTCCCCTCCCCCCCCCCCACTTCCCCTTACCCCTCCTTATTTTTCACTATACATAGAAAGTCTGCACTTCATTCACCAACTAGGTTCTCCGCCAATCTTTCAGTGTTCCGGGTCCTCTTCATATTATTCCCATTCCACTTCTGCACTCACCCCCACACCCTCTGGGGTTCTGCACCCCTTCTGCTCACCCATGTTTGGGCCATCACGGAGTGCATAAGGTGGATTTGGCATAACCTCCTGAGAAATCCCCTTATTCCCGGTAGCTCAGACTTAGTCCAGTGTGCCATTATCTCGCAGCATGCGGTCATTATACAATGGTGGATTCACCCCCCCGCAAGCACCCAGGGATTATCCCCTCCACATGTAATAGGAGGACAGTAGCCGGCTGTCTGTTCAGCTGTACCCCCACCATTTCCTCTATCGTATCAAGCATTGAGCCCCAATATTTTTTGTTTCCCTACATTCCCACCACATGTGAAGTAGCATCCCCTGACGCCCGCCCTGAATAATCGTTCTGGAGTAAGATACCACACCTCATTAATAATTTGTATCCATTCTCCACCAGGTTTGTTGCTATCAGGCTCTTGGCTATGCCCATGGAGATCCTGTCCCATTCCTTCTCCCCCAGTTTACTCCCAAATCCCTTAACCATTTCCCCCTGTATGCCAGTTTGTGGGATCCCTCGGGGCCTAGCCCTCCGGTACAGCTGTGATATTAGCCCTTTTTTGCCCACCCTTCCAAGAGACACCACCTCAAACCAGGTCCTGTCCTTCCTAAGGCCTTGCTGCAGTTATTTCTGGGACAAAACATGATGCAATTGCACATAACTATACCGATCCTGATTGTCTAGCTGATATATGTCCCTCAATGGACCATATTTTCCCCCTTTGCATTAGCTGGCCAATCTGTAATAACCCCCATGCTGCCTATTTTCTCCAAATCCAGGGGTGGGGGGGTTTCTGGCCCCTCCCCCTTGGCAAAGCAATCTGACAATGGCATCTCTACTGAAATGCGTTTTCCCCCTAGTAGGTTCTGTCGGTGTTGGTACCATACCAACACACTCATCACCCCACACTTCGACTATTGTAATAGTCTCTTAATTGGCCTACCACAAAAAAGTACATACCTACTCCAAAGAGCCCAGAACATCTGTGCCAAAGTAGTCACAAAAGCCCGCCTAGTAGATCATGTAACCCCAATAATGCTGGAACTGCATTGGCTCCCTATAAACAGCAGAATCAGATATAAAATCCTCCTAATCACATTCAAGCTCCTGAACAACATCGCCCCATCATATCTATCCATGCTATTACATGCCCCATCAGAATCAAGAACTCGCAGACTAAACGCAACACACTCACTTGAAATACCAAATTCATTCAAAAAAACTAAAAAATCCACCAGCACCAGAGCCTTCTCATTCACTGCCCCCATGCTCTGGAATAATCTCCCAATAAACCTTCGGATCATAAAAGACCTCACCCAATTTAGAAAGGAACTCAAGACATACCTTTTCTCCGAACACTATGAAATCCCATATCCCCAAGTCCAACCACACACCATCCCCAAACACTCAAACACAAAGCCCTAAAACCACACTCAACTACCCACACACATACACCCACCACATACTCCCACCACATACACCCCAAAATACTCCCAAGAGATGAAAAAAGGAAATAAATTCCTCCACACACACACATATGAAAGGTAGAAAACTCTGACTACCTATAAAAAGGTAGAAAAACTCTGATCAACACTACGCTACAGAAACTTATTAATGTATATAAAATGTAAATAGTTTTGACAATTAATGCACAGTTATTTGTATAAAGTTACAATGTTATAAATCTCTGTTAATAACTATTATCTGTATAAAGTTAAAAAAATCTCTGTTCCATGTAATGTATACATTAGTATACAAATTTGTTTACTTGTTCCATGTAAACCGCCCCCTGATCTCTGGAAGGGGCGGTATAGAAGAAATAGATAAATAAATAAATAAATAAATAAATACCCTCAGGGTCTGCCCTATGTAGGGGTTCTCCACCCCCTTTGATCATTTCCTCCATATCCATCTGCCCATTCCCCCCCCCTCCGGTGCACATTCATTTTCTATTTGCACCCAAGACTTGGAGATCTCTTGTACCCACCCATACACTCCCTTCAATTGGGCTGCTTTATACTGCATGTTAGGTAGTCCCTGCCCCCCATCACTTTTCGCTCTTTGTAACACCTGCCTCACTCTAGGTGGTCATCCATTCCACACAAATCTGATGATCTTCTGCTGAATACCCTTTAAGATTTCAGCGGGTACCTCTACTGGCAATGCCTGGAACAAGTACATGAAGTGTGGTAACAGCATCATCTTCACTGCAGTGATCCTTCCCAGCCATGAGAGATGAGTCTAGCCGCACCACCGAAGTAGACCATCTATGCTCCCATTACCTGTTGATAATGCCACGCATAAAGGTCTTTGTGCTCCTGCCTGATGTTAATCCCCAGATATTGCATCCCGGAATCCCAATAAGCAACCATATTCTCTCAATTCCAACATTATAAAGGATAGTGACACCTGTGACTAGTTATTCTATTATCTCAGGTCCCTATCTGCATCCCACATATGTCCTTGCCCATCCTGATCTTAGCTGCGAGGGGTTCTAAGGTCAAAGCAAACAGTAGAGGGGACAAGAGGCATCCCTGACACGTTCTTTGTTCAATGGGGAAAAACTGGGAATATCCTCCATTGACTGACACATGCTTTTGGTGCCCTACATAAAAGCCCATACCCACTCCTAGAAGTATTCCCCAAAGTCCATTTTAGCCAGCACCTGAAACAAATTCCCAGGAGACTTGATCAAATGCTTTTTCCGCATCTAATGAGAGCATGAGGGCCTGCTCTGGATGTCTCCGCATGATCCAGATAATGTACGCAAGGTTTTAAATTTTTTCTGCCGCCTGTCTATCAGGTATGAAGCCTGCCTGGTCTTCATGGACTAGAGTTAGAATAACCCCATTTAGTCGGTTTGCTAATACCTTCGCCAAGATTTTGGCATCCTTGCCCGGTTTGGATAGCATTGTTATACCTGCCAGCCGTCCCCCTCTCTAGGGAGATTATAAACCAGCACCAGCGGCTCTGTTAGGCTATTCCCAAATTTGCGATAGAAAAGAGCTATTACGCCGTCCAAGCCAGGTGCTTTCTCGAGCTTCAGCCCCTTTTACTTGCTGCACTTCCTCCCCACCTATCTCGCCTTCTAAGGACTCCAGCAGGTCCTCTTCTAGTTTACTGAGTGTGATAGATGCCAGAAAACTATTGATGTCTTCCATGGGAGGAGGGGTGTGGGGGGGGGGGGGGTCAGAGCAATAAATCTTTGGTAAAAATCTACAAACTCTCTGTACATGTTGTCTCCCTTAACAACCAATTTCCCACTTGTTCCTCTCAATGCCACTTTCTGTGCTCTTGCTCTCTTCTGTCTAAGCTGTTGAGCTAAGTATCTTCCTCCCTTGCTACCCCTCTTCAAAAATGCCTGGTGGCCTGTTGCATTCTATGCAGGATCGCATCTGTCTCTATAGTGTTTATCTGTGCTTTCAGCGCTGGTACCTGGCCAAGGTGTCTCCTCTGTGGATCCAGTGTATCATCTTTCATTGCTTTTAAGAGCCGACAGCGTAGTTGTGTCGGTTTCTCACCCTTTTCCCTCATACTCTCCCACTTTATCAAGGCTCATCGTATGGTCGCCCACACCACATTCCAGTCCACTTTCCCATTGTCATTCACTGCAAAGTATTCCTGTATGCTATTTTCAACCTTGCAAAGCACCCGCTCATCTTCTAGCAGTACTTCAATTAGTCGCCAATATCTGTTCTCCCCATCCTCTACCGAACTTTCCCTCCTGGGGTCCCATGTTAGGTTGAAGTCACTCCCCACAACAGGTATGCCATCTCCCAGTGAATGCAGTTGATTGCCCACCTCCTCAAAGAAAGAGCCTTGCGCTCCATTAGGGGCGTACATTGTTGCCACCCTATACCAGACCGAGTTGACCTTTATGCGTGCTAGCAGATATCGACCTGTCTTATCTCATACCACGTCCCCCACTTCCCTCACCTCTTCTGCTACAAAGATTGCAACCCCTCCTCTTCTTGTTTATTCTGTTGGATGCAAAGAAGCTCAGTTGTGTGTGTTTCGGGACTACTAAACATTCATGTTTTCGCTGTAGGTGAGTTTCTTGCATTAGTGCTATGGTGGCCTGTAGTCTCCCCATCTCCTTGTATAATTTTTTTTTGAAAGGGGAATTTAGTCCTGCACATTCAGAGATACTACTTTAAGTGCAGACATTATACCTCTAGTTTCTTTAATCCCCTTTGCTGTTTTCGACCCCTTGTTCCCTCCACCTTCCCCCCTCCCTCTATCCCATCCCCAGAGCTCCCTTCCCCTTGACCAAGTTGGGTGCCATGAGGATGCAGACAGTGCAAGACAGCAAGTCTAACTTCCCTACCCCTTCTCTCGCCCTCCATCCCCAACAGTTACCTGATCTCACCTTTTATTGCCAGGACATCCCTCCCTCCCTCTCCCCCCCCCCACCACCCACCACATCAACCAGTTTAAACAATCAAACCAAATCCTCCATTTACCCCCTCCCTCCCCCTAGCCTTGGTATATTTTATACCCCTTTATGTAGTCACCCACTCCAGTATTAGAGTTGCCATAATTAAACTATTTAGCATGGTCTCCGAGACCTCCATAGTAGTTCGCTGGCCATTACATGCAAAGCGTAGTTACTCACCTGTAACAGGTGTTCTCCAGGAGCAGCAGGAATCAGTCCTCACTTATGGGGTGACGTCGGCGCCGACGGAGCCCTCGCGGAGCAATTTTCCCCAGCTTTCAAAGAAAGCCTTTGGGAATTGCAGCGCGCATGCGCGGTCGTCTTCCCGCCCGAAGGTGCCATCTTAGCCAGTCAGATGACATAGCTAAAAAAGACAGCATAAAATTTGCAAAAAGAACATAAGCAGACGATTGCAACTCCAAGGGGAGGAGGGAGGGTAGTGAGGACTGATTCCTGCTGCTCCTGGAGAACACCTGTTACAGGTGAGTAACTACGCTTTCTCCAGGACCAAGCAGGAAGTCAGTCCTCACTTATGGGACTCCCAAGCTCAAGGCTACCGGAGACCCTAAGCACAAAAATGAGCTCCCTCTAGCTCAGCAGCACAGAAGGATAGAATCTTTGCTGAATTATCACCCACCGGTAGCCCACATCCGGGATGGAGGGTAGGAGTTGCTCAGACCTCAAAGAGATTACGGAGGACTGCCTGTCCGAAAGCACTGTCCCTACGGGACTCCCTCTCGAGACAGT
Source organism: Ichthyophis bannanicus (assembly GCA_033557465.1). NCBI lineage: Eukaryota > Metazoa > Chordata > Amphibia > Gymnophiona > Ichthyophiidae > Ichthyophis > Ichthyophis bannanicus. The sequence goes on from CM066031.1 coordinate 1,357,594,563, forward strand.
AATGGACCGCAAAAGTCTGGCTCGACGACCAAGTAGCGGCCCGGCAGATGTCTGCCAGCGGAACAGAGCGGAGGAAAGCCACTGACGTGGCCTTTGCCCGAACGCAATGAGCCGTGACTCGACTTTCTAAGGCGAGTCCGGCTGCCCCATAAGCCCAAGAGATACAGTCCGCAACCCAGATGGACAGAGTACGCTTGGAGACCGGGAGTCCCAATTTATTGGGGTCAAAAGACACAAAAAGCTGAGCAGCTTTACGGTGCTCCCGCGTACGGTCAAGGTAGAAGTTCAATGCCCTTCTACAGTCCAGGGTATGGAGGACCGTCTCAGCTCGGCTGGAGTGTGGTCTGGGAAAGAAGGTTGGAAGTACCACCTCCTGATTGATGTGAAAAGGGGAGACCACTTTAGGCAGAAACTTTGGGTGAGTCCGCAGGACTACCCTATTCTTGTAGAACCGAGTGTAGGGGGGATCAGACACGAGGGCCTGCAATTCACTTACGCGCCTAGCGGAAGTGAGGGCTATCAAGAACAGTGTTTTCCAAGACAGAAAACGGAGAGAACATGTAGCCATAGGTTCAAAAGGCGGACAGGTGATCCGCTACAAAACCACATTCAGGTCCCAGTCCGGCGCTGGCGGGCGCAGAGGTGGTTTAAGTAGAAGAAGACCTCGGAGAAACCTCGCTACGAGAGGGTCGCTGGAGAGAGGTCTACCGTCCACCGGCACATGATGTGCCGAAAGAGCACTGAGGTGAACTTTGACGGAGTTGGACTTAAGTCCCAGATTAGAGAGGTGTAGCAAGTACTGCAAGATCACCGACACCGGGCAGGAGAAGGGATCCTGCGACTGTTGGGTACACCAGACTGCAAAGCGACGCCATTTAAGGGCGTAGCATTTGCGGGTAGAAGGGCGTCGCGAAGCCAGGACGACCTCCTCCACCTCCGCCGGCAGGAGAAGGGGAGCAAGGACTACCCTCTCAGCAGCCAGGCCATGAGGTTGAGAGACCTGAGGTTGGGGTGCAGTAGGGACCCCTGATCCTGAGTGAGGAGATCCGGTTGTACCCCCAGAGGGATCGGACCCTCCACCGCCAGTTGCAGCAGGAGCGGAAACCACGGCTGTCTGGGCCAGCGAGGGGCCACCAGGATCAAAAAGGCTTTGTCTCGGAGAACCTTGAAAAGAGTCCGAGAGACCAGCGGGATGGGAGGGAAAGCGTACAGAAGGCTCCCCGACCATGAGATCAGAAAGGCGTCCGCCTCAACCCGAAGGGGGTGTGGCTGACGAGAGCAGAAGCGAGGAAGCTGCCGGTTGCGAGGACTGGCAAAGAGATCCATCGTGGGGAGGCCCCACTTGAGGAAGAGCTTCTGAACTACCAAGGGATCCAGACGCCACTCGTGCGGCTGGAGGACCCTGCTGAGTTTGTCCGCAAGGCAATTGTCTTGGCCCGGGAGATAAACTGCCTTGAGGAGAATGCCGTGACTGACGGCCCAAGAGCAGAGCTTCTGAGCCTCCCGGCAGAGGAGAAAGGAGCCCGTGCCCCCCTGTTTGTTCACGTAGAACATGGCAACTTGATTGTCCGTCTGGACAAGGACGGACTGTTGGGAAGTCAGGTGGGAGAAGGCCTTGAGAGCTAGGCGGATCGCCTGGAGCTCCAGGAAGTTGATCTGCTGAGCAGACTCCCACGTGGTCCAGAGGCCCTGAGTACGCGCCTCTTGGCAATGCGCTCCCCAGCCCAGGAGGGATGCATCGGTGGTCAGCACCCGGGTCGGCTGAGGTGACTGGAAAGGCATACCGAATGTCAGGTTCGGCTGCCGGAGCCACCACCGGAGAGACGAGATCAGCGGCTCGGAAACGCGCACTAGGTCTGCGAGGCCGCCCGTGGCCTGTCGCCACTGCCGGCGGAGACACCATTGAGCAGACCGCATATTCAGGCGGGCATTGGGGGTCACATGGACGGTGGAAGCCATATGGCCGAGCAGTCTCAGGAAGCGCCTGGCGGAGACCAGGGGCTGGCTGCGAAAGCGGTCGGCGAGGTCCATGAGCCGCTGAGCCCTGTCGAGCGGTAGATACGCTCGCGCCTGAGGAGTGTGCAGCCTTGCGCCGATGAACTCGAGATCCTGTGAGGGGAGCAAAGTGGACTTTGCGAAGTTTATGACAAAGCCCAAGTGCTGCAGCAGAGTCACCGTGCGGCACGTGGCGTTAGTGACCTCCTGAGCGGACGCTGCTCTGATGAGCCAGTCGTCGAGGTACGGAAAGACATAGAGGCCGTGAAGCCGGAGATGGGCCGCCACGACCGCGAGACATTTTGTGAAGACTCGCGGTGCGGAGGACAGGCCAAAGGGCAGTACTCTGTACTGGTAATGATTTCCTGCCACCACAAACCTTAGGTATTGGCGGTGGCTTGGGTGGATGAGGATGTGCATGTAGGCATCCTTTAGATCCAAGGAGCATAGCCAATCTCCCTGCTGGAGGTAGGGCAGAAGGATTCCAAGGGTAAGCATTTTGAACTTCTCCCGCACAAGGAACTTGTTGAGGTTGCGCAAGTCCAGGATGGGTCTGAGGCCCCCTGTTCTCTTTGGTATCAGAAAATACCTTGAATAGAAGCCTTGACCTCTCAGGTGGTGTGGCACCGGTTCCACCGCCTGTTCCTGCAGAAGACCTGCTAACTCCTGAAGGAGCAACTCCCTGTGCAGAGGGGGGCGCGGAGGCTCTCCCGGAAAATAGGAGGGAGGGACCTGATGGAAGTGGAGAAGGTAACCTTCTCGCACGACCTGAAGCACCCAGGCATCTGCGGTGATGCTGGACCACCTGTGGGCGAAGTGAACCAGCCGGCCTCCGGTGCTGGGGGGAACCAGCGGGGGGGGAGAGGCTATGCTGAGCGAGTCAAAAGCCCCCACCCTGCTGAGCAGGGGCTGGTGGTGCAGGCTTGGGGGCTTGCTGCCTACGGGACCCGTTACCCCGTCCCTTGGCCTGCTGGCCCTGTTGGGGAGCTGCAGGGGCCTGATAATGGGGGTATTGTTTGTAGGCAGCCGCCTTCCTCGGGTAAAAGGACTTTTTCCCCGAGCCCTTCTTTTTCTGGGAAGGGGCGGAGGTCTTCCTAGAAAGCCTGGTCCTGGTGAGAGTCTCAGTCTCAATTTGTGCAGCCTTTTCCGCCATGGGCTTGCCAAAGAGGTTTTCGCCTCGGCAGGGGACATCGACCAACTTGTCCTGTACCCAGGGCTCAAGGTCGGACGACTGAAGCCAAGCCTGTCGGCGGGCACCGATGCCGGCTGCGGCTACTCGAGCCGAGGCTTCAAAGCCATCATAGGCTGCTCGGGACATGAACTTTGAGCATTCCCGAATGCCCGTGGACAAGGCTAGGAACCTCCGCAAGGGCTCCTCGGAGAGACCAGCGGAGAATCCGGCTAGCTCTTTAGCCAGATCCCGGAGATACATGCCCATGTATAGCTGGTAAGTCTGGACACGACATGCGAGCATAGAGCCCTGGAAGCACTTCTTGCCAAGGCCATCCAGGTTACGGGCCTCCCTTCCAGGAGGCACCGAGGAGTGCATCTTCTGGCTCTTAAGACGATGCATGGCCGATTCCACTACCATGGAATGGTGTGGCAGCTGTGCCTTTTGAAAGCCAGGGCTCTTGCGGACCCGATAGATAGAATCGACCCGCTTGCTCAGGACCGGCGAGGAGGCCGGACTCTCCCACATGCGGAAGAGTAGTCGTTCCAGCATAGGAGGAACCGGCACAGTAAAGTGTTCCCTCGCGGGAGAGTCATACTGGAGGGCGTCGAGCTCTTCGGCTCGAGGCTCCTCCTCGGGATCCGCAGGGAAGGCCAAAGCCTTGGCCATATCCCTAACGAAGTCCGAGAACCGGGCATCCTCCGGGGGGGACTGCTTCCGAGGCTCGGACTCCGGTGAGTCCGATGGGACACACCGAGTCCGGAAAGAATCAGGTGACTCTTCCTCCTCAGACTCCCAGACCGACTCCGACGAGGACTCGGTGGGGTTGGCCCGGGCAGGGTGCGGCGCCAGCCGCCCCGACGCCGAGGGAGTCGGCGTCGGCGACCTCGGTCCCGAACGGGAGGCCGAGGGCGACCTCGACCGAGGATCGACTCGAGTTCTCATCGACTCGAGGATCGGCTCGGTCTCCAGGGTCGACTTGGACGTCGACGTCCCGGCGGTCGGGGCAGCGACGCCAGCGAAGCCAGCGAGCAGTGCCCTCTGCTGGTCCATGAAGGCAGACAGTCTGCTCTCCAAGGCCGTCAACCTGAGTCCGAGCTCAGGTGACCCAGCAGCCCCCGACTCGGGCCCCGACGGCGTCGGGCCCGACGTCGGCTGTCGCGGAGGCGAGTCCAGAAGGACCACAGGACTTACCCGGGCAGGCATCTCCGACTCCAGGCGAGGTCGCTTCGGGATGTGTTCCTTCTCCAAGGACCCGGGGCGGCTGTCGGGGCTATGCGACCTGGCCCTCGCGGAGCCAGGAGCGTCCACCGACGCCGCCCTCGCGGGTTTTTCCTTCCGACGATGGTCCCCGGAGGGAGAACCCCGGTCGGAGGAGCTCCGGCGACGGTCCGAGCTGGAGCCTTTCGACACGGAGGCCTCCGACGAGGTCCGGGTACGGCTGGGGTCAGCGAAGATTCTCTCACGCTGATGCCGCCGACTTCTCAACGCCTTTGAGGACAGTTTGCTGCAGGGCCCACAGATCAGTTCCTCATGATCCGGGCCCAGGCAGCGGAGGCAAAAGTCGTGTGTGTCGGTTAGTGACATATTTCGGTCACACCGACCACACCGCTTAAACCCACTGGCAGCCATCGGGGGAAAAAGGGCCCCTGCGAGGTCAAAGGACCGGGCTGCCAGGGAAAACGAAAACGAAAGCTGACTAAGTCAGAAAAAAATGAAAAAAAGTAAGAGGACTCGAGACCGGCGTCGCGAGTCCGGGCGGGAAAACGATCGGCGTCGAACCGAAAGAAAAAGGATAAAATAAAGAAGAAAATCAACTTTTTCGCGGGGACAAGACGGGGACGTCTGTAGGGCTCCGCGGAAAAAAGAAGACTGGCTAAGATGGCACCTTCGGGCGGGAAGACGACCGCGCGCATGCGCGCTGCAATTCCCAAAGGCTTTCTTTGAAAGCTGGGGAAAATTGCTCCGCGAGGGCTCCGTCGGCGCCGACGTCACCCCATAAGTGAGGACTGACTTCCTGCTTGGTCCTGGAGAATCTCAAATTTTCCCGTTCAAATCTGTGTTCCAGGTCCTGGATTATCAATGCAATCTTCTCCGCCCATGGATTACTCTCGGCCAGCAAGGTTGGTGTCTCCTGAGGGGGGGGGGAGGGGTTCTTTGGGTAAGTCCCTCACCAGTCCTGTTATACCTCCCTCCTCTAGAGCGTGGATAGCCTCCTCCTAATTCCGCACCCACCAGTGTTTCCCTCTTATTGTAAAGGATAGTTTGAATGGGCAGGTCCAGCCATAGCGAATGTTCTCACTCCACAATTTCTGCACAATGTCCCTCATGTTCCTCCTTTACTGCAGAATTATTTGCGCCTAATCTGTATAAGTGTCCACAATGCTGGTTTCTCATTGAAGTGGTCCATATCCCCTGGCTTTGTTGGGTACCAGCTCTTTTAAGCCATAGTCGTGGAAACAGGCGATTATATCGCATGGTCTATTTTTATCCAGTTCTGGCAGGCCCAACGTTCAGTGCACCCTGTCAATCGGTAGACTCTCCAGTCAAGCTCTAGTCCTGCGTTTTTTAGTAAGTTCTTTATAATACTCTGGACCACTGCCGCACAATCTCGAGTCTTCTCACTTTCAGGCACTCCACAAAAACGTATATCAAGCAGTCGACATTGAAAGATCGGATGAGATTACAAATGGGCTTGCATGTATATGTTGAACATCAGGGCGGAGAGGGAGGATCCTTGCGGAACGCCCTGCCTCTGGTGGAACGGTTCTGATGTTGAGGCCCCGACGCGTACATGCTGTCACCTGTTAGACAGATATGATTTGCACCAGTCTAGTGCTGTTTCACAAATACCCTTCTCCTTTAGTCGCCCCAGGAGACGTTCGTGGCTTATTGAGTCGAATGCAGCGGCAATGTCCATGAAGATGAGAACAAACCCTTGACGGATGTTGTCAATTCCAGTAATTATGTTACTGAAGAGGGTGGTAAGGAGAGTTTCAACACCATGGGACTCCCTGAAACCATGTTGGCAAGAGTCCAGTGGAGCGGCAGTTTCAATGTGGCCTTGTATTTGTCTTTGGACTTCTTTTTCAATTATCTTGGCCAGTAGTGGTATACTAGCTATAGGTCTGTATGAGTCCACCTTCTGGGGGTCGAGCTTGCTGTTTTTCAGCAGGGGTCTGATGGACGTGTGTTTGAGGGATTGGGGGAACGAGCCTGTTGTGAAGGATAGATTCATATGCCTGGCTATGAACGGGCTAAGATCACAGCGTAGTTCTTTTATCCAGAAGGCCGGGCAGGGGTCGGTTTGTGCCGTGGTGGTATTGATTGCAGCAAGAGTGTCTTCAATGTACTTCTTGGATGGGGTGGTGAAGATGGTCAGAGGTGTTAGATCGGTTAGATCTTAAAACCATGCTTGCATCTTGCTCTGCAGATCCGCCCCAATCATTTATCACTGCAGTTTTTTTTTTAGTTCTCCTCTCCCTTGTTATTGCCTTTTTTCCTGCTGGGGCTTGCTCCTTCGCCTTCAGTTGGTTTTGGCGTCCCTGTTGCCATTTTGTCTGCTAGCTTGCAGGAGGATACTGTCGCCGCAGTAAAGGCGTACTCACAGAGACCAGCCTTTTTCTCCTTCTGTGCCATCTCTGTGATACTGGGTTCTTGATCCCATCAGAAAGTTCCTGATACAGTGCTGTAGGAGTGTATTTACTGCTCCTTTTAAGCCGGAGCTCCGGCTTAAGAGGCCATCTTGCTCTATGACATCAGTAGCCTCCCCAATGAGTTAGTTTTATGAACTGCCAAGGATAAGTGGAGGAGATATTGTAGAAGCAAATCAACCGGGCAAGAAATGGGGTCAATGTCCTTTTGGGAGCACCAGAGGGCAAACCTATGCCATTTGAAGGCATAAGATTGACTGGTGGAATTCTTACGAGATGCAAGGAGGACATCCTTGACCGCCTGTAGTAGGTCGAGGTCAGTGAGCACTAGCCCTTCAGCAGCCATGTTGTCAGGCATAGGGAGTGAAGATTGGGATGGAGTAGCATCCCATGATCCTGAGAGAGTAAGTCGGGAGAACATTGCAGGTTGAGTGGCTGAGTCTGTGCAAGGCGAAGAAGCAGAAGAAACCACGGTTGATGGAGCCCAAAACGGGCTATGAGAATCATCGAGCCCCTGTTGGCCTGTAGCTTGAACAGCGTCTTGGGTATCAAGGGGATGGGAGGGAATGCATAGAGCAGTCCCTATCCCCATTGGAGAAGGAAGTTGCCTGGGGTCTGTCTGACAAAAAAATAGGGTCTTTCTGATGCCACGTTGTTTTCAATCAAAGGAGAGGCTTTTGAGAAGGACTGGAAATTATCAAGTCAAAGGTTTCTGAAAACTATCAAGTTCAAGGTTTTACTGAAGTACACAAAAATTGGGAAGTTAAGTACATGTTTTCACAAGAGACTGTTTGTTTGTGTTTAAAAGCATAATTTTCAAGCACTGGAGAGAGGGTGTCAATAACTAGAGAAAAAATACCAAGAACCAGTCACTGATGCTATCGGCGCCGCTGGTGAATTTGAATTGTTCTTTCCCAGCATTTCGGCTGCCAACTGGTCTGAGACGGTTCATTGGTTATATTGAAATATCTATTTATTAAGTTTTATATCATCACCCTCCTACATATTCTGCTACAGTGTGTTTTATTGGAGTGATTTTCATAGAATAAGTGGGGTCTGTCTGAAGCAAAAGAGTGGAAGCTGTGTGTTTTGTGGAGTGGAAAAAAGATGAGTGGAGTTCCCCACATATGGAAGATCCAAGCAGCAGTCTCCCAATGCAAGGTCCATTCATGTGGACGAAGAAAATGGGTTAGTCTGTCTGCTAGGACATTGCCCAGGAGGTACACTGCTTTGAGGTGGATGCGGTGAGAGATGGCAAAGGACCATAGGCGAATCGCTTCTTTGCGGAGGGAATGAGATCCCGTTCCCCCTCGTTTGTTTATAAAGATCATGGCAACTTGGTTGTCTTTCCTGACTAGAACAGGTTACCACAATAGCTGGGGTTGAAAAATCTGAAGAGCATTTGTCAGTGTCCATAGTTCTAGCAGGTTGATCTACAGGGCAGATTCCTGTTGTGTTCACAGTCCCTGTGTGGTCAGGTCATTCAGATGCGCCCCCATACCCAGCTTGGAAGCATCCATCGTCAGGGTGCATCAAGGTGGAGGCATCTGAAAAGGTGATCAGATGAGTAGTTTTTATGGGAGACACCACTACTGAAGGGACTTAACCAGTTGGGGGGTGATGTGGATCTTGTCCCTGAGACGACCCTTCGCTTGCGTCCACTGAGAAGAGAAAGTCCAATGCGCTTGTCACATGTGAGGGAGGAGTGGCTCAGTGGTTGGGACAGGTTACCTCAGGCCGGGGGTTCAATTCCCGCATGGGGACAGGCAATTTCAGGCCAGAGGGACTGGGGTCTCTAGTCCCATAGCTACTCCTTGTGGCCTTGGGCAAGCCACTTAACCCTCCACTGCCTCAGGTACACTTACATTGTGAGCCCTTCGGGGACAAGGGTATAAAAAGTGCCTGTTAGTATCCATGTAAACTGCACTGATTCTAAAGAGCGCGGTATTAAAAAAAAAAAAAAAAATCAAGTATAGGGGACGACATGGACCGTGGAAGCTGTGTCCCCTAATAGTCTTAGCATCTCTCAAGATGTTACTCAGCTTTGCTGTTGTACCCCTTTTGCCTGCTCGATGAAGTGGGCACAGCAATCCTGTGAGAGGAAACCTCGGGCCTGTCAAGTGTAAGAGTGCACCGATGAACTCTAGACTTTGGGTTGGAGTGAGGTGGAACTTTGGGAAGTTTGCCAAAGCCCAGGTGTTGGAGCACCATGATGGTGGGATGACAAAAGTTTTACCTCTTGAGGGGATTCTCCCTGATTAGCCAATCATCTAAGTAAGGAAAGACAAATACTCCCAAGGTGCATAGGTAGGGGCAGAGACTAGACCGAAGGGGCAGAACCCAGTATTGATAATGGTTTCCTTGAAACATGAAGTGCAGATACTGTCTGTGCAAGGGATGATCAGTAAATGCGTTTATGCTTCTTTTAGATCTAGAGAATATAGCCAATGGTGTCTCTGGAGGTATGGTAGAAGAGTTCCTGGTGAAATCATTTTGAATTTTTCTCGGACCATGAATTTGCTTAGGTCTCAGATCCAAGATGGGCCTGAAGCCTCCTGTTTTATTTGGAATGCGAAAATAAGGAGAGTAGAAGCCCAACTTTTCTTAAGGAGGAGGAACTCTTTCTAAGGCATCCTGGGACAACAGGGTGGTCACCTCTTCTTTTAAGAGAGTGCTTTGAAGGGTTGTATGGGATACTCCCTGCCAGCTTCACAGGGTATTAAGGTTTCAAAGTGAAGTTGATAACTCCTTTGGACAGTATGGAGCGTCCACTGCTCTGATGTTATGAAATGTCACCTTTTGGCATAGTGACAAAGTCTGCCTGCTATATGGAGGGGCTGGGACCCTCCAGGGGCACACTGGCAATGCTCTCGAGGAAGGAGACAAAAAAAGGCGCAGGCTGTGCCTGTACAGCTGGCTGCGGCTTAGGAACCTTGGGTTTCTTAGGTTGGTGAGGACCCTGCTGCCTCTGCTGAGGATTCTGAGGTTGATAGGCAGCAGAAGGCGGGTAAGAAGTATAGTATCTCTTCTTTTTAGAATAAAAATACTTTGTTGGAAGAGACTTCCTTTTGGATGGGTCAGCTGTTTTCCTGGAAAGTGTAGTTACTCGCCTGTAACAAGTGTTCTCCAGGACAGCAGGAATAAGTCCTCACATATGGGTGACGTCAGCACCGACAGAGCCCGCGTGGAACATTTCCCCAGCTTTCAATGAAAGCCTTTGGGAATGCCACCACGCATGCATGGTCCCCTTCCCACCCAAAGGTGCCATCTTACTCAGTCCGGTGCCATAGCTATAGCCCCTTCAAGAAAATGGCAAAAATATACAGCAGTTCCAAAGGGAGGAGGGAGGATTGTGAGGACCAATTCCTGCTGTTCCTGGAGAACCCCCGTTACAGGTGTGTAACTTTGCTGTCTCCAGGAACAAGCAGGAAGTCAGTCCTCAAGTCAGTCACTCCCCAGCTGCAGGCTACCAAGGACCTGTAGGAAAAAGCACAGCAGTGCCATGAGCAGTCGCTAGTGAAAGCTGAAGGTAGCCTGAGGACCCCGGGTCCATTAATGGCCATGCTCCTGGTGGCCGGAACAAGAAGGGTCAGAGGGAAGGAGTTGCTTAAACCCTGAACAGATTACGGACTACAGCCTGGCCGAAGGCAGCATCCCGATAGGACTCCCTCTCCAAGTAGTAATGCACCGCGAAGGTGTGAGTGGAGCACCAGGGGGTGGCTCAGCAGATGTCTGCCAGTGACACAGAGCGCAGGCTAGTGACAGACATTGCCATCGCTCGGACATTGTGAGCCGTGACTTGGTGGTCCAGGGGAAACCTGACCTGGGCCTGGGAAAAGGCGATGCAGTCCGCCACCCAGATGGACAAGGTACGCTTGGTGACTGCCAGCCCCAGATGGCTGGGATCGGAGATGAAGAGCTGCCCGGATTTGCGGTGGTCCTGAGTCCGCTGAAGGTAGAAAGAGAGCCCTCTTACAATCCAAGGTGTGGAGAATTGACAACGCCCGGTTGGCGTGGGGCTTCGGGAAGAAAGTGGGCAGCACTATCTCTTGATTGAGATGAAAATCCGAGATAACCTTAGAAAGGAACTTGGGGTGAGTCTGCAGGACCACCCTGTTCCTATAAAATCTTGTGTACGGTGTGTCTTGGCCGTCAGCGCCTGGAGTTCATTGATTTTCCGGGTGGAGGTGAAAGCTACCAGGAAGGCCACCTTCCATGAAAGATGCCGTCGGCTTGGTCAGCTGCGTGAAGACCACATTAAGGTCCTATTCTACTGGAGAAGGATGGGTAGGGGGCCTAGAAAGGAGCAGGAAATAACAGACAAGCGGTTGTCCCAAAAGTGGTTTGCCCTCGATGGGGTGATGGTTCGCTGAGATGGCACTCATGTGAACCCTGACCAAGTTAGACTTCAGCCCAGACTGCGAGAGGTGGAGCAGGTACTGCAAAACCAAACTGGTAGGGCATGAAAATGGGTTTGCTCGGAACTCCGAGCGCCACACCACTTGAAGGCGTAAGCCTGTATCGTTGAGTCCTTTTATGAAGCCAAAAGAATGTCCTCAATCTCCATGGGAAGACGGCAGGAGGCTAGAGCAACCAACTCGGCTGCCAAGCTGTGAGGGATAGGGACCTCAGATTGGGGTGAAGAAGCAGACCCTCCCCTCCTGCGTCAGCAGCTCCGGTGAGAACCTGAGAAGAACTGGGGGCTCTGTCAAGAGACAGAGCAGTAGGGGAAACCAAGGCTGCCTGGGCCACCTCGGGGCTATGAGAATCATCGAGACCCTGTCCGTCCCACTGAACCTTGAGACGGGTCCGGACAATGAGAGGTGTGGGGGGGGGGGGGAGATATACAGCAGGCCCATTTCCCGCAAGATGAGGAAGGCAGCCGAAGCCACCCTGCCAGGGTGTAGGAGAGGACCGTAGAACTGGGGGAAACTGAATTTACAGGGCTGGCAAAGAGGTCCAGGTCTGAAGTTCCCCAATGCTGGAAGAGCAGCTGCGCCATCCAGGGACACAAGCACCACTCGTGCAGCTGGAAGACTCTGCTGAGCCGGTCCACCAATGTATTGTCCTGGCCCGGGAGGTAAGTGGACCGGATGGTCATGCCCTGGCTCACCACAAAGGAACATAGGGCTGTCACCTCCGAACAGAGGTTGTAGAAGCTGGTACCTCCCTTGTTTGTTCACATAGAACATTGTGACCAGCACCGCTCGGTGCTGCAGGTGGTCCCTGAAAACCTTGTGTGCAAAGCGGATGGCCCGGAGCTCCAGCAGGTTGATCTACAGCCAGGACTCCTCAAGAGACCAGATCCCTTGAGTGCGCCGTCCCTCGCAGTGGGCTCCCCAGCCCGCCAGGGAAGCATCCATCGTCAAGACCACCTGATGCGCTACAGCTTGGAAGAGCATACCTCAAAGCAGCTTCTGAGACTCCAGCCACCAAGCGAGACTCCGCTGCACTGGGAGAGACCGAGATGGGGTCTTAGAGGCAGCCGCTCGATTGCGCCCACTGTGCTCAGAGGCACCACTGAGCCACCCGCATGTTGAGACGGACATTGGTTGTCTGGGCTGAAATGGTGCTGCGGCACTGCACTTCAGACGCCAGGGACACAAGGCGGTCCACCCTGTCCTGAGGAAGGAAAGTCATGGCTCGCAGGGTGTACAAGCGAGCCCCGATGAACTCCAGGGACTGAAATGGAGTGAGGCGGGACTTTGGATAATTGATCACGAACCCCAGATGCTCCAAGAGGCGAATGGTGCAGTCCGTGGCCTGCCTGAGTTCGGAGGCCATGCCCCCTGTTACGAGCCAATCACCTAGATATGAATAGACGAAGGTGCCCTGCAGCCGTAGGTGGGCTGCAGCCATGGCCAGGCACTTCATGAAGACCCACGGGGCGGATGCCAGGTCGAAGGGAAGTACCCTGTTCTGGTAATGGTTTCCCTGAACCATGAAGCGGGGGTACTTTGTGTTTGGAATGGACGAGGATGTGAGTGTAAGCATCCTTTAAGTCCAAGAAGCATAGCCAATTGCCCTGCTGGAGGATAGGGCAATAATGTTCCAAGGGAGAGCATTTTGAACTTCTCCCGTGCTAGGAACTTGTTTAGGTTCCACAGGTCGAGGATCGGCTGAAGGCCCACTGCCTGCTTTGGGACGAGGAAGTATCAGGAGTAAAACCCCCATCCTTTGAAATGCGGTGGGACTGGTTCTACTGCCCTGTCCTCAAGGAGATCTGCGGGCTCCCGACTCAGGAGGGCCTGCTGCTGGGGAAGCCGACCTGGCTCCCCAGGGAAGTACAGAGGAGAGGTCTGGTCCAAATGGAGAAGATGGCTCTGACACCCCTCAACAGACAGCCACCCTGCCAGAGAACGAGAGGCTATGCAGATGGCATCAAAACCCCTGAGGGTGGCTGAGCCGGTGCCAGGGTTTGGGTCTTGGGACCCTTCGGCTTATGAGGGCCGTGGACCATGGTCTTGCCCTGACCGCCCTGAACGGGAGTCGACACCAGCGGGTAGGCCAGGTAGCCCTTCTACAGGAGCCCCTTTCGATGGAAGAAAGGCTTCTTGCTCTGCTGGGGAGGGAGGAGGTTTTCCGGGAGAGGCGAGTATGAGTCATATACTCCGTCTCAATCTCCACTGCTTTATCCTCCTTGGGCTTGCCGAATAGTTGCTCCCCAAGGCAAGGGACAGCAAGCAGCTTCTCCTGGACCCACTGTTCCAGGTCCGAGGACTGGACCCAAGCCTGCGGGCGGGCTCCGATGCCAGCCACCGCCACCCGGGCGGAAGACTTGAAGCCATTGTACGCTGCACGCGAGAGGTACTTTGAGCATTCTCTGATGGACTTTAAGAGAGCCTGAAAATGCTGGAGATGGTCTCTGTCAAGGCACACTGCAAAGCCTCAAAAGCTCCCTAGCAAGGTCATGGAGGAACATCCTAATGTATAACTGGTAAATTTGGATGCGGCATGACAGCATGGTGTCCTGATAAGCCTTGCTCGAGGGCGTTGAGGGTACGAGACTCTCCGCCCAGCGGGATCGAAGAATGAATCTTCGGGCTCTTTAGAATCTGCATGGCCGATTCAACCACTATCAAGGTGTGGGGAAGCTGGCTTTCTGAAACCCCAGGTCACACTGAACCCTATACATAGCATCTAGGCGCTTGCTCACGATAGGGACAGAAGCTGGGCTCTCCCACATGTGGAGGAGTCTGTTCAGAATGGGAGGAACCAGCACCAAGAGAGCGTCTTTCGGAGGGGCTTCATAATAAAGAATATCGAGCTCCTCTGTGCGGGGCTCCTCCTCAGACTTGGTGGCAAGCACTAACGCCCGTGCCATGTCCCAGACGAATTCCAGAAAGGAGATGACCTCAGGAGGTGACTGCCATCTCTGGGTCAGCAGGGAGGGGTCCGAGGGGAGGTCTCGGTGGGACTGGGTCTCCAAGGAGATCCCTGTCAAACTCCCACATTGAGTAGTCCGTGGAGGACTCAAGGTCAGGCGGCTTGAGATGGGTCGGTGACCCGCACTGGGTTTCTGAGGCCAAAACCTGCCCGGAGCCAGAGGCGCTCGCCCGAGATCATCTCATGCCCGAGGACCAGGATGGAGATCGAGTTCCACACCGAGGATCCTCACGAGGCTTCTGGCTCTCCTGGGGGGGTGTCACTGTGGCAGCCTGGGGAATCCTCCAGATAAAAGGTCCCTGCAATCTCGAGGTGTGTGCCGGCAGGGCCAGGCACCAGCGCTTGCTGGACAGCGAGGTACGCAGAAAAGCTGTGCTCCAAGGCCAGCAAGCGGGCCTCCCACTCGGGAGTGAGGTCCTGCAACAAAGACACTGGGGTGACCAGGTCGGGTGTCAAGGAGAAGAGGATGTCCTCACCGAGATAACCCTCGGGAGACCAGGCGCCTTCGCCAGAGGTCTCCATATCGGTTCGAGGTACCTTACTGGGCCGCTCCCTCTCCGACTCCAGAGACTACTGAGGGGGGCTGAGAGACCAGGCACGTGACCTCTCATGCTGGCACCCCAATAGAGTCCTTGCAGCCTTCTTCTGCTTGCGTTCGGGCGATCCCTGGTCAGACTGCTGCCGGGCCTGGGGAGGAGCCTTGAGAGACTCCAGAGGTTGCAGGGCCAAAGAGTGGGAGGCTACCGGGGATACTGGGGCTGCCTTACCGAAGAGATTCTCCAGCTTCTGCTTACGACTTTGGACGGCCTTGGAGGACATCATCTTACAGAGGGTGCATAGCTCCGGGTCATGGTCGGCTCCTACACAACTGAGAGAACAATCATGAGTGTCCATGAGCGACATGTCTTTTGAATACCTATCACACTTCTTAAAACCGGAGGCCACTGGGGGAATCCTTCGAGGTTGAAGATCCTTGACACAGCCAGAGGTTAAAAAGGGCGCGGAAACACAAAAAAGGCAAAAAGAGGAAAAAAACCCAAGACCAAGGCCGAAGCAGAGGTGCTCGAGAGATGGTAAAAGGAGCGGCAAAGGCCGGATAGCAAAACCCAGTTGGAAACAGAGAAATTTTTTCCGGAGACGAGACGCATGTCTGAAGGGCTCCACGGAAAGCATAGTTACTCACCTGTAACAGGTGATCTCCGGGAACAGCAGGAATTTAGTCCTCACATATGGGTATCGTCGGTACCGACGGAGCCTGGGCAGGAACGCTCCCCAGCGTCCAATTAGAAAGCTTTTGGGAACATCCCACAGCGCTTGCGTGCTGCCTTCCCGCCTTTCCCAACTGCCTCTCTCCAGTTGAGTTTTAAAGCTGAGAGAGAGAGAGAGAGAGGGAAAGGGAAAGAGATAGATAGAGAGATACAACTCCTAGGGGAGGTGGGTGGGTTGTGAGGACTAAATTCCTGCTGTTCCCGGAGATCACCTGTTACAGGTGAGTAACTATGCTATCTCCAGGAACAAGCAGGAATGTAGTCATCACATATGGGGACTCCCTAGCTTTAGATGCCAGGGAGAGACCCCAGAAGTTGTGCGTCCCTGAGAAGGGCTCCACTTCCCCCCATGGATCTCTGGCATCCTACCAGGGATGGTAGGTAGGAGTTGATTAGGTATGGAACAGGTGTTTGAGAACAGCCTGACCAAACAAGGCATCCCGGCGGGAGTCCTTGTCCAAGCAGTAATGGGCTGTGAAGGTATGAACCGAGGCCCAGGTGGCTGCTCGACAGATGTCGTCGATAGACACACAGAGTGCAGATGAGCCAATGACATTGCCTCACTGCATGTACAACACACACACTTTACCTGATTACTTGCTGTGATACCACCTTGATTATTAAGATAAGGCGGTTTAGAAATACTGTTAAATAAAATAAATTGCCATGGCTCTCACATTGCGAGCTGTGACATGGCCCTCCAGAGGAAGATTCTTGCTCTGATAGGCGAAGGCAATGCACTGGGCAATCCAGTTAGACAGTGTTCTCTTGGAGACTGGAAGTCCCAAATGAGAAGGATCAAAAGCAACAAAAAGTTGAGAGGACTTTCTATGTTGCTGTGTTCTTTGTAAGTAAAAAGCTAAAGCTCTTTTACAGTCCAAGGTATGAAGATTCCTCTCTGCATTTGATGCATGAGGCCTTGGAAAGAACACAGGTAGGTAGACCGCTTGGTTTAGATGAAAAGGCGAGACCACCTTTGGCATAAAGTGTGGATGAGTCCTAAGGACTACCTTGTCATGATGGAACCTTGTATAAGGTGGATCAGCTACTAATGCTTGCAACTCACTAATGCGACGTGCTGATGTGATTGCAATGAGAAAGATAACCTTCCAAAAAAGGAATTTCAAGGAGGTAGTAGCTAAGGGTTCAAAAGGTGGCTTCATGAGCTGCCCAAGAACGAGGTTTAAGTCCCATGCCACCGGCGGTGGCCTAATGGGAGGCTTACTTAGAAGAAGGCCTCTCATAAATCTTGCTATAAGAGGATGGGAGAAGACAGGTTGTCCATTTAGAGGCCTGAAGGAAGCCGCAATAGCACTCAAATGGACTCTTACTGAGTTAGTCTTAAGTCCTGCATTGGATAAATGAAGGAGATACTCCAGTAAAGATTCCAGAGGTATCGCAAGGGGGTTAAGATTCTTTTGCTAACACCATATGGTAAACCTTTTCCACTTGAAAGCATAAGAGCGTCTTGTGGAAGGTTTCCTGGAAGCAAGAAGAATATCCTTCACTTGCTGAGGGAGGTTAAGATCATGGAGATCTAGGCCTTCAGCAACCAAGCCCTGAGATGCAAAGACTGTGGATTGGGATGCCATAACATTCCGTCCTCCTAAGATAGGAGATCTGGAGCAGACCCTAACTCCAGAGAGGGAGCTTGAGAGAGATGTAGAAGCAGAGGGTACCACACTTGCCGAGGCCAATGTGGAGCTATGAGAATCATACAGCCTCTGTCTCTCTGAAGCTTGAACAGGGTTTTGGGAATTAGGGGAATGGGTGGAAAGGCATAAAGGAAGTCTTGGCCCCAGTGAAGGAGAAAAGCATCCTTGGCCTGAGATCCCTGAGCAGGAATTCTGGAACAGAACCGGGGAAGTTTGGCATTCAACGGACTTGCAAAGAGGTCTATGTTCGGGGTTCCCCAAATTTGAAAAATCTTGGCCACCTGGTCCATATGTAGAGACCATTCGTGTGGAAGCAGAACTCGACCGAGTCTGTCCGCCCAAGAGTTTTGTATGCCTCGAAAATACACTGCCAGGAGATGAATCTGATGCTCTCTGGCGAGGGCCCATAGTCGCAAAGCTTCGTTGCAGAGCGACAGAGAGCCTGTTCCTCCCTGCTTGTTCACATAGAACATGGCTACCTGGTTGTCCGTGTGAATAAGGACTGTCTTGCAGCTGAGCAGGGAATGGAACACTCGGAAGAGCAAGAAAAATTGCTCTGAGCTCTAAGAGATTGATATGCAGATGAGTCTCCTGTGGAGTCCAAGTGCCTTGGGTGGAGAGGTCTTGTAGATGAGCTCCCCAACCCACTGGAGAAGCATCTGTTGTGAGAGTTGCTTGGGGTAAGGGTTGCTGAAACAGGGACCCCAGCAACAGGTTTTGAGTGGACTTCCACCATTGAAGGGACAAAATAAGGCGATTTGTGTTTACGATTTTGTCTGACAGGCACCTGATGCCTGGGTCCACTGGGTAGATAAAGTCCACTGGGATGCTCTCATATGGAGGCGAGCATAAGGAACCACATGCACAGTAGAAGTCATGTGGCCTAGTAGTTGTAACATTTCTCGAGCAGTGAGATGGGACTTTAGCACTGCTTGAGAAGCTAACTGCACCATGCGAAGGCAACGGCTCTGAGGGAGGTAGGCCCTTGCCTTTCTGGTATCCAACATGGCTCCTATGAACTCTAGAGAATGAGTGGGAGTTAGGCTGGATTTTCGGATGTTTATGACTAGACCCAAATACTGAAGGATACGCATTGTGCAAGATAGAGTTATCCTGGCCTCTGACTCTGATGGGGCTCGAATGAGCCAATCGTCTAAGTAGGGGAAGACGAATATTCCTAGAGTGCGGAGAAATGCTGCTACTACAGCCATGCATTTCGTGAACACCCTTGGAGCTGAGGCCAGGCCAAACGGGAGCACCCTGTACTGGTAGTGCTTCCCTTGAAAAAGGAATCAAAAGAACTTTCTGTGAGTTGGATGGATGAGAATATGAGTGTACGCATCCTTGAGATCTAGAGAACATAGCCAATCCTGACTCTGAAGGTATGGCAGCAGAGTTCCTAGAGAAACCATTTTGAATTTCTCCTTGAACAGGAATTTGTTCAATTCTCTGAGGTCTAAACTAGGTCTGTGACCTCCTGTTTTCTTTGGGATAAGAAAATAGGGAGAGTAAAACCCTGTACCCAGCTGAAGAATGGGTACTTCTTCTATTGCCCCCTGGGCAAGAAGCATGGTGACCTCTTGATCTAACAGGTTGATGAAAGAGGTCTGAGAATTGAACTGTTTTACTATTGTTGGAGGGGGCATGCTTAAGAAATGAAGCTGTACCCCTCTTTTATGATGGAGAATGTCCAATGCTCTGCTGTTATCTGCCCCCATCTTGGGGCAAAATGACATAACCTTCCTGGAATGGTGGAAGGCTCTGGTCCATTTAGAGCCAGGAAGGCTAAGTTCTCTAGATGCAAGTGAGACTGCTGAGGCGGTTGAGGCTTAGCAGTCTTTGCTTTTCTTTGCTTGGATGGTTGCTGACCCTTCCAGACAGGTTGACCTGCAGAGCGTCCCTGCTGGGAATAAGCAGGATAAAACCTTTCCTTTTTGGAAAAGAATGGTTTTTTGAAAGGCTTCTTTCTTGCAGGATCAGCTGTGCCCTTGGATAGTCTGTGCAAGGTGGAGTTGTCAGCATCCAACTCATTGGCCTTTTCCTGCCAATCTTTGCCAAACAGGTTCTCACCAGTACAAGGAATATTGCCCAATTTGTCTTGTACCCAGAGTCCAAATCAGATGCCTGGAGCCAGGCAATTCTACAGGCACCTATAGCAATGGCAGAGTTTCTGGTTATGCAATCAAAAGCTGCACAGTTGACAAATTTGGAAACATCCTGGGCATGTTTGACGAATGTGAGAAAATCCTGTCTCCTATCCTGAGGAAGAAGAGGACTCAAAACCTCTAAATCTCCTGCGATTTCCTTCAAGAACATTCCCATATATAAGATATAGGAACTGATCCTGGCAGAAAGCATGGAAGCTTGGAAAGAACGACGTCCAAAAGCATCCAAAGTTCTGCACTCACGTCCTGGGGGATTAGAGGCATGCCTTTTTGCACTCCTGATCCTTCTCATAGCTGACTCCACTACAATAGAAAGGTGAGTTAGCTGAGTTTTCTGGAAACCAGGACAAGGAGGGACTCGATACATAGTGTCAAGTCAACGAGAATGAGGAGAGGTGGTAAGAGGGGTCTCCCACATTATGAGCATGAGATCATGCAAGATCTCATGGATGGGCAAAGTAGCTGCCTCCTTAGGAGCTTTGGGATATTGTAAAATTTCCAGCTCCTTTGCTCTGGGCTCTGTTTCAGGAGCCACAGTAATGGAGAGATCCCGAGCCACCTCCCTGATGAAATCCTGGAAGGAGATATCCTCTGGAGGAAACATCCTGCGTTTAGGGGAGGAGGGCTCCTCTGGAATTAGTGCTCCGGTATCGACAGAACTATCGGAATCCTCAGATTTCTCTGAGGACTCGAAGTACCTTCTGTTCGGATGCTCTTGTAGAGCCCGATACCCGTACCGACCTGGGAAAAAATACTAAGTATATACACACATATACATATATACACATACACACACACATATATAGATATATATAGATATATATTTTTTGTTGTTTTTTTATAAAAAGAACAGAAATAAAGAAAGAAAAACTGGCGGTACCGGTAAAGTGTCGAGGAAGGCAGACGCGACCACAAAAAAAGAAAGTAATAAGGAAGAATTTTCTGCGGTGACAGGAACAACGACCTGCTGGCTCCACGGAAAACGAAGACCTGGAGAGAGGCAGAAGGGAAAGGCGGAAAGGCAGCACGCAGGCGCTGTGGGATGCTCCCAAAAGCTTTCTAATTGGATGATGGGGAGCGTTCCCGCGCAGGCTCCATCGGTACCGACGATACCCATATGTGAGGACTACATTCCTGCTTGTTCCTGGAGATAAAGGCAGACTGAGTAAGATGGCAACTTTGGGCGGGAAGGGGACCATGCATGCATGGTGGCATTCCCAAGGCTTTCTTGGAAAGCTGGGGAAATGCTCTGTGCAAGTTCCGTCTGTGCCGACGTCACCCATATGTGAAGACTGATTTCCTGCTTGTTCCTGGAGGAAGGCATTTTAGGGTGAGATCATCTGTTTCAATCTCCCCTGCTTTTTCCCCCCAATCTTTGCCCAAAATGTTTACTCCAGTACATGGGATATTGGCCAGTTTATCCTGGAACCATTGCTCGAGGTCTGATGCCTGTACCCAGGCCATTCTATGAGCTCCACTGAAAACTGCTGAAGCTCTGCTTGTGGATTTGAAAGCATCAAAAGAGGCCCTGGTAAGAAACTTAAGAAGTGTTCTAGCCCTGCTTGAATGCACTGATGCTTAGCCTCAGGAAGAAGGGGAGTGAAGTCTCCAGATCCCTGGGTGACATCCTTCAGAAAATGCCCATGTATAGCATGTAAAAGTTGATTCTGGAGACCAACATGCATGCTTGTCTGGGAGGCATAGATGAATGGTTTTTTGAGCTCTTTATTTGGTGCACTGCCAATTCCACCACCACTGGGGGAGCTGAGGTTTTTGGAAGCCTGGGCATTCTGGTACTTCGTACATGGTATCAAGTCTTTTGTTGACAGGTAGAACCGTGAGCAGGGCCTGCCACATGTGGCGCATAAGATCCTGCAGGATACGATGCACCGGTAAGGTAGCCACCTCCATGGGCATGGAAGGGTCTTGTAATTTCTCCACCCTTGGTTCCTTCTCTGAGACAACTGTGATGGAGAGCCCTGTTGCCATATCATGTATGAAGTCCTGAAAGGACATATCTTCTGGTGGGGACCAACATCGTTCCTGAGGTGGCAAAGAGATGTCAGAAAGTTCTCAGGAATTGAGTGACCCTCCCTCACATTCTGAAGAACGTGAATCAGAGTCTGGCAAGAAATCGAAGTATTGGCGGTCTTGGGTTTGAACTCGATGCTTCATGGAAGTTGATGGTCGATGCTGATACTGATACTCTGAGGTATCAGAGCTGAGAGGCATGGGAGCCAGAGTCTGTTGAATACTGGGGGCATAGAGTGGCTCCAACGGAGGAATTGGTCTGGTGTGCTCCAACGATGCCAGTTTGAGGGCCGTCACTGGGCCTGATGCACCTGGCTGTAGGCTTGGTGCTGAAGCCTGCACGCCTGAAGCTCTCAATGTTAATTGGTACTGAGGATGCCAGAAGTGCTGCCAAACTCCTCTTGAGAGCCAGCATGCGCTGGTCTAGGGAGATGGCCAATGTTTGGGTGGAATCACATATGGGGCTCTAAGCTACAGTCCCAAAACATGGAACCGGTAGCTCTCCAGAGGGCGATGCCTTGGGAGCATCCCGGAGCCCCATTTGTACTTTAGAGGACAGATCCTCCTGCCAGGGCTGTTTGATCTGCATCAGAAGCACCTCCCTGGGAGTCTCGATGCTTATGCTGGGACTCTTCCCTGCCCTCAGAATCGGTCTTCGATGCTGAAGATTTAGAAACAAACCCAGACTTTGACTTACTCTTATGTCTGGACTCTGAAGAAGTCTGAGAAGAAGTTGATACCCTCAATGAAATGGAAGTCACTGGGACAGAGTCCAAGGCGAACAATGATCCAAACTGTCTGGCTCGTTCTTGAGGCCTCTCTTTGTCATTTGTTGGAACAAAGGACAAGCAGTGGGTTCATGTTCAGGACGCCAGTCATGTTTATCACTGGCTGAGATGATACTGGCACACTTGATACATTTTTTAAAACCACTGACTTTTTTTTCATGCCTGAAGACTTGTTTTCAAGATTGAAGATAAAGCAATGGAGGCCTAGAGGCCTAGTTTAGTGGTGAGAGCTGCAGTGAAAGTCAATAGAAAACAAATTTGAAAATAAAATATTGGGACTGGTGTCAGAGTTGACAGAAATGGTGCTGCTGGAAAGGCAGAAGCACAATGTACCCTGAAGGGCCCATAAAAGAAAAAAGAAAAAAAAAGAGAAGTTTTTCAGCAGTGACAGGACGAATTACTAAGGAGAGGAATTGGCAAGGCAGGCACAGTGGAGTGCTCCCAAAGGCTTTTCTATTAGACGCTGGGGAGCTTTCCCACATGGGATCAGTTGTTGATGTTCACCTATAGTATATATGTGAAGACTGCATTTCTACTTGTTCCTGGAGATTATTGTGAAACTAGCTCTGGCCATAGAATTTTGTGTTCAGCATAGCCTTCCTTTACTCTCAGTGAGTTTTGACGTAGAACAAGCGTTTGATAGAGTCTCACGGCCCTATGTGATGAGAGCTCCACAATGTTTTGGTACCACAGGCCGGAAGGTTGGTGGTTCAAATCCCACTAGAGGACAGCAACCTTGGGCCGGAAGGACTGGGGTTTCTAGTCCCACAGGTGCTCCTTGTGGTCTTGGGCAAACCACTTAAACCCTCCAATGCCCATGTTCCCCGTAAGTATTAGTGTATGTGTCTATATCCCCTCATGTTAAATGGCTCGTGTTAAGTGGCAGGTAGCCAGGGTCCCAACCGCTTTGACCCGGTGAAAAGCGGGATATAAATGCAGCTAAATAAAATAAATAAATAAAATAAACTGGGAAGAGTGGGGTTGGACTTGCCGTGCTGGAGAACATACAATTTAATGTATATGATACGACATTTAAAGGATATTGTAAATGGGTCTAGTACATATGTGTCCCCTTACCCTAGTGGAGTGGCTTATAGCTTTGAGGCATAGGGTATATATGTTACATGCAGAGACTCAGCATCTTCCAGATGGCCTATGTAGGGGAGTGTATTTTGGAGCTTTATGGGGAGCATGGAGGAAGCTGTGTAAGAACCGCCTGGGAAGTTCACAGGACTACTACCCTGATGGAGAATTTGGATTTTCTTCTGGGGCTGCAATCCAATGTGTCTCACCTTAAGATAACTAAGGGGATAGCACAGTTTTGGGATCTGAGAATGGAGACAAAATGAACTTCTACTGTAATTTGCAGAAGCGGTTTGTGCTGGGAAAATGGGACTTTTTTTGCTATCTTCAAACGCACGATTACAGTCAGGTGGTATGTGCGGCTGAACCTAGTTTACTTAAGATGAAAGGTCTAGTGGATTTCTTTATAACTTTCTGTGACTTAGGAAGTTCCATTGCAGTTATCAGGAGGGCACTTCAACCTGCTCTGGATCATAGTGTTTTAGAGCTCTTGTCTGAACAATGGCAAAGGGATGGGTTGGGATGTGCCACGCTCTTTTACAATACTCTTAAAAAAAAGTGCACAGCTCTCTCCGAAGGTGTTATATTACAGGAACTTCAGTACAAATTTCTATGGAGCGCATGATGTGTAGGCCCATAAAGTGGGTCTTAGGGGCTCCGACATTTGTAATGTATGTGTGCGAGAACCAGGCACTTTTGCCGACAAGTTTTGGTTCTGTCAACAGATACAACAGTTTTGCCAAAAAGTGTGTGTTTTCATCTGGGGACCCTCTTGGAAATGGCCTTGGCATCCACTGCGGAGGTTTGCCTGTTTGGCAGGTTTCCCATTGAGTGGTATTTCAGAGGCTCAGAAGCAGCTCTATGATAGGGGATTCCTAATAGTGAAAAAGGTGATATTGCTGAATTGGATGGAAGAGTGTGTACCTTCATTTCTGTAGTGGGGGCGGGCTATGTATGAGCTCCTCGAGTTGGAACGGAGGACAGCTCAGGTAAGGAACAGATGGTCCATGAATGTTTTTGTCAATTTGGGTTATCTTTATTGCTGGTCTATCCCTTGCAGTATGGGGGGTGCTATTAAATATTTAAGGCGGCTGGAGGGAAGTTGATGCAAACTGGATATCGAGGATGCTGTCGGTCTGGGTATGCATGACTGTGACGTGAATGGGATGGAATATCTGTTGGGTGCTGTTGGTGGTAAGAGTGGATTAGTTACTGGGGGGGGGAAGGGCTGAGGTGAATATGAGGATTTGTCTGTCATGAGGGGATTTGAACCAGATCAGAGTACATAACTGCAGGAGGGAGGGGGTAGGAGGTGGGTGTGGCTTGGGGTTTTTTTCCTCCTCTGGATTGAATTATGGATGGGAGGGAGGGTAGTTCATTTTGTATGTTCTCTGTTAAGCGTGGTTTAATGGGGTGGGTGAATGAAGCAGTCTCATATATATATGTTTAGTCTGTGTTAGGGTGGGGAATATTTAAGAAAATACTCTATGCGGTGTTAATGTTATCTGTCGTGATGTTGTCAAATAAAAACAATTGAAACTAAGACCTTCCAGTTGTTTGCAAATTGCTTGTAAAAAGGTTTGAGTTTCAGGATATTGTTTGCAGTTCCTCCATTTATGAAGGTCAATGTTTTAAATGTACTTCAGGCCGGAAGGTCAGGGGTTCAAATCCCACTAGAGGACAGCAACCTTGGGCCAGAAGGACTGGGGTTTCTAGTCCCACAGGTGCTCCTTGTGGTCTTGGGCAAGCCACTTAACCCTCCATAGCCCAAGTTCCTGTAAAATAGTTATCTCCAAGTTATAAAGCCCTGTTCAATGTAATTTCAGTTTGTTCAATGTAAACCGCATTGATGCAGAATAGCGCGGTATAAGAGAATGTAAAATAAATAAAATAAAAATAAATAAAAATGTTCCACCTGTCTGAAAAAACTGTCCTACCTCAATATGGCTAAAAGTTTGTACCTTGTGGAACATCACTCAGACATTTAGCCATATTGATAGAAAGCATCCACAGGGGTATAAATGGCATTTTCAAATCTGTGGCTGAACTTGTCTAGCAAAATTCTACTCGTCCTTGGTACGGGTGACTGAACATGCTTTGTATCCATCCCAATATCTGAAACAAAAGTATACAAATATTTTTGTTGCGAAAATTGGGGCAGAGCCTGTGAAATAAAAATATACATGTTCTTTCCTCAAATGATGCACAAAAAATTACTTCTTCCCTGCCTCAGGCATCAGGTGGCTCCTATACTGTAGGGCCCCATGAGCTGCACCAGAACATTTTTAATTTTACCCCACAACGAAGCTAAGCTATCATTTTATTATGCCCTCCTCCCTACATAACAGGGTTTTTTTCATTTTTTTTTAAAAAAGAACAGCTTTCAATACGTACTTAATAAAAAAGTGTATTTTGCATAAAATCATGTAAACATATGCAAGTATAGCACACTTACCTGTAACAGGTGATCTCTGGGAACAGCAGGAATTAGTCCTCACATATGGGTACGTCGGTACCGACGGAGCCTGCACGGGAATGCTCCCCAGCTTCCCAGAATGAAAGCTTTTGGGGCATCCCACAGTGCATGTGTGCTGCCTTCCCGCCTTTCCTACCAACTCTCCTCAGTTCAAGTTTAAAGCTGAGACAATAGAGAGAGAGGAAAGGAAAGACAAAGAGAGATACAACTCCTAGGGGAGGTGGGAGGGTTGTGAGGACTAATTCCTGCTGTTCCCAGAGATCACCTGTTACAGGTAAGTAACTGTGCTATCTCCAGGAACAAGCAGGAATAAGTCCTCACATATGGGGACTCCCTAGCTAAGATGCCTGGGAGATCCCCAAGGGTATGAGACCCTGAGGGTTCCTAGTCTTCCTATGGATCTCAGGCATCCATTCAGGGAAGGAGGGCAGGAGTTGTTCAAGAATGGAACAGGTGTCTGAGGACAGCCTGACCAAACAAGGCATCCCGGCGGGAGTCCTTGTCCAAACAGTAATGGGCTGTAAAGGTATGAACCGAGGCCCAGGTGGCTGCTCGACAGATCTGGTCGATGGACACAGAATGAAGATGAGCCATAGAGGTGGCCATGGCCCTCCAGAGAAAGGTTCTTACTCTGGTAAGCAAAGGAAATACACTGAGCAATCCAATTGGACAGTGTTCTTTTAGAGACTGGAAGTCCTAAATGAGAAGGATCAAAAGCAACAAAAAGTTGGGAAGACTTTCTATGTTGCTGTGTCCTGTGTAAGTAAAAAGCAAGAGCTCTTTTACAATCTAGAGTATGAAGGTTCCTCTCTGCAGTGGATGCATGAGGAGCTGGAAAAAATACAGGTAAATATACCTCTTGATTAAGATGAAAAGGTGAGACCACTTTAGGCATAAAGTGAGGATTTGTCCTAAGGACTACCTTATCATGATGGAACCTTGTATAAGGTGGATTAGCCACTAAGGCCTGCAGTTCACTGATGCGGCGAGCAGAAGTGACTGCAATAAGGAAAATAACCTTCCAGGAAAGAAATTTCAAGGAGGTAGTGGCTAAGGGTTCAAAAGGTGGCTTCATAAGCTGACCAAGAACCAAATTTAAGTCCCATGCCACCGGAGGAGGTCGAATGGGAGGTTTAGTTAAAGTTAGGCCTCTCATAAATCTTGCAATAAGAGGATGAGACGAAATAGGTTGTCCATTGATAGGCTTAAGGGATGCTGCAATAGCACTTAAATGGACCCTTACTGAATTCATCTTAAGGCCTGCATTGGAAAGATGCAGGAGATATTCTAATAGAGAATTCACAGGAAGTGCCAGAGGGTCAAGACCCTGTTGAGCACACCAAATGGAAAATCTTTTCCATTTAAAAGCATAGGAATGCCTAGTGGAAGGTTTCCTGGAAGCATGGAGGATATCTCTCACTTGCTGCGAAAGATTAAAGTCTTGAAGGTCTAGGCCTTCAGTAACCAAGCTCTGAGGTGAAGGGACTTGGGGTTTGGATGCCACAAAGTCCCTTCCTCCTGGGACAGAAGGTCTAGCGCAGCTCCCAAGTCCAGGGAGGGGGCTTGGGAGAGATGCAGAAGTAGAGGGTACCACACTTGGCGTGGCCAGCGTGGAGCTATGAGGATCATAGATCCTTTATCCCTCTGAAGTTTGAACAGAGTCTTGGGAATCAAAGGAATGGGTGAAAAGGCATACAGGAAGTCCTGACCCCAATGAAGGAGGAAGACATCCTTGGCCTGAACTCCCTGACACGGAATTCTGGAACAGAACCGGGGACGTTTGGCATTCCACGGACTTGCAAATAGGTCTATGTCCGGGGTTCCCCATTCCTGGAAGATTCTGAGTACCTGATCCATGTGCAGGGACCATTCGTGTGGAAGCAGAACTCGACTGAGTCTGTCTGCTCAAGAGTTTTGAATTCCTGGGAGGTATACTGCCAGGAGATGGATTTGATGCTCTCTGGCAAAGGCCCATAATCTTAGAGCTTCGTTGCAAAGCGACAGAGAGCCAGTTCCTCCTTGCTTGTTTATGTAAAACATGGCTACCTGATTGTCCGTTTGAATGAGGACTGTCTGGTAGCTGAGGAGGGTATGAAAGACCTTGAGAGCTAGGAACACTGCTCGAAGTTCCAAGAGGTTGATATGAAGAGAGGTCTCTTGTGGGGACCAAGTGCCTTGGGTGGAGAGGTCCTGTAGATGAGCTCCCCAACCTGTTTGGGAGGCATCTGTTGTGAGGATTGCTTGGGGCAACAAAGGTTGGAAGGGGGACCCCAGCAACAGATTTTGAGTGGACATCCACCACTGGAGAGACCAAAAGAGACGTTTGGAGGTTGCTATTTGGTCTGAGAGAGCTCCTGAAGCTTGAGTCCACTGGGTGGACAAAGTCCATTGAGCTGCTCTCATGTGTAGGCGAGCATAGGGCACCACATGTACTGTGGAAGCCATGTGGCCTAGTAGCTGTAGCATCTCCCGGGCAGTTAAGTGGCTCTTTGACTGAATCTGGGAGGCTAATTGCACTAGACGTTGGCAACGAGCCTGGGGAAGATAGGCTCTTGCAGTAGTAGTGTCCAACCAGGCCCCTATGAATTCTAGGGACTGAGTAGGGGTGAGCTGAGACTTTGGGAGGTTTACCACAAGTCCCAGGTATTACAGAATGCGCCTGGTGCGGTCTAGGGAGATCTGAGCCTCTGACTGAGTTGGAGCTCGGATGAGCCAGTCGTCCAGGTATGGGAAGACAAATATTCCCAGAGTGCGTAGAAATGCAGCAACTATTGCCATGCATTTGGTGAACACTCTTGGAGCAGAGGCTAGACCGAAAGGAAGCACTCTGTATTGGTAATATTTTCCCTGGAACAGAAAACGTAGGAATTTTCTGTGAGATGGATGGATGAGGACATGAGTGTACGCATCCTTGAGATCTAGAGAACAAAGCCAATCCTAACTCTGTAGGTATGGAAGGAGAGTGCCTAGAGAAAGCATCTTGAACTTCTCCTTGCATAGAAATGTGTTCAATTCTCTGAGATCTAGAATGGGTCTGTATCCCCCTGTTTACTTTGGAATGAGAAAGTAGGGGGAGTAAAGAGTAGTTACTCACCTGTAACAGGTGTTTCTCCAGGAGCAGCAGGAATCAGTCCTCACTTATGGGTGACGTCGGTGCCGACGGAGCCCTCGCAGAGCAATTTTCCCCAGCTTTCGCAGAAAGCCTTTGGGAATTGCAGCGCGCATGCGCGGTCCCCTTTCCGCTCAGGGATGCCATCTTGCTCAGTCTCATGACATAGCAGAAAGACAGCAAAAAATTTGCAAGATATGCAATAAGAATGACTGTAACTCCAAGGGGAGGAGGGAGGGTAGTTAGGACTGATTCCTGCTGCTCCTGGAAACACCTGTTACAGGTGAGTAACTACTCTTTCTCCAGGACCAAGCAGGAAGTCAGTCCTCACTTATGGGACTCCCAAGTTTAAGGCTACCGGAGACCTCAAGCCCAAAGAGCTTCCTGAAGCTCAGCAGTACAGAAGGAAGGAATCTTCTCTGAATACGCATCCGGCCAGTAGCCAACACCGGGGCCGGAGGGTAGGAGTTGCCTAAACCTCAAAGAGATGGTGGAGGACTGCCTGACCGAAAGCACTGTCCCTGCGGGACTCCCTTTCCAGGCAGTAGTGAGCCACAAAAGTCTGACCTGAAGACCAAGTAGCGGCCCGGCAGATGTCTGCCAACGGAACAGAGCGGAGGTGAGCCACGGACGCGGCCTTCGCCCTGACCCGATGAGCCGTGACGCGACTTTCCAAGGAGAGGCCGGCTGCCCCGTAAGTCCAGGCGATACAGTCGGCCACCCAGGTGGACAGAGTGCGCTTAGAGACAGGCACCCCCAACCGATTGGGATCAAAAGACACGAAAAGCTGAACCGCTTTTCTATGCTCCCACGTACGGTCAAGGTAGAAGGACAAGGCTCTTCTACAATCCAGGGTGTGCAGGACAGTCTCAGCTCGGCTGGCATGCGGCCTGGGGAAGAAGGTCGGAAGAACCACCTCTTGATTGATGTGAAAGTGGGAGACCACCTTTGGAAGGAACTTAGGGTGGGTCCGCAGGACCACCCTATTCCTGTAGAACCTAGTGTACGGAGGCTCCGACACTAGGGCCTGCAGCTCACTTACGCGCCTTGCGGAAGTGAGGGCTACCAAGAAGAGAGTTTTCCAGGAGAGGAAACGAAGAGGGCAGGTAGCCATGGGTTCAAAAGGCGGGCAGTTAAGCCTTTGCAGAACCACGTTGAGGTCCCAGTCAGGAGCTGGAGGGCGCAACGGAGGTTTAAGCAGAAGGAGGCCTCTGAGGAAACACGCCACCAAGGGGTGCGAAGAGAGAGGCTGGCCTTCAACCGGTGAATGATGTGCAGAGAGAGCACTGAGGTGGACTCTGACAGAATTGGATTTGAGACCTAGATCGGAGAGGTGCAGCAAATATTGCAGTACCACCGATACTAGACAGGCGAAGGGGTCCTCAGATCGCTGAGAACACCAGACCGAGAAGCGACGCCATTTGAGGGCGTAAGACGTCCGGGTGGAAGGTCGCCGAGATGCTAGGACGACGGCTTCCACCTCCGGGGGTAGCAGCAGTGGGGCTAGGACTACCCTTTCAGCAGCCAGGCCATCAGGTGCAGGGCCCTGAGGTTGGGGTGCAGAAGAGTACCCTGATCCTGGGTCAGGAGATCGGGCTGAAACCCCAGGGGAAGAGGGGTGTCCACCGCTAGCTGTAGAAGCAGAGGGAACCACGGTTGTCTCGGCCACCGGGGCGCTACCAGGATCACGGAGGCCCTGTCCTGGAAAACTTTGAACAAGGTCCGGGACACCAGTGGTGTGGGAGGGAAGGCATACAGCAGACCCGTGGACCACAGGATGAGGAAAGCATCCGGCGCCACTCGAAGAGGGTGAGGGTGCCGGGAGCAGAATCTGGGGAGCTGCCTGTTCAGGGGACTGGCAAAGAGATCCACAGTGGGAGAGCCCCACCGGCAGAAGATCTGCTGGGCCACCACGGGGTTCAACTTCCATTCGTGCAGCAGCAGAATCCGGCTCAGTTTGTCTGCCAGGCAATTGTCCTGCCCTGGCAGGTAAACCGCTTTGAGGAGGATGTCGTGATCGACAGCCCAAGAGCACAGCCTCCGGGCTTCCTGACATAGAAGGAGGGAGCCCGTGCCCCCTTGTTTGTTCACATAGAACATGGCAACCTGATTGTCCGTCTGCACCAGTACGGACTGACCGAACGTCAGGTGAGAGAAGGCCCGCAGAGCTAGGCGGATCGCCCGTAGCTCTAAAAGTTTATCTGCTGGGCGGCCTCCCAAGGTGTCCAAAGGCCTTGAGTGCATCTCCCCCCGACAATGCGCCCCCCAGCCCAGGAGAGAGGCATCGGTCGTGAGCACCCGGGACGGTGGGGGCGACTGAAAGGACATGCCGAGCACTAGGTTGGGCAGGTGAAGCCACCACTTCAGGGAGGAGAACAGACGGTCAGAAATCTGTATCAGGTCTGACAGTCTCCCTGTGGACTGAGTGCGAAAGCTCCACTGAGCAGGTCTCATATGTAGACGGGCATTCGGAGTAACATGGACCATGGAGGCCATGTGTCCGAGCAGTTGCAGGAACTGTCTGGCAGGGGCCGGCGACTCGCTGTTGAACCTGCCGGCTAGAGCCATAAGCCTGTTGGCCCGTTCCAGAGGCAAGAAGGCACGAGCCTGCCGAGTGTCCAGCTGTGCTCCTATGAACTCGAGGTCCTGAGAGGGAAGCAAAACGGACTTCTCGAAGTTTATGACGAAGCCCAAGTGCTGAAGCAGAGCCACCGTACGCTGGGTGGCCTGGGCGACCTCTGGAGCAGACGATGCTCGGATGAGCCAGTCGTCCAGGTACGGGAAGACGAAGAGGCCTTGAAGCCTTACGAAGGCTGCCACCACTGCCAGGCACTTCGTGAACACCCTGGGAGCGGAGGATAGGCCAAAGGGCAGTACTCGGTACTGATAATGGTTCCCTGCCACCACAAACCTTAGGTATTGTCGGTGGTCCGGGTGAATAAGGATGTGGGTATAAGCATCCTTTAGATCCAAGGAGCATAGCCAATCTCCCTGCTGGAGGTAGGGCAGTAGGGTTCCAAGGGTAAGCATCTTGAACCTTTCCCGCTGCAGGAACTTGTGAGGTTGCGCAAGTCCAGAATGGGTCTGAGGCCTCCTGTTCTCTTTGGCACCAGGAAGTACCTTGAGTAGAAACCGTGACCGCACAGATGCTGGGGCACTGGCTCCACCGCCCGTTCCTGCAGCAGACTTTGCAGCTCCTGAAGGAGTACGTCCTTGTGCAGCGGGGGTCTGGGAGGCTCCCCCGGGAAGTAGGGGGGGCACCTGGTGAAAATGTAGGAGGTAGCCCTTTTGTACCACCCGCAACACCCAGGCATCGGACGTTACGGCTGACCACCTGTGAGCAAAGTGGGTCAGCCGGCCCCCCGTGCTGAGCGAGGGCCCCTGGGGGGGAGAGGCTATGCTGACATAGTCAAAAACCCCCACCCTGCTGGGCCGGGGCCTGTGTGGTGGGCTTGGGGGCTTTCTGCCTCCGGGATCCGTTACCCTGCCCCTTAGGCTGCTGCCCCTGATGAGGCGTTGTCGAGGCCTGATAGTGTGGGTGGTGCTACTTATAAGCGAACAACTTCCTCGGGTAAAAGGGCTTTTTTCCTGAGCCCTTCTTCCTCTGAGAAGGAGCAGAGGTTTTCCTGGAAAGGCGAGTCCTGGTGAGAGTCTCTGACTCGAGCTCCGCCGCCTTGTCGGCCATGGGCTTGCCAAAGAGGTTTTCCCCTCTGCAAGGGACATCGACCAACTTGTCCTGCACCCACGGCTCGAGGTCGGAGGACTGAAGCCAAGCTTGGCGGCGAGCCCCGATGCCGGCTCCGGCTACTCCAGCCGATGCTTCGAAGCCATCATAGGCCGCTCGAGAAATGAACTTTGAACACTCCCGAATCCCTGTGGACAGGGCTTGGAACTGCTGCAAGGGTTCCTCGGAGAGACCGGCGGAAAAACCCGCCATTTCTTTCGCCAGGTCGCGGAGATACATACCCATATACAACTGATATGTCTGGACCCGACAAGCAAGCATAGAGCCCTGGAAGCACTTCCTACCGAGGGCATCCAGATTCCAGGCCTCCTTACCCGGAGGCACCGAGGAGTGCATCTTTTGACTTTTAAGTCAATGCATGGCCGATTCCACCACCATGGAGTGGTGCGGTAGTTGCGCCTTCTGGAACCCGGGGCTCTTGCGGACTCGATACATGGAATCGACCCGCTTGCTCAGCACCGGCGTCGAGGCCGGGCTTTCCCACATGCGGAAGAGAAGCCGCTCCAGCATCGGGGGAACCGGTACAGTAAAGGCCTCCCTAGGGGGGGAGTCATATTGAAGGGCCTCGAGCTCTTCGGCTCGGGGTTCCTCCTCCGGATCCGCGGGAAAAGCCAAGGCCTTGGCCATATCCCTCACGAAATCGGAGAACCGGGTATCCTCCGGGGGGGACCGCCTCCGAGGCTCCAACTCGGGCGAGTCGGAGGGGACGCACCGGGTCTGAAAGGAACCGGGTGACTCGTCCTCCTCCATGTCCCAGCCCGACTCCTCCGAGGAGTAGTCGGGCGGCTCCGAGCGTGCGGGGCCCGGAGACCTCCTCCCTGACGCCGAGGCCGACGTCGAGGACCTCGGTCCCGAACGGGAAGCCGAGGGAGACCTAGGTTGAGGATCGACTCGAGCTCGTATGGCCTCGAGGATCGACTCGGCCTCCGGGGTCGACTTGGGCATCGACGTCCCGGTGGTCGGGGCAGATGCACTGGCGAGGCCGGTGATCAATGCCCGCTGCTGGTCCACGAAGGCAGACATACTGCGCTCCAAGGTCATCAGTCTGAAACCAAGCTCAGAAGACCCAGCGTCCGCCGACTCGGGCCCCGACAGCGTCGGGCCCGACGTCGGATTATCCGTGGGGGAGTCCAGGAGGACTATATCACTCACATGTACAGGAGTCTCCACTTCGAGACGAGGAAGCTTCGAAGGCCTCTCCCCCTCCGAGGGCCCGGGGAGTCGGGCCGGGCTGAGCGACCTGGCCCTCGAGGAACCAGGGTTGCCATCCGGCTCCACCCTCGCGGGCCTCTTCTCCCGCCGGTGTTCCCGGCCGGAGGAGCCCCGTTCAGAAGAACTCCGACGATGGCCTGAGCCGGAGCCACGAGACGTCGAGGCCTCTGACGAGGTCCGTGCGGAATCAGAGAAGATACGATCCCTTTGCGACTGCCGACTCCTCAGGGCCTTCAAGGACATCTTGCTGCACGGGCCGCAACTCATAGTGTCATGCTCGGCCCCTAGGCAGCGGAGGCAGCAGTCATGCGTGCCAGTAAGAGACATGAGTCTGACACAACGATCACACTTTTTAAAACCGCTGGCAGCCATCGGGGGAAAAAGGACCCCTGCAAGGTCGAAAGACCGTGCTGCCAGGGGAGAAGAAAAAAGTGGCGGGAACGCCAGTTGGAATAAAATAAAATAAAAAACGTGAACGGGCTCAAAGCCCGGCGGGAAGAGGACACACGAACCGAGAAAATTTTTTCGAGAAATCAAACTAAAGAAATCAACTTTTTCAGCAGCGGTAACAAACTACGTCTGTAGGGCTCCGCGGAAAAAAGAAGACTGAGCAAGATGGCATCCCTGGGCGGGAAGGGGACCGCGCATGCACGCTGCAATTCCCAAAGGCTTTCTGCGAAAGCTGGGGAAAATTGCTCCGCGAGGGCTCTGTCGGCGCCGACGTCACCCATAAGTGAGGACTGACTTCCTGCTTGGTCCTGGAGAAAACCCTGACCCCTGTTGAAGAAGAGGAACTTCTTCTATGGCCCTCTGGGCCAGAAGGGTGGTTACCTTCTGATCCAGAAGGTCGAGGAGAGATGTGGGAGAATTGAAATGTCTCACCATGGTGAAGGGAGGAAGGTCTGAGAAATGAAGTTTGTAGCCCTCTCTGATGATGGAGAGGGTCCACTGCTCTGATGTGATTTGCTCCCATCTGGGAGCAAAATGAGCTAACCTTCCTGGAATGGTGAGAGGTTCTGGCTGTTGTAGAGCCAGAAAGGTTAAGTTCTCTAGTATCAAGTCAAAAACCCTGAGGGGCTTGGGACTGCTGGGTTGCAGCAGCCCCTGCAGGTTTAGGCCTGGCCTGTTTAGGTTGCTGACGCTTAGTAGCAAAGCGACCTGTAGAAGATTGTTGACCAGAAGTGGAAGGAAATCTGCCCTTCTTGTAAAAAGACTTTTTAAAAGATTTCTTCTTGGCCGGAGTAGAGGTAGACTTAGAAAGTCTATCCAGAGCAGCATTTTCTGCGTCCATTTGAGTGGCCTTAATTTGCCACTCTTTGCCAAATAGATTTTCACCTGTACAGGGCAGATTTCCTAAACCATCTTGAACCCAGGGTTCTAGATCAGAAGCCTGGAGCCAAGCAATTCTACGAGCAGCTATAGCAATGCCTGAGGCTCTGCTGGCACCTTCAAAAGAATCAAAGGCTGCCCTGTTGGAAAACTTTGAAATGTCGTGAGTATGCTTAAGCCAAAGAAGGAACTCATCCCTTTTATCCTCTGGAATAAAAGGGAGAAAGTTGTGCAGTTTTTCTGCAACCTCCTTCAGAAACATACCCATATAAAAGGCTGTATGAATTGATTCTGGCAATAAGCATGCTAGCTTGGAAGATTTTCCTACCAAAAGCATCCAAAGTCCTGCATTCTCTTCCTGGGGGAGTAGAAGAGTGTCTTTTGGTACTCTTTATCCTCTTCATAGCTGACTGCACCACAATGGAGTGGTGAGGAAGCTGAGTTTTTTGAAATCCAGGAGAAGGAGGGACACGGTACATAGTGTCCAATCTACGAGAATGAGGAGAAAGGGTGAGAGGAGTCTCCCACAATTCAATCAAATGTTCTTGAAGAATTTCATGAATTGGCAAGGTGACTGCCTCTCTGGGAACCTTAGAGTATCCCAAAATATCTAATTTTTTTGCTCTAGGTTCTTTTTCAGAGGTTACTGAAATAGAGAGTCCTTTAGCTACTTCTATTATGAAGTCTTGAAAGGACAAATCCTCTGGAGGAGACATTCTCCTTTTTGGAGAAGAAGGCTCCTCAGGAAGGGTGACAGATACTTCAGGGGACTCATCCGATGACTCAGAATCATCAGAAGAATCGAAGTATCGTCTGCTCGATTCTAAAGATCGATAGGCATATCGATCGATACCGACATCGGGTGTCCCCGGTACCGGGTCGGTACCGAGAAAAGGCCAGGACAGGGAGCCGGAATCGGTATCCTGGCCGATGTCGATACAACCGGTATCGGTATCGAAGTTGGTACCGGTACCGGTACCAACAGAGCTTGTTGTGGTACCGACGGCGTCGCAGCCTTGATGAAAGCCAGTATAGCCTGCTGCATGGATTGCACAGTGTGATCCATGGACGCCACGACTGCCTGGATGTCGGTACCGGGAGATTGTGCCGGTACCCCAGAGCAGTCTAACAGGTGATCGGTCGAGGCCGTGCCATCGATGTCAACCTGTAACACCATAGGAGGAGCTTTGGAAGCCGGAGCTTCCCGCCGGAGTTGTTTGGCTGGGGCAGGATCCTCAAGGGCAAGCCCGGAGGCATCTCGATGCTTAGAGGGAGATTTGCCCTTCGAGGACCTGCTAAAAGTATGTTTGGTTACCTGAGATCCATCAGGAGAGGAAGACCTGGAAGATGTCGATGCTACCGCCGGTGCATCCGTGGGAAATAGCACATGGAGCTTGGCTGCCTGGTTCTGTAACCCTCGTTTAGACATTAGAGAACAGGACTGGCAATCCGGGATGGAGTGTTCAGTCCCCAAACATTTAAGACACCATTCATGGGTATCTGTAACAGAACTTGTACCGCTACACTTAGTGCATTTTTTGAAGCCGGAGGCTGGTTTTTCCATGAGGGAAAGTTTCTTGTGGGCCTGGAGGCCTAAGAAGAAAATACACCACGTGAGGAAAAAAGATAGTTTTTTTTTTTTTTTTTAAAGAAAAGAAAAGAAAAGACCGGCAGTACCGGTCCGGCGTCGGGGAAGGCAGACACGCGACCAAAGAAATAAATTAATATAAAGAACTTCTTCAGTGGTGACAGGAACACGACCTGCTGGCTCCGCGGAAAAGAAGAACTGAGGAGAGTTGGTAGGAAAGGCGGGAAGGCAGCGCGCATGCGCTGTGGGATGACCCAAAAGCTTTCATTCTGGGAAGCTGGGGAGCATTCCCGCGCAGGCTCCGTCGGTACTGACGTACCCATATGTGAGGACTTATTCCTGCTTGTTCCTGGAGATATACCAGAATCTCAAACAAGGTAGAAAATGTTCTAAATCTACCTCTGGGCTGCTGGACTGTTACAGGACACCAGGAACTTATATCTTACATTAACTTTTGCATTTTTAATATTTTATGTGGATTTTGTACGTACCTTTTCACTAGTGACTTGAGGTGAATTACAGTTAGGTACAATAGCTATTTTTTGTCCCCAGAGGACTTACAATCTAAGGGCTAGATTTAATGAAGTGTCCTATCCTTGTTAATAAAAACAGGTCCCACTGCATAAAATGAGACTTGCAGTAAATAATGTACATTAATGTGTGAAAGCACCTTTTAGTAAATCTAACCATAAGTTTGTATCTGAAATAACAAGGGTGAAGCGTCTTGCCCAAGGTCACAAGGTATATCTGTGAGAGAAGTGAGATTCCTCAATTCTCATCCTGTTGGGTTAACCACTAGGCCACTCCTCCACTGTAGGATTAGGATTGCTCAGTACAACGTTAAACTACAACTAACCTTTTTTAGTCATACCTTGCGAAGAAAACCCAGCAGCTGCTGGGTCACCAGGACTCAGCATGGACTTGACGGCACACACACACATTACACAGGAAATGGACCTTAGCGGTATATCAAGCTAATAAACAAACACCCACCAATTCAATTTCCAAATGTTTTTTTTCCTTGTATACTAGATGAGTTTTAATGTTGGGATCACCTCAAGCTAGAAAACTGTTTCTAATGTACAACTCAAATTTGGAAGTCACTCCCCCCACTCATCTTTATTTCCTCTGGCTCTACCTTAAAAATTCCTCCGGACATCCACAAGGCAAAGATCCTTATCTTTCACCCAACACTGCTCCTAAGAGAAGAAGGGCAGGCAGGCAGACCACCTGGTTCATATAAAAGGGAGAAATCACCTTAGGCAAGAAGGAAGGGCACAGGCCGAATAGAAACGACCTCGTTTGAAAAAGAAAGATAAGGATCTCGTAAATTCACCTTGTGGAACAAATCACAACCAAGACAACCATCAAATCCTTCTGAGTAGGGTGCTTCAATAGCTCAAAAGGGTTCAGACATCAGGGCCCTCAGTACCAATACGCATATCTTAGGAAGGGATCACTGTCTGGAGGGGAGCACACAGACACCTAACCCCCTGATGAAGGCGCAAAACATCCAGACATAAAACTAGAGATTTATCATTCAACAGACCTCTGAAACAGACCAAAGCTGCCATCTGAACCATCAGGGAGCTAAGCGAAAAGGCCTTCCTCCAGACCGTTCTGCAGAAAAGGCCAACAGATGGCACTTGGGCCACCTCAGGAGCCAGCTGTCGTCCACCGCACCAGCACTCATGCCAGGTTGGTATACCTCCTCCAGGCTCTGAGCAGAGTGTAAAATCACCACCGGAGACTAGCCTGCAGACGCTAACCATCTCCTTACAGGAGCAAAGACATAGGCAAGAAGGGAACCAGGACCTCCAGGACAAGCAGCCCCTGACACAATAGGACTTGAGATGGAGGCAAACAAAGAGGTGGCGCTTGCAGGAGCCTCATCAGATCTCCGAATCATGCTCTCATCAGTCAATCCGGCACTGCCAGAATAATCCTTCTCGGGTGGCACTCCATACACCAAATCAAATGCCCCACCAGGGGCAACAGAGGAAACAAATACAGCAAGTGTTGACTTGGTAAAAGGTTGAACAAGGGCACTGACGCCCTCAGACCCCCTTCTCCATGCAGAGACTGAAGCAGCAGTACACTTTAGCATTGGAGCAGGTCGCCATCAGATCCTTCTCGGGGTGAGCCCAGCGGCACAGAAACAATGCAAAAACCTCCTCCTGACAACTCTCACTCTTCTGGAACCAGAGTGTGCCAGCTGAGATCTGTTTCTACAGTAGCAACCCCAGCAATGTGCAGAGCTGACAAACTAGGAGGTTCTTTGCCCCCCAGGCAAATTGGAGAGCCATCTCCAGGACTCTCAGTCTTGAAGGACTACAAAAAGGGACTGTTATTTCTAGAGAAAAATCTGCAATTGTAAGTATTTACTTCTGGGAGCTTTTCTAAATCTTGGGGAAAAGGAATTCTTTAGATTAAAGCTGATTAATCTATGTAAACTAGAATCCAATGTATTTGTTAAATCAGTCAGGGCCTAGTATCAGCAAAGAGCTTTTAGTTAAATTAAAAATTCAAAAGGTAGCTTTCAGTTTATATTCAGAACCCAGCAGAGGGCTTCTAGTTTTATGTTTAGTACTCAGTCAGGGTCTAGTATCAGCAAGAGATTTCAATTTAAAACCCAGCAGAGAGCTGCTAGTTTAAATCTAATAGTCAGGACCCAGTATCAGCAAAAAGCTTTAATTTAAATCAAATCAGTGTATAACAACATAAAAGGAAAAACAGGGTCAGTATTCTTTGAGCAATAAATTGTTTCTAGAGACATTGACAAAGAGGCCTTCTAGATAGGGGCAAGAGACCTGTGAAATTGTTGGGGTTTTTTTTATTTGAAATTTATCATTTTTACAAGAATGAAGTATATTTACTAAACATTCAAGAAAACATGGGAACAGGGAAGAAATAATAACAATATTGACCCATCAATATTGAGGCAATACAAACAGATAAAAAATTTATCCCTGGCCCAACCATAGCCCCCAAAAGTGGAAAGGATCCAGTGAAAATAGTTTTCACACACAAAAAACAATATAGAAACCATGTGAGCTAACAGCCTGGCCTAACTAGAAGGCGGTGGATCTGAGGTCCCTTCGGAAGGACGCTGAGCGCTCAAAAAAGCCACTAACTCCAAAGGGTCAGAAAATATATATGAAACATTTCTAACTTTGATCATACATTTGCAGGGGTATTTAAAAAACAAACAAACCCCCTAATGCCAATACCCCAGACCGCAGAAACAAAAACTCTTTCCTACGTTTTTGTGTCGCCTTAGCTAAATCAGGAAATACACGAATGTTTAAACCATGGAACTGAACATTATGTTTCTTGAAAAACATCCGTAAAAACCAATCTCTATCAGATGCTAAAACAAATGTAGCTATCAGGTAGAAGGAACAATACTATCAGAAAGAGATTTCTCTAAGATATCAGAAACGTTTAAGACAGCTGCTTGAACACCACCCTCTATTCTACCACATGCAGGAACTTTTTTCCCCGAATGAAGATAATAAACTTTAAACATAGGGGGATGAGACTCCGATGGAACCTTTAAAACTTCAACGAGATATTCCTTAAACATTTCTTTAGCCGATATAACTGATGATTTAGGAAAATTTATACAAACGCAAATTACAATATCTAGAAGCATTTTCTAACAGTTCAATACGTGTCTTCAAAGCCAACATATCTTTCTGATAAAATGTAGCTACATCTTCCGAGCAAACACTTTTTTGCTGCAATTCAGTAACTGATGACTGTAGTGCTGTAATCTCCAAGGTATGCTGTTGAAGAACATTCGTGTGCACCTGTGCTTGAGTAGTCAAAACAGCCACCTAGGGAGCAAAATGTTCCCCAAGTTTAACAATCGCTGACCAAATCGTTTCCAAGGTGAAAGTTGCAGGCCTCTCAAAAGAAAACGACTGACCCACAACTGGAGTAAGGGCTTCTGCTGGACGACTCTCCAATCCGACGGCCCCAGGTACAGGAGAGATATCCTCCTCTCAATAGGGACAGAAGGTCAGTAACACTTAACACCCTGGTAGTCCCAAAATTAATAACACAATGCACCAAGGCAACAGTAGGCAGGGCCTACAATTTCTGCGCACCAAGGTACTGGAACAGCCTCCCTCATGGCATCCGATCAATCCAGGACTTATTTCAGTTCAGAAAGGCCTTAAAACTTCACCTCTTCCTCCAGTTTTACCCAGAAGCCAATGTGGACGCTGCACCATCCTCACAAGCCTCTCAGAACCCCCTTGACTGAAGTCAAAAGAGTTCCCAATTATGTCTTAAATTGTAAATAGTTACCCTGTTATCCAAGTTGCATTACTTGTTCAACTGTAAACACAAAGTACCATCGGAAACGTGTATTTTATTGTTCATTGTAAACCGCACTGATGCTGAATAGCACGGTATAAAGAGACTCTAATAAATAAATTAAATAAATAAATAAATATCCACCATCCTGCTTACAGGCCCCCGCAATACCGGATCCACCAAACCGGGAGGGTGGGTAGGCTCAAAGCTTTCTCCAAGCCCCTGCGCGGCCGATCCTCCAGGCACAGAACACTCTACCACCGGGGAAGAGATTCCCTCCTCAAGCTGCGCTGGGCTCCCTTGCCGCAGGGAATCCTTGGGGGGCTGCCACTGCTCTGGCGGAGAGATCTCCGGTCCCGAGCCTTCCTTTGAGCTGCCCCGCCCTAACGGAGGATCAGCGGGACTCAACTCCGTCACTCCACCTGACTGCCGTAGCGGCGTAACAAAGGAATCAAGCGGGCCCACCACTGGGCCCGAGGAAACAGCAGGGGAGGCCGCCGGGCCAACAGAGGATTTCTTGGACCTTATAGCCTTCCTCTTGCCCATAATAGCCAGAGATAAAAAAAATGCCGCCGCGGAGCTCACAGATCAATCCGTCATCTTAGATCTCTCCCTGTGAAATTGTTTTAAATAGGTGTTAAAGCCAAGGGACAGATCAATAGGGCACTTTGAAAGACTCCCTCTATCCAAGCAAGGGTTGTGTGAATCACCCAGGAAATTAGTCACAGATTACCTTAGAAGCACAGGACAGGGTACTGAGCAGCAGACAGCTTTTAATAAATCTTCTTTCACTCCCTCGCTCACCGACTCCCACTCACCCCTGGGATAATAGTAGCTTTATAGGTGCTTAAACCTCTTAAAGGAAAGAAGGTTCCATATTCACTCTCAGGTGCAGCTGTTTATCCTAATCAGGCATACATTAAGGACCCGACATTAATTAAGCTTGAGGTGTATTAGGTATAGTTTTATTAGTATAAGTATCCCCAGCAAACCTTAGTAAACAACTTAAACACCTAAAACAACCTTAAAACTAAGATGCAGAGAGCAGCCCAGCAGCAAAATGGGGGCTTTCCGGTCCTTTGCATCGAGTGTCACATGCATGATTTTCTCCCAGTTGGTGAGGGGTCTTACATGTGCACTAGGTACAAGGAGCTCTTTGCTCTCAGGGAACAAGTCCAATCTCTGGAAACTAGAGTAGCAGACTTGAAGGACACAAAGAAGATAGAAGATAGAAGTACATAGGCGAGACCTACAGGGATGTACTACTCAAGTTCTACCTCCAGTCTGGCCGCATCCCTGTTGCCATGGAGAAGTGCGGTCATGTGACAGGAGAGCATCACCCTGGTGAGGCAGGAAGTGATCCTGTAGCTAGGGACCTGTCCTCCAGGTGATGTAAAATCCTCTTGGTCTGTGGTCAGAGTCCTTTGTGGCGCGGATGCCTAGAAGGGCATTCTCGCCCAGAGGTGGCGCAGGTTCTGCCAGCGGTTGAGTGTGTCCACCAGCCGGTGGGTAATCCTGACCCTGTCCCTCAGCCTGCCTGTGGCTTGAGTCCACTGTGAGCATAGGCACCATTGGGCCATCCTCATATGTAGGCGTGCTGAGGGAGTGACGTGAACAGTCGAGGCCATGTGGCCCAGAAGACGGAGGAGGAGACGCGCTGGGACTGACTGGCAGTGCTGTACCCCTCCTGCCAGCTGTTGGAAACGTGCTGCCCTTTCTCTTGGGAGGACCACCCTTGCTTGTAGCATGTCTGAGTGAGCACCTATGAACTTAAGGTCTTGAGCCGGGGAGAGATGGGATTTGGGGTAGTTGAGGACAAACCCCAGGGTGCTGCAGGAGGCAGGTTGCCCACCCTGCGGCATGGCTGGCCTCGAGCACCGTATTGCCCTTGATGAGCCGGTCGTCCAGATAGGGGAAGACGAAATTCCCTTGTAGGTACACGTAGGCGGCCACTACCGCCAGGCACTTTGTGAAAACCCTTGGCAAGAAGGCCAGACTGAAAGGAAGTACCTTGTACTGGCAGTGCTGTCCCCCCACCACGAACCTTAGGTACTGCCTGTGGGAGTGGTGGATCAGGATGTGGGTATGTGCATCCTTCAGATCTAAAGAGCACAGCCAATCTCCCTGGTGGAGGTAAGGCAGCAGTGTTCCAAGGGAGAGCATCCTGAACCTCTCCTGCACCAGAAACTTGTTCAAATTTCACAGGTCTAGAATGAACCTGAGGTCCCCTGTTCTTTCGGGTACAAGGAAGTACCTGGAATAGAAGCCCTTTCCCCCTCTTTAGAGGCTCCACTGCCCTGTCCCTGAGCAGGCCTGCGAGCTCAGAGAGGAGTAAGGTCTGGTGAGAGGTCGCACAAGCTCTCCTGGGAAGAACCTCAGGAGTACCTGCTGCAGGCAGAGGAGGTATTGCTCCCTTACAACCTGCAGGACCCACTGGTCCAAGGTGATCCCGGCAGCTGCCTGTGGGCTGGGGAGGGTCTCCTGGAGCAGAGGAGGCCCTGCCCTGGGAATCAAAAGCTCCCCCTGGGTTGGGTGGGAGTTGGGGTCTGGGGCTTCTGAGCTTCTGGCTTTCTGGGCCCATGGCCCTGGCCGTTAGGCTGAAGGCTGTTGTGGGCCCAAGAAGGGCTGGTAGTGACTGATGGAAAGACCGTCTTTTCCCCCTTCTTCTTGGTTAGCCTCTGCCTGGTCACGATCTCAGCCTCTATCTCAGCCGCCTTGTCAGCCATGGGTTTGCCGAACAAGTTTTCCCCAGTACTGGGGATGTTGAGCAATGGGTCCAAGAAAAATTGCTCAAGGTCCGAGGTCTGCAGCCAGACCTGGTGCTAAAGCCAGCTGCTACCACTCGGGCTGCCGACTCAAAGCTGTCTTAGGTGGCTCAGGAAAGTAACTTAGAGCAGTCTCTGATCCCGACTGTCAGGGATTGGAACCACTGGAGAGTTTCCCTGGCAAGGCCGGACAAGAAACCAGAGAGCTCATGGATTAGGGCCTTCAGGAATATGCCTATGTACAGTTCATAGGTCTGAATCAGACACCCGAGCATGGAGTCCTGGTAGCACTTGCACCTGAGGGCATAAGAACATAAGATATGCCATACTGGGTCAGACCAAGGTCCATCAAGCCCAGTATTCTGTTTCCAACAGTGGCCAATCTAGGTCATATGTACCTAGCAGTTTCCCCAAGAGACACGGTGGGGGGGGGGGGGACAGAGGAGTAATTCTTCTGGCACTTGAGCTTTTCCATGGTTGACTCCACATCCATGGAATTATGTGGGAGCTGAGGTTTGTGGAAGCCAGGTCCCTTCTTAGATGCGATAGATGGCGTCAGGCGTCAGCTGACCACCGGCACCGAGGCCAGGGTCTCCCACATTCGAAGGAGCAGCCGCTCGAAGATTGGCTGCACTGGCACTGTGAGAATCTCTTTTGGTGGGGATTCATACTGGAGAATTTCCAGTTCTTCAGTGCATGGGTCCACCTCAGACTTGGTCGGGATCGACATGGCCCAGGCCATATCCTGAACAAAGTCATGCCAAATGGAATGCCTCGGTGCCGAATGGTCTCCGGGGAGGCCTCAATGTCATTCTC
The DNA here is from genome assembly GCA_033557465.1 of Ichthyophis bannanicus. Classification (NCBI taxonomy): domain Eukaryota; kingdom Metazoa; phylum Chordata; class Amphibia; order Gymnophiona; family Ichthyophiidae; genus Ichthyophis; species Ichthyophis bannanicus. The sequence goes on from CM066031.1 coordinate 1,357,639,121, forward strand.
CCACTCTGATTCAGAGGCTCGGGGGTCCCACGCCTCGAGGAACTGGGGTCCCCCCAGAGGATCTCGGGTCAGATTCCCAGAAACTGGCTGGGGAGGACAGGATACCCGAGGACCGGGACCACAATCGGTGTCGAGGACGCACCCGAGGCTGGTGGTGCTTGGCTCGACGTGGGGACTCCCCTGCAGTGGGGGGTCTGAATAGTCTGGGGGAGCGGGCACCACTGCCTTCAGGAGAGGCAACTTGTCAAAGGGAATCTGCACAGCGACCCAGCTGTTCGCAACCCCACAAGTGAAAAAAAGACAAAAGTGGCCAGGATCGATTCTTGCATTCCAGGACATAACCATAATGAATGGGGACTAGCACCCAGCGTTTCTTGGTGACCCAGGCCCATTCATGAAGGAGTAGGTGGCAAAGCCTGCCCCCAACTGGAGGAACCAGGGAATGGGCCCCAAAAACCATCATTGCACAGCCTAGTAAGATCCTTTTCTGGATGGAACTGGGTCCCTGGGCCCAAGCACTCCAAAAAAAGGACAGGATGAGCCTGACTTCCATAAGCATGGGAGAAGAAAAGCTTTCCAGGCTGGCAGTAATGGGAGTCCTGAGATCCCTGGGAATCTGACCGGCAAGCCTGCGATGAACGGGCAGAGGCTGACAGAAAAGGGGCTCCTGCCCGCTTCATAGGCCCTTTGGACCGGTCCTTTGGATGTCTCACCCAAGTCCTTCACCAGCTTCTCCAAATCGGACCCAAAAGAAGCATCTCTCTAAGACCAGATGGGCAACAGGGCTTTGGAAGATGAGTCCGCTGCCACATGACAGAGCCAAGCCAATGCTGTGTCACCATCAACAGGGCACAATCCTAGACATACCAGGCCGTACATGGCATCAGAAAGGAAGGTTGTAGCAGACTCTAAAAAAGAAGTAGAGTCATACAGCAGAAGAGACTGAATCCACCGCAGCAGGGCTCGAGACGTAAGGCCTGCATATACTGCAAGTGAAGAACAGCAGCTGCTGCTGTAGCGAACTGGTTCTTCAACACGAATTCACCTTTCAGTCCAGAGTATCCTTTAAGGCCAATCTGCCTTCCACAGGAATGGTGGTCTGACTGGTAACCGCCGTGACCTGCGCATCCACCTTGGAAATATCAAACCACACAACACACTCCTTCTCTGGGAGAGTATGCATCTTCTTATACACCCTTAGGTGGGGAGTCGGGGGAATTCCACTCTGACCGGAACAAGCCCTTGAACACCTCCAGGAATGAGAAGATAGTACTGGATTTCCGCACCGCTTGCAAGAATGGATGCATCTTTGGTTCCTGCTCAAAGCTCAAGATGGATAAGACCCTGAGGATCAACGCCTCCAGTTCCTCCATCCAGAACAGGCGGAAAACATCAGCCTCCTCACATACTCTTTAGGAGAGAGTACTTCTTCATCTGAATCCAAGCTACAGTCCAAATCTCAGACAGATGCTAGCTAATCCCCATCTCCAGGGGGTACCCTTTGCTGGGGATACTTAGCCATAGGAAATCAAATAGGGCTTCCACTCTCAGCCTACCCCTTATGAGACTCTAGTCGGGGGAACCCAAAGGCCGCAGGGTCTGAATTTCCATGCCAGATTAACCAGGCCTGTTTTAAAAAAGAAAGTAATTCCAGGGAGGACAATCCGGACTCCAGAAGCTCTCCCCCATGGAAATGAGCCCCCCTACACCAAGGGACCTAGTGGCCATCGATCCCCTAGAGATCGGGAAGCAGCGCATAGTACAGTCGCTGGAACCTCCAGCCAGCAGGTTATCTCCTTACTCGCAGCACCATCCGCCACCTCCTGTCCTTAGGCAGACAAGGCCGGACTAACCGCATCACCTATCATAGAGGGAGGAGCAATCCTTCCAGGGACAACAGGAGCTGCTATGCTAGAAGAGCAGAGTCCGGAAGCTGGAGATGAGGCATCACGCTTGCCACAGGCCAAGCAATTCCTGGAAGGAGACATAAGAGAAGTCAACAGCGCATGTTAATGCTATGTCATCCTAAAGGCGCACATTAACTATGCTTTTACTGTAACATGTGTTACAGACGCTAGGGTAGGAACTGTTGGTCTGCTTGGGCGCAACACGCATTTAGAGTGTGCAACCTCCAGGTGCACAATAGGAGAAAACATTACTAGCACGTGTAGAAAACAGGAAACCCCCACACCGCGCCAATGGTCACCAGCGGTCTTCTCTGAATTGTGCCTTAGCAAGGACAATGACAAGGTCAAGCCTTGGTACTCACCCCCTGAGAGCCCCAGGCAGAGGATCAGGGCTGGTCTCAACTCTACTTCCCTGATACTGTTACACTGGCTTTACAGCACTCTGTTTAAGATGACTGGCAAGCAGATCCTTCTGAGAGTCATCTGCAATCTTTGGGAGAGAGCAGGGGGGAAAAAGAGGAGGAGGGAGGGGGCAGTGAATTTGGGTGAGGTTGCTGTACTCTTCCAGATCCTTCCAATTTGTGGCTGTTCAACAGGCTCATCATAAAGAGCGTGGAGCTGAACCAAATTTTCCCTCCTCCTATGGCTACCATCATATGAATGCGAAAGTTGGACAGTGAAAAAGAGTGACAGGAAGAAAATTGATGCCTTTGAATTATAGTGCTGTCGATGAATACCATGGACTGCCCGAAGAACAAACCAATCAGTACTAGAGAAAATCAAACCTAAGCTTTATTTAGAAGCTCAGATGACAAGACTTTGACTTTCATAATATGGACACATCATGTGAAGAGAGAAATCATTAGAAAAAGACATCATGCTTGGCAAGGTAGAAGGTCAATTCAAAAGAGGAAGGCCAGCAATGAGATGGATTGATACAATAGCAGCAGCTACAGGTGCCTGTCTGTCAACAATGAGTCGCCTGACTGAAGACCAAACACAATTTAGGACAACTATCAAGAGGGTCGCCATGGATCGACACAGACTTGATAGCACTTAACAACATGGTACAGAAAAGACTGCAATCTAGAGGAGCCTCACTCATCACACTCAAGTGAGAGAGTCACCCTCAAAATGGTTGTTCACGAGTGTTTAATCAATCTTTCCCTCAATCGTCAGATTTTCTTCAGAGGAGAAAATCCATCCTCCATCTACTGGAGACAAAGAAATACTGAAGAGACCTCTGGTGGCTGAGGCAAATAGAAGCATGGGAGTTCTGAAACCTGAGCTTTTCACTAGTTCTTTGTCTCCAATCTGCTGGTAGGGGAACACAGCCCACTTGTCTGGTCTGGCCTGGCCTATCAGGATAATATAGAACTCTCTTTAGTAGACATATCCCTAAAAGTTGGACCACAGAATGTTTGTTAGAGCTGAAGTAATATAATGGGGGTTTTTATGACCAATTATTGACAGCAAACCCTAGCTAACCACTATATGAATAGCCAAGGGAATTACAGCTCTGAGATATTTTCTTCCTTTTAAATAAAAAAACAAAAAAACATTTTATGATTTTGATTTTTTGGTTCACTTTTTCAGCTGAAATTTTGATTAATTTTGCTGTTTATTCAACAGATTCCTTTGGTTGTGGTATTGAGGCTCTTTACAGACAAGAAAAGGGCTAGTGTTGGACTTCTGGCTCAGGCTCTTCTTCACTGCACTGCTTGAAATAAAGCACACTGCTGAACTATCACAACCTACTTTTCTTAGGCAAAAGCTTAGTGATCACTCACAAGGGGTCACTAAAATACTAGACTGTACTGTATATGGGGGATGAAGAAAATAAATGCCTTTGCCTAAGAATGACTAGACTCTAATGAGTCAAGAAAGGAAGAAAAGGAAAGGCGGGAATAAAAAAATAAGAAGAAACATTTTATTCATTTCAACACCATATTCAATTGGCATGTGGTCACTTTTCCTCAATATTACCATCTTACCTGGAGATCCCTTTTCTCCATTATCCAGTTTAGCTTGCTTTGGTAGGGATGGTCCTGTTGTGCATTTCTCTGGTGTATTTTCGGGACTCGATTCCAAATGCAACCTAAATGTCTAAAAATATTATTATTTTTTTTTATGGGAACCAGGGCACTTCCCTTTCCATCATGCTTTACATATGGACAGATGTACAAAAACCAGGTGACTGAGCAGCACTCTTTCAATCAACTATAGCAGACAAGATTTCAAAACAATTTTCAAAGCCATTTGTATGAAAACTGTCCTCATGTAAGTCAATAAAGTATGAGGAGCACTCCACAGTATGCATACTTTTATCTGGGTTGAATAGTGGCGTTCTTGGGATGCACTTTGGGTGGTAACAGAATGCAACGCACGCACAATGTTTTTTTCAAAAACAGATGACAAAGTACATGGTTACTTTGCATCTTGGCAGACAATTTGAAAATTGCTATGAAAATGAATAAACTCATGACAGAAAAGGCATATTTCCATTTTTTTTTTTTTAAAGAATACGGTCTCCTTGCATAATATCAAAAAAAGGTAGTTGCTCACCTGTAGTAGGTATTTTCCGTGGACAGCAGGAATAGGCCCTCACATATGGGCGGTCCCCAATGGAGCCCCGCACGGGAACACTCCATCACACTTGAGCACCTCCTTCCAATTTGCCCCCACAGCGCTATCTTGAATCAGTCTGATAACTTAGCTGTAGCCAAAGACAACTCTTTGGGGAGATGGAAAGGTTGTGCCCACAAAGAACACCTGCTACAGGTAAGTAACTACCTTTTCTCTGTGGACACGCAGGAATGAATCCTCACATACAGGACTCCCAAGCTACAGGCTATCAAAAACTGTGGAGGCTATCGAGTGCTCAAAATGGGCAAACTCAACTGTGGCATGGCAACAGGCCTTAAAGGCCAAGGGACCAACTATGCATAATGGCAGTGGTTCTCTTCCCTTTTTTTTGGGGGGGGGGGGGAAAGAGGTAGCCTAGACAGAATAGAATGGGCCTAGGAGGGATGGAGTAGGATTCTAATCCCAAAAACAGATTCCGAAGTACAGATCGGCTGGAGTTGCTATCGTGTCAGGAATCCCCATCCAGACAGTAGTGAGATGTTAATGTGTGGACTGAAGACCATGTTACAGCCCTGCAGATCTTGACCGAGCATAAGTTGGTCACTGACGCAGCCATAGCTCTAGCACTGTGAGCTGTGACATGATCATCAAGGCTTAGGCCTGTCTGGGCATAAGCAAAAGAGATGCAGTCTGCCAGCCAAATTGAAAGAACATTTGGAAATGGCAGCCCCTAGCTTACTAGGGTCAAAAGAAACAAAGCAGCTGGATGGACTTTCTATGGGCTTTTGTCCGCTCCAAGTAGAAGGCCAAGGCTCGTTTGCAGTCCAACATGTGCAATGCCGCTTCCCCCTTGTGAGCATAAGGAAAAATGTTGGAAGAACAATTTATTGCTTAAGGTGGAAATCAGATACCACCTTCGGAAGAAATTTAGGATGTGTATGAAGGACCACTCTATTATGATGGAATTTGGTGTAAGGTGGATGAACCACTAGGGCCTGAAGCTCATTCACTCTGCATGCTAAAATGACAACCACTAGAAACAATATCTTCCAGGTCAAGAACTTCAGGAAGGCAGGAACTGCGCAGCTCATGAAAGCTTCCTTTGAGTCGCTCAAGAATCACAATGAGGTCCCAAGACATTGTATGAGTTTGTAGGGAGGCTTCAAGAGAAGCAACCCCTGCATAAAGTAAACAACTAAAGGTTGTACTGAGATGGACTTTCCTTCCACACCTCAATAAGCTCCAATTGCATTGAGGTGGACACTGACGGAGTTGGACTTAAGTTCAGACTTGGAGAGTTGTAGAAGATATTTAAGCAGTTTTTATGTGGAACAGGCAAAAGGATTCAGGGCCTGGCCCTCACACCAGACAGCAAATCTCTTCCATTTGCAAGAGTAAGACTTTCTTGTTGAGGTCCTCCTGGAGGCCAAAAGGACTTCAGTTATAACGTTCAGCATGTTGAGTTTAGCCTCTGAACATCCATGCTGTAAGGACTAAGGACCAGATGTTGGGGTGTCACATCGTACATGGCCCAGCTGCAGCAGCTCTAGACTGGAGAATTGAAGCAGGAAGGGAAACCAAGGTGGTATGGGCCAGTAGGAAGCGATGAGAATCATTGTGCCACCATCTGTTTTGAGCTTCAGGATGGTCTTTGCAATGAGAGATATTGGAGGATAAGCGTACAGAACATTGTTCCCCCTAATGCAGGCGGAAAGCATCCGATGCCAATCTGCTATGTGATCTTATTCTGGAACAGAAATGATCCACCTGGGCTTTCTGCGGGGTGGTGAATAGATTTATCGAGATGCGCATCGTCACTTACCTGTCCAGTATCTGCTCGTGCAGCTGAAGGACTCTTCTCAGTCTGTTTGTCAGAGTGTTTTGCTCGTCTGGCAGTTACGTGACTCTCAATTCCATCCCTTGTGTGATGGTGAACGTCCACAACCTGACTGCTTCCCAACATAGGAGGTATAAACCTGTTCCTCCCTGCTTGTTGATGCAGAATATGGCAACCTGATTGTCAGTCTGAATCAAAACAATTTGGATGGCCAGTCATTCTTGGAAAGCCTTCAGAGTATTTGCTACTGCTCTTAGTTCCAAAATGTTGATATGATGGAGCCTTTCTTGGATGGACTAATTGTCCCGAGTGGGTAAACCCATCGAGATAAGCTCCCCACTCCAGCTTTGATGCATCTGTCATCAGAACTCTTTGGGTTGGAGCACTTTGGAAAGGAAGACCCTTGAGCAGATTGTGGTGGACTGCTCACCAATGCAAAGATTGAAAGAGAGGGGCGGTGACATACAGATAATCCTGAGTTGACCCACTGCCTGGGTCCACCGAGTCTGCTTCACATGGAGGGGTGCCAAGGTTGTGACATGCACTGTAGAGGCCATATGGCCAACATCCTGTGAGCTATCACCTGCTGACTCAGTTGAGTCTCTCGCACCAGTGCTGTCAGCCTGTGCAGATGGAAAAAAGGCTCTCGCCTGAGTCGTGTCGAGCAAGGCTCCAATGAATTTCAACTGTTGGGTGGGGTGAAGGTGGGCTTGAGTAATTTATAACGACCCTAGTAGTTCCAACACCCAAATGGTCAATTGTGTTAATGCTTGAACTTCTGGAAGGGTATTCTTGATCAGCCAATCTTCCAGATAGAGGAAGACAAACACTCCCAATGTCTGGAGGTAAGCAGTTAGTACCATGACACATTTTGTATAGATGCGAGGTGCTGAGGCTAGGCCAAACAGCAACACACTGTACTGGATGTGTTCTCCTCCAGGACAAATCTGAGATAATTCCTGTGAGCAGGATGTATCAGCATGTGGGTATATGTATCATTCAGATCCAGAGAGCATAGCCAATCTCTTTTTTTGAAGATAAGGAAGCAGGATGCCTAGAGAAATCATTCTGAACTTTTCTTTTATGAAGTACAAGTTCAGATCTCTTAGGTCTAGGATGAGATGGTATCCTCCCATTTTTTGGGAATGAAGAAGTACTTGGCATTGTTAATAGGCATTGCAAGCAAGGTAAGACTGTATGGCTTTTAAATTATTAGCTCTCTGCCTGAGAGCTCCTAAAAAGGTTTTGTGTACTTTTTTTTTTTAAAGTTACATTCTTTTTTAGGTACTGTATTTCAAAAGGGGACATTATTTATTTTTTGTGGTGTAGGTTTAAAAAAAACTCAGCTTTTAGTGTCTTTCCCAGCTCTTTGTAGCCACTGATGCCTCATCAGGCGTTAGATCTTTCCCTACCCACCCCAGCTCCCCCCCATCCCATGTGAGTATTCTTGCTTTATAGGGCAACTCCCCAATTAGCCACACACAGGGACTTAGCACTTTTAAAACATGCTTAAAGAGGTTAACTGCTTTTTCTCTAAAAGGACAGCTGAGAAACAGGCAGGGACTTTGATAGGTCTCTCTCTTTTACTTCAAGAGGTACCAGAGTTCCACCAACTGAACAATGTCTGGGAAAAATCATATTGCCAAAGCTGTCGCCCCCGTTATAGCTTCTGTCTCTGTCCAGACAGAGATCTTAATGCCAGTTGAAGGACCGGTTCCACGTGCAGGATGCCTGCATGCTGAAGCTCTCAAAAAATAAGTTAAGGAGCTCAGAGAAGAGGTGGTGAGGCTGAGGAGCATTCAAGACAGTGAGAAGTACATTGATGAGATGCTTCTTGAAATATCCAAGCTCTCCAACAGAAATGAAGATGGGAGCCTACAGAATTATGAAAGTTGGACACAAGTCACCATGACACGCAGAATCACCAATCCAACTCCCCCAACCCTTGAACTGAAGGGCCATTATGCAGCCCTGAAAATGGAGAAAGTGAAAGCATCCCAGAAAAAGGGAAGAATGACAGCTCGAGAACCCAAAAGTTGCAGAATCATTGACCACAAGGAAGCTAAGGGTAGTAGTGGATGGTGACTCCCTTCTGATGGTTACTGAGGCATCCATCTGCCGATCAGACGATGTCTAGAGAGATATGCTGTGTGCTAGGTGCCAAAATGCAAGATGCTGCCAGGTATCCCTCGGAGCGTATCAACATAGCCAGAGCCTTTGCTAAAACAAGAAAAGACACTTCAAGAGCAGCATTATCCCTGGCGGCACCCGCGCTCTGGAACTCACTCCCCGACAACCTGAGAACAACAACAGACCTCAAAGACTTCCGGAAGATGCTCAAAACAACGCTCTTCACAGAACACTACAAGGACATCACATGAACTGTCCAACGACCTCTCTCTCTGCCCACCAAAATGTAAAAATGTAAATAGTTCCCGTACAAAGCTCATACTGTATATAGCTCACCACACAATCAATTGCACACCACTCACACTCCTCGATTTATCACTGCATGCCCACACCCATGCACCCTGCCACATGATTTGTTTGCTGTGCAATCCGCTTTTATTTCAGGATAAAGCGGTATATAAATCATTTAAAATAAATAAAAGCAACTTCTTGGCTCTGGGATGGAGGGTGAAGCAGATAGATGCACAGGTGGTATTCTCTTCAATCCTCCCTGTTGAGGGTAAAGGACAAGGCAGAGAAGCTCACACCCTGGAAATAAATGCATGGCTGCGTGGATGGTGTCATTGAGAGCGTTTTTGGTTTCCTGGACCATGGAATGACGTTTCAAGGGCTGCAGAACAGAGAGGGCATCCATCTGTCCAAGAAGGGTCAACGTGTCTTCAGTAGCAGCCTGGCTAACCTACTGAAGATATCCACTAATTGACCTTTTCAATGCCTCTTTGGAGTCGCGAGTGGTGCCAGAGGACTGGAGAGACACCCATGTGATCCCTTTACACAAAAGTGGAAGTAAGGATGTGGTTGAAAACTACAAGCTGGTTAGTTTAATCTCTATGGTGAGTAAACTATTGGAAAAACTTCTGAAAGAGAAAATAGTGAGGTTTCTGGAGTCCAATGGATTATTGGATCAGAGGCAGCATGGATTCACCAGAGGCAGATCTTGTCAGATAAATTTGATTGATTTCTTTGACTGGGAGACCAGGGAGTTGGACCGAGGGAGAGCCCTAGATGTGGTTTATTTAGATTTCAGTAAAGCCTTTGACACCGTTCCACACAGGCAACTTATAAACACACTGCGCACCCTAGGGATGGGCCCTAAAGTTACTGATTGGGTTAGAAATTGGTCGAGTGGGAGGTGACAAAGGGTAGAGGTAAATAGAGCTCACTCTGAGGAGGTGGTTACCAGTGGTATTGATAGGGAAAATAAAATAAGGTTTAAAGTTTAAAGTGTATGTACAGGACTCCTCAAGAGGCCTGCAGAGGGGAATAGGAATCCTGTATATATCTATATATGGAAAGGAATGTGCTGTGCTAAGACAAATTGATTGTTCTACACAGAGACGACTAACATCTGAGAAGTTACTGATAAGCTGTGGTGGGCCTCAGGGGATGAGTTGATTGACGTATGTATATGTTTCTGTTAATGTATAAAAGACAGACAGTCCCTCTAACCTATGGAATAAACTTACATACTACTTATGTGTGAGTGTATGTGTTTGTTCCCCTGGAATTCCAGACAGAGAAGGTAAAGTGATTCCTCGGCCCAGAGGATTAACGGACGTCCCGAGGGTAAGTGATAGAGTGTTGGGAAAGGAAAAAACCCACACTAACAATTTGGTGTCAGAAGTGAGAATTTCCACATTGCACTGGGATTTCCAGACTTCCTAAATTGACTAGCTTTGGCAGCTGCACTGGGATTTCCTGGCTTTCTAAATTGACGTTGCTTTGGTAGCGCTATGCATAATATGCGCTTTGGTAGTGCTATGCATAACAGGGACATCCTGCTGGGCCTGTGGTAATACCCTTCTCCTTCTCTGTGACTTGTATGAGTGTGTGAGCTTGGCAAGAAGCCCCTCCCTCGCCCCGAAGCGATAGCGCTAGTGATGGGTTCTGGCAGAAAGCAAGTGGCCAGGAGTGCGCTTGTTGTGAATTAGAGGATGGGGGGGCCCCACGGTAAGGGGACCGCTCCAAAATCCGCGGGAGTGACTGTGCCAGCACCTAAGATTGTGATTAGGTTCAAGTCTGAGGCAAATAAGGCATCATATTCTCGCCATACCCCACTGCCCCGGGCGCTCCCCCGTTGGCGGGGGAAACGCCCAAGGAATATGTTACACGGGTGGCGGGAGGTTACTAATCCTTGGGTGGATAATATGGCAGGGTGGACGGAGTCTCTGCATAGTTCTAATCCTTTTCCCCGGGAGGGTAGTTTCTCTGTTTGGCATCTGGATATGATTAAAGGATTGTGTTTAGGTGATAAGAAGGCGTTTCCTTTTTTTTCTGGTGATCCAAAGTGGCCTAAGCCATATATGAAAAATGTGGTACCGTTTCGTTACAGGTAGCGCCCTATTTTAATGGACAGGTAGGGTCGGAGCCGGCCCCGGCTATTGTGGTGGCTCCGGCTGTGGGGGGAGAGCCGCCGGTGCCGCAGCCTGGGCTGTTGGCGCCTGTGCGGCCCCCGCCGGTACCCGGGCCCCCGCCGTATCAGCCAATTTATCCATCGTTGGAGGTGGCACCAGGCACTACCGGTCAGGATCCTTGGGACGAGGGTATTGAATTAGTGGAAGCCATACAGATGGGTCAGGGTGAGCAAACCCAAAAGGGGGGACGATTAAGGAGGAAGATGCCTCCATAATACAGAAGGAGCCTCTGAGTCAGGATAAGAAACCTAGTAATGCCTTGTATAAACAGTTTTGTAACACGTACGATGAGCTCATGTCTTCTTGTTCTAAAATGCAAGAATTATTACATACAGAATCCGGGGAGTCTGCAGCCAAATCTGGTAAGTCAAAACTTCCACCGGGAAGAAGCTCCTTATCAGGAAGCGCACCCCCAGTTCTTACACCACAAATTCCCCAGTATCCTTTACCCAAACCATTGGGGTCCTCCACGACCTTGGACGGCTGTAGGGACCCGAATGATGACTACCATCCATATGGACCGCCTGTTGATATGGCCCAGTTTCCCTTTTTGACCATAGGGAACCAGCTGGGTACAAACTATATCGTAATGATAGAGCTGATCAAATTGGTGGAGGGGTTGCGCTCTATGTTAGAGAGGGCATTGAGTCAGAAAGGATTAAAGTTTTGCAGGAAACAAAATTTGCTTTAGAATCTCTATGGATTGAAATTTCACGTAAAAAAGGGAAGGCGATGGCGGTGGGGGTGTACTATCGTCCGCCTGGCCAGAATGAACAAATGGATGATGAAATGCTCAAAGAAATCAAGGAAGCTAACAAAAGTTACAGCGCGGTAATAATAATGGGCGATTTCAATTACCCCGGTATCGACTGGGTCAGTGTCATGGCAGTACATGCTAGGGAGATAAAGTTCCTAGATGACATAAATGACTGCTTCTTGGAGCAGCTGGTCCATGAACCAACGAGAGGGGAAGCCATATTAGACCTCGTCCTTAGTGGAACACCAGATCTAGTGCAAGAGATAAGGGTGTTGGGGCCACTTGGCAACATGATCGCCTTTGATTTAATTAGTGGAGGAGGGATAGTAAGGAAATCCACAGTACTACCACCTTTTAACTTTCGAAAGGGGGGCTATGATAAAATGCGGAAAATAGTTAAGAAAAAACTAAAAGGAGCAGTTGCAAAGGTTAAAAGACTTACATCAAAGCTTGGGTGTTGTTGAAAAATACTATCTTGGAAGCCAAGACCAGCTGTATTCCACGCTTTAAGAAAAGTGGAAGGTAAGATAAGTGGAAGGAAGTCCAAAAAACTGCCAGCATGGTTTAAAGGTGAGGTCAGAGAGGCTGTTGTTGCCAAGAAAGCATCTTTCAGGAAATGGAAAAAAGAGCCAAACGATGAAACCTGGAAACAGCACAAGCACTGGCAGGTCAAATGCAAGGCACTGATAAAGAAGGCAAAGAGAGAATTTGAGAAGCTTGCTGCGGAAGCAAAAACGCGAAAAAATTTTCTTTCAAGTACATTTGTAGCAAAAAACCTGTGAGAGAGTCAGTTGGACCATTAGATGATAGAGGAATTAAAGGGGTACTAAGAGGCGACAAGGCGATAGCAGAGAGACTGAATGAATTCTTTGCTTCGGTCTTTACTGAGGAAGATGTAGGGATGTTACCCATGACTGAAGTGGTATCTAAAGGTGCTGAAGAATTGAAGGAAATATCGATACATCGGGAAGATGTATTACAACTATTAGATAAACTGAAGAGTAGCAAATCACCTAGGCCGGATGGTATACATCCAAGGGTGTTGAAAGAACTGAAATATGAGATTGCAGACCTGCTATTAGTAATCTGTGAACTATCATTAAAATCATCTCTAATATCTGAAGATTGGCGGATCACCAATGTAACACCAATTTTTAAAAAGGGTTCGAGTGGTGATCCGGGAAACTAAAGACCGGTGAGCCTCACGTCAGTACCAGGAAAAATGGTAGAAACCATCATAAAGAAAAAAATTACTCAGCATGTAGATACTCATGGCCTAATGGGAGACAGCCAACATGGCTTTAGACAAGGAAGATCTTGTCTTACTAATCTGTTATGTTTTTTTGAAGGTGTGAATAAACAGGTAGACAAAGGTGAGTCGATTGATATAGTGTATCTGGACTTTCAGAAAGCCTTTGACAAGGTCCCTCAGACTTTTGGCAAAACTAAAGAGTCATGGGATAGGAGGCAGTGTACTACTGTGGATCAGGAACTGGTTAAAAGATAGAAAGCAGAGGGTTGGGCTAAATGGCCAATTTTCCCAATGGAGAAAGGTGAATAGTGGTATACCCCAGGGATCTGTGCTGGGTCCGCTGCTTTTTGACATATTCATAAATGACCTGGAAAGTGGAATAACGAGTGAGGTTATCAAATTTGCAGATGACACAAAACTATTTAGTTGTTAAAACCCAAGAGGATTGTGGAAAATTTCAAGAGGATCTTGATAAATTGGAAGACTGGGCATGAAAATGGCAGATGAAATTTAATGTGGACAAGTGCAAAGTTATGCACCTAGGGAAGAACAACCCAAACTATGGTTACACGATGCAAGGTTCCACATTAGGAACCACCACCCAGGAAAAAGATTTAGGCGTCATTGTGGATAACATGTTAAAACCCTCGGTTCAGTGTGCAGCAGCAGCCAAGTGAGCAAATAGAATGCTATGTATCAAAAGGAAAGGAATGGAAAATAAAACAAAAGATATTATAATGCCTCTATATCGTTCCATGGTGAGACCGCACCTTGAATATTGTGTGCAATTCTGGTCGCCGTATCTTAAAAAGGATATAGCGTTATTAGAAAAGGTTTAGAGAAGAGCCACCAAAATGGTAAAGGGGATGGAAGGATACTCCTATGAAGAAAGGCTAAAAAGGTTAGGGCTCTTTAACCTGGAAAAGAGACGGCTGAGGGGAGATATGATAGAAGTCTATAAATTAATGAACGGAGTGGAACGGGTAAACGTAGATCGACTGTTTACGTTATCAGAATATAGTAAGACTAGGGGATATGCAATGAAGCTACAGGGTAAACTATTTAAGACTAATAAAAGAAAATATGTTTTCACTCAACGTGTAATCAAACTCTGGAATTTGTTACCGGAGGATGTAGTAAAGGCTGTTAGTGTAGCTGGGTTTAAAAAAGGTTTGGACAAGTTCCTGGAGGAAAGGTCCATAAACCATTATTAAGAAGGGACCCAGGATATCAATGCTTGACCTAGTACAAGCATTGCAGAACCTGTGTCTTTTGGGGAAACTGCTAGGTACGTATGACCTAGATTGGCCACTGTTGGAAACAGGATACTGGGCTTGATGGACCTTGGTCTGACCCAGTATGGCATATCTTATGTTCTTATGGCTTGCAGTGTACCGCTCAAGATTATCGCCTTATTATTGAAGGCGTTCTAGGATATGATGAGGACACTCCATTTGATTTTTCTAAGATTCATGTATTAGCTGATCTAGATAAAGCTCCTGATACTGTGAATTACCCTTTAAAGTCCACACCAGAGGTAAAAAGAATGTGAAATGATGTGTTAGAAGAATTTGAGCGATTGTTCGGAGCCAAACAAAATCTTGCGGCATCTATTGCTTGCGTGCAGGAGCCCGGGGAAGGTGCGTCTCAATTTTAGAAGTTTTCGTAAGTGCTGGAAGGAAGAGGCAGGTTTATCGCAGGAAAGGCTGATGGCATCAATGTACATTCAGACCCTGTTCGGGGCCATGTGTCCGGAGGTGACGGTGGCCTGTAAGAGAATGATTGATCAATGGTTTTGCATGACTCCAGCAGAGTTAGAGAAAGTTATTTAACCAAGGAAGCGGCGGGATGTTTTGCGGATATGAACAAGAAGCAGTTAGGGAAGGTTTCAAATGCGTGGCAACAGTACGCAGGGGGACCTGAGCCCCTTCCCGGGGATATCCTGGGGGATATCCAGGCAGCTATCCTGCAAGGCAGCCGTTCGGTTGGAGAGGTCAGGGTGGTAGGGGTAGATGGGGAGGAAGGGGAGGTGGGGCCTCTAGTAATCAGGTATGTTTTAATTGTAAACAGTCCGGACACTGGAAAAATTAATGCCCTTATGCCATGGGTGGGTATGGGGCACCAGCCTGCTCACCTGGTGGGCAAGGTCCCCCACCCCCTCCACAGCCACCAGCTCCGGCCTCTGGAGGAGCCCCCCTGATCCCAGTCACCTGGCAGCTGCCCCCCCCCCAATTGAGCATAGGGCTGCCGTGAGGCAATGGTTCCGATCTGGGTATAGGTTACGGAGAAGTGGAAGGAACCCCCATGTTGTTCACTCTCAGTAGGGGGCCGACAGGTGTCTTTTGTGATTGATACTGGAGCTACCTGCTCTACCTTGCATGCCTCCATTTGGAAGAATTCTTTAGTGCCAGGTCCTGCCTCAGTTGGGATTAATGGAACCTCTACTCCCACGTGGATTACCCCCCCCCCCCCATTGCCCGTTTCACCGGTTTTCTCATGCCTTTACTATTATACCTTCCTGCCTCGTTAGTCTTTTAGGTAGGGATCTTCTGTGCCGGCTGGAAGCCACCACGGTTAGTGGGGCAGATGGTACCTTCTCTTTGCATTCTCCTTTTTTGTTAAATATGATCTCCCCTGTGCCTAGTGTATTGGCCCAGGTCCCCTCGTCCATTTGGGTGACCTCCCCTACAGACGCAGGTTTGGTCCCTTGCACTCTGTATGTAGCCTGGTTAAAAGATCTGAATGCTGTTGTGTGTGTCCGTCAGTATCCCCTGTTAGGACCGAAGGATGCCGCTTTGCACTCCATGATTCAAGATTTTGTGGTGGCTGGTATTGTGATCCCCGCTGTCTCTCCCTATAATACCCCTGTGAATCAAATTCCCAAAGGAGACGGGTTCCGATTCATGCAGGATCTGTGGGCTGTTAACCAGCTTATTGTTCCCTTAGCGCCAGTTATGCCCGACATTGCTGGACTATTATTTATTTTTATTTATTTATATTTCTTATATACCGCACTATTTGCAATCAGCGCGGTTCACATGGAACAGAAACATCCGACAACTTAAATATGTCTGGTCATTACATTAAACAGGAAATGCAACTTGGAAAAAGGGTACACTATATACATATGAGGTGTACTGAGAAAGGATAATGTTTGGTGTTTACATTGTAGGGGACGCCTGTTGCGAGGGCTTGCCTAGTTGACTACTATTATTGTTGAGGTGCTCATTCCCACTGAAGCCAATTGTTTTACAGTAATTGATTTAGCGAATGCTTTTTTTTAGTATACCTTTGGATCCCCGCATGCAGCCTTTGATGGCTTTCACGCATGCAGGCAGGCAGGCAATATACCTGGACATGGTTGCCGCAGGGATACATTGATTCTGTGGCAGCGTATTCTTTAGTGCTTAAGGCATCAATTGAAATGTGGCATCCGCCTTGTTCCTCCACCCTTCTCCAGTATATGGATGATTTGTTGTTATATTCTAAAACAATCACAGAATGTGAAAACAACTCTGTACCTTTGCTCTGCCGTCTAGCCTCCCATGGACATAAGGCTTCTCTAAAAAAGCTTCAGTGGTGCTGCAAGCGTGTTACCTACTTGGTGTTTGTGCTGTTCCCTGGAAACCGGGCACTTTTTCCCGCCCGAGTACAGGCAATTATAAAATTATCTCCTCCAACAACAGCGACACAAATGCTGGCTTTCCTTGGATTAGTATCCTTCTGTCGTGCTTGGATCCCGAACTGTGCTTATTGGGATTCCATATTGCGAAGGGCTACTTTTCAGTTACCAGGCTCTGCATCTATTGAATGGACCGAAGAAATGCTTTCTGCATTTGCTACTTTGAAAAAGGTGCTTATCTCAGCTCCTACACTTGGACTACCCGATTATGGGAAAATACTTTACTTATATGTAAGGGAAGAGGGAGGAACTATGGCAGCTATTTTGGCTCAAGATCACGGGGGGGGGGGGGGGGGGGGAATGCGCCCAGTCGCATATTTATTGAAAAAATTGCCCCTCCAGGTACAGGGTATGCTTGCATGTTTGCACGCCCTGGCGGCTTCGGCTATTGCAAGCCTTAATGCGCCCAGTAGATGATTCCGAGTTACCCCAAGAAGAACATGATTGCTTAAAGTTGATTAACTTTGAGATGTCAGTACATCTCGACTTGTCCTCCTCCCTGCTCCGGACGCTCCACATATATTTGTGGACGGGAGCTGTGTCCGTCCCGCAGACAATGCCTACATTGCTTCTTATGCCATTGTAGAACTCCCAAATATTTTGCATGAAGCCCAGTTATTACCTTATGGTTCTGCACAAGCTGCAGAATTGTTAGCGCTTACTAGAGCCTGTGAATTATTTGCTGATAAACGTGTTAACATTTATACGGATTCCAGGTATGCCTTTGGGGTGGTGCATGATTTTGGTCTCTTATGGGGGTGTAGGGGATGGAAAACGGCAAACGGTAAGCCAATTTCTCATGCACAATTGGTTAATGAACTGCTGGCCGCCTTGTGTAAACCCAAAGAAGTCGCCGTTATTAAATGTACCGCACACAGATATGACACTTCTATTGCCTCTCAAGGTAATGCCTTAGCTGATCTTGTAGCCAAACAGTGTGCACAAGCCCAAATTGAATTCTTACGTAGTAATAATATCTCTCAGGGCATGCTGACAGTTTCTTATTATTTGTCTGATCCTTCATTGTCTGAATATTATGTTTCCCCTCTTGAGCATTCTTTTTCTCTGCACCACTTGCAGGCTGCTGCAGATCCCGAGGATATTATGTATTGGGAACAGCATAATATGAGTTTAAATTCAGCACAGATTTGGCAGGAAAAGGGGGGGGGGGGGGGGCGCAAAGAGGACTACCGAAAGCGGCAGCCCCTCTTTTAATCAGTAAAGTACATGGGGTAGGGCATAAAAACATAAAAGACGGTTCTTAAGGAGTTACAGGAAATATTTGTTTGCAGAGATTTGCCTCATTTAGTGGAATCACAATTGAGTCAATGCTTAGTATATGCTAGGAATAATGTTCAGCAGGGAAAAGCAATAGGACAATTGCAACATTTACCCCCACCCCAAGGCCCGTTTCAGGCCCTACAAGTAGATTTCACATGTACGCCACGATCAATAGGGGGTTATAAGTATTTGTTGGTCATTGTAGATAGGTTTTCAAAGTGGCCAGAGGCTTTTCCCACGACCAAGGAAGATGCTAGAACAGTAGCAAAAATTCTCTGTAAGGAAGTTATTCCCCGCTTTGGGTGTCCCCTTTCTATAGATTCTGATCAGGGACCAGCGTTCACCTCTAAGGTGTTACAACAGATTACTCAGATGTTTGCCATTGATTGGAAATGTCATGTCCCATATCACCCACAGTCATCAGGGATAGTAGAACGAATGAATCAAACAATTAAAGAAAAATTAAAAAAGGCTACACAACATGCCCCAGGAAGGTGGCCAGTGTATCTGCCAGCTGTATTGGCAGAAATTAGGCTAACCCCCAGGGCATCTGGATTCTCTCCCTTTGAAATTCTGATGGGATGACCCTTACCCTTACCCTGGAAATGGCCCAAGGGAACGGTGATAATGGCTTGTTGTTAGCACAGGAAGAATACGCTACACAGCTAGCTAAATATTTGTGCACGGTGTCTGAACAAGTGTACAATGCTTTCCCTTTTCCTTCTACAGAACCGATGCACCCGTTCCGCCCGAGAGACAGTGTGCTGGTAAAGCTGTTTCATAAGAAGGGGCAGTGGGACCCGCCGTTTGGAGATCCCGAGGAGATTATTGCAGTTACTCGCACAGCCGTGCTGACTGACAAGCATCCGACCTGGGTACACGCCTCACGCGTCAAGAGTGCACCGGAGGATTCCTGGAAGACACCTGACTTGCCCCAGCCATGAAGTCTGCCTGGCTGGCCCTTTCTTGTTTATTATTGATCTCAGTTGCCATTGTGCTGACTACATACTAGTTTACAAACGAAGGACCTTGGACGCAGGCACATCGGACAGAGAACAATGCAACTGGGATTCAGGTATCTCTCCATAGCTCTCGCCAGACTAAGCGAGAACTTCTCTCTTCAAATTTGTGGAAATCCTCTGTTTTGGAGATTGTTAGCCTGATGAACTTAACTGACTGTATTATCTGTACTCCTTTACCAAAGGGTGTAGCATATGCTCCGGTACACATTTTAAAGGTTCCCTTAAATGAGTATACAGGACAACTTGCTTGTGTAGATAATGATAATTTTTCTGCCAGATGTTATGAATCTTTCAATTGTTCCCAGACGTGGTATATGATGAATATGATACATGATCCTTTGCGTGTATATGCTGGCCCAAATATGATATTTGATTTATGTTTGATAACAAATGCATTTACAGTCAAACCTCGGTTTTCGTGTGCCCCGGTTTTCGACGTCTTTTCTAACTGAGATCTTGTCTCGGTTATCGGTTTTCGCCTCGGTTTTCGTCAGGAACCAGTGCTGCCAGATCTGAAAATCTACACCCTCGCGCTGGTCTGCCCGCCCAGTCCCGGCAGCACTACCCCCCCCCCCCGGACTCACCCGATCGCGTGTTGAGAAGCCATTGTCAGCTGAGCAACATCCTCGAGCCAGAGATGCAAGGATTGCACAGAGAGGAAGGCCCCGATCTCTCCACCGCCTGCCTGTTCTCTGGAGCGCCCCCTCAGGCTCGGAGGTAGCAGGGTAGCTGTCAATGTAAGCAGGAGATGTTGCATGGATGTGGGAGGCAGCGATCAGATTACAGTGCCGTACAGTACAATATCTGTGTGTTTGCTGTCCTGTGGACGATCGGGCAGGTGAGAGAAGTGACAGGAGCTGGGTGTCTGGAACGGATTACATTGAATTTACATTATTTCCTATGGGAAATATTGCTTCGGTTTTCGTACGTTTCGGTTTTAGTCAGACTGCTTAGAACGGATTAATCATTAAAACCGAGGTTTGACTGTATTGCTTTTTCACACAGGTGTAACCTGTCATATAATGTGTTTAATGGGTCTTTTCATTTTATTAATAACACTGGTCAACATTGAAATCGTTACTGACTTTAAAAGGCCCTAATCTGTAGTATCTTGATGAGCTGAACACGAATATAACATTAAAAAAAAATTGCCTCTTGTTTTGAAGATATTGCATGTAGTTCATTTTTGACGTTTCACCGTGTAAATTTATCCAGGACATCAACATCCCAAATAAGCCTTGAATGATGTAATATTGCATCACATTGCATAATACCAGCATGCACACATCATCCAGAGTTGATTGCATCATTTTCTGATGCAATGCAATACTACTGCCAGACGGCTGCTGAAACCATCGGACGTCAGCAGTCGGAAAGGTTGAGCATTTAAAATATTTCAGACTGTGTGAGACAGTTTAAGCTACTGTTACATGTAATTTTTATTAATCATATAATTTTAGCCATTTAGGTACAATACAGAACAGTAATGCCGCGAAAGTGCGTTAATACCATTGACAATTTCTGCTACATTTGTGGGGAAGTGACATTTGCCAACCAGAAGACAAGTATCACTTCTCAACTGAAGAAAGCATATCATCTTTACTTCGGATGCAACATTGGTGACCAAGACAAGCCTTGGGCCCCGCATATATGCTGCGCAACATGTACAACACAGCCTTCACAGTGGTTGAATTGCAAAAGACCATCAATGCCGTTTGCAGTACCCATGGTGTGGAGAGAGCCAAGCAACCACATAAATGACTGTTACTTCTGCTTGGTTCTTCCTCTTTCCAGAGGAATAACGAAGCAAAAGAAGTCGAGCATAGTCTACCCAAACATTCAGTCTGCATTGAGACCAGTTCCACATGGTGAGGGACTTCCTTTTCCAGAACCTCCATCAGAATATTCCCTTGATTCATCTGATGAGGACAAGGGTGAGCCGACCTGTTCTTCTCCTGGTCCGTCAGCATGCAGTGACCCAGATTTTCACTGGGGTGCATATCAACTCCACACAGAATAACACAGGAAGAACTAAATGACCTGGTTCGTGATTTGGACTTATCCATGAACAAGGCAGAATTTCTAGGATCAAGACTGCAACAATGGAATCTTCTAGAAGAAAATGTCAACATTACTTCATATCGAAAGCGCCACCAACAGTTGGAGCCTTTCTTCAGAAAGGAAAGTAATCTGGTATTCTGTTCCGATATTGAAAGCCTCATGAATGCCTTAAAAATCACTCATGACCCACAAGACTGGAGACTATTTATAGACTCTTCGAAACCAAGTCTGAAGGCTGTGCTTTTGAACAATGGAAACCGTCTTCCATCTATTCCAGTAGCACATGCCGTCCACATGAAAGACATACGATAACTTAAAGCATCTACTGACTTCCATTAACTATAACAAGTACAGCTGGCACCTCTGTGGTGACTTCAAGGTAGTTGCCCTTTTAATGGGACTGCAGCAGGGATATATAAAATACATGTGTTTCTTATGTGATTGGGATAGCTGAGCAAGGGATTGGCACTACTTGCGGAAGGAATGGAATCGCAGACAAAATGTAACAGTTGGAGAGAAAAATATCCAGCACCCAGCTCTGGCTGAGGCTCACAAAATCCTGCTACCACCCCTTCACATCAAACTAGGTTTGATGAAAAACTTTGTGAAAGCCATGGACCGCACTTCGCCAGCTTTCCGATACCTGCATGAAAAATTCCCTCAAATCAGCGAAGCAAAGATTAAAGAGGGAGTTTTTGTGTGTCCTCAGATTCGAGAGCTCTTCAAAGATGACCGGTTCAACAACTTGCTGCAGGGTGATGCGAAACAAGCATGGAATGCTTTTCGCCTAGTGTCAACAAACTTTCTCGGGAATGTTAGGGCAGAAAACTATAAAGGAACTAGTAGAAGACATGCTGATGCAGTATCATAAACGTGGCTGCAATATGTCTCTAAAGGTCCATTTCCTTGATTCTCATCTTGATTTCTTTCCTGACAACTGTGGTATGGTTAGTGATGAACAGGGCGAACGTTTTCACCAGGATATTGCAACGATGAAGCAAAGATACCAGGGAAAATGGCCCACTACAATGCTGGCTGACTACTGCTGGACACTCCCCAGAGAAGCTCCAAAACAGCTGTACAAGAGACAGGCGAAAAAATTCTAAGTAGTCTATGACTTGGTTTTTTACAGGTATTAACTGAAGGCCTATTATATTTACTATTGACATGCATTTTGTGATGTAAACATTAATTCTCGTAGATTACAAAAAAAAACTAGAGCCAACTTTGCAATTTCACTGTCATATTCGTGTTCAGCATATAAAAATTGATAAGAAATGACTATTTTTATTTCAGTAACATGAATTTTGTAAAAATTTGTTGACCAGTGTAATTCAGTTATGATAAATTGGTATAATCAATCCGGTAATATGGACCCCTCCAATATGAAAAATGATTGGAGAAATATTACAAAGAGCCCGGTAGTGTTTAACGGATCTGACTTCCGCTGGTATGTGGGAGTTGGTCCCATTTACCACGATGGTTCAGCTGTAGTGACGAAGGGGTCCCAAAATGAATCCCCATACACTTCATGCTATCTACCAATGTCCAGTTTAAGAAAGAAACTCATCTCATCCATGGTGGGAAGTTCTTTTGTGAAGTGGTTTGATGGGCATAA
Source organism: Ichthyophis bannanicus (assembly GCA_033557465.1). Lineage (NCBI taxonomy): Eukaryota > Metazoa > Chordata > Amphibia > Gymnophiona > Ichthyophiidae > Ichthyophis > Ichthyophis bannanicus. Next base: position 1,357,661,728 of record CM066031.1, read on the forward strand.
TATGAGTCGCATATGGACCACTGGCACAGACCTCTTCGCTGTGGTGGGTCATTACTGGTTGTGTGGGGAGATGATTTATCAACACATTAACGCATCTTTGCTACCCTCTGCTTTATTTAAAATAACTCCTTATTCGGCTCTAATACCTTTGAATATGACCCATGGTAAAAGAAAGAAAAGGAATGCAAATCCTTGGTCACCTAATAATCCTGAAGATGAGGCTATTCAAGCTTCGTATCAATATATTAATGCTACTTATCCTTTGACCAAAGTTCACTTGGATGTCCTTAGCTGGACTTCCTGGATCCCAGTTTTTCAGACCCCCGCTATCACCGCTGAATTAGGTATGGCAATTCGTAGATTACAATGCTTGTTACATATACAGATGAGGTCAGTAACAGAATCCATTTCTAAGCTTGCAGAATCCTTGGAACAGAATACTCAAATGACTTTACAAAATCGAAGAGCTTTAGATCTTTTATTAGCAGCTGAGGGCGGGGCTTGTACTTTGACTGAAACTAATTGTACTGTTATAGCGAACCACACGATTTTTGTCTTAGATGCCATGAAAAAGATTAAGACCTTATCTGATTTGAATATGGCTGATTTCAAGGGTGGTATTGATGTCGGTAACATATGGGGTGATGTTGTAAAATGGTTTGGTGGGTTGGGGGTGGTCTCAAAGGGCTGATTATTGCCCTATTGAGCGGTTTTATAATCCTTGTTCTTCTTTGTTGTATATTCTCATTTGTCCTTGGCTGTTGTCGGAAGGCCCTACAGAGCTCCACCACTTTCATTTACTCTTATACACCTGTTTCCATGGTGGCTGATGTACCTGAGCACGCCACCACTGACCTCCAGTTAATAATGTCTGTTTAATTGTCCTTCAGAAGACTGTTCAGCTGTTCTTATAGTGGGCCTATGCAGGCCCAAAGAGGGGATTCATAGGGGAAAATAAAATAAGGTTTAAAGTTTAAAGTGTATGTACAGGAGGACTCAGAGGCCCGCAGAGGGGAATAGGAATCCTGTATATATCTATATATGGAAAAGAATGTGCTGTGCTAAGACAAATTGATTGTTCTACACAGAGACGACTAACATCTGAGAAGTTACTGATAAGCTGTGGTGGACCTCAGGGGATGAGTTGATGACGTATGTATATGTTTCTGTTAATGTATAAAAAGACAGACAGCCTCTCTAACCTGTGTAATAAATTTACATACTACTTATGTGCGAGTGTGTGTGTTTGTTCCCCTGGAATTCCAGACAGAGAAGGTAAGCTGATTCCTCGGCCCAGAGGATAAGTGATATAAAGTGCTGGGAAAGGAAAAAACCCACACTAACAGGTATGATATAGGGATCTGTCCTTGGTCAGATTCTTTTTAACATCTTTTTTTAGTGATATTGCGGAAGGGCTGTCGGGTAAGGTTTGCCTCTTTGTGGATGATACCAAAATCTGCAATAGAGTAGACACCCAGTAAGGTGTAGATAACATGAGAAGGGATCTAGCTAAGCTTGAAGAATGGTCTAGAATTTGGCAGCTGAGATTTAATGCTAAAAAATGCAGGGTCATACATTTGGGCTGCAAAAATCTAAGGGAGCGGTACAGTGTACTTCTGACCACAAAAGAAGATTGGGAACCGGGCACAATTGTGTCTGATGATCTTAAAGTAGCTAAACAGGTAGAAAAGGTGATAGCGAAAGCCAGAAGGATGCTTGGGTGCATAAGGAGAGGAATGGCCAGCAGAAAAAAGGAGGTGATAGTGCTGTGTAAGTCTTTAGTGCAACCTCATTTAGAGTATTGTGTGCAATTCTGGAGACTGCACTTTCAAAAGGATATAAGCAGGCTGGAGTTGGTGCAGAGGGTGGCTACTAAAATGGTTAGTGGTCTTCGTTATAAAGCATATGAGGACAGACTTAAGGATCTTAATATGTATACTTTAGAGGAAAGGCAGGAAAAAAGAGATATGATAAAGTTGTTTAAATACTTCTGTGGCATAAATGCACAGGAGAAGAGCCTCTTTCAATTTCTATGTTTCTATAAAGGAAAAAAGGAGACGGTTGTAGTGGCTAACATGGAAGGGCAGACTAGATAGAAACATGATGACAGAAGACCACATGACCTATGAATGCAAGCTCTGCTACATGGGGACATAAGATGAGGGTGAAAGGGGATAGACTTAGGAGTAATATGTGGAAATATTTCTTTACGGAAAGAGTGGTAGATGTGTGGCATATTCTCACAGTGGAGGTGGTCGAGATGAGGATTGTATCTGAATTCAAAAGAGCATGGGACAAACACAGAGGATCTCTAAAGGAAAAACGGGGACTATCGTAGTAGTTATGGAAGGGCAGACTAGATAGGCCATGTGATTTTTTTCTGTCATGTTTCTATGTTTCTAAACCTCTACCTCTTTGCTCTGGTGGCATGGCTCAATTGTGAGATCTGACAAGAGGGCAGTGATTTTACTCTAAAGCAGTTCCTGATGAAGAGGGTCAAGATGATGCCCCCTCAGGGGGCAATTTGGTGGTAGTTTCAATAAATGAAGTTTGTAACCACTTTGGTGGCCCCATGTGTATGAAGTCATAAGGGGCCACCTTTGCGCAAAAAGTGTGAGCCTCCCTCTGACCCGAGAGTTTCTTACCATGATCATCAGAAGAGTGGCTATGCTTCAAAGGAACCAGTCAAAACCCCATCCCAGGTTTTGGCCGAGGAGGTGGTTGGGCCTTCTGGGGCTTTTCTCTATGCTGCTGCTGGCAGGGAGCCTCTTTGGGCTGAGAGGGTAGTATGCATTTTTCTGCTTACCCCAACAGTACCTCCTTCGGTAGGAAGCTGGCAGACATGCACTTGGAGAGTCTGGTGAATGTGACATGCTACTTCTAAATAGAGACGGCCTTCTCTTCGACCTGTTTGCCGAAGAGATTTTCTATGAGGCATGGGACATCCACCAGTTTGTTTTGTACGGATTGCTGAAGGTCCGAGGATTGGAGAAAGGCAGGCAGGCCTTTGGATGACACTACCTATGGCAGCATTTCTGGATGCCAGTTTGAAGATGTCATAGGTGGCTCACACCATGAACTTAGAACTTGCCATGGGCCACCAGGGCACGATATTGATATCTGGAGGCAGGAACTGGGCTAGGTCAGCCAGGTCACACATGATGTCCTTCAGGAACATGCCCATGTAGTGCTGGTAAGAGGCCATGCAGGTGACCAGTATGGTACTCTGGAAATGCCTTCTCCCTAAAGAGTCTAACGTCCTAGTCTCCCTCCCTGGTGGCACCAAGGAGTGAGTTTTGATACTCTTGATTCTCTTTACAGTGGATTTGACCACCAAGGAATGGTGTGGGAGCCGAGGCTTCTCAAATCCGAAAGCCTTCTGACTCTGTACATAGAATTGAGCCTTCTACTAACTGGAGGTACAGCAAGGGGGTTCTCCTACATTCTCATCTGTACTCTCTGCAGGATGTGGTGCATGGGCACTGCCACCACCTCCTTAGGGGCAGAGGAGTACTGTAGGATCTCCAATTCTTCTGCCCTGGGCTTATCCTCAGTCTCCAAAGAAAATGGGATGGCTTTGGCCATGTCCCTCACCAACTCCTGGAAGGTTATGTCCACAGGTGGAGACTTACAATGCTCATGAGGTGGAAAAGGGTCCGATGGAAGTTCAGGGGACCTGTCCTCTGGACAAGTCTTCCAATTCTACATTAGTCACCCAGCCTTCTGAGTCAGACTCAGAGAGGAAGTCGAAATACTTCTGGGTCTCTGCCTTGATTTCTCTCCTGCTTCAAGGGAATCAGGAGTGGTGATATACTGATGCCTTTCTAGATTTTGAAGGTGCACTGGACCCCGAGACACTAGAAAGGGATAACGGCCAGGCAGGTATCAGTGTCGGAACCCTTCGATGCCTCTCCCGAAGGCAGGGCATGCATTTTGAGGAATGGATGCATGGCAGTTGAGTCGATGCTGCCAACATCAAGGCTCCGGCATGCTGCACCACCAGCAACATGTTTCTTGAGCGCTTGCAGAAGGCGCTTCTCCATGGCTGTCAATTCCGAAAGCTGTGGGGCTTGAGCAACTTTGACTGCTATACCTAGTAACTGTACAGAGTATTGGCAGCTATGTCTTAGTATTGGTGCCCCTTCGGTGTTCTGGAGGATGAGCTCTCTTCCCTTTGGGGCACATTCGAGGGGCACTCAAGTGGACCCCCACTGCTCTTGATGCCATGCCTCAATGGGCTCCGACACCAATGCACCAGGATCTTCACCCGGTGTTCAGCTCGATCACCCTCTGATGTCAAAGACAATGTCGAATGCTTCCTCATCTTTGGGTGGAGATCAATCGATAGCCGATGCTCTGGGGCACTACTGGTGCTTGGCTCTGATTGAGCTCAAGAACTCCTTAATGTTGATGCACTGCCAGCGTCCAATGCAGCCTTGGATGTCAGAGACCAGTGCTGTCAATGCCAAAGGTGATGGATCGGACTTCTGAGCACCAAAAAGTGACTCGCACTGCTTCTTACAATCCTTCAGTCCTTTTATTGTCATTGGTAAGCACAAATTACAAGAGGGTGGCTATTGATTGGATCGTTCCAGGCACTGAAGACACCAGTTATGCGTATCCGTGACAGATACGGTCTTAGCGCACTGGGAACACTTTTTGAACCCACTGGCTTGTTTCTGGGACATGTCATCTGGAAAAATTGCCACGGCAAAGTTGGTGAAGGTAGGGCCTGACCAGGCACCAGTATCGGCGCAGGCAGAAGTGCCATAGCAGAGCAAAAAAAAAAAAAAACACTAAGCACATACAATCGAGGGAGAAAAACAAAAAGAGAAAAGAGAATTGCAATGGAAGGCGACTAGGCAAAATCCCGAAGCACAAAAAGTCCCCGCAGAGGAGAAAGAATGTTTACCAAGCAGAGGATGAATGGAACATGTCTGTAGGGCTCCATGGAAAATGACAGACTGATTCAAGATGGTGCCATGGAGGCAGGCAAGGAGGCCTGCAGGCATGGTGGAGCCTCCCAAAAGCTTCCAATAAAAGCTGGGGAGGGTTCTTGCACAGGGCTCAGTCAGAACGTCACCCATATGCGAGAACTCATTTTTGCTTGTCCATGGACAAATAATTCCTTTTAAAAACTTTTTCTTAGCTACTGTCAAACAATCCAGGGTAACCACAGGAATATGTTAGAAAATCATATCAGAACAGTTAAATTTGCAAACCCACACTAGGGAATGCTTACTACGTGACTATACTGCATAACTGGAAAGTGTGTTCCAAATACCACTGTGCTAGAAAACACACATTTTATTACAGAACTCTGAACACATCAGCAAGGGACAAACCCTACAAAAAACTCTGAAAATCCATACTAGACGAAAGTGCTTAAAAACAAAAAAAAACACCACACCTCTTAGAGGGAATAGAGGAAACCACAGCAGATAAAGATCAACTGGCACATTCAATCTACCACACTGAGATTCACCCTCTTACTAACATTTCCCCTATATGAACCAACGCTCACTCCCCCTCACCTGCCCAAGATCTTCTACTCATCCCCTCAACAGCCTTCCATCACCACCCCCCTACCTCAGACCCAAGAATGTCCAAAATCTGCCACAGCGTTGATCTCCACCACTCTCACTTAAGGCCACATCATATCTTGTTATTTTCCCCTTCAATTTCTACAAGGTCATTTAAGGGCACTGAGAAAAATATTCAGCATAACTATCCGGATACTCCTGCTAAATGTTTTTATAAACCACCCCTCAGCACTATCCAGTTGCACAGGGGTGGTCAACAGGCAGAGCTAGAGCAGTATAACCAACATTTCCTCCGCTGTTATATCCTCAACCTCTCATTTTCCACTGCAACTGTTTCTGCTGCCTTCAAACACGTTATTGTTATGCCGTTCCTCAAAAAACCTTCACCAGATTCTACCTGCCCTTCCAATTATTGGCCCATCTCTCTTCCCTTCTGCATCCAAACTACTCAAGCATGCAGTTCATCGCCACTGTCTTACATAGAAACATAGAAACAGATGACAGAAAAGTCTGTCCTTCCATATCAACAACTACAACAGTCCACTTTTTACCTTTAGAGATCCTCTGTGTTGGTCCCATGCTTTTTTGAATTCAGTTACTGTCCTCATCTCTACCACCTCCACTGGGAGACTATTCCATGGATCCACTACTCTTTCCGTAAAGAAATATTTCCGCATATCACTCCTGAATCTATCTCCCTTCACCCTCATCCCATGTCCCCTTGTAGCAGAACTTGCTTTCAATTGAAAGAGACTCTCTCCCTGAACATTTATGCCACGGAGGTATTTAAACATCTCAATCATATCACCTCTATCCCGCCTTTCCTCTAAGGTGTACATATTAAGATCCTTAAGTCTGTCCTCATATGCTTTATAATGAAGACTACTAATCATCTTAGTAGCAACCCTCTGCACCGACTCCATCCTGTTCACATCCTTTTGAAGGTGCGGTCTCCAGAATTGCACACTATAGTCCAAAGGAGGTTGCACCAAAGACTTATACAGAGGCATTATCACCTCCTTTTTTCTGCTAGCCATTCCTCTCTGTATGCACCCAAGCATCCTTCTAGCTTTTGCCGTCACTTTTTCTACCTGTTTAGCTACTTTAAGATCATCAGACACAACAATTCCTCAGAGCTTCAGCATGCAGGCACCCTGCACATGGAACTGGTCCTTCAACAGGCATTAGGACCTCTGTCTGGACCGAGGCAGAAGCTGTAACGGGGGCAACAGCTTTAGCAAAACGATTTTTCCCAGCCATTGTTCTGTTTGTGGAGCTTAGGTATCTGTTAAAGCAAAAGAGAGAGATCTACCAAGTACCAGCCGGTTTCCCAGCTGTCCTTTCAGAGAAAAAGCAGTTAAATCTCTTTAATTATATTCAAAATGTGCTGGTCCAATTCTCTGTGATTTGTTAAAGGGGGAGGTGCCCTATAAAGCAAGGCTGCTCACTAGGGGTGGGTGGGTGTCGGGGTGGGTAGGGAGGGAACTAACACCTGATTAGGTGTTAGCAGTTTCTAAACCTGAGGAGGTTACTAGAGTTCAGCAACCTACTGTGCTCCAGGAAAGTTCCCCTAAAGCACCAAAAAGAAAGTAACCTTGCTTTAAAAATATACAAAAAATCATTTTAAGAGCTCCCAGTCAGAGAGCTAGCAATGTAATATAATAAAAACAAACAAACCCTCAAATCCTTACTGTTTGTTAATCTGTAGAGCCCTGGTTAGGAAAGCCTCAACAGGGCAGGCCACTGGAGCCTTTTATGCAGGCCTCAGCTGCACTCAGGAAATCAGGCCCACTAACTCCTGATTAGGTGTTAGCAGTTTCCAAACCTGAGGAGGCCACCAGAGTTCAGCAACCCACTGTGCTCAAGGAAAGCTACCCTAAAGCACTAAAAGTCTTGACTTTCTCCTCAAGCCTTCTGGATCCATAGCAACTGGCTGTCACCTCTACATTCTACTGAGATGGCCCTTGCCCAAGTCTTCAGTGACCTCTTCCTTGCCAAAGCCAAGGTTCTTTACTTGATTCTCATCCTTCTTGACCTATCTGTTGCTTTTGACACTGTTGATCATCATCTTCTTCTTGATAACCTGGTCTCTGTTCCATTTTGGGTTTTTTTTCTCTCTCCCTTCACAAATTTCAGTGTACACCTCCGGTGGATCCTCCTCCACTGCTATCTAACTTTTTTTTTAAATTAGATTTTTCAACATTGCTTTACCTAATAGCAAGCAAACAAGAAAAACAAACAATTCAAAAGGATAAACTAAGACAATACATAACACACTATATTACATAGCCCACATCACGGGAGAACAGATTACCCCCTCAACATTTGAGCAGACGAGAAAAATTAGGTACTTTTCACCATCTCAAAGAAAAAAAAACAACAAATAAAGAGGCAAAGATGTAAGAAAATTTCAGTCAAAAATTAAGGAAATCCCAGGCCTCCTAAAATCCCTACTAAACTGATAAAGCAGCCTGGTCTTTAAGGAAATTCTTAAACTATACAAAAAAAAATACTGGATTCCCTTGTTGCGTTACTAGGTATTTACATGGAAATCTCAAAAGCTAGCTCCTATAGCCAAAACCTTATTTTTCAGTAACAAAAAAGCTCTCTTTCATATCCGAGTAACCCTAGTTACATGAGAGAAAATCAATCTTAGAACCGCAGAACAAAGCATACTTTTACTGAAAACATTTTTTAATATAGAAAATTTTTCCCCTGTTGTGGCAAAGGTCATGACCCTTTTTGATCATGATTTGGAACCCAAAATCTCCTTAAAATACTTTTTCTAAAGCATAAGAGGAAGTAAAGAGTGTGTTTTTTGGAAAATTAAAGAAAGCATAAGTTCGTAGAACGAGCATTGTTTTCCAAAAGCTCCAATGGATGATGGATAACAAAAGAGTCTTTGTTAGAAGTAGACATTATGTGAAGTGGAAATTTGCATTCCTAACTTGTCCATCTCTGTTTGTAATTCTTGCAAGTGAGAGTAATGAGTTGCCAAGACATGCACAGTTTTCTGTGAAAAAGCAGAAATCTGCTCTCTTGTATTCCGACATAGCATTATTCTGAGATATTCTTGCTGATATATGAAAGGTCGTAAGAGTCTGTTACCTGTCCGTGACTAACACACCATCAGGACCTACCCAGGCTTCCTCTGGATGCTCAGTTGAAATTCCCATCTGCAGATTCAATTTTCCCCATAGACTCTGCATTCAATTCTTTGGAATGCCAAGTATTCTTTGGAACTCTCCACACAGCTGCAGGGCTTCATTTCCAGTTTACCACCTCCTTGCCCTCAGCGTCATTCTTCTCCCTGGTATCATCCAGGTCTCAGGCTTTTAGAGACAAGTTGAGGGCTGCGGAAAGAACCTGGCTTAGTGTTCCAAGTCCTGCTCCTTGAAGGCTAAGTCCAGCCATAAGTATTTTCGTTCCCAGGTTTTTTCAGCAAAAAGAACATTTTTCCTCTATCATTACAGCTTTAGCTCGCAACCTTAAGATCGTGTTCTCCTTTGTGGCCCGTCTCTCCTCCCTTTCTCTTGGCCCTGCTACTCGCAGCTCTCCCCTGACCCAGATGCTTTGGCAACTCACTTCACCACTAAGGTTCTTTCTGTGTGTCAGAATCTCTCTTCCTCTGCTGTGGTTTCCCTACCTCTTTCTGCGATAGAAGGGGGGGGGGGGAGCTATCTCCGCTATTCTTCCCTCTTGTTCTTTGTCTTCCCCCTCTTCCTTTGGGAATCTTATTTTGTCCCATTTTTGGGGCTCATTCTCCCCGCTTTCAGAAGAGCAAATTTTCCACATTTAACTCTATAAAGAAAACTACTTGTTCACTAGACCCTTTCTCCATCCTGGTTGTCCGATCCAGTTCTTTGCTTAATTTCTGTTCTTCACTCTATGATTATGCTCAGTCTCTCAACGGGTACTTTCCAATCCTGCTGGGAACTTGCTTTAATTCGGCCTCTTTTAAAGGATCCAAGCTCTGACCCATCCATTCCCGTCAATTATAGACCTATTTCAAATCTTCACTTCACTGCCAAACTCACTTAGGGAATTGTTCTCTCTCAATTTACCAGTCATTTGAAACACACTTCAGTACTCCATCCTTGTCAATCTGGCTTTCGCTAGTATCATAGTACAGAAACAGTTCTTAACTCTGTTCTTAATGATCTGCACCGTATTTTAGATCGGGGTTCTTTTTCTCTCAAGGTTTCACAGGATCTCACAGCTGCATTTGACGTTGTTGACCAGCTTGCTCAGCTTTCGGATATGGAGTTGAGTAGTACTGTACTGTCCTGGTTTTCCTCTTTTCACAATAATTGCACCTATCAAGTTCTCTTGAATGATTTATTTTCTGCTCGGCACTCACTTCAATGTGGGGTGCCTGAAGATTCTGCCCTCTCTCCAACTCTTCAATGTTTTCCTCAGTCTTCTAGCCACCTTAATGCAATCCCTCTGCATACTTTTTTACATGTATGCTGATGACATGTTTCTCATCTTCCCTATTGATAGCTGTCAAGGAGCTGCTTGTGAAAGAAATGTCTGGAGCCAAACTATCTCTACTTGGTTTTCTGACTATTTTCTGAAATTGAACCCCGCTAAGACAACCATGACTTTGATTACTGGCACTGCTTCTACTCCTTCTTTGGTTCCACTTCTCGGTTCTGCTCCCATAACACTTCTGTCTACTTTTAAAATATTTGGGGGTCTATATTGATTCTGCTCTCTCTTTCTCAGATCATATAAGCGCCATTGTAAAATCCTCCTTCATTGGTGTAGGGCACTGAGTCCTTTCATTTGACAAAAAGGCATTTGTACATCAGAGACTTTTGGCAAAACTAAAAAGTCATGGGATAGGAGGCAGTGTACTATTTTGGATCAGGAACTGGTTAAAAGATAGAAAGCAGTGGGTAGGGTTAAATGGCCAGTTTTCCCAATGGAGAAAGGTGAATAGTCATGTACCCCAGAGATCTGTGCTGGGTCCACTGCTTTTTGACATATTCATAAATGACCTGGAAAAGGGAATAACGAGTGAGGTTATCAAATTTGCAGATGGCACAAAACTATTTAAAGTTGTTAAAACCCATGAGGATTGTGGAAAACGGCAAGAGGATCTTGATAAATTGGAAGACTGGGCATCCAAATGGCAGATGAAATTTAATGTGGACAAGTGCAAAGTTATGCACCTAGGGAAGAACAACCCAAACTATGGTTACACGATGCAATGTTCCACATTAGGAACCACCACCCAGGAAAAATATTTAGGCATCATTGTGGATAACATGTTAAAATCCTCCGCCCAGTGTACAGAAGCAGCGAAGAGATCAAATAGAATGCTAGGTATCATAAGGAAAGGAATGGAAAATAAAACAAAAGGATATTATAATGCCTCTGTATCGTTCCATGGTGCGACCGCACCTTGAATATTGTGTGCAATTCTGGTCGCCGTATTTTAAAAAGGATGTAGCATTATTAGAAAAGGTTCAGAGAAGAGCCACCAAAATGATAAAGGGGATTAAACATGAATGCATAAACATGAATAAAATACATTCTCTAAAATGCTTGTATGCAAATGCTAGAAGTCTAAAGAATAAGATGAGAGAGTTAGAATATATAGCACTAAATGAAAGGTTAGATATGATTGGAATATCAGAGACATGGTGGAAGGAGGACAACCAGTGGGACACTGTGATACCTAGGTACAAACTATATCGTAATGATAGAGCTGATCAAATTGGTGGAGGGGTTGCGCTCTATGTTAGAGAGGGCATTGACTCAGAAAGGATTAAAGTTTTGCAGGAAACAAAATCTGCTGTAGAATCTATATGGATTGAAATTCCATATAAAAGGGGGAAGGCGATGGCAGTGGGGGTGTACTATCGAGCACCTGGCCAGAATGACCAAATGGATGATGAAATGCTCAAAGAAATCAAGGAAGCTAACAAACGTTACAGCTCAGTAATAATAATGGGTGATTTCAATTACCCCGGTATCGACTGGGTCAGTGTCACGTCAGGACATGCTAGGGAGATAAAGTTCCTAGATGAAATAAATGACTGCTTCTTGGAGCAGCTGGTTCATGAACCGACCAGAGGGGAAGCCATATTAGACCTAGTCCTTAGTGGAACACCAGATCTAGTGCAAGAGATAAGGGTGTTGGGGCCACTTGGCAATAGTGATCATAGCATGATCGCCTTTGATTTAATTAATGGAGGAGGAATAGTAAGGAAATCCACAGTATTACCTTTTAACTTTCGAAAGGGAGACTATGATAAAATGAGGAAAACAGTTAAGAAAAAACTAAAAGGAGCAGTTGCGAAGGTTAAAGACGTACATCAAGCTTGGGTGTTGTTGAAAAATACTATCTTGGAAGCCCAGACCAGCTGTATTCCACGCTTTAAGAAAAGTGGAAGGAAGTCCAAAAAACTGCCAGCATGGTTTAAAGGTGAGGTCAGAGAGGCTGTTGTTGCCAAAAAAGCATCTTTCAGGAAATGGAAAAAAGAGCCAAACGACGAAACCTGGAAACAGCACAAGCACTGGCAAGTCAAATGCAAGGCATTGATAAGGCAGGCAAAGAGAGAATTTGAGAAGAAGCTTGCTGCGGAAGCAAAAACGCAAAATAAAGACCTTTTCAAGTACATTCGTAGCAAAAAACCTGTGAGAGAGTCAGTTGGTCCATTAGATGATAAAGGGGTTAAAGGAGCACTAAGAGGCGACAAGGCAATAGCGGAGAGACTGAATGAATTCTTTGCTTCGGTCTTTACTGAGGAAGATGTAGGGATGTTACCCATGACTGAAGTGGTATTTAAAGGTGCGGAAGAATTGAAGGAAATATCGATACATCGGGAAGATGTCTTACAACTATTAGATAAACTGAAGAGTAGCAAATCACCTGGGCCGGATGGTATACATCCAAGGGTGTTGAAAGAACTGAAATATGAGATTGCAGACCTGCTATCAGTAATCTGTGAACTATCATTAAAATCATCTCTAATACCTGAAGATTGGAGGATCGCCAATGTAACACCAATTTTTAAAAAGGGTTCCAGGGGTGATCCGGGAAACTACAGACCGGTAAGCCTGATGTCAGTACCGGGAAAAATGATAGAAACCATCATAAAGAATAAAATTGCTCAGCATGTAGATAGTCACAACCTAATGGGAGACAGCCAACTTGGCTTTAGACAAGGAAGATCTTGTCTTACTAATCTGTTATATTTTTTTGAAGGAGTGAATAAACAGGTGGACAAAGTTGAGTCGGTTGATATTGTGTATCTGGACTTTCAGAAAGCCTTTGACAAGGTCCCTCATCAGAGACTTTTGGCAAAACTAAAAAGTCATGGGATAGGTGGCAGTGTACTATTGTGGATCAGGAACTGGTTAAAAGACAGAAAGCAGAGGGTAGGGCTAAATGGCCATTTTTCCCAATGGAGAAAGGTGAATAGTCGTGTACCTCAGGGATCTGTGCTGGGTCCGCTGCTTTTTGACATATTCATAAATGACCTGGAAAATGGAATAACGAGTGAGGTTATCAAATTTGCAGATGACACAAAACTATTTAAAGTTGTTAAAACCCAAGAGGATTGTGAAAAATTGCAAGAGGATCTTGATAAATTGGAAGACTGGGCATCAAAATGGCAGATGAAATTTAATGTGGACAAGTGCAAGGTTATGCACCTAGGGAAGAACAACCCAAACTATGGTTACACGATGCAAGGTTCCACATTAGGAACCACCACCCAGGAAAAAGATTTAGGCGTCATTGTGGATACCATGTTAAAACCCTCGGCCCAGTGTGCAGCGGCGGCCAAGAGAGCAAATAGAATGCTAGGTATGATAAGGAAAGGAATGGAAAATAAAACAAAAGCTATTATAATGCCTCTATATCGTTCCATGGTGAGACCGCACCTTGAATATTGTGCGCAATTCTGGTCGCCGTATCTTAAAAAGGATATAGCGATTTTAGAAAAGGTTCAGAGAAGAGCCACCAAAATGGTAAAGGGGATGGAAGGATACTCCTATGAAGAAAGGCTAAAAAGGTTAGGGCTCTTTAACCTGGAAAAGAGACGGCTGAGGGGAGATATGATAGAAGTCTATAAATTAATGAACGGAGTGGAACGGGTAAACGTAGATCGATTGTTTACCTTATCAGAATATAGAAAGACTAGGGGACATGCAATGAAGCTACAGGGTAAACTATTTAAGACTAATAAAAGAAAATATTTTTTCACTCAACGTGTAATCAAACTCTGGAATTTGTTACCGGAGGCTGTAGATTGGCCACTGTTGGAAACAGGATACTGGGCTTGATGGACCTTGGTCTGACCCAGTATGACATATCTTATGTTCTTATGTAGTAAAGGCTGTTAGTGTAGCTGAGTTTAAAAAAGGTTTGGATAAGTTCCTGGAGGAAAGGTCCATAAACCATTATTAAGAAGGGACCCAGGATATCAATGCTTGACCTAATACAAGCATCGTGGAACCTTTTGGGGAAACTGCTAGGTACGTATGACCTAGATTGGCCACTGTCGGAAAACAGGATACTGGGCTTGATGGACCTTGGTCTGACCCAGTATGACATATCTTATGTTCTTATGTATTTACTGCCATCCGTTTACTTTCAGGTGCACGGAAATATGATCATGTCACTCTTCTTCTTATCAACAAACACTAGCTTCCCTTTCCTCAGCGAGTGTTATTCAAAATCTTGACTCTCGTTCATAAGGTACTTTCTGAAAAAGCCCCAATGTACCTCTTCTCTTGTTCACCTTTATGTCCCCACCTGCTGTTTGTGCTCTTTTCAGGACTGTAGATTGGTTATTTCATCCCCTTCTCTTATCAAGTATGAAACTACTAGGCGTTCTGCATTTTTCTCTATTGCTCCCTCATTATGAAACTGCCTACCTGCTTACATTCGGCTGGAACTATCTCTGCCAAAATTCTTCCCCCTTCTAGGCTATGAGCACTCAGTGCAGCTGATTTGGCTGGCGTACCTCTACTCTGGGCATGCATGATTTCTATCGTATTCTGTTCTGTGTGCTGTCCTATTGCTATTGTAGTTCTTTTTTTGAATGTGTATAGTTTTTTTATTTTTGTAAACCGCTCTGTATGATCTACAAAGGGCAGTATATTAAGCACAAATAAAACAAAAATAAATATTATGAAGGTTCACCCCACTCAGCAGATGTAAATTAGATAGGTTTAGGCAATACAGGTTGAGCGCAGTCATGCATAAATGCACCTTGAAGGGCCATTCGTTCTCCTTCAACCCGTTGGGTTGTGAGAAGCAGGCACCGATTTGAGCGCTGACTGAAGTGGTGGAGACCTCACTACAGAGCTTAATGAAGCTCCAGAGGGCAGAGTAGAAGGTGAGCCCTCAACAGAAGATGATTTTACCTGCACTGTGGTTACATGTCTATCCATCGGACCCTGTTTCAAAAGTAGTTATCCCAGCTGGTACAGAACGTTTTCCCTTATTTTTCTGTTTAGCTGCATTTTTTGGCATCCCAAATCCAACTGAATGTGTCTCAATAACCTGAATCTCACCTAAGGGGCACGTCCCTTTGATCACATGCCCCTTCAATCACACGCCTATGGCCACACAGCATGCTGCTTGAATTTATCATGTCAAAAGGGTCCTCCTTGATGACGTCAGGATTAGGGGCTGTCCCTCCTTCAGCATGTTTTCTTCACCGAGTAAAAGCAGACACACTGAGCGCCCCCACAGCAGTCATACTCGCCTGTTGGCACCTGCTCACCAGTGGGGAAAAAGGGGCCCTCTAGCAGAGGGGCTGTAATTTGATCATCTACCATCAGTGCCCCTTACAAGTGATGGAAAAATATTCAGAAAATCTGAGAATCTGGTAAAATGTTTAGGAGAGGGGGAAATAAGTTTGAATCCCCTAATAACGTACTCTTATTTTTTTTGTGCATTACTCTTCAGATTCCTTTAAGTTCTCTCTAATTTTTTGTGGGGGGGGGTTAGGAGAATCTTTTGTTGCACGTTTGTTTTTGTTTTTTGCACTCATTTCTCATTTTGTGCTGTTTACTTAATTTGCTCCCTTTGCTCAGCCTCTGTCGGCATTTCTTTCACCACCTTCTCATTTTTCCTTCCAGTTTCTTATGCACTGTCCTTCTGATCCTCTTCGTCCCAAAGACTGCTTCCTTGTGCCACATATCCTCACCATTCAAACTCTGTAGCCTGCAGCAGTATATAGAGTCCAAACTACAGAGAGGAACTAACCCCCATTTTCCATAGTCCAGCAGTTGATTTTGGCGAGACAGTGGCACCTTCCCCTCTCTGTAACCAGTTACTATGATTCTGCTGGTCCACGGGATCCCCCCACAATCCCTTTTCCTAACCCAGGCATTAAGATGCCATCAGGCCATAGATGCTCTATCAACTTTCTGCAGCCTAGCAACTGGGACTCTGCTGGGTTGCTGAGACACCTCCCCTTGTCTAATCTTAGCAGTTAGGACACAGCTGTAAGTGCCAAGAATATTTTAGACACTTGTGGATCTTCAACCCATATTCTTTGTCTTTAAGCAATTTCCACAATTTCTTTACTCTCTGTACCTTTCAAGCTAAATTTGTAATATTTAGGGCAGTTTTTTTTTTAAAGCTGCCCCAAATAGTTAAAGGCTTCCTCTGGGCTCGGGCAACTATCAATCACTGTCAGTAGGGTATGTCTCCAAACCCAGAACTCAAATTTTCAGTACTGAAGCAGCTACGGAGACTACAAGCCAATGACCACCAGTTGGCACATGCCAATCCGTAGTTGTCAAAATTTCATCTTGTAACAATTTTAAAATTGAACACTTGAAATCAGGATGAAATTTCTTTAAGACAGTGGTGAACAAAGGTGAAAGTTCCCCATAATCCTATCTTTTCTCTTTGAACTGATATATTTCAGTGCCTTAACTTCTGAATCCTATCAAGTTAGTAATTGAGCAGAATCCTAAATGACAAAAAAACTGCTTATTTGCATACCAAATAAACACCAGTTACCTCATCTGGTGTGGGCTCCAATTCAAGTTCTGTGGGCTCAGTCACCTGACCATTTTCAGTAGACAGTGTTGTTGGTCTGATCATGTCTGGCAACAAATCAGTAGGCCTCCCTTCTTCCAAGAAAGTTTCTTTCATGTTAATGAGATTAGGACTTACACATCCCTTCTCCTGTGGGCTTGCCACTGGCAGCTGGCTGTTTTTCTTTGGACAATGAGATTCTATAGTATCATCACACTGCACTGCCTGAAAGGCTTTTTTAGTTCTTTCCAATAATTCCAGATTTGGAAGTGCTGTATGTTTTGTTAAATGATTTTGATTCATGGGACTGGCTTTCTTCAGTTTAATTTTGTTCCACTTTGAGTTCTTAGCAGTTGGGCTGGTTTTCCCATTTAATTTACATTTTACAGGCAGTGCTTTTCTGCTAGGGAAAAAACACTTTGATGGATTATTCTGATTTGGGTCACACAAAGCCAGTTTCTGTGCTTCAGCCTCCTCATGCTCTTGCTGTGGTTTTTCAGGCATCTTCCCTCCCTTTCCATCTTCAGTACTTGCTACCTCCTTGATCACTTCCACTGTATCAGACTCTATTTCTCCTGCGATTTCCTCACATAATTCAAGAATGCTTATCCGTTTGGCTTTTCCATTGTTCTCTGGTTCCTGGGCTGGCTTGATGTCAGACTCTTGTAGCTGTGAAAGTCTCTGTTTCGATTTGCTCTTTACCTTATGGCACACAGCTCGTTTCAAGCCCAGCTTTTGTCCTCCATTTGTTTGCTCAGTTGTTGCCTGGACAGCAACGGTCTTCCCTTTAGCTTTCTTAATGCAAGGAACTGGAAGGGCCTTCTGATTTTCTGCAGTCTCTTGGTGGAGGCTCTGCTCAGGAGAAATCTTTGATTGTTGCTGGTTAGTCTTACAACTGCTCTGATTATTTAACTTGAAGACAACTTTACCAGCTGCTTTTTCTTTCTGTGCTTTTCTTACACCTTTATTTTTGTTTTCTTTGAGGTTTCTGGACACCTCTTGCTCTTTTTTGTTCTTCTTCTTCTGCTTTGAGCTTGAAATAGCCACATTGCCTTTCTTCTGATCAAGTTTCCCACTCCTGGAACTTGGTACCTGTCCTTTCTTCACCAAAGTGTTTTGGGTCGTTTGTCCACTCTTCTTGCCTTTAATGCCTTTGCCACTAAAAGATTTTGAAGACACATCTGAGACTGTCTGCAATCGCTGAGATCTCCTGCTATCTGAAACTGGCCGACTCGTAATGGGTCGAGGTTCAGAGGGCATTTCCTTGTCCATTTCTACTACATTATGAGTTGTGGCAACAAGCGACCGTGCAGTCCTACAGATTTGTCTCTTTTGTGAATTTCTGGGGCCTCCACCACAGGATTTCTGCAATGACAGTATGGCTCCGCGACCAACTGGCTTCCTAGTCATGTCCCCTTTAGGGCTTTGCATACGTTTTCTTAAACAAGTTTTGTTATTTGCTACTGTTTCAGTTAATGTTTCAGAGCTACTCCTTAGTCTATTTGACATGGCCTGCACGTCTAGCTTTGTGGCCCTTTGAACAGTTTTATTTAATGTTCTTTTGGATTTCAGTGGGGAATGTTGAGCACTCTGAACACTCAAGGTCTCATGTGCACATATTTTCCCAGTTGTTGGTCTCAGTTGACTTTGAGCCTGACTTTTACATAACACTTTTGCCGTCTTCTTAGATGTTTTTGTCTGTGCACGTGCTGTGCTTGTAGAATTTTTTGTGATGTTAAGTGTTTTATTTTTTTGAGAAGATTTTGAAAGGCTGTCATGGCTTATCTTGGAAATTGTGGATGCAGTTCTTGAAGAGGATTTTAATGTGGTTGCCTTTATGGGCAAATTTTTTATTAATACTGTTTTCTTTGTTGGCGTTTTTGAGCTTAGCTGGGTCCGTTTTTGCACAGCTTTCTTCTGCCTAGCAGACTGGATGGCTTTTTTTGTTAATGTCCTTGTTGGCTTGACGGAGGATTTAGACTCTCTTTTCCTCTGCACTTTACCTACATTTGTCTTTGACTTATTTGCATTACATTTTGCTGGAGGTGCCTTCTTTTTCTTGCTGGTCACAGAAGTCCATTTATTGCCCTTGTCTAGACGCCTCCGTTTAGGTGAATCTTCCACTAATGCTGTCTTCCTTTTCTGGGCTGCCATATCTGTAAAATGCAGAATAAGAGAATCAGAATCTTTCGACTCCTTTCAGCTGTGCTGCAATACATAGAGTACACAGACTGTTTCAAGAAGTATATGAGCCTATTTTGACTGTTCAGTTTATACTGTATTGTGATTACATTTATATGCACACATTGTCAGATAGCCAAACAAACCTCTTGACAACCTGTGGAGCATCACATATTAGCTAGACTAATGCCTGCAATTATAATTGGCACTAATGCTTTTTTAAGCAGTAGGAACAGCATAATTAGGCACATTTTACAGAAGCAATAGTGCCTCCAGCCAGCTGTGCAGAAAGCAGTCTGTCTGTAAGCATGCATCTGTTTGCACATGAGCAAACAGATGCATATGGTGAAAGAACACCCCCACACACACAAAGAAGCTGTGTGAGATGAGAGAAGGGGCTGGTAAGGAGTGGAACATAAACAGAAGGGGCAGGATTAGAGGAAGGCAGCAAAAAAATATGAGGGAATGGATGGAGCTAGAGACAAGGGAGGGAGAAGTGAGGCAATGTTAGAGGAGACCTGAGAGAGTGCAAGCGAGGGAGTGAAGGCAGGGACTGGAGAGGGAGTGGGTGTGCACAGATGGGTGAAGGGAAGTAGAGAGACTGCAGGATGAATGATACTGAAGGACAGTGATGGGAATCCCTCACCACACACACACACACACACACACACACGCAGGTATACATGCACCCCCCAGGACATACACACATCCCCATGACACACACAAAATGTATGCATGTACACACCCCCAGCAAACCCCCCATCACATACATGCACCCCCAACCACCCCATCACACACAAGCACACATTCTCTACACCCCATGACGCATACACACACCTGCATGTACCATCATACACACATACATGCATGCTCCCCCCCACACCGCCATCCCACATACACATGCGCCCCCCAACACCCAACCAATTCCCTCATCACATACACACATACCTCCAACACTCCATGATGCAAACTCACACCCCAACTCCCATGACACACATGCGCACACACTCCAACACGCCCATGACACACACAGTCTCCCAAACACCCCTCTATTTTATTTATTTATTTTATTTATTTATTTAACAACTCTTATATACCGCGCTATTTGTTATCAGTGCGGTTTACATACAACAAGGGTACACAGTCAGAAGCCTGTTCTGTGCTTACATTGTAAGAGGAGTTTAAAACTTGGATCTTACATTGTAACAGGAGTTTGAACTTGGAGCAACAGGGATACTATAAACATATGTACAAAATACAATTAGATTTGGTTTGTATATACATGGATGGCTATGATGCACACATACATGCATGCTCCCCCCATAACTCATACACATGCTCTCCCCAACACTCCCGTGACATGGGCACATGCACATTCTGCCCAACACCTCCATGAGACACACATGCGCACACTCCCCTCAGCACCCCTCATGGCACATGCATGCTCCTTCCACTACCCGCCATGACACACGCATGCTCCCCCAACACTCCCCCATGACACACACAGACACTCCCCCCAACAGCCTCTATGACACAGACACACGTTCCCTCCAACAACCTCAATGACACACCACATACAAGCTTCTTCCAATACCCACTATGACACACACATAGGCATGAACCTCCACAATAACACACACGCTCCCTCCTCTAACATTCACCATGACACGCAAATGCACAAATACACCCTCAATACCCCAACATGTCACCCAAATGCGTGCACCCCAACTCCCCACCATGACATACACACGCTTCCTACAACACCCCCATGACATTCCTCCAACCCCCGCCATGACACACAAAAAGTCGAATCCCCACCATAACACATACTCCCCCCACCAACCCCCTGTGGACACACACACTCCCCCATCACTCCCATGACACACGCATGCTCCAACATGCCCCATGACACACATACATGGCTCACTTCAATACCCACCAAGACACACTCACATGCATGCATCGCCCCAAAACTTGCCATGATATACACTTCTGCACATCCCATACGCCTGATTTTATGAACAGAGGGAAACATGCCACTGTGTCACACTCTTCAACTTGCTTATTTCTGGATTTTAGTACAACGGATCAATGAGTCTATTAAGAGTCGTGAAATTAGCATAGGGTTCTTTTTATCTTATTTAGCTCTGCCTGTTCTTGTTAGGAAAAGCATTTATGCCCTTGTGCGCCCCATTTGTTATCAGGCTGAATAGGACATTTTAGAGTTTGGCATTTCGCTACTGCTGATATTCCATCTTTTGCTCTAAGTTTTCTTTTGTCAAATCTGAACTATAGAAGTTTAATATGTAACAGTTTTATTTATTTTATTTTAAATTAAATTGGACCTATTTCTCTTTTGTAAGAACTAGGCTAGTATATCTTAATCCAGTGGTTCCCAAATGTGTCCTCGGGACTCCCCAGCCGGTCGGGTTTTCAGCATTTCCATTATGAAGATTTAACTAAAGACAAGCAATCAAAGAGGACCAATCATAACCACCAAGAAACAGTTTCAAAATTAATATCCCAACATCACATTTCCAAGTCTTGCCAAGTACCTTCAGGTGGTGCCCTTGCTGTATAAAATCTATACCAAAATTCAGCAAAGGGACATTATGATTGAAGTATGATAGGAAGGAAAAAGGAAGAACACTAGGAATGTGCATCCATTTTGAGACTAATTGTAAAATGTGACAAATCATGGCATTTTCAGTTAGTGCTGGGGTAAACTAACTAAAGGTGCATGGGCATGATTTTTGACGAATCGCCATTCTTTTTTTTGTTTTGTTTTTGCCTTGGCGCATGCCCACAGCAGATATACTGGAGCCATTCTGGAAGTGGGAGAAAGGGAGAACAACCAAGAAGCACTTCACCCAATCATGCTAAAAATCTTTGACAAACAGCCAAAGAAATCTATCCCTTCTTGAGTTATCCAAATTCCATGGCTCATGTCGTCACTGAAGGGCTGAAGACACCACCCCAGATGAAATCAGGAAGGGTGCAAAAGGTTATCAGCAGGCTTACCATGAACTAGCAATATGTCTTCTCTCAACACATTTTTGGTGGCCTAAGATTACAGTCATAAGACGTTACTGCACTTTTTTTTTTTTAGGTACTGCGTTGACAATTTATTTGCTTAAAGAAAGAAGAAGAAATTAGGCCTTACCTGCTAATTGTCTTTCCTTGAGATCTCTCCGGGCCAGTCCAGGAACCATAGGGTTGTCAACCTTCTCCAGCAGCTGAGGACTGAATTTCAAAGTCTTGCTGACAGCTACTCCAGCTCCCTCTAGTGTCAGAGACTCAAGTCATCCGTTGTCAAAGCAGTTCACCAAGTAACCATCGTCAACTTCACTCAAATACTAGCACAAGAAATAAACAATAAATGCTCCAACTGGGCTGCTTAACTTTCTCTTTAGTTAAAAAAAATAAAAAATAAAAAACTAGAATGGCCCATAACCTGTAGCCCCCGAACCCTCAGGGAGCCCCATAGCTCGCGCCGCTCTGATCCTTATGGGTGGAACGCCAAACTCCTAACTCTGTGTTATACCCCATTCCACCTCGCTCCCAAATACCCGTGGCTGTCTTCACCCATTGACGAACCACCAAAAACAGTCGTCTTCCAAACTCGGCAAATGACTTGGGTGGGCCCTGGACTGGCCCGGACAGATCTCAAGGAAAGACAATTAGCAGATAAGGCCTAATTTCTTCTTCCTCTTCGTCTCTCCGGGACAATCCAGGAACCATAGGGAAGTACCAGAGCAGTACCTAACCTCGGGAGGGACCAGCGAGGCCTGCTACTATGGCCGAGGCCCCTATATTTGCATCCCCCCTGTGCCTGAACATCCAACCAATAGTGCTTTGCAAACGTGTGCAGAGACGACCAAGTAACCACCCAGCAGATATCCAATGGCGGAACCAAGGCAAACTTGGCCCAGGAAGCCGCTTGGCCCAGAGTCGAATGAGCTCGGAGACCCTCCGGGGGAGTCTTCCCGCTCGCCTGATACGCCACCGCAATGGCATGCTTCACCCAACGAGCAATGGAGGCCTTGGAAGCCGCCTCTCCTTTTCGCGGCCCCCCCAAATAGTATGAACAACCGGTCTGTTTTGTAAGAAGATTCCGTCCTCTTAAGGAACCTATGTAGTACTCTCCCAAGATCTAACTTACTCAATGATCTATCCACTGCCGACTTCCCGTGGCCCTGAAAGGTTGGAAGTGAAATTGGCTGATTAATGTGAAAACCAGACACCACCTTCGGGAGAAAGGACAGAACGGGGTGCAACATCACCTTCTCCGTAGAAAACCGAATATAGGGCTCTCTGCACGAAAGTGCCTGCAAGATCCAAAATCCTTCTGGCAGAACACAACGCCACCAAGAAGGCAGTTTTCCAAGAATACTCCCTCATCGGAACCGCCCCCCTGGGGTCAAACAGAGGCCGCATCAGCGCCTCTAAAACCAAGTTCAAATCCCAAGGTGGTATCACTGGCCTTAACTGAGGTCTCAGATTCCTAACTGCCCTTAGGAATCTCATTACATCCGGATGCAACGACAAAGTGCTTCCTTGCACCTTTCCTCGAAAACATGCCAGGGCAGCCAAATGTACCTTTAGGGTATTGAGAGCCAGACCCTTATCCAGACCTCCTTGCAGGAAAGCCAGGACATCTGGCACAGAGGCGCCGAATTGACGAATGCCACGGCCTGAGCACCAAGCCTCAAAAATGCGCCAAATACGAATATACGCCAAGGATGTAGATCTTCTCCTGGCCCTCAACATCGTGGCTATCACCGCTGCTGAATAACCCCTACGCCTTAGCCTCTCCCTTTCAAGAGCTAAGCCATAAGCGAGAATCGATCCACATTCGGCATTAAAATGGGGCCCTGGTTCAACAGATTGACGCGGTCCAGCAGCCTCCACAGCGGAGCCACCAACAGTCGAACCAGATCCGCATACCAAGCTCTCCGTGGCCAGTCCGGTGCAATGAGAATCACCCTTCCCCCATGACTCTCTATCCTCCGAATGACCCGTCTGATTATTGGCCATGGCGGAAACACATACAGCAGCTCAACTGCCGGCCATGGTTGCGTCAAGCCGTCGAGGCCTTCAGACATGAGTTCTCTGCATCTGCTGCAAAAACGACTCGCTTTGGCGTTGTTGAGAGCGGCCATCAAATCCATGCTCGGCTGTCCCCATCGCAACGTAATGTCGCGAAAAAACGCCGCGTTCAATTCCCACTCTCCCGGATCCAAGACATTGCGACTGAGAAAGTTGGCCTGCACATTGTCCCGACCGGCCACATGTGCTGCTGAAAACGCCACCAGATGAGTTTCGGCTCATGACATCAAAATTTGACTTTCCTCCAACAAGGCTGGACATCCCGCGCCCCCTTGTCGATTTGTATACGACATTGTCACCACGTTGTCGGAAAACACGCAAACTGCTTTTCCGCCTACCAGATGGACAAATTTCTGAAGGGCTAGTAGCACTGCTCGCATCTCCAGCCGATTGATCGACCAGCCCGTCACCTCTTCCGGCCAGCAGCCTTGAGCCACTTGAGCCAGACAATGCGCCCCTCAGCCCGCTAGGCTGGCATCTGTATTGACGGTCACCCAATTCGGCTGATCTAGTGGCATTCCCGCCCGCAGATGTCCAGGCTGCAACTACCACTGCAAGCTGACACTGACTGCCTTCGGGCACAGCAACCTCTGATTCAGGGGATGAACCCGAGTCGACCAGTGGGATAGTAACGCCTGCTGAAGCGGACGCATATGCGCCCTGGCCCAGGGTACTAGATCCAAGGAC
The DNA here is from genome assembly GCA_033557465.1 of Ichthyophis bannanicus. Taxonomy (NCBI): domain Eukaryota; kingdom Metazoa; phylum Chordata; class Amphibia; order Gymnophiona; family Ichthyophiidae; genus Ichthyophis; species Ichthyophis bannanicus. Next base: position 1,357,686,265 of record CM066031.1, read on the forward strand.
GCCGCCATGGAGCCTAGAAGTTGCAAGTATCACCATGCCGTTGGAGCTTTTATGCGCAAAAAGGCTGATACCTGCCTTAAGAGCTTTTGCACTCTGTCCTCTGGTAGAAACACTGCCCCTATGGTCGTGTCAAACACAGCTCCTAGGTAGAGCAGGCGCTGCACCGGAAGCAACTGACTCTTGGTCTGGTTCACCACCCAACCTAGTCGCTCCAGGAAATCCACTACTCGAGCTGTTGCTGCGACCGATTCCGAGACGGAACTTGCCTGAATCAACCAGTCGTCCAGGAAAGGGTGCACCAGGATGCCTTCTTTCCGCAACGCGGCCGCCACCACCACCATAACCGTTGTGAAGGTGCGTGGCACCGTAGCCAACCCGAACGGTAACACTCGGAACTGAAAATGGGCCACTGGCACTGCGAATCGCAGAAATTTCTGATGCTCCAGTCTTATGGGGGATGTGCAAATAAGCTTCGGTCAGATCTATGGAGGAAAGAACCTCGCCTGGCTTTACCGAACAAATGACCAATCGCAGGGTCTCCATGCGGAAATGCGTAACTCTCAAGCAGCGGTTCACGTGCTTGAGGTCTAGAATAGGTCGGAAGGACCCTTCCTTCTTGGGGACCACAAAATAAATCAAGTATCGACCTAACCCGCACTGGTCATGCGGAACTGGAACCACCGCTTGGAGTTGTAGCAACCGCTGAAGGGTATCGGATACCGCCTTCCTCTTTGAAGCATATCCGCATGGAGACGCCACGAAGGCCTCCGGCACCGGACAAGCGAACTCCAAAGCGTACCCTTCCTGGACAATCTCCAGGACTCACTGATCCGTAGTGATGGCGGCCCAGGCAGAATGGAAGTTCCTTATCCAACCTCCTACCAGAACCTCCGCCTGCACCAACCTCCTTTCATTGAGGCTTCTTAGCGGAAGCCTGCGGGGGTCCGAAATAACCAGGTCCAAACCCACACGCTCCTCGTAAGGACTGTCCCCTGGACAAGAAATGTCCTCTCGGATACGGAGTGAACCGAGAGCCTCTAAACCTGCGGAACTCCCTACTCTGCCCTTTTTGCAGAGAACCAGGCTTGGGACCCTTCGGACGATCCTCCGGGAGACGACCCCCTTTGGAATCCCCCAAATCCTTAACAATTTTCTCCAGCGCTTCCCCAAAAAGGAGCTTGCCCTTATACGGAAGCTTACTAAGACGAGTCTTAGAGGAGGCATCCGCTGCCCAATTCCCGCCGCTTTTGGAGCTGAAGAGAGAGAGTTTCTCTCTCACTGCTCTTCAGAGCTGCGTGAGAGAAACTCTCTCTCTCTTCGCGGCTCTGAAAGCAGCCGCTTTTGGAGCTGATGCTGCAGGGAGGAGAGGACTCTGCCTGGTAGAGGGGCCTGCGGGTCACTTGATACTGCGGCGGCGGCGGCGGCAGCAAGTTTGGATTTTTTAAAATCTAACTGGGCTGATGGGGGGGGGTTAGGACTGGTAATGGGCTATGGGGAGGTAAGATTGAAAGTGGGGTGATGGGGGGTAAGACTGCAAGTGGGCTGATGGGGAGGTTAGGACTGGTAATGGCCTATGAGGGGGGTAAGACTGAAAATGGGGTGATGGGTAAGAATGGGCTATGGGGGGGCTAGGACTGGTAATGGGCTGGGCGGTTGCTAGGACTGGAAATGGGCTGAGTGGAAAGGGGGGCTTGAACTGCAAATGGCTGATGGGGAGGGGGGGGCTTGGAATGGAAATGGGCTGTGAGGGGAGGGAGCTAGCACTGGAAATGGGCTGATGGGGGGGAGCTAGGATTGGAAATGGGCTGATGGGGGGCTAGGACTGAAAATGGGCTGATGCAGGGACTAGAAGGGAGCGGGTGCTGTTTAGGGCTGGAACTAGAAGGGGGCTGGAACTAGAAGGGGGCTGGAACTAGAAGGGAGCTGATGTTGGGGGAGGATTAGAATGGGATGGAGCTGGGAGAGTGAAATGGAGAGGGGAAAAATATTTTGTGTGGGAGGGAAGACAAATCTACAATTGGCCAGGTATTGGGAAAGTAAGTGGGGATTGAGGATGGAGGGGTAAAATTTGAGTGGATGAAATAGGAATGAGGAAAGAGCAAAAGGAGAAAGATTAGTATGTTAAAGCAGATGTAGAGGGAGAATGGAAAAAAACTAGAAGAGGAGAGAGAAGAAAGGACAAATGGACAGCAGACGATGGAGAGTTAGCAGAAGGCATGAAGAAACCAGAAAAAAGTGGCTGGAACAATTGCAACTGAAATAAAATGCACACAAGGTAGAAAAATCTCTCTTTATTTTGAATTTATTAACTGGAATGTATAAGCTCTGGGAAATGTGCATCAATAACGTCTGCGCTTTGTTTAGTACAAGAGGAAATTAATCTATAGTTTTAATTCTACAGTGGTGTTGTACATTCCAAGTTTGGCTTTTGGGGTTCCCAGTTTAATTATTGTTGGCACTGGATTATAGTATAGTAATGTAGAAATCTTTTCGTCTTTCTTTATCCATACACTCATTAAGAGGCATGTTTACTAAAAGTTAGGGCATGGTAACATTATGCAAATTTTTATGCAAATGAGGCCCCACGTCTTATGCGGCCCCCGGGTTATTTTACAAGTCCTCATTTGGCCCTCAAAGCAATTTGAGTTTGAGACCCCTGCCCTAAGGGAACAGGAAAGCCATTTGCTCAACGAGTAGGACGGATGTGACCAACGGTGAAGCAAAGGCAGCATAAGAAACCTGGCCCATGGCACTGCTCTCAAGGATGCCGGCATCGCTCCCAGCACTAGAGAGTAATACCATGCTGAAGGCGCCAGAGCGGCCCTGAGCTTGCGTAGCACTTGTTGAAGGATTTGAATCTGAAGACCCGGCAGGAACACCTTTTCCCTTCTGCCTGTTGACCCGCATCTCCAGATATTCGAGCTCCTGGGATGGTCGCAAATGGCTTTTGGTCACATTGACCACCCTGCCTAGACTCTAAGAATTTCACTACCTGGTCCCTAACTGGAATACTCTCGGCCTTGGATTCTGTTCGAATGAACCAACCCTCCAGATAAGGGTGGATGAGAATTTCTTTCTTTCTTCCGCAATGCCGCCGCCGCCCCCACCACCCTGATCTTGGTGAAAGCCCGTGGCGCCGGCGCCCAACCGAATGGCAATGCTTGGAACTGGCAGCGCCCCTGGGGCCGCGCAAAGCGCAGGAACTCTTGATGCGTTGCTCTGATTGGGATGCGTCAATACTCTTTTGTAAGAACAAGGAATATCCCAAACTCCCCTTGGCGAACCGCTACAATGACAGACCTTAACACATCCTGAAATGTGGTATGCGCAGGTAACGGCTTGCCCCTTTTAGGTCCAAGACGGGATGCAGAGCTCTGTCTCCTTTGGCACCACAAAATAAATTGAGTATCGACTCGTGCTGTAATCTCCAAGGGGCACCGGCGCGAGCGCTCCCAGTTGCTGAAACCAAAGTACTGTACAGTGTACCGCCCGGGTCTTCTGTAGGCCTTTGCGGGGAAACCTTACAAACGAAACTCGAACCGGGTTTGCAAATTCCAACGCGTATCCATCGCGAATCAACTCTAAGACCCACTGGCCGGACGTTATTTGGGTTCAGGTAGAAAGAAACTCCTGAAGCCGCCCGCCTATTGGTTGACCTCCTACCGGGACCCACCTCACTTCCTTGTGGCTTTCGAGTTGTTGCTGCGGACGCTGTCGCAAAGCCTCTGCTTGCTACACGAACTCCACGAAACCCCTGGGCTCACGAAGCAAGTCTTCCTCTCTGAAACCCACTCAAGCGAGAAGTTGGTAACCAAAGACATCCCTGGCGCCGGGACATACGATGGAAGAAGGCAATGAGCGTTAAGTCCGTGCTTGATTTCAAAAAATGTTGAGAATGCCGGAGACCCCATCTATGCTTGAACTGCTCCAGGCCCCTAAGGATCCCAGGGAAGTGTAGGGACTTTTATATATGTAAGTATATTTTATATATATATTTTTTACATATATTTTATATATGTAGGGACTCTTCCTTCTTAAAACAAAAAGAAAACTATCCTGGGCATGTCGAGATAGACGTCTCTATCCCACATGGTGTCCTTTGCGCAATCATGCTCGAAGTGGGCTATACCTGCTCGCTATTCACATGTTCAAAGTGCATAGCTCTGATCGCCCCTGGCCAACTCTCCTATAACACGTCCTGTTTACCGGTTATACTTTCTAAATGCCAATACTGACAGGAAAAGGGAGGCTATATGTGGCCTAACCACTGTCTTAGGTAACTCTGCAACCCCTACGAGGGATCTTATCAACCCACTGCATCTGCTTCCTCTTGAACCTGCAAGGCACATCCCTGGCCATATCTCTTTTAGCTAACTACAGTTTGATGCAGACACAAAATAAAATAAAATCCTGGATACAGGTAGCCAGGATTCTATGCACGACAGGAGAGTTCCATTGCCATAGTGGTCATCATCCATACTGTTAAAAACTTAAACAGCCCCGAAGGCAAGCTAGGGCTACGCATAGGGAGCAACCCCTTTGCACAGTGCAGCTCCTAAAACCGCACACTCTGTTGACCGTGTTAGTCACTTGGCAGCCCCCTCCAAGAAGGCCCAAGCTTCCCCTTCCCGACTGGTGACCTGAGTCCCATAAGTGCGTCTGTCATGGCTAGTTAGAGGAGGGTGACCTCTGACTCCCCCCATGTCCTACTTCCTTCCTTCCTTCAGTGAAACGGCAACCAAAGAATAAATCCCATCTGTGGACGCCCGACAGCATTAAGACCCCCCCGAGCCCGTCATGACTGAGCCGTGAGGTACCAACACGCTGCCAAGCATGTGGGAAAGGAAATGGCCACCGCAGCGAGAAGTACGTTTTGGCGCAAAAAAACGCCACCGAAACAAAAATGAGCTCCACCGTATTCAGACTCTCGGCCCATTATTGGCACGGTTCCTCTGGACCCAAATATCGATTTAGCTGAGAATAGAGTTTGTCTTTTACCTCATCTCCTGATGCCTTGCTCCTGCGAGTGGGCAACCACGAAGTGAACTTGCTTGTCACCACCAACTCGCCATTGGGAAAGGTTGCCGTCCCCGGCAGTAAACCGAGGTGTTCCTCACAGAGCTCTCCTCCGAAACAGAAAATAAGAGAGAACTCCCAGAAAATCCGGTCCACCATGACAAAATTCAACAAACAGGAGGTGACTGCTTCAACCCCCATTTTAAATGTCTTTTCTGTCTTATACCTTTTTTTTTTTTTAAGAACTAAATAAATCAAAATAGGGTTAACGGAACATACACATATTCAACCTACGCCTCCCCAGGATCTACCTTATTAGCAACCTGCCGTTGCCGTGCGGCTAGGAAAAGGCGCGGGAGAAACGGGGCAATCCCCAGCAGGTCTGTCTATCGCTCCCGACCCCCAATGTCCGTGAACAATGGCCACCAGGCTCCAGTCTGCCTTGGCGCCCAAAAAAAACAAACAAACTGCCATGTCGGGAACAGAGGGACCAGTTCCAGCAACATGGCTACGGGACCGACTCCTGCTCTGCGCTAGCCGGGAAAGGAAAGAACATTAGAATATATCCCTTACCAGCGGGACAAACTGCTCTAGCACCATGGCGACGCTCAGCCCACACTTGAGCCGTCGCACTTGATGCAAGCTGGTCTCCTGGCCGAGGTCTTTATGTCGACGTCTCCCTTCCACCCAGAGCTGGAGAACCGTCGGCTTTAGCATCGGCAGGGCTCTCCCCTGTACCGTCCAGGGGGGAAGAGATCTGTCAAGGAAAACTGTGCCGGTAAGGCAAGAAAACAGACAGGGAAGGCATATTTCTTCTTTTTTTTTTTTTTTTAAACGGCAACACTACACTGATATAACCTAAAGCAATAAAAGAATAGGGCCCAAATTAAATTCTACAGACTGTTCTAACCTAACTGCTCCTTAATCATTCCTCAAGTGAGCCCAGACCTAGGCTCACTACATCCTCCTGCTGCATGGAGACTGGATACACTGGGGCTGATGGGAGAGACCCGCAGACTACATCCAGTGATGTCACATTTTTGACATGCCCAGTCTCCAAGCTGCAGGAGGAGGTACACAACCCAGAGGTGGACGACTAAACTGGAGGAACGATAAGGAAAGTCCATTCAAAATAGGACCCCGGGGAGGAAGTGACATCAATGGGCATGGTGGATGCTAAAGAGAGTAGCTCCCAGTGGATTCATGTGAAGTACCCCACTAATTTATGAAAGACCCTCCGCGGTAGGTCTGAAAACACAGTGCGACGTCCCCTTCTACAAGAAGCTACCAATGGCATCAAAGGCTTCAACTGACCTCAAATCCTTTGCTTTCAAGCCCGGTGGAGCCTCAGGCAGCAGCAATGGGAAAATGACGACTAGAAAAGTCTTTTGCGCTGACAGCTGCAACGGACATGGAGGATCCAGTGCTAGAGAAGGGTACTTCTGAGCTCTTCCAACTGCACTCTGAAATACATCTAGATTTACCAATTCGAAAAGCAACTTGACCTCTTTTAAAGGAAGAGGCGCAAGCCTGGATCTTCAGACTGACCTGAGCGATCTGGGGCAGCACATGAAAGATGTTGAAAACAGACTCGAGGAGGAGGAATCCTTGAAAGAGTATAAGAAAAGTGTGGGGATGCCTGGAAAGGGGCTAAGGAGGAGATATTGCTTAAGCTGGAGGACCTGGAAAATTGGTCCTGACGGTTTAATTTATAGTTCCGGGGTCTACCTGAATCGATGGGATCTATGGATTATAAAGTCTTGGCAGAGCAGATCAGCAGGGCCGTGGTGCAAGCGGCAAAGATGGATTTTCCAGACCTCTGCTTCAAGATTGAACAGGCACATGGAGCCTTGGCCCCAGCATGAAGGGAAGGCCTGTGATACGCTAGCCTGCTTCCATGAGTTTGCCACGAGGGAGGTGGAGCGGCTCGACAGATTAAAGACTTTAAACGAATGAACACTCACACTGAGTTGATCTTTTGGCTATAACGATGAAAAAACGGAGGGAGTTTCACGAAGTGACTAAGAGCTACAATTCTCAATCTCTGGTTCTATTGTCAGGGCAACCATGGCTGCGGAGGTGGTGGTGGTGGGCATAGCATCTGCAGGGTGGTCAGATCTTCCTGCAACTCCCGTGAAGTCGCAGTCTGGGCCTGCAACGAGACCATGGTGACAGCGTGCGAGTGGTGGCAGGCGGCACCTCCGAAAACACCAAGAGCAGAGTGCTGCCGGATATGGCGGTGATACCTGAACTGTACCGAGTATTGTTGGACATAGTTTTTAGCATGTTGTTCCTTTTAATTTATAAAACCTTTTATTTATAGTGACCTTATTCAGTGTCTGTTTATGTATGAATTGTGATACTCCATGCCTTATAGTCACAGATTTATTTATTAGATTTTATGATTTTTAACATGTGGGTCCTCTTATTTATAGCTTTTTTTTTTTATTTATAGTGGACTTATTCCAAGCCTTACAGTCCTCTACTAGTTTTTATGCTACTTAAAAATTTTATGCTCTGTCCCAAACTTCATTGGCATCCATTTACAATAATCAATAGATATTCCTCCAGCCTTCAATATACTTTTATTGCATTATATACTTTAATATATACATATTTTTATGATCTTTTATTGGTTGCATTCTTAATGTTTACTTTTGCTATTATGTTTTACATTTACATTATGTTCTTTATTGTCTTATTTTGGCCTTTGTACCTGGTCTCGATTATGATATACTTTATGAATGTTTATTAAAATTTATGTTTTTATTTAGTTGAGATTTACCCCCTGAAGAAGGCACTTGCCGAAACACAGCTGTGTCGGGGTTTTCCAATAAAGATTGACAGATTATACCTCGATCCTGCCTATCTAAGGCAGGTAAGGCCCGACTAGCTGCATCCCCTGGCTGGGAGAGAGGAAGTAGGCCCTCTAGGGATGATTCAGAAGCTTGCATTGCAAGAAGAGGCAGGAGTTCTGATCCAGCAGGCAGGCATTCTGATCCAGTAACTGTCATCACAAACCTAAGAGGGACTACAAAGCTACGCTTCTAACTTTACTATTTTGGCTGGTTTTTGATATACATTTTTCTTGCCTATTTGTTACCTGGTTTTTACTTCCAAAACCAACTGGTTGCATGATCCGAAGCAACATGGTTTTACCAAAGGACGATCTTGCCAAACAAATCTGATCGAGTTCTTTGACTGGGTGACCAGAGAACTAGATCAAGGGCATATGATGGATGTGATCTACCTAGATTTCAGCAAAGCCTTTGATACTGTTCCTCATAGGAGGCTTATCAAACTCAACAGCTTGGGGATGGGTCCCAAGGTGGTGAACTGGATCAGAAATTGGTTGACTGACAGACGACAGAAGGCGATGGTAAACAGAACAGAGAGGACTCCCCTAAGGGACTGAATAATATGAGGAAAAATCGACAAAAGTTGGAGGTTTGGTCTAATGCTTGGCAGTTAAGATTTAATGTGAAGTGGTGCAGTGTCATGTACTTCGGAAGCAGAAATCCAAGGGAACTATATGCGATAGGAGACGAGAGGTTGGTGGGCATGAACCAGGAGAAGGACCTCGGAGTGATTGTTTCTGAGGATTTCAAAGTGGCAAAAAACAGTGTGACAAGGTGGTGGCAAAAGCCAGAAGGATGCTGGGTTGCATATAGAGAGGAATTACCAGCAGAAAGGAAGAGGTACTAATACCACTGTACCGGTCACTGGTGAGGCCTCACTTGGAACATTGTGAGATATGGTCTCCAAAAATGAGCACAAAGGATATAAAAAGCCTGGAAACGGTTCAGAGGAAGGTGACCAAAATGATTTGGAGCCTGCGCCAGAAGACATATGAAAAGAGACTTGAAGAGAGACAGGGGAGATATGATTCAGACCTTTAAATACTTAGAGTATCATTGAGCAAACAAACTTCTTCCAAAGACAGGGAAGCTGTAAAACTTGAAGGCATAACATGAAGCTGCAAGGGGGTAAACTGAAAGGCAATGTCTGGAAATACTTTTTCACTGAAAGGGTGGTGGATGCTTGGAATGCCCACCCGATGGAAGTGGTGGGGGCAAATACAGTGACAGAATTCAAAATGGCATGGGCAGACCCAGCAGATCCTTTTACAGTAACAGGATTAAATCAAAAGAAACATAACTATCTCTTATATCTCAACAAATAGGGGTGACCCGCACAGAGCGGTGGGTACATCCCTAAACAAAGGCATGAGGAGGGGTGACCTGCACAGGCTGGGCACATCAGATGAACCATACTGGTCTTTATCTGCCTTCATATACTATGTTACTATGTATGTAAGCAACTGTGTACACAACTATTACCTCCGCACTACCGATGACCCAAACAATCCATATACATCAAAACAGTCATCCGGGAATCAAAACACCGAGCTACCACTCTTTTTTTTTTTTGTCGGGACCGACAGACCCGAGTAGGGAGAATAAAACTCTCTCCTCAATGTCTGAAGAACCCTTTTATTCAAATTACTTTAGTGTATGCACACCTATCCCCTGAAGTGAGGTGGTGTAGACACATATGTTAATTCATGTTAATTCATTAATTCATGATGATGAAACTCACTTATCTTAGCGATGAACTTGTTTCACAGTGACGCCGGGATCAATGCTGCATGACATGCATGTTTCGGGACCCCGATGGGACCCTGTTTCAAGTGTTGTCCCGCTGAACAATGAGTAGAGTAATCGCCGAAAAAGGACGCTGAAAACCCAACGGTTCAGGTGTAGCTGAATCGGTTACCGATTGGCTGTTGAAATAACATCACACTCAGGGGGAGTGACCCAGCTTCAGGGAAACCCCGAATACTCAGAACCTGACCTGAATGGGCTGCGAGTAAGCACAGGATGTTCACAAAATGCTCTACCATTCTTGTTCTAAATTAAGTCCCTTCGGAATAATTGTGTTCAGGCGAAAGATCCACTGTTCACACCATTGTAGCCGATGTTCACGATTACCACCCCGAGGGTTAAAAGGAATCCAATCAATTACTCTCCATGTAAGGTCCCAAAATGTATGACCTGCTGCGATGCAATGTTCTACCATGGGAGCAGAGAGATTGGATGTTCTGATTCGAGATGCATGTTCGCCCAAACGGATCTTCACTGGGCGTATAGTGCGCCGATGTATGCCAGTTTGCAAGGACATACAAGCATGTAAACATAGCTAGTTTGACAAGTACTATGGCCCAGAAACTGATAAGTCTGGGTAGCAGCTAGATGGATCCATTGAACCCCCTCCATGGTGGTGTCACAAAACGCAACTGTGACATGCCCAATGACCCTGGAGGAGTGTCGAATCATCAGGATTGTCCAATGGTTGAACAGCATGGACCAGCCGATCCCTTAAATTCTGGCCTCTTGTATAAGCAAACGACAAAGGTCTCCTAAAGCAAGGATGAAGATGTTACACCTGCCAGTGTGTTTTCAATAGTCTGGTTACCTCTGCTGTGTGTGACAAAGGGTAAAACTCCCATTATGCGATCCGGGGCTGGAACCTCTATAGCCTGATCAGAATTTTCTTTGACGTCCCTCAGCAACCATTCCCGATGAGAGAATCTAGCCCGGACATACGCAAGCTGATAAATACATTTCGGAGTTGACATCTACAACTGTCCTAAATTTTATATGAGATAGAATAGAAGTTAGAATGATACTAAAAATAAGTGATGGTTTTCAGAACGGAGTCCTTCTTGATTCCACACTTAGGGTTTTAAAGTTTTTATAGAAAAAGGTTTATTGTTGGAGGGTTTTTGTGAAATAGATTATTTTGCCTTCACCCAGAGATAACAGTTTCCCGCCCGAGTAGCGGATGAAGGCGCATGCGCCGGCGTTTCTGAAGACAAGATAAGTGAGTTTCTCTTCTTGGTTTCCCTCCGTAGGGCTGTGCGAGTAAATGCACAACAAAATTGCTGGATTTTTACAGTCCGGTTTCTCCTTCCTCTTCCTTTTTTCCCCCCCTTTTTTAAAAGACGTTTGTTATATTGTTTATAGGCTTTTAAGTTTCCATCAGTACTAAATGGTACACGCGGAACGGAGGCTGTCTCTTTATACCCAAGAGGTCGGAACGGCTTTTATTTTGAGAAACGATTCTATAAGGAATTACAAATCATCCAAAGCAGTTACGATCGTAATTTTTTAAGGTTCAAATCATTTAAAACATATATCTCTTATAAATATACATAGAAAAATATTTTTTAAATAATTCTATAATATATTTTTTAAGAAACATTTTTTATCCTGTAATTTTACTTAAATCTATTAAGAATATTAGACAGGTTTGTTTCACAATAGAAGAAGATTCTGTATGAGGTTTACATATAATTGCTCATTTTATTTTATTTTATTTGTTTATAAATATAAAATTATTTTATTCATATTTTTTACGAATTTATGGTGTTTAATTCATGATCTTAATTTATTTATTTAATTTTAATTTATTTATAATTAAGTTTAGTTTTATGTAACACAATTTTATACTTTGATAATAATTTTAGATCATTTTGAATATATTTTAATGGTCTTCATTAATATTTTTATTTTATTTTTATATTTATTTTTATTTTATTTAATTTTATTTTATTTTTATTTTTATTTTTATTTTTTAACTCAATTGACTATGATTATTTTATGATATAAATTTTGAATCTGCTGATGATTTGTAATTGTTTTTAGAAATACCTTCCTCCTCAATTGGATATTTGTATCAAATTAACTAGGATTTGTTCGCTCCTGCTGCGCTCTCTCTTTTTAATCATCTCCTTGTGGCGATATATACATAATTAGATATTTCTTGATAGTATAGTTTTAAGACAATTATTATTATACAATTTTACTATGATTATTATTATTTAATATTTATTATTAATATTATATATATATATTTTTATGTATATTTATATGTTAACAATGTTATTATTATACTATAATTAGTATATATAGAGGTCCACTCTTTAATTTTATGGGTGTGTTTTTGCTTGTCACACTTATTTGATGTGTTTATATGTACCCAGTATTTTAATTTAATTTTATTAATTTTTAGTATTTTATTACAATATTTTAGATCTATAGCGTTCCAACACTATTACACTATGTATTTATTATTATATTACATATCATTATATGATTTGTTCTATTTATTATTATTATTATTATTATTTTTATTATGTTTTTATTATGTCTTTTATGTAATTGTTAGATGAATTTGTTTGTTCCTTCACTTTTAATATATTATGTTTCTATGTTTATAGTAATTTTGCCTTACAACCCCTGACGAAGGTTACGAAACACGGCCTGTGTCGGGTTGCCTAGGTTTGTGAGTAAATAAATTTGTCTTCCAGTGAGGTGGTGTAAAGACACTTATGTTAATTCATGACGATGAAACTCAACACTTAGCGATGAACTCGTTTCACACTGGCGCCAGGATCAATGCTGCACAACATGCATGTTTCGGGACCCCGATGGGACCGTGTTTCAAGTGTTGTCCCGCTGAACAATGAGTAATCGCCGAAAAAGGATGCTGAAAACCTAACGGTTCTTGTGTAGCTCAATCGGTTACCGATTGGCTGTTCAAATAAGGTCACAGTCAGGGGGATCCCAGCGTCATTATGAAACGAGTTCATCACTAAGTGTTGAGTTTCATCGTCATGAATTAATAAATTAATATGAATTCACATGAATTAACATAAGTGTCTTTACACAACCTCACTTCAGGGGACAGGTGTGCATACACTAAAGCAATTTGAATAAAAGGGTTCTTAAGACATTGAGGAGAGAGTTTTCTTCTCCCTACTCAGGTCTGTCGGTCCCGACAAAAGAGAGTGGTAGCTCGGTGTTTTGATTCCCGGATGACTGTTTTGATGTACTATGTATGTAAGAGCAGAGTACAGAATCCGAAGATGAGGCGCCTTGCTTGCCACAGGACAAACGTTTCCTGGAAGAAGACATAGATAGTTAAGGCAAGTATCACAACAGCTGTGCTGAGGCTGCAGCAACCTGAAGGCACACATTAACTGAGCTTTTATTGCAATGCATGTTACAGACACTAGGGAAGGAGCACGCGTTGGTGCCCACTTGGGCGGAATGCATGTTAGGGCCGTGCAACTGCCAGGCACACAAAAGGTAAAAATGCTACTAATGTGTGCAGAAGACAGCAGGAAACCCCCACACTGCGCCAATGGTCACCAGCAGTCCACCCCAAATTGCATCCCACACAGACAGAATCGGGAGGCCCCTCAAAAAGGACAGTGACGAGGTCAAGTCTTGGTACTTATCCCCCTGAGAGCCTCAGGCACAGCATCCGTTCCGGGCTCAGCTCCATTCCCCTGAAATAGTTTTGCTGGCTGTGCAGCACTGTGTTTAAGGTGGCTGGCAAGCAGATCCCTCTGAGAGCCTTCTGCAATTTTCAGGAGAGAGCAAGGTGGAACAAAGGAGGGGGAGGGGATGTTGAAGTTGTGCGAAGCTGCTGCACTCTTCCAGATCCTTCTATTTTCTGGCTGCTCAACAGGTTTTCTTGAGTATGGAGCTGAACCAAATTTTCCCTCCTCCTATGGCTACTGAAAAGACAACAGTCTAGTGGAGCCTCCCATGTTGTGCTCAAGTGGTCATTCATGAGCATTTCATCAATCTTTTCCTCTCAATCTTCAGAGAGGAGAAAATCCATCCACCATCTGCTGAAGATAAAGAAATACTGAAGAGACCTCTGGTGGCTGAGGTAAAGAAAGGCATAGGAGTGATGTCACTGAAATCTGAACTTTTCATCAGTTCTTTGTCTCCACCAATCTGCTGGTAGGGAAACACAATCAACTTGTCTGGATTAGTCTAGCAGAACAATATAGAATATGATATTTAAAATATCTCAGTCTCCCCTGCAATCCAGAGAATGATTCAGAGCCACAATCCGTTCCAGTGGGCCAAGGAGACTATACACTAATTTAGGATTTAATTTAATCGGCATCTTGCTCTGCGCTCTTTGAAGCAAATTATCTGTCCCTCTGGCGGAAAGTGGTGATGGAGATGTCCCACATGTGGATATTTGTCTTGGTTTGGTCGTATTAATGGCATAAAGATGATGGTGGTTCCTAAGTTTCTTTATTTGTTTAGCCACTTGCCTGTGCTGGTCCCTCTGGCTTTTATAGACAGTGTGCAGAGAGAACTTATGAGATTCATATGGGGGTCCCATGGGTTTTAAAGTCTATTCTATGCCTTCCCAGGAAAAGGGGGGGGGGGGGGAACTAGCTATAGTATCATTACGGAGATATTATGAGGTGGCTCAGCTACGGGCTGTGCTAGACTGGGGCCTCAGAAATAAGGAGTAGGTTCAATTAGAACAAAGAAGTGCTGGACAATACCCTCTCTCCTACTCTTTAGAGGTGCCGGTTAAGTCACAAGGGGGACATGTGCTGAATCCTATGGTTAAGCAGACCAGAGATGTATGGACTGCTGTCAGAAGATGGGTGTTAAAGGTTGTTTTGTGTTTAGAGCTATGCTGCTAGAGTATAACTGTGCCTTTCCTCCGGCGATGACTGATAAAAAGAGTGTTTATGAGATGGGAAAAGATGAAATTAGGTCTTACCTGCTAATTGTCTTTCCTTGAGCTTTCTCCGGGCCAGTCCAGGGAAAGGTAGGGTTGTCAATCCCCTATAGCAGCTGAGGACTGAAGACTTCAAGTTTTCTTGAGAGGTGAAGCCACTCCCCCTTAGGGAAATCCAGCAGTCTCCTACTGACAAAGCAACTAAGAGAAAGAACTGAAAACACCAGATTAACCCTTTACAAACTGATAAAGTTCCATAGTCCCTGAAAACCCGTAATCCAAGAAACATGCTCCGATCGGGTTTTCCGGTTTTTTTTTTGTTTTGTTTTTTTTAAATTAAATTTACCATAACATTGATTTGCACTGAATGAAATCTGGAAGCCCCAATTATCCCCCCTCTCGGACGAATACGGAAACATGTTGAAATTCTGATGGTTACCAAAAAGTATGCTAAACAAAAACTGAAAGAGGTGGGACCCTGGACTGGCCCGGAGAAAGTTCAAGGAAAGACAATTAGCAGGTAAGACCTAATTTCATCTTCCTTATCGCTTCTCCGGGCCAGTCCAGGGAAAGGTAGGGCAGTACCAAAGCAGTACCTAAACACGGGAGGGACCTGCCAGACCTGCGATAAGAGCCGAAGCCCCCACTTTCGCATCGTCTCTGGCTTGAACATCCAACCGGTAATGCTTTGTAAAAGTATGTAACGAAAACCACGTCGCTGCTCTGCATATATCGACCGGCGGAACAAAGGCAAACTCCGCCCAGGAAGTTGCTAAAGCCCGAGTGGAATGAGCCCTTAAACCAACCGGAGGAGAGACTCCTCGGTCATTGTAAGCCGCTACAATAGCACAGCGAACCCAACGAGCTATAGTGGACTTTGATGCTGCTTGACCTTTACGAGGCCCTGCATACTGTACAAAAAGCTTGTCCGTCTTCCGAAAGGGCTGCGAAACCCGAAGGTACGTCTTTAAGACCCTGCCAAGATCTAAACGTTTGAGCGCACGGTCTATGGGAGAACCAGAGTTGGCCGAAAACACGGGTAAAGCAACCGATTGATTCACATGAAAAACAGACAGCACCTTAGGTAAAAAAGAAGGCACTGTTCTTAGCAAAACCCGTTCCGGAAGAAATTGAAGATAAGGTTCCCGACAAGACAAAGCCTGTAAGTCCGATATTCGGCGTGCTGAACATAAGGCCACCAAAAAAGCCGTTTTCCAAGAACACTCCCGGAGATCCTGAGAGCAGAGGGAAGCTAGGGAGGACTGGGTAAAAGCCTCCAAAACTATATTCAAATCCCAGGGAGGTACGACTGGGCGCACGGGAGAACGGAGAATTTTTGCTGCACGGAAAAAACGTTGTACATCCGGATGCGCCGAAAGACGGCGATGTTGCACCGACCCCCTAAAACAAGCAAGTGCGGCTAAATGAACCTTAAGAGTATTAAGAGCCAACCCTTTATCCAACCCATGCTGGAGAAAAAGGAGCAGCTGAGGTAAGGTAGACGACATAGGAGGAACATTGTGCTGTCCACACCATGTTTCGAAAAGACGCCACACCCACACATATGCTAGCGAAGTCCCCGGCCTTTTAGACTGAAGTAAGGTGGTCACAACGGAACTCGCATATCCCTTGCGTTTTAAGCGAGCCCTCTCAAGAGCCAAGCCGTAAGTAAGAAGCGATCCACTCGTGGCATGAGAATTGGACCCTGATGCAACAGATTCATGCGAACTGGAAGGGGCAAAGGGGGAGCTATTAGAAGCCGAACGAGATCGGCATACCAAGGACGACGAGGCCAATCCGGCGCTATGAGAATTACTACACCCCGGTGTTGCGCTACCTGCTGGATAACACGACTCAACATCAGCCAAGGTGGAAAAACGTACAAGAGAGCGTCCGGTGGCCACGGCTGAACGAGAGCATCAAGACCTTCCGACATGTGCTCCCTGCGCCTGCTGAAAACACGGCTGCTCTTGGCATTGCTGTACGTTGCCATAAGGTCCATCACCGGCTGCCCCCAACGCAAGGTCAGCTCGTGATAAATTGCTGCGTTCAATTCCCATTCCCCGGGATCGAGTGCATTGCGGCTTAAATAATCGGCCTGTACATTTTCTTTGCCTGCTACATGTGCTGCTGATAAGGCCAGGAGATTGGCTTCTGCCCAACTCATCAATTCCTGACACTCGGAAAGGAGGGCAAGAGACTTGGTTCCCCCTTGGCGATTGATATAAGCAACTGTTACTGCATTGTCGGAGAAAATCTTGACCGCAGTCCCCTTGAGCAAGTCCACGAAGTGCAACAGGGCGAGACGAGCTGCCCGAAGCTCTAGCCGGTTGATGGACCACGAGCTCTCCTCCGGGGACCAAGAACCTTGAGCGATGTGTGCCTGACAATGAGCCCCCCAGCCCGAGAGACTGGCACCTGTAGTGACCAACATCCACGAGGGCTCCTGTAAGGGAATACCGGCCAAGAGATGATCCGGAACTAACCACCACTCCAGACTGTGACGTACGAGGTCAGGACAGGGTAGGCGCTGCGAGAGAGAGTGAAGTTGCGGTGACCAGCGGGAAAGCAACGCTTGCTGCAAGGGCCGCATGTGAGCCTTGGCCCACGGGACTAGATCCAGAGCCGCCGCCATGGAACCCAAGAGCTGCAGATACGTCCACGCCGACGGAGCTGACAGGCGGAGAAAAGCTTGTACTTGATGTAATAGCTTCTCCACCCGTATTTCAGGCAAAAAGACCGCACCACGTTCCGTGTCGAAGAAGGCTCCGAGATACGTTAGCTGTTGTAACTGTTGTAAGTGACTTTTGGTGTGATTGATCACCCAATCGAGCTGCTCGAGAAGCTGCACCACTCGAGCGGTCGCCGCTACTGAAGCCAAACGAGAATCGGCCCTGATTAACCAATCGTCGAGGTAAGGATGAACTCGGATACCTTCCTTGCGAAGCGCTGCTGCAACCACCACCATCAGTTTCGTGAATGTCCGCGGCGCTGTAGCGAGACCGAACGGCAACGCCCGAAACTGGAAATGTCCCATCAGAAGGGCAAAACGTAAAAATCGCTGATGAGACGGTCTGATGGGAATATGAAGATAGGCCTCTGTGAGATCTATGGATGAGAGAAACTCCCCCGGCCTTACCGCCCGAATCACTGTCCGCAACGTTTCCATGCGAAAGTGCGGCACCCACAAAGTACGGTTTACTCCTTTGAGATCTAGCACAGGACGAAAAGAACCTTCTTTTTTTGGAACCACAAAATAGATCGAGTATCGACCGCAGCCGTATTGGTCGAGAGGCACGGGAACTATCGCTCGTAGCTGCAAGAGACGAAAGAGCGTTTCCGAAATGGCTTGCATCTTTCGACCGGGCGGGCAGGGAGACATGACAAAGGCGGGCAACAAGAGGCATGCGAAGTCTAGAGCATACCCCTTTTGAATTATCTCCAACACCCATTTGTCTGAAGTGATTTTGGTCCAGGCTGTGAGAAAATTCTGCAGTCGGCCTCCTACAGGAATCAACGCCTGGACCAGCAGACCTTCATTGCGGCTTTTTAACTGAGGGTTGGGAAGCATTGAAGTAGGATCTACCAAAACCTCTTGCACCTCGAAAGGACTGACCCCGAAAGCTGGAACGTCCCCTAGAATAGGGGGCAAAACGGGCTCCTCGAAATCTACGAGAGTCTCGACCGGCGCCTCTAATACTACCAGTACTTCTCACCGGCTTAGGTCTATCCTCAGGCAAACGACCCCCTTTTGAGTCGCCTAAATCCTTCACAATTTTGTCCAATGCTTCTCCGAAGAGCAATTTCCCCTGATAGGGCAATTTACTGAGACGCACCTTCGAGGAAACATCTGCAGACCAGTTACGCAACCAGAGAAAGCGCCTGGCAGCCACCAGTGAGGCCATGGTCTTAGCCGCAATCCGCAGTAAATCATAGAAGGCATCAGCCATATAAGCAGCGGCTGATTCCAACTTTGCATTTTCTGAAACTTCAGAAGTGGACTCTCCTGAAGCGTTACCTTGCAACCAGCGAATGGACGCTCGAGAAACATAAGCTCCACAAACTGCAGCTTGCAGCGCCAAAGCGCTAGAATCAAACGCCTGTTTGAGAAGAACTTCCAACTTTCTATCCTGGAGGTCCTTAAGTGCTGCCGCTCCCTCTACAGGGATGGTAGTCTTTTTAGTCACTGCAGCCACAATGGCATCTACCTTTGGCATACGCAACAAGTCCTTTACCTCCTGCGGAAGAGGGTACAGACGAGTTAAGGCTCGACTACCTCGAAGGGTAGCCTCTGGACACTCCCATTCAGAATCAATCATTTGACGAATGACCCGATGCATAGGGAAACACCGTTGCTGAGTTTTAAACCCCTGCAACAACGGATCTTCCAAAGGTTCCTGAGACTCAGACGGCAGAAGGAGGTGCAGCGCCGACAAGGATTGAGAAATGAGAGCCGGCAGCTCCTCTTTACGGAATACTCTGAAAATATTGGGATCATCCCCAGGAGGAATCTCACCTTCCTCCAAATCTTCTGTTTCCAGATCTAAGCCTGCGTCCTCCAAAACTTCTGCGTCCCCCTGACCCAGGATTACAGAAGATGGAGAAGTAAAAGGATCCAAAGGATCTTTAATGATGTCCTTAGACTGAGAAGACCCCTCACCTGGATCTTCTGACTGAAAATTAATTGGAAGTGGTACAGAACTTCTCAGCCCTGCTGGCTGATCCAGCTGTGAGGATTTAAGCAAAAAAGCTCTGTGCATCGCTAAAATAAATTCTGGTGAAAGAAATGATGGCATGCTTTCCTGAGCCTCAGAAAAGGAATGCGCAGGCTTAACAGTGGGAACAACATCCTTAGAAGATTTTGCCTTTCTTTTATGCGGTCGGGGCTGCTCTGCCGGCGAAGTGACTGGAGCTGAGAAAATGGCCGCCTTTCCCGCCTTTTCGGCGGGCCCAGACGGCTCCTCTAACCTAGTCAGTGGCTTCTCTGCCATTTAAAACAAAAAGGCACCCCCAAAGGAGAAATGTATCGCGAAAAACAAAAACACCGCTGAAATAGCAACGGTGCTGAAAAAAATAGCCCGGAGCCGTCAACAACGCGATAGCTGTCAAAAATAAATAAAGACTCACCGGAAACAAGAGAGTCAATCGCCGAGTACTGAAGTAGTGCCGCTGCTAGCGGGAAGCACCCGAAACTGACAGAGGTCCCGGCAGAGGAAATAACTGGGGCTCCCAGAATTACAGTGCCGTTAGAGACGGAGCCGGTGAAAGAGGCAGGCTCTACCTCACACCGGAACAGAATGAGTCACTCGATGTCTCAAATTTCTTTAAAGGACCAGTGTACTAAAAATTATTCCCAGGACTATAGAAGAACTCAGCTCTGCTAGAGCTAATAGATATGTTCTCAAAAAAATAAGAAAGTAAAAATTCAACCGGTAGGTGTATATATGAGGGAGAAATAGAGATTCGATCCTCCTTAGCTGCTGAGGACTGAAAGACTGCTGGATTTCCCTAAGGGGGAGTGGCTTCACCTCTCAAGAAAACTTGAAGTCTTCAGTCCTCAGCTGCTATAGGGGATTGACAACCCTACCTTTCCCTGGACTGGCCCGGAGAAGCGATAAGGAATGAGGGTTTGTATTGCTTTGGACAATTTGTAAGGAATGACTCATCTTTAAGGATCTCTGCAATTCCTCCGACATCCATCCAACCAACCTGTACCAGTATAATCAGATTAGCCATTTTCTTTTGCAGCATAGGAGGGCTTTAATAGATATGGGCCCATCTTCACTGGAAAAAGCTTTTGCGTGCGCCCTAGTATTACGTCTTTGAGTCTTGAAGGACTAGAAAAGGGGACTGTTACTTCTGGAGAGAGATCTGCAATTGTGAGTATATACTTCTGGGAATTTTCTGAAAGGAATTCTTTGTATTAAAGGCTAATTAATCTGTGAACCCACTCATTTTTGTTAAATCAATCAGGGTCTAGTAGCAGCAGTTTAAGTTTAAATTTAAAACACAGAAGAGAGCTTTCTGGTTAAATTTAGAACCCAGCAGAGAGCTTGTAGTTTAATTTTCATAATAAGTTAGAGCCTAGCAGCAGCAGCAAAGAGCTATAATTTAAATCAAATCAGAATATAGCTTACCTCAGCAGCACAAGATAGGGTACTGTGTAGAAGCCCTCTTTTAATAAGTGTTATTTCCCTCCCTACCTCCACAACACCCACTCACCCCTGGGATAATCGTAGCTTTATAGATACTTACATATCTTAAAAGACAGGAGGTGCTTTCAGGTGAAGCTCGTTACCCAAATCAGTCATACACTAAGGACCTCAGATTAATTAAGCTTCAGGTGAACAAGGTATATTAAACATATTAGATACAGTTTTATTAGTACAAATATCCATAGAAACCTTAGTAAGTAAAGAACTTAAAGATCTAAACACAAACTTAAAACTAAGATGCAGACAGCAGTCCAGCAGCGAGATGGGCGCTTTCCAATCTTTTGCATTGAGTGTCACATGTATGATTTTCTCCCAGTTGGTGAGAGGTCTTACGTGTGCACTAGATGCAAGGAGCTCTTTGCTCTCAGGGAACGAGTCCGTTCTCTAGAGGCTAGAGTAGCAGACTTGGAAAACATAAAAGACAGACAGAGAGGTACATAGACGAGACCTACAGCAATTCCCACCTCCAGTCCGGCAGTATCCCTGTTGCCATGGAGGAGAGAGGTTACGTGACAGGAGAGAATCACCCTGGTGTGGCAGGAAGTGATCCTGTAACTAGGATCTGTCCTCCAGGTGATGTAAAACCCTCTTGCACCGAGGAAGTTTCTCCACGGCCATGTGCCCATGAGGGAAGGGTTAGGACAGCCATTATAGTTGGTGATGATGCGATCATTAGGCATGTAGATAGCTGGGTGGCTGGTGGACCTGAGGATCGCCTGGTAACATGCCTGCCTGGTGCGAAGGTAGCAGACCTCACGCGCCACCTAGATAAGGTCTTAGATAGTGCTGGGGAGGAGTCTGTTGTCTTGGTACATGTCGGTACCAATGACATAGGAAGGAAGGAGGGAGGGAGGAGGTTCTGGAGGCTAAATTTAGGCTTTTAGGTAGGAAGTTGAAATCCAGAACTTCCAGCGTAGCGTTCTCCGAAATGCTTCCCGTTCCACGTGGAGGACCCAAAAGGCAGGCAGAGCTCCAGAGTCTCAATGCGTGGATGAGACAATGGTGCAGAAATTAGGGTTTTGGATTTGTTAGGAACTGGGGAACATTCTGGGGAAAGGAGGGGCTCTTCCGAAGGGATGGGTTTCACCTTAACCGGGATGGAACCAGGCTGCTGGCATTAACGTTTAAAAAGGAGATACAGCAGCTTTTAAACTAGATAATAGGGGAAAGCCAACAGTCGCCCAAGAGCGCATGGTTCGGAAGAATGTATCCTTGAAGGATACTACCAAAAGCAGAGAGGTTCCAAAAAAGAGTAAAGTAGCCCAAATGCTGTCGAATATGGAGCAGACAGAGCTTAAAGATCCCAAATTACCCATGTCTACCAACAGCCAAATTAATATGAATAAAATACAGTCTCTAAAATGCTTTTATGCAAATGCTAGAAGTCTAAAAAATAAGATGGGAGAGTTAGAATATATAGCACTAAATGAAAGATTTGATATGATTGGAATATCAGAGACACGGTGGAAGGAGGACAACCAGTGGGACACTGTGATACCTGGGTACAAACTATATTGTAATGATAGAGCTGATCAAATTGGTGGAGTGGTTGCGCTCTATGTTAGAGAGGGCATTGAGTCAGAAAGGATTAACGTTTTGCAGGAAACAAAATTTGCTGTAGAATCTCTATGGATTGAAATGTAAAAAGGGGAAGGCGATGGCAGTGAGGGTGTACTATCAACCGCCTGGCCAGAATGAACAAATGGATGATGAAATGCTCAAAGAAATCAAGGAAGCTAACAAAAGCTACAGCGCATGGGTGATTTCAATTACCCCAGTATCGACTGGGTCAGTGTCACGGCAGGACATGCTAGGGAGATAAAGTTCCTAGAACAAATAAATGACTGCTTCTTGGAGCAGCTGGTTCATGAACCGACCAGAGGGGAAGCCATATTAGACCTAGTCCTTAGTGGAACACCAGATCTAGTGCTAGAGATAAGGTTGTTGGGGCCTCTTGGCAATAGTGATCATAGCATGATCGCCTTTGATTTAATTAGTGGAGGAGGGATAATAAGGAAATCCACAGTACTACCTTTAAACTTTCAAAAGGGAGACTATGATAAAATGAGGAAAATAGTTAAGAAAAAACTAAAAAGGAGCATTTGCAAAGGTTAAAGACTTACATCAAAAGCTTGGGTGTTTTTGAAAAATACTATCTTGGAAGCCCAGACCAGCTGTATTCCACGCTTTAAGAAAAGTGGAAGGAAGTCCAAACAACTGCCAGCATGGTTTAAAGGTGAGGTAAGAGAGGCTGTTGCCAAAAAAAGCATCTTTCAGGAAATGGAAAAGAGAGCCAAAACGACGAAACCTGGAAACAGCACAAGCACTGGCAAGTCAAATGCAAGGCATTGATAAGGCAGGCAAAGGGACAATTTGAGAAGAAGCTTGCTGCGGAAGCAAAAACGCAAAATAAAGACTTTTTCAAGTACATTCGTAGCAAAAAACCTTTGACAGAGTCAGTTGGTCCATTAGTTGATAGAGGGGTTAAAGGGGCACTAAGAGGCAACAAGGCGATAGCGGAGAAACTGAATGAATTCTTTGCTTCGGTCTTTACTGAGGAAGATGTAGGGATGTTACCCATGACTGAAGTGGTATTTAAAGGTGCGGAAGAATTGAAGGAAATATTGATACATCGGGAAGATGTATTACAACTATTAGATAAACTGAAGAGTAGCAAATCACCTGGGCTGGATGGTATACATCCAAGGGTGTTGAAAGAACTGAAATATGAGATTGCAGACCTGCTATGAGTAATCTGTGAACTATCATTAAAATCATCTCTAATACCTGAAGATTGGCGTTACATTGGCGATCCCCAATTTTTAAAAAAGGGTTCCAAGGGTGATCCGGGAAACTACAGAGCAGTGAGCCCGACGTCAGTACCGGGAAAAAAGGTAGAAACCATCATAAAGAATAAAATTACTCAGCATGTAGATAGTCATGGCCTAATGGGAGACAGCCAACATGGCTTTAGACAAGGAAGATCTTGTCTTACTAATCTGTTATGTTTTTTTGAAGGTGTGAATAAACAGGTAGACAAAGGTGAGTCAGTTGATATAGTGTATCTGGACTTTCAGAAAGCCTTTGACAAGGTCCCTCAGAGACCTTTGGCAAAACTAGAGTCATGGGATAGGAGGCAGTGTACTATTGTGGATCAGGAACTGGTTAAAAGATAGAAAGCAGAGGGTAGGGCTAAATGGCCAATTTTCCCAATGGAGAAAGGTGAATAGTGATGTACCCCAGGGATCTGTGCTGGGTCTACTGCTTTGACATATTCATAAATGACCTGGAAAGTGGAATAACGAGTGAGGTTATCAAATTTGCAGATGACACAGAACTATTTAAAGTTGTTAAAACCCAAGAGGATTGTGAAAAATTGCAAGAGGATCTTGATAAATTGGAAGACTGGGCATCAAAATGGCAGATGAAATTTAAAGTGCAAAGTTATGCACCTAGGGAAGAACAACCCAAACTATGGATACACGATGCAAGGTTCCATATTAGGAACCACCACCCAGGAAAGAGATTTAGGCGTCATTGTGGATACCATGTTAAAACCCTCGGCCCAGTGTGCAGCGGCGGCCAAGAGAGCAAATAGAATGCTAGGTATCATAAGGAAAGGAATGGAAAATAAAACAAAAGATATTATAATGCCTCTATATCGTTCCATGGTGAGACCGCACCTTGAATATTGTGTGCAATTCTGGTCGCCGTATCTTAAAAAGGATATAGCGATTTTAGAAAAGGTTCAGAGAAGAGCCACCAAAATGGTAAAGGGGATGGAAGGATACTCCTATGAAGAAAGGCTAAAAAGGTTAGGGCTCTTTAACCTGGAAAAGAGACGGCTGAGGGGAGATATGATAGAAGTCTATAAATTAATGAACTGAGTGGAACGGGTAAACGTAGATCGATTGTTTACTTTATCAGAATATAGAAAGACTAGGGGACATGCAATGAAGCTACAGGGTAAACTATTTCAGACTAATAAAAGAAAATATTTTTTCACTCAACGTGTAATCAAACTCTGGAATTTGTTACCGGAGGATGTAGTAAAGGCTGTTAGTGTAGCTGGGTTTAAAAAAGGTTTGGACAAGTTCCTGGAGGAAAGGTCCATAAACCATTATTAAGAAGGGACCCAGGATATCAATGCTTGACCCAGTACAAGCATTGTGGAACCTGTGTCTTTTGGGGAAATTGCTAGGTGCATATGACCTAGATTGGCCACTGCTGGAAACAGGATACTGGGCTTGATGGACCTTGGTCTGACCCAGTATGGCATATCTTATGTTCTTAAGGAGATAGGCATAGTTTGGGGGGGGGGAGCAGTAGCCCTCTCAAATGTTGCAGGCACTAGTGGTGATCTAGTACCCCTGCCCCTACTGTCAGTATGCTGTCCTTACCCTTTGCCCCCCCCCCCCAAGTAAGAAGACAAACTGCTCTGATGATTAAGAGAGGTATTTTGTGCCTCTATAGGACACTGGGGGGGCTTGGAATTTGGAAAAAAACAATAAGGACACCAAATTTTTTGGGGAAAGTATTTTGAATGTTCATGGGATGAGGGACAATGAGAGGAAATAGTCCAGGGTCTGTAACAAGGGCCTACTCTCCACTTGTATACTGGAGAATAAATTATAAAATATTTTATAGGTGATACTATATCCTGGTCAAAATCCAGAGGATATTTGGACAGGGAAAAGGTGAGTGTTGGCGGCAATGTGAACATAAAGGAACCAGATGTGTGGTGGTCCTGCCCTAAGGCAGCCACCTATTGGACAATTTTTGCTTTCCCAGGGCAGGTCAACGACAAGGTGACACCTCCAGATATGGGCGTTTGCTCTTCTTCACATTACACCTGGAACCCGCTCAGAGGCAGAGGTGCAGTTCTTTAAGTATGACTTGATAGCTGCAAGAATTACTTTGGCACAGGCCTGGAGACAGGTGGAAGTGCCCTCTATGGGGCATGTTCAAAGAAAATTGGATTATATACATAGAATGTCTTTTTCTGACTGCTATGCAGCAAAACACTGAGAGGCGAGGTTTGGCAGAGTGAACGCCGTTTCTCAAATGGAAAACAGACCATGTGGAGTGTTTTGGATAAGAGGTGGAGGGGTACCTGTTTTTCTTCTCTTTCTCCTCCTATATTTGGCTTTTTGTTGACCTGTGCTGTTTATATTTTGAGGATGTTGCTGTTAAAGTGCTGATAAGTGGCTTTGGCTTGCTCCCTGGGATTATCAAGAGACTTTTTTTTTCTTTTTAGTATATAAGGAAAAAACTCTTGTTTGTTCGAATATTTCTGCAGGTTCTTTCGGGTTGGGATAAACTTTGAGTGGATAATATGTCACATATGGCCTGTTTCTATGTGGCATTTGATTTTGTATTTTATACTTTGATGCATATGTTGGTTATTTGGACTTCTCTGAACCTAATAAAAATTGTTAATACTCGGGGCGTGGAAATTCCAAGATGGCCACTTGAGGGTTGAGCTCTTTCCTGTGCTATGCTGAAGAGGAAGGGGAAGGCTAAAGTTTACCCTGCTGAGCCCCAACCTGCCAGTACTGGTCCTATGGACAGCTTTGTCACAGACACAGAGGCAGAAAAAGCGTAGTTACTCATGTGTAACATGTGTTCTCCAGGAACAGTATGAATTAGTCCTCACATGGACAATGTCGGTGTCGACAGAGCCCCTGCAGAAGCATCTCCCCAGCTTTCAAAGAAAGTCTTTGGGAGATGCCACCACGCATCTGTGGTCCCCTTCCCGCCAGGGTGCCATCTTGCTCAGTCAGATGACATAGCTAGGACAGTAGTAAAAATAAAACAAGGTAGGGAGGCAACTACCAGGGGAGGAGGGAGAGCTGTGAGGACCAATTCCTGCTGTCCCTGGAGAACACCTGTTACAGGTGCGTAACTACTCTTCCTCCAGAAACAAGCAGGAAGTCAGTCCTCACACATGGGACTCCATAACTCCAGGCTGCTGAGGACTGAATCATGACAGCACCAATGGCCACAGAGCTGGGTAGCCATGAGTTGCTGAAGGTGGGTCCTCAACTGAGAGACTCTGCAAGACCCTAGCATCCAGCGGCATCATCACCCCAGTAGCCTGAACACAAAAGGGTCAGAGAGCAGGAGTTGCTTACAACCCAAAAAGATTATAGAGTACCGCCTGACTGAAGGCACTGTCCTGACGGGACTAGCTCTCCAGGTAGTAGTGAGCTGCGAACGTATGAACTGACGATGTGGTTGCTCTGCAGATTTCTGTCACTGGTACCGAGCACAGATTCACCACCGACGTGGTCATCGCTCTCACATAATGCGCTGTGATTCGGTGTTCCAGAGAGATCCCAGGTCGCTCATAAGTGAGGTCAATACAGTCCGTTACCTAAGTGGACAGAGTTTGCTTAGTCACAGGAAGCCCCAGCCTGCTGGGGTCGTAGGAAACTAAAAGCTTGAGGAGCTTTGCGATGGCTCCGAGTCCACTGTAGGTAGAAGGACAAGGCCCATTTGCAGTCCAGTGTATGGAGTATAGTTTTCTCCCGACCGTCGTGAGGCCATGGGAAAAAGGTGGGAAAGACCACCTCCTGGTTGAGGTGGAAAGGAGATACCACCTTTGGGAGGAATTTGGGGCGAGTGCGGAGCATCACCTTGTTTTTGTATATGGCCACAAGGGCCTGAAGTTCCCTCACTCTGCGAGCAGATGTGAGAGCTACCAGAAAGGCAACATTCCATGAAAGATACCGCAGATGGCAAAGTAGCTAGAGGCTCGAATGGCAGCCTGGTGAGCTGTGAGAGCAACACGTTGAGGTCCCATTCTACCACCAGGGGCGGATGGAGGGCTTAGACAACAGGAGGCCCCAGAGGAACTGAGAGACTAGGGGCTGACCCGAGGGGGGCTTCCCCTCGATAGGGCGGCGGTGTGCAGTGATTGCACTCAGTGTGCCCTCACCGAGTTTGACTGTAGTCCAGCGTGCGACAGATGCAGTAGGTACTGGAGCACTAGTTACATCGGGCAGGAAAACGGGTTCTCCCGCCTCTCTGCATACTGAGAATCTTCGCCACTTAAAGGCATAAGCTTGCCTCGTGGGAGG
Source organism: Ichthyophis bannanicus (assembly GCA_033557465.1). Taxonomy (NCBI): domain Eukaryota; kingdom Metazoa; phylum Chordata; class Amphibia; order Gymnophiona; family Ichthyophiidae; genus Ichthyophis; species Ichthyophis bannanicus. Next base: position 1,357,714,142 of record CM066031.1, read on the forward strand.
TTTGCAGGAGGCCAACAGGACCTCCTCAACTTCTCGTGGTAGGTAGAAGAGGGCCAAAGCTACCCTTTCAGCTGCCATGCTATTAGCGTTAGAGACTCTAGACTGGGGTGCAGCCCTCCTCTTGAGACAGGAGGTCTGGGACATGGCCCATTGGGACCGGGAGTGTCACTGACAGACTGAACAGCAGTGGGAACCAAGGCTGTCTGGGCCACCTGGGGGCGATTAGTATCAGTGCTGACCCCTCATGCTGGACCTTGAAGAGGGTCTTGGCAACCAAAGGGGTCAGCGGAAAGGCATAGAGGCGGCCTTCTGTCCACAGGATCAGGAAGGCATCCGCCACCACCACCCTCACTGGGTGCGGTTGCCGTGAACAAAAGTGGGGCAGCTGCGCATTGTCCAGGGTGGCAAAGATGTGCATCATGGGTGCCCCCCAGAGGCAGAAGAGCCGTGAGGCCACTCAGATTCAGGCACCACTTGTGCAGCTGGAGCATCCTGCTCGGTCTGTCCACCAGGAGGTTGTCCTGGCCCAGAAGGTAGACCGCCCGCAGGAGCATGTTGTTGCAAGCTGCAAAGGAAAGGAGGGCCACTGTCTGTGCCCCCCTGCTTGTTGACACAGAACATGGCAACTTGTTTGTCCATCTGTATCAGCACTGGCTGGTGTTGCAGGCAGTGGCGGAATGCCCATAGGGCTAGGAAGACTGCCCTGAGTTCCAGAAGAGTGATCTGTAGCAGAGATTCCACCTGGGACCAGCTTCCTTATGTGCAACAGTCCTCGCAATGCGCCCCCCAACCAAGGAGGGAGGCGTCTATGGTCAGGACCCTTTGGGGAGTTGGTACCTGGAAAGGCATCCAGGCCCAGAGGTGGCAGAGAAGATGCACCAGTCGAGGGACTCTGCCAGCTGGCGGGTTACCCTGATCCTGTCCTGCAGTCTGCCCATGGCTTGCATCCACTGAGAGCAGAGGCACCACTGAGTTGTCCATGTGTAGGCGGGTTAGTGGGGTCATGTGGAACGTGGAGGCCATGTGGCCCAGAAGGCAGAGGAGGAGACGGGCTGGCACCAAGCAACAGCTTTGCACCTCCACAGCTACCTCCCTGAGACCGTCTGCCCATTCCCTGGGGAGAAAGACTGACTTGCAGGATGTCCAGCTGAGTGCCTATGAAGTCCAAGCTCTGGGCTGGACTGAGATGAGATTTGGGTTAGTTGATGATAAACCCTAGGTGCTGCATCAGGAGGGATGCGCACCCTGTGGCCTGATGGACCTCTGCAGCCAAGCTGCCCCTAATGAGCCAGTTGTCTAAGTAAGGGAAGACAAAGGCCCCTTGCAGATGTAGGTGGGCAGCGACCACTGCTAGGCATATTGTGAAAACCCCTGGTGAGGAGACCAGGCCGTAGGGTAGCATCCTGTACTGGCAGTGTCCTCCTCCCAAGAACCTTAGGTACTGCCTGTGGGATGAGTGGATCAGGATATGTGTGTAACCATCCTTTAGGTCCAAGAAACAAAGCCAGTCTCCCTAGCAGAGGTAGGGCAGCAGTGCTCCAAGGAAGAGCATCTTGAACTTCTCCCTCATCAGAAACCCACTTAAGTTTCATAGGTCTAGGATGGGCCTGAGGCCCCCAGTACTCTGCGATAAGGAAGTATCTGGAGTGGAAGCCCTGGCCCCATAGGTGTCTGGATACAGGTTCTATTGCTTTGTCCCTGAGAAGACCTGCAAGCTCTGTGAGCAGCAGGGTTTGGTGAAGGAGGGGCCGAACTGGCTCTCCGGGAAAGAATCTGGTTGGAATCTGCTGCAGGTGGAGGAGATAATCCTTACCTGACTACCTGCAGTACCCAAAGGTCTGAGGTGATTGAGGCATATCTGTGGGCAAAAAGCGCTAGGCACCCCCCTGTGGGCTGGTGAACATCTCCTGGGGGAGGGGAGGCCCTGCCTTGGGGAATTTTTGCCTTCTGAGCCAAATGTACCTGCCTCTTGGGGCAAGAATCCTGCTGATGGCCAGAGTAGAACTGGTACCGATGACCCTGTGTAAAGGCACCCTTTTTCTTCAGGAAAAGGGGCCTTTTCCCTGACAGATTTTTGCAGGGATGGGATGAGGTCTTCTTAGAGAACCTCTGACGGGTCACAAACTCTGCCTCGATCTCAGCAGCTTTGTCAGCCATGGGTTTGCCAAAATGGTTCTCACCAGTTCAGGGGACATCGAGCAGTTTGTCCTGGACCCACTGCTCGAAGTCGTAGAATTGCAGCCAGGCCTGGCCCCAATGCTGGCTGCCGCAACTCGAGCCGCCGACTCAAAGCAGTCATAGGCAGCCCAGGAGAGGAACATGGAGCAGTCTCTCGCTCCCAAGGTCAGGGTCTGAAACAGTTGGAGGGATTCCCTGGTGAGGCCTGCTGCAAACCCCAACAGCTCTTTGGCCAGTGCCTTTAAGTACAAGCCTATGTAGAGTTCATAGGCCTGGATCCAGCCACCCAGCATCGAGCCCTGATAGAATTTGCACCTGAGGGCGTGGAGGGCCTGGGACTCCCTGCTGGGTGGGACAGATGAGTGGGTCTTCTGGCTCTTGAGCTTCTGCATGATCAACTCGACGATCATGGAGTTATGCGGGAGATGGGGTTTGAGAAACCCTGGCCTTTTCCAGATGCGTTACATAGCTTCAAATCAAAAGCAGACTATAGGCACAGACACCAGCACCTCCCACATTTGGAGGAGCAGCCTCTTGAGGATCGGCTGTATGGGCACCATGAGGTTTTCTCTAAGTGGAGTCTCATACTGAAGAGTCTCCAACTCTCCTCAGTGCGCAGGTCCTCCTCCACCTCGGTTTGCACCAAGAGAGCCTAGGCCATATCCCTGATGAAGTCATGGAAGGCTATGTCCTTGGGAGGAGAATGGCATTGAGGTGCCGGGAGAGACTGGCCTTAAGGAATGTCTCTGTGCCTTCTGGTGTCTGGGGATGCCTCGTTTTCCATCTCCCACTCTGAGTTGAGCAATGAGGAATCTGAGGCCCTGTGACTCCTTGTGTCGAGGCTGATGCCAAAGGGCCGACGGCCTGTGGAGGACCTGGGGTCTGAGTCGTGGACACTGGCTGGCGAGAACCGGAGACCCAATGAGCGGGACCTCAACTGGCATAGGGAACCTTTGAGGCCGAGGGCACTCAATGCTTGGCTTGATGACTGGGGACTCCCTTTGTTGATGGCCCAGTCGTTAGGGCAGATGAGGCAGAGGAACCGGCCATCATCGTCTGCTGCAGGGCCAGGATAGCAGTGATGTTCTGCTCCATGGCTGCTATTCTGGTTTCCAAGCCAGAAAGCTCCGCAGCCTTTGGCGTGGGCACTGAGGTTTTCGGGACTGGCGTCGGCCCTCTAGGGAGTGCGTCCTCGACTAGGACTACGGCCTCAAGAAATCTCACACTGTCTCCGCTGGCCGAGGAATCCTTTTTTGGGGACCTTGGTGGGAGGCTTCTTGGGAATTGCCTGAGTCCCTCCATGGAGTTTTACCGGTTTTCTCTGGTGCAACCTCGGCAGACTTCTTCTCTGGCTCCAGGGTCTTCTCAGAGGAACCGTGGCTGTGGGACTCTGAGGACACCCAGGTATCGCAGGATGTGCTGAGCTTGGAGCTCGTTGCCGACTCAGACCTAAGGAACAACTTTTCCTGCAAATCCAACCTTTTCTTGTTGGTTTTGGCCGACATGGCCTGGCACAGGTCATAGGAGGTGCTGTCATGGTCCAGGTCCAGGCAGCACAAGCAGCAGTCATGGGTCTCAGTAACGGACATGGTTTGACTGCAATAGTCACCCTTTTTGAACCCACCGGGATACAACGTGGGAAACACCCGGATGGGGTAGATGACCCCCCCCCCCAGGGCAAAAAAAAAGACACAAACATCGTTCAAGGGAGACCTCAAGAGAAAAAGGGGCAGAGAACAGCAACAGGAGGGCGCAGACTTAAAGGCAGGAAGAGGAACTGGTACGTCTACCAGAAAACTAACTTTTAGGAACAGATTTGTCAAGGATTTTTCTGGGAAAACAGGACATGTGTCCATTGGGCTCCACAGAAAACAGGAGTCTGAACAAGACGGCACCTTTGGGCAGGAAGGCGATCATTTATTTATTTAACATTTCTTTTATACCGCACTATCATCATCAGCGCGGTTTACATTGAACATACTTATACATACAGGGTAACTGTAGTGTATTTTACATTTTAACAGGAGTTGAAACTTGGAAGAACAGAGGTAACTATTTACAGTTATTTACATAGTTAAATATCTGGTTATATGCTTGGAGTGTGTATGCGTGTGTATGCATGCGTGGTGGCATCTCCCAAAGGCTTTCTTTGAAAGCTGGGAAGATGCTTCCATGGGGACACTGTCTGTGCCGCCGTGACCCCTATGTGAGGACTGACTTCCTGCATGTTCCCGGAGAAGAGGGAGATTTGAGCAGAGCTTGCGGTTGGGCTTTTGGAGAAGTCTGCTCACCTTCCTGGCCTAGATGTCATCCTCTCTCCTGAGGCACAGAGCATGCCTCCACCTCCTAGTGGAACTGCTCCCCAGCCACCGGCTAGTGCTCCTTAAGTGTCGGAAGGCAACGTTCAGATAGCGCTGGAGCAGGTAGTACCGGCGGCAAAGAGAGGAGTGGTCGTTCCTCAATCTGGTATTCTTCCTGGGACTGCATTGGTGGTGATATTGCCCCAGATCAGCGGAGAGGATGTCTTGGAGGCCTCTTTGGCTGCAATCTCGCCTACCTCCTTTACTTTATCTTGGCCAAAGACCTTAGAGAATATCTGGGATGCTATTACTTCTCTCTCTGATGCTTTAACTTGGTAGACTGCTTGAATTTCAGCTTCAGTAACAAATGTTAGAGTGTTATGTGACTAACTGACACTACGAAAATGAAAGTGGAGGAGAATGAGAAGACGCTGAATTCTGTTGTGGACGCTAATGTGGCACTAATTAAAGAATATTTCATTCCAGGCTAAGATGGAAATCTTAGAAAACACTGCCTAAGCTTCAAATTTACGTATACTGAATTTTCCTATAATTGTGGGTATGTCACCGATTGATCTATTTAAGAAAATATTTGTCTGAGAACTTGTCTGTTTTGCAGGAACTAATGCCACCAATTATGAGGGCTTTTTATTTGTCTTTGGAGAAGAAAGTACCGGGTTGGCCAAAGAGGCTGTCACAATAGATGTGATTAATGTGTCAGATCTTTTGAAATCTCCCAGATTAACAGATATAAAAGTTTCTACTTTATTAGTGACCTGTGCCTTAACATCGGATAGAGATTGGTTGCTTAGACCAGGGGTGTCCAAACCTGTCCTGGAGGGCCGGAATCCTGGCAGGTTTTTGGGATAGCCCTAATGAATATGCATGAGATATATATGCATTAGAGATATCCTGCCAACCTGACTGGTTTGTGACCCTCCAGGGCTGGATTTGGAGACCCCTGCCTTACACCTCTGTCATTTAAGATCGTGAGTGGGCAAGGTACAGATGTCCTAGACATCGAAAGGGTATATAGAATGTGTCACATTCCTCTTCGATTCTCACCACCACCAAAAAGGTGGCTAATAGACAATTCTTAGGTGGTGGTGAGAAGTGAGGAGGACTGTGACAAATTCTATCTAACCTTTTTGATGTCTTGGACATCTGCACCTTGTCCACTCAAGATCTTAAATGACAGAGGTGGAAGGCAGGGGTCTCCAAATCCAGCCCTGGAGGGCCACAAACCAGTCAGGTTGGCAGGATATCTCTAATGCATATATATCTCATGCATATTCATTAGGGCTATCCCAAAAACCTGCCAGGATTCCGGCCCTCCAGGACAGGTTTGGACACCCCTGGCTTAGACTATATTATAAGAAATGGTCGCAACTTTTCTATGGACAGAAAATTTCAGTTTTCCCTGATATTTCAAAAGAAATGCAAAAATGGAGAAAACAGTTATTAAGATCAGGCGTTTTGCAGCTGGGGGCTACTTTCTATCTGCGTTTTCCATGTAAATGTTTAGTTGTTTATAAAGCGCAAAGATTTATCTTTTTTCCAGCCAACAGACTTGTCTATGTTTATTAGTGCTAAATTACCAGTAACATCTTCTCCCGCTAAGGTGAGTGGTGAGGTTAAGTAACTGCGCATGTATTGTTATTTATTGCTCTGATCCCTCCGCGGCTTCCTGTTTTCTTGTTATTTAGTGTATCGAATGTTTACAGGTGGGCGCCTCTGGCTTTCCTGTTTATTTTGCTTTAATTCATGCTCCCTATTTTGTGGCCTCAGGCATTAATGTTGGTCAATATTTCCTTGATTATTTGCTCAATGGTATGCCTTTTCTGTACAAGCTTGTATTGATATCTTGTGTAAATTGTTTAAACATATACATTTTAAAAAAATTGTTAATACAAAGAAAAAAAAACAAAATGAGAACCCTGGTATTTACATATTTGAAGCAAGTGACAGATACAAGTATACCTTAAAGTCTCCCCACAAATAGGGTAGCCTGCCCAGAAGTACACCTTACCAACGGCATTTCTACGAGCCCAATACCTTTTCTTAGTTTCTTTAATTAAGAAAACCATGCAAGAACCACACTGTATTTCCATAGAAGATATATCTATAATTTTCTTTTAAGTGTACTAAGATTTTGCTTTGCATGTTGAATTCATTTGAAAAGATAAAAGGTGAAAATGGCACGTAATATAAATAGCAGATTGTTTCATCCTCAGAAAAGAGACTAAAAAGCAGACACTTTGCTTAGATATGGTGGTATGTGAGGAGTAGTGTTAGTTCCTTAGCAGTTTCAGGCAGCAAAAAGATGAGCAACTGAGGTAAAAGAACAAATATCAGTAAAATAACCACTAGAAATCTAAACGGTAAAAAGAAAACAGGCATGTCACAGCATTAATTCCTTCTATCAATAGGATGCAGAGTTTTACACTTTCTTTCCAGCTAAGATCTTTCATGTTTACAGTATTGGGGGGGGGGAGGAAGGGGGGAGAACACTGACAAGTATAGTACATAACTGAATAATAGGAATACAAGATAGAAAATGGCAAGCACCACTGATGCGAGGTACTGTGAAAGCACAGTTGCTCACCTGTAACAGGTGTTCTCCAGGGACAGCAGGAATCAGTCATCACATATGGGTGACATCGGATCACACGCGAAGCATTTGCCCAGCTTTCAAAGAAAGCCTTTGGGGATGATACTATGCATGCGTGGTCCCCTTCCCGCCCAAGGGTACTATCTTGCTCAGTCAGATGACATAGCTGGAACAGTAGTAAAAATTAAACACAAGGTAGGAAGGCAACCCCTAGGAGAAGAGGGAGGGTTGCGAGGACCGATTCCTGCTGTCCCTGGAGAACACCTGTTACAGGTGAGTAACTATGCTTTCTTCAGGAACAAGCAGGAAGTCAGTCCTCACATATGGGACTCCCTAGCTCCCAAGTTGCCGAGGACCGAACCATGACAGCATCAATGGCAACCAGTCAGACAGCCATAAGTTGCAGGAGTTGAGTCCCCATTGATAGACTCTGCAGACCCTATCACTCCGGTAGCCTGAACACAGAAGGGTCGGAGGGCACGAGTTGCCAACACCCCGAGAATATTACGGAGTACTGCCTGGCCAAAAGGCACAATCCCTGCAGAACTCTCTCCACGCAGTAGTGAGCATATGAATTGAAGATCATGTGGCGGCCTTACAGATCTCCATCACCAGCACCGAGTGGAGGTTGCCCAACGACGCGACCATCACCCTCATGTGATGTGCTGTGAACCGGTGCTCAAGGGAGAGGCCAGCTTGCTCATAGGCGAGGGCAATATAGTCTATCACCAACGTGAACAGAGTTCACTTAGTCATGGTGAGTCCCAGTCTACTGGGGTCATATGATACGAAAAGCTGAAGAGCTTTGCAATGCACCCGAGTCTGCTGTAGGTAGAAGGACAGGGCCCGTTTTCAATACAGTGTATGAAGCACTAGTTCCTCCCTGCTGGCGTGAGGCCACAGGAAAAAGATGGGGAGGACCACCTCTTGGTTGAGGTGAAAAGGAGATACCACCTTCAGGAGGAATTTGGGGTGTGTGCAGAGCACTACCCTGTTCTTGTAGAACCGTGTGTATGGCAGATCTGCCACCAGAGCCTGGATTTCACTCGCTCTACGAGCGGATGTAAGGGTCACCAGAAAAGCCATTTTCCAAGACAGGTACCAAAAGGTGACAAGTGACCAGGGGCCTCAAACAGCTGTTGGCGGGCGGAGAGACGGCTTGGATAACAGGAGGCCCCGGAAGAACCTGGAGACCAGGGGTTGGCTTGAGGGGGGGTTTTCCCTCTATAGTTTGGTGGTGTACACCCTCACAGAGTTTGATTTTAGCCCGGTGTGTGACAGGTGTAGAAGGTACTGAAGAACGAGTTGCAGCTGGCACACCAGACAGGGAACCTTCTCCACGTAAAGCCATACACCCTTCTGATGGAGGGTTTTCGGGAGGCCAGTAGGACCTCCTCAACTTCCTCAGGAAGACTGAAAGGGGCTAAGGCTACCTTTCAGCAGCCACCCTGTTAGTGTTAGCAACCCCAGATTGGGGTGGAAGAGGAAGCCCTCCTCCTAGGACAGGAGGTCCGGGGCCTGGCCCAGTAGGGGTGGGACTTCCACCGACAGAGAAGGCAGAAAAAGGGAACTATGGTTGCCTGGGCTACCTGGGGGCGATCAGTATCACTAATGCCCTCTCGTTCTGGACCTTGAAGAGGGTCTTGGCGATCAGGTGAGGGGGGTGGTTGGGGAAATGCATAAAAGTAGGCCTTCCAACCATGGGATCAGGAAGGTATCTGTCGCCACTCTCCCTGGGTACGGTTGGCGCAAGCAAAAGCACAGTAACTGCACATTGTCCAGGGAGTCAAAGAGATCTATCACAGGCCTGCCCCAGTGGTGGAAGAGTTGCTTCACTACCCTATGGTTCAAACGCCACTCGTGTGAGCGAAGAATCTGCTCAGCCTGTCTGCTAAGCAGCTGTCCTGGGCCTGGCAGGTTCACCGCTCGTAGGCGCATACCATTGCACACTGCAAAGGAGAGGAGGGCTACCGCCTCACGGCAGAGGAAGTACCTCCCTGCTTGTTAATATAAAACATGGCAACTTTATTGTCTGTCTGGATCAGCACAGGTCAGTGCTGCAGGTGTTGACGGAATGCTTGCAGGGTCAGGAAGATTGCCTGCGTTCCAGGAGGTTGATATGCAAGAGTGACTCCTCGGGACCAGCTGCCTTGTGTGCAGCAGTCCCCGCAATGCACCCCCCATCCCAGGAGCGAGGTGTCCATTGTCAGGGTCCTCTGAGGCGCGGGTGCCTAGAAAGGCATTCCCACCTGTAGGTGGTGCAAATTTTGCCACCAGGTGAGGGACTCCGCCAAGTGGTGGGTGACCTTGACATTGTCCCAAAGCCTACCCGTGGCTTGAGTCCACTGTGAGTGGAGGCACCATTGGGCTGTCCACATCTACAAGCGGGCTAATGGGGTGACATGGACCGATTCCGACCAGTGGTGTTGTACCTCCCCTGCCAGTTGTATGAGGTGGTCTGCCCTTTCCCTTGGGAAGATGGCCTTTACCTGCAACGTGTCCAATTGAGCCCCTATGAACTCCAGATTTTGGACTGGAGAGAGATGGGATTATTCAAATTTACAGGTCATTTATGAATATTTTAGAAAGCAGCAGACTCAGCACAGATCCCTGGGGTACTCCACTATTCACCTTTTTCCATTAGGAAAAATTGGCCATTTAGCCCTACCCTCTGCTTTCTATCTTTTAACCAGTTTCTGATCCACAATAGTACACCGTCTCCTATCCATGACTTTTTTAATTTCGCCAAGAGTCTCATGAGGGACCTTGTCAAAGGTTTTCTGAAAATCCAGATTCACTGTATCAACCGGCTCACCTTTATCTACCTGTTTATTCACACCTTCAAAAAATATTGTCACAAGCACAACGCCCAAAGCCACTTGCCTCTAGTGGTCGAGGGGCATGGTGGTTGAGGATTCCTTCTTCTATCAGCTCCTAGCAGCCTATTCCTTCGTGTTGGTTTCTGGGAAGTGTAGTACTGCTAAAAATATGTTGGTGCCTTAAGTAGAAGGTTTGTAGTTGAGGTAACCGAGGGTAAGGCTTGTAACAGAAAGTTTATTTCCATAACACAAAACACAGCAGGTTCAAGGTATCATTTACAAGATTATAACTGTAGGATTTGCTTAAGTTACAGCAAATAATGGCAAACAAACCAAAAGAACTCAGAAATGGCTTTTTAAAGTCCTCTTACTTGCAGAAGCAATTGCCTTTAGAAACTAGGCTGCCACTTTCCTGTTTAGTCCTTGTTAATCAGAGCATAAAGAAAAATTCAGGCTTAATTCTTCTACCAAATAATCCACAAACTTAGAGTGTCTATATGGTGACTGAGAATCGCTATACCAAGCTAATATAGTATATCAATGTGTGATTGTTTTTGTCGGAAGTTTTTGCCGTGAGTAAGTACTCCCTCTCGAGGCGTAACCTCCCTTTTAATTAAATTTTTTTTGTGTATATGTATATATGGTAATGTGAAATCATGGCACCAAACTCAAAGTGCTCTAACACAACCATTCATACTTTAGTGTGCCGGCTCACGATTTGACGAAAATTTTCCAGGTTGTATCAACTCACGATTTGATGAGCCGACTCACGTCTTGATGTAAACTTTGCAGGTTAATTCGAACACAGTACTGCGTTTAGAGCATCAAATCTATTTTTGGCTCTGTTTCAACGCTTTCACCACTGCAAAAAAGAAGAAAAAGCTTTCTCCTACCATGTTCCGGAGAAAGTCTGTGTCATGCTGGAACCAATCTCAGTCCGACTTACTGAACATCAAGGAAGAACGTCAGGACTGAAATACCAAACTCAGCCAATCAGGAACCATTGTGTCACAGTATGCCAGCCTCAAAAACCTCTCTAGGCTGCATTTCTACGTGAAACCAAACTTAGAACAAAAAACATTCCAAGCTGTTATCAAAACTCTTAGCAGGCTTTTCATATAGGAGAAGAGCAAGCAAAAACTCTTATAGCAGCTAACTTGGCTTTTCTTGCCGTTGCACAGTTCAAACACAGGTGACAAGCATGAATCAGAGCTTCCTGGTCAGGCTTACGTTGCAGTAAATTTCCCTTTTAAAACAGACAGGAATTTACCTCCACACTGCTTCTGCCATATAGTTAACTTCCAAGGAGCATTTTTTCTTTCAGGGCTAGCTTTTCTCAAGACCTCCAGTCTAGAGCTTGGCATAGAGAGCAATCCATAAAGCAATCTTCTTCCCCCAACTCTGACACTGGTTCTCCCAACTGCATGGGTTCTGACTCACCGACCTGGTCAGAATGCTCAGCTGACAACCTCTCTGGTGGTCTGAAAGCTTCTCCACTTCCTGGCCCCCACCTCTGTTGCCAACCTGTTGCAGGGAATTCAGCTCCCTCAGCTCTGGGTAGCTCAGCTCTTCTCCAAGAATCCACTCCTTCTCTCTGCTTCTGTCTCAGCTGCTCTCCCGGCTGCTCTCCTTCTCGTCTCCCCCTTTCTCGTCTCTCCCTCTCTGCATAATCTAACCCAGGCTTATACCTCCAGGGTCTTAACCCCACCTCTTTCTTTCCCAGGTGTAGGTAATCCCCCTGCCTTCTGATATTAGAATAATCAGTGCACTTGTTAAAGTAAGGGCTTTGGTCCTCATGCTTGCAATCCCTAATTTCTTACTTTATCAGTCATTGGCTGAAACCTGTTCCAGCTGGGGTTTTTCTGTCTTTGAAACCTGGCTGTGGCTTTCTCTCCCTGCACTCCTAGAAGGGGATCGTTAACTAGGGTGAATTTGTTATGCTTCTCACCTCCCCCACTCTCAGGATAGCTGACTTTGCCACAATATATAAACAGATTAGTAAGACAAGATCTTCCTTGGCTAAAGACATGTTGGCTATCTACAATGTTCAGTAATTTTGTTCTTTTAATGGTTTCTACCATTTAGCCCGGTACTGATGTCAGGCTCGCCGGTCTGTAGTTTCCCGGATCACTCGTGGAACCCTTTTTTTTTTTTTAATTATTTATGCAATTTTACAATAATAAATCAAGCAAATTTGCTTGTACAGAAAACAACTACTTATAATGAAAATACATTAATCCCTAAAATAATCCTCAAGAAACAAAATTGTTGTTACAAGAGTATAGTTAGCCCACAATAATGGGGGAGTCAACTAGAAAAAGACTACAAGGATAAGTGGTTCCTTGATCCCAAAAAAGGAAAAAGTTACTCTAGAAATATAACAGAGGCGTAGGACAGAGAAAATACCACATTGATGAGAAAATTCACCGAGGTGAAGAAGTCACAATCTGAAAACCAATAAATGACGATAACTCTTCAGGCTGAAAAAATACATATTTCTTATCCCTAAAAGAAATAATGCATTTACAAGGAAATCGCAATATAAAGAAAGCGCCAATCTGAACCATACCTGGTCTCAACAACAGAAAAGCTCTCCACCGTTTCTGGGTCTCCCCAGAGACATCAGGGAACATCACAACCCTCTTACCCATAAATAACGCAGAGAGTTTCTTAAAATACAATTTTAGTAGCCAATCTCTGTCAGATGGTATCGCAAAGGTCACTAACATTGTGGAGACTGATAAGTCTGCTTCTTTAGGTGACTAACAGAGCCGAAACATCCAAAATATCCATGTCTAAAACACCCTCAGCCATCTTACCATCTTTCTTACCCTAAGACAGAAAATAAGCTTTCACTACTGGGGAGTTAAAATCAGATGGTACACTTAAAGCCTCCTGTATATATTTTTTAAATAATTCAATCAGTGACAAAGTTGTTACTACTGGAAAGTTTAACAAACGAATATTGGAAGCTCTCACTGCATTATCTAATTTTTCCAGTTTCATTCTCATGGAAACATTATCTTTCATAATAGAGTCATTTATTAATGAAACCTGAGTAATTTTCTGTTCCCCAGCTTCGAACTTCAAACTAAGGTTAACCAAGTTTCCCTGGACACCAGATGACAACGTTTCCAACTTTTCCAACCGGGTAGTTAGGTCAATTTGCTTGCTAACCCCTGAAGAGAGCTGTAATATCGCTTCCCATATTGTCTCCAGGGATATCTCCTTAGGGCGGTTCAGGAAAGTACCTTTGGAAATGTCAGCCATCAAGGGAAAAGACTTAAATCCTACTCCTTCATCTCGGCGAGGTGATATGTCCGCCTCTAAGACTGAAGATGGGGCCATTTCCACAGCCCTCATCTCTGAGGGCTGTTCTCCGGGGCCATCTTCCTGCAAGGCCCGCACATCAGACGCCGCACCACCAACTTCGGGCGGGGCAGCCTCTCCTCTCACGAGAAGAGGCACCGGACAGGTCACACGTAGAGGCAGCATCCGCTCATCGGGGGAGAGAGACACCTCCAGGGCAGGCGTTGCCAGAGCCACTACATCAGACAGCGCAGCACCTGCTCGAATCTCCCCCTTCTGCTTCTCTGTCAGCTGAACGAATCTATCCATCGGACCCAAGGAATCGGCAAGTACAGGCTCCGCGGCATGGATTCACCAGAGGCAGGTCTTGTCAGACAAATCTGATTGATTTCTTTGACTGGGTTACCAGGGAGTTGGACCGAGGGAGAGCTCTAGATGTGGTGTATTTAGATTTCCGTAAAGCCTTTGACACTGTTCCTCACAGGCGACTTATAAACAAACTGAGCACCCTAGGGATGGACCCTAAAGCTACTGCTTGGGTTAGAAATTGGTTGGGTGGGAGGCGACAAAGAGTACATGTAAATGGAGCTCACTCTGAGGAGAAGGATGTTACCAGTGGTGTGCCCCAGGGATCTGTCCTTGGTCCGATTCTTTTTAACATCTTTGTTAGTGATATAGCGGAAGGGCTGTCAGGTAAGGTTTGCCTCTTTGCGGATGATACCAAAATCTGCAATAGAGTAGACACCCAGGAAGGGGTAGATAACATGAGGAGGGATCTAGCTAAGCTTGAAGAATGGTCTAGAATTTGGCAGCTGGGATTTAATGTTAAAAAATGTAAGGTCATGCATTTGGGCTGCAGCAATCCAAGGGAGCAATACAGTATAGGAGGTGAAGTACTTTTGTCCACTAAAGAAGAGCAGGACCTAGGCGTGGTTGTGTCTGATGATCTTAAAGTAGCTAAACAGGTAGAAAAGGCGACAGCAAAAGCTAGAAGGATGCTTGGCTAGCAGAAAAAAGGTGATAATGTCTCTGTATAAGTCTTTGGTGCGACCTCATTTGGAGTATGGTGTGCAATTCTGGAGACCGCACCTTCAAAAGGATGTGAACAGGATGGAGTCGGTGCAGAGGGTTGCTACTAAAATGATTAATGGGCTTCATTATAAAGCATATGAGGACAGACTTAAGGATCTTAATATGTACACCTTAGAGGAAAGGCGGGATAGAGGTGATATGATTGAGATGTTTAAATACCTCCGTGGCATAAATGTTCAGGGAGAGAGCCTCTTTCAATTGAAAGCAAGTTCTGCTACAAGGGGACATGGGATGAGGGTGAAGGGAGATAGATTCAGGAGTGATATGCGGAAATATTTCTTTACGGAAAGAGTAGTGGATCCATGGAATAGTCTCCCAGTGGAGGTGGTAGAGATGAGGACAGTAACTGAATTCAAAAAAGCATGGGACCAACACAGAGGATCTCTAAAGGTAAAAAGTGGACTGTTGTAGTTGTTATGGAAGGACAGACTAGATAGGCCATGTGGTCTTTTTCTGTCATCATGTTTCTATGTTTCTATGATAAATTTGAAGACTGGGCATCAAAGTGGCAGATGAAATTTAATGTGGACAAGTGCAAAGTTATGCACCTAGGGAAGAACAACCCAAACTATGGTTACACGATGCAAGGTTCCACTTTAGGAACCACCAACCAGGAAAAAGATTTAGGCGTCATTGTGGATAGCATGTTAAAACCCTCGGCCCAGTGTGCAGCGGCAGCCAAGAGAGCAAATAGAATGCTAGGTATCATAAGGAAAGGAATGGAAAATAAAACAAAAGATATAATGCCTCTATATCGTTCCATGGTGAGACCGCACCTTGAATATTGTGTGTAATTCTGGTCGCCGTATCTTAAAAAGGATATAGCGTTATTAGAAAAGGTTCAGAGAAGAGCCACCAAAATGGTAAAGGGGATGGAAGAATACTCCTATGAAGAAAGGCTAAAAAGGTTAGGGCTCTTTAACCTAGAAAAGAGACGGCTGAGGGGAGATATGATAGAAGTCTATAAATTAATGAATGGAGTGGAACGGGTAAATGTAGATCGATTGTTTATGTTATCAGAATATCGAAAGACCAGGGGACATGCAATGAAGCTACAGGGTAAGCTATTTAAATCTAATAAAAGAAACGTGTAATCAAACTCTGGAATTTGTTACCGGAGGATGTAGTAAAGGCTGTTAGTGTAGCTGGGTTTAAAAAAGGTTTGGACAAGTTCCTGTAGGAAAGGTCCATAAACCATTATTAAGAAGGGACCCAGGATATCAATGCTTGACCCAGTACAAGCACTGCGGAACCTGTGTCTTTTGGGGAAACTGCTAGGTACGTATGACCTAGATTGGCCACTGTTGGAAACAGGATACTGGGCTTGATGGACCTTGGTCTGACCCAGTATGGCAAATCTTATGTTCTTATGCGTGGTTTTTTGACTGGACGTGTGTTATCTACTTCTTCTTGATCATGCAAACTGCTCAGAAGAACAACCACTTTTCCTTTCTTCGGGCAATAGGAAACCAGAGCGGCGTCATCGCAAAAGGCAAACAGTGAAGTGAATACCTCTCGGCCCTTTGCTGTTACAAATTCTGGAGGCAATTCTTTTCTGTTCTTTCGAATTGTCCCCAAAAGTGTCATTTGTTTTTCTAGCAATTTCCGTGACAGGGATAAACTGCAGAAGAAGTTGTCAACAATAACATTGCTGCCAGATCGCGTCAATCCTTCAGTGAGTTGCAGCACAACCCTTTCACCCCGATTCTGTTCCCTGTTTTGTCCGAGTTCCCTTCCTGTATATACTTGAAGACGCAGAAGACATGACGTTGCACTGTCACACAACATCCATAGCTTTATGCCGTATTTCCCAGGTTTGCTGGGAACATATTGTCTGAACGGAACACGGCCACGAAATGTAAGCAGTTGCTCATCCACGGTAACATTTTCACCAGGAACAAAGGCGTCACTTAGAGTTGCTTCCCAGGTATCAAAAACGTGTCCGATTGGAACAAGCTTATCCACGCCTTGTCGTTCATGTCTGTTGGTTGCATCATCAAATCTGAGAGCACAAGAAATTTGCTGAAAACGGTTATGGGCCATATTTTTGCCGAAAACAGAACGACCATCTTCAAGGTTCCACAACTGAACTATGGATTCATTTTGTGACTTGTACACACCTGAGAGGATCAGAAGTCCAAGAAAACGTTGAAATTCTCCATCTGTCAAATCTTTCCAAGTGTCGTCATAAATGTGTCTTCCTTGTTTGCTCGTCCACATCATGATTTCATTCAATAAGTTCTTCCTCATGAACAAGTGGAATGCTGTGAGAGGGCCATCAACATTTCGTACAGCATACCTTGTAGGACCGTGTTGTATGGGCATGACATTAGCTCTGGCGTATCTTCCAGCAGCTTGCTTTATAGGTTTCCTGTTCCATGATGTGGCATCCTTAGATACATAGGCTTCAATGGCAACATTTGTGCTTATAGTTGATGACCTCTTAGCTCCTCTACGACCACAACTAAGATTCCTCACAGATGATACGGACACCAAGGACTCCTGCCTTCTTCCCCATCCAGCACAGCCTTGACCTTTGCCTCGACCTGTAACTTGACTCTTTGCTGCAGGTGATGTTACCAGCTCAACATCAGTCTCACATTCACTTGGCGACCAACTGCTGTCGCCATCTGAAATCGTGACTGTCATCATCAGATTTATCGCCCGAACTTGGCTGATATGCTTCTTCGCTTGCTAATATGCTGCATCAGACGACTCAAAGCAGTCACTGTCAGCATCTCGATGCAATATTTCTCTTACTTGGGCAGCTGAATACTTTTGTTTTGACATCATAAACAATAACCTAAAATAAACAAAGATAAAGTTGAATAAAACGCAAAGCAGTTTTACTATAGGTGTACAATAATCGTGATGAACGAGCTGAAAGTCTTTAGATCTCATCGGAAATAATGAGAGAACGTATGATATCAAATACAGAAAATGTGTAATTTTCATAAAATAAGAGTACAAAAAATAAATGATACATAATTAATGATAAATACCTTTGTCAGATCAAAAAATTCACAAAACTGCAAAATGTATCACGATCCAAACCGGACATAAGCAACTGGGGTCAAAAATGACCCCACTGGTACTCTGTGCTGCAATTCATCACTAGCGTCACCTAGCGGATGAAAATTATTCCTCTCATGGCGCAATATAAAGAGAATATTGACATGTGAAGAGTCATAAAAAGATTGCATTCCTGAACTAGTTTCCGAGATACGCACTGTGAAACTTGTAATGGGGTCACTTTTGACCCCATCGGTACTCCCAGGGTTAAATACCATTTCAGTCATGGGCAACTTCCCTACATCTTCTTCAGTAAAGATCGAAGCAAAGAACTCATTCAGTCTTTCCGCTATGGCCTTGTCCCCTCTTAGTGCCCCTTTTACCCCTCTATCATCTAATGGTCCAAATAACTCCCTCACAGGCTTTTTGCTATGAATGTACTTGAAAAAAAATTTAAGAGTTTTTGCTTCTACAGCAAGTTTTTTTTCAAATCCTCTGTTTGCCTGCCTTACCAATACTTATGTTGTTTCCAGTTTTTGTCATTTGGCTCCTTTTTCCATTTTCCTGAAAGATGATTTTTTGGCTAGAACAGCCTCTCTGACCTCACCTTTACACCATGCTGGTAGTTTTTTGGTCTTCCTTCTATTTTTCTTAAAAGATGAAATACAGCTGGTCTGGGATTCCAAGACAGTACTTTTGAACACCCCCCATGCTTGATGTAAATTTTTAAACTTTGCAGCTGCTCGTTTTAGTTTTTTCTTAACTATTTTTTTCATTTTATCATAGTTTCCCTTTTGCAAGTTAAAAGGTAGCAATGTGGATTTCCTTGCTCTCCCTTCCTCCATTTATTAAAGCAAACGTGATCATGCTATGATCACTATTGCCAAGTGGCCTCAACACCCTTATCTCTTGCACCAGATAGTGAAATTAGGTTTACCTGCTAATTTTCTTCCCATTAGGACTTACAGTTGTGTCCCTATTCCAGCAAATGGGTTGTGTCCCTATTCCAGCAGATGGCGACTGAGCATTCTAGCTTTTTGTGATATTACTACATAAGGAGCAAGCACTCCTCCCACCAAGCCAGTATTCCCATGTCAAAGCAGAACTAAAACCACCAAGAACACCCCTAAGGACAACCATATATAGACTAACTATCGTGTGATGACTTAGGGCAGCCCGAGGGGAACAAGTTCATTCCTAGCTCTCTTCAAGCGTCTAGGACCAAACCCTTTGGCCTGGAGAGAAAACTCTTCCACCTGCACCAGAGAAACCATGTCCCCCTATATGTTGAGCATCTGAAATGGGCTTGCCACCATAGTGACATGGGTGGAATCTGGACTGGACTGTAGGTCCTAATGGAAAGAAAATGAGCAGTTAAGCCTAATTTCACCTTCCCTAGCGCCTCTACAGTCCAATCCAGACTCATGGGATGTACCAGAGCAGTACTCGAACCCGGGAGGGACTGGGCAAGCCCAGCCTCCAAAACCCAAGCCCCAAATTGTGCCTCCGAACACGCCTGCAAATCTAACTTATGACGACGAACAAAGGTATACGACGATGCCCAGGTAGCTGCCCGACAAAGGTCCAGAGGAACTAGCGCACATTGACTGCCCGATGCTGGACTAGGGCTTGAAATTCCAGGAAAGCTAAGCGAACCACCCTCATCTCCAGATGATTGATGGACTATTGCGTCTGTTCCTGAAACCATACGCCCTGTGCAATTTGCACTAAGCAGTGTGCTCCGCAGCCGGAGAGACTGGCATCCATTATGATGATGATGATCCATTCTGGCTATTCCAGAGGCATCCCCTTCTCAAGGTTGCTCCACAACAACCACCATGACAGACTGCTGTGCACCTGCAATGGGCAGACTAACTGGGAGAGCACAGCCTGCTGTAAACGGTCACATATGAGTCCTTGTCCATGGTACCAAGTCCAGCACTGGCACCATGGAACCCAGAACCTGGAGGTAGGACCACACCGACTATGACCGCTGTGCTAAAAATTGCTGGATCTGGTCCTGCATCTTCCTGCACCTCTCTGCTGGTAAGAATACCGTGCCCTGGGCAGTGGCAAAGTAAACCCCCAAGTATAGCAAGTCTTGAGATGGATCAAGGTAGATTTTGGCCACATTTACTACCCACCCCAGTTTCCACAGAAGGTTGAGGACCCGCTGCATGGCTTCAAGACTCTCCTCCTGTGACTTGGCCTGAACGGGCCAGTCGTCCAGGTAGGGGTGAACCAGGATCCCCTGGCTCCGCAACTGGGCTGCGACCACCACCATGATCTTGGTGAAGGTGCGAGGTGCCATGGCGAGCCCAAACGGCAGAGCCCGAAACTGGAAAACCCCATTGGAACCACAGATGCTCGGCAGTTGGGAGGAGATAAAGGCGCTGCATGGCCCTAGCCACTTCGAGGCCTGCCTCTGGCGCCTCCCATTTCAAATCAATCATTTGCTTTAGAGCCCTGTGCAGCAGAAAGACGCACGTATGCCTTGCAGGAATGGATCCTCCAACAGAGGCTCCACCGCCGGAGCTTCCAAGGAGATATTTAGCACAACCAGTGAATCCATGATCAATGCCAAGAGTTCCTCCTTGCAAAAGACAGACTATGATGGGATCATCCCCCACCTGCAGCAAGTCAACCCAGGATCCTAAGACCCCACTCTCCTGCTACAGAGGGTCCTCCGACTCCAGGGAGTGCACTGATGCCTGATCCTCTTCCATGACTGCCAGTCCAGCTGAGGCCGAAGCGGAGTATTCCTGCTGCTGCTGCTCTCTCCCCTCACCAACTGGGAGAAAATCATACATATGACACTCAATGCAAAAGACTGGAAAGCCCCTATCTTGCTGCTGGACTTCTGTCTACATATGAGGGGGTACCCCAAAAAAAAACAAGAATAACATTGCCATGGACGGAGCTTGTGTAGTACGCACTTCTGCCGCTAGGCGTGTATAGTGCAACTCACTGTCAGTTCAGTGCCGCCTGTGTTGTCGACCTGGCTTGTTCTGTTCATCTGCAGTGATTGTTTTTGCTAGTGCTGTTTTGTTCTTGTTTCTTTTTTTATGACGACAAGTTTAAGTGAACAATGTGCAGCTGTGAAATTTTGTTTTCTACTCGGTAAAAATGCTGCTGAAACTGTTTTAATGTTGAAAACAGCTTATCAAGATGACGCTATGGGAAAAAGTCAAGTGTATCAGTGGTTTGCTCGGTTTAAAAATGGCGACATGTCGATTGATGACAAACCTCGTTCTGGGCGTCCATCAATTGCCCGAATCGACGAAAATATTGAAAAAATTAGAGAACTTGTGCTCATAGACCGTTGACAGACAACTGATCAACTGTCAGAGATTAGTGGGTTATCTTGGAGCTCGGTTCAGTGAATTTTAACGGAAGATTTGGGAATGAAAAGGGTTGCTGCCAAGTTTGTTCCTCGGGTTCTGACTGACAAAAGGAACATCGAGTTGAAACATGTTGTGTTTTGAAACAGCTTGAAACTGATCCAGATTTTCTGTCAAAGGTCATTACAGGTGATGAGTCACGGTGCTATGGTTACGACCCAGAAACAAAGCAACAGTCAAGCCAATGGAAGACGTCATCATCACCCCGTCCAAAAAAATGTCGTCAAGTCAAATCAAACATCAAAACAATGCTGATTTGCTTTTTTGATGCCAAGGGGGTAGTTCATTCAGAGTTTGTTCCCCCAGGTCAGACCGTCAATCAAACCTTTTATTTGGAAGTTTTAAGAAGATTGCGCAACAGTGTTCGTTAAAAAAGACCCGATTTGTGGCAGACAGGAGACTGGTTCTTCCACCACGACAACGCACCTGCACACACAGCCATCTCTGTTAGACAGTTTTTGGCTAAAAATGGCATGGTTCCGCTGCCCCACGCACCTTACTCGCCTGACCTGGCTCCGTGCGACTTTTTCTTATTTCCACGCATGAAAAGGGGCATGAAAGGACACCGATTTGACAACATTTAAGAAGTCAAGAAAAAAAGGAGGGAGGAGCTGTCAGCCGTTTCTAAAGATGACTACAAAAAATGTTTCGAACAGTGGAAGCACCAGTGGGACAAATGTATCAGTTGTAATGGAGAGTATTTTGAAGGGGATAAGGTTGTTTTGTAAAGAATTTGAAATAAATAGCTTTTAAAAAATAATTCCTGTTTTTTTTGGGTACCCCCTCGTATTAGTTTTAAGGTTTTGTTGAGATATTTAAGTTGTTTACTTAATATAAGTAACACCACTATACCTAATACATTTAATGGACTTTGTTCACCTCAAGATTAATTTATCTAATCCTGATGAGGATAACCAGCCGCACCTGAAAGTGAATATGGTCATCTCCTTCCCTTTAATAGGTTTAAGAGCCTATAAAGCTAAGATTATCTCTGGGGTGGGCGGGAGTCAGGGTGAATGGGAGGGAAAGAAGACTTAAAACCTGGCTTGTTACACAGTGCCCTGACTTGTGCTTTTAAGGTAAAGTCCTACCAATTTTCTGGGTGATTCATATAGCCCTTGGTTTGAGAGAGGGGACCTTTCAAATTGCTCCTTTGATCTGTCACTTGGCTTTAACATCTATTTAAGACAACTTCACAGATCTTTTGCCTCATAACTGGAAGGCCTTTTTGTTAAGATCACTAGAAACAAGTTTCTATCATAGACTATTTATTCTACTTGTATGCTAGGCTATACTCTGATCTGATTTAAATAAAAAAAACTCTAGAAACAAATTTATTTCAGTGACTATTTACTCTGTTTTACTTTCTATGCTGAACTATACTCCAACTTGATTTAAATGAAAAGCTCTCTGGTGGTACTAAGACCTGACTGACTCAGCAAAAACACTGAATTTTAAAATACACAGACTTACCAGCTTTAACCCAAATAATTCCCTTTTTCTCCAAGATTCAGAGTATATTCCAGAAGATAAATACAAGTGCAGATCTTTTTCCAGTTGTAGCAGTCTCTTAAGACACAGTCTGAAATATCTAAAAGATTCTTCTCTGTTGAGCAATACTGTCTCCTCCACTGTAAGATGGCTCACTTATCATGGCTGACTAAACAGCAGCTTTAGGGTCAAGAAATGGAGAATCCTTAAACAAGGCATCTTTGGGAGATGTGGCAGCAGGGCTCTAAGAAGGTGTCTCTGGTTGGCAGCT
Source organism: Ichthyophis bannanicus (assembly GCA_033557465.1). Lineage (NCBI taxonomy): Eukaryota > Metazoa > Chordata > Amphibia > Gymnophiona > Ichthyophiidae > Ichthyophis > Ichthyophis bannanicus. Next base: position 1,357,736,626 of record CM066031.1, read on the forward strand.
TTTTCAAGCCCTGGCACCCATTTGCAATACCCTGGACTTTGGGCAGGGGAAGGAAGGAGTCTTTTGACAGTGGAAGGGGATAGGACTAGACATTTCTGCAAAGTTTACTGGATTGTAGGGAAGCAAAAATTTTGGAGACCTGAAGGAGGAATACCCTCTGAACACCAAAGATCTTTTTGCATACTTATAAGTGACTCACTATTTGAAAGACAGATCTAAACAAACAAACAATCTTAGTATAAAAATGCCTACAATGCGTATTGGCTATTGTAGGTCTAGAATATTAATTAAGTTACTGCATTGGGTATTCCATCTACTACTACTACTACTATTACTACTACTATTTAGCACTTGTAGTAGTAGTAGTAGTAGTAGTAGATAGAATGCCCTATGCAGTAACTTAATTCCATCTCATTCTGCTAGACCAGTCCAGACAAGTGGGTTGTGTTCCCCCACTAGCAGATTGGTGGAGACAGAAGTCAATGAAATGCCCAGGTTTCAATGGCATCACTCCCACACCTCTATCAGCCTTAGCCACTAGAGGGCACCTCAGTATTCTTCTGTCTCCAGCATTTGAATTTTCTCATCTCTGAAGAAAACCTGAAGAATTGATTTGAGTCAATGCAGGCTTGGAAAAGAAAACTTAGGTATACAGCTGAGGATAAGGAATGTAAGGTGTTTTTGGTTGTGGCTAAGACATCCACCTCTGTCACAATTAAAGAGAATGCATACCAGTAAGGCTGCATTAGATGCTTCCATCAGCCTCAGACAAGTGCTGTCAGGGATGTGGGGGACGGGGCACACTATTATATATATTTGGTGGGCATGCCCCCAGATAGCAGCCTATTGGGAGAAAATCAGGCAAAAGATTATGCGTGTTTAAGGGGTCGAAATGGGAACAAGTCCCCAGTTCTATCTTTTGGTGGTTTGGCTTGGGAGGGGGATGGAAGTGGCAACAATGCAATGTGATGGGAACTAGATCACTGGGCCTTTCTTCCGAGGCAATGGAGGGCTGAAGTGGAAGATATCAATAATGGTCTGTATGACTACTGCTAGATGCGATGTGGCTTGGAAGAAAACACTGCCACTTTCTTTATTGGAGTGGCACCAGTATTTGAGGAGAGTAGTGCTGATGGAAAAGCTGACAGCATTGCGTACGAATAAGAGTGAAGTGTTTGAAAATAAATAGAAGCCGTTGTTGGATTATTTAGAAAAGATTTAAACTTTCCAGTGGGGGGGGGGGGGGGAGAGAATAAAAAAAAAGGGGGAGTGGGGCTGAAACATGTTGAAATGCATTACTGAATGTAACATATGTTAAGTAGACTGTTTGAAAAAATTCTATAAAAATACATACACATCATGGCAAACATATGCATTATAGCAGTGCAACATGTACAGCTAAACGCAGTTTTAGGAAATAAAAGAAGACTTACCACACAATCCCATTAACATAAGACTTCTTCTGTAGTCTCTACATCAATAACCATGCCAATAAAACATTGTAGTTATGTTCTTCATCCATAGCCACATTACATTCTAAAAAAAAACTTTTACAAAAGGTGGATTTTTTAAAATATGCTTAATAAGGCTCTTGCTTGTACATATAAATTTAGTAATTGACAGGACATGTAAAAATGTATAGTACTAGCTGCTTGACTACTAAGCAAGTCACTACAGCTTTTCATTTGCCCACCTTCACTCATACACTGCACTGCAATTCTGCAGCTCGAGCAGTACACATCAACAGTGCATGAACTGGTTGCTGCTGAAAATCCATTCACAGAACCACGCCATAAGCACATGGACTGCTCTCACTCTTCCTTTTCATCCTAGGGCTGCGCACCATGCAACCCATCACATAGGGGGATGTTTACTAAAGGATGTTAACTGTCATTGCAGCACTAATGTGTGAAAATTGTACTGTGCTGACAGCTAATATGGCAGTTTTTTTAAATAGCTGCATACCATGTATTAGCTGCAAGATTGGGCAGGGCATGGGCAGAGAGTGGGCACGCATTAACAACACACAGTAACCACGTTTTGCAGACATCACAGATGCAACTAACACCACCCTCAATGGGCAGCATTAGCTGCATCCACAATGCTGTCACTGTGATCCCTTGCATGCTGGGCACACCAACAGATAACATGCAACTAAATTACAGCTACTACAGTATTTTTGGCATTAACACATGGCATTAGCTGCATAAGCCTAACCCCTTTAGAAAATATACTCTCCTACTGTCCCAGATTCCCAGCAAAACGTCTTGCCGATTCTTGAACGGCATAGTCAGGCTTTAAGGTTTTTTGCACTGAACTCACAGCAACAGCCATAATTTAAAAACAAAAAAAAAAAAAACCTAACTGATATCGGGTAGCTCATGGCACTTTAGGCTCCGATCAAATGAGATCAGAAGCTAGCGAGACCCGGGCCTAGCTAGTGCTCAGTCTGGACAACTACAGAGAAAATAGGAGAGGCTAGCTCCCTTTTTTATATCCTTTTATTTATGAATGAAGCGAACAAAGGTACATTTTGCTTCAGCGTTGGACAAGCAAAAAGCCAGGCAGGCATTCTAGCTTAGAGCGCTAATCTTCGTCATTTTTCTCGATAATATGTACAGCAACGTGGGCGGGCAGGAAATTTAAAGAAAGATCGGTGACATGCAAACCTCAGCTCCCTGTTCTGGCCACAACTGGTAATTAAACATTGATTTCATGAATTCTTGCACTCCAGTGAAGCGGCTCTCACCTCTCTGTCTCTGACACGGCGGCGAGAGCAACGGAGGCGGCCGGGGCCCGTCTCATCAGAGCAGGGGCGCGGGGCTCACCCCGCGGTACACAGAAACTTTCCTGCAGCCGGCTCTAAACGTCAGCTCCGGAGCAAAGACGAAAGCGCCTAGCGCAAGGCAGTCACCCACGTTCTAACGTCAGCAGCACAGCTGATAGGAAGAACGGAAGCGCTGCGTTCCAAGCCTCGCTTTGAGTAACCCTACCGTCGAACCACTCAATTAAGAGTTTAGATACTAATTTGAGGTTTGAAACGCAAGCAGTCTGCTTCCGCCCTTTCACGGCGCGTTCTGATTACACAATTTCTTAAGGTTTTGTAGGCGGGCTCCACTTCCTGTTCTTCTTCATAGTCCTTGATGGAATGTCTCCTCTCTAACGTTCCTGTGCCTATTATTAAACGGGCACCGTTGAAGTTAGTTTCTTCTCAGGATAGAGTCCAGATTTTTTTTGTAAAGTTCTGTACTAAATAAAACACACGAGAGCTTCGGAAGTTTGATGATCCGGGGATTGGGAAGATTAGAGGATATGTGCCCTCTACCTCTTGGTATAAGAATTCCAAAAATCGCTACTTTAGGATCGAGGTTGTTAAAAAGTACTAAGAATAAAACCCGGCAGCTCTCACCTTCCTTTATGGAGGCTAGGAAAAGAAAGGAGCACCCACCCTGCGAACGGCTCTTTCTCACAGCGTGTTTGTACTGTCGCTTCCTAGGTTTAGCACATAAGAAAATGGTTCGTGGTGGAAGAGGGGAACTGAGAGGTTTGCAGAGGGAAAGGTTATGATTGCTAGTTTAAAGCTGGTGCTGGTCCTAGTCTCCCCGAGTCTAAACTGGCCAAACAATCGTAGCAGGCACCAACGTGGCATTTCCTGCAGGTGGCTCTCTTACACTTTGTAGAGCTTCGGATGGCTTGTGTTCAATAGCTTTATTTACAGTAGGTATGAGGCAGGGTTGCTCCTGGGGACAGTACCTCCAAATAGGTTAGTTTTGAGCATAGCAAGACAGCTATGAACCTCATTCCTAAGCTAGAGTAGATGGAGTATGATCTCAGTCTCAAATGTACTACTAACTTTCACTGTAGTACAAGGAGAGATTCTATTTTGGAGTTCATAGAATGCAACATGTATAGGCAGTTTGTCAAGATGTGTTTGCAAACTGCTTTTAATTAGGCTCTGGCCCCCAGTATGATAGATGCTATTTCTATATCTTTATGCCATATTTTTTTTTATCTCTGACTGCATTTCTTGATACTTGAGGATATTCTCCCTTTCTGCTTTATGCACAGAATAATCGCTTGAAAATGAAAACTGTATTATCGATACTGTTCTGTTCTCCTTTACTGCAACATCCAATTTCCTTGCATCTACAATGGGAATGACCCAGGGATCATAACCGTTTTATTCTCCATATTTCTTTTAGAGCATTATCCCAGTTCTTTTCCAGTACAGCAGTGTTGCAGTTTTTACAAAAAGGCACAATTTATAAAGGATGTCCAAGTCAGAACTTCCAGAAAAAAGGCATGTATGGCCAAATTCAGGCACTTTTTACAAATGTGGACATGGCGGATATAGACATCTGCATAGACCTACATAGATGTCCCCGGTACACCATTTAATATGTATTGTATTTGGTGGTGCAAATACAAAACATTTTTATTAAATACACAAAAAATAACATTTGAGTTTGTAGAGCATACTGAGGATAGTGGAGTGCCATCTTGTCTACAGCAGCCAGATGTTTTAGGGCCCAAACGGGCAATTTCCCAATGCTTATTCGTCCCTTGGCTTTCTGAACTCGATCAGGAACGTCTATGCCCGTCACCCTGGTCTAGATACGCCTCCACTCTGCCCCCTTCCTACTTGGATGTCCCCACAGCGGAGACATCTTAAAAAGTCATTTGTGAGATGGTTCCAGGGATGTCTCAGCGATCTGGACATCCAAACCACATCAAAACCTCTTAAGATGACCCCCTTAGCTTCCAATGGATGAGACTTGCAGTGATATCTTATTGTGCCTTTCTGTGTAGAACTTTACTGCCAGCTTTGAGATCAGTAACCATTTCCAGCTGTTTCTTAACAGAATCTATATATGCTTGTTATACCAATTATGTTCTGTGTGGGGCCTTGTGTACTGTGTAATTATGATTTCCATATTCTAATATCGTTATTTTGATTTGTGAACTAATATAATTATATATGTTGTTGTTAAGTGCCATCGAGTCGGAGTCGACTCATGGCGACCCTCTGGATAGCTATCCTAAATTGTGTTCGGTCTTCAGTCAGGCGGCTAATTGTTGACAGACTGGTACCCGTAGCTGCTGTTATTGTATCGATCCATCTCATTGCTGGCCTTCCTCTTTTGCGTTGACCTTCTATCTTGCCAAGCATAATGTCTTTCTCTAATGATCTCTCTCTTCGCATGATGTGTCCAAAGTATGAAAGTCGAAGTCTTGTCATCTGAGCTTCTAAAGAAAGCTTAGGTTTGATCTCCTCTAGTACCGACTGGTTTGTTCTTCGGGCAGTCCATGGTATACACAGTATTCGCCGCCAGCACCATAATTCAAAGGCATCAATTTTCTTCCTATCTGTCTTTTTCACTGTCCAGCTTTCACATCCATATGATGTTATTGAAAATACCATGGCTTGAACAAGTCGAATCTTTGTATGGAGAGAGACATCTCTGCTCTTGAGAATCTTATCTAGGTCTTTCATAGCCATTCTGTCAAGAGCAATGCGTCGTCTGATTTCTTGATTGCTTGTTGCTTCTTTATTGATAGTTGATCCAAGTAGGTTAAAGTTGTTCACAATTTAAATTTCTTCTCTTTCAATGATGAACCTGTTGATTATGCCAGTTGTCATGATCTTTGTCTTCTTTACATTAAGGTGCAGGCCCATTTTGAGACTATGTTCTTTGATTGTGAGAAGCAAATGTTTCAGATCATCTTCACTTTCAACCAGTAATTTATTTATTTATTTTATTTATTTAACAGCTCTTATATACCGCACTATTTTTATCAGCGCGGTTTACAAATAACAAAGAATACTCAGATCAGCGAAGACTGATTGGGTTTACATTAAAACAGGGAATAGAACTTGGGGAACATGGGAATTTTCAGAATAACATAAGTCCAAACGAGTTGAAATAAAATAAACTATATACATGCTGGTGTGTCATAATCGCTAATTGTTGGTATGAGAGAATGTGAGAAGCTTCCAGGATGGGGTGGAAGCTTGGGATTTGAGCGTTATGTTGTGTGGAGGGATTTAGTGGGGATAGGGGATGGTTTCTTGGTGGTAGGGGGGTAGCTTAAGAGAAGTGGAGAAGAAAGAGATGGTGCTTTATTGCTTTCCGGAATTGTAGCAGGTCTTGGATTGCTCTGATATCAGGAGGCAGGTCGTTCCAACATTTTGGAGTGTAGTGGGCGAATGTTCTTCTACTGGTTGATAGTGAACACCTTATGGAATCTTTGGGGATCGCAAGTGTGTTATCTGATGTCATTCTTCTAGATCTGGTTTTTGGGGTAGGAGTGATAAGATCCTTGAGAGAGTTGGGAGCGATGTTGTTAATAATCTTGAAAGTTATTAGCAGAATCTTATATGTTAGCCTGGAGCATATCGGTAACCAGTGTAGATCCTTAAGTACTGGTGTGATATGTAATGTGGTATCATCAGCATAGCTCTGCTAAGCCCGCCGGCACTGATGGGAAACAGGAAATGCCGTTTCCCATCAGCGCTGGTGGGCTTAACAGAGCTGCGTGAAAGGGAAACTCTCCCTTCACAGCTCTGTAAAGCCGGCGGCGCTGAGGGAGAGAAGAGGGTTCTGCTGGTGCGGCCGTGGGGCACTTCCTTCTGCGGCTACAGCAGTCAGTTTCTTTTCATTTCAATTCCCCTGGGGTGGGGGAGGCTGGGACTGGAAATGGGCTGATGGGGGGGGTTAGGACTGGAAATGGGCTGATGGGGGGGTTAGGACTGGAAGTGGGCTGATGGGGTGGGTAGGACTGGTAATGAGCTATGGGGGGGGCTGGGACTGGAAATGGGCTGATGGGGAGTTAGGACTGGTAATGAGCTATGGAGAGGGTTAGGACTGGAAGTGGGCTGATGGGGGGTTAGGACTGGTAATGGGCTATGGGGGGTCTGGGACTGGAAATGGGCTGATCAGGAGGGGAGCTAGGGTTGGTAATGGGCTATCGGGGGGGTTAGAACTGGAAATGGGCTGATCGGGAGGGGGGCTAGGACTGGTAATGGGCTGACTGGGGGGCTAGGACTAGAGTAGGCTGATAAGAGGGATAGGACTGGAAATGGGCTAATGGGGGAGGGGAGGAGAGTGCTTCTGGCCCTGGAAGAAAACTAGGGGCTAGTGCTACAAATGGGCTGATGCGGGAGGATGGTAGAATAGGACTGGAAGGGAGCGGATAATGAGAGGGTCTGCCAGGGGAAAGAGGAGGCAGGAAGGGAGCTAATATGGGGAAAGGAGGGGGCTGGAAAGGAGCTGACACCTGGGATGTACTGAAGGGGGACTGGAAAGGAGCTGACACTTGAGGATGGGAGTGGTAGGTGGTTGGGTAATGGGGAGGAGGCTGAAAACGAGCTGACATGCAAATGGCACTAGAAGGGGGATGGACAGAGGGTAAGGCGACTGGAAGGGAGCTGACTGGAGGGGGGTGGCACTGAGAGTGGACTAAGCTGATATCTGGGATGGTATTTGGACTAGAAGGGGCTGGACAGTGGGGAAGGAGGGGGACTGGAAGGGAATGGACACCAGTGGCAGTCATGGGAATGCAAGGTGGTTGACATTGGAAGGTACTGGGAGGGGAGGACTGAAAAGGGGGCTGATAATGGGGAGGGTTACTGGAAATGGGCTGATGGAAGGAAGTGAAGAAAACAAAAGAAGAGATAAGAAATGGCAGATGGACCATAGACCACAGAAAGAGAACTAAGAGAAAACAGGAAAGCAGAAGCCTCAGATCGGGACCGGCATGATCAGAGAATAAAATAGACAACAAAGGTAGAAAAAATATTTTTATTTAATTTAGTGATTGGACTTTGTGATATTTTTATATTTTACACAGTATTGGGGAACTGCATTTCTTATATGTGGACTCTGGCTTCTTGGGGTTTCAATTTACATTTTGTCTACATATTTTTATTGTTACTTTAGATTGTCGTTACTTATTTTGTACTTGGTGAGGGTTGATGTTGTGAGTGTGTGACTGAGGTCAGGTGTTCTGTTAACATGGAGTTTGTACATAAAGATCTATACTGTACTGTAGTAATTTGACTTGTTCAGCTTTTCAAATAGGTTTATTGATGTTCCAGGGCCCACTGTAGTATATACAGTGATGCTTTTTTTGGATGGGCTCCTTATGTGAGTTTTGTAAGTTTGTGCTGATATGTTATGGTATGGTAGGCTTGCTCTTTATTGTAGGGTTTTGTATTAATTCACAATATGCCTGGTACTGTAGAATAGTGGTGGTTGTTGTTGTTGTTGTTAGTGAGATGATCAGAATCAGATTTTTTTTTTAATATTGAGTTCTGTGGGTGAATGTCCTGGTTCTGCTCTGCACCTACTGTGAATGCAAAATATATGTTGAAAAAGAAAAAGCAAGAACCATAACACAGTTTATAACAACAAAATAAAAATGAGTTATAATTTAGTTTTATAAACTGTGTTGTTGGTTCTTGCTCTCTTTTAGTTTCTTGGTGTGCAAATGGGACGGAAACTAGCTCTGTGCAAGCGGTGCAGCCGCACAGGACGGAAAGGCTTGGGGGGCACATTTCGACTGTCTGCTGTTGCCCTGCCGCTGCTGGCAGGACAATAGCAGGCAGCCAAAATGCGCTCTCCAAGCCTTTTCGCAGCACTTTAAGCAGGTCCGGCCCCTCCCTCCTCTGATGCAATGTCAGATCTGCTTAAAGTGCAGGTGCCTTTCAGATCGGACACATGCCTCCTCCCCATACCTCTGTCCAGCGCTGCCTGCTCTTTCCCTGCTGCTGGCGCCACCATGAAAAAACAGGGCGGCAGCAGCAGGGAAAGAGCAGGCAGCGCTGGACGGAGGTATGGGGGAGAGGGGGGCGTGCGCCCGAGCTGCAAGTTGCACAGGGTGCGATTGCAGCTCGATACGGCCCTGTGTGCAAACATCTTGCATTTCTTCCATATAATCTAATCAGCTTTTTGGTTTGGTTCAGTCTCTGATTGGATTTCTGAAAAAGCCCCATCCCCTCTAAGGTGGGGGAGGGGTGCGCCATTTCAGACTTCGCCTCAGGCAGCAGATTGCCTTGATCCGCCCCTGAATGGTCTAGAATATGGCAGCTGAAATTTAATGCTAAAAAATGCAGGGACATGCATTTGGGCTGCAAAAATCCAAAGAAGCTGTACAGTGTAGGTAGTGAGGTACTTCTGTTCACAAAAGAAGAGCGGGACCTGGGTATAATTGTGTCTGATGATCTCAAAGTAGCTAAACAGGTAGAAAAGGCAACTGAAAATGCCAGAAGGATACTTGGGTGTATAGAGAGAGGAATGGCCAGCAGAAAAAAGGAGGTGATAATGCCTCTGTATAAGTCTCTGGTGCAACCTCATTTGAAGTATTGTGTGCAATTCTGGAGACCGCACCTTCAAAAGGATATAGGCAGGTTGGAGTCGGTGCAGAGGGTGGCTACTAAAATGGTTAGTGGTCTTCATTATGAAGTATATGAAGACAGAATTAAAGATCTTAATATGTATACTTTAGAGGAAAGGCGGGATAGGGGCAATATGACAGAAACAATTAAATACCTCCATGGCATAAATGCACAGGAGGCTCTCTTTCAATTGAAGGCAAGCTCGGCTACAAGGGGACATAGGATGAGAGTGAAAGGGGATAGACTCGGGAGCACGGCCGGCCCGTCCATTGAGCAAGAATGTTTTTTGCACAGGGCTCCGCGTTTCCGGGGTTCCCACGCAAAAAACATCTTGCATCAGCCCAACTAGGTTAAAAAAACCACAAACTGGCTGCTGCTGCCGCTGCCGCCGCCGCCGTGACAGCGGCAGAATCGAGCATACCGCGGGCCCCCATGCCCTGAAGAGTCCTCCATGCGGCCTCAGCGTCGGCTGTCAGAGCCGCGCGAAGAGAGAGAGCTTCTCCTCTCGCGGCTCTGTTAATCCCGCCGTGGGGCTGATGGGATTTCCCATCAGCCCCACGGCGGGATTAACAGAGCCGCGAGAAAGGGAAACTCTCCCTTTGCGCGGCTCTGAAAGGCCCGCGCTGAGGCCACATGGAAGACTGCAGGGCAGGGGGGGCCCCGCGGGATGCTCGATTCTGCCACTGCCACAGCGGCAGCCAGCTTGTGTTTTTTTTTAACCTAGCTGGGCTGATGGGGGGGGAGGGGGTTAGGACAGGTAATAGGCTATGGGGGGCTAAGACTGGAAATGGGCTGATGGGGGGGTTAGAACTGGTAATGGGCTATGGGGGGGCTAAGACTGGAAGTGGGCTGATGGGAGGTTATGACAGGTAATGGGCTGTGGGGGGGCTAAGACTACAAGTGGGCTGATGGGGGGGCTAGGACTGGAAGTGGGCTGATGGGGGGTTAGGACTTGTAATGGGCTATGGGGGGGCTAGGACTGGTAATGGGATGGGGGGGTTGCTAGGATTGGAAATGGGCTGAGTGGAAGGGGGGCTTGAACTGCAAATAGCTGATGAGGACAGGGGCTTCGAATGGAAATGGGCTGAGTGGAAGGGGGGGCTTGAACTGCAAATAGCTGATGGGGAGGGGGACTTGGAATGGAAATGGGCTGTGAGGGGAGGGAGCTAGGACAGGAAATGGGCTGATGGAGGGGCTAGGATAGGACTGGAAATGGGCTGTTGGGGAGTGCTAAGGTTGGAAATGGGATGTGGTGGGGGCTTGAATTGAAATGGACTCATGGAGGGGCTAGAACTGGAAGTAGGCTTATGGGGGGTTTGGATTGGAAATGGGCTGAGTGGAGGGGAGCTAGGATTTGACATGGGCTGATGGTGGGGCTAGGAAATGACTAGAAATGAGCTGATGGAGGGACTCGGATAGGACTGGAAATGGATGGGGGAGCTAGGATTGGAAATGGGCTGATGGTGGGGCTAGGATAGGACTGGAGATGGATGGGGGAGCTAGGACTGGAAATGGGCTGATGGTGGGGCTAGGATAGGATTGGAAATGGGCTGATGCAGGGACTAGAAGGGAGTGGATGCTGGGTGAGGCTGGAACTAGAAGGGAGCTGATGTTGGGGGAGGATTAGAATGGGATGGAGCTGGGAGAGTGAAATGGAGCTGGAAAAATATTTTGTGTGGGAGGGAAGACAAATCTACAATTGGCCGGATATTGGGAGAGTAAGTGGGGATTGAGGATGGAGGGGTAAAATCTGAGTGGATGAAATAGGAATGAGGAAAGAGCAAAAGGAAAAAGATCAGTATGTTAAAGCAGATGTAGAGAGAGAATGGAAAAAAAAAACTAGAAGAGAGGACAAATGGACAGCAGATGGAGAGTTAGCAGAAGACACAAAGAAACTAGAAGAAAGTGGCTGGAACAATTGTAACTAAAAAAAATGCACAAAAGGTAGAAAAATATCTCTTTACTTTGAATTTATTAACTGGAATATGTCAGCTCTGGGAAATGTGCATCATTAACGTCTGCGCTTTGTTTAGTACAAGAGGAAATTAATTTATAGTTTTATTTCTACAGTGTTGTACATTCCAAGTTTGGCTTTTGGGGTTCCCAGTTTAATTATTGTCTTCCTGTTTCTAAATTGTGATTCCTTGTTTGGTGATGGTCTATGTTCTGCATGTGTAACTGAGCTGAGGTATTCTGTTTATATAATTCCTATTTGACATTGCCACTTGTTCTCTTTCCCCAGTAGGTCATGTATTGTTATTCTCTGAAATGTATTGGTTTAATATTTGCAGTGTTGCCTTTTGATAGTTAGGGTATGGTGCTTTGTGAGTCCTGGTAGTGCTGTTAGGATACGGCGGGTTTGCTACGGGTTCTAAATGGGCAGTGTTTGTAGTAGGTCCTAATGTGCCTGGCGATTGGTACTGGATTATAGTAATGTAGAAATCTTTTAGTCTTTCTTTATCCATGTACTCATTAAGAGGCATGTTTACTAAAATTTAGTGTATGGTAACATTATGCAAATATTTATGCAAATGAGGCCCCGCACCGAGTCTCCGCACATGGCCCCGCACCCCCCTTGGGCCGCCCCTGCTCAGGAGTAATATGTAGAAATATTTCTTTACAGAAAGAATGGTAGATGCGTGGACTAGTCTCCCAGTGGAGGTGGTGGACAAAAGGACAGTATCTGAATTCAAGAAAGCATGGGACAAACACAGAGGATCTCTAAAAGTAAAAAGGGGGCTGTTGTAGTTGATATGGAAGGGCAGACTAGATAGGCCATGTGGTCTTTTTCTGCCATCATGTTTCTATGTTTCTAATTTTCAGAGAAAAGGTGGTGAATGCCTAGAATGTCCTCCTGATAGAGATGGTGGAGGCAAAGACAGTGACAGAATTCAAAAAGGTATGCAACAGCTACAGAAGATTGCTTTCTAGTAAAAGGATGGAATCAAAGCAAACTTAGTAACTTCTACATTTTACAAAATAGAAGGGAGTAACCTGCATGGAGTGATGGGTACAACCAGAGCTTTTTTTGTAAAAAAAGAAAGGTGCCAGTACTCACATACTGGAGCAACTTTAGGGAGCAGGTGACTGTCCATGGCTCCACCCCTATATAGCCACACCCCCTGCGGCCAGGCACAGAGCATGTTATGGGAGGACAGACTAGATAGGCCATGTGGTCTTTTTCTGTCATCATGTTTCTATGTTTCTATGTCAGAAGAATACATCACCTCAGTCAGATATACAGGAAACATGTATAGATCCTCACTATATTTAAAATAAGTGATTACAAATAGGAATGTATGGCAAAATTGAACTAGAAGCCCCAAGAAGCCAGACCGTAGTACAACACTGAAACAATAGAAACAGAAAAACATTTCCCCTGGTACCACTGCTACGAGAGGACATGGGATGAGGGTGAAGGGAGATAGATTCAGGAATGATATGCGTAAATATTTTTTTATGGAAAGAGTGGTGGATCCGTGGAATAGTCTCCCAGTGGAGGTGGTAGAGATGAGGACAGTAACTGAATTCAAAAAAGCATGGGACAAACACAGAGGATCTCTAAAGGTAAAAAGGGGACTGTTGTAGTTGTTGATATGGAAGGACAGACTAGATAGGCCATGTGGTCTTTTTCTGTTGTCATATTTCTATGTTTCTACTACATATAAGAGATCTGCAGATTTGCATTTCCAATCCTGGCATTAAACAAACACAGTGCCCTCAACACACACAAAAGAACAACAATGAGGGAGGCACCCATACCTGGATCCACTGCAGCTGAGAGCATCGTCGGACATTGGAGCAGGGTCCCCTTACCATCTTAGCACGCCAAAGATGTCATTGCTCTATCCCCCCTAAGAGTCGGAGGGTACAAGAGCCAGCTGGTGCCATGGGATGCTAGAGCTCCCGTACCTGGATCCGCTGCAGCTGAGAGCATCGCTGGACACTGGAGCAGGATCCCACTGCCATCTCAGCACGTCAAAGATGTCATTGCTCTATCCCCCCGAAGGGTAGAAGAGCCAGCTGGTGCCATGGGATGCTAGAGGCTTCCATACCTAGATCCGCTGCAGCTGAGAGCATTGCCGGACACTGGAGCAGGGTCCCACTGCAATCTCAGCACACCATAGTTGTCATTGCTCTACCCCTCCTAAGAGTCGGACGGTACAAGAGCCAGCTGGTGCTATGGGATGCTAGAGACTCCCATACCTTGATCCACTGAAGCTGAGAGCATCGCCGGACACTGGAGCAGGGTCCCACTGCCATCTCAGCACACCAGGGACATCATTGATTTTCCCCTCTAAGCCTCGGAGAGTACAAGAGCTGGCTTACACTGCAGGGTGCAGCTGCAGGGGTGCTCCCAAAGGGATGTGACCTAAGAGGCAGGTTCCACCCCTTAGAGGCCCCTTCAGAGTAACTGAAGTCGACTGAGGCTAGGGAGGTTTCCTGCCGGTGTGTTTGTGGATAGAGAAACAGAAGGCTAAGAATAAGATGCACAGCATAGCTCAGCCTGTTCGGGGGCCTATGGACCATCATGTGCTGAGTGTTGGCATCCAAGACAAAGTTGGTATATTTCAAACTGTTGGGGCGTCCTCTCCCTTCAAAGCCTCTTTGAATTTGGAGTTTTGAAACCTCCCCCTCAACTTGCGATATTTTCTGGAGCCAGTATTCCTGGCATCTCTATATTGGTTGAGACATTATCCACTGCTTCTACATCTCTGACCCAGAGTGTGGCAGGTAATAAATGTATATCTGAGTCTGAGCCTTGGTACCTATCACCTGTAACATTGCCTAAAGATATTTCTAATTCTGTTGTACCTGGACTAGACTCTATTGAGGTTTCTTTGAAGGATATTTGGTTGGCCATCAATAGAATGGAGGGCAAGCTTGTGATTTCTCTCATGATACCGTGAAGGAACTCAAACAGCATGGACAGGTGCTGATAGCCCTGGATGTGAGAATGAATGTGAAAGCACTCTGATAAAGGTTCAATCATTAGAGAATTCTTCAATAAGAAATAGTTTGTTCCTGCCTAACAAATTAGAAATGATGGAAAATCTGATGAAAGCTGAGAACTTAGATTTCTGTATTTTTCAGTGGTATGTTTACTTTCTCCCCTGGAACTTCTAAAGAAATATTCTAAAGAATTTTTGCAGTAATAATGGGTGATTTCAATTATGCCAGTATTGACTGGGTCAGTATCACAGCAGGGCATGCTAGGGAGATAAAATTTCTTGATGAAATAAATGACTGCTTCTTGGAGTAGCTGGTTCATGAACTGACAAGAGGGAAAGCTATTTTCGACCTAGTCCTTAGTGGAACACAGGATCTGGTGCAAGAGATAAGGGTGCTGGGGCCACTTGGCAATAGTGATCATAGCATGATCGCATTTGATTTAATAAATGGAGGAAGGATGGCAAGGAAATCCACATAACTATCTTTTAACTTTCAAAAGGGAGACTTTGATAAAATGAGGAAAATAGTTAAGAAAAAACTAAAAGGAGCAGTTGCAAAGGTTAAAGATTTACATCAAGCATGGGCGTTATTTAAAAATACTATCATGGAAGCCCAGACCAGCTATATTCCAAAAACTTGCCAGTATGGCTTAAAGGTGAGGTCAGAGAGGCTATTGTAGCCAGAAAAGCATCTTTCAGGAAATGGAAAAAGGAGCCAAATGATGAAAACAGGAAACACCATAAGCAAGGCATTCATAAGGCAGGCAAAGAGAGAATTTGAAAAACAATTTGCCATGGAAGCAAAAACGCATAATAAAACATTTTCAAGTATATTCATAGCAAAAACACTGTGAAAAAGTCAGTTAGACCATTAAATGATAGAGGAGTAAAAGGAGCACTAAGGGAGGACAAGACCATAGCGGAGAGACTGGATGAATTCTTTGCTTTGGTCTTTGGTCTTTACTGGAGAAGATGTAGGAAAGTTACCCATACCTGAAATTATATTTAAAGGTGATGTATCAGAATAATTGAAAGAAATATCAATAAATTGAGAAGACAACTATTTGATAAACTGACGAGTAGCTTATCACCTTGACCAGATGGTATACATCCAAGGGAAAGAACTGAAATATGAGATTGCAGACGTACTATTAGTAATCTGTGAACTATCATTAAAATCCTTTGTAGTACCTGGATATTGGAGAATGACCAATGTACCATCAGTCTTTAAAAAGGGTGCCAGGGGTGATCCAGAAAACTAGAGAACGGTGAACCTGACATAAGTACCAGTAAAAATGGTAGTAACCATTATAAAGAATAAAATTGCTGAATATGGTGATAGTTATGGTTCAATGGGAGAAAGCCAACATGGATTTAGCCAAGGAAAGACTAATCTGTTATATTTTTTGAAGGTGTGAATAAACAGGTAGACAAATAATGAGCCAGTCAATATAGTATATCTGGATTTTCAGAAAGCCTTTGACAAGGTCCCTCATGAGAGACTCTTGGCAAAAATTAAAAAGTCATGAGATAGGAGGCAGTGTAGTATTGTGGATCAGAGACTGGCTAAAAGATAGAAAGCAGAGAACAGGGCTAAATGACCTATTTTCTCAATGGAGAAAGATGAATAGTGGAGTACCCTAGGGATTTGTGCTGGGCCTGCTGCTTTTTAACATATTCATAAATGACCTGGAAATAGGAATAACGAGTGAGGTGATCAGATTTGCAGATGACACATCAGAGGTACCACATGAGCCCTTCTCCAGGCTCCAAGGATCTATTAAATGCACCCTTTAAAGGCCCTGCAAGAACCTCTCTGAGCTCTTTCAGTATCCTGGGGTGTATCCCATAGACTTATCCACTTTCAGTTTTGCAAGCTATTCTAACACATCATCTTTTGTGAATGGTGTGATATTTATTTATTTATTTATTTAGACAGATCTGTATACCACCTTATCCTACAATCAAAGTGGTTACATGACATCACAATTGGGGTTACATTTAACATGTGGGTGCTTTACAACATTTAACATGAGGGTATTTAACAACATTTAGACAGCACAATTGGAGGGTTACATTTAGAATGAGGGTATCTTTGTGAGTCTAGTTGGGCTGATTGGGTATTGAGTTGGCGGGAGTAGTTGCAATACCACTCGGGTGGGGACTGTTGTCTATCTGCTCATAGGTTTCTGTAAAGAGCAGGGTTTTAAGGTTTTTGCGGAAGTCTGTGATGTCTTCTAATGCCCTTAGGCTCGTTGGAGGGAGTTCCATAGTGTGGATGCCAGTAGTGATGGAGCTTTTCTTGAAGTATTTTGTTTAGTCTTGTGGTATCCTGCAGGTGTGCCGATCATGTTATCATTATTGTTCCTTCTTGGTCTATTACTGATATCCCTTGTTATGATAGCTACTCCATTCCCATTTGTATATATACAGGTGGTCCTTCTCCAGGATTTTCTCTAGTAAAAACAGAGCAGAAGTATTTTTTTAGCATTTTCACTTCCTTATCGTCACTCCAGTCCAGTCCCTTTACTTTAGGGTTACGCAACCCTTCCAGCAGCTTGGAGGCTGAGCCCAACCTTTTTGGGGTGGAGCGGTATATATACCACTGGTGCCACCCACCCACTCCAGTATTCTCAGCCTCCAAGCAGCTGGAGGGTTCCGTAAGCCTAGGGCTTACTGGAGTCCTAATTTTATCCTTAACTTTAATTTTAATTTTAATTGAACTTGTTTTAATTTATTTCCTCTTGTTTAGCTTCTTAACTTAATTAATTTAAGTTCCCTCCTGTTGGAGCACTCTCTCCCCCCCCCCCCCCTGCGGCCCGATTCGGGTTCCTAGGAGATTTCCTCTACCCACTGCTGCAGCGAGGAGGAACGAGCAGAGCTCCTCTCGCTGTGAGGGCGACCGACCCATCTACTGCCCTGCCTGAATCCGTTCTCGCGCCGAAGCCCCCGCCGGCGGCTGAGCGCTAGAGGACTTGCCGGTCAGGAAGGAGAGGGTGCTACGTCCTTCAGCTCCTCTCCTCTTCATTCCGCGGCGCGATCGAGGGCAGCGTCGGACTCCGGAGCCGCGAGGGAGGCTCCAGCGTTAGTCGGGTTGCCGCATCTAATCTCTACTTCACCTCCGGAGCGGCCGAGACAGAAAGAACAGCTCTTGGGCGAGCTCCGCTGCAAACGGCTCCACGTGGTCGAGGCCTAACCACGTGTAGAGCCGACACCGGAGAATCACGGCCTCGGGCCTGGAGAGAGGCCTTCAAACCGCAAGTATTCAGCTGATGCGCTGAAAAAAGTATTAGACCTTGCAAAGTACTTTTTTGTTACTCAGCCTGAACAGTGTATTTTATTATAAAGGGACTTTCGGGGTGCCGGTTTGTCTTCGGGATTCCTCCCTTTTCAGGCCGGTTACTGGGGAGCATTACCTTTCTTTTTCGGGGATAATTGATTCAATCTTAATTTTAGTTGCAATTAAATTTTTTGATTTTAATTTGTTTTATTTCCCTTATTGCTTTGTTTGGGGTCGTTCTTTACCTTCCTTTCTGTAAGGGAACCCTGTTAGCTACTCCCAGGAGCATGGCAGGCAAACCTAGGTGTCCATCGTGTGGCACCCGGAGAGGTACTGCATCCGAGGCAGGGGTCTGCAGGGGCTGCGCTGCAGTGGCCTCCTCGGTAGAACAGGAAATCAGCCTTGCCATGTCCCAGGTCTCTCATGGGTCCTCGGACCCGTCGGAAGGGGAGGTAGTGTCCCAGTTGTCTCCTCCTACTCACTCAGAGGCCCCCCTTCCCCCTATTCCTCCCCCCTTCCTTCCTGCAGGAGAAGGGGGAGCTGGGGACTTCTTCTCTCCTGATTTCATTCTGTTGCTGCACCAGGCCTATTGTCTGCGAAAGAAGGGTCTTGGTCCGGGGGAAACGGGCCCTTTGGCCGAAGCTAAACTGGTCAGACCCATGAAGTCTAATGCCCAGGACTCTGGGATACCCTCAAAGCGCCCCAGACTGGTGGTGGAAGAGCCCCTCACTCCGCCCTCCCAGGTCTTGCCTGAAGAAGAGACCTCGGATAAGGAGTTGGAGGAGGAAGAGGAGGAGCTGGAGGAAGGAGAGATCCCGGAGGAGGACCACTCTCGTATAATAAGAGTATTTCGGCGGGAGGAGTTGCCCGCTTTAATAAACGACTCCCTGAAAGCTCTCAACGTGACCTCGGACGCCCCTGCAGAGGAGGAAGCTTTGGAAGATCCCTTAATTCAGGCCATCAGAAGGTCTCAGAAGGTTTTTCCTGTCCACCGAGTGGTGTGTCAGATGATTCAGGAGGAATGGGATCAACCAGAGTCAGCGTTGAGGGGGGTCAGGGCCATGTCTCGGCTCTACCCTCTCCCAGAAGCAGACAAAGAGCTTCTGAAGTCCCCCAGGGTGGATGCGGCGGTTTCGGCAGTGACAAAGAAAACCACCATCCCAGTAGAGGGCAGCGCGGCTTTGAGGGATGCTCAGGACAGAAGATTGGACACGGTCCTTAAGCAAGCCTTCGACGTGAGCGCGCTCGCCTTACAGGCCTCAGTTTCTGGGGCATGGGTGGCACGAGCCTGTTTGAGGTGGTCCCAACAACTCCAGGCAGAGGAGAGCTCCTCCGAGGGGGCCCTAGCCAACGCGGCTAGGTTGGAATCAGGTACGGCCTTCTTGGCGGATAGCCAGTATGACCTCATCCGGAGCTTAGCTAAGAACATGGCCTCGGTGGTGGCAGCCAGACGCTATTTATGGCTCCGGAATTGGGCCGCTGATGCCTCCTCCAAAGCCCGCCTGAGCCGTCTTCCCTTTAAGGGGAAACTTTTATTCGGAGAGGACCTTGACAAGTTAGTAAAAGACCTGGGTGAGTCCAAGGGCGGCAGGCTTCCCGAGGACAGGCCCAAGCAAACTCGATCTTCTGCCCCAGCTCGGAGCCAACCTAGAGAACCTTGGAGGTTTCGCTCATCTAGACCTAACCCTTTCCTCAGGGGTCGTTTTAACGCTAGGGGTCAAGGATCCCGGGGGTTTCGGGGCAGGGGGTTCTCTTCCTCCCTCCTCCTCCTCCTTTTCTTCGGGCCCCAGAAAGCAACAATGAGATACAGGGGGTCCAGGAGGGCGGATTGCCGGTAGGCGGTCGCCTGAGGCAATTTCTTCCCGCCTGGTCCCGAGTCACATCCGATCAGTGGGTGCTGGAAGTGATTCGAGAAGGATACTCCCTCGAATTTGCAAAGCAAATACTCCCAGCATTTGTTCAGTCTCCCTGCGGTTCCACAGCAAAAAGAGAAGCCATAGAGTCAACTCTTTCTCGCCTCATAGATCTAGGGGCCATAGTTCCGGTGCCTCCAGACCAATGCGGTACGGGTCGATACTCGATTTACTTTGTCGTCCCAAAAAAGGAGGACTCCTTTCGTCCGATCCTGGACCTAAAGCAGGTCAACCGCTGTCTCAAGGTACCTCACTTCCGGATGGAAACCCTGAGATCTGTGATAGCGGCCGTGAGAGCCGGAGAGTTTTTAACTTCGTTGGATCTGACAGAAGCGTACCTGCATATCCCGGTCAGAAGAGCCCATCAGCAGTTCCTCAGATTCGCTGTCCCTCGAGGTCATTTTCAATTTCAGGCGCTACCCTTTGGTCTAGCGACAGCGCCAAGAACCTTTACCAAGGTGATGGTGGTGGTTGCGGCCGCCCTACGAAAGAAGGGAATCTTAGTGCACCCCTACCTCGACGACTGGCTGATCCGGGCAAAATCAGAAGAGGAAAGCCTACGGGCTACAGCCAAAGTGGTTCAACTTCTGGAGGAGCTAGGATGGGTCATCAATCGAGCAAAGAGCAGCTTGCTTCCATCACAGGAGCTCGAATATCTCGGTGCAAAGTTCCACACCGGCAGAGGCAGGGTCTTTCTGTCCAACTCAAGGATGAAGGACCTGAGAACCCTAGTCTCTCAGTTCTTGGGCAGGCGGCTCCCTTCAGCGTGGCATTACCTACAATTGCTGGGAACCATGGCGGCAGCAATAGAGGTGGTTCCGTGGGCCAGAGCACACATGCGCCCGTTACAACGGTCTCTGTTGTGGCGGTGGTCTCCCCAACAGCACCCCTTGTCCCGGCAGCTTCCCTGCGCCCCTCGGACCAAACACTCTCTCCTCTGGTGGAGGTGCCCAAGGAACTTGAGTCGCGGAATGCCCCTCGAGCCTCCTCAGTGGGTGCTGTTGACGACGGACGCCAGTCTGGCAGGATGGGGAGCACATTTCGAGGACCAGTTTGTCCAGGGGCGGTGGTCGGCAGTGGAAGCCTCATGGCCTATCAACCGTCTGGAATTGAGAGCCGTCGCCCGGGCACTCAAGGCTCTCCAGCCCTCGGTGCTAGGGAAAGCGATTCGAGTTCTCTCCGACAACGTCACGGCCGTGGCGTACATCAATCACCAGGGCGGCACCAGCAATCCGGCATTGGAAAAGGAGGCGGACTCCCTGTTGATGACGGACGCCAGTCTGGCAGGATGGGGAGCACATTTCGAGGACCAGTTTGTCCAGGGGCGGTGGTCGGCAGTGGAAGCCTCATGGCCTATCAACCGTCTGGAATTGAGAGCCGTCGCCCGGGCACTCAAGGCTCTCCAGCCCTCGGTGCTAGGGAAAGCGATTCGAGTTCTCTCCGACAACGTCACGGCCGTGGCGTACATCAATCACCAGGGCGGCACCAGCAATCCGACATTGGAAAAGGAGGCGGACTCCCTGTTCAAGTGGGCGGAAGCTCACCTGGAAGCGCTTTCTGCGCAGCACGTGGCCGGTACGGACAACATCATGGCCGATTACCTCAGCAGGTACAGGATAGACCATGGCGAGTGGGAGCTGCATCAGGAGATCTTCGACCAGATAGTAGCCCTGTGGGGTCCCCCAGTCATGGACCTCATGGCGCGGTTCGCTTCCGCCAAAGTAAGCCGATTCTTCAGCCGCCGAAAGGAAAGGATGTCCGAGGGCCTAGACGCCCTGTCTCAAAGGTGGCCCTCGGAGGGTCTTCTTTATGTCTTCCCCCCGTGGGCCCTAATCGGGAAGGTCCTCCAGCGGGTGGAAGCTCACCGGGGCCTAGTAATCCTTATTGCCCCGGATTGGCCCCGTCGTCCTTGGTATGCGGACCTGGTAAGGATGCTCGCCGACCGCCCATGGCGCCTTCCCGTCAGGAAGGACCTGCTCAAGCAAGGACCGGTTCAGATGCCACACGTGGATCGATTCTCGCTTACGGCTTGGCTATTGAAAGGGCGAGGCTCTTGAAGCACGGCTATTCGCCGGCAGTAATCGCGACCATGTTAAGCGCGAGGAAACGCTCCACCTGTCTTTCCTATGTAAGAGTTTGGCGTATCTTTGAGGCATGGTGTACGGAGCGCCGGAAGAATCCTCTGTCAGCCTCGGTCCCTGAGGTGCTGGAATTTTTGCAAGCAGGTCTCGACCAGGGTCTAGCCCACAGCTCCTTGAGGGTACAACTGGCGGCCATCGCTTGCTATAGGGGCAAAGTGGGCGGAAAAGCCTTGGGAGCCAATGCGGACGTTGTAAGGTTTTTGAAAGCGGTCAGGCGGCTCCGACCGCAACGAAGATCGGTCATCCCCCCTTGGGACCTCAACCTGGTGCTAAATACACTAGCCGCAGAACCCTTCGAGCCCTTGAAAAAGGCCTCCCTGAAGGTTCTGACTCTGAAGACAGTGTTCCTGGTGGCCATTTGCTCAGCTAGATGAGTCTCCGAGTTACAAGCCCTATCTGCTCGGCCTCCTTTTCTGTCCTTCCTCAGGGATAAGGTAGTCCTTCGGACGGTTCCTTCCTTTTTGCCTAAGGTGATCTCTCCCTTTCACGTCAACCAGTCCATCTCTCTCCCATCTCTCCCTCCGGAGGGACCGGCAGGGGTAGATAGCAAGCTTCATCTGCTCGACGTCCCCAGAGTCTTGAAGCGTTATTTTACTTCCTCGCTGACCTTTATGGGTTTGTTTAGTATATTGATTTCTTTAGGAGTTTTTAAGTTATGATTATTAAAAATGAACAACGCTTCTGTTTTATCTGGGTTTATTTTAAAGTTATTAGCTGTAAGCCAATTGTTCATATCAGTCAAACAGTTATCAATTATTTCTGTGTCAAATGTATTCTGGTTAACTGCAGTGTAGATCATAATATCATCAGCATATAGATGGTAATTTATTCCGCATTGTTGAATAATTTTACATATGGGTTGAAGATAGATGTTAAAAAGGATTGATGATATTGCTGACCCTTGTGGTACGCCTTGTGTAATTGGGATTTGAGATGATTTGTGTCTCCACATTTTACTATTTGTGTACGATTGTTCAGGTAGGATGTAAACCATTTAAGTGTGTTGTCGCATAGTCCATTATCTTCTAAACGTTGAAGCATTAAAGGATGAGAGATTGTGTCAAAAGCTGCTGAAATGTCAATAAATATTAAAAGAAAAACACTATTTTTCTTATCTAGACCCATTAAGAGGTTATTAAATAAAGAAATAAGAAGAGTTTCTACATTATGAAATGGTTTGAAACCATGTTGGTGTAGATCCAGCGGAGCATATGAGTCTATGTGATCTTGTATTTGCCCCTGTACTACTTTCTCTATAACCTTGGAAATAAAAGGTAAACTAGAAATCGGACGATATGACTTAGGTTCAGAGGTGCTTAATGAGTTTCCTTTATAGATTGGTCTAATTGAGGCTTTTTTGAGGACAGGAGGTAAATAACCCTGTTTTAGTGAATGTTCTACAAATTTGACTAGATGGCAACTTAATTGACTCTTTGCACTTTTAATCCATTCTACTGGGCATGGATCAGTTGGGGAGGTTGTTGTATTAATTGTACTTATTATATTTTCAATTTGGCTTTTTGTTGGTATTGAAAAATTAGACCAAAGGTGTCTGGAATCAGAGAGTATCTCTGTCGTTAATTGATTAGGCTGTGAAGATATTATAGAGGTTAATTGATTTCCGTTTTTATTTATTAAGTAGTTTGCATATTCTTGAGGATCTATCTGTTGATTTTGACAAGGAGAGTTGTTTTTGGTAAGCTGTTTCACAATATAAAATAATTCTCTAGGTTTATTAGCAGATTTTAAAATTAAGTTTGTATGGTATTGTTGTTTGCAATTATTTATCAAATTGTTATATTCAATTAGCTTCACCTTATATAAAAACTCTGTATGCTTAGATTTGTTCTGTCTCCATTTACGTTCCAAATTTCTTAGTGTACGTTTTGTCTCTCTGATATCATTCGAATACCATGGTGTGTTCTTTTTTCTATGTACTCGTGCCTTGTCTCTGTTGAGATTTACTGAGACATCAGAAATGATCTGACCATGGGACAGGAGATATTTTTGGAATTGAGATTTGGTTTAGAGCAGTAAGAAGCTTTGGGTGGAAAATCATATCTGGAATAGTACCATGTTGATGCGTTGGTAGAGTAATTGCCTGTTTATAATCTAAAATTTAGAGTCCAAAGCTTTTAAGAAGGCTTTAGATTCCTTAGGCGGTAAGGAACTTTCATTGAAGTCACCCAAAGCAATTAATGGTTTACGGGGCAAGCTGTGTGAACAAATTAATTCAAGGATTGCTGACAGTTGATCTTTTGTTGCATTGGGTGGTCTGTAAGCAAGACAGATACTGAGATGGTGATTTGATATCACCATTGAATTTGTATCAGACGAATTACACAGGTACACTACCAAAAAACTGCCTCCAGTTTTGCAACTGATTCCTATAGATTTTGGGGTGCTGAATCCAGGAAAAATAGCCAAAATGTTCCATCACATCACGTTTTCTTGCAAAATTAGATTTCTTACCCATATAAGGAATGTTCACATAATTTCTTTTTAGCCGACTGCAGTTTATTTTCTTGGCCCAAAATAGAGGTTGTAATGGTTAACTAACTAGAAACACTCCCTCATGATATTTTAGAGTGTTTTGTATTCATTTTATACATTAACAGGACAATTGGGAGGCGGGGGGCTAAATCCAGTACTCGTGCTGGCGCATGTTCTTTCCTGTTCGCCTCGCCTCGTTCGCTCGCTCAAACACGGTGGTTGAGACATGAACGTTCCTGTCAAATTTCAGTTTCTTGCAAGTTCATTATTACCTTTTGTTTGCTCAGTCGTAATCCAGCTTTATTCCGAAGTGGTTCACTACAGTTGTAGTTTGCAGTGCTGTGTATTTGTGATGGCTCACAGAGCCAGAGGTTGCGTCAACTCTCCGGACAGTTTTTGTTTTATTTGTGGGGAATATACCGTGAAAAAGCGGCAGAGGAACATTTCTGCATTTATTAAAAAAGTATATTTCGCCTATTTCGGTTTGAAGTTAGGCGATCAAGACAAACCGTGGGCTCCTCACAAAGTGTGCAAGACATGTGAGGAAGATCTACGCTTATGGATGAAAGGTAAAAAACAAGCATTTCATTTCGGAATACCTATGATGTGGCGTGAACAAAGAGACCACAGCAGTGACTGCTATTTTTGCTCTTGCATTGTGAAGGGATACAACTTAAAAAATAAGAATGTAATAAGTTACCCCAACCTTCCCTCAGCAATTAGGCCTATGTCTCATAGCAACGAAGTACCTGTGCCTGAACCACCAAAATCTTTGGATCATATTTGTGTGGACGGTTCTGATCATGATGAGACTCATCAGATGGCTTTTCCCGATGAGTCCAGTACTTCCGAGTTTGAAACTGAACCAGATCCGAAACCTGAACTTTTCTCTCAAGCTGAATTGAATGATTTAGTCCGGGATTTAGGACTCCCAAAAGATGCTGCCCAACTGCTAGGTTCTCGGCTTAAACAGAAAAATCTATTGTCACCAGGAACAACTTTTTATTGGTACCGCAACCGCGAGACACAATTTTTGAAGTATTTCAGCAAAGAGGAAGATTTGGTATTTTGCAACGATATATACGGAGTGATGGAAAAGTTTAAACTCAAGTATGATCCTGCTGAATGGCGGCTGTTCATTGATTCGTCAAAAGATGGCATAAAAGGTGTTCTTCTTCATAATGGCAACACATTCGCTTCAGTTCCTATTGCTCACTCTGTTATTCTCCAAGAAAAATACGAGAATTTGGCCCTGATTCTTCAGAAGATTCGTTATGATGAGCATAAGTGGATGATTTGTGGAGACTTTAAAATTCTATCCATGCTATTAGGGCAGCAATCCGGTTTCACCAAATATCCCTGCTTCCTTTGCTTGTGGGATAGCCGGGCCCGCGACCTACACTGGGGGAAAAAAAGACTGGCCAATTCGGGAGTATTTGAGACCCGGTGAGAAAAATGTTCTTCATGAGAGCTTGGTACCTCGTGATAAAATTCTATTACCACTTCTCCACATTAAGTTGGGTCTCATTAAGCAGTGGAGTGGCCTAGTGTTTGGGGCAAGGTACTACAGGCTGGAAGGTCGGTGGTTCAAATCCCACTAGAGGACAGCAACCTTGGGCCGGAAGGACTGGGGTTTCTAGTCCCACAGGTGCTCCTTGTGGTCTTGGGCAAGCCACTTAACCCTCCATTGCCCATGTTCCCTGTAAGTATTAGTGTATGTGTCTCATATCCCCTCGTGTTAAATGTATCCCCCAACCGCTTTGACCCGGTGAAAAGCGGGATATAAATGCAGCTAAATAAATAAATAAATAAATTCATCAAGTCCCTTCCAAAAGATGGTGAGTGCTTTCGGTACCTTTGCTCAAAGTTCCCCCGACTTTCTGAAGCAAAGCTAAAGGAAGGAGTGTTTGTTGGCCCTGATATAAGGAAACTCATTTCAGATGGAGCATTCGCTGAAACGATGTCTGAGAAGGAAAAGAAGCCTGGGATTCCTTCAAGGATGTTGTTCTCAAATTCTTGGGGAACAGGCGGGATGAGAACTATAAGGATATTGTTGCCAGGATGCTCAATGCCTTCAAAGAACAAGGCTGTAACATGAGCCTGAAAGTCCATTTCTTGCACTCCCATGTGAACTACTTTCCCGAAAACTTGGGGGCGTACAGTGAAGAACAAGGTGAAAGGTTTCACCAGGACATCAAGGACGCAGAGAGAAGGTACCAAGGAAGATGGAACACCACTATGATGGCTGATTTCTGCTGGTTGCTGCTGCGGGAAACCCCAGATTAAAAATACGCCAAGCAGCGCACCAAGAGAAGCATTCGGGGGAAGAAGAAGAAACGGGCCCACCAGGAGATTGATTGACCCAAGAATGACTTTAAAATCTAAACTGTGTTGACAAATATCGTGTTTTTACTAAACTTTGAAATAAAAATTTGCTAGTTATTACCACAGTGTCGGATCTCATTTATTAGAATTTTATTTTCACACCATCGGGTGTTTGTCTTCATGTATTGCAATGGTGCGGTTTGCGTTTTCTATTCTTACATTCATACCTGTACAACATTTTTTGCACATTTCTTTGCTTTGCTTTGTGTCTAACCTCGCTCTTATATGCTCAATGTTTGTGCACATGTATGTGGCTGTTTTAAGTGCAGACAATTTTGCTACCATCACAGTGTGTTTTGTTGACATTATTCTTATGTGCTGCCTTGTTACAATTTTCTTTATTCTTATTTGAATAACTACTAAACAATTAGTATAAAGAATTCATCTAAGAAACTTTTATCTCGATCGCACTCAATCTGAAACGTTCACCTCAAACTGCTAACCCAATGTAGCAAAAAATCTGTACGTGATGGAGCAAATTGGTTACCAGATTTGGATTGAGCGCACCAAAAAACGTAAAAATCAATCAAAACATTAGAGGCAGTTTAAAAAAAATTTTTTTTAGTGTACCTGTGTTATTGATTATAACAGTTTTAAATTTGAAAATTTTACGTGCAAGGATTAGAATTCCACCGCCTCTTTTGTGCTCTCTATGACAAGTAAACACTTCAAAGTCATGAGGAGTAATTTGATTGATAATAACCTGGTCTGTATCTTTTAACCAAGTCTCCGTTCTGCACATAATATCAATTTTCTGGTCTATGATGTAATCATATATAGTGTTTAGCTTATTTTTTACAGATCTTGTATTAATTAGTACAAAACAAATGGGGGAATTAAGAGTTGGATTATTTTTGGTAGGTTTGGATGGGGGGGAAGAAATCTTGGTTGGTCTTTTGTTTTTATTTCTATAGAGTGTCTGCTTATTGAGGTTATTATTGCTCGCATGCATACGCATTAAAGGGTTTGGTATTAAATTGTTGGGTAGAGTCTGTTGGGTGAGGAATATCATATTAAAATATAGAAGAATGAATTGGTAAATTGTATGCATGTTTGCAGCTATTAGAACTATTTAAAGTACAAAAAGATCAAGACATTACTTTTTGTAGATTACTTGTTAATAACTATTATAAAACTTTGAACGGATGATATTATTGTGATTTATATTCTTACTGTGGGTTCTTTAGATACAGGAGATTGTGGATTATTTAAATTCCAGTACAAAAGAAAGCCAAATATGTTATATAAAAGATATTATCTTAATGGCTTACCCTGAGGATTTCAGAGGGTTATTCAAGTCAGAGCTTCCGATATCGCGCCAAATTTATAGGATGTGATCCTTAAAACCAAGGAAAATATATGAAACGGAACCAAACATAAAATTCCATGATTTTGATTCAGTCTAGCAGTTTTCCCATTATGTACTAAAGCCTTAAATAGATTCCCTCTTCATCTTTTATTGCAGCATTAGGTTTTCTGTGCTGCTTTGCTGTTCCTACTGTCAGGCTACAAATATACATCCTCTAGCATTCAGCATTTCTGTGGACCAAGAATACTACTACTGAGCACTGCTACACTACTTACCATTTGTATAGCGCTACAAGGCATATGCAGCGCTGTACATGTACAAGTACGAGACAGTCCTTGCTCCTCAGAGCTTACAGTCTAGTCAAGACAGACAACACAACAACTGGGGACTAGGATATATCTAGGGGAATGGTAAGGAAGCACACAAGAGCTGAACAGGAGGCTGAGGGGATCAGGATCCAACAGACTACTGCTGCACTGCCAAAGTTCTTTTGTTTGCATTTATCCAGTTTCCATTCTTTTCTGCGGCTCGAAGGGCGGGAGTGGAGAGGGCTTTGATGTTTTTTGTTTGTTCAGATTTGATTTCCCACTCTATTAATAAAGCCCAGAGTGGGTTACAATAAAATCTTAATAACATTCAGAGCAGTTTGATACCTCTTTATGTACAAAACAATGATATCATTTCTTAAACCAGGAGTTATATAGCAAATGCAGCCTTAAAAATGTGAAGAAAATAATCTCTCTGTCATCCATCCTGTCTATAGTTAAAAACATGACCTCGCCATCCTAAAAATACAAGTACTATACTTGAACAAACAGCGTTCAGTGCCAAGGATGTTATCTCCCGTAAAGGATAAAGGAGTGCAGTTGCTATGTTAGTCCACTTGAATGTATAGCAAAAAGGTTAAATAAAAACAAACACAAAAACAATATAAAGTGGTACCTCTTTTTTGGACTAAACAAAATGTGCTGTCTATGACCATTCTCCACCTATAACCTGCCCAGCTCATGTCTCATAACATGACATGCAATTAGCGTGGGATTTTTAGCATGTGGTAATGGAGGGGAGGGATGAATGACCCTTAATGTCTTCTCTGTGTAGTTCCTAAATTATTAGGGCATGAAGTGAATCTAATTCTGTGAATGTATAGGATTTTTAATAGATGCAAACCACTAAATTCTTTCTAAGAATTAATCCTGCTGTTAATGTGCAGTAGAATGGATGAAGAAGTAAATTAATTTGTTCATGCTTTTGTAGGTTAAGGACAGGGCTGGCGCAAGGGTTTCTGCTACCCCAGGCAGAAGCCCTGGCCATGCCACCCCCTGCCCCCACCACCAATGCCGGTTTCATCTTCGGGGCTGGGAATGGTGAGGCTCAGCTTGGCGGCAGTTTAAGCCGCCACTTTGGTGCCCACAGCAGGCCATGTGCTTTGGCACACATGGTGTGCCACCTCTGACCCCTCTCCGATGCAACTTCTTGTCAGAGTGAGGTCAGAAGTGGCAGGCTATGTGTGCTGAAGCACATGGTCTGCTGCGGGCACCGTTCCATGCTGCCTACTGAGATCTGCCGCCCTAGGCAGCTGTGTGGCCTGCCTAGTGGACAGGCCAGCCCTGGTTAAGGGGCACTGTGAAGGCTGGGAATGGTTGAGATTTGTTTATAGGTGTTACTATTCTGGTAACACTATAGCAAAGATAGATGTTCTCCTGTTTTAATTCATTTATTGTATTTTACTGTATAATTGTAAACTACTTTGGATGATTCTTGGGGTTGGGGGCCAGGAAGATGGTCTATAAGTTTTTACATTATTTAATCCAGTAGTCCCCAGACTGTGGGTTGGGACCCCAGATGGGATCACAGAAACAGGGCTGCCCTCTGGATTTCCACCATGATCTATGTCCAGTAGTGACAGTCAGCATGATGGAGCCCATGAATCAGTGAAGGTTCACAGGCCCTGCCACCCTCTTCTTCTTAGTCTGGAAAGGTCGGGGCGGGGGGGGGGGGGGGGTTGAACACACATTGATTCATCAGACCCTGTGCTGGCTATTGTTGCCCCCACTGCTGCTGCTGCTCCTGCTCCTTGTTTCTTTGTGCTCTTTTTGCTTTGGATAAGTGGGAAAGAGGAAGCAGATGGAGAACAGGGGAGGGAGGGGGGAATGGAAGCCCTCTGTTTTGTTTTCATCATTTGGGATCGTATGAGTTTTTAAATGATAAAATTGAGTCACATTTGATAAAGTTTGGGAAGCACTGATTTAATCAAAGAAGTAATGACTGACGTATAGCTCTTTGAGAAAGGACTCAGCTGAGTTGTATTTATTTTGTTACAATCATGCTTCAATCTGTGCTGATGTCCCAAAGGATGAAAGAAGAGCAAGGGATTCAGGCAGGTGCCTGTAATAGTAAATTCTTTTTTTTTTCAAAATTTGCATAGAAATTCGGTTATTTAATGTGTAATTCAGAGTTTACAGTGCTCAGATCAGTTTGTAAGCCTTTTAGCTGCCATTTGCCACTGGTAGATGAACTGAATAATCAGTTCGACTTCACTTGCTCTTTATAAGCAGTGGTGACTCTAGACGAAAGTATTTGAGGGAGGGCAATAGAGGAGGTACGCTAGATACATAGGGAGCATTTCTACACATTACACCCACCACATAACAGCCCACCCCTCTCCACTCATTTAAATTAGCTATGAAAGATACTACAGAAAAAGTTTCAACAGACTTTTATGTATAAAGAAACCCCCAGTCATTTTCAGCCATCCAGTAAAACTACTATTACAATTATTTGATAGTATCCTTCAATGAATTCTTTTACATGGAGGTGAAGTCTGGAGTCTATACAGGATGGGACCATCTCAATATAAACTCAGGATCTCTTGATTCCGTAACACACACTCCACATTCCTTAACAACGGAGCTAGAACAACACCCCTTACAACTAACGGTCGCTAAGGTGTTTCACCCAACGCGCCCACTGCATTTCCCCATCAGTTTATGCACAGCCCTAGTTTTGCCAGAGTCTATCCCTAGCACGTGCTGCACTAGCTAATGCCGTTAACACATGGTGTAAACACATTAACTGCACTGAGCTCACCACACCCACGCTCCGCCCCTAATCTGCCCACTCGCGACCCTAATGCGGGTTGCAGTTAGCGTGGGAATCATCCTTTGCTAACTGTCACAGCCCTGTGCTAGCTGGTGACGTGTGTTCCAGTGTGCGCTGTCATCTAGCACTTGTTAGTGAAAGATCCCTTTAGTAAATTCATATACAACCCTGTAAAAAAGACACTAAGAACCTGCATAAACACCATAAGAAAACAATGCTATCTCCTAGATCAAAGCACAACAACCCTATTTATGAAATGTCAGCACTGCAAATACTGTACCAGGTCCCAGAATATCCATACTCTTCCTGCTGAGGAAATAGAACAAGTGGGTCTGCTACGGATACGTATACAGGAATTACACTTCACCTTAGCGGAACACAGACAGAGCCTCACCTAATACAAAATAAAGAAACACAAATTAGAATTAGGAACATGCAAAAAAAAAATTGAAATAGAAACCCTCAAATGCCAGAACCTATGAGCAGTGCGATTACTGGTAAAAAAAGAAATAGAAACCTATTTCCTCCTGTTTTCAAAATACAAAAAGAGAAGAGATTCATATTTCCCAAACTGGACACTTTCCAGTCCTTAAAAATGTTAAACAATGTTTTTCTACCTTTGTTGCTGTGTATTTTATTTTTCTAACTGGGCTGATTCAATTAGCTTTTTTCCACTTCTCTTTTGTCAGTTTTCTCCTAAGTTCTTTTCTAGGGATGTTTTTCCTTTTTGTCTCTCTCCTCTTGTCTTCCCTTCCTTATCTGCAGTACATCTGTCTGACACTAATCTTTTAGATTTTTTAGAAATGTATCTTTTTCTCTGCTTCTATACCTATTCATATATGATTTGTTTTGACATGAAAAATATTTTTATTGCACCAACTAAACAAAAGAACAAAATGAGCATACTTACAGGCACGTGTGATTCCTTAGACATACCTGGATATAACAACATAGTTGGCACTACTTCCCTCCCCATACACACGCCCACATCCCAAGCCCACGTTAGACTCATTAACATATTGACAACTGAAAACTCCATAAATGCAGCAGAATGTTAGTGAAATGCCATCAAGCATCAGTACTTTAATACAATTTGCCAACCAAAATTAACTTCCCAATATACCTCTCCTCTACTCCCCCTTTTCCCCCCCCCCCCAGGTGTATTACAGTCACCCCTCAAACCACCACAAATGTTTTTGATGGTGTGGCATTAAGGTCTTGATAAATGGCTGCCAAACCTTTAAACATTTCTGCTTTTTCATCGCTCCAAAGCTAACTGCAGATAAGTGCTCCATCTGTAATAAACCACAAAACAATAAGTAGAAAGAAAACAAACTAAACGCTAACGTTAGGTTGTTATTTTGGATTTTCCATCTGTAATAAAAGCACTTCCATTCTCCTTAAATCAGCTATTGGAAGTTCATTCCCAATCCACTTTAACAAAATATACTTTTCACAAGCAGACACCCCTTACAAACTCCATCTCAGCCCTTGCCCCCAAAGAGACATCATCTAACATCCCAAATAAAGTTTCACACTGCTATTCATACACTGTGGGCTCGTCCAACTGTGGTAGGCTATGGCCTAGGAATATGGTAGGCTATGGCCTAGTATGGTTTACTATTGTGAAAGGCCTATAAGTGAGGCCTGAGTCCCAACCCCCACTTGTGAATACTGTAGCTATAAGAATCGAAACTTAACTCAGTTTAACTGAACATAGCTAAGCAGAAACGAAACTTGGAAAATAGAAGAAAAACAAGTTTAATTGGTACTGATAAGGTGTGCTATGCTTCTATGGAATTAATTAACTCTGCAAAAAGCAAGGTTACAGTGCCCTGCTTCCCATATGTTTTAACAAGCTAAGCGACCTTGGAGGAGAGATGTAACAAGTTAGAGACACGGACCATTGTAATTGGGACTAGAAGGGGGGCAACCAGGTGCTGAGCCCATTCCAGAGTCCCGATTGGGTAGCCATATCAGTACCGGGACCAATAGATGGGTGAGAGGGGTACTGGGACCAATGAAAAGTTTGCCTATGCTTAGAATGGACAAGAAAGCTATAAAAGTTGTTGTTTTACTAGAAGCCATTGCTCAGCCATTTTGAAATTGCTTATTGCTTGAGCCATGTGCACATTAAACTGGCTTGGATCCTTGAAAAGACTCCTGGATTTATTTATTGCATGCTTATCTGCTGCTACATTCTTGGTGCGTTGGCCGGGAAGTGCGAGTGGTGGATGGTGTTCAAGTGAATAAATCCACGTAATTCGCCTTGAGGTTTGGTCCCGCTGGAACCATGCCAATCCGACGCAGGGGAATTTCCCTGGGCCCACCGATCCTCTTGTATCGGAGGGAGTTCTGCCTGGCCTCGGCAGGCACTGAGTCCAGCTGGCCAACACTTCCGACCCGGGGGAGTCCAGGATCCAACTCAGAAGCTTGGGAACCAGATCTGGTAAGTATAGTTTTGAAAACCTGTCTAGACAGATGAGTTAGAACTGCAGTTTGAAAACTTTGGTAAGACTTAAGTCTTTGTTTGAAAATCCTTGCATGAGTATTCGCTAGGTACAGCTATTATAGAGAATCATGATTCAGCCTGGTCAGAGCAGACAGGACTGGGTTTTTGGTATGTCTAGACAGAAATAGAAAGAACAGTACTGCCAGTGGAACTTGGAATTTGTAATCTCGAGATATTGGGAATTGGTAAGAGAGCTCTCAAGGAAGGGCCGAGTAACCCCGCATGGGAATTCGCCGGGTGAAACCCTCATCCTTTTTGTAATTGGGAAAAAGACTAGTCAGAATAGATAGAAAGGAATGCATTCTAAGATACGTTGCTAGCATGATTGTGAAGCGTTTGTGTATTGTCTGCCTGTATGTTTTTTGTTCTCTGTTGAAACCACGAGTTTCCCTTCTGTTATACATGTGAGAGTATTCTGTTGAGTAATTTGTGACAGTTCACTGATTAAGAAATTGTATTAGTAAAGCAGAAAGAAGACGCAAACATCTAGAGTTATTTTAAAAATCCAAAAGCTGGTCTGACCCAGTTTGCCTTCCTACTGCACAGTGTGAAAAACTGACAGGGGGCGTGTCTGAAGGAAAGAATGTGCAGTGTCTTTCTAACTCTGTTCAGGTTTGAATCTCAATGCTGTTAGTTTAATAATAATGTTCCTTCTGCTGTGGTTATGTAATATATATCATTTATATATCATTTAATAAGAATGTTTAGTCAGGATTGTGGGTCCCGATAGTTTTGGGGCTTAGCCTGGAATGCCGGCATGTCTCTGTCTCTCTGTGTGTGTGTGTGTGTGTGTGAACAGCTAAGCTGTTTCCAACGAGCCACACAGCAAGAGGACAAAAAAAAAAAAAAAGAAAAAAAAAAAAATATGAAACCGCAGTTCCCGATTGAAAAGTTTCTTGCTTGTTTAAAATAAAGGATTCATTCAAAGTGTGATAGGAGATGAATTTATAATTAGTTTTCTAGTGATTGCTTTAAATTGTACTTAGCCGGGAAAGGGTTAAATTCCTGCTCGAATTCCTGTACAGATCAAGCGAGCAGAAATCATGTAGGTCTCCGGTTTCAATAGGAAAGGATGTTTGTATTTTCCCTTTGCCCTACAAAGCCGTGGTTAAGAACACTGACAGGACTTTGCAGATCGCAACTTAAAAAGTGCTTTGAATCCTGAGTGAATGAGGGGTTAATCGTGTATGAGTTTTTCGTTCCTGATACAGCAAGCGCCTCATAGAAGACATGTTTATTGTTAATAAAATGAACTAGGAAGGAAAATGTGTATTTGTGTTCTAGATGTCCACCCGCTTTATTGAAAAAAGTATCCGGAATGTCTTTTGAATATCTCCTTCCTAAACTGTAATCTTTTGCAGAGACGTTATTCACCTTAAGTGCAGATTACGGCTGGCAGCTAGTTTCTTCCAGCCATACGTAATAGTTCTCTCTGTTGGGATTGTTGTTTATAACATGTTGCAAAAAAATAGTTTTATATTTGAAGGAATTTATCTAAATTGTACTTATTTAGAATGAGATTATTATGCCTAGTCACAGGAAAATGCAGCCTGACAGACCGCCTTCTGTCTGTTGTTAACTACGTCACCATGGGGGGAGGAAGGGGGG
This sequence comes from Ichthyophis bannanicus, assembly GCA_033557465.1. Lineage (NCBI taxonomy): Eukaryota > Metazoa > Chordata > Amphibia > Gymnophiona > Ichthyophiidae > Ichthyophis > Ichthyophis bannanicus. Next base: position 1,357,771,718 of record CM066031.1, read on the forward strand.
TCAGAGTCCATGCAGATTCCAGAGTTACTTCATGGCCCCGTAGTTTCCCGTGTTTATCAGATTGTACAGAGAATAGTTCCCCTACATAGGATTCTTGGTTAAATGTTTAAAAAAAAAAAAAAAAAATCCTGCCTGTTTATTTCCCTCAGCTCTGCCATCATCCCGGGCAGAGCCTGGAACAAGGGGGGGCGGAGGGGGGATGACTTCTCCCTACAGATTCCCAAGTAGTTTGCTAGCCACCTCTGCAACAGGGGAATGTCCACCCCCTCCGGACTAGAAGTGAAAGTCAGCTGACCAGACTTGTTTAGAACTGAAAAAAAAAAACTGCACTGAGAAGTTTTAGGACTTGATTGAACTAATGAACGGAAATTGCAGAGAACTGGATGAATTTGCGGGCATAATGGTTAAATGAAAGTTAATCAGAGGGTGTGTGAATTGTGAAAATAAATGTAACAGAGAAAGTGAATGATATTTTAGTTGAATGATGTGAGGTTATCCTAATCGAAGGAACAGAGGAAGTGAAAAACTGGGTGTGAGTACGCCCATTATAGAAAAAGAAGGACATTAGAGAAGTGAATGCCCGTATCTTGACTCCACCCCAGGAGGGAGTACTTGATTGTAGAATCATAGACAGAATAAAACCAAGCACAGTGTTTCAGCACGAGAGTGGAGCAGCTATAGCGTGAGTGGCAGCCTGAGAGGGCTACAGCATGGATGAAGACTAGGCCAGACCGGACTCTCCAGTTTCCCTGGGTCCCCAGGAGTCAGTCTGAAAAATAGGGGACCAATATATGGACTTTTATGGGGGATACAGGAGCAGAATACTAAAGCCAGTAGCCCCTGTGTTTTTCTCGCAAAGCCTTTTCTGCAGAACCACATGTGTGAACTAGAAAAAAAATAATAATAATAATGTACCAGTTCCTGTATATGCCTGAATGCCCTATTCCATTTTTGGAGCCGAGATCTGCTTGCAAAGCTTCAAGCACAGATATCCTCTGTTGAAAGAAGAAAAAAATGAAACTCAAACTGTCCCCAAGAAGAAGAATGGCGGTTCTATTCACCTGCATCCAAAGCAACAAGCTGTACACTTAACAACCTCATAGCCCCACCTGGAGGATGGGCAGAAGATAATCCACCTGGCCTAGCGAAGAACATAGCCCCTGCCATTGTCACCCTCAAGCCAGTCAAGAAGCCTGGGACAGGTGATTACCGCCCAGTGCAGGATCTAAGAAGAATGAATGATGCAGCTGAAACTATACAACCAGTGGTACCAAAATCCTTATATTCTCTTTGAACTGATCTCTGCTGAAGCTATACATTTCATCATTCTGGACTTAAAAAGATGTTTTTTTTCTGCATACGCTTAGCCCAAGACCCCACTACAAGGAGGCGGGGCCAACTCATCTGGACAACATTACCTCAAGAATTCAAGAACTCGCCTCACTCAGCAAAAGATTTGACAAGTTATCCAGAAACTCCAGAAAAAAAGAAAGAAAAAATTCTACTTCAATATGTGGACAACTTGCTCATAACCACCAACTCAGAAAGTGAATGTCCACCAGCCACCAGTGAACTCTTGCACCTTTTTAATGAGGCTGGATACAAAGTCTCAAGAGCCAAAGCATAATTATGTCAAATAAGTTAAATACCTAGGATTCCAGTTGTCCAGCGGAATTCGACGCCTGGAACCCTTACCAGAACGCAAAGCAGCTGTATGCAGTATTCCTACTCCAACCACCAGGAGGCGAGAGCCTTCTTGGGTGCCACAGGGTACTGTTGTATATGGATCCCCAATTTTGCGCTGCTAGCAAAACCATTGTATCACATTGTATCAAGCTACCAAAGGAATGAAAAAGTCTCCATTGGAATGGGGACTTGAATAGGAATGCAGTCTTTTGATCTTTGAAAACCGCTCTGATGTTATCACCAGTTCTGGGTCTACCCGATGTCCAGAAAACCTTGCAGTCTCTATGTTCATGAGTCGCAAGGAAATGTTCTGGGAGTGTTGACTCAATCTCTTGGACCTTATTTGAGAAGCTGTTACAGCTACAGCCTTCCTAGTAAGCAAAAACTAAAAGAAAAATCCCTTTGAGATAGAATCTTCAAGTTACTGTACCACACTCTGTTCTAACCATTATGAAACACAAAGGAAATTACTAGCTAACAAATCTATGAATGTTGAAATATTAGAGTATGTTGTGTGAAAACCCCAGATACAACTGAAGGGTCAGTCAAGCTTTCAATCCTGCTATGTTATCAGTTAGTCTTGATCCCCTGATCATGACTGTTTAGAAATTATGGACACTGTATTCTCAAGCCACCTGGATTTGACTGATGTCCCTCTGGAGAACCCTGAACAGACTTTCTTTGTGGCTGAAGGCAGTTTCATCATCAATGGACATTGTTGTGCTAGATATGCAGTGATGACCCCTGATTTGGTAGTTGAGTCCTCAGCCCTGGCCCCAGAAACTTCACCACAGAAAGCTGAACTGATAGTCCTCACTAGAGCACTAACAATAGGAAAAGAGCCCTGTCTAAATGTGTACCCAGATTTCAAGTATACCCTTACAACCTTGCATGCATATGGGCCCCTGTACAAAGAATGAGGATGGATAACCTTAGGAAGCAAGTCCATTAAGTATAGCCCCAAGATATTGATATTAACAGATACATACTGCCTATAGATCTCAGAATTTAGGAAAAGTAGAATGTATGAATAGAACCCTGAAATCTCAGTTGTCTAAACTTTGCCAAGAGGTTTACCTGAAGTGGCCCTAGGTTCTTCCTATAGCCCTTCTTAGGATATACTTAGCCCCTGCTAAGTCTTTAGGAGTTTCCCTTTTTTTTAGATTCTGTATGGGCAACCCCTGCCTATTGTATAGGAAATAAAAGGAGATATGAGACAGATAGGATCTGAAATTATTAGATATGAACTATTGGTTTTAAGTTCTGTTTTGCAGGAGTCTTCATACCTGAGTACAAAATCGATTACTCATCAATTTGCCTGCACCTCTGCATCCTTTCAAGCCTGGAGTCTCGGTGTGGATCAAAGAGTGGAGAAAGATACTGTTAGCCCTGCATTGGAGGGGACCCTATGTCGTCATCCTGTCTACCCCAACTGCAGTAAAGGTAGCCGAGATCGACGCCTGGATCCACCACAGCAGAGTCAAGCCTGCTGCTGATCCTGAACCTGAGCAGTGGACAGCAGAACAGCATCTTGATGCACCCTTGCGAGTTACTTTGAGACGGCAACCAGCAGCTTAGACACTTCATCACAAGTGCTTTGCAGTAGCCAAGTCTTTCGAAGAGGATTGCTGTTTTCCATGCAGCAACAGCTTTGTTTCAACGAACCCAATTTGTGTGTGATCTGACACACTACTTAGAAACTACATTGACTAAGCCAGACTTCACAAGCCAACTGAAATTGCTAATAAGTTGGTTAATGTGTACTGGACAACTTGAGGATCTACAATCAACCCTACATCTGTTATCTGTTGTGGAAGTCGACAGTTCCACCAATTTTCCAGAGACTATGCCCATTATGAATTATTATTATTGCTTTATTTTGGCAGCAGCCTTGGAGTGCTTTGAAAATGACTTTTGCCTTATCTCCCTGGGCAGCCTGTATAAGTACAACATGAACTGGACCGAAGGTCACTCAGACCTTGTTTTATCATTCTCCCTATACTTGCATTGGTATACTCTCCAATCCAAAAGTTGTTCTAGATCTTGACTTTCTACAAGGCTATGCAAGCCACCGTTGCAATTCCTCATACCACCACCAGAACTTGTTTCTTGAACTTGCTGGAGCAATAGCATCTAGTCTCCACACTTCTGACTGTTTCTATTGTGGAGGAACTAAGATGGGAGATCAGTGGCCCTGGGAGACGCAAGAACTGAACTATTCTATCCTATACAATCAGACTGATTTACATAATACTACTAGTGAGTGGGTATTGGCCCACCCCCATTGTTGACAGTTTGTGTTTTGTTTGGACTGGACCACAATCTACTACGAAGGATGGACAGCTGGTCTGTCTAAATCAGAAGCTTTACGACAGCACAACAAAGATGCAACCGAACCTTCTAATCCTTTAGTTCTTTTTCCCACTCTTGCCAAACTATGGACTTTGACTATCTGCTTGTTGCTCCCTTGTTTCTTGCTACTTTGCTTGCGAATGATAACTTCAGTTATTAATAACACTGTAGAGCATAAGGCAGCTACAAAGATATTAGCTATGTGAACTTACTACCCTATACCACAGAGTGATACCTTTACCTAGTATTATGTGATTTGATTCTCACCCTTTCTCACTTGCGGGTGAGAATAATCAAAGGGGGGAATGTGGTAGGCTATGGCCTAGGAATATGGTAGGCTATGGCCTAGTATGGTTTACTATTGTGAAAGGCCTATAAGTGAGGCCTGAGTCCCAACCCCCACTTGTGAATACTGTAGCTATAAGAATCGAAACTTAACTCAGTTTAACTGAACATAGCTAAGCAGAAAACGAAACTTGGAAAAATAGAAGAAAAAAACAAGTTTAATTGGTACTGATAAGGTGTGCTATGCTTCTATGGAATTAATTAACTTTGCAAAAAAAGCAAGGTTACAGTGCCCTGCTTCCCCTATGTTTTAACAAGCTAAGCGACCTTGGAGGAGAGATGTAACAAGTTAGAGACACGGACCATTGTAATTGGGACTAGAAGGGGAGCAACCAGGTGCTGAGCCCATTCCAGAGTCCCGATTGGGTAGCCATATCAGTACCGGGACCAATAGATGGGTGAGAGGGGTACTGGGACCAATGAAAAGTTTGCCTATGCTTAGAATGGACAAGAAAGCTATAAAAGTTGTTGTTTTACTAGAAGCCATTGCTCAGCCATTTTGAAATTGCTTATTGCTTGAGCCATGTGCACATTAAACTGGCTTGGATCCTTGAAAAAAGACTCCTGGATTTATTTATTGCATGCTTATCTGCTGCTACACAACAATTAGGCAGTCGCTTGGGGCAGCAGCTTCGGTGGGGAGGGAGGAGGTGTAGCAGCAGAGCGCAGACAAACCAATGATACCAGGAGTCTGTTCAGAAGGTCCAAATCATTTATTTGTGCACAAGTCTCAAGCAAAGTCAATTTCAAAATGGCTGAGCAAAGTTTTCTAGCAATACAACAACTTTTATAGACTTTTGCTCCATTCTAGGTATAGAAAAACATTTCATTGGTCCCGGTAACCTCCCGTACCTCCTCTATTGGTGCCGGTACTGATATGATTATCCAATTATGTTCCTTCAGTGGGCTCAGCACCTGCTTACCCCCCTTCTAGTCACAATTACAATGGTCAGTTCATCAACTTGTTACTTTCCTTCTTTCAAGGCTATTGGGCTAGTTGCTACGTGCAGTGAAGCAGGGCTCTAGAACTTTTCTGTCAGCAGTTTTAAACATGAATTTCTGTATTTTTCCATCTGTTCTGCTTATCTAAGCTAATTCAATACTTTACTAAGTTCTCAATTCTATAGCAGCATGTTGGGGGATGTGTAATTCCTATGAGCCTCTTCACAGGCTTCATTTCCACGTCAAGCTAGTTAGGCCTGCCTGCTTATGTCAGACTCTGTGGATCACAGGCCTGCACCTGCCACAGAGGGGGAGAAAAGACCACAGCAGTCAAAGCAAAACAATAGACCCTGACAGCCACACAAACTTAAAGAGCCATCAAAAATGCAGTGTGTGCCTTTGAGTCAGTCCTGACTCCTGGTGACCCAGAAGCTCCTGGGTTTTCTTGGCAGTGTCACCAGAAGTAGATTGCCAGGCCTTTCTTCCGAGGCAGTGGAGGGTTAAGTGGCTTGCCCAAGCCACAAGGAGTGCTAGTGGGAATTGAACCCTGGTTGCTTGGTTACCAAGTCAGTGTTCTAACCACTAGGCTACTCCTCCACTCAAACAGCCATCAGCACATTCTTATCTCCAGGAACAAGCAGGAATGAGTTCACATATGGGTACGTCAGTACCGACGGAGTCTGCGCGGGAATGCTTCCCAGCGTCCAATCAGAAAGCCTTTGGAAGCATCCCACCACGCCTGCGTGCTGCCTTCCCGCCTTCCCAACTGCCTCTCCTCAGTTTTCGTTTTTCCCGCGGAGCCGGCAGGACGCCTCCTGTCACCGCAGAAAATTCTTATTTTTTATTTTTAGTTTTCTTGTGGTCGCGGCTGTCTTCTCGACGCCACCGGTACCGCCGGTGTTTTCTTTTCTTTTTTGTAAAATTTTCCTTTTCAATGGGATAGTGTCCCACGGGGTCTTAGGCCTTTCAGGCCTCCCCTATTTTTCCTTATGGAACCGCCAGACACTTTCTCCACGAAATGTTCAGACTGTGGCGGTACAACTTTATTTTTAGACTCTCGAAGTCGGTGTTTAACCTGCTTGAGTCCTGACAACAGTTTGGTGAGAAGACATCTTCAACATCGAGAATCCCTCGATACACGGTTGCCCTCCAACTTTGGGGCACCGTCCCCTTCTTCTTCCACTTTGATTCAGGTAACCCACAAACAGTCTGTTAAGACTAGCCAGTCCTCGAGTGCTACGTCTCATGCACAACATGCAGACAGCTCCGGCTTTGCCCTCGATGGCCTCCTGGCTCCAAAACCCCGGCGGGAGTCTTCGGTCTCCAAAGCGTATAAGGGGTTTCAGGTTGTTCCTGGGGTTTACCCCCCACAGAACATACCTGAGCTGTGCACGGTGGTGGCATCCGCTTCGAGCGGTACCGATACCCCTGCATCGGCACTGGTGTTGGATGAAACACTCCTCACCAGGGATCGTCATCTGGCCTCCTTGGTGCCTTCGGGACCGATGGATACGTCCCAGATTGACTTTCCCTTATCGGTTCCAACACCGATACTGCCACCGACGTCGGTACCCTCCAGATGTGCATCGACAGCCTCGCTTCCTTCGATGCCGAGTCTGGAATCGATCTCCAGTTTGGAGGACTGGGTACCTACTTGCCTTGGTACCGTCTCGCGGCGGTACCGAAGGCTCGGTTCCGATGGCTCGGATCCGCAACTCTCGGTTCCCCTGAGGCCGCTTGAGTTGCCACTGGTAGACCTTCATTCACTGGTATCGGACACGGTACCGAAGTCGGTACCGATGTCTTCATTACCCTTACAATCGGTGCCTTCCATGCTTCGCTTCTCAGGTTCCTTGCCCTCGATGCTGAGTTTGCAATCCATTTCTAGTCTGGAAGACTGGGTACCAATAGATTTTGGTACCGACACCGATCGATACCGGTGGCTCGGTACCGAGGATAGCAGCCGGAGGTTTTCGGTTCCCTCGGTACCGATTGAAGTGTCACCGATGACTACTCCGATGTCTTTGTCGAGCCCCGACTCCGACATCGGTACCGGTATTGACTTCAGTACCGGTATCCACAGTAGCATCGTGGCAAACTCCTACCATGCTTTTTTCAACAGCATCGCTCCATTCTATACCAAGCTTGGAGTCGATACCTGGCATGGACAATCTGGTAAGGACGGTTGCTGCTCCTGACAACCAGTCCAAGCAACCTTCCCTTAAGCATTCCACACTGCACCCTGCAGGATCTTCTACTCCTATATATCTGGATAACTCTGTGGGTGCTCAGGCTAGTTCTTTAGATCTAACCTGTCCAAGGGAGATTCCTGTTGGGGATCCCTCTTTTCAGAGTTTCCTCCTGGATATAGCAAGATCCCTTGCCATTCCTATTCCAGGACATGATCCTGCACCAGGTTCTGTTTCTACCAAAGCAAAGGACAACATAATGATTCCTTTGCATCATTCCTTGCAGGATCTCCTTCTAGGAATGTGGGAAACACCTTTAAGGGTACCCCCACCTCCCAGAGCAACTGATCTCTTATATCAGGTGCCCCCCTCTCCAGGGTTTCAAAAGACTCAACTTCCTCATCATTCCATAGTAGTGGAATCAGCAATGAGGCGGATAAAGAGTAAGAAAAAGCACTCTTCTTATCTGCCAGGTCGTGAGTCTAAGACACTAGATGCCTTTGGACGTCAAACCTTCCAGACATCTATGCTTTCTGCAAGAATTCTCTCATATATTTTTATATGAGTCTTTCTCTTGAGGAGGTCACAAAGCAATTACATCTTTTGACTCCTTTCCTTCCAGTTTCCAGGAGTGCAGACTATTCCTCGCTGCTTAAGCATATCCAGAATATCTCTTGGTTTCTTTCTCGTGCTTCCCTAGACTCTTTTGAGTCTGTTAGCAGGACTTCTGCTATAGCTATAGGGGCACGACGTAGAGCCTGGCTCCAAGCTTCAGATTTGGCCAAGTGGGAACAACAACGACTGGGACATACTCCTTGCACTGGAGAAAATCTTTTCAACAAGGAGTCTTTACGTCAGGTTACTCAGTTGTCCACTGATTTACCTAAGGGTTCTTCTACACCTTCTTCTGTCCCAGTGAATAGGAAATGTCCTACCAAACTTTCTTCCCACAGGAGAAGAAGGTTTTATTCCTCACTTGCCCATCATACAGATGTTCCCCTACAGGGGAACCATCGTCCTGGTCTGAAGACTCCAACCTCTCACCAGGCTCAGCAAACTCGGCCTCTGCAGGGTTTCTGATCAGTCATCATCAAATGCTTGTGACCCTTGGGGTTAGAATCTACAGTTGCTTCTTCTCAACAGAGCCGATCCATTACTCATTCTAACCCCTACACATGGATCTCTTTCCAAACGACATCCATTTTTTCTATGAGCTGTCAGAATGTTCATGCCTATAAGTCACAGGTTTCTCCTCTTCTCCTACCAGAGAAAGAGGTCTGACCACTATCAAATGATAGTTCCTGTGCCTGCATGTATTTTTCCTTTCTATAGACTTACTACTTGTTAAGTCTTCTTCAGCTCTATTCTCTTCACCCTCTTACCACTGTAAGAGGGGAATTACTTACTGGAGGGTTTTTCTTCAGCCTCTCTAGGTTTGTCACTTTCCAGTGCGGAGTTTTCCTCCCTGAGTTTCCTCCCCTGTCTCAAATTTACTTTAAGGCAGTTTATCAGACATGTCCAGAGTTTTCTACTCCTGTTCTGTCTGTTCTTTCTGGTTTTAAACAGTAATATTCTTTCTGCTGTCTTGCTAGCAGCTGCCTATGCAGGAGCCTTACTGTTTGGTCCACTGGTTCTTGCCCACAAACAACCAGATTTGTCCTCCTCTAACATTCTATCTGGTCTTAGTAGTGGCTCCAAGTCAGTGTTTTTCATCTATCTTGGAAATTATCCCACTACAAGTTTTCTGGGTTGGTCTTTTATTTCTGCCATCTCAATTCCCCTGGATTTGGCAGCATAGTGGACTGAGATACTGGCTCTAGCAGCCAGTCCTATCTCCTCATTCTCCTGCATCATGCTCTCTGCAATTCTACAGAGAAGCTTTCCACTATGGGCCCTTGCTAGAGAGCATGGGGTTTTTTCCTCCAACAGCTATCTTAGATGGTTGGAAAAGGCTTTTCAGTCATGTCTCCCATGACTAGAAGGTTCTCCCTTCTTTTACTATCTCCTTTTGCCATAAAGGACATAGGCCTTCTCTTACCTAAGGGCTTATGGAGTTGCCAATTCCCTGCTTTGGTCCATAGCATTCCCAGTCGGGGATATGCTCTTTCTCCTTGCAGCTCGTCCTCATGGTAAGAAAGCATGATACTTTTTGCCCTTAAGCAGGTCAACATGGTACCTCATCCTTATCTGTCTTCTGTCTACTACCATGCTAGAGTCTTGGACGACTCAGGACTTGCTGGCTACAGATTGATATTATCCTCTGTTTTCATATAACCATCCTGGTTATTTCACTAGCTAGCATCCTTACGGATCATAACCAGGGGGAATAGATTCTCTATATATCTTCTCAAGTAGGTTGCACCTCCTTGTTCTTAGATGAATCTTTCCTCTCCACATGTCCTATGTGAATACCATGCTGTAGGCATATATCTGTCTGTTTAATTACAGACACCCATATTTAGGCCTACATATTCATATTTATCTTTGTGTGTATTTTATGCCCTTCCATATCTCACTATAGATATATTCTTATATGTCTATTCATATATCTATATTTCTATCTATCTATCTATCTATCTATATATCTATCTATATATATATATGTATCTGTCGAGATATTTCATTATAGATAGATATGTCTCCACATACTTATCTATCTCACTGTCTATGCTCATATAGCTATCTGTTCTGACAGAGGGGTTTTACCCATACCTCTGCTATTCAGCAGGTTTGGGATTCTACACACACAACCACTCCTGTGGTAGTCAACAATTTTTATACCATAACCTAATGGGTTTCGGTACCTCTGAAGCTATCCGTACCTAATATCTCTCCTAGCTTACCCCAGTTAGGAGAGATATTGTGGATCTTCAGTTAATCACAGGCTTAACGCCTCAGGCATTTGTCTTCACCCTGGGATACAAGGGGTTCCCATACCCTTTCTCCCCACAAAAACTGTGCCTGTTTGTCCAAATCGGTTAGCCTTTCTCTTCTTGCTCCCAAGAGTGAGTTACTCTGCCGCCAAAAAAGTTTGGTTTTTACCATACAGCTTTCGCTGAAGGCCCACCGTTTTGGTACTACCCCAGTTTTTCCTACCAAGGGTGCCTGTTACCTTTCAGGATTCTGACCTCCTCTGTTTTCCTACAGGTTTATTACCTCCACTTTTCAGTGAGGTCCTCTTCACGGTTTCTCTACTGGCTTCCCAGTAGATCCATGAACCTCCATACTTCTATGAAATCCTGTTAGCGGAGGTCCATCTTGCAATATTCTTTGCAATATCATTCATAAGAATCATCATCCACACATGGACTCCTTTCCTGCAGTCCTGTGCTAGGTTAGCTGTTCCACAGCATCTTCTTTCTTCAACTCCTACCCTCCATCCTCAGGATGCCTGGTGTTGTGGGGGATTGCATGTTCCAACCTATGACATGCTCGGACTCCAGGCATCTCAGCTTGGGAGTCCCCATATGTGAAGACTCATTCCTGCTTGTTCCTGGAGATAGCACAGTTACTTACCTGTAACAGGTGATCTCTGGGAACAGCAGGAATAAGTTTTCACAACCCACCTACCTCCCCTAGGAGTTGTTTTTTCTCTATCTCTATCTTTCCCTTCTCTGCTCTCTCTCTCTCTTTGTCTCAGCTTTAAAACTTAACTGAGGAGAGGCAGTTGGGAAGGCGGGAAGGCAGCACGCAGGCGTGGTGGGATGCTTCCAAAGGCTTTCTGATTGGATGCTGGGAAGCGTTCCCGTGCAGACTCCATCGGTACCGACGTACCCATATGTGAAGACTTATTCCTGCTGTTCTCAGAGATCACCTGTTACAGGTAAGTAACTGTGCTTTACCTGCAGGGAGGACAGGCACATGTATACATACAAAGCAAACTCAATTTTTAGAAGTCATCACAGAAACTAAGACATGAATATTCAATATTGGGGCCATGTCCATCCACCAACATTGAATATCCAGGTTGATCGGAGAATGGCAATCTTCAGCCACTGTCTGGTTAGCTTTGACGATGAAAGTTAGGCCTGTTTGTACTGTGCCTATCTTTCGCTGCTTAGCAATAACCGGACAGCAGCTGAATATTGCCACTGCCCGATTATCACTGGGTGCCAGCCCTAGAATGCCCCAGTGGTAGCCAGATAGCATCGGGGCACGTAGCAGTGGCACATGGGAATATTCAGCGGCCCTAACTGCATTAGTGGCACTGCATATCCCAGCCAAGGCAATTAACACGGTTGGGTAGGGTTATCAGATGTCCCCAATTTTCAGGGACTGTCCTTGAATTTGCACAGTAGTCCCCGATCAATTCTGCTGTGTAGAGCAGTTGTCCCTGATTTATAAGAAATGTATTTTGCACATGCATCTTTCTTCTCTCTCTCTCTCTCTCTCTCTGCGCATGTGTAGTAGGCAGTAGTTTGGCATGAAAAACTATCTCATGCTGCCTGTCTTAACAGAGAGAGAGAAACGGGACTCCTTGTCCAGCAGTATTGGCTCCAGCAAACAGCCTCACTGCTTGTTGATCCGATGCAACCCTAACCCGACCTGACCCAGGCGCAAGGACCATCAGGAGGAGCCAAGCCAGAACCTGAGACTGCCATCGCTCAAACAAGAGTCTGGCGGCACATATGGCATTGCTCCAGTAGGGGACTGACAGACTGCAGGTCTGTACTACAGCCTGGAGCCATCACTGGTGCCTGCCACGGAAACAGAATTTTTAAAGATTTTTCTTTGGAAGGTCCACTGTTCTCCAATCTCAATTACCCCTTTAGCGAAGTGTGTGCTCTGGGTGCTGCCTCCGCCTTGTCATTTTTTATACATCCAAGAAATGTTCCCACCTAGTTTTGGTGGTGTGATCTATATTAAGCTTAGAATCCACTCCCTCAGTCCCCAAGCCAGCAAAAATGAAATGGTGAGCCTGAAAATACCCCAAACAATCATTACTATTTAATTCAAAGTCCCCCTTAAGGGCTGTAAAGCCCTTCACTACCCTGCTCTCAGCCATCAACATTTGCCTCACCTTATACAAATCCTTCCTATGCTACCCTCTCAAAAACTGGAAGAAAATCTCCATTACCACATGATGGCAATATATCTCTCATGAATAAGCTTAACTCCAATTTCTTCATTGCCCATTGCCAAGCTCATCTATTTTCCGTAATCAAAACACTCAGACTTGCTAACTGCGTTAAGCGTGGTGACCAGAATATTCTGCAGCACTAACGCACCAACCCAGACCACGTGACTGAGACCTGCAGGCCCAACATTGCTCAAAGCGTGGGTTTGCCCCTGTCTCTTTGTGATGACATCTGCCCTGTGTTCCGAGCTGTTGTCCATGGATTACAGCACTGTTGGGCTGGAGAGCATTCTGGAGGATCCCTTGGGGCCCCTAAGGTAGATGGTAAGTTTGGGCTCAGGCTTCTCCTTATCTCTTGCTGTCTTCTATCTGCTTTCTTTCTTAAGTTTTCTATTATTTCAATTGGCCCTCTATGGCTGCTGGAATAAAGCAGCTTCAAAAAAATTTGTTGAAAAACCTCTAAGGCAGCCAGGCTTTCCCAGGCCGGTGTAGGTGACTGGGGCAGCCCAGGCCTGACAGTTGCTACGATTTCCCTTATCAGCAGAAGTTTCCTGTTTGCTGCGTCTTTTTTCTTTTTGGGTGGTGTTTTTTTTTTTCGTGGCCCTTTCATTTTGCTACGGCAGTGCTGAGCTACGCGGCCCAACGGGCTGATGCAGCTGTGGCCCCCAGAGTTGTTTCTCTTTTCACAGCTGGAGTATTTTGCCCTGAGGGCTTCAGGAGAACCTTGGGGCACATTTTTCCAGCATGTTTGGGACCTGATGCCATTTTTGCTACCTCTATGTCTCCCTGTTTTTTCCCATCGGCAGGATCTGTGGCCATTTTGAATGCTGCATGATCCTGATAGAGGGGAAATATGGTGGGGCAGCCACAGCTTCAAGCCTGCAGGCCCCTGTTTATTCAGCTGGCTTGAGTAGCAGCTCCTGAAACATCTCACAAGCCTTTTTCAATCTTTAGCAACTGCTTGGCAGCTCCCTGTAATGGGATCTGGAGCCCTGGCCTCCCCTACAGGTGACTCAGGGCCCTCTGGCGGTTTCCCTTCTGATGGTAGGGACTAAGCACACTAGCTCATACTTTCACCTGCACGGTCCTCCGAGAGGCAGGTCTGGTTCCCTGTGGGCAGTTGGTGGAGGAACATGAGGAATTCCTTTCTCATTCAGATGAGTCAGTGGAGAAAGGGGAATATCCCTTGCAAAAGGGAGCAGTTCTAGGGCTAATTTGCCTTTTTCATAGGGAGAATCACTCCAGCATTCTCCAGGATGCTATGGTAGCCCTGGATGTTGAAGAGCCTCCTCAAGTGAAGGTTTCATAAGTGGACCCTATTCTGCAGGGGATGAGATGGCTCTCTGGTCCTTTCCTATCCCTGAGCCTGTGCAGCAGCTCGTGCCCTCTCTGTGGGGAACACTCAAGTTGGGGTTGAGGGACTCTAAGATCCTCGCTTGGTGGCACCCATTAACCCATGGGACGATGGTTGAACTCTACAGGGTCCCTAAAGTGGATGCACTGATTACAACAGTGACTAAGCGCACAGCCATCCTAGTGGAGGGCAGTGCAGTTCTGGATGGGGCTTATGACAGTAGAACAGAAGCTGTCCTCAGGAACACCTTCATGAATTTGGCCTGGGGTGCTCAGGCACTGGGTCCAGCCATGGCCAGTCATCCCTGAACTGGCTCATCTAGAGTCTAGAGTGTCTTTTGTGTTAGATGCCCTGTATGACTTGATCAGGATGACCTCTAAGGCTGCAGCAGTGTCCGTTGTGGCAAAGAGATGGTTCTGGCTCCAGAAATGGTTGGTTAATTCTGCTTCCTAGCTGCAACTGGACAAACCTCAAGGGCAAGTTGCCCTTTGAGAAGACCTGATGAAATAGGCGAAAGACCTTGGAAAACTCACCCACAGAGGCTCCTGGAGGATAGGTCCAGGAATCCCAAGGGATCCTCATGTAGGAATCAGAAGGGAGCTCAGGGGAACTTTCAGGCAGGGAGGAGTTCAGCTATGGCCTACTCCCTGATGAAATGAACTCCAAAAGGGGTCAGCCCTTGAATGGGGCCAGCATTCTTGAGATGTCAGAGGCCCTCTTGGAGGCTTGTAAGCCTTCCCAGTGAGTTCTGGTGGGTCCCTTCTGAGTGGCTGGTGGTCATAGAATGGCTCAGCTATTTCTCTCAATGTACCCAAATTGCCACAGATCAATTGGTCCTAGAAATCCCTGAGAAAAGAGACATGCTGGAGTTCACAGAGCCCCATCGGAATGCCCTTTGGAGTGTCCTTGTACAGTAGTTGCTGATCAAGAGGAATGCAGTCAAGGAAATTACAGTGGCTCCTGTTCTTGCAGGCTATAGTACCCATGCACTCCATGAAACAAGGTCAGGGTCAGTGTTCCATCTATTTAGTGATACCTGAGAAAAGAGAGTTCTATAGACCCACCCTAGACCTGAAGGCAGTCAATGCCAAATGGAAAGATCCACATTTCCGCAAGGAGATCCTCAGGGCAATCATTGCATTGTTTCAGCAAAGGGAGTTCCTAACATCTATAAAGAAACTACTTGGCCTTCCTTGAGTACCGTCAAGAAGCACTACAAGTTGCATATGAGAGCTGATGCAACCGGCACTTTTCATGGAGCAGTTCTGTCTGGAGTGCCGTCTTCTGCTCACACTGGGTCCTCACTGCTTGGATACATCCTACTTATCTGGATTGGTCTAGCAGGATGACAAGGAGAAATTTTACATACCTGATCATTTTCTTTCCTTGAATCCTGCTAGACCAGTCCAGGGCATGTCCTTGGAAGACTTTGCCCACAGATTTGGGAGCCCTGCTTCCTCTTTGCCACCTTTGCAGTATCATTGCCTGTTATAGAGCCAAGAAAGGTAAGAGAGCCAAGAACATTGTTCTAATTGTTATTGTTGATTGATATATATCTGAAATTTTCAGACTTGTTTCTGCTTGGGAAGTGTCATACTGGCTTCTCTAAGTGCTGCACAAGTGATGACATAACTGAAAGTTGCTCTAATCTGTCTCCATCTATTGGATGGTTGGGAAATGTAACTCACTTGTATGGACCGATCTAGCAGGATTCAAGGAAAGAAAATTATCAGGTTTGTAAAATTTCTCCTTATTCTGTTCCAGTTTACCCACTGGTATAACATGGTAAATGACAGCAGATGAAGACCAACATGGTCCATCTAATCTGCCCAGTAAGGTGTCAAGAGTTGTACCCACTGTTCTATGCAGATTTCTCCCTCTGTGCCTTTGTTTAGGGTTGTACCTGCCACTCCAAGCAGGTTACCCCCCTCTATTTTTGAAGTGTAAAAGTTTGCTTTGATTCTATTCTATTGCTATATAAGGATCCTCTACGTCTGTCCCATGCCTTTTTAAATTCTCTCACAGTTTTTGCCCCCACCACCTCCATTAGGAAGGCATTCCAGGCATCCTACAGCCTTTCTGGCCCAAGGGTTTCTGCCGCTTTAGGCAGAAGTCCTGGTCTGCTGCCCCTCCCTGCTGATTATGGCAGTGGGGTTGGGGGAGGTGGTTCAGTGGAAACCGCAGGTCATGTGCTTGGGCACACATGGCCTACTGCTTCTAACCCCTCCGACACAACATCAAGGGTCAGAAGTAGCAGGCCATGGCCTGCTACGGGCCACTACGGCCGAGCCAACCCCACTGCCAGAATCAGCGGCAGCGAGGGGCAACAGCAGCGCGGTGCGGCTCAGCACGGGGGGGGGGGGGGGCAGCAAGCCATGCCACCCACAGAGGTCTGCCGCCCTAAGCGGCCGCCAAGTGGATGGGCCGGCTCTGTCTGGTACAGCCCCATATCATTTTGGTTGCCTTCCTCTCAATCGTTTCTTTTTATATCCTTTGTGAGATACGGTCTCCAAACCTGAACACAATAATCCAAGTGAGGCCTCACCATTGACTTGGATAGGGGCAATAATACCTCCTTTCTGCTGCTGTTTATTCCTTTTATATGCACCCTAGCATCCTTATGGCTTTGGCCACCGCCTTGTCACATTGTTTCCCCATCCTGAGATCTTCTGATATCATCACCCTGACAGGGTTGGTGCAAGGATATATGGTGCCCCAGGAAAACCTCATCCCTTTTGTCCCCTCTACTCCAGCACCCACTTTGATTGCCACCATTGCCAACTCTCATTAGGATGTGCAGTGGCAGCAATGCTTTTAAAACAGCACCAAAGCGCCAGAGTTACCTGCAGCTCTGATGCTCCAGTGCCATTGTGCTTCCACTCTCCTTTCGATTCCACTTCCTGTTTGCATGGGGGCGGTGCTCTAGGCAACTACTTAGTTTGCCTAATGGTAGTGCTGGCCTGCAACCCGATGACCCTCTCCTGATCCATGCACATCAGCCTCTCGCCCCTATCTCATATAGCTCATTTGAATTTTTGCATCCAAAGTGCATCCCTTTTACTTCTTCAAATTGAATCTTAAATGTCAAGCATTACACCATTCTTCTAATTTTTGTAGATCTTCTCTCATGTTGTCTCCTCCCTCCGAGGTGTCCTCTCTGTTACAAATCTTTGTGTCATCTGCAAAAAAGAAAACTTCCTTTTAGCCCTTCAGCAGTATCAATCACAAAGGTACTGAACCGGACTGGTCTCAGGATCGATTCCTGAGGCACTCTGCTACTCACCTTTCCTTCTTACGAGTGAATTCCATTTATCACCACCTTCTGTAATCTGTCAGTGCACCAATTTCTGATCCAGTTTACCACCTTGGAACCCATCCCCAGGCTGCTCAGTTTATTCATAAGCCTTCTTTGAGAAACAGTATCAAACGTTTGCTGAAATCCAAGTTGGTCACATCCCTTGGGGGAGCTGTAAAACTAGAGGGCATAAAATTAAGCTGCAAGAATGTAAATTTAAAAGCACAGTCAGGAAATACATTTTCACTGAAAGGGTGGCAGACAGCCTGAAATGTCCTCCCAAAGGAGGTGGTAGGGGCAAAAACAGTGACGGCATGGGACAGACAAAGAGGATTCCTATATATAGCAAGAGTCGGTGTTGACTCATGGCGACCATCTGGATAGTTGTCTTAAATTGTCTTCGGTCTTCAGTCAGGCAGCTCATTGTTAACACAGTGACACCCATAGCTGCTGTTATTGTTCAATCCATCTCATTGCTGGCCTTCCTCTTTTGCGTTGACCTTCTACCTTGCCAAGCATGATGTCTTTCTCTAATGATCTCTCTCTTCGCATGATTTATTTATTTATTTATTTATTTAGTAAACACTTGTATACCGCTGCTTCCTACGATCAGCAGCGGTTTACTTTACAGAATCATAATGTATTGTACGGTACATTGAGATTTCAGTTTTACATTTTGATTAGTCAATGATTACGTAACACGGGACAAGCATTTGGATACGATACATATTTGATTAAAGCACACAGATCAAGGTATACATTTGATTTCAGTAGATTGGGGGAGGGCCCCATATATACAATTTGTACAGAATTAGTTGCCAAGGTGTACAGACTATACATGGTTATATACAATTTGTACGGAATTAGTTGCCAAGGTGTACAAGTTATACATGACTATATACTATTAGATTATATGCTGCCGAGTGCGGCAGAGGAGATCTGGTTGAGGTGGGGTATCGCAGTTAGATCAAGTTGTAGTGGGTTTGAAACAGATAGGTTTTCAGTTTTCGTCTAAATTCGTTCAGGTTGTTTGTGAGCCTTAATTCATGCGGTAGTTGGTTCCATTGGATTGGCGCTGAGTATGTGAACGCCCTATTGCTTGTTTCGGCCTTGACAGATCTTATGCTGGTCGGGATACATAGGGTGTTGAGATTCATAGTTCTCCTGCTCCTGTTGCTAGGTTGAATAGTGATTAGGTTATTGAGGTAGGATGGTGCGATGCCATTGATGAGTTTAAATGTTGTGATGAGTAGTTTGTAGATGATGCGGGCGGCCACTGGGAGCCAGTGCAGATCCATTAGAACTGGGGTTATGTGGTCGGTGACTTTCTTTTCCATGATGACTCTTGCAGCCACGTTCTGAGCCATTTGCAGGATGCTTAGTGTGCTCTTTGGAAGCCCTTGTAGAATGGCATTGCTGTAATCCAGGTGGGGAATGATTAGTGCTTGAGCAACAGACCTAAAGTCGGATTTCTCGAGGATATTGCGGAGTGGTTGAAGGATTTTGAGTTTGTAAAAGATGGCTCGGTTAACTGTTCTGAGGTGTTTGTCCATCTTGAGGTTGCTGTCAAGTAGGACTCCTAGATACTTTATTACAGGCTTTGTATCGTATATGTTTTTGTTTAGTGTGACTGTGGTGGGCGGGATGAAATTGGCTTTCTTGGACATGAACATGACCTCTGTTTTTTTGTGATTTATTGACATGTTGTTTTGCTGAAGCCATGATTGGAGCATATCAAGGCATTCTTCTAGTGGACTGAAGTTAGGCTGTGTTATGTCGAGCTGTGTGTATAACATCACATCGTCGGCATATATGTGGTAATTTATGTTGTATTTCTGGAAAATACTGCATACCGGCTTTATATACAAATTGAACAGTAGGGATGAGAGGGCAGACCCTTGAGGGATCCCTTGGGTTTGGGGGAAAGCATCAGCTCTGTCGTTGTTGAATTGCACTTGTTGCATCCTATTGGATATGTATGATGTGAACCATTTCAGGGGGGTCCCTGTTATACCTAGCGAGGCCAGGCGGTCCAAAAGGGTGGTGTGATGTACTGTATCGAATGCCGCTGAGATATCGATGAATATGAGTATGAACATGGAGTTTTTGTTCTCGAGGCCCCTAAGTAGATTGTCAAGGAGTGCCAGTAGTAGTGTTTCCACTCCGTGATTCTGACGGAATCCGTATTGATGTTCATCTAGGGCTTTTATCTCGTCCATGTGGTCCTGGAGTTGGTGCTGGACCGCTTTTTCAATCATCTTTGCTAGGAAAGCTATGCTTGAGATTGGGCGATATGATGCAGGGTCACTTTTGTTGAGCGACTTGTTTTTTAATATGGGTCTAATAATTGATTTCTTGAGATGAGACGGCATGATTCCTTGTTTCAGAGACTGATTGACAATGTGCGCGATGGGTTTTGCGTTGTCTTTCTTGGTTGCTTTCATCCAAGCGGCTGGGCATGGGTCGAGGGGGGAGGTAGTGGTGTTTAAGTTGGTTAAGATGTTTAAGATTTGTTGCTCACCTAATTGCTGGAAGGTGTTCCATTCTGTTTCTGGGTCTGCTTGAGGGGCAGTTGTGGTTTCTCGAGTGGTGAGAGCTAGTGGCATGCCTTTGGTCATGCTTGTGGGAAGTTTCGGATTTAGCTTTTTGGCATAGTGGTCGGCAAGCGTCTGGGCCTTTATATCATCTGCAGAGATGGAGTTTTGTGAAGATTTGGTCAGAGATTTTACGAGTTCAAAAAGTTCTCTGGGTCTGTTGAGCGCTTTGTTGAGTAGATTAGTGTGGTGTGTCTTTTTAGCGAGGTTTACCTCATTCTTGTATCTTGCGAGGAGTGTTAGGTATAGTTGCTTGTTAGGTATAGTTGCTTGTCCAAAGTATGAGAGTCAAAGTCTTTTGAGCTTCTAAAGAAAGCTTACGTTTGATCTCCTCTTGTACTGACTGGTTTGTTCTTCAGGCAGTCCATGGTATACACAATATTCATCACCAGCACCATAATTCAAAGGCATCAATTTTCTTCCTGTCTATCTTTTTCACTGTCCAACTTTCGCATCCATATGACATTATTGAAAATACCATGGCTTGAATGAGTTGAATCTTTGTATGGAGAGAGACATCTCTGCTCTTGAGAATCTTGTCGAGGTCGTTCATAGCCATTCTGCCAAGAGCAATGCATCGTCTGATTTCTTGACTGCTTGTTGTTTCTTTATTGATAGTTGATCCAAGTAGGATAAGGTTGTCCACTATTTCTATTTCTTCTCCATCAACGATGAATTTATTGATTTTGTCAGTTGTCAGGATCTTTGTTTTCTTTACATTAAAACTATGTTCCTTGATCTTGAGAAGCAAATGTTTAAGATCGTCTTCAATTTCAGCCAGTAAAGTGGTATCATCAGCATAGCGAAGGCTGTTGATGAGTCTTCCAACAATCTTCACACCTCTGCTGTCTTCATACAGTCCTGCTTCTCTGATGATTTGTTCTGCATATAAATTAAACAGGTAAGGGGAAAGTATGCAGCCTTGTTGTGTACACCTTTGCTGATTTTAAACCATTCTGTTTCTCCTTGTTCTGTTCAAACTGTTGCTTCTTGATAAATGTAAAGGTTGTACAAGAAAACTATCAGATGTTCTGGTATACCCATGCTTCTTAATGTGACCCAGAGTTTCTCATGGTTTACACAGTCAAAAGCCTTGCTGTAGTCAATAAAACATATATAGATATCCTTTTGGTGTTCTTTAGTCCTTTCAAGGATCCGTCTCTCATCTGTGATGATCTCTCTTGTTCCTCACCCTTTCCTGAACCCTGCTTGCACTTCAAGCAGTTCTCGTTCCAGGTATGGTTGTAGTTTCTGCTGAATAATTTTCAGTAGAATCTTGCTAGCATGTGGGATCAGAGCTATTGTGCGATAATTTCCACAGTCAGTTGGATTACCTTTATTTAGTATTGGTATAAACACAGATCTTTTCCAATCAGTTAGCCATGATGTTGTCATCCATATATCCTAGCAGAGCATGGTAACAGCTGCATCCGATTACTGTAATAATTCAATGGGAATGCCAACAATGCAAGGTGCTTTGTTTTTTGATAAGGCTTTCAATGCTGCTTCGACTCCTTCTTTCATCACCAATGGTTCCTGATCATAAGGTTGAAATGGCTGTTGGTCCACTTGATGTTTATCGTATAATGACTCTGTATATTCTTTTCATCTTTTCTTGATGATCTCAGCATTATTCAACACGGTCCTTGAGTATCTTGTAACGTTCCAATTTGAGGTTGGAATTTTTTCTTTCTCGTAGCTTTAGGAAAGCCATAGTAACATAGTATATGATGGCAGACAAAGACCAGTATGGTTCATCTAGTCTGCCCTGCAAAGTGGCAAGAGTAGGTGCACCTGCCGTTCCATGCAGGTCACCCCCCCCCCCCCATGCCTTTGTTTAGGGGTATACCCACCGCTCCGAGTAGGGCACCCCTATTTGTTCAGATATAAGAGATAGTTAAGTTTATTTTGATTTTATCCTGTTGCTCTAAAGGGATCCACTGTGTCTATCCCATGCCATTTTGAATTCTGTCATTGTATTTGCCCCCACCACTTCCATTGGGAGGGCATTCCAAGCATCCACCACCCTTTCATTGAAAAAGTATTTCTTGACATTGCCTTTCAATTTACCCCCTTGCAGCTTCATGTTATGCCCTCTAGTTTTATAGCTTCCCTGTCTTTGGAAGAGGTTTGTTTGTTCATTAATACTTTTTATTTATTTAACAGGTTTTATATACTGCTTTATCATTTCAATCAAAGTGGTTTACATGGTGTCATAAAGTTAGTAATGTCTATTAAACAGGGATATTGATAACATGGATTTTTCTGAGGCAATGGAGAGTTAAGTGACTTGCCCAATGCCACAAGGAGTGCTAGTGGGAATTGAACCCTGGTCTCTGGGTACCCAAGCCAGTGCTCTTAACCATTAGGCTACGCGTCCACTCCTTAAGTACTCTTTAAGTATTTAAAGGTCTGAATCATATCTCCCCTGTCCCTCCTCTCCTCCAGAGTGTACATATTTAGGTCTTCAAGTCTCTTCTCATAAGTCTTCTGATGTAGGCTCCAAATCATTTTGGTCGCCTTCCTCTGGACCGTTTCCAGTCTTTTTATATGCTTTGCAAGATATGGTCTCCAAAACTGAACACAGTATTCCAAGTGAGGCCTCACCAATGACTTATACAGTGGCATTAGTACCTCTTACTTTCTGCTGGTAATTCCTCTCTTGTATGCACCCCAGAATCCTTCTGGCTTTTGCCACCGCCTTGTCGCACTGTTTCGCCATCTTGAGATCCTCAAAATAATCACTCCAAGGTCCTTCTCCTGGTCTGTGCACCCTAACCTCTCATCCCCTATTGCATACATTTCCCTTGGATTTCTGCTTCCTAAATGCATGTCACTGCACTTCTTCACATTAAACTGCCAAGCATTAGACCATTCTTCCAGCATTTGTAGATCTTTCCTCATGTTCTCCACTCCCTCAGAGGAGTCCACTCTGTTGCAAATTTTTGTGTCATCTGCAAAAAGACAGACTTTTCCATTCAGTCCTTCAGCAATATCATGCACAAATACATTGAACAGTACCAGTTCCAGGACCGAACCCTGAGGCATACCGCTAATCACCTTCTTTTCATCTGAATGAGTTCCGTTTACCATCACCTTCTGTCGTCTGTCAGTCAACCAATTTCTGATCCAGTTCACCACCTTGGGACCCATCCTCAAGCTATTGAGTTTATTGATAAGCCTCCTATGAGGAACATTATCAAAGGCTTTGCTGAAATCCAGGTAGATGACATCCATCGCATGCCCCTGATCTAGTTCTCTGGTCACCCAGTCAAAGAACTCAATCAGATTTATTTGGCAAGATCATCCTTTGGTAAAACCATGTTGCCTCAGATCATGCAACCTGTTGATTTTGAGAAAGTCCACTATTCACTCTTTCAGGACCACCTCCGTTACTTTTCCCGCCACCAAGGTAAGGCTTACCGGCCTGTAGTTTGTCACTTCTTCCCTGTTACCACTTTTGTGGAGAGGTACCACATCAGCCCTTCTCCAGTCCTGAGGAACTTCTCTTGTTTCCAAGGATCTGTTAAAAATATCCTTTAAGGGCCCTGCAAGTACCTCTCTGAGCTCTTTCAGTATCCTGGGATGTATCCCATTCAGTCCCATGGCCTTGTCCACTTTCAGTTTTGCACCATCTTCTGTGAATGGTGTGGTATCTACTACATTCTCATTTTTATATTTGGGAGTCACAGACGGTCCTTCTCCAGGATTTTCTTTAGTAAAAACAGAGACATTCCCAGAACTTCTGATCTTGTTGTTCCTCTAATAATTTCAGCTTCTATTTCCTTGCATGCATCACTGTAGCACTTCTCCTTGTCTTGTCTTGCTGCACATTGGAAATCTCTGTTGAGTTCTGTGATTGCCTCTCTTTCTCCTCTGGCTTTAGCTTCTCTGCGTTTCAGGGCAATTTGCATAGTTTCTTCAGTCATCCATTTTGGCCGTTTTTGCTTTTTTACTTTTTGTAGAGACTTCTCACTTTCTTCCAACACAACCTTCTTTATGTCATCCCATAACTCTTCTGGAGCTCTGTCATTTGTATTTAAAGCAGCAAATCAATTTTGCAGGCAGTCTTTAAATTCTGGTGATATATTCTCAAGGTCATATTTTGCTTCATTCATGAACGGCTTGCTCTTTTTCAACTTTAGCTTGAGTTTGCATACTAGTAGTTGGTGATCTGTACCACAGTCAGCTCCAGGTTTTGTCTTTGTTGATGTTATAGAGCTTTTCCATCGTTGACTTCCACAGATGTAGTCAATTTGAATTTTGTACAATCTATTGGATGAAGTCCATGTGTACAGTTGCTGTTTGTGTTGCTGGAAGAAGATGTTTGAGAAGAACAGATCGTTGGTCTTACAGAATTCTATCAGTCTTTCTCCAGCTTCATTTCTGTTGCCAAGTCCATATTTTCCAACCACTTTGCCTTTTTCTTTGTTGCCAACTTTTGTGTTCTCGTCATCCATGATATCAAGATATCCTGTTTGCATGTTCTGGCAATTTCAGCTTGTACTTGTTCGTAGAACTCATCAACTTTGTCCTCTTCTGCAGCTGTTGATGGGGCATATACTTGAATTATAGTTGTGTTGATGGGCATTCCTCTTAGACGAATAGAAACTAAGTGTTCACTGATTGCATTGTATTTCAGTACAGTTCTTGCATGTTTCTTCATAATTATAAATGCAACACCATTTCTTCTTTGTCTTTCATTTCCAGCATAGTAGACAATGTGATCATCAGATGCAAAGTGCCTGATGCCAGTCCATTTCAGTTTGCTGATACCCAACAGATCAAGTTGTACACTTTCCATTTCATTCTTGATCATCTCCAACTTCCCGTGATTCATGCTTCGCACGTTCCATGTCCCAATATGTAAGACCTCTACAGCTTCTGACTCTCATTTCATGTGCAGATGATGCGCAAACATAGATCACTTGATACCACCATCTTGGCTAACTATCATTCCATATCTAACCTCCCCTTCATATTCAAGAAAACTGAGAAAATTATATTTACACAACTCTGGAACCATGTCGAGAAAACCAATGCCCTTCATCCTCAGCAGTCCAGCTTTCAACCCGGACATAGTACAGAAACCATTCTTATATCCCTTTAAGTGTGGTTCTTAGTGCTCTCGACAGTGGTAAAATAGCCTTAGCTGTCTCGCTAGATCTGTCTGCAGCTTTCAACTTGATTAATCATTCCATATTACTCTCATGTTTGGCTGCAGTTGGTAGTCGCAATAGTTCTTGCTTGGTTCTCTTCCTTTCTGTCCAGTCATTCATACATAATAACAGTAGGTTCTAAGTCATCAAGCCATACACTTTAATATGTGGGGTTCCACAGGGTTCTGTATTAGCCCCACTCTTGAACAAAAACCAAAAGAGGACAAGGAGTAGTGAATAGTCCCTTTATTCACAAACATCCCAACATGGCCACGCTTCAGCACGGCTGCCTTCCTCAGGGTACCTCAAGAGGCAAAAAGTGATTCATTAAAATCATAAGGCAAACATAATTGAAATAAATATATAAAAACAAAAATAAGGTACATAATTCAAACAATTAAAGCAATGAATGAAATGACATAAATATTGGATTAAAAGCTCATTGGATCATTGATAAAACATAAAAAACCTTATTGCTAAAATAAATATGAAATAGATAATTGTAAACCATAATATAAATAAAAAAGACATAATATATTGTGACACGGAAGATCTGCCCTGTGCCTTTAAAACACAGAAATCTGCTGGGTTTAGCTCAGATTCTGACAGGCAGGGAGATCAAAAGCTTCCCAGTTACCATAGGCAACCAAAACAGGCTGAGACACGAGGTCTGAAGGCACGCCTAGCTAGCAAACACTCCCCAGTTAATCAGGAAAAAAGTTTTCACATGGGCAAGAAAACGCCCCTAAAACTGTATAAAGAATGTCCAAAGCAAACAGAGCAGGGAGACCAGGGAGAGCAGGAAGTTCACGAGGAACAGGAAGCTGCAAGAGCTTGGCAAGTAAGAGGAAACTTGCAGGTCTCAGACGGAGGTTCAGAATACTCCTATGCTGACTCTGATTTACCTGAGCCTTGGTGCAGAAAGCCAAGGAGGAATTTGCAAAGGGAAACAAAGCTACCTGCAACAAGAGAGGTTAGTTACAGGAAACACTCACCTCTGATGCAGTGTGAATTTCCCAGGCACAGAGCTCAGTGGAAGGAACGTGAGGCAGCTGGTAAGAAGCCATATATATTTGAAAAGCAGAGCTGCTTGAAATACTTACAACCCTGTGAGAGGGAAAGTAATTCATTTGAAGATATTTGTATGATTGATGAGGATGAATGTATGTCCCTGAAACCCTGCAGAAGACTTCCAAGAGAAAAGTCTGTCAGCACCAGAACAGGACAGTGTTATGAGCTAATGCCAAGCACAAGAGGCAGGAGATTGAAAAGCTACAAAGAGAAAGCAGGTTTAAACAGAGCTGTTTCTCCGTCCTGCTTTTACAAACTGTCTGATAAATACTTGCCTTATTGTGGAGAGGGCTGTGATGAAAGTTCAGAGACTGAATTGAGGAGCTTTCAAACTTTCTGCCCTGGAGAAAATAATGTGGTTGAGGAACCAATGATTACAGAACCAAGTAGCTTAACTCCATATATTGAAGAGATGGATTGCTCTTTGTTAATGGCTGACATAAGTTCTTCTCTGCGCTAGCTAAAGACAAGAGTGCCTTGTAGAGAGCTGAACAAGCACAGAAGAGACTGTCAGCGTTTCATCTGATTCTGTTTAATATTATTCCTGTTTTTGTTCAAGCGAGAAGCTGTATTTTGTTTTCACCTTCAATTTGCCAGAAGCATGGCTGTATTTTAAGTTCTTGTGTTTTTGTACTGTTTTTGAAAATCCAAACCCCGGGAGGGGAATAAAATCTTTCTTAAACCTGACCACTCAGTCTCAACTACTCCTTTTCATAAAGAAAGGTCAGGCCCAGCAGTGTGACTGGCTGCCTACGCCTCAGTCCAGCCACTGCTGGTGACAATATAATCAGCTTTGATGAAAAGGAGAAAATGAAACAATGTAATGTAAATGTAATGTTAGAAAATAAATTAACCATGATGTATAATTAACTGTGATAGTTCACATGTAACATCACAAAGAGTAACAAGGAGGAATAATATGTGTTGCAATACCATAAGTGCCCAAATGAGGTGTTCAAATTGTAAAACTCAGTCAATAGAAAACTATGATGATAAAAACCAGAGGAGCAGTGTAGTCAGTTAAAAAACATAAAAATATAGTAAATGTTACATATATTAAACATAAGTGCTATGGGGGAGGAGGGGGAGAACCAAATAAGTACTTACTTGTTGCAAGATCCGTAAGTTCCTAAAGAGGTCTTGCGATAAATTGTAAAAGTAGTCTGTGGATCAAGGGAACATATATATAAGGAAACATTATTGACATATTCTTGGAGTGGAAGAATAGCCTGGTGGTTTTTGCATTGACTTGTTAACCACAAGACCAGGGTTTAATTTCCACTAGCACTCCTTGTGGCCGTGGGTAAGTCACTTAACTTTCCATTGCCTTGCCAAGAAAATTCAGGAGCTGCTGGGTCAGCGTTAACTCACAGGCACACATTTGCATTTTTGACATACTCTTGCTTGCATATACAGATTCCCACTTTCCTGATCTCACTGAGCTAAATGCTGTTTGCTCAGTTACTGACTGGCTAAAAGATAATCAGCTGAAATTGAATTTTGCCAAGACTTCAGCTACTTGGCTTACCAGTGGAGCCATGGTCCCCACTCTTTCTCCCATTTTAGATGGTCAACCAATCCAACTCATCTCTCATTTCATGTATCTTGGTGTCTACCTTGACACCAAACTTTTGTTTACAAAGCAGGTCAGTTCCGTAGTTAGGGCATCCTTTCTAGCATTATGCCAGTTTCGCGCTCTGTCCATTCTTTGATTTTTCAATGCAGCATACATGAAAGAATACATCTAAATGCAAGGGTATTGACTACTATAACTCTATCTTGTCTGATTTATTTCAATTGGAGCTGAAATGCCTTCAGTCCATTCAAAATATTACAGTTCAGATTCTATGTCAAGCAAATAGGAGTGACATGGTCGAACCTCTTTTATTCCATCAGCTTTGGCTTCCAGTTCTCTACCGAATTCATAACAAAATACTCATACTTGATCCACAAAGCCTTATATACTGACACTCCATCTTACCTAGCCTCTTCAATTTCTCTTGATACTCCAGGCTAGAGTCTTTTGATCCCTTCATGAAAATCGCCTAAACATTCCCCCGGTTTCTTGAGCAAGATTGACGATCACTAGGCATTGAGCATTCTTTTCTACCTCTCCTATTTTTTGGAACACATTTTCTCCTAATTTATGCATTGAGCCTTCCCATAAGACCTTTAAAACAGGTTTACAAACTCATTTATGTGAGAGGGCCTTTGGGAGTGAGTCCAGGGTAGTGTCATGACCGGGCCGGTGGGATGATACCTGTGATCACTTTTTTCTCTATTTTCTCTTTCCTATCATTATTGTAGTTCCCATTTGTTTCTTTAAGTATTGTTTTTATTGTAAACCGCTTTGCTGTTGAGAGGCAGTTTATTAAATGTAAATAAACGATAAATCATAAACAAATGGAGGGGATGACCTGCACGGAGCAGCGGGTATAATCAATCTGGCCACTTTATTGGGCAGACTAGATTGGCACATACTGGTCTTTATCTGCTGTCCTCTACTGTTACTATGTTACTATGACATCCTGACCAAGTTTTCTTCCATCCATCACCTCCTTTCTCTAGTTTAAATGTCTGTCCACATATTGTCAGAATTTTTTACTTACAAGATCCTTATTTTATTTATTTATTAGATTCTTCTATACTGCCCCTTCCAGGGACGGTTTACAAATAACAGAACATTTTCCATAGAACGATTGTTTAACTTTTTACATAGTAACTTTTGAGATTAATAACAAAACAATTTATGATATACATTTTAACTAGATTTGAGTTGATATATAATCTTTGCTTATAACAAGAAGCTAATAAACTATGTACATAATTTCAGATTATAGGAGTTTCTTGAGTTTGAGGGTGTGGAATGTGTGTGTCATTCAGAGGGTGTGTTGGGAAGGTGTGCGTGAGGAGGGGTTTATATTTGTGTTTCCGTAGAGCAGCAAAAAAGAGGTATGTTTTGAGTTCTTTCCTAAATGTCTGGAGGTATTTTATTGATCATAGTGGTAGTGGGAGCAGGTTCCAGAGACTGGGGGCAATATATGTGAAGGCTCTGGAGCTCGTAGTCTGTTTTGTCTTGCGGATGGATTGGGGGATTACAAGAGAGTGGTTAGCATTTTCTCTGCGAGATCTAGTATCTGATTGAGTGTGAAGGAGGGTTGATAGGAAGGACGGGGAGATGTTATTGATTAATTTGAAAGTTACTATTTATATTTTATTCGGCTTACAACTGGGAGCCAACAGAGGTCCTTTTCCTTGCTACAGAAGGATAGAGGCCTTCAAAACAGTATAGTCTCTTGTTGTTCTATCTATTGCTCTAGCCATCTATATATAACTAAATCCTTCTTGTTTATATCAGGTTAGGAGCCACATATTAAAGCTGGTTGTATGATGCAACCTCCCTTACCATGAACAGCTAGAACTTCTCAGAATGCTAAAGTGTTGACAGTAGGTTTAAGACTCTTTCCCAAAATACAGAAGCCTCTTTGCACTGAAGAGGGAATAACGAGTGAAGTAGTCAAATTTGCAGATGAGACAAAATTATTCAGTTGTTAAAACACAAGATTGTGAAAAATTGCAAGAGGACCTTGATAAATTGGAAGGCTGGACATTCAAATGGCAGATGAAATTTAATGTGGACAAGTGCAAAGTTATACACCTGGGAAAGAACAACCCAAACTATTTTTTATACGATGCAAGGTTCCATATTAGGACCCATCACCAATGAAAGATTTAGGCGTCATCATGGATAACATGTTGAAACCCTCCGCCCAGTGTGCAGTGGCAGCCAAGAAGGCAAATATGCTAGGTATCATAAGGAAAGGAATGGAGAATAAAACAAAGGATATTACAATGCCTCTGTATCATTCCATGGTGTGACTGCTCCTTGAATATTGTGCGCAATTCTGATCGCCATATCTTAAAAGGATATAGTGGAATTAGAAAAGGTACAGAGAAGAGCCACCAAAATGGTAAAGGGGATGGAAGGATACCCCAATGAGGCAAGGCTTAAAAGGTTAGGGCTTTTCAACCTGGAAAAGAGATGGCTGAGGGGAGATATGATAGAGGTCTATAAATTAATGAATGGAGTGGGATGGGTAAATGTAGATCGATTCTTTACGCCATGAAAAAGTAGAAAGACATGCAATGAAGCTACAGTATAATTCGTTTAAAACTAATAAGAGAAAATATTTTTTCACACATGCGTTACTGGAGGATGTAATAAAAGCTGTCAATGTAGCTGAGTTTAAAAAAGTTTTGGACAAGTTCCTGGAGGAAAGGTCGGTGAACCATTATTAAAGAGGACTCAGGTAATCCACTGCTTGCCCCAATACAAGCATTATGGAACCTATATGTCTTTTTGTAAAACTGCTAGGTACTTGTGACCTGGATTGGCCACTGTTGGAAACAGCATACTGGGCTTGATGGACCTTGGTCTGACACAGTTTGGCATTTCTTAGGTTCTTATGAACTGTTTCTAGCCAGACCATTTGTTCCCAGATGGACAGAAAGATGAATTTTAGAATCCTTAATTTTTTCTCTGACTTCACTAATAATTTGTTTTGTATTTCTGCTAGTTGAAGAACATGGGAGGTATTTGATCTTATTCTGTCCTTTGAACTGTTTTCCCAAGCTCATGCCTCTGATAATGGAGTCCATAAGTAGTAAATGTTTTCTGTTTTGAGATCTCTTGTCAATGCCTAGGGCAATCCGGGTACATTGGGTGTCATCCTTCTTGTCTGAGGTCACTACATTTTCCATTAATGGATCATCCTCATTTGTCAAGGCAGAGAAGGCATTTTGCAGGGTTGTTTGATTCTTTGGGAGAGTGGTGTTTGATTGTTTTCAAGCTGTATCCTGGGGGAATCTTGTTTGATTGCAGATAATTCTTCTTTTAATTGAGGCCATTCTTTTTTCATAGCATATAGCTTGAGACAAATAAGGCAAGCCCTAAGGTTCAGAATGGGTTTCCTTAGGATTAAGGCACCACAGCTTCTGGTGACAATGTGAGTTGTTGGCAGCACTGACGCTACCCATTAGGTGAATTTGGCAAATGTCTAGAGCAGCAGTCTTTTGAAGGAGGGCCTCTATGGGACCCACAGTGGTGCTAATGATATGAAAATAACAATGCAGTACTTACCTAAAGCCTCCCACACTGTGGACTGTTGGTGCCATGGTTTCAGCAGCTGCTTTCACCACCATGCAAATAGGAAGTCTGCATCAGAGAGGGTGGAAGCGGCTGGTCAAAGTGCAGCAACAACAGCGCACAGCATCGGAGTCTTTCAGTAAGTGCTGTGCCCTGCAGAGAGGTGTCAGCAGGAGTTGGGGTAGAAGGAATGAGGGCTCGCCTAGGGCACCTCATATCCTGGCTGGTGGGAATCATTGGAGCTTCATAGTCCCCTCGATTAAAACCCAGTGGCTTAGCGCCCCGTGAGTCCTATGACTGCCTGTGTTAGGTGTTGTGATGCTAAAGGCCCTAAAAGAGAAAGCTGTCAAATCCATCAGAGATTTATATGCTGAAAAAGCTGAAAAAGATTCAGTCCTAGCAAGATGCACTGACCAAGATGAACATAAGAACATAAAATATGCCATACAGGGTCAGACCAAGGGTTCGTCAAACCCAGTATCCTGTTTCCAACAGTGGTCAATACAGGTCACAAGTACCTGTCAGGATCCCAGGGGTAAGCAGTGGATTTCCCCCAGCCTACTTTAATAATGGCTTATGGACTTTTCCTCCTGGAGCTTGTTCAAACTTCTTTTAAACCCAGCTGTACTGTGACGCGCCCCGGTCGCACAGTACCCCCTGGTGGCGGCGTAGTGGTTCCACCGAAGGGCTGGGACCGGGGGTCACCAAGATGTTTGTGATCAGGGTTGGCCAGGTGCGAGGGTCAAGGGCCAGAGCCTTGTGCCAGCCTCGTTGCCAACTCCCAAAGAGACTACAGTCTTGCACAAAAGTGGAGGGAAAAGAAAAAAGGCTTTATTTTCCCCTTTTAGCACTAAGGGTTCATAACAAAGGATAAACACTCCGGTACGCAGCAAAACAAGTCTTTACAGCAGATTTTGAAAGTAAGAGATGGAATAACCAAAAACTGTTAACTTCACAGTGTCAAAAACATCCAATAGCAAATTACTTCATTCACTCAATGAGCTCTGGAACGCTTCTATATCACTTCCAGCACAGTATATACATTCCATAGGACTATCAATGTCCTCCTGCACAGATTCCACCTGCATGGCCTCCTCTGACTGCTCTGAGGGATCAAGGTAAGTGTCCTTCATGTGAGTTCGTCTCACTGCTTCCCAAGGCTTGGCAGTTTGTTTGGGCCCACGGTTCAGCTTGGTGGAATACCAAAATGGCATTTCTTGCTCTAGAGGTTTAAAAACATTCTCTCTATAAGGTTTTCCTCTAAAAGTTCTTTTCTTGCTCAAACTATCTTTTAACTTTTGCTTTGGCTCTTGTTTTAGATAAGGAGAACCACCTTCCCAGGATTCTTCTCTTAGCTTGACTTCAGGCACACAATAACAAAGGTTGAAAGCTTTACCTTTAGGTTTCCGTTTGGTTCTCTGGGGTGAGGCTGGAGGCCTACCTTGGCTGCTGCCTTCAGTATCAGTGCTCTCAGGTATATTCCTCCTGCTCTCCCAGTCTTTCCTCCTCTGGCCTTTGAGGCCTGTTCTCTTGTGGGCTTCAGGGCCCGGTCTGGCTTGGCTTCGGCCTTCTCGGCCTGTCCTCTCTCTTACAGGACTGGTTCTCCTTTCCCAGCCTGTCCTTTTACTCAGGCTTGCTTGCGGCCAAGATCCCACTCTTGGGCTAGTACCTTCATAGCATCTCTTTGGTCCTTCTCTGGAACACGCATTCGCTTGGTCTCTCCCAACTGGTGAGGGTGATCTTTCCACAGCTCCCTGAGTAGTAGCTCTCCAAGCAGACGAGGTTTTAGCAGCTGAGCTTCTTGCAGGTAAGCTCCTAGCAGATAAGCTTCCTCCTGACTCTTGCTTGCTTCCTCTTAAATGTGTGCTTTTGGAACATGAGTCCTGCCCACTAGGGCGTGGTTTTATGGTCTCTGTCCTAACTCTCCTGCTCCCTCTAGGTGAATCCTCTGGAAATTGCAGGCAATTTCTTTTTCTTTCAGACTTCAAAACTATTTTTCTCTCCAGAAGAGGGTCCGCTGTATCACAGTACTAACAGCTTTTACTACAGCCTCTGGCAATATATTCCAGAGTTTGATAATGCATTGAGTGAATGTGCTATATTCAAGGACGGAGCAATGACTAGCAGCACTTTAGTTGGGCTGCTCCATCCTGCTGCCCTCTGCCCCCATTGCCACCTCTGCCACCCCTCACTGGGGCCAGCAGTGGTGGCAATTGCAAGAGACCCGTGAAACAGCGCTTACCAAAGGCTCTGGTGCTGTGTTGCAGTTCCTGTTTGCTATCATCAGCTGCTTCCACCCCACTCTGACGCAGTTTTCCAGTTTGGCATAAACTGGAAGTCTGCGTCAGAGAGGGGTAGAAAGAGGGGTGGAAGTGGCCGATGATAGCAAGCAGAAGCTGCAATGCAGCACCAGAGCCTTAGGTAAGTGGTGCGTCACAGTTCCCTTGCGATTGGTGCCATTGCTGGCCCCAGAGAAGGGCAGCAGCATAGCAATGATCTAGGCGACCGCCTAGTTTGCCTAATGGTAGCACTGGCCCTGGCTACATTGCAGCTTCATTGTGTGTCCCCTAGTGTTTATACTTCTTGAAGGAGTAAATAACCAATACACATTTACCTGTTCCTCTTCACATTATTTTATAGACCTCTATCACATCTCCCCTCAGCCATCTCTCTTCCAAGCTGAAGAGACCTAACCTTTAAAGTCTTTTCTCATAGGGGTATCCCTCTATCATTTTGATTGCTCTTCTCTGTACCTTTTCTATTTCCGCTGCATCAGTGATTCCCAAATTTTTCTCCATTGTTGACCCCATTTTAGTGGATGAAAATTCACCTGACCTCAGATGGTAACCAAATTTAATTATGGTAACCAAACAACATAAATATAAATATGTAAATCTGTGTTTCTTAAAGTAATTATCTGAAGTATTCACCATGCCTGAAACACTTGGGTTTGGAAATTAGAGCACAACATCCTGTGTAGTTTATATTGCACATCACAGTACCCTCCCAGACTTACCTCTCCCTATTCATACCCTGCCCCTCTCCAGTCATACCACCCTCCCAGACTCACCTCTTCCTATCCACACTCACCATCCTTCCAGTCTCTTGTGTGCTTCAAACATGCTTGTGTCCCAAACTCACCGCCTCCTCCACACGTACACACATTACCCTGGCTCATATCCCCTGCAATCACACCCATCTTCCAGACTCACTACTCCCTCCATACTTGCTATCTTCGCCAGACTCATGTTCCTCCCAATCACACCACCCTCCCATACTTACCACTCTGCCAAACTTATGTCCCCCTCAATCACACCCATCCCCCAGACTCAGTTTTGTCTGTTCACACTCAGCACCCTGCCTAGACTCATGCCCTCCTCAATTACGCTCATCTCCCAGACTCACTGCCTCCTCCACACTTACCACTCTGCCCAGGCCACTCTCAATCACACCCCCCCCCCTCCGACTTTTCCCTACTTGTACTCACTCCCCTGCCCAGGCTCACTGATGCCTCTCTCATTCACACCTCTCTGCAAGACTCACCTCTCCCTATCCATACTCAGGCAGGGCCTCCTGACTCACCTTCCCCTCCACACTGGCTCCCTCTAACTCTCAGACTTGCCTCCAGTCTCCTATCCATAGACCTCCATATTAATTTTAAACCCCACTTTTCTGATGGTGGAACTGACAGAAGGAGGGCAAGGGGCAGAACTGAGATTCCTCTAGCAATGCAGTGATGTGGAGGCCAATATGTGACCCACTTCTAGAGGCAGGCAGAAATGGCAGCGGCAAAGGGACTCTTAAATTGCTGAGAGTGTTGGCAAGCAGGCAGATAAGACCTCTGGGGTGGTAAGAAACAAAGAGATGATAAAAAAAAAAAAGAATTCTAAGAGTGGTAGCGGCAGGCAGGTCCCACGGGAAGTGGCAGGGCAATAAAAAGAATTCTCAGCGTGGCAGCAGCAGTGGCAGGCAGAGAAGGGACCAGAAGCGATGGCAGGGCAGTTGGATGATGCAGGAGCATCAGCAGGAAGCAGCTCTTTCGCAGGTATGACATGGAGGCATTAGCAGCGGCAACGGCAGTGTTAGGGGAAGAAACAGCCTTACTTTAACTTTGTAAACTGCAGCAGGACCACCCTTTAGACAGGCAGCAAGTAGCCATCTCAATGCTGTTCACTCTCCACGCACATGGCTGAATGAATGCATGGACTGCTGCTTTGCATTGTTGCCACAGGGTGTTGCAGTACTTTATTTTTCTTTTACTCTTTTCTGCAAGCAGTCATGATCCCAAAAGAGGATTTTGTGACCCCATTTGGGATTGCGACCCACAGTTTGGAACCGCTACGCTATATCCTTTTTAAGATATAGCAACCAGAATTGCACACCATATGCGAGGTGCGGTCGCACCATGGAGTGATACAGAGGTATTATAATATCCTTGGTTTTATTCTCGTTTCCTTTCTGTATGATTTCTAGCATTCTATTTGCTTTCTTGGCTGCTGCTGCACACTGGGCAGAGGGTTACAACGTATTATCTATGATGATGCCCAGATCCTTTTCCTGGGTGGTAATTCCTAATGTGGAACCTTGCATTGTGGAACTATAGTGTGGATTGTAGTTTGGGTTGTTCTTTCCTAAGGAAGTCATTCCAGAACACGAATAAGGGCTTTGTACGTGCCGCAGCCGAAAACGTCCCCGACTGTATTCTGAAACACTGCTGATGTGCACATCCATAGTGCTAGCACAGGGATCTCAGAACATGCCCAGAAAGGGCGGAACAGGGGTGTGGTCAGCCACAGAGACATGCAAATAGTATTCTGGAAAGGCCTACGTACGTTCTGCGACATCCCCATGGACATCCCGGTTATTCTTGCTGAAACGTGGAATAAGCCCAGGACTTAAAAAATATTCTACTGTACTCTGCAATGAGTCCCATATTGAAGAATTGTTGTAACTGCAGTCTGGAAAAACACAAGATGCAGTTGTAAAGAACAGAAAGCAGAGGTGAGGGAATGTTGTAAGGTAAAGAAACATTAAAAAACACCCTTACAGAAATATTAAGAAGAACAATAGTGTTTATTCAGGCTATGCTGAAATGTGCTGTTTGTGCTAGAAGAGTTAATTAAGGGGACCCTAACCAATCCTGTGTTCTGAAAACTGGGACTGTTGATTTAAGAATAGTATATGAGTGAGTCTGGAAACAAATCATGTTGGAGTGAGAAAGGGAGATCATATGTGTAGTCCTTGGACATCATGCCATTATGGTATAGCAGCTGATAGTTATAGATTTGGTTTGGCAGAATGTCGTCTTTTGTGACTGCAAGGAAGAGTGTGTGGTTTTGGGATAGCATGGGAGGATCTGGTGTGCTGATCTGCAATTCAGGGAGACCATGAATGGCTGACCAGTACCTGGACCATACAGTGGTGTGCAAAAGTCTTGCATAGGCTGCATGATCAAGCAATTCTCAGATTTATTTTGACAATTTTTCCAAATTTTGTGACAGAATCCTGGATTATTATATACTGTTTTGTTTCAAATTTAATTCAGCAGCCATTTCTACATGCAAAATTACTTGTCTATGAACTTTTGTATGGCTGTCATGAGGAAACGTCCTAGTACGATCAACCGGATTCTGTGTCAAAGCGGGATCAAAATGAACCAATAGAATACTGTGCTTGCTCAGCCAATAGGAAGTCATATTTGATAGCCAATCACTGCATGGTACTTTGGCAGCACACAGGGTTTGAATTTAATGTGGATTAACTGGTGTGTATCACATAAGATGCTCAACGTCCTGGCATGGTGAAGAGGTCGCATTTTCTATCAATGGAGGTCAGGGTCCAGGTGGTGGTTTTGCACGAGGAGGGGTATTTCAGCCCGAAGATTGCAGCAAAGGTCGGCTGTAATCAGAGCATGACCTTTGCCTTAGCACATTTGTCAAGGCCAAAAATCATCCTGATGTAATCAGAAAAGCTTTTCACTACATGGAGTTGCTCTGCTAATTCTTGGTCAGTGGAACTGTAGAGGCTCAGGTCGCCTACAAATAGTAAATGGGATGTTACCTTCTTTAGGATTTAGGATAAATCTATATCCCAAAAGGTTGATGAGAATACGCATTGGATTAAGTGCCATATAAAACAGAAGTGGTGACAGGAAATCTTCCTGAAATCTTCCTCACTGATTGTGATGTTAGGAATGATGTACTGACCATCTTTATACTTCAAAAAAAGTATGGTTTGCCACATTGTCATGGTGAACTTAAACCAGGATTTATTTTGTATATTTCAAGGCAATTTATTATCCAAGAGTGTGGGACACTGTCAAAAGCTTTCTTATAAGCAATCCATGCTTTATCGAGATTTCTGCTTTTATGGAGTGTGAATGGGTAGTAGATGAGGTTTAAGGGTAGGGGGTGGCATGGAGCTATTGATGTAAGGAAGTCCTAAGCATGAAGGGAGACTTTTCTCTAAATGTAGGAGAGAGGGGATTGTTTGGATTTGTACTATTCTATTGTGGTAGGCGAAGGCCTATGCTCCATGCTAATTGAACTAATCAGACAGGCCTAGCTAGCTTGACCTGTAAATGAAGCCTGTGAAAAGGCCCATAGGAATTGCACATCCCCTAACATGCTGCTATTGTAGAATTAGAACTCAGTAAAGTATTGAATTAGCTTAGACAAGTAGAATTGAAACCTGGAAAAATACAGAAAAATATGTTTAAAAGTCACTGATAAGAAAAGTACAGCTGTAAGGGATTTAATTAAAACTGCTGACAGAAATGTTACAGAGCCCTGCTTCCCTGCACGTATTAACTAGCCCAATGGCCTTGAAGTAGGAAAGTAACAAGTTGGTGAACTGACCATTGTAATTGGGACTAGAAGGGGGGTAAGCAGGTGCTGAGCCCACTCCAAGAACACAATTGGATAATCATATCAGTACCGGGACCAATAGAGAAGGTACGGGAGGTTACCGGGACCAATGAAATGTTTTTCTATACCTAGAATGGAGTAAAAATCTATAAATGTTGTTGTATTGCCAGAGAACATCGCTCAGCCATTTTGAAATTGACTTTGCTTGAGTCTTGTGCACAAATAAATGATTTGGACCTTCTGAACAGACTCCTGGTATTATTGGTTTGTCTGCGCTCTGCTGCTACATATTCTTGGTGCGTTGGACCGGGCGCCGCCGGTCCCTTGCATCGGAGGGAGCTGGCCAGGCCTCGGAGGGTGCCGGACCCGGCTGGAGCCAACACCTCGAACCCGAGTGAGGGGAGTCCAAGGTCCAACTCATGCGCCTGCTTGGGAAGTTTGAGGACCGGATCCGGTGAGTAGAGTTTTGATTTTAGCATGTGTCTAGACAGATAAGAAAGAGCAGTACTGCCACTTGAATCTTGCATGGCCATTTGAATCTTGCTTGAACTTGGAACTTGGAACTTGGAACTTGGTAAGAGAGCTTGATCACCTCTCAAAGGCGGGCCGACTACCCCTGCGTAAGTAAAGTAGGGTGAAACCCCCGTCTTCTAGCATTTGGAACTTGCATGAGACTAGTCAGAATAGATAGAAATGAATGCATTCTGAGATACATTGCTAGCATGTTTGTCGTTCTGTGTGTTTTTGGTTTTTGTTGAAACCATGAGTTTCCCTTCTAGTATAATGTGAGATTATATTCAGTTGGGTAATTTATGACAATTTACCGCTTGACTCACTGAAAAATCAAGACCATGTCTCACTCAGTCAGAGCTTTTCCTACAGTAAGTGTGAGACTGACAAGGGGCGTGTCTGTGCAGAGATGCCTTTTTAACCCTATGATGGCATGTTTTCAACGTTCTGCTGCTGGACGAATTAGAGCTTATTTTAGGACAATTATACCTGTTCTTATTCACTTTGTTTTAATAGTGATGTTCCTTCTGCTATGGTCATGTATTATATATCATTTAATAAGAATGTTTAGTCAGGATTGTGGGTCCCAATAGTTTTGGGGCTTAGCCTGGAAAGGGTTAAGTTCTTATTCGAATTCCTGTACTTGGGCGACCAAGTGAGAACAAATCTTTAGTAATGGTTTAAATAGGAACTGATAGAAAAATTCAGGAAACTGCTTTTGTTTTTTCCTTTGATCTACAGGACAATGAAGCATCTTAAGCCAGCTTGCAACTTAAAAAAATGATTGAAATTTTGTTTCTGCTATATCTGGTTTTGATTGAATATGCTTGTTGAATAAGAGGGGATCTTATATATTATAGCGAATACCTTATAAAGTATAATGTATAAGGGTGTATTTCTATGTTAATTGTTTAGGAAAGTGTTTATTTTTTTTTTCTGCTGGCATGTCTCTGTGTGTGTGTGTGTGTGTGTGTGTGTGTGAACAGTTAAGTTGTTTCCCAGCAAGCAGGAAGAATGAGACAGGAAAAATGAGACAGCCGTTCCCGATTGAGCAGTCTCTTGCTTGTTTAAAATAAAGGAAGTATATCTGTTGTTTCAAAAACTAACGGACACAGACAAGAGAGAGAAAATAAAGTGTTTTTCCTTTGACCCTCAAAAATAGAGGTTAAGAACCTTGGGGGACGGTGCAGCCTTCTGGGTTGGAAGTGTACCAGATTGCAACCTGAGAATGAATGGTTTAAATTCTGAGTGAATAAGAAAATTGTGTTAGGATTTTATCTTTGAAATCTGTACTAGTGACTAATGACGACCTTTACAATTCAAGATAAATTCATTTGTTTTTCTGTATTTGAATTTTGTGTGTCCGTGTCTAGAGGAAAAGGGGTACTTTGTTTTTTTTTTTAAATTCCAAGACGTTATTTCCTGATTTACTGTGGCAAGCACCTGATAGAAGACATATTTATTGTTAAAAAAACAAAACAAAACAAAACAAAACAAAAAGAGGGTGTATATGCATTTTAGATATCCACCACAGCTATGGAAAAGTATCCGTTTCATGTCTCTTGAATATACGTAACAGATAGCTATAGTTCTCTCTATAAGATATTTTAAGAACTGTATCTAAATTGCATGTCTGTGCTTAATCTATGTTTACGGTAATAAGGTTTTTTAATAAGTGTCTTTTCAAGTATGATCAAGAATTTCAGTAAGGGATTTACTGAAGACTATGGTAATCAAATGTCTCTGTCCCAATTAGGAATGCTATGTGAAAGGGAGTGGTTTCTGCTAGTTGCTCCATATTTCCTTAGTTCACCATATTTTGCCTCAGAATCTCTAGATATCCTGTCCCATCAGTTTCTCTCTCTGTAAGTAGCTCCGTTCAGAGTGCTTAAGGGGGGGATGGAGCCCAGTCCACCGATGATGTCACCCCCCGGTAGGCGTGTTAATGTGCCCACAGCAGAGAAGTAGAACATAAAATAAAAATTAAAAAAAAACCCTTTCCCGGATAGAGCGTTGCTAGGAGAAACAGTGTGGGCCTAGGGAGAGGGGGGGGGACTCCTCCCTGCAGATTCCCAAGTAGTTTGCCAGCCAGTCAGCTGACCAGACTTGTTTAGGTGTTTTTTTTTTCCTTGCCACTGATTTACTGAACTGAAAGCTTCAGGATTTAATTGAATTAATAAACAGTATTATTCAGAATCCAAATAGTGCAGGCAGCCCTCACTATACCCAGCAGCCCAGGAGAATTTGCATTTTTTTTTGTCAGTCAGTCCCAGAGAGATAAGACAAAAATTACAGAAAACTGGATGGATTTGCGGGCATAATAGTTAATGAAAGTTGATCAGAAAATATGTGAATTGTTGAATGTGATAGAGAAAGTAAAGATGGAGAAGAAAACAGATCTTCTTGCTGATGCTTTAGTTGAATGATGTGGAGGAGGTTATCCTGATCGAAGGAGCAGAGGAAGGAAAAAAACTGTTGCAGAGAAGAAGGACATTAGAGAAGTGAATGCCTGTATCTTGACTCCACCCCAGGAGGGGAGAAGGGAGTACTTGATTGCAGAGTCATAGACAGAATAAAACCAAGCACAGTGTTTCAGCACGAGAGTGAAGCAGCTATAGAGTAAGTGGCAGCCTGAGAGGGCTACAGCATGAATGAAGACTAGGCCAGACCAGACTCTTAAGTTTCCCTGGGTCCCCAGGAGCCTATGGTCAGTCTGAAAATAGGGGACCAATATATGGACTTTATGGGGGATACAGGAGCAGAATACTAAAGCCAGTAGCCCCTGTGTTTTTCTCGATGCATCACCATTATCAGAGCTACTGGGGCTAAGGCCACAAAGCCTTTTTTGCAGAACGGCATGAGTGAACAAGGGGGACAGAAAATAATGCACCAGTTCCTGCATATGCCTGAGTGCCCTATTCCACTTTTTGGAGCCGAGATCTGCTTGCAAAGCGTCAGGCACAGATATCCTTTTTCTGGAGAGAGAGAAATGCAAATGACTGTGAACCCAGAGCCTGCTGGATTGATGGTGCTGAATGTTCCCCGAGAAGAGAAGTAGCGGTTCTATAACACACCTCCAGTTAAGACAACAAGTTCCTGTATACCCGCCAACCCTATAGCCTCACCTGGAGTATGGGCAAAAGATAATGCACCTGGCCTAGCAAAGAACATAGCCCCTGTCATTGTCATCCTCAAGCCAGAAGCGGAACCAGTGCATGTGAAGCAGTATCCTCTTCCCTGACCAGCCATTGCAGGAATCCACTGCCATTTAATGAAACTGCTGAAGTATGGACTTTTCAAAAGAATGTTAGTCACCTTGGAACACTCCCCTTCTTCCTGTTAAGAAGCCTGGGACAGGTGATTACCGCCCAGTGCAGGATCTAAGAAAGAATGCATGATGCAGCTGGAACTATACATCCAGTTGTGCCAAATCCTTACACACTCTTAGGACTGATCCCTGCTGACGCTACACACATTTCACCATTCTGGACTTAAAAGATGCCTTTTTCTGCATACGCTTAGCCCGAGACCCCACTACAGGAAGGCGGGGCCAACTCACCTGGACAAGATTACCTCAAGATTCAAGAATTCACCTACTCTCTTCAGTGCTACCCTGAATCAAGATCTTTCCAGCTACTATGTGAACCCAGGAGAAAGGGTTCTTCTCTAGTATGTGGACAACTTGCTCATTGCCACCAACTCAGAAAGTGAATGTCTACAAGCCACCAGTGAACTCGTGCACCTTTTTAATGAGGCTGGATACAAAGTCTCAAGAGCTAAGGTGCAATTATGCCAAACAAGTTAAATACCTAGGATTCCAATTGTCCAGCGGAATTCGACGCCTGGGACCCTTACCAGAACGCAAAGCAGCTGTATGCAGTATTCCTACTCCAACCACCAGGAGGCAAGTGAGAGCCTTCTTGGGTGCCAC
Organism: Ichthyophis bannanicus; assembly: GCA_033557465.1. Classification (NCBI taxonomy): domain Eukaryota; kingdom Metazoa; phylum Chordata; class Amphibia; order Gymnophiona; family Ichthyophiidae; genus Ichthyophis; species Ichthyophis bannanicus. The sequence goes on from CM066031.1 coordinate 1,357,814,235, forward strand.
AAAGTATGTGGTATATGGATCCCCAATTTTGCGCTGCTAGCAAAACCGTTGTATCAAGCTATCAAAGGAATGGAAAAGTCTACATTAGAATGGGGACTTGAACAGGATGCAGCCTTTTGATCTTTGAAAAAAACACTCTGATGTTGTCACCAATTCTGGGTCTACCAGATGTCCAGAAAACCTTTCAGTCTCTATGTTCTTGAGTCACAAGGAAATGTTCTAGGAGTGTTGACTCAATCTCTTGGACCTTATTTGAGAAGCTGTTACAGCTACAGCCTTCCTAGTGAGCAAAACTAACAAGATCACTTTGAGACAGAATCTTCAAGTTACTGTACCATACTCTGTTCTAACCAATATGAAACACAAAGGAAACTATTAGCTAACAAATCTACGAATGTTCAAGTATCAGAGAATGTTGCGTGAAAACCCCAGATACAACTGAAGGGCCAGTCAAGCTTTCAATCCTGCTATGTTGTTATCAGTTGGTCTTGATCCCCTGATCATGACTGTTTAGAAATTATGGACACTGTATTCTCAAGCCGCCTGGATTTGACTGATGTTCCTTTGGAGAACCCTGAACAGACTTTCTTTGTGGCTGAAGGCAGTTTCATCATCAATGGACATTGTTGTGCTAGATATGCAGTGGAGACCCCTGATTTGGTAGTTGAGTCCTCAGCCCTGGCCCCAGAAACGTGACCACAGAAAGCTGAACCGATAGCCCTCACTAGAGCACTAACAATAGGAAAAGGGCTCTGTCTAAATGTGTACCCAGATTCCAAGTATGCCCTTATAACCTTGCATACACATGGGACCCCGTACAAATAATGAGGGTGGATATCCTTAGGAAGCAAGTCCATTAAGTATGGCCCGAGATTTTGATATTATCAGATACATACTGCCTACAGATTTCAAAACTTTAGGAAAAGTAGAATGTATGAATAGAACCTTGAAATCTCAGTTGTCTAAACTTTGCCAAGAGGTTTACCTGAAGTGGCTCCAGGTTGAGAATTTGTAGCCTATTTATAGGGAATAAAAGGAGATGTGAGACAGATAAGATCTGAAATTATTAGACATGAACTATTGGTTTCAAGTTCTATTTTGCAGTGTCTTCATACCTGGGTACAAAATCGATCACCCATCAATTTGCCTGAACCCCTGCATCCTTTCAAGCCTGTAGTCTCGGTGTGGATCAAAGAGTGGAGAAGAATACCGTTAGCCCTGCATTGGAAGAGACCCTATGTTGTCATCCTGTCAACTCCAACTGCAGTAAGCTGCAATCATCAGAAATAGACTGTGTTGTGTTACGAAATTGAGTCTTCTAAGAAACTGTGTTCAAATACTCTGATTTCCTCAAGGCAATAATAGCCTGAGAGACTGTACTATGATATTTCAAGAACCTGAGACATCCCAGAGGACAGTGATACTTTGGGATCTACAGCCCTACTCCTGCCACAAAGCTGGTAGGTCTACGTACGGCAGAAGCTTGAGGATCTACAATCAACTCTACATTTGTTATCTATTGTGGATGCCAACAGTTCCACCAATTTTCCAGAGACTATGCCCATTATGAATTCTTATTATTGCTTTATTTTGGCAGCAGCCTTGGAGTGCTTTGAAATGACTTTTGCTTTACCACCCTGTGCAGCCTGTATAAGTACCACGCGAACTGGGCTAAAGGTTCTTCATGCCTCCCAGAACTTGTTTCTTGAGCTTGCCGAAGCAGTAGCATCTAGTCTCCACATTTATGACTGTTTGTTCTCAAGAACTGAATTATTCCATCCCCTATGATCAGACTGATTTACATAATACTACTAGTGAGTGGGTATTGGCCCACCCCATTGTTGACAGTTTGTGTTTTGTTCGCACCGGACCACAATTTGCTATGAAGATCGGACAGCTGGACTGTCTAAATCAGAGGTTTTACAACAGCGCAACAAAGAAGACATCTTGGTGGTCCGGCATAAATGCTCCTGAACCTTCTAATTCTTTTAGTTCTTTTTCCCACTCTTGCCAAACTATGGACTCTGACTATCTGCTTGTTGCTCCCTTGTTTCTTGCCATTTTGCTTGCAAATGATAACTTCAGTTATTAATGACACTGTAGAGCGTAAGGCAGCTACAAAGCTACCAGCTATGTGAAACTACTACCCTATACCACAGAGTGATATCTTTATTTAGTATTATGTGATTTGCTTCTCACCCTTTCTCACTTGCGGGTGAGAATAATCAAAGGGGGGAATGTGGTAGGCGAAGGCCTATGCTCCATGCTAATTGAACTAATCAGACAGGCCTAGCTAGCTTGACCTGTAAATGAAGCCTGTGAAAAGGCCCATAGGAATTGCACATCCCCCAACATGCTGCTATTGTAGAATTAGAACTCAGTAAAGTATTGAATTAGCTTAGACAAATAGAATTGAAACCTGGAAAAATACAGAAAAATATGTTTAAAAGTCACTGATAAGAAAAGTACAGCTGTAAGGGATTTAATTAAAACTGCTGACAGAAAGGTTACAGAGCCCTGCTTCCCTGCACGTATTAACTAGCCCAATGGCCTTGAAGTAGGAAAGTAACAAGTTGGTGAACTGACCATTGTAATTGGGACTAGAAGGGGGTAAGCAGGTGCTGAGCCCACTCCAAGAACACAATTGGATAATCATATCAGTACCGGGACCAATAGAGAAGGTACGGGAGGTTACCGGGACCAATGAAATGTTTTTCTATACCTAGAATGGAGTAAAAATCTATAAAAGTTGTTGTATTGCCAGAGAACATCGCTCAGCCATTTTGAAATTGACTTTGCTTGAGTCTTGTGCACAAATAAATGATTTGGACCTTCTGAACAGACTCCTGGTATTATTGGTTTGTCTGCGCTCTGCTGCTACACTGTGTTAAGATGGATTGGTAGGAGGCACTGTAGTAATCATGGATACACAAAAGTACACAGAAGGACAAAAACAGCTCTTCAACTGTACATAGTACATGAAATTAACTGAAGAACCCACACAGGAGTACACAAAACAATTGGAAAATCATATCAAAACATTTCTTAAACCAATACAGTCATGTCTGAAAAACACATAACAACCCATTCTTCTGTGGGTATTTTCTACATGCTACCCAAAAATCTACAATCCTGAAATTCCTGGCAGACCAATTATATCTGGTCAATATCTGGACTTATAGAGAAGAGTTCTCAAACCACTAGTAAATAGAACAAGCAGCTTCATACAAGACACCGCAGACTTTTTGAACAAGCTAAAAGACATTGAACAACTACTGCCTTGCACTCTCCTGGTCACAATGGATGTGGAATCACTATACAGCAACATTCCGCATACAGATTAAATAAATGCATGCAACAAATTCCTTAGGGCATCATGTCCCAGGGACCACCAATACACACCAAAAACTATTACAAAATTGATAGAATTTATTCTAACTCACAACTACTTCAGCTTCAATAAGGACATCTATCAACAAATCATGGGCATGGCTATGGATACAAGGATAGCCTCCCAATATGCCAACCTCTTCATGGCAGAAATGGAAGATACATTTTTGAAAAAATATCTAACTAAACCATTCAAATATTACTGGCATATTGATGATATTTTTATAATTTGGGCTAAGGAAGAGGAGCCTCTCAAACAATTTCATAATTCTTTTAACATATGCCATCCTTCTGTGGTAGGCGAAGGCCTATGCTCCATGCTAATTGAACTAAGCAGACAGGCTTAACAAGCTTGACCTGTAAATGAAGCCTGTGAAGAGGCCCATAGGAATTGCACATCCCCCAACATGCTGCTATTGTAGAATTAGAATTCAGTAAAGCAATTGAATTAGCTTAGACAAGCAGAACTGAACCTGGAAAAATACAAAAAAATATGTTTAAATGCCCACTGATAAGAGAATGCAGCTGTAAGGGATTTAATTGAAACTGCTGACAGAAAGGCTGCAGAGCCCTGCTCCCCTACACGCACAAATTGGCTCAATGGCCTTGGAAGTATGAAAGTAACAAGTTGATGAACTGACCATTGTAATTGGGACTAGGAGGGGGGCAAAGCAGGTGCTGAGCCCACTCAAAGAACATAATTGGATAATCATATCAGTACCGGGACCAATAGAAGGGGTACGGGAGGTTACCGGGACCAATGAAATGTTTTTCTATACCTAGAATGGAGCAAAAGTCTATAAAAGTTGTTGTATTGCCAGAGAACATCGCTCAGCCATTTTGAAATTGATTATTGCTTGAGCCTGTGCACATTAAACTGGCTTGGATCCTTGAAAAGACTCCTGGTTTTATTTATTGCATGCTTATCTGCTGCTACATTTCTTGGTGCGTCGGCCTGGAAGTGCGAGTGGTGGATGGTGTTCAAGTGAATAAATCCACGTAATTCGCCTTGAGGTTTGGTCCAGTTGGAACCATGCCAATCCGACGCAGGGGAATTTCCCTGGGCCCACCGATCCTCTTGTATCGGAGGGGGTTCTGCCTGGCCTCGGCAGGCACTGGGTCCAGCTGGCCAACACCTCCGACCCGGGGGAGTCCAGGATCCAACTCAGAAGCTAGTGAAGTATCGGGGACCGGATCCGGTAAGTATAGTTTTGAAAACCTGTCTAGACAGATGAGTTAGAACTGCAGTTTGAAACTTGTGAAACTTTTAGTAAGAATTTGAAACTTGTAACTTGTAATCTCGAGAACTTGGAACTTGGAAAAGAGAGCACTGATCCCCTCTCAAGGGCGGTCCTATTAACTTTGCATGAGTATGCGCAAGGTGAAGCCATCATCCTTCTTGTTTGGTAAGACTTAAGTCAACCTCGCATGAGTATGCGTGAGGTCCCTACATGAGTATGCGTGGGGAAAATTTGTTTGAAAATCCTTGCATGAGTAGTCGCGAGGTACAGCTGTTATAGAGAATCATGATTTAGCCTAGTCAGAACAGACAGGATTGGGCTTTTTGGGATACGTTGCTAGCATGATTGTGAAGCGGTTGATGTGTATTGTCTGCCCTACTGTGTATCTGTTCTTTTTGTTCTCTGTTGAAACTGCGAGTTCCCCTTCTGTTATAAATGTGAGATTATTCTGTTGAGTAATTTGTGACAGTTCACTGATTAAGAAATTGTATTAATCAAGCAGAACGAAGACGCAAAACACCCAGAGTCACTTTAGAAATCAAGAAGCTGGTCTCACCCAGTTCGCTTTCCTATAGCACAGTGTGAAATTGACAGGGGGTGTGTCTGAAGGAAAGAATGTACAGTGTCTTTCTAACCCTGTGCAGGCTTAAATCTCAATGCTGTTAGTTTGTGCATATTTCAGGAAAATTGTACCTGTTTTATTCAATATGTTTTTAATAGTAATGTTCCTTCTGCTATGGTTATGTATTATATATCATTTATATATCATTTAATAAGAATGTTTAGTCAGGATTGTGGGTCCCGATAGTTTTGGGGCTTAGCCTGGAAAGGGTTAAGTTCTTATTCGAATGCCGGCATGTCTCTGTCTGTGTGTGTGTGAACAGTTAAGCTGTTTCCAGCGAGCCACACAGCAAGAGGACAGGAGGAAAAAAAAAATGAAACCGCAGCTCTCGATTGAAAAGTTTCTTGCTTGTTTAAAATAAAGGATTGGAGTGTTTGCATTTTGAATGCATGCTTCCCCATACTGTAAGATTTAAGGTAATTACATTGGATTGTTAAACTCTGTACTAGTGACTAATGAAGACCTTTACAATTTAGGATGGATTCATTTGTTTTTCTGTATTTGAATTTTGTATGTCCGTGTCCAGAGAAAGAGGGTACTTTGTTTTTTAAAATTCCAAGACGTTATTTCCTGATTTACTGTGGCAAGCACCTGATAGAAGACATATTTATTGTTAAAAACAAAAAGAACAGCCATGGAAAAGTATTCGTTTCATGTCTCTTGAATATCTGCTTTCTGAACTGTAAGATTTAATAAAAATAAAATAATATTTTCTTTTGCAGATGCAGACTACGGCTAGCAGTTAGTTCGCTAAGAAATGTAATTCTAGTCATACGTAACAGATAGCTATAGTTCTCTCTATAAGATATTTTAAGAACTGTATCTAAATTGTATGTCTGTGCTCAATTTAAGCTTATGTTTACGGTAATAAGGTTTTTTAATGAGTGTCTTTTCAAGTATGATCAAGAATTTCAGTAAGGGATTTACTGAAGACTATGGTAATCAAATGTCTCTGTCCCAATTAGGAAAGCTATGTGAAAGGGAGTGGTTTCTGCTTTTCACCATATTTTGCCCCAGAATCTCTAGATATCCTGTCCCATCAGTTTCTCTCTCTGTAAGTAGCTCCGTTCAGAGTGCTTAAGGGGGGGATGAGGCCCAGTCCACCGATGATGCCACCCCCCCCCCCCCCGGTGGGCGTGAACTAATGTGCCCACAGCAGAGAAGTAGATCTTTTAAAAAAAAAAAAAACAACCTCCTGGATAGAGCGTTGCTAGGAGAAACAGAGCCCAGGAGAAGGGGGGGGGGACTCCTCCCTGCAGATTCCCTAGTTTGCCAGCCACCTCCACAGCAGGGGGATGTGCACCCCCTCTGGACCAGAAGTGAAAGTCAGCTGACCAGACTTGTTTAGAACTGAAAAAACTGCATTATACACAGAAGTTTTAGGACTTGATTGAACTAATGAACAGAAATTATAGAAAACTGGATGAATTTGCGGGCATGATAGTTAAATGAAAGTTGATCAGAAAGTATGTGGATTGTTGAAGAGGGACAGAGAAAGTAAAAATTGTAAGATGGAAAAAGAGAACAGATCTTTTTGCTGATATTTTAGTTGAATGATGTGGAGGAGGTTTTCCTAATCAGAGGAGCAGAGGAAGTGAAAACTGGGTGTGAGTGCGCCCATTACAGAGGAGAAGGACATTAGAGAAGTGAATGCCCGTATCTTGACTCCTCCCCAGGAGGGGAGGAGGGAGTACTTGATTGCAGAGTCATAAAACAATAAACCAAGCACAATGTTTTAGTAGAAGGAAGTAGCTATAGAGTAAGTGGCAGCTAAAGAGGGCTACAGCATGGATAAAGACTAGGCCAGATGCATCACCATTATCAGAGCTACTGGGGCTAAGTCCGCAAAGCCTTTCCTGCAGAACCGCATGTGTGAACTAGGGGGACAGAAAATAATGCACCAGTTCCTGTATATGCCTGAGTGCCTTATTCCACTTTTGGGGCCGAGATCTGCTTGCAAAGCTTCAGGCACAGATATCCTTTGCTGAAGAGGGAGAAATGCAAATGACTGTAAACCCAAAACCTGCTGGATTGATGGTGCTGACTGTTCCCCGAAAAGAGGAGTGGGGGTTCTATAGCACACCTCCAGTCAAGTGAACAAGTTCCTGTATACCTACCAACCTTATAGCCCCACCTGGAGTATGGGCAGAAGATAATCCACCTGGCCTAGCGAAGAACATAGCCCCTGTCATTGTCACCCTCAAGTCAGTCAAGAAGCCTGGGACAGGTGGCTACCGCCCAGTGCAGGATCTAAGAAGAATGAATGATGCAGCTGAAACTATACAACCAGTGGTACCAAAATCCTTATATTCTCTTGGAACTGATCTCTGCTGAAGCTATACATTTCATCATTCTGGACTTAAAAAGATGTCTTTTTCTGCATACGCTTAGCCCAAGACCCCACTACAAGGAGGTGGGGCCAACTCACCTGGACAAGATTACCTCAAGGATTCAAGAACTTGCCTCACTCAGCAAAAGATTTGACAAGTTATCCAGTAATTCCAGGAGAAAAGATTCTACTTCAATATGTGGACAACTTGCTCATAACCACCAACTCAGAAAGTGAATGTCTACAAGCCATCAGTGAACTTTTGCACCCTCTTAATGAGGCTGGATACAAAGTCTCAAGAGCCAAGGTGCAATTATGTCCAACAAGTTAAACACCTAGGATTCCAGTTGTCCAGCGGAATTCGACGCCTGGGACCAGAATGCAAAGAAGCTGTATGCAGTATTCCTACTCCAACCACCAGGAGGCAAGTGAGAGCCTTCTTGGTTGCCACAGAGTATGTTGCGTAAAAACCCCCAGCTCCAATTGAAGGTCAGTCAAGCTTTGAATCCTGTTATGTTGTTACCAGTTGGTCTTGACCCCCTGATCATGACTGTTTAGAAATTATGGACACTGTATTCTCAAGCCGCCTGGATTTGACTGATGTCCCTCTGGAGAACCCTGAACAGACTTTCTTTGTGGCTGAAGGCAGTTTCATCATCAATAGACATTGTTGTGCTAGATATGCAGTGGTGACCCCTGATTTGGTAGTTGAGTCCTCAGCCCTGGCCCCAGAAACTTCACCACAGAAAGCTGAACTGATAGCCCTCACTAGAGCACTAACAATAGGAAAAGAGCCCTGTCTAAATGTATACCCAGATTCCAAGTATGCCCTTACAACCTTGCATGCACATGGCGCCCTGTACAAAGAATGAGGGTGGATAACCTTAGGAAGCAAGTCCATTAAGTATAGCCCCAAGATATTGATATTAACAGATACATACTGCCTATAGATCTCAGAATTTAGGAAAAGTAGAATGTATGAATAGAACCCTGAAATCTCAGTTGTCCAAACTTTGCCAAGAGGTTTACCTGAAGTGGCCCCAGGTTCTTCCCATAGCCCTTCTTAGGATATACTTAGCCCCTGCTAAGTCTTTAGGAGTTTCCCCTTTTTGAGATTCTGTATGGGCAATCCTGCCTGTTGTATAGGAAATAAAAGGAGATATGAGACAGATAGGATCTGAAATTATTAGACATGAACTATTGGTTTTAAGTTCTGTTTTGCAGAGTCTTCATACCTGGGTACAAAATCGATTACTCATCAATTTGTCTGAACCCCTGCATCCTCTCAAGCCTGGAGTCTCGGTGTGGATCACAGAGTGGAGAAAGACACTGTTAGCCCCGCATTGGAAGGGACCCTATGTCGTCATCCTGTCAACTCCAACTGCAGTAAAAGTCGCAGAATTTGAACCTTGGATCCATCATAATCAAGTGAAGCCAGCAGCTGCTCTTGAACCTGATCACTGGACTACTGTACAGCATCCTGAGACTCCATTGCACCTCACCCTACGACAACAGCCACGGACCTAAGACTTATTGGTCCCTCAGAAACTGCACTATTTCAAGACTGTCTGTTTATCTGAAAGTAAGCTTCGCATCTGGAAAAAACAAACAAACCTGCAATCATCAGAAAGAGACTATGTTGTGTTAAGAAATTGAATCTTCTAAGAGACTGTGTCTAAATACTCTGAAAAGACTGTTTTGATCTCCTAAAGAGTGAACTGCTCTAAGGAAGCAATAATAGCCTAAGAGACTATGCTATGATATTGTAAGAAATTGAGACATCCCAGAGGACAGTGATACTTTGGAATCTACAGCCCTACTTCTGCCACAAAGCTAGTAGGTCTACGTACGGCAGAAGCTTGAGGATCTACAATCAACCCTACATCTGTTATCTGTTGTGGAAGTCGACAGTTCCACCAATTTTCCAGAGACTGTGCTCATTATGAATCCTTATTATTGCTTTATTCTGGCAGCAGCCTTGGGGTGCTTTGAGATGACTTTTGCCTTACCTCCCTGGGCAGCCTGTATAAGTACAACATGAACTGGACCGAAGGTCACTCAGACCTTGTTTTATCATTCTTCCTATACTTGCATTGGTATACTCTCCGATCCAAAAGTTGTTCTAGATCTTGACTTTCTACAAGGCTATGCAAGCCACCGTTGCAACTCCTCATGCCTCCCAGAACTTGTTTCTTGAACTTGCTGGAGCAATAGCATCTAGTCTCCATGCTTCTGACTGTTTCTTTTGTGGAGGAACTAAGATGGGAGATCAGTGGCCCTGGGAGACGCAAGAACTGAATTACTCCATCCCCTACAATCAGACTGATTTACATAATACTACTAGTGAGTGGGTATTGGCCCACCCCATTGTTGACAGTTTGTGTTTTGTTCGCACCGGACCACAATTTGCTATGAAGATCGGACAGCTGGACTGTCTAAATCAGAAGTTTTACAACAGCACAACAAAGAAGACATCTTGGTGGTCCGGCATAAATGCTCCTGAACCTTCTAATTCTTTTAGTTCTTTTTCCCACTCTTGCCAAACTATGGACTTTGACTATCTGCTTGTTGCTCCCTTGTTTCTTGCCACTTTGCTTGCGAATGATAACTCCAGTTATTAACACTGTAGAGCATAAGGCAGCTACAAAGCTGCCAGCTATGTGAAACTACTACCCTATACCACAGAGTGATATCTTTATTTAGTATTATGTGATTTGCTTCTCACCCTTTCTCACTTGCGGGTGAGAATAATCAAAGGGGGGAATGTGGTAGGCGAAGGCCTATGCTCCATGCTAATTGAACTAAGCAGACAGGCTTAACAAGCTTGACCTGTTAATGAAGCCTGTGAAGAGGCCCATAGGAATTGCACATCCCCCAACATGCTGCTATTGTAGAATTAGAATTCAGTAAAGCAATTGAATTAGCTTAGACAAGCAGAACTGAACCTGGAAAAATGCAGAAAAATATGTTTAAATGCCCACTGATAAGAGAATGCAGCTGTAAGGGATTTAATTGAAACTGCTGACAGAAAGGCTGCAGAGCCCTGCTCCCCTACACGCACAAATTGGCTCAATGGCCTTGGAAGTATGAAAGTAACAAGTTGATGAACTGACCATTGTAATTGGGACTAGGAGGGGGGCAAAGCAGGTGCTGAGCCCACTCAAAGAACATAATTGGATAATCATATCAGTACCGGGACCAATAGAAGGGGTACGGGAGGTACGGGAGGTTACCGGGACCAATGAAATGTTTTTCTATACCTAGAATGGAGCAAACGTCTATAAAAGTTGTTGTATTGCCAGAGAACATCGCTCAGCCATTTTGAAATTGATTATTGCTTGAGCCTGTGCACATTAAACTGGCTTGGATCCTTGAAAAGACTCCTGGTTTTATTTATTGCATGCTTATCTGCTGCTACACTTCAATCAGATTCAAAATTGACTACTCCTCAGAAAAAGTCAACTTCCTGGACACCACAGTTTCCATCAACAATGGCAATATACAGACATTCATTTACAAGAAACTAACCTCCACATGAGAGGCCTGTAAGTTAGGCCTGGATCCTAACCTCCGTTATAGCTAGAAAAGAACCAAAAATTTGTGGAAAACAAGAAAACTGTTTTAAACTGCTTAATAAGAAGTTTTACATGAATTAATAAGTCTTCCATTATTCTCTTGTGTGTGAAAGAAAGAAATGTTACAAAACATGCATTCCTGATGCTAGGGATAACCTTGCAGTAGAGAAGTAACAAAATCAAGAACTGCACCATTGTTAGAACAATCCTAAGGGAGGGGGCTGGCTGCTAGGCCCAGGAGGGATTTCTCATTGGACAGGAGCAGGGGGTGTTGGAACCAATAGGAAGTTTGCATGTATCAAGTTAGAACCAATAGAAAGTTCTCATGTATCAAACTGAAAAAGAGGTATAAATGGTTATGTCTCTGTGAAAAGCGGGGCTCAGTTCCTTTTGAAGCTTTGACTGACTGGGCCTGTGCACAATAAACTGGCTTGGATCTTTGAACAGACACCTGGTTTTATTTATTGCATGCTTATCAGTGCTGCTACATATTCTTGGTGCGTTGGCCGGAATGTGCGAGCGGGGGATGGTATGCAAGTAAATATACCACAATTTCTCGCCTCAAAGGTTTGGTCCAGTTGGAACCATGTCTGTCCGAACGCAGGGGAACTTCTCAGGCGCCGCCGATCCCTTTATATCAGAGAGGGTTCCGCCTTGCCTCGGCAGGCCACTGGGTCCAGCTGGCCAACACTTTCCAAACCCGAGGGGAGTCCAGGGTCCAACCCAAGAACTGGTTTGGTATCAGGAACTGGATCCGGTGAGTAGACATTTTTGTGATTTAAAAGTCAGTGCAGCCTGGGGAAAAAGTCCTGCATAAGTATGCGCAAGACTGATTTGGTATAGACTAACTGGGAAATCTCGCATGAGTAGGCGCGAGACAAGGGAGCCTGATCACCTCCCATAAGGGCGGTCCTAGTAAGCTCCGCGTAAGAGAAAGCGGCAGCCGAAGCCATCGATCCTTCTTGTTTGGAATAGTCAGTTAGTCAGAAAACCTGGGCACTTGAAAAATGATTTTTGTTGAAATATGATTGCTTGTGTGAGTGAGAGGCCTTGAAATACAGACCGAGCGAGAGTGGACTCCTAAGTAGCGCAGTTCCTGGCCAGGCGACTTCGCCCAGGTCGCGAAAAGGAGGAAGCGTTTGGTGTATTGTCTGTCTTTACTGTCTTTACTGTGTATCTGATTTTTGTTATCTGTTAAAACCGCGAGTTTCCCTTCTGGTATAAATGTGAGATTATTCTGTTGAGTAATTTGTTGAACAGTTTACCGATTAAGAAATAGTATTAAGAAGGCAGGAATCACGTTTAAATCAAGAAGCTGTTTCATTCATTCTAGTTTTTTTGTTCCTTCAGCACAGCATGAAACTGGCTAGCGGAGAAAGAAGGGGCGTGTCTGTACAAAGGAATGTTCAGTATCTGTTAACCCTGTGAAGGCTTAATTTCAGCGTTTTGTAGCTGGGTTAATTTGTGCTTATTTCAGGAAAATTATACCTGTTTTATTCAATGTGTTTTAATAGTGATGTTCTTTTGCTATGGTCATGTATCATATATCATTTAATAAGAATGTTTAGTCAGGATTGTGGGTCCCGATAGTTTTGGGCTTAGCCTGGAAAGGGTTAAGTTCTTATTAACCCCTTTCGAGTTCCTGTACTTGTAGGGACCAAGTGAGAAGAATTTTTGTAGGGCTATAGGTATAATGCATTTGTGGGCTTAGCTTTGTTTTGTGTTATTTATGTTCAAACCTTCAGTAAGTACTGTAATGGTTTAAATAGGAAATGATAGAAAAATTCAGGAAACTGCTTTTGTTTTCCCTTTGTCCTACGAAGTAGAGGTTAAGAACCCTGACAGGACTATAAAGCATTCCGAGCCAGTAGTACCAGATTGCGACATGAAAGTGATTTAAATCCTGAGTGAATAAGGAGTTCATCGTGCTTGAATTCTAGTTCCTGATATACTGCGGCAAGCACCTCATAGAAGACATACTTATTATTAATAAAAATGAAATAGGAAGAAAAAAAGTGTATATGTATTCTAGATATCCACCCACTTCATGGCAAAAGTATTCGGAATGTCTTTTGAATATCTGCTTCCTAAAACTGTAAGATTTAAAGTAATTTTTTCTTGCAGAGACATGCTGATTACGGCTGGCAGTTAGTTTTCATGCCAAGTAATTTTATTCCAGTCATACGTAACAGATATGTGGCCGTCATGTTAGGAGCTATAGTTCTTTCTGTTGGGATTGTTGTTATAACGTTGCAAAATAATAGTTTTATATTTTAAGGACTTTATCTAAATTGTTCTTATTTAGAATGAGCACACACATCCATTATGCTTAGTGCACAGGGAAATGCAGCCCGCCCCCTCTGTCTGTAGACAAGCACATGTGGGGGAGGGGGCCGATTTTGTTGAAATATATGCCTAGGAATTTTAACAAGGACTTTGCTGAAGACTACAGACATAAGCTGTCTCTGTCCCTATTAGAAATGCTCTGTGAAAGGGAGGTGGCTAGTGTTAGTTACTTCATGGCCCTGTAGTTTCCCGTGTTTATCAGATTGTACAGAGAATGTTCCCTGATCAGTTCCCCTACATAGGATTCCTGGTTAAATCTTAAAAAAAAAAAACCCTGCCCTTTTATTATCTTTATAGGCCAGTTCCCTCAGCTCTTCCACCACCCCGAGCAGAGCCTGGGGCAGGGGGGGGGGGGGATACCTCCCTGAAAATGTCACCAGCCACCTCCGCAGCAGAAGGATGTACACCCCCTCTTGACCGAAAGCCCCGGCACAGTTTAAAGTACTCAGAGTAGGCCACAGTCCACCGATGATTCATTTGCCAGTTCAGGGTCACTCACAGCTAGCGCCCAAGAACATGAAGTGGAACCCAGACAGTCCTGATTGCCGTATGCCTTCAGAAGTACAACTACCAGTAAAAGGGGAGGGTCACGTTATCCCATTGCACTAGGTCCAGGGCCAGCTTTGTTTCTGCCACTGATTTACTGAACTGAAAGCTGCATTATGCCTCCTACACTGGGAAACCATAGGATTTGATTGAGCTAATGAACAGTATTATGCAGACCCATCAGCCTTGATGGCCCCAAGTGGGATCCAAATAGCGCAGGCAGCCCTCACTATATACCCCATGCGATCCAGCAGCCCAGGAGAATTTGCATTTTTTTGTCAGTCAGTCCCAGAGAGATATAAAACAGAAATTGCAGAAACTGGATGGATTTGCGGGCATGAATACAGCACAGTTAATGGAAGTTGTTCAGAAAGTTTGTGAATTGTGGGAATAAATGTGACAGAGAAAGTGAATGTAACAGATAAGGAAGAAAACAGATCTTCTTGCTGATACTTTAGTTGAATTTGAATGATGTGGAGGAGGTTTTCCTAATCGAAGGAGCAGAGGAAGTGAAAAGGGGTCGTGAAAATGATTGGCCCCCACTGGGTGCGAATTAGTGCGCCCATTGCAGAGAAGAAGGACATTAGAGAAGTGAATGCCCGTATCTTGACTCCACCCCCAGGAGGGGAGGAGGGAGTACTTGATTTTAGAAAGAATAAACCAAGCACAATGTTCCAGCAAGAGAGGGAAGCAGCTATAGAGTGAGTGGCAGCCGAAGAGGGCTACAGCATGGATGAAGACTAGGCCAGACCAGATTCCAAGTTTCCCTGGGTCCCCAGGAGCCTATGGTCAGTCTGAAAATAGGGGACCAATATATGGACTTTATGGGGGATACAGGAGCAGAATACTAAAGCCAGTAGCCCCTTTGTTTTCTCGATGCATCACCATTGTCAGAGCTACTGGGGCTAAGGCCACAAAGCCTTTCCTGCAGAACCGCATGTGTGAACTAGGGGGACAGAAAATAACGCACCAGTATCTGTATATGCCTGAGTGCCCTATTCCACTTTTGGGCCGAGATCTGCTTGCAAAGCTCCAGGCACAGATATCCTTTGCTGAAGGGGGAGAAATGCAAATAACTGTGAACCCAAAGCCTGCTCGATTGATGGTGCTGACTGTTCCCCGAGAAGAAGAGTAGCGGTTCTATAGTGCATCTCCAATCAAGCCAGCTAGTTCCTGTATACCCACCAACCTTATAGCCCCACCTGGAGTATGGGCAGAAGATAATCCACCTGGCCTAGCGAAGAACATAGCCCCTGTCATTGTCACCCTCAAGCCAGGAGCGGAACCAGTGCATGTGAAGCAGTATCCTTTTCCCTGACCAGCTAATGAAACTATTGAAGTATGGACTTCTCAAGGGGTGCCAGTCACCTTGGAACACCCCCTTCTCCCAGTCAAGAAACCTGGGACAGGGAATTACCACCCAGTACAAGATCTGAGGCGAGTGAATGATGCAGCTGAAACTATACACCCAGTGGTACCAAATCCTTATATTCTCTTTGGACTGATCCCCGCTGAGGCTACTCATTTTACCGACCTGGACCTGAAAGATGCCTTTTTCTGCATACGCTTAGCCCCCCACCAGTCAACTCTTGTTTGGTTTTGAATGGCAAAGACCCCACAACAGGAAGGTGGGGCCAACTCACCTGGACTCGATTACCCCAAGGATTCAAGAATTCACCTACTTTCTTCAGTGTTGCCCTGAATCAGGCTCTTTCAAGCTACTATGTGAACCCAGGAGGAAGGGTTCTTCTCCAGTATGTGGACAACTTGCTCATAACCACCAACTCAGAAAGTGAATGTCTACAAGCCACCAATGAACTCTTGCACCTTTTTAATGAGGCTGGATACAAAGTCTCAAGAGCCAAGGCGCAATTATGTCAAACAAGTTAAATACCTAGGATTCCAGTTGTCCAGCGGAATTCGACGCTTGGGACCAGAATGCAAAGAAGCTGTATGCAGTATCCCTACTCCAACCACCAAGAGGCAAGTGAAAGCCTTCTTGGGTGCCGCAGAGTACTGTCGTATATGGATCCCCAATTTTGGGCTGCTAGCAAAACCATTGTATCAAGCTACCAGAGAAATGGAAAAGTCTCCATTGGAATGGGGACTTGAACAGGATGCAGCCTTTTGATCTTTGAAAAACGCTCTGATGTTATCACCAGCTCTGGGTCTACCAGATGTCCAGAAAACCTTTCAGTCTCTATGTTTATGAGTCACAAGGAAATGTTCTAGGAGTGTTGACTCAATCTCATTGGATTTTGGCAACGACCAGTAGCCTATTTGTCAAAACAATTAGATGTAATTGCAAAAAGCTGGCCCCCTTGTTTGAGAGCCGTTGCAGCTACAGCCCTCCTAGTAAGCAATCTTCAAGTTACTGTACCACACTCTGTTCTAACCATAATGAAACACAAAGGAAACTTCTAGCTAATTCACGAATGTTGAGGTATCAGAGTATGATGTGTGAAAACCCCCAGATACAATTGAAGGTCAGTCAAACTCTGAATCCTGCTACGTTGTTACCTGTTGGTCTTGACCCCCCTGATCATGACGGTTTAGAAACTTATGGACACTATATTCTCAAGTCACCCTGATTTGATTGATGTTCCTTTGGAGAACCCTGGATGGACTTTCTTTGTAGATAGAAGCAGTCTTGTCATCATCAATGGACATTGTTGTGCTGGATATGCAGTGGTGACCTTTGATCTGGTAGTTAAGTCCTCAGCTCTGGTCCCAAGAACTTCAGCACAGAGAGCTGAACTAATAGCTCTTACTAGAGCATTGACAATAGGAAAAGGGGCTCTGTCTAAATGTGTACCCAGATTCCAAGTATGCCCTTACAACCTTGCATGCATATGGGGCCCTGTACAAAGAATGAGGGTGGATAACCTTAGGAAGCAAGTCTATTAAGTATGGCCCCGAGATATTGACATTATCAGATGTATACTGCCTACAGATTTCAGAATTTAGGAAAAGTAGAATGTATGAATAGAACCCTGAAATCTCAGTTGTCCAAACTTTGCCAAGAGGTTTACCTGAAGTGGCCCCAGGTTCTTCCTATAGCCCTTCTTAGGATATACTTAGCCCCTGCTAAGTCTTTCAGAGGTTCCCCTTTTGAGATTCTGTATTGGCGACCCCCGCCTATTGTATGGAAAATAAAGGGAAATATGAGACAGATAGGATCTGAAATTACTAGACAAAAACTATTGGTTTTAAGTTCTGTTTTGCAGAGTCTTCATACGTGGGTACAAGACCAGCTGCTCATCCATCTAACAGAACCCCTGTATCCTCTCAAGCCTGGAGTCTCGGTGTGGATCAAAGAGTGGAGAAAGACACCGTTGGCACCGCATTGGAAAGGATCTTATTAACCCCAACAGCGGTTAAGGTTGCAGAACTCGAACCCTGGATTCATCACAGTCAAGTAAAGTCAGTAGCCCTTGATAGCACTGTAGAACGGAAGGCAGCTATGAAAGGTTTTAACTATGTGGCAATATTACCCTATACCCCAAAATGATGTTTTTACACAAGTATAATATGTGATTTAATTCTCACCCTCTCTCACTTGCGGGTGAGAATAATCAAAGGGGGGAATGTGGCAGGCTATGGCCTAGCATGGTCTGCTACTATGAGAGGCCTGTAAGTTAGGCCTGGATCCTAACCTCCGTTATAGCTAGAAAAGAACCAAAAATTTGTGGAAAATAAGAAAACTGTTTTAAACTGCTTAATAAGAAGTTTTACATGAATTCATAAGTCTTCCATTATTCTCTTGTGTGTGAAAGAAAAAATGTTACAAAACATGCATTCCTGATGCTAGGGATAACCTTGCAGTAGAGAAGTAACAAAATCAAGAACTGCACCATTGTTAGAACAATCCTAAGGGAGGAGGCTGGTTGCTAGGCCCCGGAGGGATTTCTCATTGGACAGGTGCAGGGGGTGTTGGAACCAATAGGAGGTTTGCATGTGTCAAGTTAGAACCAATAGAAAGTTCTCATGTATCAAACTGAAAAAGAGGTATGAATGGTTATGTCTTTGTGAAAAGCGGGGCTCAGTTCCTTTTGAAGCTTTGACTGACTGGGCCTGTGCACAATAAACTGGCTTGGATCTTTGAACAGACTCCTGGTTTTATTTATTGCATGCTTATCAGTGCTGCTACAACTTCAGCTTCAATAAGGACATCTATCAACAAATCATGGGCATGGCTATGGATACAAGGATAGCCTCCCAATATGCCAACCTCTTCATGGCAGAAATGGAAGATACATTTTTGAAGAAATATCTAACTAAACCATTCAAATATTACTGGCATATTGATGATATTTTTATAATTTGGGCTAAGGAAGAGGAGCCTCTCAAACAATTTCATAATTCTTTTAGCATATGCCATCCTTCAGTCAGATTCAAAATTGACTACTCCACAGAAAAAGTCAACTTCCTGGACACCACAGTTTCCATCAACAATGGCAATATACAGACATTCATTTACAGGAAACTAACCTCCACAGTTCCAGCTTTCACGCCTCACGTACAAAAAAGGACATAATGCACAGCCAAGCAACATGATATTGTTGTAGCAAAGTGCAGTCAATGAATAAATCCAGGAGTCAATTGACAGGGTCCAAGCCAGTTTATTGTGCACAGGCCCAGTCAGTCAAAGCTTCAAAAGGAATTGAGCAAAAGATTTTACAGAGACATAACAATTTATACCTCTTTTTCAGTTTGATACATGAGAACTTTCTATTGGTTCTAACTCGATACATACAAACTTCTCATTGGTTCTACGCTCCCTGCACCTGTCCAATTAGAAATCCCTCCGGGCCTAGCAACCAGCCACATCCCTTATGATTGTTCTAACAATGGTGCAGTTCTTGATTTTGTTACTTCTCTACTGCAAGGTTATCCCTAGCTCCAGGAATGCATGTATTGAAACATTTCTTTTCTTTCACACACAAGAGAATAATGAAAGACTTATGAATTCATAAAAACTTCTTATTAAGCACTTTAAAACAGTTTTCTCATTTCTCACAGATTTTTGGTTCTTTTCTAGCTATAATGGGAGTGTTAGGATCCAGACCTAACTTACAGGCCTTTCATAATAGCAGGCCATGCTAGGCCATAGCCTACCACATTCCCCCCTTTGATTATTCTCACCCGCAAGTGAGAAAGGGTGAGAATTAAATCACTCATTAGTCAATTAACACACTATACAGGTGTAATAGCATCATCGTGTGGTATAGGGTAATATTGCCATATAGCTAATATCTTTGTAGCTGCCTTCCTTTCTACATTGCTATCAATGGCTGCTGACTTTATTCAACTGTGATGAATCCAGGGTTTGAGATTTGCAACTTTAACTGCTGTTGGGGTTAACAAGATGACAACATAAGGTCCCTTCCAATGCGGTGTCAACGGTGTCTTTCTCCACTCTTTGATCCACACCGAGACTCCAGGCTTGAAAGGATGCAGGGGTTCTGTTAGATCAGGGGTCTCAAACACGCGGCCCGTGGGCCGCATGCGGCCCGCGAGAGACCTTTGTGCGGCCCGCGATGCATAGGGGGAAAAAAAAAACACCCCGGCTTCTGCTGCTGCCGCCGCTGCCGTGGCCGGCAATAGCAGCAATATCGCAAGTCCCGCGGGCTCCGCTCCCCCCCCCCTTCCTTCCTTCCTTCCTTCCTTCCTGCTTGCCTGCCAGTTCTCCGCTTCCGCTTCGGCTTCGCCTTTCAGAGCCGCGAAGGGAGAGCTTCTCCCTCGCGACTCTGTAAAGCCCGCTGGGGCAGATGGGAAATTTCCCATCTGCCCCAGCGGGCTGAACAGAGTCACGAGGGAGAAGCTCTCCCTTCGCGGCTCTGAAAGGCGAAGCCGAAGCGGAGAACTGGCAGGCAAGCAGGAAGGAAGGAAGGAAGGGGGGGGGAGCGGAGCCCGCGGGACTTGCGATATTGCTGCTATTGCCGGCCACGGCAGCGGCGGCAGCAGCAGCAGAAGCTGGGTTTTTTTAAAAGTTTAATTTTCCCGGGGGGGGGAGGGAGGGATCAGGACTTGATGGGGGGGAGAGCAGAACTTGATGGGGGGGAGCAGGACTGGGGGGGGGGGAGCAGGACTTGATGGGGGGGGAGAGCAGGACTTGATGGGGGGAGCAGGACTGGGGGGGGAGCAGGACTGGATGGGGGGAGCAGGACTTGATGGGGGGGAGCAGGACGTGTGGGGGGAGGGAGCAGGACGGGGGGGGAGCAGGACGGGGGGGGGAGCAGGACGTGATGGGAGAGCAGGACGGGGGGGGAGCAGGACGGGGGGGGGGAGCAGGACGGGGGGGGGAGCAGGACTTGATGGGGGGAGAACAGGACTGGGGGGGGAGCAGGACGGGGGGGAGCAGGACGGGGGGGGGGAGCAGGACTTGATGTGTGGCTGGGGGGGGGTAGTACTGAAAATGGGGTGATGGGGGTTAGGACTGGTAATGGACAGATGTGGGTTAGGACTGGAGGTGTTCTGATTAGGGGGCTAATACTGAAATGGGGTTATGGGGGGGCTAAGAATGAAGATAGGGCGATGGAAGGGTTAGGCCTGGAAGTGGGCTGTAGGGGGGCTTAGGACCGATAATGGGCTGGGGGGGGGGGGGCTATGACTGGAAATGGGCCGAGTAGAAGGGGGAGCTTGAACTGCAAATAGCTGATGGGGACAGGGTCTTGGAATGGTAATGGGCTGAGTGGAAGGGGGCTTGGAATGGAAATGGGCTGATGGGGAGGGGGGCTTGGAAAGGAAATGGGCTGTGAGGGGAGGGAGCTAGGACTGGAAATGGGCTGATGATGCGGGGACTAGAAGGGAGCGGATGCTGGGTGGGGCAGGAGCTAGAAGGGAGTTGATGTTGGGGGACGATTAGAATGGGATGGGGCTGGGAGAGTGAAATGGAGAGGGGAAATATATTTTGTGTGGGAGGGAAGAAAAATCTACAATTGGCCGGGTATTGGGAGAGTAAGTGGGGATTGAGGATGGAGGGGTAAAATTTGAGTGGATGAAAT
Organism: Ichthyophis bannanicus; assembly: GCA_033557465.1. Lineage (NCBI taxonomy): Eukaryota > Metazoa > Chordata > Amphibia > Gymnophiona > Ichthyophiidae > Ichthyophis > Ichthyophis bannanicus. Next base: position 1,357,835,291 of record CM066031.1, read on the forward strand.
AGGAATGAGGAAAGAGCAAAAGGAGAATGATTAGTATGTTAAAGCAGATGTAGAGAGAATGGAAAAAAAACTAGGAAAGAAGAAAGGACAAATGGACAGCAGACGATGGAGAGTTAGCAGAAGACACAAAGAAACCAGAAGAAAGTGAATGGAACAATTGCAACTGAAAAAAAAATGCACAAAAGGTAGAAAAATATCTCTTTATTTTGAATTTATTAACTGAAATATGTCAGCTCTTGGAAATGTGCATCTTTAACGTCTGCACTTTATTTAATACAAGAGGAAATCAATGTATAGTTTTATTTCTACAGTGTTGTACATTCTAAGTTTGGCTTTTGGGGTTCCCAGTTTAATTGTCTTCCTGTTTCTAAATTGTGATTCCTTGTTTGGTGATGGTGTATGTTCTGCATGTGTAACTGAGCTGAGGTATTCTGTTTATGTAATTCCTATTGACATTGCCACTTGTTCTCTTTCCCGAGTAGGTCATGTATTGTTATTCTCTGAAATGTGTTGATTTAATATTTGCAGTGTTGCCTTTTGATAGTTAGGGTATGGTGCTTTGTGAGTCCTGGTAGTGCTGTTAGGACACGGCAGGTTTGCTATGGGTTCTAAATGAGCAGTGTTTCTAGTAGTTCCTAATGTGCCTGGCGGTTGGCACTGGTTTATAGTAATGTAGAAATCTTTTAGTCTTTCTTTATCCATACACTCATTAAGAGGCATGTTTACTAAAAGTTAGTGTATGGTAACATTATGCAAATATTTATGCAAATGATGCCCTTATGCAAATGAGGCCTGCATCTTGTGCGGCCCCCGGGTTACTCTACAAGTCCTCATTTGGCCCTCAAAGCAATTTGAGTTTGAGACCCCTGTGTTAGATGGATGAGCAGCTGGTCTTGTCCCCACGTATGAAGACTCTGCAAAACAGAACTTAAAACCAATAGTTCTTGTCTAGTAACTTCAGATCTAATCTGTTCCATATCTCCCTTTATTTCCTATACAATAGGCGGGGGTCGCCCATACAGAATCTCAAAAGGGGAAACTCCTAAAAACTTAGCAGGGGCTAAGTATATCCTAAGAAGGGCTATAGGAAGAACCTGGGGCCACTTCAGGTGAACTTCTTGGCAAAGTTTGGAAAACTGAGATTTCAGGGTTCTATTCATACATTCTACTTTTCCTAAATTCTGAAATCTGTAGGCAGTATGCATCTGATAATATCAATATCTCGGGGCCATACTTAATGGACTTGCTTCCTGAGGTTATCCACCCTCATTCTTTGTACAGGGCCCCATGTGCATGCAAGGTTGTAAGGGCATACTTGGAATCTGGGTACACATTTAGACAGAGCCCCTTTTCCTATTGTCAGTGCTCTAGTAAGAGCTATCAGTTCAGCTTTCTGTGCTGAAGTTCCTGGGGCCAGGGCTGAGGACTCAACTACCAGATCAAGGGTCACTACTGCATATCTGGCACAACAATGTCCATTAATGATGACAAGACTGCTTCCATCTACAAAGAAAGTCCATCCAGGGTTCTCCAAAGGAACATCAGTCGAATCAGGGTGACTTGAGAATATAGTGTCCATAGTTTTCTAAACAGTCATGATCAGGGGAGTCAAGACCAACTGGTAACAACGTAGCAGGATTCAGAGCTTGACTGACCTTCAATTGTATCTGGGGGTTTTCACACAGCATACTCTGATACCTCAGCATTCGTGAATTAGCTAGAAGTTTCCTTTGTGTTTCATAATGGTTAGAACAGAGTGTGGTACAGTAACTTGAAGATAGCTCACTAGGAGGGCTGTAGCTGCAACAGCTCTCAAACAAGGGGCCAGCCTTTTGCAATTACATCCGATTGTTTTGACAAATAGGCTACTGGTCGTTGCCAAGATCCAATGAGATTGAGTCAACACTCCTAGAACATTTCCTTGTGACTCATGAACATAGAGATTGACAGGTTTTCTGGACATCTGGTAGACCCAGAGCTGGTGATAACATCAGAGCGGTTTTCAAAGATCAAAAGGCTGCATCCTGTTCAAGTCCCTATTCCAATGGAGACTTTTCCATTCCTTTGGTAGCTTGATACAATGGTTTTGCTAGCAGCGCAAAATTGGGGATCCATATACGACAGTGCTCAGCGGCACCGAAGAAGGCTCTCACTTGCCTCCTGGTGGTTGGAGTAGGAATACTGCATACAGCTTCTTTGCGTTCTGGTCCCAGGCGTCTAATTCTGCTGGACAACTGGAATCCTAGGTATTTAACTTGTTTGACATAATTATGCCTTGGCTCTTGAGACTTTGTATCCAGCCTCATTAAAAAGGTGCAAGAGTTCACTGGTGGCTTATAGACATTCACTTTCTGAGTTGGTGGCTATAAGCAAGTTGTCCACATACTGGAGAAGAACCCTTTCTCCTGGGTTCACATAGTAGCTGGAAAGATCTTGATTTAAAATAGCACTGAAGAGAGTAGGTGAATTCTTGAATCCTTGAAGTAATCTAGTCCAGGTGAGTTGGCCCCGCCTTCCTGTTGTGGGGTCTTGCCATTCAAAAACAAACAAAAGTTGACTGGTGGGGGCTAGGCGTACACAGAAAAAGGCATCTTTCAGGTCCAGGACGATGAAATGAGTAGCCTCAGCGGGGATCAGTCCCAAGAGAATATAAGGATTTGGTACCACTGGGTGCATAGTTTCAGCTGCATCATTCACTTGCCTCAGATCTTGTACTGGGCGGTAATCCCCTGTCCCAGGTTTCTTAACTGGGAGAAGGGGGGTGTTCCAGGGTGACTGGCATTCCTTTCATCAAATGGCAATGGATTCCTTCAATGGCTGGTCGAGGGAGAGGATACTGCTTCATATGCACTGGTTCCACTCCTGGCTTGAGGGTGACAATGACAGGGACTATGTTCTTCGCTAGGCCAGGTGGATTATCTTCTGCCCATACTTCAGGTGGGACTATAAGGTTGGTGGGTATACAGGAACTAGCTGGCTTGATTGGAGATGCACTATAGAACCGCTACTCTTCTTCTCGGGGAACAGTCAGCACCATCAATCCAGCAGGCTTTGGGTTCACAGTCATTTGCATTTCTCCCCTTTCAGCAAAGGATATTTGTGCCTGGAGCTTAGCAAGCATGTCTCGGCCCAGAAGTGGAATAGGGCATTCAGGCATATACAAGAACTGGTGTGTTATTTTCTGTCCCCCTAGTTCACACATGCGGTTCTGCAGGAGAGGCTTTGTGGCCTTAGCCCCAGTAGCTCTGACAATGGTGATGCATCGAGAAAACAAAGGGGCTACTGGCTTTAGTATTCTGCTCCTGTATCCCCCATAAAGTCCATATATTGGTCCCCTATTTTCAGACTGACCATAGGCTCCTGGGGACCCAGGGAAACTTGGAGTCCGGTCTGGCCTAGTCTTCAACCATGCTGTAGCCCTCTTCGGCTGCCACTCACTCTATAGCTGCTTCCCTCTCTTGCTGGAACACTGTGCTTGGTTTATTCTTTCTAAAATCAAGTACTCCCTCCTCCCCTCCTGGGGGTGGAGTCAAGATACGGGCATTCACTTCTCTAATGTCCTTCTTCTCTGCAATGGGCGCACTGATTCGTACCCAGTGGGGGCCGATCATTTTCACGACCTCTGCTCCTTCGATTAGGAAAACCTCCTCCACATCATTCAACTAAAGTATCAGCAAGAAGATCTGTTTTCTTCCTTATCTTACATTCACTTTTTCTGTCACATTTATTTCCACAATTTACAAACTTTCTGAACAACTTCCATTAACTGTGCTGTATTCATGCCCGCAAATCCATCCAGTTTCTGCAATTTCTGTTTTATATCTCTCTGGGACTGACTGACAAAAATGCAAATTCTCCTGGGCTGCTGGATCACATGGGGTATATAGTGAGGGCTGCCTGCGCTATTTGGATCCCACTTGGGGCCATCAAGGCTGATGGGTCTGCATAATACTGTTCATTAGTTCAATCAAATCCTATGGTTTCTCAGTGTAGGAGGCATAATGCAGCTTTCAGTTTAGTAAATCAGTGGCAGAAACAAAGCTGGTCAGCTGGCTAGTGCAAAGCTGGCCCTGGACCTAGTGCAATGGGATAACGTGACCCTCCCCTTTTACTGGTAGTTGTACTTCTGAAGGCATATGGCAATCGGGACTATCTGGATTCCACTTCATGTTCTTGGGCGCTGGCTGTGAGTGACCCTGAACTAGCAAATGAATCCCTGCTTGTAGTGTCATCGGTGGACTGTGGCTTACTCTGAGTATTTTAACCTGTGCCGGGGCTTTCGGTCAAGAGGGGGTATACGTCCTTCTGCTGCGGAGGTGGCCAGTGACATTTGCAGGGAGGTATCCCCCCCCCCCCTGCCCCAGGCTCTGCCCGGGGTGGTGGCAGAGCTGAGGGAACTGGCCTATAAAGATAATAAACGGGCAGGTTTTGTTTTTTTGTTTTTTTTCTCAAACATTTAACCAGGAATCCTATGTAGGGGAACTGATCAGGGAACATTCTCTGTACAATCTAATAAACACAGGAAACTACGGGGCCATGAAGTAACTAACACTGGCCACCCCCTTCCACAGAGCATTTCTAATAGGGACGGAGACATTTTAAGTCTGTAGTCTTCAGCAAAATCCTTGCTAACATTCCTAGTCATACATTTCAACAAAATCTGCATGGACTCTGACCCCCCCCCCCCCACACACACACACCAGTCAGGCTGCATTTTCCTGTGGACTAAGCATAAAGCTATTATTTTGCAACATGTTATAACAACAATCCCAAAAGAAAGAACTATAGCTCTTAACATGATGGCCACATATCTGTTACGTATGACTGGAATAAAATTACTTGGCATGAAAACTAACTGCCAGCCATAATCAGCATGTCTCTGCAAAAGAAATTACTTTAAATCTTACAGATATTCAAAAGACATTCCGAATACTTTTTCCATAAAGTGGGTGGATATCTAGAATACATATACACTTTTTCTTCCTATCTTATTTTTATTAACAATAAGTATGTCTTCTATGAGGTGCTTGCCGCAGTATATCAGGAACTAGAATTCAAACATGATGAACTCCTTATTCACTCAGGATTTAAATCACTTTCAAGTCGCGATCTGGTACTACTGGCTCGGAATGGTTCTTAACCTCTACTTCGTAGGACAAAGGGAAAACAAAAGCAGTTTCCTGAATTTTTCTATCATTTCCTATTTAAACCATTACAGTACTTACTGAAGGTTTGAACATAACACAAAACAAAGCTAAGCCCACAAATGCATTATACCTATAGCCCTACAAAAATTCTTCTCACTTGGTCCGTACAAGTACAGGAACTCGAAAGGGGTTAATAAGAACTTAACCCTTTCCAGGCTAAGCCCAAAACTATCGGGATCCACAATCCTGACTAAACATTCTTATCAACTGATATATAATACATGACCATAGCAGAAGGAACATCACTATTAAAACATATTGAATAAAACAGGTACAATTTTCCTGAAATAAGCACAAATTAGCCCAGCTGCAGAATGTTGAAAACAAGCCCTCACAGGGTTAACAGCTACTATACATTCCTTTCTTCAGACACGCCCCGTCTCTCTCGCTTGCCAACCTCAGCTGAACTGAAGGAAAACTGAAATGAGTGAAACAGCTTCTTGATTTTACAGTGACTCTGGCATAGGTGTTTTCCTCTTCTTCTTTTCTTACTACTATTTCTTAATCGGTAAACTGTCACAAATTACCCAACAGAATAATCTTACATCATACCAGAAGGGAAACTCGCGGTTTCAACAGATAACAAAAATCAGAGACAAACAACAAACAGTAAGAACAGACGAACACCAAACGCTTCCTCCTTTTCGCGACCTGGGCGCAGTCGCCTGGCCAGGAACTGCGCTACTCAGAAGTCCGCTCTCGCTCGGCCTGTATTTCAAGACCTCTCACTCACACAAGCAATCATATTTTAACAAAAAATCATTTTTCAAGTGCCCAGGTTTTTATGACTAACTGACTATTTCAAACAAGAAGGGTTGATGGCTTCGGCTTCCGCTTTCACTTACGCGGAGCTTACTAGGACCGCCCTTATAGGAGGTGATCAGACTCCCTTGTCTCGCACACACTCATATGAGATTTTTCCCAGTTAGTCTATACCAAATATACCAAATCAGTCTTGCGCATACTCATACAAGACTTTTTCCCCAGGCTGCACTGACTTTTAAACAAGAAAATATCTACTCACCGGATCCTGTCCCTGATACCAAACCAGTTCGTGGGTTGGACCCTGGACTCCCCCGGCTCGGAGGTGTTGGCCAGCTGGACCCGATGACCCGCCGAGGCAGGCGGAACCCTCTCCGATACAAAGGGATTGGCGGCGCCTGAGAAGTTCCCCTGCGGTTGGACAGACATGGTTCCAACCGGACCAAACCTCGAGGCGAATTTCGTAGATTATTCACTTGAATACCATTTACTACTCGCACTTCCCGGCCCAACGCACCAAGAATATGTTGTAGCAAAGTGCAGTCAATGAATAAATCCAGGAGTCAATTGACAGGGTCCAAGCCAGTTTATTGTGCACAGGCCCAGTCAGTCAAAGCTTCAAAAGGAACTGAGCAAAGGTTTTTAAAGAGACATAACCATTTATAACTCTTTTTCAGTTTGATACATGAGAACTTTCTATTGGTTCTAACTCGATACATACAAACTTCTCATTGGTTCTACGCTCCCTGCACCTGTCCAATTAGAAATCCCTCCGGGGCCTAGCAACCAGCCCCCTCCCTTAGGATTGTTCTAACAATGGTGCAGTTCTTGATTTTGTTACTTCTCTACTGCAAGGTTATCCCTAGCTCCAGGAATGCATGTATTGAAACATTTCTTTTCTTTCACACACAAGAGAATAATGAAAGACTTATGAATTCATAAAAACTTCTTATTAAGCACTTTAAAACAGTTTTCTCATTTCTAACAGATTTTTGGTTCTTTTCTAGCTATAATGGGAGTTAGGATCCAGGCCTAACTTACAGGCCTTTCATAATAGCAGGCCATGCTAGGCCATAGCCTACCACAATATCATCGCATATGTTCTGACCCAAAAGACAGGGATAAACACCTCCAAAGCCTGTCTGAATCCTTCAAACAAAAAGGCTACAGTCCCCAAATCATTTCCAAGAAAATTACCACTTCACTCAAAACATCCAGAAACAACTTATTACAACACAGAGAAAAGTCAGTCTCTAAGAGAAGCCCCCCTTATAGTGACATACAACCCAGAGCTGGAAAAACTGAGAAAAATCATAAAAGACTTATAACCACTACCCCAGGAAGATGAATTACTGAAAGAGATATTCCCTCATCCACCAATACTGGCTTTTTGGCAGCCGCCAAATCTGAAACAAAAATTAGTGAGAAAAATGGCACAAATTCCTGCAATATCAAGCTGCAAATTATGCCAACACATATCACAGGACCCCCACAGTCACCCACATGGAAAAAACATTCAACATAAGGGAAATCCTACACATGCTACTCTTCCAATGTAGTTTTGTTGCAGCGAAGTGCATGCAATTGTAATAGCAAACGCTGTGAAAAGCTCTTATTCAATCACTCACCCACAGAAGGAAAACTCTCAGACAGACTGGAATGCAAACAGGATCTTTAATGTGCACACAGGATCAGACAGAGAGCCGGTACCCTCCACAAAAGGTCTGAGCCCCGAGGGACGGCCTACAATGCCTTATATACAGTACAGTTTTAAACTCATTCTACAATCCCATTTGCCACAGGTATTTCCTGCCCACCAATCAGCAGCCCCTGGGGAAGGTACCTGGGTGACCTGTCCAAACCGGTATGCTCAGGTCTGCTGATTTCTGGGCTAGGGGCTATTGTGCTCAGACCTGGAGTGGGGGAAGGGTGTCTACTGAAATCTCAATGCCTTCTCTTAGCAGGCCGATTACCTCATGGCTTGGGGGAAGGGCTACCTACAGCCAGACCTCATGGCTTGGGGGAAGGGCTACCTACAGCCAGACCTCATGGCTGCCTCATTCCCCCCTTTTTAAGTAGGACCTCAACCGCTAGAAGCGGTTGAGGGCTGTATTTGGGACAGGGCCATGACAGTGGTAATCACCTTGCGTTCTACCAGGGTATCAAGGGTGGTGGTCATGAAGCGGTAAAGAATAGGGATATAACATGGCAGAATGGCACATAGCAGTAAATGAAAAGAACCCCTACTACTGGGATTTTTAGTCCCCCTGGCCAACTGAACCACTTCATAAACCACCCAGGACCCATGGACAGGTAACTAGATCACTTAGGTCTTGGATAGGGTGTTCAATGGAAACACTTGCATCAGTGAGTTTAAAACAACACATACCCTATACCCTCTATAGCAACTCCTGCACAACGTTTTTGTTCCGTGTGCAAAAGTTGCTGTTCTGACTGTAAAAGGTTGCAGGGCCTGCAGAGGCCTCTTCCCTTTGGGACAAAGGAGGGCCGTGTGCAAAAAGTCTGCAGAGGCTTCTTTCCTTTGGGGCAAAGGCTCTTTCCCTGGGATCCACCCTTATCAGCATATTAATGGCTTTTTATTCTTGCTAGTGTTGAGTCATTCTGGCTGCACCCTGCCATTCCCTTTGCTTCATTAATCACTGGCACTGTAATCTTCAGGGCATATGAGTACTTTGTATCACCAGCTTTGTTTGGCCTGTTTAACCTGTTCAGGCCTGGCATGTCTTTTCTTGTGCTGGGTCCATTTTCTGTGCACTTTCAGGCCTGACCTGTTTCTTAGCTAGGTCCATTCTCTGTGCACTTCTGTTCAGAGTATGGTTCCCCTGGCTTTACTCTTGTTGTGCTGGGCTCTGGGTACTCATTTTCTTAGCCCACATGCTTTTTCCGTGCCATCATAATGTATTACAGCCTCAGGCAAGGATGCAGCCATACTAGACATACCTATCAGCCAATTTCCCTTCAGTCCCAATTTTTCTTTTTTCTTTCTTGTTTATGGGGGAAAGGTAATCCCACTACGGGCAATGGACAAGCAACCATTTGAGACAGATATTGAGACAGATAGGAGTCATCAGAAAAGCAGCTTCTGGTACTGTTCCCTATAGACAACATACATTGTAATATCATTTTCTTGCAGCTGGTCAATAATATTGAAAACACATAACATGAAAGTATGTCAAAAGCAGCAGTGCTTAATAATGTGATAAAGAAAGCTCTGAGAATAGTACAGCAAAATCTTGAGCTGGTGTGGGTATTGCAGTTGCTGAAGCCGAAATGGCTTGTAGATTTCCGTTACTTTCTAAGAAAACAATATTAAAAGGATAACAATACAATCGTTCACAGAAGCCCCCAAAACCCCCCCTGTCAGTCCAACAGTTCTTTTTCCTGCCTCCCAGCAGTTCTCCAGGACCTCGCAGTGTGCTTCACCTTTCTCTGAAGTTCAAGTTCTGTCTCTCTCAAAATTTGAACCTCTCATTCTCATAGGCAGACACCCTGGCCTGTTTTCGATGTTACACACTGATCCAGATAGGGACTCCTTCACACATCTCAGCGGTGGGCAGCTCTGAGTTCTCGGGATGGTCTGTTCCATCTGGACTCTGGCCAATTCCCTCTGCTGGACTCTTTGGATTGCCATTGGTGACATGGTTCCAGGCCTCATTCAGAAAAGCAGCACCAATATTGAATGAAAAGACTAAATATGCTAGATTAGATTTCACAATGAGATAAACTTAACTTCCTTCACATTTACCAAGATCACATCCTACAAATATTGCTGTTTAAACTTTCAATGGTCTTCCAGTAACTATCTCGTATGGTGTCAATTTTTCTCTGGCAGTTTGATTAACTTCTTATTTATCTGTCACTGGAGATTCACTTGCTGGTAGTGAACATTCCATTATGCCCTTGACTGACCTTTACATGCTCCCCCTTTGCCCATGCATGCCTGGCCAGGACATGCAGAGGCAAAAAAGGAGGCAAAAAAGCATCTGGAAGTACCGCATGGCCAGTGTAGGTCCTCCAAAACCCATCAGGGTGCACCTAGCCTGTCTCCAGGTGTCCATTTCCAATTATTGAGTATGTGTTGGGGCCTAGATGAATTCCTAAATTGAATATTCTGGAGATGGCATAGTTGAATAAAGTGCTCATCATTTTTTTTGTTTACATATTCATTAGCCAGATACATCACTTCACATCATTGAATTACCTTCATCAGTTTACTGTCTATCAGAGTCCTTCCTCTTAATATCCCACTTCATCCCTCACCATACTTTTTATCACTTGCATCATTCCACCAACTATATACCTAAGTCCTTTTTTGAATTATACCAATTTTTTATAAATTGTTCACTTCCAGTATGCTAATGGACATGAGGCTTTTAAATAAAGTTAATCAACAAATCAATCAATTAATCAACAAATCAATCTTTGGCTTTAAAAATATAAAAGCTTCAAAAATCATGGATGTTCTCTAATCATAAGTACCTAGTGTTTTTGGGAATTGATACATAAATATTTGCTGATTCCCATGATAGTTCAGGCAGGCTTTATGAAGCTGTCCCAGTGACCCCAAGCCAGTCAAGTTTTCAAGTCATCCAGAATGAAAATGCATGATATGTCAGCATACATTGCTGACCCATTATATACAAATTCATATTAATTGTGGATATCCTGTGGGTTCACCAGGGCAGCCTCAGGCAGTATTGGACTAAACCTTAAATATATGACTGACAATGCGGCTGAAATACTGAATTTCTCATGCTCTGGAAGAATGTGACATCAGACATATTGGGATCCCCTACATCATTGCATTGCGAGCTGAAAAGCAGTTTGTTTGTTTTTTATCCCTAGGTTGAACTCAGTTAGTAAATCAACAACTGTTCAATGTTACCAAAATTGTGCACACTCCAGGGGTGACTCAGCGTGCAATGTTCCTAAATGGGTTAGTTGTGTACATACTATGACAGAAATTAACTTCATACCGAAGCCAAGGGATGATGGAGATTATTATACACACCAGCATTATTTGTGCAGTGTGCACTGTATGGATCTGTGTGAATCAGTACTAAAGGGCAGTGCACACGAGGAGTGGGGCAGCATTATCAGTGCATTATTAACTTCAAGTGTGAATTAGTGTGAACGGTGTACTGCACAGTATATGCCTTTCAGCAGTGCTAATTCTGCATTTTATCTTTCTATTTTGAAATTGCCAATGATCAGTGTATTCACCCTGAACCAAAACATACCTGAACATCAGAACAAGCTACAGTGCATACTAGAACTAATCCAGATGTTCTCATCAGAAATCATGAGTTAAAGTACTGCTACCAGTATATTTGGTACTAAAATCATTTTAAGGTATCATTGTAGTATCAGAAAAGTGAATACAGTTGATCAAGGCAGTTTAATGTACTAAGCAGGAAAGAATGCAATCACCAAAACAGCATTTACTGTCTGCAGAATAAAATGTCATATCATGCAGAAGTATTACTTGTTTAATTTTGTATGTGCAGTCAAAACCAAATATATGTACCAGAGATAAAATTCAGGCTTTAAAAAGACAAGTAAAAAAATCTTCATTTCTTCATAATCTTATAAGGATTCTCTTCAGCCTTTGTTTGCTTCCAGCAGACAGGAGGCACCTCATGGTTCTAGAAGCTCAAAACTCTACAATTAAAATTGATGACAAGAGGATTGTTTGCAGGCTAGGTGTGGCTAGGTGAATTGGGGTTCTTTGTCCTCTAGGAGAAAGACTCCTAGGTGATTTTATTTTTCTTTTGTCCTCTCTAATGGGCCTCCATTCATCTGCTAGAAGAAGGAACTCCTCCCAGTATCTTTCTATAGCTATGCAAACTATTTCAGCAGTTTCAATCACCCCCCACTCACTGCTGAGAGGTGTGACCAAAACACCTGGTTCCCTGATCACTGATCATGCATGAAACATAGCAATGAAACTGGATATGCATCAAACAAAGCAATTGTCTTCCTTCAATGCTATACCAGTACTACAGTCCACACACAGCAAACCCCACCCCCCTTTCTAAACTGTCCCTTTCCCTGCAATCAGTAGACCTGGTGTTTTTCACTGTTTGGGGACACAGGGGCGATTTGTTAATAACTTCACCTTTTACTGATAGAGTATCAAAATCAATCCTGAAATATAAAGACCTAATGTCTGGACAAAAACTTTCTTTCCCTAATGTCACAACTAAACACAGAGACACTAAAGGTTTTTACATAACAGCACATTTACTATATGGGCCAGCCATGAATCTATATAGGGAAGCTGGTCCGGATACTCCCCCACCACAATTTAGCCTCCGGGCCCCATGCTCTAATCACAATTTGCAAAATCACAATTTACAGTGCAAATCTTGTAATCCCAATTCTAGGAATGCAATGTTCAGTGTAAATTTTCCAATCCCACTTCTGGGAATACAATATACAATATAATCCAGGCAACAGGCAGAGTTTGGTTGCACAAAACACACAGGACCACAAAGGGAAAAATAAAAAGGGAAAACAGAAAACAGAGACGTCTCAGCAGCGAATACGTTACAAATACACATTACACACACTAGCATACACAAAAGGAGACCCCCAGCAACACAAAGAGCCCCCAACACTATAGGAGCACATGGCAACACAAAAGAAACCCCCAGCAACACAAAAGGAGACCCCCAGCAACACAAAAAGCCCCCAACACTATAGGAGCACATGGCAACACAAAAGAAAACCCCAGCAACACAAAAGGAGACCCCCAGCAACACAAAAAGCCCCCAACACTATAGGAGCACATGGCAACACAAAAAAACCCCACTATAGGAGCACATGGGGCAAAGGCTCTAAATAAATCGCCCCGATCATCGGCAATTATTCTTGAAAGGCACACTTAAGGGAGTTAATACTAATATCCTAGGCAATTTTTCTTCAATAGCTTTTGGCAGCGCTGCACTTTAAATACCTTTCAAAGGGGCCCAAGGTAGCAGAATTAATTCATACTACAGTTAATTATCTTACTGGTCCACAAAAGGACTCTGATTTTATCTTACTGGTCCACAAAAACCCCCCCCCCAGGGTCCCTACTAGGACCGTTCGTGCGGGTGATCGGGCCGCTACAGGTTCCTAGAATTTACTAGGAATTACAGACGGAGTACAGAAAGTAGCAGTACTCACCAGAGCTCTGATCAGACAGGTAGTTTGGATGCCAGTCTATCCAGCCGGTTTTCAATCGGGGATTCAGCCGCAGGGACCAACTGCCCAGACAAATCAAGGTATCCTTCCGAGCACAAGGTGGCCCGGGGCGCCAAGGACCGTTAATCACCTGGAGGGGTCGGTCCCTGACCGGTGGAGGCCCTGATCCTGCAAAAAGCAGTAGTCTTCCCACTGTGGGTGTGATGAGAGAGGCTTTTCTTTCAATTTCCCGGCCAATGCACCAAAATGTAATAGCAAACGCTGTGAAAAGCTCTTATTCAATCACTCACCCACAGAAGGAAAACTCTCAGACAGACTGGAATGCAAACAGGATCTTTAATGTGCACACAGGATCAGACAGAGAGCCGGTACCCTCCACAAAAGGTCTGAGCCCCGAGGGACGGCCTACAATGCCTTATATACAGTACAGTTTTAAACTCATTCTACAATCCCATTTGCCACAGGTATTTCCTGCCCACCAATCAGCAGCCCCTGGGGAAGGTACCTGGGTGACCTGTCCAAACCGGTATGCTCAGGTCTGCTGATTTCTGGGCTAGGGGCTATTGTGCTCAGACCTGGAGTGGGGGAAGGGTGTCTACTGAAATCTCAATGCCTTCTCTTAGCAGGCCGATTACCTCATGGCTTGGGGGAAGGGCTACCTACAGCCAGACCTCATGGCTTGCCGCATGGCTTGGGGGAAGGGCTACCTACAGCCAGACCTCATGGCTGCCTCACAATGAATAAAACCAGGAGTCAGTTCGAAGATCCAAGCCAATTTATTGTGCACAAGTCTCAGGCAAATGTCACATTCAAAATGTTCTGAGCAATGGAGTCCAGTAAACAACACCTTTTATACCTTTCTTCTTCAGTTTAATACAGGCAAACTTTCTATTGGTCCCACTGACCCCTGCACCCATCCAATTGGGATCTCTCTGTGGGCCCAGTGCTCTGTTCCCCCTGCTCAGAACTCTCTAACAAAGGCACAGTTCTAAACTTTGATACTTTTCTCTTACAAGGTCACTGCTTAGCTTAGAAAATGTGTGAATACAGAGCACTGGTACATGTCTGTCATCAGCATAGAATATTCAACAAAGGATTTATACAACCTTATCAAAAAGCAGTTTAAAGCGGTTTCTCTAACTTATACTGACTTTGGTCTTTCTCAGCATTCTTATTCTTAGGTGGGGGCTGGGACTCAGGCCTAGCTTACAGGCCTCTCATACGTTTACATACATTTATAGGCTATTCTAGGCCATAGCCTACCACATTCCCCCCTTTGATTATTCTCACCCGTAAGTGAGGAAGGGTGAGAATCAAATCACACATTACACAGGGTCCTCAGAATCATGTTGGGGTACAAGGGAATATTGCCACATAGCTAATACCTTTGTTAGCTGCCTTACGTTCAACAATACTATCAATGGTTGAGTTCAACATGCGTAAGCATAAGGGTAGGAAACATGGGAGAAACAAGCAAATAGCCAATATGAATAGGACAATGAATACAAGTGTTTTCAGGCCGCCCATTCCTGAAAACAGAGAACCAAACCACCCATCGAGTTGCAAACCATGCCAGGTCTGGACTGGTACATAGGTTTGTTTTCTCATATGATTGGCTATATCTTCTACAACTTGTCCTTCATTATCGATTTGCAAACAACAGTTAGTTAAATTCAGCTTTCCACATACTCCTCCTTCAGCAGCAAGTAAATAATCTAATGCTAAGCGATTCTGATAAATGGCTGTACGCATCTGCGTGGCTTGTTTAGCTAACAGGGTTAGTGCTCTACTAGTTTCATTAGTTATTATTTCTACAACAGCTTGCAAACGTATAATACGATTTAACATATACACAGGGGTGCGGTAACCCCAAGAGCCATCTTGTGCCCAGGTGGCAGGTCCATAGTAGGAAACGATTCTCTCCGGTGGCCATTCTTCAGATGTTACATCCCATTTGTCCCATTGGCCTATTTTCAAGGCCTCTCGTTTCTGTCGACTCTTGTATACAGGAAAACCCAGTCGTTCTCCATGGGAAATGGGCAGAAGAAAGAAAGAAGGTCTTATTGTCCCCAAAACACACGCACCTCCCCAGTTAGCAGGGAGTCTAGCATATGCTCAAGTTCCGCAGATCCAATATAGCCCAGGTGGAGCTTGCCAGTTATTGTGAGAAGCGAGATTTGTCCATAACCTGGCAAGGTTAGGAAAGATGATCAGAGGATTGGAGGGTTCCGGAGCATTGGTTCCTGACCACCAGGATGTCTTTTTGGTAGTAGCATTATAGTACTTCTGGTTCAAACAGACCAACTGCCCCACTAGCATAGTCAATTGTGGTCCAGCTCGAGCAAAACATAGGTTACCAACAATGGGGTTAGCTAGGACCCATTCACTGGTAGCTTTATGCAGATCTGTTTGGTTGTATGGTACAGAATAGTTCAGTTCTTGTGCTTCCCAGGGCCACTGGTCTCCCATCTGAGTTCCTCCGCAGAAAAGACAATCAGAGACATGGAGACTGGATGCTACAGCTCCAGCTAGTTCAATAAACAGATTTCGGGAAGGTTGAGGAATTACAAACTCTGCCTTCATGGCCTCATAAAAGGTATGATGTATTCGGTAAGGTGAAGAGACATGAGTTTTGGCGTTGAGCTGGATATATATGATAGTTCCGGGGTCAGTTCCACTTCCTGCAATACGTAGGCTGAATCGGAATCCCTGCTTCCACTGGCTTGGGTCGAGGATGAGAAGTCGTAGAGGATTACAAGCACTTTTCTTGCACTTCTTGGGTTCCAGTAGGGGCAATCTTTCTAGCTTAGCCTTGCGATTATCTCCAGTTTGTCCAGTAGGGCTACCAGACCAGGTAGCATAGTACACACAGCCCCATTTTCGGCAGAAATAGTCATCTTTTGATGGTTTTCCATAAGTAGTTGGGGAATGTACCCCAGTGCATATTCCCCATCTGTATGCACCTTCGGGACGCATGTACTTGTCATCATAGTAGTAAGCTTGTTCCCATGATCCACATCTGTAATAGTCATTTCTGTTTATCAGGTCACAAGCATCAAAATACAGGGACGCAGGTTTGGTGGGATCAGAGAGTTGAGTTGTAGCATTTATGAGGGCTCCATCTTCATCATTCCATCGTAGTTCCAAGACATAGTAAGAAGGATTCTGTCAGGGTCTAAAACAGGTACGAGTCTTTCCATTCGTACAGACATTCAGTTCTGTACCATTATACATTCACTGACTGACTTTACCAGTGCAAGTGTAGTAAGAGTGATAAAGTAAAGTCTGGGTGATCTTCATCCCAGTTCAGGTAGTGGTTATACAAGCTGCACAAGGAGGTAGGGCAAAAGTTGTTTCCAGAGGACCCAGGGCTACCGCAAAGATGAAACAGTAGTAGGTAATCATCATGATCATAGTCTCCTAGTTTTTGATGATGGATAACTGAGATGTCGAAGGCTGGTTATTCTCTTCATAGTGTGAGTCGTAATGGTGCTGCAGGATTAGCGATCGAAGTCCAAGGATGACTCTCAGGAACTGCTGCTGGTTTGACTCGAATCCAGGAATCGATCTCTGCCACTTTAACCGCTGTGGGTGTTGACAGTAGAACAACATACAGTCCCTTCCAATGAGGTGCCAACGGTGTCTTCTTCCTCTCTTTTACCCACACCGTGGCTCCAGGCTTGAAGGGATGCAATGGCTCAGTCAGATTGATAGGCAACTGGTCTTGCACCCAGGTATGGAGGTCCTGCAAGACAGAACTTAGAGCCAACAATTCTTGTCTAGTGATTTCTGATCCAATCTGACTCATATCCCCCCTTATTCCCTGAACTATGGGCGGGGGTCTTCCATACAAAACCTCAAATGGGGAAACTCCTAATGACTTGGTGGGGGCTGAACATACTCTGAGAAGGGCTATAGGGAGAGCTTGAGGCCATTTCAGGTGAGCTTCCTGACATAGCTTGGACAATTGAGATTTCAGGGTTCGGTTCATTCTTTCTACTTTCCCTGAACTCTGGGGTCTATAAGCTGTATGTAACTTCCACTGTATTTGTAAAGCACGAGCTAGCTGCTGAGTTACTTGTGACACAAAGGAGGGCCCATTGTCTGACCCTATGGTCAAAGGTATTCCAAACCGGGAATGATTTCATGAAGCAGAGCCTTAGTGACTTCTCTGGCCTTTTCAGTCCTGGTGGGGAAAGCCTCCACCCACCCAGAGAAAGTACAAACTAGAACCAGAAGGTAGTGATATCTATTCGCTCGTGGCATTTCTGCAAAGTCTATTTGGATATTTCCCATGGGGGTTACTCCCACTGATTGAACTCTTGGAGGTAGGACAGGACCCTGTCGAGCATTGTTCTTTGCATTTTCGGGCTATTGAGGCAGTTAAGGGTCCCAATAATGAGATACAGAAATACGGTTTCAGAGCTTTTTCCATTGCAGTTTTTCCATAGTGTGTGGCTTGATGAAAGGCGTGAACAAAGGCTGAACCCAGGGCTTCAGGGATCACAGTCATACCAGGAGGTGAGCCTCCTTCGGGCGGTGGTAACACTATCCATCCAGTCTCGGATAACTGCCCCCCCTCATTCTGACAGTAGTAGTCCAGCTCATTTGAGGTGTATCGTGGTGTCCAAGCACTAAGAGGTACTGGAAATATGGCTGCTTGAACTGCAATATTGGGGGTAGAAATTTCTCCTTTGATTGCTGCTTCTCGGGCTGAGGCATTGGCTAATCTGTTCCCTCGGGACACTTCTCCATCTCCAGTCTGGTGGCCTCGGCAGTGCATTACAGCAACTTGTATGGGGGTCCATACTGCTTCCAATAAAGTCAATATTTCTGGGCCATACTTGATGGACTTGCCTCCCGAGGTTATCAATCCGCGTTCTTTGTACAAGGCTCCATGGGCATGTAATGTTGTAAAGGCATATTTAGAATCTGTGTATACATTCAGACGGATCCCAGTCCCCAGTTTCAGTGCTCGCGTGAGGGCTATTAATTCGGCCTTCTGTGCTGAAGTTCCTGGGGCCAAAGCTGATGATTCTATTACCATGTCCAGGGTCACCACTGCATAACCGGCACATCGTTGTCCATTAATTACAAGACTGCTTCCATCCACGAAGAAAGTCCTTTCTGGGTTGTTCAAAGGGATATCAGTTAAGTCTGGGCGACTTGAATATACAGTGTCCATTACTTCTAGACAATCATGGTCAGGAGGGCCTGGACCAGTCGGCAGTAGAGTAGCAGGGTTCAAGGTTTGACTAACACTCAATTGCAGCCGGGGATTTTCACACAGCATACTTTGATATTTCAACATTCGCGCGTTGGTGAACCAGTAGTTTCCTTTGTGTTCCATTAGAGTTAAAACAGAATGTGGTACAGTGACTTGAAGATTCTGCCCCAAAGTGAGCTTGTCAGCTTCGCTCACTAAGAGGGCTGTGGCTGCTACGGCTCTTAGGCAAGGTGGCCATCCTTTGGCAACAGGGTCCAATTGTTTTGACAGATAGGCTACAGGTCGTTTCCAGGATCCAAGGGGCTGAGTCAAAACTCCCAATGCATTTCCCCATGACTCATGGACATAGAGATGAAATAGTTTCTGCATATCTGGTAGGCCCAAGGCTGGTGATGACATTAATGCTGTTTTCAGTGATTTGAATGCTTTATCCTGTTCTGGGCCCCATTCCATGGGTGATCGTTCCACCCCCTTCGTGGCTTGGTACAAGGGTTTTGCCAAGTGTGCAAAATTGGGTATCCATATTCGACAGTAGCCCGCAGCTCCCAAGAAAGCCCGCACCTGCTTTCTGGTGGTGGGGGTTGGGATGCGGCATACTGCTTCCTTCCGCTCGAGTCCCAATTTTCAGAATCCTTTGGATAGATGGAATCCCAGGTATTTCACTTCAGTTTGGCACAACTGCGCTTTGGCTCTTGAGACTTTGTATCCGGCTTCATTTAAGAGGTGCAGGAGATCATAAGAACATAAGACATGCCATACTGGGTCAGACCGAGGTCCATCAAGCCCAGTATCCTTTTTCCAACAGTGGCCAATCTAGGTCATACGTACCTAGCAATATCCCCAAAAGACACAGGTTCCACAATGCTTGTACTGGGTCAAGCATTGATATCCTGGGTCCCTTTTTAATAGTGGTTTATGGACCTTTCCTCCAGGAACTTGTCCAAACCTTTTTTAAACCCAGCTATACTAACAGCCCTTACTACATCCTCCGGTAACAGATTCCAGAGTTTGATTACACGTTGAGTGAAAAAATATTTTCTCTTATTTGTCTTAAATAGTTTACCCTGTAGCTTCATTACATGTCCCCTAGTCTTTCTATACTCTGATAGCGTAAACAATTGATCCACGTTTATCCGTTCCACTCCATTCATTAATTTATAGACCTCTATCATATCTCCCCTCAGCCGTCTCTTCTCCAGGCTAAAGAGCCCTAACCTTCTTAGCCTCTCTTCATAGGAGTAGCCTTCCATCCCCTTCACCAATTTGGTGGCTCTTCTCTGTACTTTTTCTAATAACGCTATGTCCTTTTTAAGATATGGTGCCCAGGATGGCACACAATATTCAAGGTGCGGTCGTACCATGGAGCGATACAGAGGCATTATAATATCCTTTGTTTTGTTCTCCATCCCTTTCCTTATGATACCTAGCATTCTATTTGCTTTCTTGGCCGCCGCTGCACACTGGGCGGAGGGTTTTAACATGTTATCCACGATGACTCCTAAATCTTTTTCCTGGGTGGTGGTTTCTAATGTGGAGCCTTGCATCGTGTAACTATAGTGTGGGTTGTTCTTTCCTAGGTGCATAACTTTGCACTTGTCCACATTAAATTTCATCTGCCATTTGGATGCCCAGTCTTCCAATTTATCCAGATCCTCCTGCAGTTTTCCACAATCCTCTTGGGTTTTAACAACTTTAAACAGTTTTGTGTCATCTGCAAATTTGATAACCTCACTAGTTATTCCCTTTTCCAAGTCATTTATGAATATGTCAAAAAGCAGCGGACCCAGTACAGATCCCTGGGGTACTCCACTATTCACCTTTTTCCATTGGGAATATTGACCATTTAGCCCTACCCTCTGCTTTCTATCTTTTAACCAGTTCCCGATCCACAATAGTACACTGCCTCCTATCCCATGACTTTTTAGCTTCGCCAAAAGTCTCTGATGGGGGACTTTGTCAAAAGCTTTCTGAAAGTCCAGATACACTATATCAACCGACTCACCTTTGTCTACCTGTTTATGCACACCTTCAAAAAAACAAATCAGATTAGTAAGACAAGATCTTCCTTGTCTAAAGCCATGTTGGCTGTCTCACATTAGGCCATGACTATCTACATGCTGTGTAATTTTGTTCTTTATGATGGTTTCTACCATTTTCCCTGGTACTGACGTCAGGCTCACCGGTCTGTAATTTCCTGGGTCACCCCTGGAACCCTTTTTAAAAATTGGTGTTACGTTGGCGACCCTCCAATCTTCAGGTATTACAGATGATTTTAATGAAAGTTCACAGATTACCAATAGCAGGTCTGCAATCTCATATTTCAGTTCTTTCAACACTCTGGGATGTATACCATCAGGTCCAGGTGATTTGCTACTATTCAGTTTATCAAATAGTTGTAATACATCTTCCCGGTGTAGCGATATTTCTCTCAATTCCTCTGCAGTATCACCTTTAAATACCACTTCAGTCTTGGGTAACATCCCTACATCTTCCTCAGTAAAGACCGAAGCAAAGAATTCATTCAGTCTCTCTGCTATAGCCTTGTTTCCTCTTACTGCCCCTTTTACCCCTCTATCATCTCATGGTCCAATTGACTCTCTCACAGGCCTTTTGCTACGAATGTACTTGAAAAAGTCTTTATTTCGTGTTTTTGCTTCCATAGCAAGTTTCTTCTCAAATTCCCGCTTTGCCTGCCTTATCAATGCTTTGCATTTAACTTGCCAGTGCTTGTGCTGTTTCCAGTTTTCATCATTTGGCTCTTTTTTCCATTTCCTGAAGGTTGCTTTTTTGGCAGCAACAGCCTCTCTGACCTCACCTTTAAACCATGCTGGCAGTTTTTTGGACTTTCTTCCACTTTTCTTAATGCGTGGAATACAGCTGGTCTGGGCTTCGAGGATAGTATTTTTAAATAACACCCAAGCTTGCTGTAAGTCTTTAATCTTTGGAACCGCTCCTTTTAGTTTTTTCCTAACTATATTCCTCATTCTATCATAGTCTCCCTTTTGAAAGTTAAAAGGTAGTACTGTGGATGCCTTTACTATCTGTCCTCCACTAATTAAATCAAACATGATCATACTATGATCACTATTGCCAAGTGGTCCCAGCACCCTTATTTCTTGCACCAGATCTGGCGTTCCACTAAGGACTAGGTCCAGTATGGCTTCCCCTCTGGTCGGTTCATGAACCAGCTGCTCCAAGAAGCAGTCATTTATTCCATCTAGAAACTTTATCTCTTTAGCTTGTCCTGCTGTGACACTGACCCAGTCGATACCGGGGTAATTGAAATCACCCATTATTACTACTCTGTTGTGACTTTTGTTAGCTTCCTTGATTTCTTTGAGCATTTCATCATCCATTTGTTCATTCTGGCCAGGTGGTCAATAGTATACTCCCACTGCCATCACCTTCCCCTTCATAAATGGAATTTCAATCCATAGAGATTCTACAGCAAATTTTGTTCCCTGCAAAACTTTAATCCTTTCTGACTCAATGCCCTCTCTAACATAGAGCGCAACCCCTCCACCAATTTGATCAGCTCTATCATTACGAAATAGTTTGTATCCAGGTATCACAGTGTCCCACTGGTTATCCTCCTTCCACCATGTCTCTGAGAGTGCAATCATATCTAACCTCTCATTTAGTGCTATATATTCTAACTCTCCCATCTTATTGTTTAGACTTCTAGCATTGGCATGCAAGCATTTTAGAGACTGTATTTTATTCATATTAATCTGGCTATTGGTAGGCAGGGGTAATTTGGAATCTTTATGCTCTGTCTGCTCCTTACTCAAGGGCATTTGGGCTCCTATGCTCCCTTTTGGAACCTCACTGCTTTTGGTAGTATCCTTCAAGGATACCTTCGTCCGAACCATGCACTCCTGGGTGACTGTCGGCTTTCCCCTATTTTCTAGTTTAAAAGCTTCTCTATCTCTTTTTTAAAGGTTAATGCCAGCAGTCTGGTCCCACTGGTGGCTTGCACACATTCAGACTTGGAGTTGGTGGCTATAAGCAAATCATCTACATACTGAAGTAAGATTCTTTTTCCTGGAGTTACAGAGTAGTTTGAAAGATCTTGGTTGAGAGCTGCACTGAAGATGGTGGGTGAGTTGGCCTCGTCTTCCTGTAGTGGGGTTCTCCCATTCAAATGCAAACAAGAGTTGGCTGGCAGGTGCCAGGCGGATACAGAAAAAGGCATCTTTTAAATCCAGAATGGTGAAATGAGCAGCTTCTGATGGAATCAGTCCCAGGAGGGTGTAAGGATTTGGTACTACTGGATGTATGGTTTCAACTGCACTGTTCACTCGTTGCAAATCCTGCACTGGGTGGTAGTCACCTGTCCCAGGCTTCTTGACTGGGAGGAGGGGGGTGTTCCAGGATGATTGGCATTCTCTCAGGAGTCCATACTGTAGTAATTTCTTGAGATGACAATGAATACCTTCAATTGCTGGTCGTGAGAGGGGATATTGTCGCACATGCACTGGTTCTGCTCCTGGTTTAAGGGTGACGAGCACAGGAGCTATATTCTTTGCTAGGCCAGGTGGATTATCCTCCGCCCACACTCCAGGCGGAGCTAAGATGTTAGTGGGTATACGGGGGCTAGCTGCTTTGGATGAAAGTGGACTATAGAACCGCCATTCTTCTTCTCGGGGGACAGTCAGCACCATCAGGCCAGCAGATTCCGAGTTCACAGTCATCTCCATTTTCCCTCCTTCAACAAAGGATATCTGCGCCTGGAGATTAGCAAGCATATCTCGGCCCAAAAGGGGAACTGGGCATTCGGGTATGTAAGGAAACTGATGTGTTATCTTCCGTCCCCCCAATTCACAGGCACAGTTCTGCAGGAAAGGTCTTGTGGTTCTAGTTCCAGTGGCGCCAACAATGGTGACAGATCGGGAAGACAAAGGAGCCACTGGCTTAGCCACTACTGAATGTTCGGCCCCCGTATCCACCATGAAGTCCATGTACCGGTCCCCAATCTTTAAGTTGACCATAGGCTCCTGGGGACCCAGGGAAAACTTGGAGCCTGGTCTGACCTAGTCCTCATCCACATAGTAGTCCTCAGTAGTCGCCACTCCCTCTACAGCAGCTTCTTCCTGCTGAAACTGTGTGCGCTGCATTCCTCCCCGTTGCTGGAACCGGCCCCCTCCTCTCCTGGTGATCCCCCTCCCTCTCCAGGGGGTGGAGCCAATATTCGGGCATTCATTCTTCCAATGTCCTTCTTCCTTACAATAAGCACACTGATTTGCACCTAAGGGGGGACTGAGCGCTCCCTCGGCCCCTTCCCCATCCTCGAGTCCTTCGGTTTGGATATCCTCCACGTCCTTCAACTAGAGCTGCAGCAAGCAGATCGGCTTTCTTAAACATAGAAACATAGAAACATGATGACAGAAAAATACCACATGACCTATCTAGTCTGTCCTTCCATATCAACAACTGCAACAGTCCACTTTTTACCTTTAGAGATCCTCTGTGTTGGTCCCATGCTTTTTTGAATTCAGTTACTGTCCTCATCTCTACCACCTCCACTGGGAGACTATTCCATGGATCCACTACTCTTTCCATAAAGAAATATTTCCGCATATCACTCCTGAATCTATCTCCCTTCACCCTCATCCCATGTCCCCTTGTAGCAGAACTTACTTTCAATTGAAAGAGGCTCTCTCCCTGAACATTTATGCCACGGAGGTATTTAAACATCTCAATCATATCACCTCTATCCCGCCTTTCCTCTAAGGTGTACATATTAAGATCCTTAAGTCTGTCCTCATATGCTTTATAATGAAGCCCACTAATCATTTTAGTAGCCACCCTCTGCACCGACTCCATCCTGTTCACATCCTTTTGAAGGTGCAGTCTCCAGAATTGCACACTATACTCCAAAAGAGGTCGCACCAAAGACTCATACAGAGGCATTATCACCATCTTTTTTCTGCTAGCCATTCCTCTCCGTATGCACCCAAGCATCCTTCTAGCTTTTGCCGTCGCCTTTTCTACCTGTTTAGCTACTTTAAGATCATCAGACACAACCACGCCTAGGTCCCGCTCTTCTTTAGTGGACAAAAGTACTTCACCTCCTATACTGTATTGCTCCCTTGGATTGCTGCAGCCCAAATGCATGACCTTACATTTTTTAACATTAAATCCCAGCTGCCAAATTTTAGACCATTCTTCAAGCTTAGCTAGATCCCTCCTCATGTTATCTACACCTTCCTGGGTGTCCACTCTATTGCAGATTTTGGTATCATCTGCAAAGAGGCAAACCTTACCCGACAGCCCTTCCGCTATATCACTAACAAAGATGTTAAAAATAATCGGACCAAGGACAGATCCCTGGGGCACACCACTGGTAACATCCTTCTCCTCAGAGTGAGCTCCATTTACTTGTACTCTTTGTCGCCTCCCACCCAACCAATTTCTAACCCAAGCAGTAACTTTAAGGTCCATCCCTAGGGTGCTCAGTTTGTTTATAAGTCGCCTGTGAGGAACAGTGTCAAAGGCTTTACTGAAATCTAAATACACCACATCTAGAGCTCTCCCTCGGTCCATCTCCCTGGTCACCCAGTCAAAGAAATCAATCAGATTTGTCTGACAAGACCTGCCTCTGGTGAATCCATACTGCCTCGGATCCTGTAATCCGCTGGACTCCAGAAACCTCACTATTTTCTCTTTCAGCAGCGTTTCCAATAATTTACTCACCACTGAAGTTAAACTAACCGGCCTGTAGTTTTCAACCACATCCTTACTTCCGCTTTTGTGTAAAGGCACCACATGAGCCTCTCTCCAGTCCTTTGGCACCACTCCCGACTCCAACGAGGCATTGAAAAGGTCAGTCAGTGGAGTTGTTAGAACGTCCCCAAGTTCCCTCAGTATTCTAGGGTGTATCCCATCTGGTCCCATCACTTTGTCTACCTTAAGTTGAGCTAGTTTCTCACGAACACAGTCTTCTGAAAATTGTTCAAGATGTCCCTCGCTTCTGTTCCTATTTGTGGGTGTTTTCTGAGGTCCTGCTCCTGGTTCTTTATCTGTGAACACAGAACAAAAATATTTGTTAAGCAATTCCGCTTTATCCTTATCAGCTTCTACATATTCCCCCCCCCCCCTGCACCCTTGAGTCTGACAATACCACTTTTGCCCTTCCTCTTCTCACTAATATATCTGAAAAATGTCTTATCCCCCCATTTTATTGCATTGGCTATTTCCTCCTCCTTTTGAATCTTTGCTTTCTTGACTACTTTGCTAGCTTCTCTAAGTTTTTCCAAATACAGATGCCTGTCTTCCTCTCTCTGTGATCTCTTGTATTTCATGAAGGCCTCCCTCTTTTCCTTCACTTTTTCAGCTACTTCCTTCGAAAACCATAGCGGTCTCCTTTTCCTTTTGCCTTTATTTACCATTTTAACAAAAAGGTTGGTTGCCCTTAAAATACCCCCTTTCAGTTTTGCCCACTGTTTTTCTACGTCCCCCAGCTGTTCCCCATCCCACTAACGACTCCCTGAGGTATTGGCCCATCTTCGCAAAGTTAGTCTTCCTAAAGTCTAAGATCCTCACCTTGGAATGGATTCTAACAGACCTAGTCCTAATACTGAACCACACCATCTGGCGATCACTGGATGCAAAATGATCTCCCACTACAACATCAGAAACACTTTCACCATTGGTAAGCACCACTTCCAGTATGGCCCCTTCACGTGTGGGGTCTGTTACCAATTGCCTGAATAGTTCTTCCTGTAGAGAATCCAGGATCTCCTTATTTCTAGATGATACTGCAGCAGGAATGTGCCAATCAACATCTGGCATATTGAAATCTCCAATCAGTAACACTTCCCCTTTCCTAGCAATGCTGCGTATGTCTTCAATTAACTCTCTGTCCACCTCTTCCTCTTGTGAGGGAGGTCTGTATATCACACCAATGCAAACAGATTTCTCTTTCCCTCTTTCTAGTTTAACCCACAATGCCTCCTCTCTCCCTTTTAAGCTCTGTAATTCCAAAGCTTTAATAGTAGTTTTTACATATAGTGCCACTCCTCCTCCCCTTCTTCCTACCCTGTCCTTTCTGAATAAAGTATAAGCAAGTATAGTTACATCCCAGTCATGGTTTTCTGTGAACCATGTTTCTGTAACTGCCACTAAATCCAAGTCAGCCACTCCCACCAAAGCTTCAACATCAGGGATCTTATTTCCCATGCTAGGGGCATTTATACACACTGCTTTCCATATGTTACCCCTGTTACCCATTTCCATAAAGGTATTTAATGTATCACCTACCTGGGGGCTTTCACTTACCTGGGGGCTTTCTTCACCTATCCCCAACGAATCTAGTTTAAAGCCCTCTTCAGTAGATTAGGCAGTCTACTACCGAAGATGTGTTGACCTTTCTTGGACAGATGGATGCCATCTCTGCTCTGCAACCCTTGGAACAGCATCCCATGGTCTAGGAAACCAAAACGCTCTCGATGACACCATCCACGCAGCTATGCATTCATCTCCAGGATGCAAGCCTCTCTGCCTTGGCCTTTACCCTCAACAGGGAGGATTGAAGAGAACACCACCTGTGCACCTAATCGCTTCACCCTCTGTCCCAGAGCCATGAAGTCACTTTTGATACGTTCCGAGGTATACATGGCAGTATCATTTGTTCCAACATGGATTAGCAACATTGGGTAATAGTCAGTGGGCTTGATGAGTCTCGACAAACTCTCCGTAACATCTTGGATTTTGGCACCAGGCAGACAGCATACCTCTCTGGACATCAAGTCTGGTCGGCAGATGGACGCCTCAGTACCCCTCAGAAGAGAGTCTCCAACCACAACTACCCTTCGTTTCTTTCTGGTCACTGATTCTGCAACTTTGGGGTACTTGAACTCTGGTTCTTCCCTTTCCAGGGATGCTTTCACCTCCTCCACTTCCAGGGCTGCATAATGGTTCTTCAATTCAAGGGCTGGAGAAGTTGGATTGGTGATTTTGCAGGCCCTGGTCACTTGTGTCCAACCATCGACATTCTGTTGGCACCCATCTTCTCCTGTGCTGGAGAGCTTGGTTGCTGCAAGAAGCATCTCATCAATGTACTTCTCACTGTCTTGAATGCTCCTCAGCCTCGCCACCTCCTCTCTGAGTTCCTCCACTTGTTTCCTCAGAGCTTCAGCATGCAGGCACCTTGCACATGGAACTGGTCCTTCAACTGGCATTAGGACCTCTGTCTGGACCGAGGCAGAAGCTGTAACGGGGGCAACAGCTTTAGCAATATGATTTTTCCCAGCCATTGTTCTGTTCGTGGAGCTTAGGTATCCTCAAATCCTTACTGTTTGTTGATCTGTAGAGCCCTGGTTAGGAAAGCCTCAACAGGGCAAGGCACTGGAGCCTTTTATGCAGGCCTCAGCTACACTCAGGAAATCAAGCCCACTAACACCTGATTAGGTGTTAGCAGTTTCTAAACCTGAGGAGGTTACTAGAGTTTCCTTACCTCAAGGAAAGTTCCCCTGAAGCACCAAAAAGAAAGTAACCTTACTTTAAAAAAAAAAAAAAAAATATATATATACAAAAAACCCTTTTAAGAGCTCCCAGTCAGAGAGCTAGCAATGTAATATAATAAAAACATCTTTCTTTCACTTTCCCTTTTACATTCTTGGTCACGATTCACAAATACCTTCTGGGCAACTTCCATTAGCTGTGCTGTATTCCTGCCCACAAATCCATCCAGTTTCTGTAATTTTCGTTTTATGTCTCCCTGGGACTGACTCACAAAAGCAGCATTTACCATATGCAAATTCTCCTGGGCTGCTGGATCATATGGGGTATAGAGTCTATAAGCTTCAGTTAATCGTTCATAGAAGGCAGCCGGACTTTCATCTGGGCGCTGAAGAATGTCTGCTACCTTCCCAACATTCATGGCTTTTTGGCCTCCCCTCCTCAGGCCCTGCAGTAGAGCCTGGCGGAAACGGGTGAGGGCTCTCTCTCCTTCTGCACTATTCGGATCCTATCTTGGGTCTTCATTCGGGAAATCTACGGCCGCTGCCTGTTGGAGATTTAGATCTCTTCTGTCTACAGGGTTCTCTTCCAGCCATCGAATAGTTGCTTGCACTATTCATGCCCGCTCTTCAGTAGTAAAGAGAGTAGCCAAGAGCTGGCAGCAATCAGACCAGGTAGGTTGGTGGGTTTGCATGATACTAGACATTAACTCTGTCAAATCTTGGGGTTTTTCAGTATAAGAGGCATAGTGCGTTTTCCAGTTTAATAAATCTGTGGTAGAAAAGGGCACATAAACGAGACTAGTTGGCCCGACCACAAACCCCCATCATCTAGAATAGGCAATCCTGGGACTTGGCGCAATGGCATCTGGCAAACTTCTTTCGTGCCCGTTTCTCTACTTCGGAGGGCTTAGCGCAAATTTGCGGGTCCAGCGGAGACCCTTCCGCTGGAGCCTGGACTAACGGGTGACCCTGGACTGGCAGTTGATGATCCCCCGCTGGCTGTTCCTTCAGGTGATGGCAGCCCTGCCGGGGAACTTTGAGAACTTTGTTCGGGACTGGGACTCCTGCTTCGGGAAGGGGGCTGCTCTCTTTTGGGCGATGGAGGTGACTGATGGGGTGGAGTCATGTCAGCTGGAGGGGCTCTCTCTTCCTCAGGCTCTGCTCGGGGTAATGGTGGAGCTGATGGGACTGGCTTATACAGGAATTGGGGTGGATAATTTAGAATTTCTGCAGGTTCTGGGGCTGGGTAAATGAGGGGCTTTTCTCCCTTGGCCCCCGGGACCCACTTTGTAGTTGCTAACATGATCCTGCACTGTTCCTCACAGCAACGCTTCATCCAAGAGGGTTGCCTTTCACAGATTTCTAACCTAGAGTCTATATAGGGAAACTGGTCGGGGTAATTCCTACGCACTATCCCATGCACTCGGGATACAACTCTAACATCAAAAGTACCCTCTGGTGGCCACATGGTGTCCAGCACCGGCCACTCCCTACCACATAATTTTCCTAACCGGGACGGCGACATTTTCGTCCCGTAATCACCGCTAAATCCCTTCTTAAAATTCGTGATCTTACAGTTCAGCGGAGTGTGCACAGACCCTGCCCCTCCCATTATGACGCACAAAACAACAGACAAAGAGGGCAGGTAGTATGGCTGCAGGTAAGGGGTCCGTACAGCCCACGGAACAATAAGGAAGACAAACACCAAACGCGTCCTCCTTTTTGCGACCTGGGCGCGGTCGCCCGGCCAGGAACTGCGCTACTTAGGAGTCCGCATTCACTTGGTCTGTATTGCAAGACCTCTCATTCATTCAAACAACCAGGCATGCCACCGAGTTCCCAAAATTCCATACAGGCCTACCTTACTTACTTATTCATGAGGGGTGGGGTTTCGTCCTTGCGCATTCTCATGCAAGGAGTACTCGGCCACACCCTGAGAGGTGATCAGGCTCTCGTTACCTTGTACCATTACCTTAAACTATATTGGTCTCGTGCATGCGAGACTTTCCCATAGCTAGCTGACTAGAAACCAGACAAATTGCTACTCACCGGATCCGGCCACTAATGCACTGCGCAACCAGTCCCTCCTTGGGTTGAATCCTGGACTCCCTCGGGTTCGAGGTGTTGGCCGGTCGGACTCGGCAGGCCGCCGAGGCAGGGCAGAACCCTCTCCAATACAAGGGGACCGGCGGCACCTGGGGTCCTCGCCGCTGTCGGCCGGCCACGGTCCCGACCGGACCAAACCTGGAGGTGGTAATACGTGGTATATTCACTTGCGCACCATTCACATACCGCACATTCCCGGCCAACGCACCAAGAATATGTTGCAGCGAAGTGCACGCAATGAATAAAACCAGGAGTCAGTTCGAAGATCCAAGCCAATTTATTGTGCACAAGTCTCAGGCAAATGTCACATTCAAAATAGTCTGAGCAATGGAGTCCAGTAAACAACACCTTTTATACCTTTCTTCTTCAGTTTAATACAGGCAAACTTTCTATTGGTCCCACTGACCCCTGCACCCATCCAATTGGGATCTCTCTGTGGGCCCAGTGCTCTGTTCCCCCTGCTCAGAACTCTCTAACAAAGGCACAGTTCTAAACTTTGATACTTTTCTCTTACAAGGTCACTGCTTAGCTTAGAAAATGTGTGAATACAGAGCACTGGTACATGTCTGTCATCAGCATAGAATATTCAACAAAGGATTTATACAACCTTATCAAAAAGCAGTTTAAAGCGGTTTCTCTAACTTATACTGACTTTGGTCTTTCTCAGCATTCTTATTCTTAGGTGGGGGCTGGGACTCAGGCCTAGCTTACAGGCCTCTCATACGTTTACATACATTTATAGGCTATTCTAGGCCATAGCCTACCACAGTTTATATGATTCAGTACAAGAATGTACAAAGGGCTGCTATGCTGGGAGACAAGCTGAATGTTAAAGACAAGGATGGATGCTCACAGACATGTAATTATGCAAAACAAAACAGATCAAGGCGTGAATCCAGCCACTCCAGCATCTGCTATTGGTATGCACTTCACAGGACTAGAGCACAGCATTGAGGTTATGGTGAGGGTCCGGAGAGGAAGATTTAAATCTATCCAGGACTGCAAAACCTTTGAAATAAAGATAAGATACTGTGAATCAGACCAGACAGGACTCAATAAGGACACTGGTTTCCTATCACATTGTAAACTATAAATATTTACAAACTAATATCAACAGGTCTCAACAAATACATGTACTTTCTGTCACATTATACACTCTAAACTTACAGCCTGGTCACCCTCTGATCAACCATCCATCCCTTCCTCCTTTCTTCCTGTTTATGTAATGCTGTATAGATTCCTGCATATATTTTGGTATCAAGATCTGTTGCTCATGCTGTCCTGACTTGAACAAGAAGGTTTTACCTTTGAAAGCTATACTACAAATTAGTCCAATAATAAGGGATTTTTTGTTGTTGTTTAAGTGCCATCAAGTCAATGCTTACTCCTGGCAACCCAGCAGCCCCTTGGTTTTCTGGGCAAGGTATGACCAGAAGTAGATTGCCAGGCCTTTTCTTCCAAGGCAAGGAAGGGTAACGTGATTTGCCCAAGATCATAAGGTGTGCCAGTGGGAATCAAACCCCAATCTCCTGGGTGTTAGGGTGTTGCTGTAATCCTCCTTATTTGTCTTTTTAGTTTCTGTTTTTATTTAACTATCATTAGTTAGAGAAATTGAAGAGGAGTTGAATAGATGGGAAGGTTAGACATTGCGTTGGTTGGGTAAGATAGCAGCTATTAATTGGCTATTGTATCCAAGTAGGTTTTTATGTTCAGTCAACTTTATGTGGATGTTCCAATGGCCTTTCTGCATAAATTAGAATGGAAGTTCAGTAAGTTTGTCTGGGCTGCGAAATGTCCCATTTGAGCTGGGGCAGATTGGCCTTAGCAGCTGATTATGGTGGCTTAGCCTGCCCCAAACTGACTCTCTATTACAAGACTGCAGTGCTGAGGACAATTCAATATCACTATGCTAAGCCATCTAGAGCCCACTGGATAAAAATGGAACAAAGTTGTAAGGCTCCTAAGTCCCTTTTTGAAGTTGAAATGGGTGTATGGAGGGAGAGCTCCTGGGATTTCAGGGTCTGAGTTTAAGCATTTATTAAATCCACTTTTACGGATTTGGGGGCAAGTAAGGAAGAAAAGCATAGTTATCACCTGTAGCAAGTGTTCTCCATGAGCAGCAGGAATAAGTCCTCATGTATGGGTGACATCACCTATGGAGCCCATGCGGAATGCTCTCGAGCTTCCATTGGAAGCTTTTGGAAGCTAAACTGCGCATGCTCACCTACCTTCACACCTGCCATGGCGCCATTTTGTCCAGTCAAATTTCAAAGCAGTAGCCAAGAAAAAACAACTCCTTGGGGAGGTGGGAGGTTTGTGAGGACTTATTCCTGCTGTTCACTGAGAACACAACACCTACTACAGGTGATTAACTACACTTTCTCCATGAACAAACATGAAGTAAGTCCTCACGTATGGGACTCCCAAACTACAGGCTACTGGAACCAAGGAGGCCTAAGCCCAACAGGGGCGACAAAACTTGAGAACAGGAAGAACAGGAAGGTAGTCCCTCTAGGGACCCCACCAATTCAACATCCTCAGCATACAGCAGCACCGAGGTTAAAGTTTTGTAGGTAGCCTGGATGGACAGAAGGGCCGGTGGGTGGGAGTTGGACCTCATACCCAAAGAGGTGCTGAAACATGGCCTGGTCGAAAGTTTCTGTCCTGACAGGAATCCCCATCCAGACAATAGTGGGCTGTGAACGTATAGACCGAAGACCATGTGGCAACCTTGCAGATTTCCTCCATGGAGACCGAACGCAGGTTAGCGAAAGAAGCAGCCATGGCTTGAACATTATGAGCTGTGACATGGCCTTCAAGGCTCAGTTTAGCCTGTGAATACGCCAAGGCAATGCAATCCACCAACTACAGGGACAGCATGAGCTTAGAGACAGCAGTCCCCAACTTACTAGGGTCAAACGAGATGAACAGCTGTGTGGACTGCCACTGGGTCTTGGTGCAGTCTACATAGAAGGTCAAGACATGCTTACAGTCCTGCATGTGCAGTGCTGCTTCCCCCCAGTTAGCATGCAGCCTCAGGAAGAAAGTCAACAGGACAATCCATTGGTTGTGGTGGAACTTGGAGACCACCTTTGGCAGAAATCGTGGATGCATTCGCAAGACCACTCGATTCTGGTGGAACCTGGTGTAAGGCAGATGGGCCACCAGAGCCTGGAGCTTACTCACCCAGCACGCTGACGTGACCAACCGCAAAAACAAGACCTTCCAGGTCAAGTACTTAAGAGAGCAAAAGTCCAGTGGCTGAAAAGGAGCCCGCAGGAGCTGCATAAGGTCCACATTGTGATCCCAAATCACTATAGGGAACTTGATGGGAGGCTTCCAGAGAAGCAACCCACACATGAATTGAGCCACCAGTGGGTGAGCCAAGACAGCCTGGCCCTGAACCGCAATGGTAGGTGCTGATCGTGCTGAGGTAGACTCGGACAGAGTTGGACTTGAGGCCTGAGTCCAAGAGGTGCATGTAGATTCTTAAACTCACAGGGTAACTTCAAATAAATAAACAACTTCCAGACCTCCTTGTATATCCTCGGTTCTTCATATGGCTGGACAGAAGGAATGGTTGTTAAGCAGAAAGAAAAAAATAGACACTTGGAATTAGTTGTATAAAATCTTAGGCTGAACAAGAGGCAGCTTCTCCTTACCTGCTTCAAACTCAATATTTCCACTGGCCCTTTTATTGAGGTTTTTGCATAAATCAACCCAAACAGAAATCTTTGAAGAAAAACGACTCGTTTTGTCCTGTATCAGTCTGGATCTTTCTCAGACTAGTAATTCAATTGGATAAATTCCAGAGAGACAGCTTTACAGACTCTCAGGCACCTATTCAGAGCAAATGAACAATAAATAGCTTCACGTTTCTGGTTAAGATAGCCTACTTCCTCCCTAAAGGGGGCATCTGCAATCAGTCACTTCACAGCCTGCACACAGCTGTGAGCACAATACATAATATTATTGATACAAACTTATACTATGCATAACTCCAGATGAAATTCATAATATTCTAGTAAGCTGCCGGGGGGGGGGGGGGGAGGGGGATTTGATGCTTTTGTCTCTTCAGTGCAGAAGGTACTCCAGCAACGTGCAGGAAAAGGGATCCAGAGCCCTGGCCATGCACCAAGTGGCCAACCTCTGCTACTCGATCGCATAAGCCCGATATGTCAAGTCCTTGCGCAACACTAGAAGAACATCCGTGACGCCATTGGGTAGATTAAGTTCTGACAGGACTACCTGCTCAGCATCTAGTTTGTGAGGGCCAAGAAGCACATGTTGGGATGCAGCAGGGTCCTCCCATCCTTGGAGATGAGATCCGAGGCGGAGCCCAGATGGAGAGGCTCCCTCCAAGCAAGCTGCACCAGCAGGGGGAACCACAGCTGCTGGGATCAGTACAGGGTGGTGAGGAGAATGGTGCCCTTGTTGGCCTGCAGCTTTAGCAGCATCATTGCCACAAATAAGATTGGAGGAAAAGCGTAAAGCAGACCCACACTCTAGTGGAGCAGAAAGTCATCAGAGGCCAACTGGTTGCTAGCCAGCCTCCTGGAGAAAAAATGATCCACTTGGGCATTCTTCGACGTGGCAAAGAGGTCTTTCATGGGGGTGCCCCACTCCCGAATGATTTGCTCCACCACCCCTCTGTGGAGAGTCCATTTGTGTGGCTGGAGGACTCTGCTCAGCTGATCCACCAGGACATTGAGCTTGCCAAGCAGGTAGGTCAAGCATAAACTTCCACAGCCAGACCGCTTCCCAGCAAAGGAGGTACGAGCCTGTACTGCCCTGTTTGTTGACATAGAACATTGCTACCTGGTTGTCCATCTGGATTAGGACAACCTGATTCGCCAGTTGTGCCTTGAAGTCCCAGAGGGCATTTGCTATGGCCCGCAACTCAAGGAACTTAATCTGGTGCAGGCTGTCCTGCTCAGACCATAGGCCCTGCATCCGAAGGCCATCTGAATGGGTCCCCCACCCAAGCTTGGACGCGTCAGTTGTCAGCATCCGACAGGGGGGACCCCATCTGGAATGGAAGGCCCCAAAGTAAGTTCGGTGGCTCTAGCCACCAGCCAAGGGACTGCATTAGCAGAGTGGTGACTGCTACTCTGTCCTGTAGATGGCCCGTGGCATGCTTCCAGTGTGCAGAGGGTCCATTGCCACATGAAGAGGTGAGCCAGGGGGATGACATGCATTGTGGGGGACATGTGGCTGCGCACCTTAAGTACCCCCCTGGCTGTAGTGTGGCATCAACGCCGCATGCTACTGACCACCTCTGTCAGCTGTTGCTTGGGTCTATCAGTAGGAATGCCCTAGTTTGAGTGGTATCGAGGATGGCCACAGTGAACTCCAGCTGCTGTGTGGGCTGGAGGTGGGACTTGAGATAGTTGATGATGAACCCCAATTGCTCAAGGACCTATATGGTGAGGTGAGCAGACTGCCGGACAGCATCTGGAGTGGGGGGCCTTTGATGAGACAGTTGCCTTAGTAAGGGAAGATGAAGACTCCCATGGCATGCAAGTAGGAGGCTATGACCACGAGGCACTTAGTGAAGACCCAAGATGCTGAAGCGAGCCCGAAAGGGAGCACTCGATATTGGTAGAGCTGATTTCTCAGCACAAATCTGAGGTAATTTCTGTGACTTGGGTGGATTGGGATGTATGTATATGCATCCTTGAAATCCAAGGAGCATCGCCATGAGATCCAAGGAGCTTGCACATGAGAAACCAGTTGAAGTAGCAAAGGTTTAGAATGGGTCGAAACTCCACTGTCTTTTGGGGACCAGGGAGTACCTGGAGTAAAACCCCTTGCCAACCTGCACTGGCAGAACTGGCTTAATGGTGAGATTGGTTATCAGAGTGGCAGCCTCCTTTCATAACAGGCTTTGGTGCAGGGAGTCCATGGGGTACTCCTCCTGGATGAAAAGAGGCAGCAGCTGGGCAAAGTGCAGCCAGTAACCCTGCTGGATGAGCTGTAGAACCCAGGTGTCCAAGGTGATGAGAGGCTACCTGTGGGCGAAATGGATGAGTGCTTCCCTACCTGAGGGGGAACTCCAGCAGATAGGGGATGGTTGGCTATGCTCCTGAGGAACCCGTCAAAAGCCCACCTCTGGCTTGGGCTGTGAGGCTGGTTGGGCTTTTTGAGACTTCTCCATCTGCTGCTGGCAGGAGGTCTGCACCTTTGGCTGGGCACTCTGAGGTGTTGGGTAGTACCGCCATGACTGCAAGTAGAAAGTCTTAAGGACATAAGAACATAAGATATGCTATACTGGGTCAGACCAAGGTCCATCAAGCCCAGTATCCTATTTCCAATAGTGGCCAATCTAGGTCACAAGTACCTAGCAGTTTCCCAAAAAGACACACAGGTTCCATAATGCTTGTATTGGGGCAAGCAGTGGATTACCTGGATCCTTTTTAATAATGGTTTATGGACCTTTCTTCCAAGAACTTGTCCAAACTTTTTTTAACTCAGCTACACTAATAGCTTTTACTACATCCTCTGGTAACAAATTCCAGAGTTTGATTACGTGTTGAGTGAAACATATTTTCTCTTATTAGTCTTAAATGGGTTACACTGTAGTTTCATTGCATGACCCCTAGTCTTTCTACTGTTTGATGCTGTAAAGAATCGATCTACGTTTATCCATTCCACTCCATTCATTAATTTATAGACCTCTATCATATCTTCCCTCAGCCATCTCTCTTCCAGGAAGAAAAGTCCTAACCTTTTAAGCTTCTCCTCATAGGGGTATCCTTCCATCCCCTTTACCATTTTGGCGGTTCTTCGCTGTACCATTTCTAATTCCGCTCTATCCTTTTTAAGATATGGCAACCAGAATTGCACACAATACTCAAGGTGCGGTCACACCATAGAATGATACAGAGGCATTGTAATATCCTTTGTTTTATTCTCCATTCCTATCCTTATGATTCCTAGCATTTTATTTGCCTTCTTGGTCTCTACTGCACACTGGGCGGAGGGTTTCAACGTGTTATCCACGATGACACCTAAATCTTTTTCCTGGGTGGTAGTTCCTAATGTGGAACCTTGCATTGTATAACTATAGTTTGGGTTGTTCTTTCCTAGGTGCATAACGTTGCACTTGTTCACATTAAATGTCATCTGCCATTTGAACATCCAGTCTTCCAATTTATCAAGGTCCTCTTGCAATTTTTCACAGTCCTCTTGGCTTTTAACAACTTTGAATAATTTTGTGTCATCTGAAAATTTGACTACCTCACTCATTATTCCCATTTCAAGGTCATTTATGAATATGTTAAAAAGCAGCGGACCTAGCACAGATCCTAGCTTGGTTTCAAGGGCCCCGTATTATCCTGGTTCTCCTCCTACCTCTCTCTTCGCTCCTTTAGTGTATGCTCTGGCGGCTCCTCCTCCTCTCCCACTACGCTCCATGTTAGTGTACCCCAGGGTTCCGTATTGGGCCCCCTCCTTTTCTCTCTCTACACCCAATCCCTTGGCGCACTTATCTCTTCCCGTGGCTTTCAGTACCATCTCTATGCCGATGACTCCCAAATCTACCTCTCTACACGTATTATCTCTCCAGCAATCCAAACCAAGATCTCTGCCTGCCTTTCTGACATCGCCAACTGGATGTCTCATCACCACCTGAAACTGAACATGGCAAAGACCGAACTCCTCCTCTTTCCCCCAACTCCTCCCCTCCCCTTCCCCCTTTCTCAGTCTCTGTGGATGGATCTACGATCCTTCCTATTCCCTCGGCCGCAATCTGGAGGTTATCTTTGACACCTCTCTCTCCTTCTCCACACATATCCAGCTCGTTGCTAAAACCTGCCGCTTATTTCTTTTCAACATTAGCAAAATTTGCCCCTTCCTGTCGGAACACACCACGAAAACGCTTATCCACTCCTTAGTCTCCTCTTGCCTTGACTACTGCAACCTACTCCTTGCTGGTCTTCCCGTGAGCCATCTCTTCCCCCTTCAATCTATACAAAACTATGCTGCTCGACTAATCTTCCGCCAATCCCGCCATGCCCAAATTACTCCTCAAGTCGCTCCATTGGCTCCCCATCCAATTCCGCATCCAATTCAAACTTCTCCTGCTGACCTATAAATGCATTCACTCTGCGGCCCCTCAATACCTCTCATCTCTTATCTCGCCCCACATCCCCTCTCGAGAACGTTGCTCTGCTAACAAATTACTTCTATCTAGGCCTTTCACTTGCACTGCTAACTCCCGACTTCATTCCTTTCACCTTGCTGCACCCTATGCCTGGAACAGCTTACCTGTGTCTGTACGCCAGGCACCCTCCCTGGCCGTCTTCAAATCCAGGTTATAAACCCATCTCTTTACTGTTGTGTTCAGATCCTGACTTCTAGCCCTCATCTTAACCTAACCCCCATCATTTTTATGATCGAACTGTAAAACCCATCAAATTGACTAATGCTCCGTATTGTTTTGACTAGATTGTAAGCTCGGAAGAGCAGGGACTGTTTCTTGTATGTATGTCTGTACAGCGCTGCGTTCATGGCGCTATATAAGTGTTTAATAGTAGTAGTAGTAGATCCTTGGAGTACTTTACTATTCACCTTTCTCCATTGGGAAAATTGGCTATTCAGTCCTACCCTCTGCTTCCCATCTTTTTAAGCAGTTCCTGCTCCACAATTATACACAGCCTCCTATCCTATGACTTTTTAATTTCGCCAAGAGTCTCTCATGAGGGACGTTGTCAAAGACTTTTTGAAAATCCAGATACACTATATCGACCAACTCACTTTTGTCTGCCTGTTTATTCACACCTTAAAAAAAACCCTTCTTACACTGGTATGTTTTATGTGAAAGAACCTCAATTTTCCTGAAGAGCATCATGCACTCCTTCTCCAGCTCAACCACCTTCTCCTTGACTGGCCTCCTGCTTTGAGGGCACCAAGGAATGAGTCTTGGTGCTCTTTATGTGCTTCAAGGCTGACTCAACCACTATGGAGTTATGCAGCAGCTGGGGCTTTTCAAAGCCCGGTGCCTTTTGGACATGGTACATCGACTCCAGCAAGCGGCTGAAGATGGAGACCATGAGGGGACTGTCCCACAGCCACAGCATTAGTCTCTATAAGACATGGTGCACCAGCACTGTCACTGCCTCCTTGGGCACTGACAGGTACTATAGAAGCTCAAGCTCCTCCACCCTCGGCTCATCTTCAGCCTCAAGGGAGAAGGGTATGGCCTTCGCTATATTCCATACAAAATCCTGAAAGGACATGTCCTCCAGAGCATCTTGTGCCGCTTCTATGGAGGGGATCAGTCTGAAGGCAGGTCTGGAGACTGCTTGTCTGAGAGGGCCAAGCCCTCCTTGGTTTCCCAGTCCTCCAACTAGGACTAAGAGGAAATTGAAGTAATGCCGAGTTTCTTCCCGTCTCCTACTCCAGTCGTGCAGAGAGGCAAGCGGGTGATGGGACCCATGGCTCCCCACACACAATCGGGAGTGCCTCAGATACTCGGACCCCGATATACTCAACAAGGAGATCATCAGGGGAACTGGCAACAATTCAGATCTCGCCCCCGATGCACCTGCCTCTGCCAGCAGCACATGGGTCTCCAAAATGGGCTGGACAGAGTCCAGTGATGATGCCAAAGTTATTGCATGGCCTGCGTGTCGCAAGGCCAGAACCACCATGATGTGAGCCTTGAGGGCCTTCACGTTACTCAAAGTTCACATTGTGGTGGACCAGGGCTGGAATAGGAACTTCAGCCACTGGTGTCGGCACCTCCGGGGAGGACTTCACGATGACAGGCTCATTGGGAGACATCCAGTATCCTTCCAGGGCTATAGGGGTTGATTTCTACTACTACTACTACTACTGAACATTTGTAAAGCGCTACCAATCGTACGCAGCACTGCACAGACATGTAAGAGACAGCCCCTGCCCATCAGAGCTTACAATCTAGTCAAGACAAAACATGGAAGGTGTAAGCAGGGATAGAACTAGGGGAAAGAAAAGGGAAAGAAAGGAGATCAGGTGAGTTAAGATCCAAAAGCAGCAGCGAAGAGGTGAGTTTTCAACTTGGATTTGAAGAGGGTTAGAGAGGGTGCCTGGCGTACAGACACAGGTAGTTTGTTCCAGGTGTAATGTTCAGCAAGGTGAAAGGAGCGAACGCTGGAGTTAGCAGTAGAAGAGAAGGGCAGAGATAGAAGTAGTTTGCTAGAAGACCGGAGTTCCCAAGGGGGGTTGTAAGGAGAGATGAGAAGAAAGGTACTGAGGAGCTGCAGAGTGAATGCATTTATAGATCAGCAGGAGAAGTTTGAACTGGATGCGGAAACAGATAGTAAGCCAATGAAGTGACTTGAGAAGAGGAGTAATATGGGTATGATGAGGCTGGCGGAAGATTAGTCGAGCAGCAGAGTGTTGAACAGATTGAAGGGGAGAGAGATGATTCAAAGGGAGAACAGCAAGGAGTAGGTTACAGTAGTCAAGACAGGAGGTGATTAAGGAGTGGATAAGCATTTTAGTAGTGTGTTCAGAAAGGAAAGGGCGGATTTTGCTAATGTTATAGAGAAAGAAACGGCAGGTCTTAGCTATGAGCTGGATATGTGTGGAGAAAGAGAGAGAGGAGTCAAAGACAACCCCCAAATTGCGGGCCGAGGAAACAGGAAGGAGTACAGAGTTGTCCACAGAGACAGAGAAAGGAGGAGGGGAGGTTTTAGGGGGAAAGATGAGTAGTTCAGTCTTGGCCATGTTCAGTTTCAAGCGGCGGTGAGACATATAGGCAGCAATGTCAGAAGGACAGGCAGAGATCCGGGTCTGGATTGCCGGAGAGATTTCAGGCGTAGAGAGGTAGATCTGGGAGTCATCGGCATACAGATGGTACTGAAAGCCATGGGAAGAGATAAGCGCAGCAAGGGACTGGGTATAGAGAGAGAAAAGGAGCGGACCCAAGACAGATCCTTGGGGTACACCAACTGGGAGCAGGGTAGCA
The DNA here is from genome assembly GCA_033557465.1 of Ichthyophis bannanicus. NCBI lineage: Eukaryota > Metazoa > Chordata > Amphibia > Gymnophiona > Ichthyophiidae > Ichthyophis > Ichthyophis bannanicus. The sequence goes on from CM066031.1 coordinate 1,357,876,220, forward strand.
GAGGAGGAAGAGCCACCAGAGCACACACTGAAAGAGCGATGGGAGAGATAGGAGGAGAACCAGGATATTACAGAGCCACTAAAACCAAGTGAGGAAAGGGTATCGAGGAGAAAGTTGTGGTCAACAGTGTCGAAAGCAGCAGAGAGGTCAAGAAGGATGAGGACAGAGTAAAGGCCCTGGATTTTGACAGGAATAAGTCACTGGAGACTTTGGCAAGAGCCATTTCAGTAGAGTATAGAGGACGAAAGCCAGACTGTAAGGGATCCAGGAGGGCATGAGAGGAGAGGAAGTCGAGGCAGTGGCGGTGAACTGCATATTCGAGTAATTTAGAAATGAAGGGAAGGAGAGAGATGGGTCGATAGTTAGAAGGACAGGTGGGATCAAGTGAGGGTTTCTTGAGGAGAGGTGTGACCACAGCATACTTGAAGTCTGCAGGGATTGCTGCGGTGGAGAGCGATAGCTTGAGAATATGAGCGATGGAAGGGACAACGGTGGAGGAGATGGGGCTTAGGAGACGGGTGGGGATAGGATCAGAGGAGCAGGTGGTGAGTTTGGAGGAAAAAAGAAGGTGTGCAGTTTCCTCTTCAGAGATCACAGGAAAGGAAGAGAGGGTAGCAGAGGTAGGGGGGGGGGGGAGAGTTGGGAGTGGAGAGGGGGAGGAGGGGAAGTAGTTGAGTTTGTGGGGAATTGGAGGGTGATCTTGTGGATTTTGTCATGGAAATAGTCAGCTAGGGTTTGGGCAGAGAGGGAGGGGGGATCAAAGGCAGAGGGACTTTGAGGAGAGAGCTGAGAGTAGTAAAGAGACAGTGAGGATCAAAGGCAAGAGAGTTAGTCAGATGGACATAGTAGTCTTGTTTGGCAAGAGCTATGGCTGACTGGAAAGAGAAAAGCATGAATTTGAAGTGTAGAAAGTCTGCAGGTGAGCGGTATTTGAGCCAAGCACGCTCAGCAGAACGGGCACAGGAACGTAGATAGTGGGTAGTGGGTGAAAGTCAGGCTGGGGTGCAGAACATCTCACAGGACATGGGATGGGTGGAGCAAGGGCATCCAGAGCCGAGAAGAGTGCAGCATTATAGGAAGTTACTGCCTCGTCAACAGACTTGCATGACATAGTGGAAGAAAGAGATGAAGAAATGGTGGAAGAGAGAGCCAAGGTATCAATAGCATGAAGATTTCTAAATAGGTTGGAGGAGACAGGGCGAGGCTGAGGCAGCGGGTGATGAAGATTAAAGCTTAAAAGGTGATGGTCAGATAAGGGGAGAACTGAGCTACAGAAGTTTGAGGGTGAGCAACTCGAGAAAAATATCAGGTTAAGGCAGTGGCCGTGTTGGTGAGTGGGGGCAGTGGAACAAAGTTGGAGGTCAAACGAGGAGGTAAGCGAGAGGAGCTTTAAAGCATAGGGATCAGAGGAGTTGTCGACATGAATGTTAAAATCCCCAAGAATAAGAGTGGGGGAAGAGGAATCCAGAAAGAAGGAGAGCCAAGAGTCAAAGTCAGTGAGAAAGGTAGAAGTAGACTTGTCAGGAAGACGATAAATAACAGCTACCCGGAGAGGAAGTGGAGTGAAAAGGTGGATAGAGTGGACTTCAAAGGAGAGAAAGGGGTGAGACTGAGGCAGCAGGAGGGGTTGGAATTGGCAAGAGGGAGAGAGTAGAAGCCCAACACCACCACCACGGCCAGTGGGACGAAGCATGTGGGAGAACTGATAGCTCCCATGACAGAGAGCAGCAGTAGATGCGGTATCATCAGGGAGGAGCCAGGTCTCAGTTAGAGCAAGAAGGTGTAGAGCATTAGAGATAAAGAGGTTATGAGTAAAAGCAAGTTTATTAGAGACAGAGTGTGTGTTCCACAAGGCACAAGAGAAAGGGAGAGTGGAAGGGGAAAGAAGTGGGATATGGATGAGATTGGACATGTTGCATGAAGATCTCTTCTCAGAGTGAGAAAGAAGTCTAGGGGGGCCAGGATTGCGGTTGATATCTCCAGATGAGAGAAAGAGAAGGAGAAGGAGTATCAGAGTACGGGGTAGAGAGGAGACAGGATTTCTCCCATCTGAGAGTCGATTCCCCCCACCAGGAAAGTTTGGCGGGCCGGTTTCGGCCCTCGGTGTCCTCATCGTGAAGAGCTGTGGTGCCGATGCATCTTGGGCTTGTCCCGGTACTCGGGGGCCCCTTTTGACGCTGACAGGACCCATGTTAGGTCCCTCTTCACTTCTAGTCAGATATGAAGCTTCCAATCAATGCCCTGGCCCCTCGGTTCCAATTGTGCTTGGGTGTCATGCCCAGCTGAGGCCTCGGCGGGGCTCCACGACGGGGTTGACGCTGGAGTTGAGGATGCTGAATCCAATATTTCAAAGAGGGATGCAAGCTGGTGGTCGGGCCCAAGGCACTGGAGATACCAGTTGTGCCTGTCCATGACCCAAATAGTGCAGCCACATTTTGTGCACTTTTTAAAGCCACTCACTGGCTTGGACATGTCCAGAAAGATTGCCTCGGTGAGTTTGAAGTCTTTGATTGCGATGGCGGGAAAAAGGCTCGGACAAGGAAAAGCACAAAAAAAGGCAAAAGAAAAGAAAAAGAAAATAAATGTCGGCGGGGAGCCACTAACTGATGACAGGCAGTGAAAATACTCAAAAAATAAATATAGATACCACAAGGGGTAACAGAGAAGAATTTTCTGCTAGTGCAGAACACATCCTGTAGGCTCCATGGAAAAAAGGAGACCGATGATGGCACCAGAGCAGGTGGGAAAGCAGGTGCATATGCGCAGTGCAGCTCCCAAAAGCTTCCAATGGAAGCGGGGAAGCACTCTGCATGGGCTCCGTTGGTGGCATCACCCATACATGAGGACTTACTTCCTGCTTGTTCACAGAGAATGCCGATTGCAGGGTTCTCTGCTCCCGGCAACTAAAATTGAAGGCTTTTCTTCCTTCAGTGGTGGGGCCTTTCAGAAGCTCCAGAGGGTGTGGGAAATTAATGATATTACACTATTTGAAGATTTAATGGATGGAAATGTATTTGTCTTTGGACCAGTTGGAAAGGGGGGTGGTATTCTGGTCCCCTTTTATCAGTATTTTCAATTATATTTTTTTGTTGAAGGAACAGAATTGGTTTAATTTAAATAGAGACCTCTGAATTTGGAAAGGGTACTATATGAAGGAGCGGAATGTAAAGGATTGCTCTCATACATCTATAAGGCAATGAGAGATCTCTGTCTTCCCAACCTAGTCCCTTACAAGGCTAACTGGCATAGATGTTTAGAGTAGTAGTTGATCCTCGAGAGTGGAAAGTAATCCATCAACGTGAGTATGGAAGCTCTAATTTTATGCGATGTAGGCAAAACCGATATAAGATTATTACTCAGATATATGTAATACTGGTATGGTTAGCTAAGGTGAAGCATTAATTGCTAGAGAGGGTATGGAGACCAGGGTAATTTATTTCTTTTGTGGTGGGAATGTCTGATTATTCACCCTTATTTGGTGGGGGTTTTGAATAGGATAGCTTTGATCACTGGTGTGGTTTTTCAGAGAGATTCAGCAGTTTATTTGTTGGTTTTCCTGGATCAGGCTGATTTAGAAGTGCATGAATGTAGGCATTTGGTGGAGCTGCTCTTATTGGTGGCACATAAGGTTGTGGCTCGCTATTGTGAAATGGTATATGAAAGCTTATGGGGTCTATTCTGTCCCGCAAATAGTGGGGATGGACGTCCCATTGGGATGTCCATCCCTGCTATTCACCCCCCTGCCGACCCTGTCAAAATCCTCCCCGTACGAACAAGGAGTTTGTACAGGGAGGCTTAGACGGGGGCAGGAGGGGACATTGTGGAGGTGGAGTTAGGGCAGGCAGTGGGCGGTCCCCCACCTTGGACATACAGGGCCGATTCTGAAGTCAGCGCTGTATGTCTGGGGTCGACAGACTGGACAGGGGACTTATTCCACCTTGCATGTTAAATGCATCCCCCTGGATGTCAGGGGATGGCAGGCCAGGGCAGCGCAAGTGAGGTGAGGGGGTGAAGGGGGTTCCCCGCAGCCTGACCCTGGCCATGGAAGGCCATATCTAGGGTCGGGCTGCGGGGAAAGGAAAGTGTGGTCGGCGGGCGAGGATCGCGGCTCCTGAGGAGCCTGACTGAGTTAGTCGGTCATTGGTCTGTACGTTGTGATAAGGAAGCTTATCATAGCTCAGGTAGGAGCTATAGAAAAGATGATGTGACTCTGAACAAGCAACCTGTCAGTTCTGGTAGAAGCAAGAAAACAGAGTTTTCACATAAAAGACTACCAGTCCCAGAATGCACCAGGTTTCCAGCAGCCATGAGGGGGGCTGAAGTGAGAAAACGTGTGTGCAATCAAGAGAGCTATGAGGTAATCCCTAAGCACTCATCTCAAAGGGCAGGGCCTGATTCAACACAGCTGCGCTGTGTTAGGGAGGAGCACACATTAGGACAGAATAAGAATAGAGCTTATTCTACAGATAACAGCTTCAGCAACAGCTTCAGGAACAGATACAGCAACAGCTTCAAGCTCAAGCACCAACATCATCTCGAGAAGCAGAAGCCAAGCCAAGCGGATAGAGAGAGAAGGAAACTCTCTGGAAGGAAGAGAAGAAAGGCCATTGGAAGGGCTGGGAGAGTCCAAGGCAGTACCTATACTGGGAGGTATTCCAAATGCCAGCAGAGTCCATTGGACTGGAGTCAGCCAGAGGAATGGAATGGCAGAGATAGGAATCACCCGTGGCTACCTGGAAGAGAGAAGACTGCATGTGGAAAGGACTTTCAGACCTATGCCAGAAGGTATGTGAGGGAAGATCCAGTGTCCAGGGATCAAGATTGGAAGGCTGGACATCAGAACTGGATTACATACTGGCCAGGATATACAGAGAGGAATTATGATAGCAGGAGAGGCTCAGGTATGAACACTGATCCAGACCCTATCTATAATAGTGAATGGCAGCAAGGGAATAAGCATTCTCATGATAGTGCCTTATGGAAAGACTCGTCTGTGCCAATGTATGATAGTGTCCCTAGGCTGATTGATGAAGGGGGAGATACAGCAGATGAAACTATTGATTACATGGACTGTTCTTTATCCAAGTGCTATTGCTAGCTTTCTGTGAGCAAACACATCAGCCGTCACAAAGAAACCTAACTTTGTTCTTTATTCCACTGCAAACAGCTCTTAAAGCAGGATTTTGGGTTCACACCGTAGCAGCCAGCCAGCTAAAGGGTTTCACCTGGACAATTGATAGTAATTAAAGCTGCACCTGATTGTGTGTGTGAGCAAGGGTGAATCACTGTTGGATCTGAGTGGAAAATAAGCTGAAGTTAACCTAACCAGCAAAGTTTATTCATTTCTTTGTGCCTTTTTATTTGGTAATTATTTGCTAAGAAAACATTAGCTAATTGCCTGACAAGTTGAAGGTTGTTTCCTGATTTGCTTTGTGACTTTATGTTATCCATTTAAACACTGCAAGCAAGTAACCTCATTTATATTGCTACCAAGCATACTTGTGCTGGGTGAATTAAACCCCATCAATAAAAGAAGTATTTTATTGGCTTTATCACTGGTTACACAACTCAATTATTGTCTTCAGCTGTGTTTGGGAGTGAATGAACTACATTACCCACAATACCTTGCAAGAATCATATGAATATATGCATCGTCAAGATTGTGTAAGTTCTCACCCTAGGCAGCCGTCTGACAAATGGCGTAGTTTTTCGGATTGCTTTTGCACCAAGAGGATTTATTTGCTGTGGATTACAAATAAAATTCAAGTTTGAAGCTGAAAGAAGATTTTTTCCCTCATCTGCACTTTGGAGGAGAAGTGGTTGTTCCAGGAAGCTGTCCCAGATGAAAAGACCCTGTGCAAAGCTGGATTCATCACTGAGACAAGGTAATATGTACCTGGGCAGGTCTAGTGGTGGATGTGTGTAAGCACAGGGGGTAATTGAAAAAAAAAAAAAGTTGGAAAAAACACACCTGGTTGGAAGGTGCTGCACTTTGTTTTTTTTTTTTCTTTATTTCTTGCAGGGGTCAAGATGGATCCGAGGGAGATGGCTCAGTGGATGGCAGCCCAATTTAGCAAGCAGCAGGAGCTATCACAGCAGGCCCAGGACACTGCTATGAAGGCCTTAATGGAACAGCAGAAACCAGTGCTTGATCTGGTGCAAGCTCTAGTTCAGCTGCAGAGCCAAAGTGGAACAGATGCAAGACCAGCAGTTAGTACTGGTACACCACATGTGGACAGTGTGGGACTCAATCAAGGGATTGGGGCATTTAATTTTGGGAAATTAACTCCAGATGATAATGTTGATGATTTTCTAGAGTCTTTTGAAAGAGTGGCACAGGTTTTAGCATGGCAAGAGACCCAGTGGGCAGTAAGGCTGGCAGCCTCATTAACTGGAGAGGCACTTGCAGCTTACAGAGCAATGCCAGCAGCCCAGGCTTTGAATTATAAGGATGTAAAGGCAGCTATTAGAGATCGCCTAGGGTTGTCTATTTTAGAGTATAGGCGAATGTTTAGAGCTGTTACATTGAAAGTGGGTGAGACACCCAGGGCTCTGAGTCAGAGAATCAGAAGTTTAGCTGTAAAATGGTTGGAGCCTGAGCAAAAGACAATAGAAATGTTATTAGATATTATAATGCTGGAACAATTTATGCTTGGGGTACCTAAAGATTTGAATGTTTTTCTTATACAGCAAAATTGCCAAAATCTTGGAGAGGCAACCATGCTAGCAGAGAGATTCTTGGAAGCCACGCAGGCTTGCCATAGAATGGGTGGCCCTCTAAAGATGGATGCTGAGGCTAGATGTGCTGTATCAGAAAAGGGAATAATTAAGAATGTTTCTGAAAATGAATGTACTGTATCAAACCAGATGACACAGTGGAATAGAAAGAAATGTTTCATGTGTGGGAAATTGGGACATTTAGAGAAGAGATGCCAGACACACACTAGTTTAATGGGTCTGGATTTAAAACAGCCCAAGGAAGGATTTCTTTTGATGGTTGATGTGCAGGGAATTACCACAAATGCTTTATTAGACTCTGGGGCAGACCAGAGTATGATGTCAAAAAGGCTTTGGAAGAGGATAGAGGCCCAAGAAAGATTTGTGCCTAGAACCCCTGAAAGCCAAGTTCACATCAGATGCATTCATGGTGCTGCATCATCATATCCCACCTATAGGCTAAAGGTTAAGTGCCTAGGGAAACAGGAGGAAGTCCTATTAGCAGTGGTGCCTAGGCTACCATTTGATTTGGTTCTAGGGAAGGACTGGCCAAGATTTAAGCAGGAACTAGTGAAAGGGCTAGGAAAGAAGGAGGGAGAAGGTTTAATAATGGAAATAGCTCCCGGGCCTTTCTTTGGAAGTCCTCAGTCCCTAGCTAAAAAGATGGTTAAGCTTCCAGAAGGCAAAACTATGGGTAATAAGAGGGGCCTTGTATCCACCCGCTCGCAGGCTAAGTTAGAGAGCCAGCAGAAGGAGGAGGGGGAGCAGGCAGAGTTATTAGGAGACTTACCCTCTCATGATGATTTAATAACCCCATCATCTGGTAAAGTAAGAAAGTTGAAAGCACAAAAGCGGCGTGAGAGACTTTGCAGAGCACAGGGTAGGGCTGAGATATTAGCTGGTCAAAGTTTACCCTGGGTGCCAGCTGAGTTGGTGGCAAAGTTTCCTAACTTTCCACAAGAGCAGCGAGCTGATCAAGCTCTCACCCGAGCTTTTAAGTATGCTCAGGAGGTCAGGGAGGAATTGCCCAGATTCAGACTAGATAATGACATATTATATAGAGAGAGTCAGGACCCCAGAAATGGTGCCATACGTAAACAATTGGTGGTACCCACAACTTTCAAAGGGCTAGTACTTAGACTAGCACATGATCATCCAGTGGGAGGTCATAAAGGTATGCAAGGAACGCTGGATCAAATACTTGTGCGTTTTTACTGGCCAGGTATCTTCAAAGAAACTGCCCAGTTTTGTGCTGCATGTCCAGCGTGTCAGCGAGTTACAGCGGCTCACCCACCGGTGGTGCCATTGATCCCCATGCCAATCATTAAAGACCCAATTGGTCGCATTGCCATGGATATTGTAGGCCCATTAGTCAAAACGCCCCGAGGTTTCCAATACATCCTAGTTATGGTAGATCAGGCAACAAGGTTTCCCTGGGCCATACCATTGAGGAATGTTTCTGCAAAAACAATAGCTTTAGAGCTAGTAAAATTGTTTTGTGAAGTGGGATTCCCAAGAGAGGTGTTGACTGACCGAGGGTCCAATTTTGTATCCAAATATTTGGCCCAGGTCTGGGATGCCTTTGGCATTCGTCACGTGAAAACCTCAGCCTACCATCCACAATCAAATGGTTTGGTGGAGAGATTCAACCAAACTCTCAAACAAATGTTGAGAAGGGGGTTAGCAGGAGAGGTAAAAGAATGGGATATGTTATTACCCTTTGCCTTATATGCCTGCAGGGAAAGAATTCAAGTATCCCTAGGTGTAACTCCATATGAGTTGATGTATGGTAGGGCTCCACGGGGTTTGTTGGATATTTTGAGGGAACCATGGATTGATCCTGAACCAGGAAGTCAGGAGGTGCCACTGTTTCTACGTGACTTGAGAGCACGTTTGAAAAGGACGTCGCAGGTTGCTGAAAGGAACCTGCAGGACAGTCAAGTTCGCCAGAAAGGGTGGTATGATAGAAAGGCCAAAAGCCGCCAATTAAGCATTGGTGAAAAGGTTTTGGTTCAGGTAGCAGGAACTGCTCCAAAATTTGAGGTACAGTGGAAAGGGCCATGGAAGGTTGTTGAACAAGTGAGCCCAGTCTCTTATATGGTAGAAAATGCAAGAGGGCGTAGGCAGACCTACCATATTAATGTACTTAAGTCTTGGAAGGAGAGGCCTGTAAATAATGACCTTGAACCCAGTCAGGAAGTAAGTGAGCTTCAAGAAGATAACACTCTCGTAGGTATTACGGACTGTAGGAAAACAGTTTCACCAGTAAAACCAGTCCGTAATAACTTAAGCAGGGGGGTATGTGATAAGGAAGCTTATCATAGCTCAGGTAGGAGCTATAGAAAAGATGATGTGACTCTGAACAAGCAACCTGTCAGTTCTGGTAGAAGCAAGAAAACAGAGATTTCACATAAAAGACTACCAGTCCCAGAATGCACCAGGTTTCCAGCAGCCATGAGGGGGGCTGAAGTGAGAAAACGTGTGTGCAATCAAGAGAGCTATGAGGTAATCCCTAAGCACTCATCTCAAAGGGCAGGGCCTGATTCAACACAGCTGCGCTGTGTTAGGGAGGAGCACACATTAGGACAGAATAAGAATAGAGCTTATTCTACAGATAACAGCTTCAGCAACAGCTTCAGGAACAGATACAGCAACAGCTTCAAGCTCAAGCACCATAATAATAATTAACCAAAATATCCATGTATATAGTTGCCATGTATATAGTTATTTATATATAATTACCATGTTTTACCAAGTTTATTTACCTTGTTCATTGTAAAAAACCAATGCTGTTTGTACCATTGTGTTTATATTTGTTCATGTGTAAACCGCACTGATTTAAGAGCGCGGTATATAAGAAAAATAAATAAATAAATAAACATCATCTCGAGAAGCAGAAGCCAAGCCAAGCGGATAGAGAGAGAAGGAAACTCTCTGGAAGGAAGAGAAGAAAGGCCATTGGAAGGGCTGGGAGAGTCCAAGGCAGTACCTATACTGGGAGGTATTCCAAATGCCAGCAGAGTCCATTGGACTGGAGTCAGCCAGAGGAATGGAATGGCAGAGATAGGAATCACCCGTGGCTACCTGGAAGAGAGAAGACTGCATGTGGAAAGGACTTTCAGACCTATGCCAGAAGGTATGTGAGGGAAGATCCAGTGTCCAGGGATCAAGATTGGAAGGCTGGACATCAGAACTGGATTACATACTGGCCAGGATATACAGAGAGGAATTATGATAGCAGGAGAGGCTCAGGTATGAACACTGATCCAGACCCTATCTATAATAGTGAATGGCAGCAAGGGAATAAGCATTCTCATGATAGTGCCTTATGGAAAGACTCGTCTGTGCCAATGTATGATAGTGTCCCTAGGCTGATTGATGAAGGGGGAGATACAGCAGATGAAACTATTGATTACATGGACTGTTCTTTATCCAAGTGCTATTGCTAGCTTTCTGTGAGCAAACACATCAGCCGTCACAAAGAAACCTAACTTTGTTCTTTATTCCACTGCAAACAGCTCTTAAAGCAGGATTTTGGGTTCATACCGTAGCAGCCAGCCAGCTAAAGGGTTTCACCTGGACAATTGATAGTAATTAAAGCTGCACCTGATTGTGTGTGTGAGCAAGGGAGAATCACTATTGGATCTGAGTGGAAAATAAGCTGAAGTTAACCTAACCAGCAAAGTTTATTCATTTCTTTGTGCCTTTTTATTTGCTAATTGTCCTGACCATGGGATCAAAGTACAGATAGAGCAGCCTTGTGGTGAACAAATGGGAACACTAACTGTCCACCAATCAAGGTGAGTTATAGCAAATTCAGGTATTTTGGTACTAGCCATATGGATGAGAGATGGTGGCCAGTGTCCTAACTTAGCAGTGATCAGAATTTCCTTTAGTATAGTAATAAGCTCGATCTGTACTTGATCACAGGCAAGAGCCCAGGAAATATTCTTTCCCAATCTATATTCTGCATGTGCTAAGGTAACAATTTTCTGTTTTATAATGGGAGATATAAGAGCAAAGGTATCTACAACTACATTGGACAGTTTAGAGGAAGCTTCATTAATAATATGTTGTGAGGTAAAACCATCAGCAGCATGCTGAGCAGTGGATCCCATTTTATTATGGAGCACCTCTATATCAATTACATTAAGGGCACCCAGTGCAGTCCCTGTGCCACCTAAAATTGTATCAATTAATTCACGCTTGTGTCGAAATTGCTTAGCTCTGGGTGTTACTGACTGCATATCAAACCAAGTATTGAGCATTAGTATGTGGTTGGCAACAAACTGAGAGCAATTTGGATATTTGTGAGTAACTAGAAACAATTTGGGAAATAGATGCCAAGTAAGAAAATGGTATTCTACATCATATAAAACATTGTGTAGTGCATCATATTTAATCTGAAATGGATGTCCTTCCTGAAATGGGTGGATATCAGAAAGGTAGAGTACAGGAGGAGCAGAAGTAGTGGGAGGGGTGGGATGAGGGGTAGTAGGTAAACAAGATACATCCAAAAGGAATGAAGTCTCAGTGATGTGCTGTTGATCATTCACAACCCATGTATAAGTTATTTTCCAGGTACCTCTGTCCTGACAGGAAATATTGTACAAAATCAAAGCAGGAGGACCTAGAAAGTAACGTTCTGGGCGTGCCCTCAATTCTTGTGTCCTTTCTAGAGAAGTGGAAACTGGTGGCTCCCACTGTACTTGAGTGATGTTTAATGAATAGAACACTGGCTTGTCCTGTACTGAACAGAAACTCAGGATGACCAGATCCTTTCCTTCCGGGAACGGTGGGGGTATTTCTTGATAACGATATACCCCACCTGTGGAGTTAGCCCAGCCAATCGTGCATATTCGGATGATAGTTCCTGTAATGAGACTTGAGTAGAAGAGAGCAGATACAAGAACAACAGCAAACCGAGACATAATAAAAGCAAACTTGTTTCACTCTACTAGGGAGTAAACTAATGCTCCCCACTTATACTATGTAACAACAAAACAAACAAAAACAATTTTACTACTTATTTACATAACTAACTACTTATTTACATAACTATTAAACACATGTCAACTATACAGCAGGAGTAAATAGTTACCGTCCTCAAGCGACTTTTGTTCAGAAAGCAGCTGTCCGTGCTGTCTTCATAAAGCAGCTGTCCGTGCTGTCTTCAGGTGGTAGCTGAAAACAAAGACTGATAAAACACATATTACCCATATGGTTTTAACTGGGTGATTAGTTTCCAGTACTGCTGGTTGTCGTGCATTAGGATAGGCTTGGGCCTAAGGTATCAGTAACTAAGTACGGTCCCTCCCACTGTGCAGTTCCAAAGGGGAGGTTTGGTCTAGGTCTCATCTCTGCAAGACACTAGTGACAGGGTTTCCTTCATGTATTCATGAAATATTGCTGGTGAATCCTTATATCCCTGTGGAAGCACAGTCCATGCACACTGTTTCGGCCAGGCTGGTGAATTGCATGTGGAAGAAATAGATCTAATCAGACCCCTCTCCTCAAGTATCTTCACAATTTTAGTCACTGGTTCTATAGCCTGATGAGGTACTGGGTATTGTTTCTGTGGTGTATGATCCTCACCTTCCAACAGTATTTCTGTGTGCATTTTCCCACAATCTAACTTGTCTTGAGCCCAGACTGGAATATCAGCCACTTCTGAAGGAATTACACACAGATCATACTGTTGAGCTGCCTTAGTGCACTGAGTTGCTAACTGCATGGGGATGACTTCATGCACTACAGTTTTAGAAGCACTTGAAGTTCCTGAATACTGCCACAATTTAAGATTAGCCATATCCACAACCAAATTTAACTGGTTGAGAACATCAATTCCAATTATTTCTTTTGGTGTTTCCACTATAGTGGAGGCAGTGGTTTCCAACATTTCCTTGTTTTGTTCACTGTGCACAGGGATACCCCATTTAACTGGGATAGCCACACATTTGGAAGCTGTGTCATTAATTCCTTGAATTTCATAAATTTCCATATTTTTCTGATCTGCAGTGGGAGAAGCTCTGTTAGTAAAACTAATTCCAGCCCCTGTGTCAATCAAAGCTAATTTATCCTGACCCCCTACTCTACTGATAACATTGGGACGTGCACAAGAGTCCACTATCAAGAGTGTTACAAGCCTTAAATTATGTCCTGGGCCTGTATCCATTTCATCATCCAGAGGCTCTGAAATTGAGTCCTCTGCTGAGATAAAGGAGGCAGGCTGGGCTATGAAGGCTTGAGACATTTTGATATCTGAACTCAAGAGGTCAGGACATCCCTATGCACTAGCCTTGTGTTTGTCCTGAGCTGCTTGTAAATCCTGTTTTAATTTATCTATTTCTATCTGCAGTATATGTTTATCTTGTTCCCATTTAGTTTTTTCCTTTTCTAGCCCATCTCTCTGTGCTTTGAGCTCTTGAAAGGGGATGTAACCTGAGGAGTTTCTAAAAGTACCTCTGCCATGTGCTCTCCAAGGTGTGTGTCCTCTGTCTGTGTTTCTTGTGTACTGGGAGGGTCCCTCGGCTTGCCACTTAGGTGTGTGTCCTCTGTCTGTGTTTCTTATGTACTGAGAGGATTCTTCGGCCTGCCACTTGCGTGCTTCTGATACTGTAATGACCTGCGAGGGCTGTGTCTTCCAAACAGACCCAATTCTGAGCATTAAAGTATCAAAAGGGGTTGCTTCAGGGTCTTCAGAAAATAACAGAAGGTGTTTGTAATCTCGGGGGATAGCAATTCTAATAAAAATTCCTTATGCATGCTCTCCCCATAATCTTCTGCCTTGGGCCAGGACTCCTGCTCATTAAGAACTGCTTTTAAAATCCAGGCTCTATATGCAAACTGTTCCAGTGTATCATTTGGTAGAGGTGAAATACTTTTAAATACTTGCATTGGGGAACAGTGAAATAGTTTCTCAGTACCCCTTTTAACCAACTGGTATGGGTGAGTGAGAGAGCCAACTTTATAATAATGTGGCCCCAGAGCCAAATGCATAAGTCTATCAAAGTCTGATTGTTTTCTTCTGTATTTCCCTAGACCCCAGTGAATCAGAATATCAATCGCCCATTTAACCCACTGATTTACATTAAGAGGCATAGTGCCAATTTTCTCAACTATTTTTTCTATATCTCTATCTTTTAAATTCTCATGCAACATTAATTTAACTGGTGCTTTGAGTTCTGTACTGGCTGCCATGTCTAAGTCATCAGAATTATGCTCCAGACAGAGATCCTGATTATTGCAGGGATCTGGCTGAGATAAACTATCAGAATTTTCCTGCTGTGATTCAGCTGTATTCTTCCCATTCCTAAGTTCAACTATGCATACTTTAGTATTCTTTTGTTGCTGATAAGGTGTGTCATAGGCATAGGGAATGGGTGTATCTTTGTTCTTTTGTTTCTCACTAGCTGGTATGCATGGCTGATAGGGTGTGTCATAGGCATAGGGGGCTGAGGGAGGGGTGGGTGTTGGCTTTCTTGCAGAGGCCAATTGATCTTTAACGTGCCTCAATTCAAGTTTAAGTGCTTCTAATTGATCACTAACAGTTATAAAAGAATTTGTGGCTTGGATCACTTGAGTTCTCTGAATAGAAATGCAAATTTGTGCCTCCTCAAGTTCTTTGGTCAATTGGCTACACTGAGAAGTCAGTTCAGAGTTTTCTTGTCTCATGCTAATTAGACCCCTGCCCATGCCTTGGATGAAAAGGCATTTTCTTTTATTTGTTTTCTTTTTGAATTCTAGATCATGGTTTAACATTCGTTTTTGAATATTATACCATGATGACTCAGGGAACTCCCCTTCAAATGGACCCCCTTTCCTCTTACAATATGAAATTAAATTTTCTTTAAGTTCTTTAAAATCAAAGGCTTCCATATTGATACTGCAGAAAGGCTGTAGTTGGACTATCTCAAATGTGTAACCTTAGAAGGAGGAATGCTAACTTAAAAAGTATTTCACACCTATTTAACTGGGTGGAGTAGATTAACAGAATTGTATCAGTTGCAGCCAGCTGTAAGCCTGCTCTCACTAAGATAGTTACTGACAGGAGACAGAGAAATAGAAGTTAAAAGGGACAGGAGGTGATAGCTTTATCAGGAAAGATGTATATTGTATTCAATGAGGGAGGAGTAGCCTAGTGGTTGGGGCATGGTACTTCAGGCCGGAAGGTCGGGGGTTCAAATCCCACTAGAGGACAGCAACCTTGGGCCGGAAGGACTGGGGTTTCTAGTCCCACAGATGCTCCTTGTGGTCTTGGGCAAGCCACTTAACCCTCCATTGCCCATGTTCCCTGTAAGTATTAGTGTATGTGTCTCATATCCCCGCGTGTTAAATGTATCCCCCAATTGTGTTGTGACCGCTTTGATTGAAGGATAAGGCGGTATACAAAACTGTCTAAATAAATAAATAAATAAACCTCATTTATATTGCTACCAAGCATACTTGTGCTGGGTGAATTAAACCCCATCAATAAAAGAAGTATTTTATTGGCTTTATCACTGGTTACACAACTCAATTATTGTCTTCAGCTGTGTTTGGGAGTGAATGAACTACATTACCCACAATACCTTGCAAGAATCATATGAATATATGCATCGTCAAGATTGTGTAAGTTCTCACCCTAGGCAGCCGTCTGACAACGTGCAGGCCGATAGAAATTGGGTCCCGGCCTGCACATACAGACAGTGGCGGTTTTTCCATTAGGCCACCTGAGGCGATAGTCTCATGCGGCACTCTGATGGGGGCGGCACTCCAGCTCTGTTTTAATTTTAGATTTCGCAGCCTCTGGCCTGCCTCTGATTTCCCACAAGGGAAGGCAGAGGCAGGCCAGATGCTACAAAATCTAAAATTAAAACAGAGCTGGAGTGCTGTTGCTGGACAAATCAGCCTGATCGCTTGCAGGAATCTTGCAAGCGATCAGGCTGATTCGTTTGGTGGCAGTAGCACTCCGGCTGTTTTCATTTAAAATTTTGCTGCCTCTGCCTTCCCACCGCTTTTTTTTTCTCGCTGCAAGCATTCTTGAGGAAAAAAAAGCATCGGGAAGACAGAGGCAGGCCAGAGGCAGCAAAATCTAAACTAAAAATAGCCGCCAGACTGAAATTTAAAATATTTTGTCAGTTCAGATTCAAGGAAATTTCAAATTTTCAGGGAACGTCTCAGTTTAATTTTGTTTAGTAGCCTGATAGCTTCACTGCTGCTGAGTTCTGGACTTTTCCAGCTCTAACACAATCCAATTCAGCATTTGAATATATGGCTACCAGGATTAGTTTCTCATTTTATATCTTCCCTCCCTCTGGTCATAGCAAAATAAATCTGATGTGCAGATATTTATAATGGTTTGATTTGTGGAGGGGGGCTGAGTAAGTGACGTTTCATTAATCAAGTTTCATGTTTTATTATTATGTTTGTTTTATTGTAACATTGTTTTACTAAATTGAATGTGTATGTTTAGAAGCCGCCTAAGATTTTAGATGGATGGCATATACATTTTAAAATAAAGTATACTAAATTTATGCAAATGATGCCGAGTGAGTCGCTACACATGGCTCTGCATCATCCTAGTGCCATCTCTGGGGGAAAGTTGACAGGAGGGTGCACTGGGAGACAGAGAAAAGCAGAAACCTCATATTGGGACCTACATGATCAGAGAATAAAATGATCAGACAACAAAGTTAGAAGAGAATTTTATTTTCACTTTAATGACCAGACTTGGTGCTATCTTTATACTCGTATTTTATACAGTACATGGAAATGCATCTCTTTCTATTTCTCTGGTATTGCACTGTATGCAGAATCTGGCTTCTTGAGGTTGCAGTTTAATTTTTATCTACATGTGTTTATTTTTAGGTTACGTTCACTTATTCTCTACTTGGTGAGGGTCTGTGTTTTGAGTGTGTGACCAAGACCAGGTGTTCTCTTAACATGGAGTTTGTATGTAGGGATCTGTACGATAATAATCTGAATTGTTCAGCTGTCCAAATAGGTGTTTGGATGTTCCAGGGCCCACTATAGTATTTACAAGGATGCTTTTTTTTTATGGCCTCCTTATGTTAGTTTTGGAAGCTGGTGCTGGTATGGTATGGTATGATATGGTAGATTTGCTCTATAGATATTCAATGACTTTGTTGTAGGGTTTTGTTTTAATTCACAATATGCCTGGTACTGGAGAATGTTTGTTTGTTTGTTTAATATATTGAGTTCTGTGGGTGAATGTCCTGGTTCTGTTCTGCACCTACTGTTGAGAAAGGGGGTTCTGTGGATGCAACATATATGTTCAAAAAGAAAAAGCAAGAGCCATAACACAGTTTATAACATCAAAATAAAAATGAGTTATAATTTAATTTTATAAACTGTGCTGTTTATAAAAGTGGAGTGGAGAAGTAGCCTAGTGGTTAGAGCAACTGCCTAGTACCCAGAAGATCAAGGGTTCAATTCCCACTGGCACTCCTTGTGACTTTGGGCAAGTCACTTTACCCTCCATTGCCTCAGAAGAAAAGGCTGCCAATCTACTTCCAGTGATACATTGCCAAGAAAACCCAGAGCTAGCTGGGTCACTATGAGTCAACACTGATTCGATGGCACTAAAAAAAAAAACCTGTGCTGTGGTTCTCACTCTTTCTTTTTAGTTCCTTGGTGTGCAAACATCTTGCATTTCCTTCACATAATCTAATCAGCTTTTTGGTTTCAGTACCTGACTGGAGCTTTGAGAAAGCCTGGGAACCATCTCATCCCTTGACTCAGGCAGCAGATTGCCTTGAGCTGCCCCTGCGTACAGACCCTAGACCCAATTCTGATCCCATGGAACATGTCTAGCTTCCACAGGATCGGAATCGGGTCTACCTATGTGAGTCCCGATTCCGATCAGGTGCACAGGGGCCTGGATGCACATATTGGAATGTGCCTCTCTGTGTTTTGATAAGCTTTCATAATGTATTTGGTGACAGGAAGAATAGATGCTTTTTATGCAGTATGGTCTCCCTTCTATTGCCACGCTAACAGAGAATGATTGAATTAGAGCATGAAGAGTTGGCATGAATGTGATGAATGCATGTACATGTTCCTCAAGCTGAATAGGGGATTATTCTTGGGTGTTTCATATTGTTTGTTGTACTATGTTAATGTTCTCTTTTAGTATTAGTATCAGCTGCCATAAGCTGTTCCATCTAATGCATTTTATG
The DNA here is from genome assembly GCA_033557465.1 of Ichthyophis bannanicus. Lineage (NCBI taxonomy): Eukaryota > Metazoa > Chordata > Amphibia > Gymnophiona > Ichthyophiidae > Ichthyophis > Ichthyophis bannanicus. The sequence goes on from CM066031.1 coordinate 1,357,894,117, forward strand.
TATTTTATTACAGAGTAAAAACTGAAATGATCCAAGCGGTCCTTTTAGTTTTGTGGTAGCAACAAAGTAAAGGGAAACGGAGTAGTCTGGGTGAGTACTAAAGAAAGCACAGTATTTTTCCATTCTTTTTTCTGTTATTAGAAAGTATGGCTGTGGATGGCTTTTGTATGCATTTTTTGTTATAAATAAATTTGATAAAGTAATTTTGATTATTGAGTTTGATATACAGCAGTTGTTTTATCAAAGGTAAGACAGGTGTGTTTTCTAGTAATTAAGGACAATTGATAATATGTCTTAGGAAGACTATATAGGAAAATCTAACCCTGGGGAGGGAGGGCGAGGGGTGGGGAGGGGGGGAGGGCGAGGGGTGGGGAGGGAGGGAGGGATTTTATGTGCCCAGGTTGCAAAATGTAACAAAGAAAAATGTTAAGCTGTATGTTTAGCCTCCTCAGCCAAAGGCCCCTGCTGGGCCACTGTTAACTATCAGAGTCCAGCCCTGCTACTTCAAATACAGGCCAAAGATTTTCCTTTAAACAGCTATTTCAAAAAGATTGAAGATTTGAACAGTTTTTCTATAGCTACAAATTTATGCAATGCATACGGCAGGGAATAAGGCTCAACCAGTCAACTCTCAAGAGAAGCATCAGTCCACTTTGATCATTTCTCCACCCAGTATAAAATTCTACAAATACAAATCAGTAAAAGCTAAACCACCATCTTCCATCCACCACTGCAAGAGCTTCAGTCTCATCCTGGGTTTTTAACACACCATAAAAATGTGTGCACTGCCCTGGCTCATCTGTCCGTATCAGCCCTAGATAACACCAGGTGCAAGCTTTGCAAAACATAGAGCCACTTTGGAAGTATCATTTTCGTCAGGTGTATTCTGCCCAACAGTGACAGCAGTAAGGCACTCCATCTAACCAGTTGCCTTTCTGTTTCAATAAGAAGCAGCTTAACATTAAGCCTATATAATTCTGCTGGGTTCCTGGATACATGAATCCCTAAATAATTTAGCCAGCCTGGTGCCCACTTCAAGAGAAGTTCCCCTCCCAGGTAGCATGCATATTCCCATTCACATTAGGAATTATAGATTTCCCCCAATTAACTCGCAAACCTTTGAACAAACTAAACTCCCTGGGGGCAACTTACAATTTAACATAACAACCCAATTGTTTGATTGTTGCTAGATGAAGCAACTAACTTCATATTAAACCAATGGAGATACTGAGATACTAAGGAGCCTCAGTCTCAGGGAGTGCGTGTCTGATAAGTGGCGTTTTTCTATGCTGTTTAACAATAACATACGCTGTCACTCTCCTGATTGTTTCATTCATAGACATTCAAGCTTGTTTTACAATTTTCTAAATACACTTAAAAATACCGAAAACACTTCGCTTTCACAGTAGACCGTCTCAGATCTCTCTCCAGAGGTATAACGCTGAGTGACAATATAGTCAACTCGAGTTTCGCTCGTGGTGATACTGTAAACAATGTGCTGTTTACCCACACCACAAACCCTATTATACTATACCACCCTGAAACACATCAAATAATGTTGGCAGTACCTCCATGCCTAACACTTAATAAAAATCCACTCCCAAAACATCTGGGCCTGGAGCTTTCCTATTCCTCAACAGTCCAATAGCCTCCAGTCTTCAAAGATTACCAAAAGGGACTGCTACTGCTGGAAAGAAATTTGCACTTGTAAGTATTTCTTTACTTTTGGGAAATTCTCTAAATCTTGGGGAACCTTCAATCCCTCTATCCACATAACACATACAAACTCAATTATTCACTACAGCCAATAGAACAAGTCTAAATCTCATATAGGAAACCAATCAAAAGGGCAGCAGATGTTCATTCATACATTCAACTGGGGAGAAAAAGCTTCAGGACAATGTCTCATCCCACTGTGTGGCAACACAGAGCCATAGGGGAAACAAAGAGCTCAACATCATTGGCTTTGAAAAAACTACCCTTTTTTAACATTAAAATCCTTACTGAAATTTATTAAACTTAACAGAACGTAAGGTATTATGAGGCACCTTAAAAATACCTGTCATTCAAACAATATCTGAATATTAATATAAAACATTATCAATAAAACATAAAAAAGACTGAATGAGCTCTAGCAGGGAATCCCTTCAATAGGGCAAAGATACCTGTGAACAGAACAGACGGGGTCAGCATAATTACACAAACTATTCCTGCACCGCCCCTTTTATTTTTAAAAAGGAAACCGTGAAGTTGGATGTAGAACTGATCTATCTCAGCGATGTTTGAGCCAGCAGCGGTAGTTCGCTATTACTGAAGGCTGCTAATGCCATGTGAACTGTGAAGTGGCAGCTCTAGTTGCCAGAAGAAACTAGTTGGAAGATGTCTCGGCAACAGTTGGCTGCCTTCGGATAAGTAAACTGTTTGAGGCGGTGCGGGAATAGTTTATAAAATTTAAAAAAGGGGAGCTTTTTTAAAGCCAATGATGTTGAGCTCTTTGTTTCCCCTATGGCTCTGTACTGGTGTGGCAGGAAGTGATCCTGTAGCTAGAACCTGTCCTCCAGGTGATGTAAAACCCTCTCACACTGAGGAGGTTTCACCAAGGCTATATGACCATGAGGGAAGGGTTAGGACGTCCATTATAGTTGGCAATTCAGTCATTAGGCATGTAGATAGCTGGGTGGCTGATGGACATGAGGATCACCTGTTAACATGCCTGCCTGGTGCGAAGGTAGCAGACCTCATGCTCCATCTAGAGAAGGTTTTAGATAGTACTAGGGTGGAGTCTGCTGTCTTGGTACATGTTGGTACCAATGGCATAGGAAAGTGTGGGAGGGAGGTTCTGGAGGCCAAATTTAGGCTTTTAGGTAGGAAGTTGAAATCCATAACTTCCAGGGTGGCATTCTTCAAAATGATTTCTGTTCCATGCACAAGACCCAAAGGCAGGCACAGCTCCAGAGTCTCAATGAATGGATGAGACGATGTTGTAAAAAAGAGGGGCTTGGATTCGTTAGGAACTGGGCAACATTCTGAGGAAGAGAGGGGCTTTTCCGAAGGGATGGGCTCCACCTTAAATGGGTGGTACCAGGCTGCTGGCATTAACCTTGAAAAAGGAGATAGAGCAGCTTTTAAATTAGATAATAGGAGAAAGCCAATAGTTGCTCAAGAGCACAAGGTTTGGAAGGATGTATCCTTGAAGGATACTAGCAAAAGAGGGAAGTTAGGGCATCCTGACAAAGGAGGTATCAATAAAGATAAAAGTAGCCCAGATGCCCTTAAGTACACAGCTGAAAGATTCCAAATTACCCCTATCAACTGATAACCAGATTAATATGAATAAAATGCAACCTCTAAAATGCATGTATGCAAATGCTAGAAGTCTAAAAAGTAAGATGGGAGAGTTAGAATATATAGCATTAAATGAAAGGTTAGATGTGTTTGGCATCTCAGAGACTTGGTGAAAGGAGGACAACCAATGGGGCACTATGATACCTGGGTACCAACTATATCACAACAATTGGGAAGATCAAATTGGTGGAGGTGTTGCACTGTATGTTAGAGAGGGCATTGAGTCACACAGGATTAAAATTTTGCATGAAACAAAACACACTGTAGAATCTCTATGGATAGAAATCCCATGTAAAAATGGGAAGGTGAGGGCAGTGGGAGTATACTACTGACCAACTGGCCAGAATGAACAGATGGATGATGAAATGCGAAGAAAAGTCAGGGAAGCTAACAAAAGTTACAACACAGTAATAATAGGTGATTTCAATTACCCTGGTATCGACTGAGTCAGTGTCACAGCAGGGCATGCTAAGGAGATAAAGTTTCTAGATGAAATAAATAACTGCTTCTTGGAGCAGCTGGTTCATGAACCGATAACAGGATAAGCCATTCTGGACCTAGTCCTTAGTGGAAAACAGGATCTGGTGCAAGATATAGGCGTGTTAGGGCCACTTGGCAATAGTGATCATAGCATGATCATGTTTGATTTAATAAATGGAAGAAGGATGGCAAGGAAATCCACAATACTACCTTTTAACTTTCAAAAGGGAGACTATGATAAAATGAGGAAAACAGTTAAGAAAAAACTAAGAGGAGCAGCTGCAAAGGTTAAAGATTTACATTTATTTATTTTATTTATTTTATTTAACATATATTTATAGCCCGCAACTTCCAGAGTTCAGTTGCGGTTCACAATAAAACAACATTCCACAAAGCATAAGCTTAGTTTTACATCGAACATTTTTGTAACAATAAAAGTAATGGTTAACAGCCTGAACTAATGCAAAATAGCAAAACTGGCTTATTAAACTATGTACAAAAAACTATATACAGTTACATGTTGAGAGTACTCTGGAATTGGATCATAGTGTTTATATAATAGTGAGAATGGGCATTATTTAAAAGCACTATCTTGGAAGCCCAGACCAGTTGTATTTCATGCTTTAAGAAAAGTAGAAGGAGGTCCAAAAAACTGCCAGCATGGTTTAAAGGTGAAGTTAGAGAGGCTGTTGTAGCCAAAAAAGCATCTTTGAGGAAATGGGAAAAAGAGGCATATGACGAAAACACGAAACAACCTAAGCACTGGCAAGTTAGATGAAAGGCACTGAGAAGGCAGGCAGTTGGCAAAAATAGGTAAAAACCGGATCATACCGCATATCCAGTCTGCCTATCCTTGTGAACTCTAATCTCTTCCTCTCCCTCAGAGACCCTTTGTACCTGTCCCATATTTTCAGCCTGTTAAAATCTGCAAATAAATAATGATTGGATTAAAATAAGCAGAAACAAGTCATGCTTAAGTTTGTCAGCTTCTGCTCACAAATTCAGATAGAGTTCTCATCTCCGCTACCGGCTGTTCCATATATCCACCACACAAGAAGCAGACCCTTTACAACTTCCTGTAAATAAATATTTCTTTCAATTACTCCCGAGTCTATCCTCTTTCACCTTCATCCTATGATCCCTTGTTGCAGCCCTTCCTTTCAATTGAAAGAGACCCACCTCCTCTTTATTTAAATGTTTCTGTCATATCTATGACATCTACCCAGAGGGTCACCACCGACTCAATGGCACTTAACAACAATATATCTTTCAGACACCCATACACACATGGACTCTCGTCCTCTTGCGACACATGCACACACAGGTACCCTGTCTCTCTTCATACACAGACTTACACACACACACACACACACACACTCATCTGGTGTTGTGCCACCGCCTGCTGCTCATATCCTGAATTATTCAGTCAGTGTCGTCCCCGTCCCCCCAAACCAACCAGCTCTGCACATCACTATATAAAGTTCTTGCATTTATTTCAATTCTTTTCTTCAGCCAGCAGCAGCCCCCTTCACATTTCCCCAGCTCCACTGGACACTCACTGCTGGTTCCGCTGCCTTTCTCCCAGGTCAGCCCAATGCCTGATGCAGAGCACAGTCCATCTCACTTGCACAGAATATGAACTTCTCTCTGGCTCACACAAAGTCGAGCATTGAAGAGTCGCAAATAAGTTTGAAAACTCTGAAAAATATTCAGACACTTTAGCTACCCAACCATCCTCCTGCCAACATCCCCTCTTTTAGCCCCATTCCCTTTTTTTCTTAGCACCCCAGTTCCACATTACATTCTGTCATCTCTCAGCCCCTTCTGTCCCTAAAATCTCCTGTCTTTACCTCCCAAGCTAAGCCATAAAATCAATATACTTCTTGTCCCTTCTCCTCTTACCTCTCTTGATGATGACCTCTCTAATTATTTTGCCAAATTGACCACATTCTGGCATGTAGACTGAGGCAGGACTGAAGGCTTTGGGTTGAGAGGAGTAGCAGTGGATCCAGGGCTCCTGGCCTGCTCCAAGGAAGGATGCAGCAGGCAGCCAGTCATGGACTTTAGGGATCGGATGGGGTAGGGGAGCGGTCAAGATGCATCACGGTTTGAACTGCCAGCTTCAAATTCACTCAGGCAGCTTTTGGGTGAGGTGCAGCTGGGGAGTGTCAGCCAAGGGCGCCAGCCTCCCAGCTTTTAAACATTGGCAACAGAGGCCCCTAACCTTTGGAGATCCTGCGCCACGCTCTCTCTCCCTGACAGGTTTCAGCAACTGCACGCCCCCTCCCCTCAAACCTGGGCAGAGTCCCCACTAAAAATAAAGCAAACCGCAGCAGAGCCTCGCACTCAAACATGCTGCTAGAGTTTCTGCTGGTTTCTCTGAGGTACACTTCCTGTTGTCCTGGGGATGGAACTGGCAGAGACTCTAGCAGCGCGAGGCTCCGACATGGTTTGCTTTATTTTTAGTGTTGATTCTGCCCAGGTTTGAGGGGAGGGGGCGTGCAGCTGCTGAAACCTGTTGGAGAGAAAGAGCGAGGCACAGGAACTCCAAAGGTGTAGGGCCTCTAGTCGAGCAGGGCTGTGTGCGGGCAATATACCTGCACATTAAGGTGTGTCAATTTTCCAAACTTTATAAACTACTAGTGATCAAATTATGCAGTTTTGCATACTGAATCTAAAGCTATCTTCAGAAACTGCTTAAAGTGAGTTTTACCTACATCAAATCACAGTTGAAATATGTGGAAATTCAGACTATTTATATGTTCAAATAAATATTACTTAATAACACCAGTAGCCACATAATTATCTTTAAAATGCCATGTATTCAGTTAATGTAATGTTATTTAATAAAATCCAGCAAAGAAGCCATATCTTGTTTGCTTCTTTTTCGGCTCATGAGCTCCCTGCTGACCATCTGACACCTAATATAATGTTACCTCCTCTCCTGATTGTACACATGACCAGCAGCCTCAGTTGTCATTTTTACACACCTTTCTATGGGCTGGATGTGTGATGGCCAGTCTGGAACCACCATGGGCCTTCTCAGAAATGCCTTGATCTCTGCTGTTGTCATGGCACAGGTAAGAGGAGGCTTGTAATTGGGTGAATGTAGTTGCCTCAGTGTTGATGGATGGTGTTTTCTTGGGTCTCACACTGCTGTCTCCAAGCTGAGTCTTCTAATCTCTTTCACCTTTGATATTCAATATCTTCTCCAGTGCATCTCCTCTCTCCTGTTCCTCTTCACTGCACAACATAGCTTGCAGAACAGACTCGCTGTAATCATACCAAGCTGACCTTCTCACTGTAGACATGACTATCTTTCTTACCTCTTCACACTGTTCTTTCAAAAGTTGCAGATGGAAAAGGAGATGCCTGGCACCTTATGTCCAATTGCTATTTATTTTTATATTGAACCAGTTAACCATGTAAACCCCAACACAGAAATAAGTAAGAAACTGATTCAGACACAAAAGGCATTAATATGCAATGCAAACACATAAAAACTATTATTAGAGGACTTAAACATATTTCAGTAATTTGTGTATTTTTGTGTAATTTCCTAGAAATTATAGGCAGGTAAATAACATATTACACAAAATTTAAAGCTAGTTCTTGATTTGCCACATGAAATTGTACCATTTTTTCACTAGTGCTTTTTAAAATTATGACATCTCCAAAATTGACACACCCTACTGCACATGCCTAGGATTAGTCCTGTTACTAAATGTGCTAAGTATCACCCCATTTTATGCCCATGGTCTATCAAGCCCAGTATCCTGTTTCCAACAGTGGCCAATCCAGGTCACAAATACCTGACAGGTACACAGGTTCCACAATGCTTGTCCCAGATTCCATGCTGCTTGTCCAGTGGGTAAGCAGTGGATTTCCCAGATCCTCTTTATTTATTTATCAGGTTTTATTAGACTGCTTTATCATTTCAGTCAAAGCAGTTTACATTGTAACTTAAACGTAATAATGTACATTAAACAGAGATATTGATGATTTTTCTGAGGCAATGGAGGGTTAAGTGACTTGCCCAAGGTCACAAAGAGTGCTAGTGATAATTGAACCCTGGTCACTTGGTTCCCAAGCCAGTGCTCTTCCTACACACCACAAATAATGGTTTATGGATCTTTCCTCCAGGAAATTATCCAAACCTTTTTTAAATCCAGCTACACTAACAGCAACAAAGAAGAAGGCAAAGTGGTTGGAAAATGTGGACTTGGCAACAGAAATGAAGCTGGAGAAAGACTGATAGAATTCTGCAAGATCAATGATCTATTCATCTCAAACATCTTCTTCCAGCAACACAAACGGCGACTGTACACATGGACTTCACCCAAAGGATTGTACAAAAATCAAATTGACTACATCTGTGGAAGTCAAGAGATGGAAAAGCTCTATAACATCAACAAAGACAAAACCTGGAACTGACTTGGGGTATAGATCTCCAGCTACTAGTATGCAAACTCAAGCTAAAGTTGAAAAAGAGCAAGCCACTCATGAATGTAGCAAAATATGACCTTGCGAATACACCACTGGAATTTAAAGACTGCCTGCAAAATCGATTTGCTGCTTTAGATACAAATGAGAGAGCTCCAGAAGAGTTATGGGATGACATCTAGAAAATTGTGTTGGAAGAAAGTGAGAAGTCTGTACAAAATGTGAAAAAGCAAAAACGGCCAAAATGAATGTCCGAAGAAACTCTGAAAATTGCTCAGAAATGCAGAGAAGCTAAAGCTAGAGGAGAAAGAGAGGCAATCACAGAACTCAACAGAGATTTCCAATGTGCAGCAATAGAAGACAAGAAGTACTACAATGACGCATGCAACAAAATAGAAGCAGAAACTACGAGAATTAAAGAAAAAATTCCAGCCACAAATTGGAATGTTACAAGATGTTCAAGGATCCATGTTGAATGATGGTAAGAAGATAAAGAAAAGGTGGAAAGAATATACAGAGTCATTATACAATAAAGATCAAGTGGACCAACAGCCATTTCAACCTACCTTATGATCAGGAACCATTGGTGATGAAAGAATAAGTCAAAGCAGCATTGAAAGCCTTATCAAAGAACAAAGCACCAGGCATTGATGGCATTCCCATTGAAGTATTACAGCAATCTGATGCAGCTCTTACCATACTTACAAGATTCTGCCAGGAAATTTGGATGACAACATCATGGCCAACTGACTGGAAAAGATCTGTGTTTATACCAATACTAAAGAAAGGAGATTCAACTGACTGTGGAAATTATTGCACAATCGCTCTGATCCCACATGCCAACAAGATTCTACTCAAGATTATTCAGCAGAGGCTACAACCATATCTGGAATGAGAACTACCTGAAGTGCAAGCAGAGTTCAGGAAAAGGCGAGGAATGAGAGCCATCATCGTGGATGTGAGATGGAGCCTCAAAAAGACTACAGAATACCAAAAGGATATCTATATGTGTTTTATTGACTACAACAAGGCTTTTGACTGTTTAAACCATGAGAAACTCTGGGCCACATTAAGAAGCATGGGTATACCCAGGGCCGGATTTACCTATACGCCATGTACGCCATGGCGTAGGGCCCACAGCTGGCAAGGGCCCACAAAAATGGAAGTTAGCTTTTTTTTTTAAAATAACATTAAAAAAAAACCTGCTGGCTGCCGCCGCGGGGCACCCTCTGCTGCCGCGGCAGCATGGACTGACCCGCAGGGGCCCCCTCTGCAAGGTCGATCCGTCCCTCCCTCCCTCCCTCCGTGCAGGCTGTGAGAAGCGCGAAGGGAGCGTGTCTCCCTCGCGTCTCTGTTAAGCCCGCAGGGGCTGATGGGAAATTTCCCATCAGCCCCTGCGGGCTTAACAGAGACGCGAGGGAGACACGCTCCCTTCGCGCCTCTCACAGCCTGCACAGAGGGACAGATCGACGGATCGACCTTGCAGAGGGGGCCCCCGCGGGTCAGTCCATGCTGCCGCGGCAGCAGAGGGGGCCCCGCGGCGGCAGCCAGAAGGTTTTTTAAAAAAAATTAAATTTTGCTTTAGGCCGACGGGGGGGGGGGGGGGGGGTGGGAATGGTAATGGGCTATGGGGGGGGGTGGGGCTGGGACAGGAAATGGGGGGGGGGGGTTAAGGGGGGAGGTGGGCTGATGGGGTTAGAACTGGTAATGGGCTGTGTTGGGGGGTTAGAACTGGTAATGGGCTTTGGGGGGGCTTAAGACTGGTAATGGGCTGTGGGCTGATGGGGGCTGTCTGGTAATGGGCTATGGGGGGGCTAGGACTGGAAATGGGCTGGGGGGTTAATACGACGTGGGCTGGTGGGGTTAGGACTGGTAATGGGCAGTGGGCTAATGGGGGGGGTTTAGAACTGGTAATGGGCTTTGGGGGGGTTAAGACTGGTAATGGGCTGTGGGCTGATGGGGGCTGTCTGGTAATGGGCTATGGGGGGGCTAGGACTGGAAAGGGGCTGGGGGGGTTAAGACTGGAGGTGGGATGATGGGGTTAGGACCGGTAATGGGCTGTGGGCTGATGGGGGGGGGGGGTTAGGACTGGCAATGGGCTATGGGGGGCTGACTGGAAATGGGTTGATGGGGTTAGGACTGGAAGTGGGCTGATGGGGGGTTAGGACTGGTAATGGGTTATAGGGGGGGCTTAAACTGAAAATGGGGTGATGGGGGGTTAGGACTGTAAGTGGGTTGATGGGGGGCTAGGACTGGTATTGGGTTGGGGGGTTGCTAGGACTGGAAATGGGCTGATGGGTGGCTAGGACTGGAAACGGGTTGATGCAGGGACTAGAAGGGAATGGATGCTGGGTGAGGCTGGAACTAGAAGGGAGCTGATGTTGGGGGAGGATTAGAATGGGATGGGGCTGGAAGAGTAAAATGGAGAAGGGAAAATATTTTGTGTGGGAGGGATAAAAAATCTACAATTGGCCGGGTATTGGGAGAGTAAGTGGGGATTGAGGATGGAGGGGTAAAATTTGAGTGGATGAAATAGGAATGAGGAAAGAGCAAAAGGAGAAAGATTAGTATGTTAAAGCAGATGTAGAGAGAGAATGGAAAAAAACTAGAAGAGAGAAGAAAGGACAAATGGACAGCAGACGATGGAGAGTTAGCAGAAACCACAAAGAAACCAGAAGAAAGTGGCTGGAGCAATTGCAGCTGAAAAAAATGCACAAAAGGTAGAAAAATATCTCTTTATTTTGAATTTATTAATTGGAATATGTCAGCTCTGGTAAATGTGCATCATTAACGTCTGCGCTTTGTTTAGTACAAGAGCAAATTAATGTATAGTTTTATTTCTACAGTGTTGTACATTCCAAGTTTGGCTTTTGGGATTCCCAGTTTAATTATTGTCTTCCTGTTTCTAAATTGTGATTACTTGTTTGGTGATGGTCTATGTTCTGCATGTGTAACTGAGCTGAGGTGTTCTGTTTATATAATTCCTATTTGACATTGCCACTTGTTCTCTTTCCCCAGTAGGTCATGTATTGTTGTTCTCTGAAATGTATTGGTTTAATATTTGCAGTGTTGCCTTTTGATTGGTAGAGTATGGTGCTTTGTGAGTCCTGGTAGTGCTGTTAGGATACGGCGGGTTTGCTATGGGTTCTAAATGGGCAGTGTTTGTAGTAGTTCCTAATGTGTCTGGCAGTTGGCACTGGATTATAGTAATGTAGAAATCTTTTAGTCTTTCTTTATCCATACACTCATTAAGAGGCACGTTTACTAAAAGTTAGTATATGGTAACATTATGCAAATATTTATGCAAATGAGGCCCCTTATGCAAATGAGGCCCCGCACCCCCCTTGGGCCGCCCCTGCTGGGGGCCCACAATTTTTGTTGGCGTAGGGCCTCACTCAAGGTAAATCCGGCCCTGGGTATACCAGAACACCTGATCATTCTCTTGCACAATCTTTATATTGATTAAAAAGCAACAGTTCAAACAGAACAAGGAGAAACAGAATGGTTTAAAATCAGCAAAAGTGTATGACAAGGGAGCATACTTTCCACCTACCTGTTTAATTTAAATCAGAACAAATCATCAGAGAAGCAGGACTGTATGAAGACAACCGAGGTGTGAAGATTGGTGGAAGACTCATCAGAAACCTTTACTATGTTGATGATACCACATTACTGGCATAAAGTGAAGACAATCTGAAACATGTGTTTCTCAAGATAAAGGAAAATAGTCTTAAAATGGGCCACCTTCTTAATGTAAAGAAGACAAAGATCCTAACAATTGGCAAAATCAATAAGTTCATCGCTGATGGAGAAGAAATCAAAATAGTGGACAACTTTAACCTACTTGGATCAATCAATAAATAAACAACAAGCAGTCAAGAAATCCAACGACGCATTGCTCTTGGCAGAATGGCTATGAAGGACCTAGACAAGATTCTCAAGAACAGAGATGTCTCTCTCCATACAAAGATTTGACTCGTTGAAGCCATGGTATTTTCAATTAAGTCATATGGATGTGAAAGATAGACAGTGAAAAAGATAGACAGGAAGAAAATTGATGCCTTTGAATTATGGTGCTGGCGAAAAATATTGTGTATACCAGGACTGCTTGAAGAACAAACCAGTCAATACAAGAGGAGATCAAACCCAAGCTTTCTTTAGAAGCTCAGATGACAAGACTTTGACTTCCATACTTTGGACACATCATGCGAAGAGAGAGATCATTAGAGAAAGAAATCATGCTTGGCAAGGTAGAAGTTCAATGCAAATGGGGCAGACCAGCAATGGATCTATTCAATAACAGCAACTATGGGTACCACTCTGTCAACAATGAGCCACCTAACTAAAGACCAAACACAGTTTAAGACAACTATCCAGAGGGTCGTCATGAGTTGATACGGATTTGATGGCACCTAACCACAAGAACAACACACTACCAGCTTTTACTACATCCTCCGATAACAAATTCCAGAGTTTGATTACACGTTGAGTGAAAAACTATTTTCTCTTAATAGCCTTAAATGGATTACATTGTAGTTTCATTGCATGTCCCCTAGTCTTTCTACTTTTTGATGGCTTAAACAACTGATCTATGTTTACCTGTTCCACTCCATTCATTAATTTATAGACCTCTATCATATCTCTCCCACCAATCTCTTTTCCAAGTTGAAGAGTTCTAACCATTTAAGCCTTTCCTCATAGGGGTATCCTTCCATCCCCTTTACCATTTTGGTGACTCCTCTGTACTTTTTCTAATTTCTCTATATCCTTTTTAAGAAATGGCGACCAGAATTGCACACAATATTCAAGGTGCAGTCGCACCATGGAACAAGGCTTAACTATGGTTAAGGGGATTTCAACAGATAGGGAGGAGATAATATACTGCTATGTTTATGCTACAAACCCTATATTTAAATCAAGAGGGTATACAAAGAGAATCTGCCAAAAACTGGAAGAAAGAGGAAAATTGCCATAAGAAAATTGCAAAAAGCAATGGATGCAAATTTAAGATCTTTAATTTCATAGATCAGAATAAAGAAGTATGTGAATGATAACATCTTGAATCAACAAAGGGCTTCTATAGAAAAAGAAATACAGGAACGAGGAGAAGACCTAGGTGAGAGTACCAGAAGAAAGGAATACACAAAAAAAGAAAGAGCAGTTGAGGGAGAAATGGAGTTTAGCGATCTGAAACAGCAGGAGAGTGAAATGAATAAAGGACAGGTCAACAAATCAACTGAAGAAGAGGAAGAAAAGGAGAAGAAAGACCCAGAGGTGGAGGAATTCAAGACTGAACTCCTAGTGCGTGTGGAAAAAGATGAATATGCTGTGTTCCAGGCAAGGGAAAAATTACCCAAGTTAAATTTAACACCTAAAGTTAAAAGTATGATAAATAAGATGAATAAAGTCATATCCTGTGTAAAGGAATCATTTATTGACATCAGCGAAATGAATTGAATACAATATTGTGCCGCTAAATCTATTGCTGCAAAAATACTATCAACTAAAGTGCAGAGCTAGAAGAAAAAGAGAACAATAACAGTTCCTCCTTGGAAAAAGCGCATCAAAGGAAAAATACAATCATTGCATATGGAGGTATCCCTGTAAGATGGGTATCTAAAAGGATTAAGATCATCAAAGATATTGAGGAAGATCCAAGACATCAAGCTGAAGCATGCTATATTAATGAAGACCTGAAATTTATATGTTCCAACAATAAATTGAAATTAGCAGCAGAAACGCAAAAACTGCAAAGATATAAAGAAAACAGAAAAGAAAGATATCAAAATGAACTATTTAGAGAGAACTCAAAACAGTTCTATAGGGAATTAGGAAAGAACATTAATATGGTTAAAAATATAACTAACCAAAGCTTAAACAGAAACCTTCAGGAGAAGCCTATACGAGGACTCCATAAAGCACAATCAAGAAGCAGAATGGTTATGCTGCATACAGGAACATTGAGAAAAATCACACATCAAACCTATGGAATGGCTGTGGTAACAACAAAAAAGCTGGAAAGCAGGTTAAAACAAGCCACAAATTGAAAGAGCCCTAGCCCAGATGGAGTGACCAATGTTTGCCTCAATAGTTAACATCACTGCACCAAGACCTGGCAAAATGCAAAAACCAATTGATCAAGCAGCCGAATTTAACACTGCAATGGCTTATAACAGGAAGAACATTTCTCCTTCCAAAGGGGGACTCAAGTAACATTCCCAAAACTTACAGACCAATCATTTGTCTACCTACAATCTATAAGCTGTTCATTGCAATAGATGGAGACAGAAAAGATAGTTACTCCCCTATAGCAGATGTTCTCCGTGGACAGCAAGAATTAGTCCTCACGTATGGGTGACGTCCCCAACGGAGCCCAGACTCTGAGAGGTATAGAAGATATTCAAGCAGTTTTGGTGTGGAACAGATGAAAGGATCTAGGGCCTGGCCCTCACATCAGACAGCAAACCTCTTCCACTTGCAAGAGTAAGACTTTCTCGTAGAGGCCCTCCTAGAAGCCAAAAGGACTTCAGTTACACCGTCTGGAAGGTTGAACTGTGACAACATTAGCCTCTCAACATCCACGCTGTGAGGGGTGCAACATCATCCCACTCTCCTGCGTTATTAGATCGGTTGCGTGGCTGAGCCATAATTGCTCTAGACCAGAAGTACTCAAATCCAGTCCTGGAGGGCCGCAAACCAGTCAGGTTTTCGGGATATCCCTAATGAATATACATGAGGTATATTTGCATGCACTGCCTCCATTGCATTTGAATGTATCTCATGCATATTCATTAGGGATATCCCAAAACCCTGACTGGTTTGTGGCCCTCAAGGACTGGATTTGAGTACCCCTGCTCTAGACTGAAGAGTTGCAGCAGGAGGGGAAACCAAGGCTGTCTGGGCCAGTAGGGAGCAATGAGAATCATCATACCGCTGTCTGTTTTGAACTTCGGGAGGGCCTTTTCAATGAAAGGTATTGGAGGATAAGCATACAGAAGATCCTCTCCCCAGTAAAGGAGGAAAGCATCGGATGCTAGTCTGCTGTGTGATCTTACTCTGGAGCAGAACTAATCCACCTGAGCATTCTGTGGGGTGGCAAATAGATCTATCAAGGGGATGCTTCTCTTTTGGAAGATGCAAGTCATCACTTCCCTGTTCAGCATCTACAGCTGGAAGACTCGATTCAGCCTGTCTGCCAGAGTGTTTTGCTCGCCTAGCAGATATATGGCCCTCAAGTCTATCCATGTGCAGTGGCAAATTTCCATAACCTGATTGCTTCCCAACACAGGAGGTATGAACCTGTTCTTCCCTGCCTGTTGATATAGAACTTGACGACCTGATTGTCTGAATCAGAACAAGTTGGCTGGCCAGTCGATCTCGGAAAGCTCGTAGGACATTCACCACTGCTCTTAGTTCCAAGAAGTTGATCTGATGGAGACTGTCTTGGATGAACAAATCATGCTGGGTGTGCAGTCCCTTGAGATGAGCTCCCCACCCCAGCATGGATGCATCTGTCATCAGAACTTTTGGGGTGGAGAAATTTGGAAAGGAAGATCTTTGAGCAAATTGCAGTGGATTGTCCACCAGTGTAATAACTGAACAAGAGGAGCAGTGACACCACGGACAATCCCTGAGTCGACCCATGGAGAGGGTCCATTGAGTCCTCAAAGTCCACTGAGCCTGCTTTGAGGTGTGCCAAGGGCGTTACATGCAATGTAGAGGCCATGTGGCCTAGTATAGTCAACATCTTGCGAGCTGTTACCTGCTGACTCAGTTGAGTTTCCCGCACCAGTGCTGTCAATCTGAGAAGCCGGTCATGCAGCAGGAAGGCTCTCATGTGAGTCATGTCGAGCAGGGCTCCGATGAATTCCAAATGTTGGGTGGGCTGAAGGTGGGCCTTTGGTTTTTTTTTACAATAAACCCTAGTAGTTCCAACACCCAAATGGTCAATTGTGTTGATTCTTGGACTCCGTCTGGAGAGCTACCCTTGATCAGCCAATCATTCAGATAAGGGAAGACAAACACTCCCAGTGTCTAGAAGTAAGCAGCTACTACTGTGAGGTGCTGAGGCCAGGCCAAATGGCAACATTTGGTACGGGAAGTGTTGTCCTCCTAGGACGGATCTAAGATACTTCCTGTGAATGGGATTGTATCTGTATGTGGGTATAGGCACCATTCAGATCTAGGGAGCATAGCCAATCTCCATTTTGAAGGTAAGGAAGTGGAGTGGAGGAGTGGCCTAGTGGTTAGGGCAAGGTACTTCAGGCCGGAAGGTCAGGGGTTCAAATCCCACTAGAGGACAGCAACCTTGGGCCAGAAGGACTGGGGTTTCTAGTCCCACAGGTGCTCCTTGTGGTCTTGGGCAAGCCACTTAACCCTCCATAGCCCAAGCTCTCTGTAAAATAGTTATCTCCAAGTTATAATGCCCTATTCAATGTAATTTCAGTTTGTTCAATGTAAACCGCATTGATGCAGAATAGCACAATATATAAGAGAATGTAAATAAAATAAATAAGGAAGCAGAGTGCCTAGAGAAATCATTCTGAACTTTTCTATTACTAAGTACATGCTCAGATCTCTTAGGTCTAGGATGGGACGGTACGCCCTCGTTTTCTTGGGGATCAGGAAGTACTTGGAATAAAACCCCTGACCTCTTTGCTCTGGTGGCATGAGATCAATCGCAAGATCTGACAAGAGTGTGGTGATTTCTCTTTGAAGCAGTTCCTGATGCAGAGGGTCAAGATGATGCGCTCTCAGGGAGCAATTTGGTGACAGTTGCAATAAAAGTAGTTGGTAACTGCTTTTGATGATATCCATAGAGCCCATGAGTCAGAGGTTATGAGGGGCCGCCTATATGCAAAAAGAATGAGCCTTCCCCCAGTTGGAGGGTTTTCTACTGCGATCACTGGAAGATTGGCTATGCTCCATAGCTACCAGGTTTTGGCTGAGGAGCCGGTTGGGCCTTTTGAGGTTTCTCACAACACTGCTGTTGGTGAGGCACCTGCTTGGGCTGGGAGATCTGGGGCCCAGGAAAGTACCTACACCTGTGAGGGTAATAGGTCTTTTTCTGGTTTACACCTTGATACCTCATATGGTAGGAGGCATGCTCAGACGTGCACCTGGAGAGTCTGGCAAGAGTAACATGCTGCTTTTCAATATAGTCAACCTTCTCTTCGACCTGTTCCTTGAAGAGATTCTCTTTGTGGCATGAGACTTCCGCCAGCTTGTTTTGCAGTTATTATTCCAGGTCTAACGACTGGAGCCAAGCGAGTCTCCGGGTGCCAATACCTATGGCAGCATTTCTAGATGCCGTCTCGAAGATATAGGTCGTTTGGACCATGAACTTTGAGCAGTCCTTGCTGTACAGTGCCAGGGAGTTGAGCAGAGGAACGCTCCTCCCTGATCGACTCCCCAAAGCCAAAGCCATTCTGGTCCTGCTTCCCACTGTATGCAGAGATCTGCTACCCATTGCTGCATATAACTGCTACCCATTGCCTGCATAGAACTGCTACCCACTGTTGCATAGAACTGCCACCCATCGCCTGCATAGAAATGCTACCCACTGTTGTATAGAACTGCTACCCATCACCTGCATAGAAATGCTACCCATCGCCTGCATAGAACTGCTACTCATTGTTGCATAGAACTGCTACCCATTACCTGCATAGAACTGCCACCCATCGCCTGCATAGAACTGCTACCCATTGTTGCATAGAACTGCTACCCATTGTTGCTTAGAATTGCTACCCATCGCCTGCATAGAACTGCTACCCATTGTTGCATAGAATTGCTGCCCACTACCCATGGCGCCACTTCTCATTGTCCTTCTCTTCCTCATCCTCCCCAACTGCCTTCCCTCCTATTAACACCCTCTTCTCCCTACCCTTCCCCCTACCTTCCCCATTTCTCCCTACCCTCCCCTACCTTCCTCACTTCTCCCTCCATTCTGCCCCCTAGCCTAGCATCTGCTCTTGAGCTTATTCAGACCATCCCCCACATTCAACCAGCCCCCCTCTCCTTAAAGCAACCCCACCCTCGCTTCCGCCGTACTATCTCCACCTTACCTCACTCTCTTATACTCATTCTCCTTCTCTCATCAGGTAATATCAACTCCAACCCTGCGCCCCCCTCCCCCCGATTTCCTTCTCACACTAAAAAAAATTCCTCACGTACCCCATCTAATCTCATCTACATCCCGCTTCTCCCTCCTTCCGCCCTCCCCCATTCATCCCACAACCAGTCATCCCACAATCACTCATCCATAAATGTCAACTCCAACCTTACTCCCAAAAATAATCCCTCACACAACCTACCTGATACCATCAATTTACCCCTCACTTCCCCTCCCTCATGTCCCCCCTGGAGAGCATATGCACCCAGACATACCCACCCACACCCTGCTCCCTCTAAATCTCGGTATTACCCTAGAAATAGACTCCCACGCTACTCCAATAAGAATTCTACACGTAACTTATCCAACCTTACCAATATCCCTCTCCTCCCCCCACTTTGCTCTCCCGTTTTCATGCGCCCTATGGAACGCATGCTTAGTCATTAAAAAACCCACTTTTATCCATGATCTTTTTATCTCTAATGCCCTACACCTTCTTGCCTTGACTCAGACCTGGCTCCCCCCTGACGATACTGCTTCCATTGCCTCTCTCTGCTATGGGGGCTACCAGTTCTCCCATATACCTCAATCTACTAGTCACAGTGGTGGCGTCGGCCTCCTTCTCGCTCCCTCCTGCCAATTCCAACCCCTCCTGCCACCCCAATCACACTCCCCCCTCTCCTTCGAAGTCCACTCCATTCGCCTCCTCACACCACTTCTGCTCCGAGTAGCTGTTATTTATCACCCACCTGACAAATCCAAATCAACCTTCCTCACCGACTTCGACTCCTAGCTTTCTGCCTTTATGGATCCCTCCTCCCCTACTCTTATTCTTGGCGACTTCAACATTCATATCAACAACCCCTCCGATGCCCATGCCTCTAAGTTCCTCGTTCTTACCTCCTCGTTCGACCTCCAACTCTGTTCCACTGCTCCCACACACCTACACGGCCACTGCCTTGACTTAATACTCTTCTCCAATTCCTCTCCCTCAAATGTCCGCAATTCAATCCTTCCCTCATCTGACCATCACCTCTTGACATTTACTCTTCAGCTTCCGCCGTCCCAACCTCGTCCTGTCTCCTCTGACCTATTTAGAAACCTTAATAATATTGATCCCGACTCTCTCCTCCACCATTTCTCCATCTCTTTCCTCCATTTTATCATCTGAGTCCGTCGACGAGGCACTATCCTCATACAATGTTACACTATCCTCAGCTCTTGACATTCTTGCCCCTCCCACCCCACGTCCTGTAAAACGATCTACTCCCCATCCCTGGCTTTCACCCACAATCCGCTACCTATGCATCTGTGCCCGTTCTGCCGAAGGAACTTGGTCCAAATCCCGCTCCCCAGATGACCTTTTACACTTCAAATTCATGCTTGGCTCCTTCCAGTATGCCTTGGCACTTGCTAAATAAGATTACTACATCCATCTGACCAATTCCCTTGCCTCTGATCCTCGCCGTCTCTTTAATACCCTCAATTCTCTCCTCAAGGTCCCCCCGCCCCCAATCCTGCCCTCCCTCTCTGCCCAAACCCTAGCCGACTACTTTAACGACAAAATCCACAAAATTATCCTCCAATTCCCTACCCCCTCATCTACCTCCCCTCCTCCCCAATTCTTCTCCCCCATCCATCCTCCCCCACTACCCTCTCCTCCTTCCCTCCGATCTCTGAAGAAGAAACCACACTCCTTCTTTCCTCCTCCAAACCCACCACCTGTTCATCAGACCCTATCCCCACCCATCTCCTACGTTCCATCTCCCTCACCATTTTCCCCTCCATCACTCACATCCTCAACCTTTCTCTCTCCATTGCAACCGTCCCCGCTGACTTCAAACATGCTGTTGTCACACCCCTCCTCAAGAAACCCTCACTTGATCCCACATGTCCTTCTAAATATCGACCCATCTCCCTCCTTCCCTTCATATCCAAACTATTAGAACGAGCAGTCCACCGTCGCTGCCTCGACTTCCTCGCCTCTCAGGCTCTCCTGGACCCACTACAATCCGGCTTCCATCCCCTACACTCCACTGAACTGGCACTCACTAAAGTCACCAACGACCTGTTCCTGGCTAAATCTAAGGGCCTCTATTCCATCCTCATCCTTCTTGACCTTTCTGCTGCTTTTGACACTGTTGACCACTACCTTCTCATCATCACCCTCTCCTCGCTTGGCTTCAAAGACTCCGTTCTATCCTGTGTGACATGGAAGATCTGCCCTGTGCCTTTAAAACACAGAAATCTGCTGGGTTTAGCTCAGATTCTGACAGGCAGGGAGATCAAAAGCTTCCCAGTTACCATAGGCAACTAAAACAGGCTGAGACACGAGGTCTGAAGGCACGCCTAGCTAGCAAACACTCCCCAGGTAATCAGGAAAACGGTTTTCACATGGGCAAGAAAACGCCCCTAAAACTGTATAAAGAATGTCCAAAGCAAACAGAGTTAGACCAGAGAGATCAGAGAGATCTCGGAGAGCAGGAAGTTCACGAGGAACAGGAAGCTGCAGAAGCTTGGCAAGTAAGAGGAAACTTGCAGGTCTCAGACGGAGGTTCATAATATTCCTATACTGACTCTGAATTACCTGACCCTTGGAGCAGAAAGCCAAGGAGGAATTGGCAAAGGGGAACAAAGCTACCTGCAACAAGAGAGATTAGTTACAGGAAACACTCACCTCTGACGCAGTGTGATTTTCCCAGGCACAGAGCTCAGTGGAAGGAACGTGAGGCAGCTGGTAAGAAGCCATATATATTTGAAAAGCAGAGCTGCTTGAAATTCTTACAACCCTGTGAGAGGGAAAGTAATTCGGTTGAAGATATTTGTATGAGTGATGAGGATGAATGTATGTCTCTAAAACCCTGCAGAAGACTTCCAAGAGAAAAGTCTGTCAGGACCAGAACAGGACAGTGTTATGAGCTAATGCCAGGCACAAGAGGTAGGAGATTGAAAAGCTACAAAGAGAAAGCAGGTTTAAACAGAGCTGTTTCTCCGTCCTGCTTTTACAAGCTGTCTGATAACTACCTGCCTTATTGTGGAGAGGGCTGTGTTGAAAGCTCAGAGACTGATTTGAGGAGGTTTCAAACTTTCTGCCCTAGAGAAAGTAATGTGGTTGAAGAACCAATGATTACAGAACCAAGTAGCTTAAATCCCTGTATTGAGGACATGGATTGCTCTTTGTTAATGGCTGATATAAGTTCTCTGCGCTAGCTAAAGACAAGAGTGCCTTGTAGAGAGCTGAATGAGCACAGAAGAGACTGTCAGCATTTTCATTTGGAATCTGTTTATTATTATTCCTGTTTTTGTTCAAGCGAGAAGCTGTGTTTTGTTTTCACCTTCAGTTTGCCAGAAGCATGGCTGTATTTTGAGTTCTTGTGTTTTGTACTGTTTTTGAAAATCCAAACCCCGGGAGGGGAATAAAATCCTTCTTAAACCTGACCACTCAGTCTCAACTACTCCTTTTCATAAAGAAAAGTCAGGCCCAGCAGTGTGACTGGCTGCCTACGCCTCAGTCCAGCCACTGCTGGTGACACCTGGTTCTCCTCCTACCTCTCCCATCGCTCATTCAGTGTACGCTCTGGTGGCTTCTCCTCCTCCCCTACCCCGCTCCAGGTAGGTGTACCTCAGGAATCTGTCTTGGGCCCCCTCCTCTTCTTTCTCTATACCCAAGGCCTCGGAGCGCTTATCTCCTCCCATGGCTTTCAGTACCATCTCTATGCTGACGACTCCCAAATCTACCTCTCTACACCTAACATTTCTCCGGCAACCCAGTCCAAAATCTCTCCCTGTCTTCTGGCCATCGCTGCCTGGATGTCTCATTGCCGATTGAAACTGAACATGGCCAAGACTGAACTCCTTGTCTTTCCACCCAACTCCTCCCCCCCACTTCCCCTTCTTTCAATCCAGGTTGATGGATCTAATATCCTTCCTGTTCCCTCGGCCCGCAATCTAGGGGTTATCTTCGACACCTCTCTCTCCTTCTCCACTCATATCCAGCTTGTAGCTAAGACCTGCCGCTTCTTTCTCTGCAACATCAGCAAAATCCGCCCCTTCCTCTCTGAACACACTACCAAAACGCTTATCCACTCCTTAATCTCCTCTCACCTCGACTACTGCAACCTACTCCTCGCTGGTCTCCCGTGAGCCACCTCCTTCCCCTTCAATCTATACAAAATCATGCTGCTTGACTAATCTTCTGCCAGCCTCGCCATGCCCACATTACTCCTCTTCTCAAGTCACTTCACTGGCTGCCTGTCCTATTCCGCATCCAATTCAAGCTTCTCCTGCTGACCTATAAATGCATTCACTCTATGGCCCCTCAGTACCTCTTATCTCTTATCTCTCCCTATGTCCCCACTCGAAATTTGTGCTCCGCCAACAAATTAGTTCTATCAATGCCTTTCACCCACACCGCAAACTCCCGACTGCGCTCCTTTCACGTTGCTGCACCATACGCCTGGAATAGCCTACGTGCGTCTGTGCGCCAGGCGTCCTCCCTGGCCCTCTTCAAATCCAGGTTGAAGACCCACCTCTTCACCGTTGCATTCAGATCCTGACTTCCATCCTCATCTTACCCTGACCCCCGTCTACGTTTACGACCAAACCTTAGACCAAACTATACCACACCGTACCTTCCTGTTCCTTCGGCCCGCAATCTAGGGGTTATCTTCGACACCTCTCTCTCCTTCTCCGCTCATATACAGCTTGTAGCTAAGACCTGACGCTTCTTTCTCTGCAACATCAGCAAAATCCACCCCTTCCTCTCTGAACACACTACCAAAATGCTTATCCACTCCTTAATCTCCTCTCGCCTCAACTACTGCAACCTACTCCTCGCTGTTAAAAAGAAGCGGGCCCAGCACTGATCCCTGGTGTATTCAACTATTCACCTTTCTCCATGAGAAAATTGGCCTTTTAGCCTTTCTATCTTTCAACCAGTTTCTAATATACAAAAATACATTGCCTTCTATCCCATGGCTTTTTAATTTTCCCAAGAGTCTCTCATGAGGGACTTTGTCAAAGGCTTTCCGACACTATATCAACTGGTTCACTTTTATCTACCTGTTTATTCACAGCTTCAAAAAATATAAGAGATTGGTGAGACAAGATTTTCCTTGACGAAATCCTTGTTGGCTTTCTGCCATTAAACCATGACTGTCTATGTTGTTGTTAAGTGCCGTCGAGTCAGAGTCGACTCATGGCGACCCTCTGGATAGCTATCCTAAATTGTGTTCGGTCTTCAGTCAGATTAATAATAGTAGTTCTACAATCTCATATTTCAGTTGTTTCGGCACGCTGGGATATATGTCATCCAGTCCAGGTGATTTGCTGCTCTTTAGTTTATCGATTAGCTATATTACACCTTCCTGATTTATCAAAATTTGTTTCAGTTCATCTGATACATCACCTTTAAATATCATTTCTGGCATGGGTAAGTTTCCTACAACTTTTTCACTAAAGACTGAAGCAAAAAATGCATTCAGTCTTGTCGCTATGGCCTTGTCCTCTCTCAGTGCACCTTTCACTTCTCCATCATC
Source organism: Ichthyophis bannanicus (assembly GCA_033557465.1). Taxonomy (NCBI): domain Eukaryota; kingdom Metazoa; phylum Chordata; class Amphibia; order Gymnophiona; family Ichthyophiidae; genus Ichthyophis; species Ichthyophis bannanicus. The sequence goes on from CM066031.1 coordinate 1,357,918,033, forward strand.
TAATGGTTTAAATGACTCCCTCACGGCTGTTTTTCTACGAATATATTTGAAAATGTTTTTATTATGCACTTTTGCTTCCATGGCAAACTTCTTTTCAAATTTCCTCTTTGCTTGCCTTATTAATGCCTCTATTAACTTGGTAGTACTTATGCTTTTTCCTGTTTTCATCATTTGGCTCATTTTCCATTTTCTGAAAGGTTCTCTCTTAGCTATAACAGTAACTCTGATCTCACCTTTAAGCCATGCTGGCTGTCGTTTGACCTTCCTTCCACCTTTTTTAAAGCATGGTATAAATCTGGTCTGGGCTTCCAAGATAGTATTTTTAAGTAGAGGAGTAGTCTAATGGTAATAGCACTGGCTTGGGAACCAAGAAACCAGGGTTCAGTTCTCACTAGCACTCGTTGTGGCCTTGGGCAAGTCACTTAACCCTCCATTTCCTCAGAAGAATCCAAGTTATCAATTTCCCTGTTTAATGTATATTACCAAGTTTAAGTTACAATGTAAACCGCTTTGACTAAATGATAAAGCAGTATAAAAAACTAAAAAAATAAAAAAATAAGGCCCAGGGCTGTTGTAATTTCTTAACCTTTGCAGCTGCTCCTTTTAGTTTTGTCTTAACCATTTTCCTCATTTTATCATAGTCTCTTTTTTGAAAGTTAAATGCTAGTGCAGTAAATTTCCTTGCTATTCTCCCTCCATTTACTAAATCAAATGTGATCATGTTATGATTGCTATTGCCAAGTGGCCCCAAAACAGTTACCTTTTGTACTAGATCCTGTGTTCCACTGATGTCTAGGTCTAAAATAGCATCCCCGCCTGTCAGTTCCTTAACTAGCTAGTCCATGAAGCACTCATTTACTTCATCTAGAAACTTTATCTCCCTAGCGTGTCCTGATGTGACATTGAACCACTCAGTACAGGGGTAACTGAAATCTCTCATTACTGTGTTGTAAACTTTGCTAGCTTTCCTAATTACGTTTAGCATTTTATTATCTGTCTGTGTGCACGTGTGCATAGTCTGTTTTAGTTTGCCTTTCTCTGATCAGAGAAGGGCTGTACTTTTACAGAGCTCTGCTAGAGAGTGGATATTTGCCTCCTGGGACATCTTGCTGTGAGTTCTAGCTGTTTATTTAATTATTTACTGTTTGTCTAACTGTTTGTTTAATTATTTATTGTTTGTCTTAGTGGTGTGCTAGTTCAGCCTTCTCAGCTGTACTTACCTTGCCTCTCTCAACTAACTGGGCTTTGTGTGGTAGCCAGGTTGACTGTTCATTTTAAATTAAATCTCTCTCCCCAGAACCTGCTGTTTGTTAAACTTTTTTCCTGTCCTTGCCTGCCTGAGTGAATCCTCCCCTCCCCCCCCCTCTCCTGCTGAGGTATTGTGTAGCCTTCTTCCTGTTTTCTCCACGTGTGCATAGTCTGTTTTAGTTTGCCTTTCTCTGATCAGAGAAGGGCTGTACTTTTACAGAGCTCTGCTAGAGAGTGGATATTTGCCTCCTGGGACATCTTGCTGTGAGTTCTAGCTGTTTATTTAATTATTTACTGTTTGTCTAACTGTTTGTTTAATTATTTATTGTTTGTCTTAGTGGTGTGCTAGTTCAGCCTTCTCAGCTGTACTTACCTTGCCTCTCTCAACTAACTGGGCTTTGTGTGGTACCCCCATCCCCCTGCTGAGGGTTCAGGACAGGGTACCTTGTAACTGCCCTCTTTAATAGGACTTATCTCCCTCCCTCCCCAGCACCCACCCACCCCTGGGGTAATTGTCGTTTTATAGGTACTTGCACATCTTAGAGGAAAGGGGCTGCTCTCAGGTGCAGCTCATTATCCAAATCAGTCACACACAGAGGACCTGAGATTAATTAATTAAGCTTTAGGTACACAAGGTGTATTAGGGGTATTAGATACACTTTTATTGGTATAAGCATCTACACCAATCCTTATTATATACAGCATTTAAAAGAACTAAACACAAGCTTTAAACTAAGATGCAGACAGAAGTCCAGCAACGAGATGGGGGTTCTCCGGTCTTTTGCATTGAGTGTCACATGTATGATTTTCTCCCAGTTGGTGAGAGATCTTACGTATGCACTAAGTGCAAAGAACTCTTTGCTCTCAGGGAACGAGTCCGTTCTCTAGAGGCTAGAGTAGCAGACCTGGAAGACATAAGAAAGACAGAGAAGTACATGGACGTGACCTTCAGGGATATAGTCCTGAAGTCCCACCTCCAGTCTGGCAGCATCCCTGTTGCCATGGAGGAGAGAGGTCATGTGACAGGAGAGCATCACCCTGGTGTGGCAGGAAGCGATCCTGTAACTAGGACCTGTCCTCCAGGTGATGTAAAACCCTCTCGCACCGAGGGCGTTTCTCCAGGGCCATGTGCCCATGAGGGGAGGGTCAGGATAGCTGTTATAGTCGGTGATTCAATCATTAGGAATGTAGATAGTTGGGTGGCTGGTGGACGTGAGGATCGCCTGGTAACATGCCTGCCTGGTGCGAAGGTAGCAGACCTCACGCACCGCCTAGATAGGATCGTAGATAGTGCTGGGGAGGAGTCTGCTGTCTTGGTGCATGTTGGTACCAATGACATAGGAAAATGTGGTAGGGAAGTTCTGGAGGCTAAATTTAAGCTTTTAGGTAGGAAGTTGAAATCCAGAACTTCCAGGATAGCGTTCTCCGAAATGCTTCCTGTTCCACGTGCAGGACCCAAAAGACAGGCAGAGCTCCGGAGTCTCAATGCGTGGATGAGACAATGGTGCAAGGATGAGGGTTTTGGATTTGTTAGGAACTGGGGAACATTCTGGGGAAAGGGGGGGCTCTTCCGAAGGGATGGGCTTCACCTTAATCAGGATGGGACCAGACTGCTGGCATTAACCTTTAAAAAAGAGATAGAGAAGCTTTTAAACTAGAAAATAGGGGAAAGCCGAAGTCACCCAGGAGCGCATGGTTCGGACAAAGGTATCTTTGAAGGATACTATCAAAAGCAGTGAGGTTCCAAAAGGGGGTATAGTAGCCCAAATGCCCTTGAGTAAGGAGCAGACAGAGCATAAAGATTCCAAATTACCCCTGCCTACCAATAGCCAGATTAATATGAATAAAATACAGTCTCTAAAATGCTTGTATGCCAATGCTAGAAGTCTAAACAATAAGATGGGAGAGTTAGAATATATAGCACTAAATGAGAGGTTAGATGTGATTGCACTCTCAGAGACATGGTGGAAAGAGGATAACCAGTGGGACACTGTGATACCTGGATACAAACTATATCGTAATGATAGAGCTGATCAAATTGGTGGAGGGGTTGCGCTCTATGTTAGAGAGGGCATTGAGTCAGAAAGGATTAAAGTTTTGTAGGGAACAAGATTTGCTGTAGAATCTCTATGGATTGAAATCCCATTTATGAAGGGGAAGGCGATGGCAGTGGGAGTATACTATCGACCGCCTGGCCAGAATGAACAAATGGATGATGAAATGCTCAAAGAAATCAAGGAAGCTAACAAAAGTCACAACAGAGTAGTAATAATGGGTGATTTCAATTACCCCGGTATCGACTGGGTCAGTGTCACGGCAGGACAAGCTAAAGAGATAAAGTTTCTAGATGGAATAAATGACTGCTTCTTGGAGCAGCTGGTTCATGAACCGACCAGAGGGGAAGCCATACTGGACCTAATCCTTAGTGGAACGCCAGATCTGGTGCAAGAAATAAGGGTGTTGGGACCACTTGGCAATAGTGATCATAGTATGATCATGTTTGATTTAATTAGTGGAGGACAGATAGTAAAGGAATCCACAGTATTACCTTTTAACTTTCAAAAGGGAGACTATGATAGAATGAGGAATATAGTTAGGAAAAAACTAAAAGGAGCGGTTCCAAAGGTTAAAGACTTACAGCAAGCTTGGGTGTTATTTAAAAATACTATCCTCGAAGCCCAGACCAGCTGTATTCCACGCATTAAGAAGAGTGGAAGAAAGTCCAAAAAACTGCCAGCATGGTTTAAAGGTGAGGTCAGAGAGGCTGTTGCTGCCAAAAAAGCAACCTTCAGGAAATGGAAAAAGAGCCAAATGATGAAAACTGGAAACAACACAAGCACTGGCAAGTTAAATGCAAAGCATTGATAAGGCAGGCAAAGCGGGAATTTGAGAAGAAACTTGCTACGGAAGCAAAAACACGAAATAAAGACTTTTTCAAGTACATTCGTAGCAAAAGGCCTGTGAGAGAGTCAATTGGACCGTTAGATGATAGAGGGGTAAAAGGGGCAGTAAGAGGAGACAAGGCTATAGCAGAGAGACTGAATGAATTCTTTGCTTCGGTCTTTACTGAGGAAGATGTAGGGATGTTACCCATGACTGAAGTGGTATTTAAAGGTGATACTGCAGAGGAATTGAGAGAAATATCACTACACCGGGAAGATATATTACAACTATTTGATAAACTGAATAGTAGCAAATCACCTGGACCGGATGGTATACATCCCAGAGTGTTGAAAGAACTGAAATATGAGATTGCAGACCTGCTATTGGTAATCTGTGAACTTTCATTAAAATCATCTGTAACACCTGAAGATTGGAGGGTCGCCAACGTAACACCAATTTTTAAAAAAGGTTCCAGGGGTGACCCGGGAAATTACAGACCAGTGAGCCTGACGTCAGTACCAGGGAAAATGGTAGAAACCATCATAAAGAACAAAATTACACAACATGTAGATAGTCATGGCCTAATGGGAGACAGCCAACATGGCTTTAGACAAGGAAGATCTTGTCTTACTAATCTGATATGTTTCTTTGAGGGTGTGCATAAACAGATAGACAAAGGTGAGTCGGTTGATATAGTGTATCTGGACTTCCAGAAAGCTTTTGACAAGGTCCCCCATCAGAGACTTTTGGCAAAGCTAAAAAGTCATGGGATAGGAGGCAGTGTACTATTGTGGATCGGGAACTGGTTAAAAGATAGAAAGCAGAGGGTAGGGCTAAATGGCCAATATTCCCAATGGAAAAAAGTGAATAGTGGAGTACCCCAGGGATCTGTACTGGGTCCGCTACTTTTTGACATATTCATAAATGACCTGGAAAAAGGAATAACTAGTCAGGTTATCAAATTTGCAGATGACACAAAACTGTTTAAAGTTGTTAAAACCCAAGAGGATTGTGGAAAACTGCAGGAGGATCTGGATAACTTGGAAGACTGGGCATCCAAATGGCAGATGTAATTTAATGTGGACAAATGCAAAGTTATGCACCTAGGAAAGAACAACCCACACTATAGTTACACGATGCAAGGCTCCACATTAGAAACCACCACCCAGGAAAAGGACTTAGGAGTCATCGTGGATAACATGTTAAAACCCTCCGCCCAGTGTGCAGCGGCGGCCAAGAAAGCAAATAGAATGCTAGGTATCATAAAGAAAGGGATGGAGAATAAAACAAAGGATATTATAATGCCTCTGTATCGCTCCATGGTACGACCGCACCTTGAATATTGTGTGCAATTCTGGTCACCGTATCTTAAAAAGGACATAGCGTTATTAGAAAAAGTACAGAGAAGAGCCACCAAATTGGTGAAGGGGATGGAAGGCTACTCCTATGAAGAGAGGCTAAAAAGGTTAGGGCTCTTTAACCTGGAAAAGAGACGGCTGAGGGGAGATATGATAGAGGTCTATAAATTAATGAATGGAGTGGAACGGATAAACGTGGATCAATTGTTTACGCTATCAGAATATAGAAAGACTAGGGGACATGTAATGAAGCTACAGGGTAAACTATTTAAGACAAATAAGAGAAAATATTTTTCACTCAACGTGTAATCAAACTCTGGAATCTGTTACCGGAGGATGTAGTAAGGGCTGTTAGTATAGCTGGGTTTAAAAAAGGTTTGGACAAGTTCCTGGAGGAAAGGTCCATAAACCACTATTAAAAAGGGACCCAGGATATCAATGCTTGACCCAGTACAAGCATTGTGGAACCTGTGGTCTTTTGGGGATATTGCTAGGTGCGTAGGACCTAGATTGGCCACTGTTGGAAACAGGATACTGGGCTTGATGGACCTCGGTCTGACCCAGTATGGCATGTCTTATGTTCTTATGTTTATTTGGATGTTTAATGTACTGCCATTTTTATGCTACAAACTCTATATTTAAACCAAGAGTATACAAAGAGAATCTGTCAAAAACTGAAAGAAAGAGGAAAATTGCTACTAGAAAAACGGCAAAAAGCAACAGATGCACAATTAAAATCTTTAATTTCACAGATCCAAGTAAAGGAGCATGTGAATGATAACATCTTGAAGCAACTAAGGGCTTCTGTTGAAAAAGAAATATAGGGAGGAGGAGGAGGAGACTTAGGTGAGAGTACCAGAAGAAAGGTATACACAGAAAAAGAAAGAGCAGTTGATGGGAAGATAGAGTCGAGAGATCTAGAACTACAGGAGAGTGAGCTGAATAAAGGATGGGTCAACAAATCAACTAAAGAGGAGGAAGAAAGGGAGGAGAAAGACCCAGAGGTGGAGAAATTCAAGATAGAATTCCTGGTCCACATGGAAAGAGATGAATATGCTGGGTTCCAAGCAAGGGAAAGATTATCCACATTAAATTTAATACCTAAGGTTAGAAGTATGATCATTAAGATGAACAAGGTCATATCCAATATTGCAGACCTGCTATTAGTAATCTGTGAATTTTCATTAAAATCATCTGTAATACCTGAAGATTGGAGGATCGCCAATGTAAAGCCAATTTTTAAAAAGGGTTCCAGGGGTGATCCGGGAAACTACAGACCGGTGAGCCTCACGTCAGTACCGGGAAAAATGGTAGAAACCATCATAAAGAATAAAATTACTCAGCATGTAGATAGTCATGGCCTAATGGGAGACAGCCAACATGGTTTTAGACAAGGAAGATCTTGTCTTACTAATCTATTATGTTTTTTTGAAAGTGTGAATAAACAGGTGGACAAAGGTGAGTCGGTTGATATAGTGTATTTATTTTATTTATTTATTACAGTTTCTTATATACCGCGCTATTCGGCATCAGCGCGGTTTACATCATAACATAACTACCATGACGACAAGGTGTCTGGTTTTACATTGAACAGGGAAAAAAAAAAAAAAAACAACTTGGATAACAGGGTTAACTATATACATACATGGTTTTACATTGAACAGGGAAAAAAAAACTTGGATAACAGGGTTAACTATATACATAAGCTATTTACACTGCAGGATAGGTAAAATCAGATCATAAGTAAGGGGGCATCTCTAGAGGGGTGATTTCTTGAGAGGGATATCTAGGCTCAAAGGTCATCAGGGAAGTATTGGATGAAGAGGTAGGTTTTGAATGCCTTCCTGAATTGATATAGATTGGTTATGGCCCTAATGTCAGGGGGTAGAGCATTCCAGCATCTGGGGATATAGAAACTGCACGCTCTGTTTGTGGTTGTCTTGTTGCACTTTGTCGATTCCTTTGGTGTGATTAGCAGATTGATAGCTGTTGCTCTTCTCGATCTGTTGGGGGGTACCGTGTGGAAAAGATGCGTGAGTGAGGGGGAGGAAATGCCTTTGATTGCCTTGAATGTTAATAGGAGGGTTTTGAAGGTGATCCTCCCATGAATAGGTAGCCAGTGCAGCCGTTTGAGAATGGGAGTTACGTGGTCGCTTCTGGAAGCTCCGTAGATGACCCTGGCTGCGGCATTCATGGCCAACTGTAAGGGGGCTAGTGTGGATTGGGGAAGCCCTTGTAAGATGGCATTTGCAAAGTCGAAATGTGGCAGGATAAGCGCTTGATATATGGTTCGGAAATCCTCTGGGGCCAACAGGGCGCGTAGGTGTTTGAGTGAACGGATTTTAAAATAGACAGCTTTGACTATATTGCTTATATGGCTTTTCATGTCCAGTCGTTGATCGACAGTTACTCCCAGGTATTTTATTGCCTCTTTAGTCTGCAGGTCGGCTTTCTTGACACTGACGTGGGATGGGGGAGTAAAGTTGGGGTCTCTGGTGATGAATAGCACTTCAGTTTTTTTATGTTGGATGCGTAGGTTCTGTGATTGGAGCCAAGTTGAAACTGCATTGAAGCAGTCCGTGAGTGGGGTCAGGTCCATGTGAGTTGTGGAGAAAGGCATGTATAAGAGGATGTCATCTGCATATATCAGGCAGTTCACATTGAATGATCTTATGATATTGCAGATGGGTTGCATGTAAATATTGAAGAGTAAGGAGGATAGTGAGGAGCCTTGGGGTACCCCTTGCTTTTGATGGAAATGTATCGACTCTTCTGATCCAGACTTCACATATTGCCATCTGCCATCCAGATAAGACTTGCACCATCCTAGTGCACTGTTGCAGATTCCCTTCTCTTTCAATCTTTCGAGGAGTATTTCGTGGCTGACGGAGTCGAATGCTGCGGCTATATCTAAGAATATAAGCACACAACCTTGACGGACGTTGTCAATTCTTGTGATGATGTCGTTGAATAGAGCAGTGAGTAGTGTCTCGACCCCATGATGTTCTCTGAAGCCATGTTGACAGTTGTCTAAGGGAGCAGCAGCATCAATGTGGTCCTGAATTTGCCGTTGTGCCTCTTTCTCAATTATTTTGGCTAATAGAGGGATGCTGGCTATTGGCCGATAAGAGTCAACTCTTTGGGGGTCTAGTTTGGGGTTTTTCAGTAGGGGCCTAATGGAGGTCTGCTTGAGTGAAGTGGGAAAGTATCCTGTTGTGAAGGAGATCTGAACTTTCAGAAAGCCTTTGACAATGTCCCTCATCAGAGACTTTTGGCAAAACTAAAGAGTCATGGGATAGGAGGCTGTGTACTACTGTGCATCAAGAACTGGTTAAAAGATAGAAAGCAGAGGGTTGGGCTAAATGGCCAATTTTCCCAATGGAGAAAAGTGAATAGTGATGTACCCCAGGGATCTGTGCTGGGTCCGCTACTTTTTGACATATTCATAAATGACCTGGAAAGTGGAATAACGAGTGAGGTTATCAAATTTGCAGATGACACAAAACTATTTAAAGTTGTTAAAACCCAAGAGGATTGTGGAAAATTGCAAGAGGATCTTGATAAATTGGAAGACTGGGCATCAAAATGGCAGATGAAATTTAATGTGGACAAGTGCAAGGTTATGCACCTAGGGAAGAACAACCCAAACTATGGTTACACGATGCAAGGTTCCACATTAGGAACCACCACCCAGGAAAAAGATTTAGGCGTCATTGTGGATAGCATGTTAAAACCCTCAGCCCAGTGTGCAGCGGCGGCCAAGAGAGCAAATAGAATGCTAGGTATCATAAGGAAAGGAATGGAAAATAAAACAAAAGATATTATAATGCCTCTATATCGTTCCATGGTGAGACCGCACCTTGAATATTGTGTGCAATTCTGGTCGCCGTATCTTAAAAAGGATATAGCGTTATTAGAAAAGGTTCAGAGAAGAGCCACCAAAATGGTAAAGGGGATGGAAAGATACTCCTATGAAGAAAGGCTAAAAAGGTTAGGGCTCTTTAACCTGGAAAAGAGACGGCTGAGGGGAGATATGATAGAAGTCTATAAATTAATGAATGGTGTGGAATGGGTAAACGTAGATCGATTGTTTACGTTATCAGAATATAGAAAGACTAGGGGACATGCAATGAAGCTACAGGGTAAAGTATTTAAAACTAATAAAAGAAAATATTTCTTCACTCAACGTGTAAACAAACTCTGGAATTTGTTACCGGAGGATGTAGTAAAGGCTGTTAATGTAGCTGGGTTTAAAAAAGGTTTGGACAGGTTCCTGGAGGAAAGGTCCATAAACCATTATTAAGAAGGGACCCAGTATATCAATGCTTGACCCAGTACAAGCATTGCAGAACCTGTGTCTTTTGGGGAAACTACTAGGTACATATGACCTAGATTGGCCACTGTTGGAAACAGGATACTGGACTTGATGGACCTTGGTCTGACCCAGTATGGCATATTTTATGTTCTTATGTTCAATATAAAGGGACCATATATTACAATACAATACAATTCATTGAATATTGTGCAGCTAAAATTATTACTCCAAGTATAAGAGCTTTGAAAAACAGGCAAAACAGATGTATGTTGATTTTGTAAGACAGAACTGGAAACAGTGACTCACTTCATAGCTGGCTGTGAAGTTCTGATGGCGGAAAATTTCTATACAGAAAGGCACAACAAGGTAGCACGTCTTGTCCATTGGAAACTCTATAAACACTACATCATTGTCCCTAAAAAGCATTGGGATCATGACCCTAAGAGAATTACAGAGAATAAAGAGGTTATGATCACCGAGGACATTCTCATTCTGACGAATAAGAAACTGGATGCGAGGAAACCTAACATCCTAGCATAGTGGTAAAATGGAAAAGCACCAGAATGGCATTGATAATAGAGGTGTCGTTTCCAAGTGATTATTCTGTGAATCGCGCAGAGAGGCAGAAGATCCTGAAGTACCAAGAAATGCAGTCTGAGACCAAGAAGATGTGGCAGAAAGATACATAAATATTTCCCATTATATTAGGAGCCACAGGCTTGATAAAGAACTTCCAAGCACATCTTGACAAACTACCCATAGCTGTTAACATCTCACAAACTTCTCTTTGGCACGGTGTAAGTACTACAACTGAGCATTAGCAGTAAATTTGAGACTGAGATCATATTCTACATACCCTGACTTGGAAGTGAGGTTCATGACTGTCATGGTATGCGCAAAACTAACCCATTTGGGGAAGCTGCCCTGAAAATGTTTAAATACTTAAACGATATTAATGAACAAAGAAACCTTTTTCAAAAAAGGAGAAGCTGTAAAACCAGAGGGCATGAAATGAAGCTGCAAAGAGGTAAATTTAAAAGCAATATCAGGATATAACCGAAAGGGTGTTGGATGCCTGGAATGCCCTCCTGATGAAGGTGGTAAGGGCAAGAAAAGTGACAGAATTCAAAAAAGCATGGGATAGACACATAGAAGTCCTAGTTGATCAGGCAATAATCTATTCACAAAAGACAGGGTAGGAAGAAAGGCAGGAAGAGTGGAATCATATGTAAAAATTAATATTAAAACCACAGAACTGCAGGGCTTACGAGGGAAGGAAGAGGCACTGTGGTTTAGTATAAGAGGAAATGGAAAATCCATTTATATTGGTATGATATATACAGGGTGGCCCAAAAAAGTGAGAACATCTTGTAGCATATAAGTTATTTAAAAATTCAAAAAGACAGATGTAAACGATTGACAAATAAAAAAAAAGAAAGATGGCGACCGGAAATTGTCAAAATAAAGATGTTATATAGCAAAAAAAGGTAAATAAGTAAACTAAGCTTTAAATTTACGAGATGTTATCACTTTTTTTGGGCCACCCTGTATAGAATTCCCTCACAGTCAGAAGAAATAGAAAGAGATTTAACTGAAGACATTCTCAATATTGCTGTCAAAGGGAAGTACTATTGGTAGATTTCGATTTGCCAGATGTTGATTGTGATATTCCTGCCATGGTGACATCTAGAAGTGATCCTAGGTTCTCTACAGGGAAAAGTGTTCTGGCAACTGGTAACGGAACCCAAGCAAGAGGGGGTGATAATGGACTTGGTGCTTATGAATGGCGAGAGTGTTTCTGATGTAACGTGTGATCATCTGACATGCAGTGATCACTGAATGGTGAGTTTCAATATTAGGACATAGTTGGAGATAGTTCATTCAAAAGTGAGGGTCCTAGATGACAGCAAAGCTAATTTTGCAAAGATGGGGGAATACCTCAAGGAGTCATTAGCTGAAATGAAACATCTGGGGAAAGTAAAACAACAGTGGGCAAAACAGAAAGGAGATATTTTAAGGGCAATGAACCTTTTGGTTAGAAAAGTAAATAATATTAAGAGGAAAAGGAGGCTACTGTGGTTTTCAAAAGGAGTAGCTTAAACATATGGACAAAGCAATAGGGCCAGATAGAATTCATTCAAGGAACTTAGAGAAGTACTGGTGGTTCCACTGTCTGATCTTTTCAATGTTTCTTTAGAGTCAGGAGTGATCCTGTAGGACTAGAGATGTGTGAATGTGATTCCTGTCCACAACAGCGAAAGTAAGGAAGAGGTTGGTAATTACAGTCCAGTTAGTCTGACCTCTTTGAGTAAATTAATGGAAATACTGTCAGAGGATGGTGTGCTTTTTGAAATCCAAGGGCTCACAGGATGTGAGATAGCAGGACTTTGCTAGAGGTAGGTCTTGTTAGATGATTCTGATTGATTTCTTTGACTGGGTGACCAGAAAACTGGATCAGAGGAGAGCCCTAGATGATTACGAGGGAGGAGTGTCCTAGTGGTTAGGGCACGGTACCTCAGGCTGGAGGTTCAAATCCCCCCTGGGGACAGCAATCTCAGGCTGGAGGGACTGGGATTTCTAGTCCTATAAGCACTCCTTGTGGCCTTGGGCAAACCACTTAACCCTCCGTTGCCTCGGGTACACATAGATTGTGAGCCCTTTTGGGACAAGGGAATGTATCCAATACCTGTTTGTAGTGATTACATAATGTAAACCGCTTTGATTGAAGGATAAGGCAGTATAGAAAACTGGTTAAATAAATAAATAAAATGAGTGCCCTTGGAATGGACTCTAAAGTAACTGAATGGGTGCGAAGCTGGTTGAATGTGAGGCAACAGAGGGTAGCAGTAAATGAAGTTCACTCTGAAGATAGGAGGGTTACTAGTGGCATGATGCACAGATTGATACTTTGTCCTGTACTTTTTAACATTTTTCTAAGTGATATTGCGGACTGTTTGCCAGGAAAGATATGCTTCTTTGCAAATGATACCAAAATATGTAACAGGGTAGACACCCTGGAAGGTGTGGATAACATGAGGATGAATCTAATGAAGCTTGAAGAATGGTTGAGAATTTGGCAACTAAGTTTTAATACTAAAAAGTGCAAGGTCATGCATTTGGACTACAAAAACCCAAGGGAGCAATACAGCATGGGGGGATGAAGTATGTTAATGCACGAAAGAAGTACTGGGGGTGATCATAGTGGATGATCTTAAAGGACGCGATATTGTACTGAGCCTAGTTTTACCTGCAGGTTGCTAACCAGGTAGCAGTGCAATATTGCCACTAGCCAGTTAGCACTTGTTGCCACCCACAACATGCCCCAATGCTAATATGTTAGTGCCGTTGAATATCCCATTCAGTGGCATTTACATGGTTTACAGGTCTGTAAACCATGTAAATGCCTTTTGAATATCAGGCCCAAAATGTCAAGACAGGGAGAAAAGGATGCAGCAAAACCAGAAGAATGCATGGGTGCAAAGGAAGAGGAATGGTCTGCATGAAAAAGGAAGCAATAGTGCTCGTGTATAAGTCTCAAGATAGCACCTTCAAAAGGATATAAACAAGATGGAGTTGATTCAAAGGACAGCTACTAAACTGGTCAGTGGTCTTTGTCATAATGCATATGGGAATAGATTTTTTTATTTACTTATTTTATTTACAAGATTTTTATACCGTCTTATCAGTCAATCAAAGTGGTTTACAGATAACAACATAAACCATTACATCATAACAGGGTTAACTATGTACATCAAATCAGTCAATAACTATTTACAGAGTAACTAGTTGCATTTACAGTGCAACTAGTTGGGTTTACTAACATTCAGTAGTAGCTATTTACATTTGATCGGGAGGGCAGTATATTTGGTGAGTTGAGTATATAGTATTTAAGTTGGGTATGCATCTAGATCTATTTGTTTTGTCCCATAGTGTTCTGTGAAGAGTAGGGTCACATATATTCCTTATTTTGGTGGGAGGCTGTTCTATAGGATCAGGGCATAATATGCGAATGCTCTATTGGTCATTGATTTGTTGGTTTTGCGGAAGTCAGCTGGGAGAGCTAGGGAGTTTTGGGTGCATCCCCTTCTCTGTCTTGTGTCTGGTATTTTGTTTATTAAGGTGGTGAAGAAAGAAGGTGATATGTTATAGAGCAACTTGAATATAATGACTTATGTTTTTGTACTTGATCCTACTAGGGACAGGAAGCCAATGTAACTTACATAGAATTGGGGTGATGTGCTGAGATCTTGGTGTCTGCGAGATTACATGAGCTGCTGTATGTTGCGCCATTTGCAACTGTGTTACTACCTGTTTGGATAGACCTTGCAATATACTATTGCAGTAGTCTCAGATCTCAGTATGTATACTTTGGAAGAAAGGTGGAAGAAGGTGATAGAGACATTTAAATGCCTCTGTGGAATAAATGCACAGGAAGTGGCCCTCTTCCATTTGAAAGTAAGCTCTGGAATGAGTCGATCAGAGAATGAAGGTGAAAGTAGATAGTTCCTCAGATTATTCCTATTTCCTTATGGAAAGGGTGGCGGATGAGTGGAACAGCCTCCCACTGTAAGTGGTGGAAACAAAAACTGTATCTGAATTCAAAAAGTATGGGAAAAATACAGAGGATCTCTGAAAGAGAGGAAGGGACTGTAAACGTAATAGTTCTTATAGATGGGCAGACTGGATAGGCTATATGGACTTTATCTGCTGTCATTTTCTGTTTCTACGAATAAAGGAGAATAATTAAATTGCCTGCATATCTGCAAAATCCATGGGTAATTTTTATAGTACTGCATATCCTTTCACTTTCAAAATTGCCCTAGGAAAACGTTCCTGCACACATCTGCTCCTCCTTCTTTTGTGTGGCTGCTTTTTTCCAAGTATTTTTTTAAGGTATGTGTATATTCCAGATTCCACCCCAACCCCATCCCAAGGAATGTCTCCCCCTACCATGCATGTAATTTTACACATATAGAGGGTGGGTGATTTTCAAAGAGCTAATTTCTACAGGTGAAATAGTTTTCACATCTAGAACTGGCTTTGAAAATTGCCCTCTTAATCTGTGTTTTGATTATTAATTAAAATGTAATATCTTGAATATGGCAAAACCTGCATTTCATAAGGCACATAGATACTGTTGGATGGAATGCTGGCAAATTTCCTCAGCAACACAGGACTAAAGTAGACAATTTCCATTCATTCTCTTTGCCAGTATAAACGTTTCTAGTTTTCCATGCTGTTGTTTTGATATTTTTACTTTATTGTGAATCTCTTCAGAGGCTATGAGGAAATGTGGTCTTCAAGATCAATAAATAAAATAAAACACCTGCAGCATGCATATGGAACAAAAAGCATACTACTGTATATCTAATTTAACCCACACTATTATAGAATATCATTGCCAACAAAATGTGGGTTATCAACCCCTTACACACCAATTTGGCCATTACTTTCTAAAGCAAAACTATTTCTCTTTTTAGTCTATATGAATTTTTAACAGTGCAAGATTATTTTGGTGGCAGCTGAATCTACTTGTCATAAAATGCTGTGCTTAGCAATGTTCAGCTATGCAGTAGAAGCAATGAAGGGAAAAGTGAAGCCAGAGCAAGTAAATTTCACCAGAGACCCTGAACAAATTCTTCACTCAGCAGGAGAGATTGCCCATGACGGCTGAACTAGGAAAGAGATGAATGTTTTAATTTTAATGAAGTTAATAGCTCTGTCAACCATTTTTAGCTGGAATACTGATGCGCTGAACATTTAACACCATGAGTTATGAGAAATCTTATAAAGTGGTATAACATAGAAATGGATCTCATATCAATTGTTTATTTCATGTAGAAATAAGGGACAACAAACATATTACAAAGGATACCTTTTTATTGGCTTAACTTAATAAAGTTGTGATCCTTAATAAATCAGTCATCTTCTCTTCATAAGGTCCCAAGAGTACTTTTGTTGTGATTTGGTGGAATAAGCATGGCTTAAACAGCACAGAGTGCCAGAGGTTTTCCACTGTCTGTATAGGTTGTAGCTCAGTAAGAGGAATGAGAAGTAGTAACATTTTAGAGCTGCATGCCCTATATCTAATAGGTAAGAAAGCCTTTCTGCGCTGTCATGGCACATGGAAACAGCTGAAGACCTAGATGGAACTCTGAAGAAAAGTGTCTTAGGGGTATGTTTACTAAACCGCGTTAGTGTGACTCGCGTTAGGATCCGCGGTACAGGCAGAAATCCCAAATAAGGACATGGGCGGTACATTGTTCCCGATAACGCGCGTTACCAGGCGCCATAACTCAACGAGCGGTAAAAAGCACCGTGCACAGCGCCACGCAAGGCGCCCTGTACGGCGCCCATAAGGTGTTTGATAAGGTGTGTAGAAAGGTATCAAGAGCTGTAGCACAATGGTTAATACACTGACCGATGGTGTAGGGTGTGTGAGTTCAATCCCCATGTGGGTCCAAGGAGTAAAGCTGGCTGAGACATCACCTTTTACTTTAAAGCAGTGCTGTCTGAAGCATATGTTGTATAAGTTTAATTAGTGGTGCCAGAAAACACACCCTCACAGGGCCATAACCCAAGGTGCCGCCTAAGGCGTCCGACAAGGCACTCCAGAGGGCACAGTATAATGTGCACTGTCCGCCAAGGCATACCCCACCTTGTGCCCATCTGTAGATTGCTGCTTTGCATGTGCAGTGCAGCATGGGTACGAGTGGATTAACCCTATCCTGGTAACCACAGCACACAGTCTGTGCGGTGACCTGCAGTCCCTCTGTAGCCAGCCATGGGCCTGTTTGTAGCTATAGAGCTGTAGCTCACTGGTTACCTCACTGCCTGTGGAGCCAAAGGTTGTGGGTTTGATCCCACAGTGGGGTTATTTATTGGGGCAGTTTCATTCTTTTAATTTAAATCAGTACTGCCAGCACAAAAACCCTCACAGTGATGTAACCTTAAGGTGCCTTATAGGGCGCCCTATGGGGCACCTGATGATTACTGCACTGTGAGGGTTTTTTTGGCTGGCAGTACTGATTTCAATTAAAAAAATGAAATATGTGCTGTAACCATACCCAGACATGGTACACATCAGCAACACCTTTTCACTGTGGGGATAAAAATGAGTCCTCTCAGGTACAGTTAGTACATGGGGAATGCCGCCTGTGTATACGTCTACAACTAAGGACCAAGGGACAGCTTGCTCTGACGTCATAACACTCAAAATGCAAAGCCAGCAAAGATTGAGCATTGAAACGAGCCTCGACCCTGCCCCAGAGAGTGTACAAAATGAGTATCTCAGAATACCATACAGCCAATGAGAGGCTATCACATGGCTAACATGGGCCTATAAAATGAACAAAGGAAAACATACCCAAAGCTGAAATGCATCATTATCCACAGTTTATCTGCAGGAAACATGACTCGAAGGTCAGTACACAGTGTGTGAGAACAGGATTTAACAGCCAAAAGTGGAGACAGGATGCTACAGTGTGACATATCGGGAAGCAAAATGTATATCAACAATAATGCAGAAGAAGAATGAAAGAAATCAAATTGTCAGAAAGCTGTGGAGATAAACAGGGAGAGGATGTCCCTATACATAGACATAGCTGATCCCAGTGGGGTGAAGCTGTCCGCCATCGCCAGGATTGACTATGCCTAAGCCAGGTGCTCCGTATGTCATCCCACGGTTTGAAAATGAAATCCATACCTTACCAAACCAAAGTGTGTTCTGACCTGCCTGGCAAAACCTAAATAAAACAAATCCTATCCTATGCGCCTATGTTGCCAGTAACACAGAAAGCCAGAGTCCTGTAGATGTATGTTGGGGTCTAACACAAACAACCAAAAAAACCATAGGCAGTCCCCAAAGAAAGGTCGGGGAGGCCCAGAAAAGCCCCAACACCACCTACCCCCGCACCCACATGCATGCACCTGGGTGTCATATGCAACTGACCATGCATGGATACCCGTGCGTACCACCATATACAGTCCCCCGGTGTGGCTATCAGCAACCATGGCTGGCTGTACCAGGTTGATACTGATGGCCCACAGAGCCATCTACACACACCTGATCCCTCCCAGGCTAAGCAAACCAAGGGTGATGCCTGTCATGATGACAGTGGCGCCCAGATGGCTCACCAAGGCCAGAAAGTGGATATGGCCACGACTGTACCTTCCATTCATCATCGTTACACAGCCCTGCACCACCCACCATTGTCGGTGTCTGTGGATAACTCTGTAGCCCCCCCAGTGTCCCCAGGTTGCAATCTGTGCCAACCATGGACCCCACCCCACTCCACGCCACACAGCCAGGTTGTAGTTAGCACCCGACCCCCTCCCCTACAACACCAGTGACACCCGCCCCACCCACCATCAACACTACGCCAATATGGCCACACACTGTCCAATTGCATACCATTGGTACCGCAGTAGCCTGCCCCCTGTATCCCACCATGTGCCATGCTAGTCATGGGTGCACCACCCCCCTGTCTGGTCACGGCAAAGCGCCCCCTCAATCCCTTACCAACCCCATGACAGACCCCCTGTGCAGGGACCAAGATGCAGGGACCCCGTGGTGTCCCACCACCCCTCATCTCCTACCTTCCTGCACAACCACCCCTGAAAACATCATGCCCAAGCAGGCACCCACCACCAGTGCAGCACACCCCTACTGGCAGCCCTATACTCTGGCCTCGTCTCCATGATAAAACGTATGCTGTGAGCTCACCCCCACCGTATGTACAGAGGTCATCATCCCCAACCTCCCACAGACAGAGGATGAAGCATGCAAAGTCAACAGGGACCATGCAACGTCACCAGTGATGTATCAATGTTCCCCAACAATGCAAAGGTGATCCCCCCCCAGCTGCAAACAACGAGACACCCAGACAGTTCATGGCAGCGACGGTGTGTCAGTCCCCCCAGTGACAGTTGATGTAGCAGGCCAACAATGAGGTCCAACAAAGGCCTGTGTCCAACTCGCAGAGGTACATCTCCCAGTGGCAACAACACCCAGGGACAGTTTCACAGAGGTGCCGTGTCCAAACAAATATGGCTGATGGGGTCTCCAGATGCACTGTAGTAGATGTCTCATGTATGTTGTCTGTGTCCTGTGTGAAAAGGGGTGGAAATAAGGTAAGGGAATGACACAACCAACCCCCACCATCAGGTCACAATTGAAGACAGTCTAATGTTTCAAAACCTCTGTATGGTGCTCACGAAAGAATACAGTGTATCCTCTGCTGACTCACATTGTCATTTTCCACTGACAATCTTTCATATTTAAATCAGAGTGGTCGCATAGTTTCAGCAATGATAGGCTACCATTGACCTTTGTCTCTGTCAAATGGACAAGCACCCTTTCACATCAATGACCCCGATTGGAGGCGACCACCCCCTTTCAGACTTTAAAGCTATTTCGGAGTGTAATGCATTAACCGTTTTGTAATTATATTACACCAGTGCTTAGCTTTCAGAAGACGTTTCTGCGTACATTGCTAATTTGAGTCAGCAGAAGATACACTGTATACTTTCATGAACACCACACAGAGCCTCTGATACATTAGTATGTCAGATAGTAACCCTGTAAAAGAAGACCATAATAAATATGTCATATACAAATGAGACAGTGACATCACAATATGTGCATCATGAAGGCGTAGATATCACAACATGACATGGCCACAACACACAGCACAGTGCACATGGACCACAGCAGGAGATGGACCTGCAGACCAGGTCACCATCTCAACATGGTCATGTAAATGCCCATGTCACACAGGCATCCCAGAGGTCCACAGCATGTCCAGCAGTGGTGGTGCAAAGAGATACCACAAAAAGGCACGTTGATACTAACAGGCCAAGTGCAGCATCTGCACGTGGTGTATGTCCCAGATGATCGAAGGTGGAACCTACCTGAAAGTTATAGCAGTGGTCTGATGGGGAAACACCGAGTCAGGCAAGGGCACAAGGGGCCACAGTGGAGGCTGCAGATGTCAAGAAACTGCATCCATCACCACGTCTGCACAGTCAGCTGTCAGTGTAGCATGTCCGAGGAATGTTGCGTTGCGTGGAGACAAAACGTTCACGTGCAGTGTCCTGCCATCAAACATGAGACACGTCAGGGAACAACATTTGACACATGCACACAATGTACAGAAGGCCATAAGCAGAAGGGCATAGAGAGTCGGGTGAACAGTACTAGACAGGTGACCAGAAATATCCCTGACACAGACAAAGGCAGAGGGGAGCAGAGGGGAGCGCAGGCAGACATGTCCCAACGACACAGAGACATACACCGTTAGACAAGGTACGCATGCCGCAAGCTGCAGATGGCTGCACTGTGGACAATCAGGGACCAGTGGAGACAACCATCCCAGTCCATGCATGAGTGCACCGAAGTTGTCTAATGCCGCAATGGCAGTGACGTCTGTACGTTGTCACCAGTAACCCCCCTAGAGCCAGGGGCGGGTAGGGTAGGTCAGCCTGGGCTATCCAAAACTTAAGGAGCAGGGTAGTGCAGTTGGCCCTGCACTGCCTTCTGGGTGTTGTAGTCCCTCTTGCTCTCTAAGCCAAGGAATAATTGTAGTCGAGTGGTTTAGGCAAAAATGACAAGGTTTTATTTCCCCTTCCGGGTGGATTCATTGCAAAGAAAATTAAGAACAAAAATGACCATACTTCTGGTACAAAGAAAACAATGCAGGAACAAAAACAGCTTCTGTGGTTTTCAGCTTTCACAAACAGTATTCAGAACCAACTTAAATGCAGCAGTGCCTTTTCAAACAAAGGCAAACACTCTTGCTTTTCCCACTACTGTTCCAACAGCCTTGTTAACAGCTAGTTTAGCACAGAGATATGACGTGATCTGCTAAAGACAGCGTACAATCCATCTGCTCATCTGAGGTCTGTTCATTAACAAACTCTGTCTGCATTTCCTCACAGTCACTTTCAGACAAGTAAGTTTGTGGATAATTATATAGTACTTCAAAATGCTGTCTCTCTCTACTTCCTCGAGACTTCTCTTCACCGGGTGCTACAGAGCAGGGTGGAGCATTACCATATATATCGGATTTAGCTAAAGGAGAGTCCAGCAAACCTTGGCAGCCACAGGGAAAACTTTCAAACCCAGTTTCCCTTCTACCTGGTTTATACAGCCTACCTTTTGGCTTCTTCACAGAGGGATTTCTCAGCACAGCTGGGTCAACAAGGCTTTCACACACCGGCTGTGTTTTCCTGCCTTTTAACCTTTCTTTCCTCTCAGTCATACAAATGTCCTCTGGCCAGGACTTCTCTCCCTCTCTGGACCTGAAGCTCTCCATTTGGAAGCTCTCTTCTGGTCTCCCTCTCCAACTACAGCTGGTTCTCCCACGGGTCCTCCCTCCGGTTCTCTCTCTGGACATCCCTCCGGTTCTCCAGCTCTCTTCTGGTAAGTAGTTTTTATATGCCTGTGTCTTAGGGCTTAACTGCGCCCCTCCCCCAACCAGGTGCTTCTCCTTAAACCCTGAGCTTGGGGCTACTTTGCAGTTTGGGCGTGTTCTCTCCCCTCGTGACACACACTGTTTATGTTGTCCATGGCAACCCTGGGCCATGTGGTCTGCCTGGCTGTCAGTTTCTGACACAATCTCTTCAGCTTTACCCAGTTCCATATCCTCGGAAGGATCCTCTACATGACAGATCCCCCCCCCCTTAAAATATTACGGGCTGCTGACTTTTCCAGACAGCACGTAATCTTGGACTGGGTGCTCATGTGTTTCTCCACACTGACTAGTCTGGCTGTCGCTGACCTCTCCTGCCATGGTTTCAGGACATTTAGGTGGTATACCTGGCAGCGTCCCCTATCATTCTCCACTGCATATGAGACGGGCCTTACCCTCTCTACTACCGTGCAAGGTCCTTTCCACCGGGATTCAAATTTGGGTCCCGGGTCGGCTACTAGGACTATTACCCTATCCCCTATAGCCAAATGTCGAGGTTTCGTTCCTCGGTCATAATAGCGTTTTTGACGCTGCTGACTGGCCTGCAAATTCTCCAAAGACGCTTGTGACGTCCTTTTTAGGCGAATCCTCAGGTCTTTAAGAAACTGAGGTACCCCATCCTCCTCTATTTCTGGCTCTACCCATTGCTCACGCAATATATCTAAAATTCCCCTCGGGGCTCGGCCAAATAATAGTTCATAGGGTGATGCCCCCAAGGACGCTTGTATGCGCTCCCGACACGCATATAATACAAATGGGAGTAGAGTGTCCCACTCAGACATCTCCCCATTTAAGCCACGTCTTAACATTTGCTTTATGGACTGGTTCATCCTCTCTACCAGTCCGTTGGACTGAGGATGATACGCAGCCGTCCTAATGTGACGTATGCCAAAAGCATCCCACACCATAGCTAAGTGCTTTGACATAAAATTACTCCCCTGATCAGTGAGTACTTCCTGGGGAAATCCAATTTCATAGAACAATTTGATTAATTCAAGAGCTATTATTCTAGCTGAGGTACCTCTTAATGGTATTGCCCAGGGGAAACGCGTAGCCTGGTCTACTACCACTAAAATGTATTGAAAGCCCCTCGGTGTCCTAACCAGGGGTCCCACGATGTCCATCGCTATGCGGCAAATCGGCATCGATATGGTGGGTGTCGGTATCATGGGCACAGCCTTGGGCTTCGTGGCGGTAACCCGCTGACAAGTGGGACAGGACTCGCAGTATTTCGTCATCTCTTTTAAGACCCCTGGCCAGTAGAAACGGGCCAGTATTTGGTCTAATGTCCCTTGAATCCCTTTATGGCTGCCCACTGGGTGATCGTGTGCCAACCGCAGAACTACGGCCTTAAATGTTGTTGGCACCACCAATTGTTTTCTCACCGCCCCTGTACGTGGGTCACTGCTTTCTCTATACAGCACCTCCTCTAAGAAGAATCTGGGAAGGGTATTTCTATCTTCTTGGGCATATTCGAACGCTCGCTTTAAAGCGGGGTCGGCCTGTTGTTCCTTCGGAAAAGAAGGAAATTTTTGGACAAGCTCTGCGGGAACCCAGGGTAACCCTTCTCCGGCTTCTAACTCAGCCCTCCCTTGGGTCCTACGACGCCTCTCCTGACGCCTCTCGGCCTTCTCTTTCCTAATATTTTTGGACAGAGCGTTGATTAGATCCTCATGCATAGGAAATGTATCTGACACCTCCTCTTCTAATCTATCCTCATGCTCCGGGGACTCTTCTCTATCCTTGGGCAGTTCCTCTGTCCTATCCGGTGACACCTCCCTTACCCCTGAGGTTCCGGCCTGGGACCGGGTGGATACTAGGCCTGTTTTATCATTCAGATCCTTCACCATCCCTTTACAGAATGGAGGCCAATCTCTCCCTAGGATGATATCATGCGGTAGCCGTGGGACTATGGCCACCCGCACCTCCTTTTCTGTGCCTAGCCCTTTCACAGACAACCTATATAGGGGATAATATGAAGATGCCCCATGTACACATCGTATTTTTACTTGCCCTTCTGCTTGACTCGGTGCTGATTGCAGGCAGGCTTCAATGGCCTGCCAGAGCTTGCGCGAGACCATGCTCTGGTCAGCACCCGAGTCAAGCAGTGCCAGAGCTTCAATGCCCTCTACTTGTACTCTCAATAGGAATCCTTCCTGTATCCGCTTTTCACCCCCAGATACAAGGACTGTTCGTTCCATACAATCTTTGCGAAAATGTCCTGCCTTGCCACAGCTATAACATTTTCCTTTACATACAGGTACAATAACATTTTCATTGGGCCTTTTAAGCTTTAAGTTCTTTTCTGCTTTCCCAAAGTTAGCAGTACCAGCCACCTTTAAAACACTCACTCTTGAGGTGCCAGCCATCTCAGCCTCAAAGTAACGCTCAGTGAGGTTGGCTGCTTCCTCAGTGGTCTGGCAACTTTGGAGAGTTAGAAAAGCCTTAACTTCTGGAGGTACAGCTTGCATGAATTGCTCCAGGACTATGGTATCAACCACCGACTTGATAGTCCTCCTCTCTGGAGCAAGCCATTTCCAGGCCAATCCCTTCAGCCTTTGAAATAAAGCTTTGGGAGTCTCCCTAGGGTTCATCCTAGCCTCCCTAAACATCCGTTTGTAATACATTGGTGTTAACCCCAGCCTGTCTTTCACAGCTTTCTTTACCTCAATATAATCTGATGCTAGTGCAGCAGGCATAGTCTTATAAGCTGCCAGAGCCTCTCCTGTGAGTGACATGGCAAAACTTACAGCCCACTGCTCTACAGGCCATTTAACTGCTTCTGCAATTCACTCAAAGGCCTCTATAAAATCATCAACATTATCCTGAGCGGTTAACTGTCCAAATGCAAGTGCACTACAATCCTGTAGTCCTACCCCCTTGACCATCGAGGGAATAGTTCCTTCAACGTCCTGTGGCTTTTTCAACAAAGCCTCCAGCAGCTCCATAAGCGGCTTCTGTTGCGCCTTCATTGCTGCAGCACTCTGCTCCTGCGTATAACGCGCCAGCTCCATTTGTTTCTCCCATTGGACCGACATCCACTGCATTACGTCCTGGGGATCCATCCTGGAGTCTATGGTACCTGCAAAGACAAAAAAAAAAGAAAAAGGCCCACCAAGTGCGGCACTATGGTTTTCTTTTTTTTTTAAACCCCGTCTATTTCGCTGCAGGACAGTAGTTCCCCTTTCTCACCCTGTATCCGCCTACACCCGTGCCCAGCTACTTTTACCTTGGCACTGTGTAGACTCAGGCGTTGAGAAAAGGTGTCCTGGTCTTCCTGGCCGGTCTGCTAGCGAAACTCCTGACTGTCCTTCCGCACACAGGATAGCAGTTTTCCTCCGCTTATGAACTGGTGTTTCCTGATGTTTCTTGTAAATGTACTTATTTTTTCAAGCAAAAAATCCGAAAAACTACGCCAACTTGTCACCAGTAACCCCCCTAGAGCCAGGGGCGGGTAGGGTAGGTCAGCCTGGGCTATCCAAAACTTAAGGAGCAGGGTAGTGCAGTTGGCCCTGCACTGCCTTCTGGGTGTTGTAGTCCCTCTTGCTCTCTAAGCCAAGGAATAATTGTAGTCGAGTGGTTTAGGCAAAAATGACAAGGTTTTATTTCCCCTTCCGGGTGGATTCATTGCAAAGAAAATTAAGAACAAAAATGACCATACTTCTGGTACAAAGAAAACAATGCAGGAACAAAAACAGCTTCTGTGGTTTTCAGCTTTCACAAACAGTATTCAGAACCAACTTAAATGCAGCAGTGCCTTTTCAAACAAAGGCAAACACTCTTGCTTTTTCCCACTGCTGTTCCAACAGCCTTGTTAACAGCTAGTTTAGCACAGAGATATGACGTGATCTGCTAAAGACAGCGTACAATCCATCTGCTCATCTGAGGTCTGTTCATTAACAAACTCTGTCTGCATTTCCTCACAGTCACTTTCAGACAAGTAAGTTTGTGGATAATTATACGGTACTTCAAAATGCTGTCTCTCTCTACTTCCTCGAGACTTCTCTTCACTGGGTGCTACAGAGCAGGGTGGAGCATTACAATATTTATTTTTATTTATTTAGCAAACATTTATATACCGCTGCTTCCTACGATCAGCTGCGGTTTCCTTTACAGAATCATCATGTATCGTACAATACAATGAATTTTTAAAAATACAATTTTGATTTGAGCAATGATTACATAGCACACAGATTAGAGATTAGATACTTTTCACAACTCTAAATAAACATTAGATTAAAAGGTGCGTGGGAGGGGGA
The DNA here is from genome assembly GCA_033557465.1 of Ichthyophis bannanicus. NCBI lineage: Eukaryota > Metazoa > Chordata > Amphibia > Gymnophiona > Ichthyophiidae > Ichthyophis > Ichthyophis bannanicus. Next base: position 1,357,943,567 of record CM066031.1, read on the forward strand.
TATAATATACATATATACAGGATTACATATCAGTCGTCTATATGCTGCGTGTATTCAGAGTGTCATTATGGTGGGCAGAAGAGAACTTATTGTGGTACGGTGCTGTAATTTAGCTAAAGGAGAGTCCAGCAAACCTTGGCAGCCACAGGGAAAACTTTCAAACCCAGTTTCCCTTCTACCTGGTTTATACAGCCTACCTTTTGGCTTCTTCACAGAGGGATTTCTCAGCACAGCTGGGTCAGCAAGGCTTTCACACACCGGCTGTGTTTTCCTGCCTTTTAACCTTTCTTTCCTCTCAGTCATACAAATGTCCTCTGGCCAGGACATCTTTCCCTCTCTGGACCTGAAGCTTTCCGTTTGGAAACTCTCTTCTGGTCTCCTTCTCCAACTACAGCTGGTTCTCCCACGGGTCCTCGCTCCGGTTCTCTCTCTGGACCTCCCTCTGGTTCTCCAGCTCTCTTCTGGTAAGTAGTTTTTATATGCCTGTGTCTTAGGGCTTAACTGCGCCCCTCCCCCAACCAGGTGCTTCTCCTTAAACCCTGAGCTCGGGGCTACTTTGCAGTTTGGGCGTGTTCTCTCCCCTCGTGACACACTCTGTTTATGTTGTCCATGGTAACCCTGGGCCATGTGGTCTGCCTGACTGTCAGTTTCTGACACAATCTCTTCAGCTTTACCCAGTTCCATATCCTCAGAAGGATCCTCTACATGACAATGTGCACTCAAACAATACAATGCCCTGAGTCAGGAGATACACACAGCCTGGTAACATGTGCAGGAGGTGCAGTATGTAGACGCCCAAGATGTGCACAGGAAATGGACATATATGAGACAAACAGAACATACGGTGGATGGAGTGGTAGGCCAAAGACATGTGGAACACCAGAGGAGCAGTGGAGAGGGAGACACATATATCTGTCATGCTGTGCTGCCACCACAGTACACCTACCTGCATGTCCACCCACCCCAGTGACCTGCATGTTGCATTGACGTACACACAGTCCCAATATGCACCACAGCAGTGGGCATTACCGGCAGCCCAGCTTGAGGAGGCCTAAACACAGCAGCATATCCTGTGGAGCCATAACACATGAGACATATAGAGACATGTCATGACAGTGCCGTGAAAAACACAAAGCAGTTCACACATGGCGACCCAGAAGCACATGCCCACACATGCAGAACTTACAGGAGAAGAGCTGCTCGATCAGATGTTGCCTGGCTGCCATCCCCGCACATGTGTCACCACGGCCTTGTGCAGGAGGGCACACAGGATCCGCCTCCAGATCCTCATTAATCTCGACTGGGACATTGTGCCTGAGAGCAATGTTGTGGAGGATGCAACAGGCAATAATGATCTGTGCCACAGTCAGGGGTCTGTACTGTAAGGCACCGCCGGTCCTATCCAGACACCTGAAGCGACTCTTTAGAATGCCAAAGGTGTGCTCAATGACTGAGCGGCTGGAGGCATGGGCCTCATTGTACCGCATCTCTGCACCTGGCCGAGGGAGACGCACAGGGGTCAGCAACCAGGCACAACACCCATACCCTGCATCACCTGCAAATATAAACGTTGCACAGGCACATGTGAGATGAGGGACCCACAGAACCAATGACGTAGCAATATTTGACTGGACAGCAGATAAGCATGGACACAAACATATGATGTCACATCATTGCATATGATGCCAGTGCACCAGAGTCGGATGCTGGGAGACCCCGAGCTCAGGGGAAGGCCAATGGGGGCAATACACATCTACGGTACCATGTCAAGACACACGTCCCAAACCTGTGCCCAGACAGCAGCAGTGGCTGCTGTGAGGGCACTTGGCTGACAGCGGTATGGCATACTGGGAGGGGCAGAGATGTGCAGTTGTGCAAGTATGTGACAGCCATGATACTGTGCACATAGAGCCGAGGTCAACGGAACATACCCCCGAGGGTCCAGGTGAGAGGGGCAGTGGAAACATGATAGAGTGAGCAGACAGGTATCAGACATGGGTGATAGCAGGTGCACCCACAGCTCCAAACATGTGTCGCCCCCTACATGGCCAACAGAGAGGGGTCCTCATACACACTGTACATCATGTGGATGGGTCCGTGCCCCTAACTCCCCCCCCCCTGGATGGGACACGCACAAACATGTACCATATAGGATGGGAGAGGGAGACACCCCACAGGCATACATATGTACAACTGCCCGTGCAGTATGCCTGAGGCCAGGTGTGGACGGCATGGGCAAGCCAGAGGTATCGCATGCAGCCACGGAAGGGACACACCACACGTGTGAAGTGCCACAAATAGGCAGCACCCCAAAACACCACCGCAATGTATGGCATGCAGAGGATGCAGGTGACAATGGGGTCCCGCCAACCATATACCATAGGTGCATGTTAGATATGGGGAATACCCACCCAGCAGGACACAGTCCTCATATTGCCCAGCCTCAAATTGTTCGAACAGTGCCGAGTGCTGCAGGATATAGGAGTCATGGGCTGACCCTGGGAACCGTGGAACCACATTCAGAATATGCATACTTGCATCACAAACAACCTGCACATTCAGGGAATGGAAGTGTTTGCAGTTGCGGTACACAACCTCCCTGTCGTGTGGCGGGACCAGGGCAACATGTGTGCAATCTATAGCTCCCATCACGTATGGTATTCCAGCAATCCGCTGGAATGCCTGTCCCAGGGCCCCCCAATGTTGCCTACTGTTGGGAATTGCAATGTAATTCCCAATCCGGCTGACCATGGCACGCAGTACCTGGTGGAGATAGCGAGAGAATGTTGGCCTACTCATCCCACCCACTGCGGCCACTGAGGATTGGAAACAGCCAGAGGCAAAGAAATGTAGGGCAGCCAGGAGCTTGGCCAATCCCGGTATAGCATGGGACCGGGCAGTCCGGGGCTCAAGGTCAGGTCTGAGATCCTCGTAGAGCTCCCTAATGGCCCCTGTGTCCAGCCGGTAGAGGGAGATTACCTGGTCCTCTCTCATGTCCTGGAGCATGGGCCTGGGCCTGTAAAGGCATTGCAGGCGGGGCCATGCCTCAGCACGCCTATGGCGCCGGTGTCCTCCACCATCCGCCTGTGGACCCCCCACAGCTGCAGGCCGGAGTTGCAGCAGGATAGCACCCATGCCCAGTGCCACAGCCCCAGGTACATCATCTCCCTCCTCCGGAACGCGTAGCCCAGCCAGCTCTAGCAACGCAACCACCGCACAACCTGCATTCACAGTTTGAGCCATGATAGACATGGAATGGAGGACAGGTTGCTGGGAAATAGGGTGTGGGGCGGGGTCGACATTCAGAACAACAATACACACCTGATGAGCCTGGAATGACGGAACGCGTGTCCCCACAATGCACCAAGCTACAGGAGTGACGTAGAGCGCGTGGGAACGCGCATCACCACAATGGACCCAACTACATGGATGTATGTGATCGCACACGTTGGATGCCAGCGGGGGAAGGGGGTGGTGTGTCCCCCTGACGCAGCACGGTGCAAATATACGGTGTCCTATATCTCACACCTCACCCAGAGAACTAGGTGCGACTGGAACGCACGACGCGTACCCACACGCGTTGACGTAGCGTGGCGCGTACGTGTGACGTAATGTTTGCGACACATTGCAGGATCCCCATACACGCGTGGGAACGCGCAGGCACACACCAAACAAATGACTGCACGATCAACGTGCGTGCATGCAGTAGGACTCACGATGGAAGCCAATGGGTGCATATATGGTGCAGTGCACACCAACCTTGCCGATATTGGAGGATCCTAGGGAGAGATGGGCACAACGCTGCGTTCCGTCTATAGTAACGCACGTAGGATACGCCAGCTCAACGACACATGAATGCGTGCGGAAGCGTAATGCATGGCTGTACGCGCGTATAACCACGCCCATTTTACACATACAAAAATGGCGGGTTTGTAACGCAAAACACCTCAGCACACATACCCAAGCACAGCACAGCATGGCGGATAGCGATGGAGGAAACCAGGGGGCTGCAGAGGGACACAGTGCACAGCCACCAGTGCCCACACCTGCTGGCAAGGAGGATAGTGAAAGGCCAGGGCCATCTGGAGCTCCACACCATCCCGGCCAACAGGCCACTGTTGCACCAGGGCAGAAGCGCCGTAGGACCCCTTTGACAGAGGAGGCCAGAAAAAGGGCGGTGAGGTTTAGCCAGGAGGAAAATGACCTACTCCTGGCCAGCATCCTTGAACACTATGAGGTGCTGTTTGGTCGGCAGAGCGCAACCACAACCAGTGCCACATGCAACAGGGCATGGGCTGAGGTCCAGGCAGTGGTGGCGGCAGCAGGGGGACCCCACCGTGACACTGAAAGCCTCAGGAAGAGGTATTGTGACATAAAATGCAACATCAGGACGGAGCTGGACAGGGAGCGACGTGCAGCACAGGGCACTGGAGGGGGCCCAGTATAGATGGCCAAGCTGACGGAGCTCGAGCAGCGTCTGGCAGACCGGCTCGGGCCCATCTACATACATGGCTTGCCCCCTGCATTGGACACGGCGCACCCAAGTGCCGGTAGGTTTGAGTGAGCTGTACTGGTGGGGGACCATACACACACGTGTGCAGGTGTGGGCTAGGGGGTGGAGGGGCAGTACATTGCTGACGGAGATCCAGGGGGTGACACCTACACAGGGTGCGACGGGGCGGACAGGCAGCCACGCCCTACCTAACCTATGTATCATTTCGCCTTACAGGTGACATCTACTCCATTGAGGTGGCAGAGGAGGTGGATGAACACACTGACCCTGGGCCAGGGTGCATTGAGGACGCTGTGCCAGAGGTGCCACTGATGGGGGCCACAGCAGTGGGAGCGGGGGGTCAAGCCCCACCCCTGGAGGACAACGGGCAGGGCATACGGCAGGCAGAGGCCAGCACGCCACCGGAGGTGTCTGCAGCTGACCCACATCAGAAGAGGCAGGAGGCAATGTCTGCCATCAAGGGGTCATTGGGGAGATGCGGGCACACTCCCAGGTGGCACAGAGGGATGCCGAGGGTGAGTGGCCAACCGCGTTGGTGTGTGTATGCCTATGTACAGCTGGCAGATGGTTCCCTGTCTCACAGTGTACATCCTGGCCCCCCCAGGTGTACAGCATGTACTGTGTGTGGTCACCCACGAGCAGCGGAGGCAAAGGCATGAGACACGCCGCATGCGACATGCAATGTCAAGGATGACGGCACGGCTGGATGACTTGGCGACCTCAGCACGTGCCATAGCTGCAAGCCTGGAGCTCCTAGTGGCAGGCAGGGGGGCCCCAACAGGACTGCAGGGGTCACTGCCGCCACCACCACCACCACCACCAGCAGAGGAAGCAGCAGCAGCTGCGCCGGGCATGCCACCAGCAACACGGGGTGGGAGGGGCCACACAAGGCGTGGCCAAGGGTGTGCCAAATAAATGGGTGCACATGCAGCCAAACTGATGTCCTGTGTTGCATGTGGGGGGCCATGTTACGCACAGTCCTACCCGTGTCCGCCCCAGGGGCCAACCCCGTGCCATGTATGCAGCCAGCCTGTGTCCCCACCAACCCAGCTGTGGCCAGCATGTTTTGCCCCACCTGCCGTGGCACAGCCACCCGCAGGCACACACCACCCCGCTGCCCCAGCCCCACCAGTGCACATGGTCCCCCCTCCACCCTGACCCCCACCCTCTCCACCCCACCTGTTCCCAACAGCAGCTGCTGGGGGCACGTTGGGGTGGCTACGGATACATCCCTGTGCAGTGCCCCCCGCAGCACATCGGATGTACATCAGACCCTGTACATTGCCACACCAGCACCCCTCGCCCCTGGCTTGGAGGGACATGTGTCCCTATGGGAACCCTCTGCTGCCCTCTTCTCCGAGCCTTCCACAAATATCCCACCGTTGGGCCATCTGGGGGATGTAGGTAGTGCTTGGCTGTATGTGTGCATCACACAATAAGCGTGTAGGTGAGCTCCGAGGGATGAGGCAGCTGACAGATATGTATGATACCCAATGGTGCGGTTTCACCACAGACAGACATACATATTTGTGACAGTGTCTGGTGAACAGGATATCCCTCGGAGCCTGTCAGATAGCCAGCAATGTCTGTGTAATGACTCCCCATATTGCAGGGTACACAGGTCTGCAGCAGCAGGGATGTCACTCTCCTGGTAGCGGTGCTGGCCGAAGCAGAAACCCAGACGTACATTCAGTGGCCATATTAGCACAGCTGCCCTTCAGCTTCAGATACCTCTACACCACAGACACAATGCAGGATAGGGTACAGCTCCGTGATAAAGGCTACATCCCCACCCCAGTGTCCCCGTTCCTGCAGCAGGTGCTTGACAGCCCATCTCAGAATCAGGTTGTACGCCCAGGTCCCTATGACCCTCCCCCCAGCAACAGGAAGGCTTTAGGGCCACCCGGCCTGGGAACTATGGGTTCCCCTCCCTGGTACACCCTCTCTCAGGAATAGCCTGTGTCATCCCTATTTCTCAGGCTGATAGGCTTTGCCCATGGAACAGTCCATTGTGGTGACATCGCCTGTCAGATGTACCTCAGTCTCACGCAGCTGCAGAGGTGCAGGCTCTCTGTCCTTCACACTCTCCCCAGCTCCCATTCCCCTAGGTTGACCTGGTTACCCCCCTGTGCCTGGCTGCCAACCCTCCTGTACACGTCCTAGATCCCACTACGCAGTCTCCCCTCCCGGGTGCCCCGTGCTTTTGCTCTCCCCTGCACCAGTCAAACCCCTCCAGCCTGCAGTTGTGCTTCGGCTTTGAGCATGCTGGCGTCCTGCTTCCCCATCTCCCCTTCTTCTTCCTCTGCCCACGGCTTGGCTCCCAACTTGGCTTTTCCATCCATATAATGGCCTCGGTTCCTACATCCAGGGCTCCAGCCCCCACCCCTCCACACCCAGGTGATGGCACCCGGCCTGCCCTCTTGCACCTGTGTACTCGCTGCATTCCCTGCCTAAGAGGCCCTGGCCTCTGTGACCTCCCCCTTCACCCCACCAGGGGGACCCTGCAATATGGGCCCAGTGGGAGACGTCTGATCCCTGGCGGTGTTTGTATCGCTCCTACCCTGCCTTGGGGAGAGGGGACCCCTTACAGGGGTGGGTTGCGTGTCACTCTGCCCTCCCTCTTGCCTCTGTTAGGTGTCCCTGCCACTACATCTGTTGACATGTGCATGCTGTCTGATCTGTCCACATGTTAGTATTTGGAGACACCTGGGGCAGCTAGCACAGTAGCCAAGAGGGCGCAGTGTTCAACGGATGGGGAAATAGCCAATGCAATAGGAGGGGTGGGACGACATTATCCAGATATATTAGTGAGGAGGGAAGGGCAAGAGTGGTATTGTCAGACTCAGGGGTGCAGGGGAGGAATATGTTGGAACTGATGGGAGTACAGCAGTATAGCCTAACGAATATGTTCTGTGTTCACAGATGGCGAACTGGGGGCAGGACCTCAGCCCACACCCACGAATTGGGACAGGAGCAAAGGTCATCCTGAGCAATCCTCAGACGACTCTGTACATGTGAAAGTATCTCAGTCTAACGTATACAAAGCGATGGGACCGGATGGGATACACCTGTGAATACTAAGGGGCCCCGGGGACGTTCCAGCAGCTCCACTGACTGACCATGTCACTGCCTTGTTGTAGTCGGGTGTGGTGCCACAGGACTGGAGAGAGGCTCATGTGGTGCCTTTACACAGAGGCGGACGTAAGGATGTGGTTGGAGACTACAGGCTGGTTAGTTTAACTGTGGTAGTGAGTACATTATTGGCCACGCTGCTGGGGGAGCATATATTGAGGCGTCTGGGGTCCAGCAGATTACAGGAACAGAGACAGCATGGATACACCAGAGGCAGGTCCTGTCAGGCACATGTGAGTGCCATCCTTGACTGGGTGACCAGGGAGTCAGACCGAGGGAGAGCCCTAGATGTGGTGTATGTGGATGTCCGTACTGCCCTTGACAATGTTCCTCACAGGCGACATAAACACAGACTGGGCACCCTAGGGGTGTACCCTAACACTACTGCTTGGGTAAGAGGTTGATTGGGTGGGGGGCGACAGAGGGTACATGTACATGGTGTTCGCCCTGAGGGGTAGGATGTTGTCAGTGGGGTGCCCCAGGGAGCTGTTCCTGCTCTGCTTATATGTAACATCTGTGTTGATGTTATAGCGCAAGGGCGTTCAGGTATGGCCTGCCTCTGTGCAGCTGATAACACACCCTGCAATAGGGTGGGTACCCAGGGAGGGGTGGATAACATTAGGTGGGATCTAGCTAAGCGTGAGGAATGGTCTACGATTGTTCAGCTGGGGTATCATTTTGACAGATGTGAGGTCATGCATTTGGGCTGCAGCAATCCAAAGGAGCAATACCATATGGGGGGTCAGGTACGTTTGTCCACGGACCTCGAGCGGGGCATAGGGGTGGTTGTGTCTGCTGATCTCAGGGTAGCTCAACAGGTAGAGATGGCAACGGCAACGGCTAGGGGGATGCATGGGTGCATACAGAGAGGGATGACCAACTGTAACAAGGGGGTGCGCATGCCTCCCTATAGGCCTTTGTTGCGACCCCATTTGGTGTATTGTGTTCAATTCCGTTGACCGCACCTTCAAAAGGATGTGACCGGGATGTGGTCGGTGCAGAGGGTGGCTACTAAAATGATTCTTGGTCTCCATTATACAGCATATGGCACAGACTGATGGAGCGTAAGATGTTCTCCTTATAAGACAAGCGGGATGGAAGTGACATGGTTGGGATGTTTACATACCTCCGTGGCATACCTGTTCAGGGAGGGAGCCTAATTCCATTGAGAGCAGGTTCCGCTAGGTGGGGACATGGGGTGAGGGTGTTGAGATATAGCTTCAGGTGTGCTTTGCGTGGCTTTTTCCTTACGGAGGGGGTAGTGGATCAGTGGAATAGTACCCCTGTTGAGGTGGGGGAGATGCAGACAGTAACTGACGTCACTGAAGCATGGGGCAGACACAGAGGATTGCTAAAAGGTAAAGAGGGGACAGTTGTAGTTCTTCGGGATGGACAGACTAGATAGGGCAAGTGGTTGTTCCCTGTCGTCATATGTCTATGTTGCTATGTCTCCATGCCCGACCCTGGTATCACACCTGTGGCCACTGCTGGTAGCAGATACACCACCATGCATAACTCATTGCACTGTGTGCCATGGAGGTTCCCCCACCCTGCCGGCCCATACCCTGAGACGCCTGGACACTACTGATGGACATGGACAGACGCATACTGCGTTTCAGGGCCACAGCACCCCCGCCACATAGGGCTAACGGTTTACAGGACTGTGATAGGTGCACTGTGGATTCTGCATAACTCTCCACGCTGCATGCCGCCACACCAACACACTCACCCCAGGACCCAGGTACATCCTGGCACCCTCAACATATGTGCATGTCCAGCCACACCTCTGGAGATCCCCCCCCCCCCCCGTGCCCCGTATACTTGTACGCCACCCATCCCCTGTCCCCCTGCGGCCATGGCCACTCAGTCCACCCCTAGCCATGTGCACTGCCTGCCCCTGTGTCCATTAGCCCCCTTGCTTTGTCCATGTCAGCGTCCACCCTTGTCTGTGCCCATCGCCACTGCTGCACATACCCTTGCATGGTCCACCACAGCTGCTCCATACCCACTGTATCACGTGTGTGGGTTTGTCAATGTGTGGCACTACCCCATGTGATTCCCATAATATCACCCCACCCCTGACATGGGTACAGTACCCTGCATCCTCCCGTTGTAGTGCACACAGACACGCATGTGGGTGCTCACATGTGTCATTCACACAACACTGACACACAGCAATGAGGGACATCTGTCCACCGTAGTTATCTGCAACATATGTATAACTTTATTTACAATGCGCACTATGCACATGGATGCCCATGCCGACATTTGTGGGGCCCACTCATACTTGTCCTTGGTGGTTGTGGCAGGCCATGGCACGGGCCGTCACAGGGCAGGTGTGCCATGCATATCCCCACATTACACACCCCAGGGACCCCCGTCACATGGTGGCTGGCCAGGTGCGCCACTGGCGACACGCTCCTCCATCACGCGCAGCCGGTCAGCCACCACGGTCAGGGTCGCCAGTACCTGCCCCATGATGAGAGCGTGCTGCCTCTGGGCGTGCGCCTGGGCACGCACAGCCGCAGCCACGCGCAGCCCACACATGCAGCCGCACAAACACAGATCTCCCCTTGTCTGTGTGGCTGCATGCACGGTGCGCCTGTCAGCGGCTATGTGTGGCAGGCACACGTCCAGGGGGGATGCATCGCCAGCATCATGGGGCAGGTAGCTGGTGCCCCCGTTGCCCTGTGGCAGCCCATGCCGATGGGGACATGCCACAGCTGCCAACCCCAGCCCCGCCCCCACCCCCACCCCATCCCCCACCTGCTCCACCCCCACCCCCACCCCTACCCTGCCCACCTCTTCCCCCTCCGGCCCCTGGCCCCCCACCCCAGAGCCCCTCCCCTCCCCCTCTGCCCGCACCCATCCCTCCACCCCTTGCCCTCCCGCCTCCTCCGCCGCCTCCCCAACCCCCACCTCCCCCTCCTCCCCTGCTCCAACCACCCCCACCACTTCCATCTCCCCCGCTCCCACTTCCCCCTCCTCCTCCCCACCCCCTCCTCCCCCTCAGTGTCGGCTGCAGCACCCTCTTCATCGGCCCCCCCGCTGTTGTCTGCCAACATGGGCACTGGGGCGTTCTCCTCCTCCTCCTGCCCGACGTTGCCATGCGCCTCCTCCGGCCCCGCTGCTGCATCCGGCACTTCCGGCCCCACAGGCTCCACGGCAGCACGTGCATCCACTATGGGAGAGGGGAACACGTGTCATCGCCATGGTCACACATCAGCCATGGCAGTCACATGTATCCTGTGGTTCTGCCAGCCATTGCCCCACAGGGCCATGTCACATCACTCACCGTCCCATTGGGCCATCCGCTCCCGCTGTACACATGCTATATAGCGAGGATACCTTGCCCTTAACTCCCGCGCCTTCTTACGGAGATCCTCCACCTATTGAATTGACAACACACATTGACATTAGTGGACAGAAACCCTTTAGGGGCCTCTGCCGCAACACATATATATCTCTGTGTGCAACAGGTGACCGCCCCTATTGTGTGATATTCATGCCCCATGCTGTTGCCAGGGCCACCCCCTATGTGTGCACTGTGCCAACGCATGTCTGGCTTGTACCCTATGTGCCCTGTGTGTGGGGCCCTGCGACTCAGACACAGCACACCTCTGTGGTCCACCTCCACACATCCGGCAGTGCCCATCAGCGAATGTGGGGATGGGAGGTGGGCCTCTGCAGTGCTCCCTGCAGCATCCAGGGGATACAGTTGAGCCTTGTACTCCTACACAGGGGCAGTCACCATAGCACCAGGATGGGGGATAGAGCCCAGAGGTGAGGCCTGCAGCATCCTGGGGATATAGTTGAGCCTTGTACTCCTACACAGGGGCAGTCACCATAGCACCAGGATGGGGGATAGAGCCCTGATGTGAGGCCTGCAGTATCTTGGGGATATAGTTGAGCCTTGTGATCACAGACAGGGGCTGTCACCATAGCACCAGGATGGGGGATAGAGCCCAGAGGTGAGGCCAGCAGCATCCTGGGGATATAGTCGAGCCTTGTGATCACAGACAGGGGCAGTCACCATAGCACCAGGATGGGGGATAGAGCCCAGAGGTGAGGCCTGCAGCATCCTGGGGATATAGTCGAGCCTTGTGATCACAGACAGGGGCAGTCACCATAGCACCAGGATGGGGGATAGAGCCCTGAGGTGAGGCCTACTGCATCCTGGGGATATAGTTTATTTATTTAATTTATTTATTTAACAGTATTTCTATACCGCCTTATCCTACAATCAAGGCGGTATCACAGCAAAACAATCAAAAGAGGTGAACATGAATTTCATGCAGTGAAAGCTATATCATGATTTGTGTGTGAGAAGTTATAGTGTGTTTGATTAATTGAACTAAGTACATAGTGCGCTATGATACAGTATGTGCTATAATACAGTATTCTATACATTGGGTATTAAGATTCATCGAGTGCCATTATACAATTTCTTATCAGGGGGACGGAGGGGGGTATGTTAGGAGTTCCTGGTAGTTAGATCAAGTGACGTGTCCATAGTGTTCTATGAACAGCGTTGTTTTCAGTAGTCTTTGAGGTCCGTCGTCGATCTCAGCTCGTCTGGGAGGGAGTTCCAGATTGTTGGGGCAGCCAGGGAGAGTGCTCTTTCTGTGGTGTCTTTGCGTGTTTTTCTGACATCTCTTGGGATGCTAACTCGGTTGGAGGTTCCTTTTCTTCTGGGGCGTGTGCTGGTGTCTGGTTGTATGAGGGTGTGTAAGCTGTTGGCTGAGGTGTGTTGTTTGATCTTAAATATGTTTATGATTGTTTTGTATTTGATACGTGAACTAATTGGGAGCCAGTGAAGGTCTTTTAGAACAGGGGTAATGTGTTGATGTCTTGTTGATCCAGATATTATGCGGGCTGCCGTGTTTTGTGCTAGTTGGAGTGGTTTGAGTGTTTGTTTTGCTAGTCCCAGGTAGATGGGGTTGCAGAAGTCCAGTAAGGGGGTTATTAGAGCTTGGCATACGTTATGGAAGTGCTCCGTGGTGAGGAGGGGTTTCAGTCTTCTGATGATTCTCATCCTGTGGTATGCATTTTTGACTGTTTTGTTTACGTGAGGCTTGAGATTCAGTTCATTGTCAAGGGTCACTCCGAGGTATTTTACTTCCGATTTTATTGGTATGGTTGTGTTTTGTACTTTGATGTCCAGTGGGTGGATGAAGTCTGGGTTGCGAGTGATTATTAGTGCCTCCGTCTTTCTGTAGTTGATTGCGAGGTTGTTGTCTTGACACCATCTTGTCATTTATGTGAGGCAGACTGTTATTTTAGAGTAGTCCGGGTTGTCAACTGAGATAGGTGTGTATATCATGATATCATCTGCATAGATCGTATATTGAATGCTGTTTGCTTTCAGGATGTCGCATATCGGCTGGGTGTAGATGTTAAACAGTAGTGCTGAGAGGGCGGATCCTTGAGGCACTCCTTGGAGGACTTTTATGGGTTGGGAGGTGTTGTGGCCTACCTTGACCTGTATCTGCCTGTCGGTTAGGTATGAGTGGAACCATTTTAAGGTGGTGGTGTCATGTAGTCCAATGTTCTTTAGTCTTTCCAGGAGGGTTTTGTGATCTACTGTGTCGAATGCTGAAGAGATGTCAATGAAGATCATTAAGATACCTTTTTTGGTGTTGTCTATGATTCGGAGGATATTGTCAAAGAGGTAAATCAGCAGTGTTTCGACTCCATGGTTGGGGCGAAAGCCATGCTGGTTGTCATCCAGTGGTGCATGGTTGTCAATGTGTTCTTGTAGTTGGTGTACTGATTTTTCGATGATCTTTGCCAGAAAGGGTATGCTGGATATTGGTTGGTAAGCTGCTGGGTTGTTCTTGTCGAGGGTTGTTTTCTTTGGTATCGGTCTAACTGTGGCTAGCTTTAGTTGGTCTGGCATGAATCCTTGGGTGAGGGAGTTGTGCACCATGTTGTGTATGATGTGGATGAAGCTTGATTTGGTGGCTTTGATCCATGACACCGGGCAAGGGTCTGTGGGAGCGGTGCTTGTGTTGATTGCGGAGATGATGTGGGAGAGCTGCTCTGTTGATGGTGAGCGGAATGTGTCCCAGGTTTTAGGGTGTGAGTTAGGCTGAGTTGATGCGTTAGGTCTTGTTTGTTCTGCGGAGTGAAATCTTTCCTTGATATAGTCAGCAAATTTTTGTGGGTCTATTTGCACGTCCGCTTCTGTCCTTTGCTCCTTTGTGAGGATTTTCACTATTTCGAATAGTTCTCTGGGTTTGTTCAAGGAGGTATTGATCATGTTTGTATGGTATTCCCTCTTTGATTGGTTGATGTGTTCATTGTATTGTCTTTGCTTTGTTAGGTATAGTTGCTGGTTTTCAGCTGCCTTGAACTTTCTCCATCTCCGTTCTATCTTTCTGAGTTCCCTCTTTTCCTGTCGTATGGTTGTTCAGTACCACGGCTTGTGTTGTCTCTTGTTGTGATGGTGTTTCTTGGGTCTGGCATCTGTTGCTTTGGCGGTGTTAGATAGGGTGTTGTTCCAGTTGGAGATTTGAGTCTCCAGGTCATCTGTTTCTGTGGTCAGTTGTTGTATCGTGTCCTGCAGGAAAGTGTCCCTGTCGAAGTTCTTGAATCGTCTTTGCGTGGGTGAGTTGTCTGAGTGTTCATTTAGCTTGTCTTTTTGTAATCGTAACTTTATCTTGATTATGTAGTGGTCTGACCATGGTACTGGGGTGATGGTGGGTGTTGATATTAGACCTCTCGATGTTAGGTTGCTGGTTGCGAAGATGAGGTCTGGGGAAGAACCGTGTCTGTGCGTTGGGGCGTCGACTAGTTGGGTGAATGAAGTGAGGTCATTGCTTGAAGGAAAGCTTCTGCATCTTTGGTGTTGGTGGACTTGAGGTTGAAGTCTCCTAGCAGTAGCGTGGGTTTGTTAGTTGCGGTGATGGCGCATACTGCTTCGAGCGTTGAGGCTAGTTCTTCGGGTGTGGCTCTGGGTGCTCTGTAGGTTAGGCAGAGTGCCATGTGTTTGTTCGCGATGCTGATTGTGTTACCTTGTGGTGTGTCGGTGAAGCCCTGAGTTTTGAACTTTAGGTTCTTCTTTGCAATTATCAAGACTCCTCCTCCACGTTTGTGGGTGCGTGGGCAGTTGTATGCTGTCTATGTGTCTGGTACCAGTTGATTGAGTAGTACATTGTCAGTTGGATTGAGCCAGGTCTCTGTTATGCAAAGTATGTCTGGCTGATGGTCTTCTATGTGGTCTGCTATTGTGTGTATCTTGTTGCATATGGATCTTGCGTTTATGAGCTCTATAGTTGTATGCTTTGAAGGATCTGTTGCTTCGTGTGTTTCCTTTGAGCTTAGTGTGTGGGAGTTTGAATTGCGTTTGCTTTTTCTTTTTGTCACTGATGTTCTGTGTGTGTCTTGATGCATGCACTGTGGTTGAGCCTTGTACTCCTACACAGGGGCAGTCACCATAGCACCAGGATGGGGGATAGAGCCCAGAGGTGAGGCCTGCAGAATCCTGGGGATATAGTCGAGCCTTGTGATCACAGACAGGGGCAGTCACCATAGCACCAGGATGGGGGATAGAGCCCTGAGGTGAGGCCTGCTGCATCCTGGGGATATAGTTGAGCCTTGTACTCCTACACAGGGGCAGTCACCATAGCACCAGGATGGGGGATAGAGCCCAGAGGTGAGGCCTGCTGCATCCTGGGGATATAGTTGAGCCTTGTACTCCTACACAGGGGCAGTCACCATAGCACCAGGATGGGGGATGGACCCCTGTAGTGAGGCCTGCAGCATCCTGGGGATATAGTTGAGCCTTGTAATCGCAGCCAGGGCCACATACCATAGCACCAGGATGGGGGATAGACCCCTGTAGTGAGGCCTGCAGCATCCTGGGGATATAGTTGAGCCTTGTAATCGCAGACAGGGGCAGGTACCATAGCACCAGGGTGGGGGATGGACCCCTGTAGTGAGGCCTGCAGCATCCTGGGGATATAGTTGAGCCTTGTGATCACAGACAGGGGCAGTCACCATAGCACCAGGATGGGGGATAGAGCCCAGAGGTGAGGCCTGCAGCATCCTGGGGATATAGTTGAGCCTTGTAATCGCAGACAGGGGCAGGTACCATAGCACCAGGATGGGGGATGGACCCCTGTAGTGAGGCCTGCAGCATCCTGGGGATATAGTTGAGCCTTGTACTCCTACACAGGGGCAGTCACCATAGCACCAGGATGGGGGATAGAGCCCAGAGGTGTGAGGCCTGCTGCATCCTGGGGATGTAGGTGAGCCTTGTACTCCTACACAGGGGCAGTCACCATAGCACCAGGATGGGGGATAGAGCCCTGAGGTGTGGCCTGCTGCATCCTGGGGATATAGTTGAGCCTTGTGATCACAGACAGGGGCAGTCACCATAGCACCAGGATGGGGGATAGAGCCCAGAGGTGAGGCCTGCAGCATCCTGGGGATATAGGTGAGCCTTGTACTCCTACACAGGGGCAGTCACCATAGCACCAGGATGGGGGATAGAGCCCTGAGGTGAGGCCTGCAGCATCCTGGGGATATAGTTGAGCCTTGTGATCACAGACAGGGGCAGGGACATACCCCTGTGTGTCTCTTGGCCTCTGTGATGGACATGTGGTGGTGTGTGGATTGGGCACATCACTGAGGCTGCAACAGAACCATGTACCATTATATTGTACTGTGTACTCCATCTCTGTGGTGGTCTCAGCTACCCCCGGGGAGCAGGGTGGTTACAGTTGTTATTGGGGGGGGGGAGGGGGTTGATGTTCCTCCCAGCTGGACACACCAACACATGACATTCCCTGGCAGTGTGTGGTTAGGTTACCAGTTGTTCTCCTTCACATCCTAGGTTGGGGTGCCTGTCCCCATGCACTTACCTCACGTGGGTAGTCAGAACCTCTATTATACCTCCTGGTGAGGCGCTCCCAGGCCCCCCTTACTCTGGCCAGGTTCTGCCTCTGGGATGAGCCAGGGAAGAGGCGATCCTGGTGGAGGCAGAATAGCTCTGTGAGCAAATACAGATCCGCCATGGTGAAAGCAGGCTTCCTCAACATGGCAGTCATCTCCTCTAGAATTGTTTGTGCTGCATTGGTACGTGCGTCGGTACGCGCGTAGGTATGTGCGTCGCTACAAGTATGGGCACTTGTGATTATCAGAGCTTGAGGGTGCTTTATAGTTCAGATTGATGCTACCAACTCAACGTGTGATAGGCTATGGCCTATAAGAGCCTGTATGTGGGACCTTGCTTTTAATCCCCCTACCGTTCAGTACTGCTGAGGGGACTCAGAATTGCCTGTTCGAGATGTCTGCTTGTTGCAGAGTCTGCATGATTCCTTACAGACCAGTCTGCTTCAGACATTTTACATTAGAATACTTGCACATTCCTTTGCCTAGAGATGTCCTCGTTGTAGAGATGTATCTATTACTTTTAATGTGCATATTGATCAGCTGGATTGAGGGGAGGAAATAGAGATAGAGGCCCAGAGAGAGACCCTGATTGGATAAAGGGGGTTGGGGCATTGGCACCAATGGGGAGCTTGTGTGTATTTGACTATTCGCAGCTGCATATGAGGGATTTACACCAGTTCAAGCTTGCTCAGCCACTTTTGGACTCGTTTCTGTCTGGGCCGTGTGCACAATCAATTGGCTTGGATTCTGTAAGGGACTCCTGGTATTAATTGGTCGCATACACTCTGCTGCTACAAAATGAATAGCCTCAGACAGCCATATATCACCACAGTAGGTTCAAACCCCTAACCTCTGTCTGCGCAGCCAGTACATTTTCCAGTGGCCTACCCCTCTATAGCTGCTGCTACATGCCTGGCTGGCTACAGAGGGACTGCAGGTCACCACTCAAACTGTCTGCTGTGGTTGCGAGGGTTGGATTGGACCAGCTACTCCCATGATGCACTGCACATGCAGATCTGCAGTCTACAGAGGGTCCCGTGTTGCCGGATGAACCCGCCCAGCACCTCGGCCTGGTTGTGTGTCCTGACCATGTGCACCACACAACACCTCAGCCCGGTGGGGGTTCTGACCGTGTGTGTTACTGCCACAGAGTGGCTACCGTCCATCACAGTGGACGGGTCCTGTGCTCACCCTGATGGTGAGGTGGAGTGCCCTGCACCATTTCTGCTGCACCTGCCATTTCTGTGATGGGCTATGCTACAGGTCCCCATCAGTGCCTCTGTGTGATAGGTGGCCCCTGCCGATACCCTCAGCATTTGCCTGTGTCCATCTGTACATCACGTCTTGCCTATGTGGACTGTGATGCAACCGGAATAGTTCATACACTGTGTGGGTGCCATGGTCACATGATATCAAGTCCAAGGGGGGGTTTTGGCCCATAGGCGATTTACATAGCAACACCCAACCCACCCTTTTTTGGGTCAGGATGGGGAACAGTGTTTCTAAATAATGGGTCCACATTTAGCCCCCCCTACACAGGTGACAATAGAGGGAACCATTCACCCCAGTCATGCCAGGGTGTGGCCCCCCACCAGGGCAGTCTATGCTGATCTGTACGCCTCAGTACATTGGGCAGTGACAGACAGACTGTAGACCTCGTTCTGCGCAGCTGGCCCACACCACTAACTGACATCCTCCATCAGCAAGCAAAGTGAGTCACCAGCCGCTGCACCCTGCAAGGTGTTCCAGCCACACACATGTACTAACTGCAGACAGCCTGCTTGCTAGTCCATAGTGCATGTTCTGGAGGTGATGTGTGCACCCTGTGATAAGGAAGCTTATCATAGTTCAGGACGGAACTATAATAAAGGTGAAGTGACTCTGAACAAGCACCCTGTCTTTTCTGGAAGAAATAATAAAACAGAATGTTTCCATAAAAGACTACCATTCCCAGAATGCACCAGGTTTCCAACAGCCATTAGAAGAGCTGAAGTGGGGAAACGTGTGTTCAATCAGGAGGGCTATGATGTAATCCAGGGCTTGATTCAGCACAGCTGCGCTGTGCTAGGGTGGAGCATTCATCTAAGCAGGATTAAAGAAAAGCTTATTCTACAGAGAATCATCAGAGGCATCTTGATCAGAAGGATCATCAGAAGCACCTTGATCATCCTGACCATCATCATCAGCAGAAGCCAGAGCTGACGGACAGAGAGAGCAAGAAACACTTTGGAAGAAAGAAGAGAAAAGCATTTGGGAGATCTAAAGGAGTCCATAGCAGTACGTATACTGGGAGGCATTCCAGAGGCAAGCATACACCATTGGACTGGGGAAAGCCAGAGGAGTGGGGTTGCAGAGCCAGGAATCCCCGGACGGCACCTG
Organism: Ichthyophis bannanicus; assembly: GCA_033557465.1. NCBI lineage: Eukaryota > Metazoa > Chordata > Amphibia > Gymnophiona > Ichthyophiidae > Ichthyophis > Ichthyophis bannanicus. Next base: position 1,357,962,489 of record CM066031.1, read on the forward strand.
TGAGGGAGACGGCTGCACTTGGAAGGGACCCTAAGACCAGTGCAAGAAGGTATGTGAAGAGAGACCCAGTGTCCAGGGATCTTGATTGGAAGGCTGGACATAAAAACTGGACTACATACTGGCCAGGATATTTAGAGAGGAACTCTAACAGCAATGGAAGCTCGTGTATGAACACTGATCTATGCCCTAGCTCTTCACTGGGAAGACAGCAGGGAAACAAGTATTGTCCTGAGAGTGTTCCATTGAGAAATTCCTCTGTGCCAATCCATGATATTGAACCCATGATGTTGAAGAAGGGGAAGATGTTATAAATGGGGACTTTGAATACATGGATTGCTCTCTGTCTAAACTTCTGTGGTAATATGCTGTTACAAAATACAACCACCATCACAAAGAAATATAAACCTGTTCTTTAATCTACTCAGAAAGGCTTCTGAGTAGGATTTGAGCCACGTAATAGAAAGTAAACCAGCCAAGAGGTTTTCATCTGGTAATTGTTAGCAATTGAGCCTTGCCTAATTGCCTGTGAGCTCTCAAGGGACACTTCTGAGTGTGTGTGAAGATACAAGAAGTTATCCCTGAAAAAGAACAGGTTTTTTTTCCTACTTTGTGGGTTTTTGTTTGTTCTTTGAAGCACTGCTAAGAAGATATTAGCAGGAGCCTACAGAAAAGACCTTTCTGTTCCCATCAAGGTCTTTATGCTTTGATTTGATTGCTTAACAAGTTCAGCTGTTGTTTTTCTTATTTGTTTTCTAAGTATAATACTGAAAGCAAGTATTCCTTTTTATGTGCTACCAAGTATATCTGTGTTGGGAGAAATAACCCCATAAATAAAATATCTTCTTTGCTTTACATTCAAGCAAGCACAACTAATTTATTGTGAACGGCTGAGTCTGGTATGAATGGACTACATTTCCCACAATCCTTTGCAAGTCATATTAATATTTGCCTTTGCCAAGACTGTGGACATTCTCACCCAGCGCCCCCGTTTACAACCCACACCTGGGATGTGAACACACCCTCCAAGCAGATGGGTCAGTGATAGGGCTCCAGAGAACAGCGCCCATATATCTCACTTCAGAGGGACACTATGTAGTACTATGGGGGAACCCAGCCATGCCATGGTCACTGCACAGTCAGGGTGAGTATGACCACACATCAGAACATGCCGTGGCCACCCTGTCCGTGTAGGTGGTGGGCAGGCCCTACAATGTCCCAGCCATTGCCATGGGCCCAGTGCAGGTGCATCCAGACCAGGCCGCCCTCTACGGCTATACCCACAGTACCTTGCTCCTCATTATGCACATTGGCAAGGCCAATACTAGCAACATTGCTAGCGGTGTGTGCTGAAGAGGATGTTGGCAGACGGAACACACTGGATAGACTGACGCACACCCCCACACCCATGCACATATAGTGCACCAATGTAGGCTTTTGGCAGGCCGGGACACTGCACCAGTCCTGGGCACCATGCAGGCATGGCTATGGTATGCTGTACTGTTGGGGTCTCTTCCTAAGGTGGTGGGAAATGTCAGGTTCCAGATGTGACACACACTCCACAGACATCACAGAGGTTGGTATGGTGCAGCACAATGGGCCGCTTGTGCTAACATTGGGGATTGCTATGTGGCAGTTATCATAGCAACCTTTTGCTATCTGTGTACCGTATTCTCTGGTTTTGGGTGTCATTGCCAGGGTATGCACGTACTACTATTGATGGATGCACACAGGGCCCACCATCCTGCCTCTCCAGGCCATTGTGGCTAATGGGGCCTATGGTTGCGGGTGTTTCCGCCCCTGTGGATCAATACTCTTGGAGAGAGGTTCCCATCTCCGGTCCTGGTGGACCGCACCATGTTCGGGTTTTCATGCTGTTCCTGATGAAAATGCATGCGATACATCTGCATACAATGGGGGCGGCGAATCAGCATACAGCACATGCATCTTTATTGCAGTCAGCTTGGAACCTGAATGTGATTTGGACCTCCATGACTGCCTTTGGGAGACTCTGCTCTCGGTAATGCGCCTGTTTGTGGTGTCTGTGCTCTGTACGGTAAACTGTAGGTGCTCCAAGCATGTTTATCCTATCAGCAATACATGGTTGCATCTTTCCACCCGTGGTTTCTTACTGGTAAAATGTATGGGGGACAGAGTTGGCAGGGACCACAGCTCAGGATTGAACCTGTGACCTTCAGCTTCAGAATGCACTGGCTGTGCTTACTGCGCCACACTGGTGCCACAGGGATGGATCATTCCCTGGGGGTGCCATGACTGTTTGTCCTACTGAGCCTGTCTGTTACAGTGCATTGCACCCACCTTGACCCAGCTAGGCCATGGTCTGCTGCAGCCAGGTGCCACTGCCCCCTCCACCATCTGTACGCCCTCCGCCACCATGCTACCATGTCCTTCTATTGTAATCAGCATGACGCCTGCATGATTTGTGGCCCTCCCGGGCTACATTTGGCAGACTCGGCTCTCGGTAATGCGCCTGTATGTGGTGTCTGTGCTCTGTGCGGAAAAATGTTGGTGTTCCACGCATGTTTATTCTATCAGCAACACATGGTTGCATCTTTCCACCCGTGGCTTCTTACTGGTAAAATGTATGGGGACAGAGTTGGCAGGGACCACAGCTCAGGATTGAACCTGTGACCTTCAGCTCCAGAATGCACTGGCTGTGCTTACTGCGCCACACTGGTGCCACAGGGATGGATCATTCCCTGGGGGTGCCATGACTGTTTGTCCTATTGAGCCTGGCTGTTGCAGTGCATGGCACCCACCTACATGGGTCTGGGCCGTGGCATGCTATGGTCAGGTGTCACTTCCCCCTCCCCCTCAACCACCAGTACCCGTCCGCCACCATGCTGACATGCCCTTCTGCTGGTGGTGGGCAGTCACAGGCCATCCAGTGTGCGTGTAGGCAGCTGCCTATGGTATGGGTGGTGGGGTAGGGGTGCCTGGATGGACGCCCACACTTCTCCCCAGCACCGCCTGCCACTGTTCTGTGCCCGTTGGAGTGGCTGCTGGGTACTGTCCCCTGTGACACTGTTGGGCCCTCAACAGTTGCAGTCTGGCTCTACTGTTTATGTATTCCTATGGGCCAAACTGAGCATCTGCCTGGTCTGCACTGTGCCCCAGCTGCACCACAGCATGTGCCACCTGCAGCCCTCTGTATCCCCTTTTCCAGCATCTGCCCAGTTGCCCTTTACGACATGCCCACCCTGCTGTTGCTGAACATGTGCATGCCATGGGGGACCTGTTTACTAACAGGGGGGAGCCCTGCTCTGTGCTATTTCACTGTGGCATCATTCACCTTCTATGGTGATAGAGCATACACCCTTCCACAGTTAATATCTTTTTCTGAGGCTTTTTCAGTGGTATTTTTGACTGTTTCCCATTCATACCACTATTGGCCAGCTTGGTTATGTTTTTTTTTTTTCGTTTGTTGAGGTCATTTTCAATGTTTATGTGCCCTTTTGTTCTGTGCACATGTATCACACTTCTCACTTTTTTTAGGTTTCCCTGCCTATGCTGTACATTGCTGACACTTAAATGTTTCTCTCCCCTGAAATGTGAATTTAACGGCAGGTTTTCAATCGCGTTAGGATTCAGCTCTTCAGATCAGCGCGTTAGTGTGAAAGGAGCTTCTCCCCGCCCACACTCCGCCCATTGACCCCTTCTCTCCGCCCTCTCTCCACCTTCTGTGGTGTTTTACCACGCCACAGAACTTTACGATCATTAAGTAACGTTAACGCGCGTTATGAGACGTTAACGCATCATAACGCATGTTAACGTTACTTAACAATCGTTAATGTCACATAACACGCGTTATGTAACATTACCGCAGTTTAGTAAACATCCCCCTTAGATATATTAAGTTAATTCAGTACAAAGGTATCACCTACAACTTGTTTGTTGACCCTTATTTCCACATATCCAAGCAGACTAATATAGTAACCACAATGCTTTGCTCTTTTATTTCACAGTCATGGCTCCATTTCCTAAGAAGTGAGAGAACCAAGATTCAGTGCCAGCGGATGGGCACTTTTAAAACCCCCCATCTGCCACCATGTTATCTAAACTGGATATTCAGTGGCAGAACTTATCCAAACGTCTGGCACTTAATATCTGATTTCACCAGACAGCACTGTTGCTATCAGGTCAGTGATATTCAGCCGTTAATCAAATAGCAGAAACCAGTTTTAGGACAGCCATTGACCTGTCCTAACTTTAACTGAATATTGCTGCCGATAGATAGGGACTGGGACCATCCCCAATCCACCACGGTTTAACTGGGTGTCTTTTCTGCAGCCTGTGGTGATATTTTGCAGCACAAGCCAGATCACCATGTTTAGCAGCTCCTTCAAGACAAGTGTTATATGATCCATACACTGAAGACCCTTACTCAGCCTAGAGGCCATGTTTTGTACCAATTGTTGACAGCGAATCTCCTGCTGTGGGAGCCCTACCAATACTGAATTACAATAATCTAAATGAGAAAAGAGTAACGCCCAAATCGCTAGAGTACTGTTCATATTAATAGTGCACATATCTGTAAAGTGATACTTCTTAAGTGATTAAATTATGTGAGAAATTCACTAGGAAAAGTCAGATTACATTTGCCCATTTCTATTGGGCTATTTATATTTTGATCAAGAGCAGGACTTTATACTTCTTTCTTTCAGGCAACAGTGATTCCACTGGGGGTAGGAATTAATAGCAACTAGGATTAATTAGTTAGACACAAATGTAATTAATAAATACAAGACACAAATTCAGGCATGCTTAGTAATACTTTTGGTAAACAGATTGTTCAATATACCGGAAAGAGACCTTGCATTGCTACTCTTGGGAGGATACTATACAATATTCTATTAATGATTTTTAAAGAATAAAGTTAATTATGTAAAAGGTGTTTAAAGATCTTAAACACACTGCCCTGTGTTTTTGCTTGCAAACATTTTTTTGTAGCTGTGCCCTTGGTTCTTTTCTCAATCTCTGCATGTAAATCAGTTTGCAGCCAAGTAAATATTCCCTCCTTCCACCTGCTTCGTGATCCTTGATGTTCTTGCTCATGTTGCAAGAAAGCGTAGTTACTCACCTGTAACAGGTGATCTCCGGGAACAGAAGGAATTAAGTTTTCACATATGGGTATCATCGGTACCAACGGAGCCTACGCCGGAACGCTCTCCAGCATCCAATAGGAAAGCTTTTGGGAGCATCCCACTGCACCTGTGTCACTGCCTTCCCGTCTTTCCAACTCTCCCTCTTCAGTTGAGTTTATAGCTGAGACAAAGGAGAGAGAGAGAGAACTCCAAGGGGAGGTGGGTGGGTTGTGAAGACCTAATTCCTGTTGTTCCCAGAAATCACCTGTTACAGGTGAGTAATTATGCTATCTCCAGGAACAAGCAGGAATGTAGTCTTCACATATGGGGACTCCCCAGCTGAGAGATGCCAGGGAGATGACCCCAGAAAGCTGTGAAACCCAGGTTGAGATGGGTCATGCTTTCTCCCATGGATCTCTGGCATCGAAGCCCGGGATGGCGGGTAGGAGCTGTTCTAAGTCTGAAAGAGATGCTGGAGAACAGCCTGGCCAAACGAGGCATCCCGCTGGGAGTCCCTGTCTAAGAAGTAGTGGGCTGCAAAGGTGTGTACCGAAGCCCAAGTGGCTGCTCTACAAATGTCGTCAATGGACACTGAGCGAAGGTTAGCCATAGAGGCTGCCATTGCTCTCACATTGTGAGCTGTGACATGACCTTCGAGAGAAAGTCCCTTACTCTCATATGCAAAGGATATGCAATTTTCAATCCATTTAGACAAAGTTCGCTTGGAAACTGATAGTCCAAGATGACTAGAGTCAAAGGCAACAAAAAGCTGGGAAGACTTTCTATGTTGCTTAGTTCTCTGAAGGTAAAAGGCCAAGGCTCTTTTACTTTCCAGAGTGTGAAGATTCCTTTCTGCATTAGAGGTGTAAGGCCTAGGGAAGAATACAAGAAGGTAAACAGACTGGTTTAAATGGAAAGGCGAAACCACCTTTGGCATATCATGGTGGAACCTTGTATAAGGAGGATCAGCAGCTAAAGCCTGTAGCTCACTGATGTGTCGTGCAGAAGTGAGAGCAAATAGGAAGATTACTTTCCAGGAAAGAAATTTTAGAGATGTAGTGACTAAGGGTTTGAAGGGCAGTTTCATGAGCTGCCCAAGGACAAGATTCAAATCCCATGCTACAAGTGGTGGCTTGATGGGAAGTTGTGTTAAGAGCAGACCTCTCATAAATCTTGCTACAAGTGGTTGAGAAGAAACGGGTTGTCCATCCAAGAGCTTGTGGAAAGCTGAAATGGCACTAAGATGGACCCTTACTGAATTGGTCTTAAGACCAGAGGATGATAAATGGAGGAGATACTCTAGTAATGCCTCCACTGGCACTGAAAAGGGATTAAATTCCTTTTTTGAACACCAGATAGAGAACCTCTTCCACTTAAAGGCGTAGGCCCACCTTGTGGAAGGTTTTCTTGAAGCCAAAAGGATATCCTTTACCTGTTGAGAAAGGTTGATATCCTGGAATGCTAGGATCTCAGCAGCCACGCCCTGAGGTGTAGAGACTGAGGATTTGGGTGCAATACCATCCCGTTCTCCTGGGAAAGAAGATCTGGAGCATATCCCAACTCCAGAGGTTTGGCTTGAGAGAGACGTAGAAGCAGAGGATACCACGTTTATCATGGCCAGCGTGGGGCTATGAGGATCATATGGCCCCTGTCTCGCTGAAGATTAAACAGAATTTTGGGAATGAGGGGAATGGGTGGGAAGGCATAGAGGAAGCCCTGACCCCCAGTGGAGGTGGAAGGCATCCCTTGCCTGACAGTTCTGAGACATAATTCTGGAACAGAACCAGGGAAGTTTGGCATTCTGAGGACTTGCAAAGAGGTCTATATCTGGAGTTCCACAGATCTGAAAAATTCGAGCAATTTGCTCTGGATGAAGAGACCACTCGTGTGGCAGCAGTACTCGACTGAGTTTGTGTGCCAAGAGATTTTGCGTGCCTGGAAGATAGTAGGCAGATTTGAAGATCTCTGGCAAAGGCCCAGAGGCATAGAGCTTCGTTGCACAATGCTAGAGACCCCGTCCCACCCTGTTTGTTCACATAGAACATGGTTACTTGATTGTCGGTCTGGACCAGAACTGTCTTGTAGCTGAGGTGGGCCTGAAATACTTGAAGAGCATAAAAGATGGCTCTGAGTTCCAGGAGCTTTATGTGAAGACAAGCCTCTTGCTGGGTCCATAGACCCTGAGTGGAGAGATTGTCCAAGTGAGCCCCCCAGCCTAACTTGGACGCATCTGTCATCAAGGTGGCTTGGTGTAGTGGCTGCTGGAAAGGAGAGCCTACGACAAGGTTTTCCAGTGATTGCCACCACTGCAGGGACGACATGAGACGTGTCGAGTTTCTGATTTTGTCCGTCAAGCGACCCGAGGCCTATGTCCACTGAGAGGATAGGGGTCCACTGGGCTGCTCGCATGTGAAGGCGAGCATAGGGAACCACATGGACAGTGGATGCCATATGCCCCAGCAGCTGAAGCATTTCTCAAGCAGTTAGCAGAGTTTTCATAGCTGCTTGAGATGCCAGCTGGAGTATTCGAAGACAACGTGGCTGAGGCAGGAAAGCCTTTGACTGCCTTGTGTCTAGTCGAGCCCCTATAAACTCTAGGGACTGAGAAAGGGGTGAGATGAGATTTTGTGAGGTTTATGACCAGTCCCAAGTACTGCGGGATTTGCATTGTGCGGGAGAGAGTGAAGCTGGCTTCTGGAGCTGTTGATGCCCGAATGAGCCAGTCGGCTAAATAGGGGAAGACAAATATCCCCAGAGTTCTCAGGAATGCTGATATCACTGCCATGCATTTTGTGAAGACTCTTGGGGCAGAAGCCAGTCCGAAGGGAAGAACCCTGTACTGGTAATGTCTTCCCTGAAAAAGGAATCGAAGGAACCTCCTGTGATCTGTTTGGATGAGAATATGCGTGTATGCATCCTTTAGATCTAGAGAACATTGCCAATCCTGACTCCGAATGTAAGGAAGAAGCCTATGACAAGGTTTTCCAGTGATTGCCACCACTGCAGGGACGAAATGAGACGTGTCGAGTTTCTGATTTTGTCCGTCAAGCGACCCAAGGCCTGTGTCCACTGAGAGGATAGGGGTCCACTGGGCTGCTTGCATGTGAAGGCGAGCATAGGGAACTACATGGACAGTGGATGCCATATGCCCCAGCAGCTGAAGCATTTCTCAAGCAGTTAGCAGAGGGAGATCATCTTGAATTTTTCTCGGAACAGATACCTGTTCAACTCTCTGAGGTCCAATATGGGTCTGTATCCCCCTGTTTTCTTTGGGATGAGGAAGTAGGGGGAGTAGAAACCCATGCCCTGTTGGGATATGCATACCTCTTCTATTGCCTCTTGAGCAAGTAGTGAGGTGACCTCCTGACACAAGAAAGCGGTGGAAGGGCCCTGAGAATTGAGCTGTCTTGTGATGGTAGGAGGGGGCATACTGTGAAAATGGAGTTTGTACCCCTCTTGTACAATGGAAAGAGTCCAGTTTTCTGATGTTATTTGATGCCATCTTCTGGCAAAATGACATAGTCTTCCGGGGATGGTGTGAGGTTCTGGACCTTTCAGGGGCAGGATGACTAAGTTCTCTAGGAAGGAGTCAAAGCCCCTGAGGAGGCTGAGTCTGCTGAGCTGGTTGAGCTCTGGGGACTTGTGCCTTCCTTTGCTGTCTGGGCTGTTGTTGCCCCTTCTGGGGAGCATGAACTGAACAGTGGACAGCCTGGGTGTAAGATGGGTAGAATTTATTTTTCTTGTTGAAAAAGGGTTTCTTAGTTGTCTTTTTCTTTGCTGGATTGGCTGTAATCCTTGACAATCTGATCAAGGTTGTATTTTTAGACTCAAGCTGATTAGCTTTGTCTTCCCAGTCCTTGCCAAAGAGATTTTCCCCTGTGCAAGTAATGTTCCCTAGCTTATCGTTGTTCTAAATCTGATACCTGAAGCCAGGCAATGCGACGTGCACCGATGGAAATAGCAGAGGTCCTGCTAATGCACTCAAAGCAATCAAAGGTTGCACGATTCATGAACTTAGACACATTCTGGGCATCTTTGACCAGAGTGAGAAAGTCTGTTCTTTTATCATCCAGGAGAAGTGGAGCCATGAGCTCTAGATCCCTTGTAACCTCCTTAAGGAACATTCCCATATAAATAATGTAAGAGCTGATCCTGGCTGATAGCATCAAGGATTGAAGGCATCGATAGTTCTTGCTTCACGGCCCGGAGGATTGGAACAATGCGTTTTAGCACTCTTGATCCTACGCATTTTGAAGGACTAGAAAAGGGGACTGTTACTTCTGGAGAGAGATCTGCAATTATGAGTATATACTTCTTGGAATTTTCTGAAGGGAATCCTTTGTATTAAAGCTAATTAATCTGTGAACCCACTATTTTTTGTTAAATCAGCCAGGGCCTAGTAGCAGCAGTTTAAATTTAAAACACAGAAGAGATCTTTCTGGTTAAATTTGGAACCCAGCAGAGAGCGTGTAGTTTAAATTTAATAGTCACTCAGGGCCTAGCATCAGCAAAGTACTTTTAGTTTAAATTTAAAACACAGAAGAGAGCTTTCTGGTTAAATTTGGAACCCAGCAGAGAGTCTGTAGTTTAAATTTCATAATAAGTTAAAGACTAGCAGCAGCAAAGAGCTATAATTTAAATCAAATCAGAATATAGCTTAGCACAAAAGGCAAAACAGGGTCAGTACTCTTTAAGCAACAAATACAGTCTTCTACCTAGGGGGCAAGAGACCTGTGAAACTTTCTCAATAGGTGTTAACACTAGGTGGCAGGTCAAAAGGCCATTTTGAAAGACTCCTTCTATCCAAGCAAGGACTGTTAATTGCCCAGGAAGTTGGTCACAGCTTATCTCAGCAGCACAGGCATAAATAGATCAACCAGAGTTCTGTGATCCTCAGTCTTGAAGGACTAGAAAAGGGGACTGTTATTTCTGGAGAGAGATCTGCAATTGTGAGTATATACTTCTGGAAATTTTCTGAAAGGAATTCTTTGTATTAAAGCTAATTAATCTGTGAACCCACTATTTTTTGTTAAATCAGTCAGGGCCTAGTAGCAGCAGTTTAAACTTAAATTTAAAACACAGAAGAGAGCTTTCTGGTTACCTTTCATACCCAGCAGAGAGCTTGTAGGTTAAATTTCATAATAAGTTAGAGCCTAGCAGCAGCAAAGAGCTATAATTTAAATAAAATCAGAATATAGCTTACCTCAGTAGCACAAGACAGGGTACTGTGTAGCAGCCCTCTTTTAATAAGTGTTATTTCCCTCCCTCCCTAACACGCACCCACCCCTAGGATAATCATAGCTTAATAGGTACTTACACATCTTAAAAGACAGGAGGTGCTCTCAGGTGAAGCCTGTTACCCAAATCAGTCATACACTAAAGGACCTGAGATTAATTAAACTTCAGGTGAACAAGGTATATTAAACATATTAGGTACAGTTTTATTAGTATAAATATCCATAGCAACCCTTAGTAAGTAAAGAACTTAAAGATCTAAACACAAACTTAAAACTAAGATGCAGACAGCAGTCCAGCAGCGAGATGGGGGTTTTCCAGTCTTTTGCATTGAGTGTCACATGTATGATTTTCTCCCAGTTGGTGAGAGGTCTTACGTGTGCACTAGGTGAAAGGAGCTCTTTGCTCTCAGGGAACGAGTCCGTTCTCTAGAGGCTAGAGTAGCAGAATTGGAAAACATAAGAAAGACAGAGAGGTACATAGACGAGACCTACAGGGATATGGTCCTGAAGTCCCACCTCCAGTCTGGCAGCATTCCTGTTGCCATAGAGGAGAGAGGTCACATGACAGGAGAGCATCAACCTGGGGTGGCAGGAAGTGATCCTGTAACTAGGACCTGTCCTCCAGGTGATGTAAAACCCTCTCGCACCAAGGAAGTTTCTCCAGGGCCATGTGCCTATGAGGGAAGGGTTAGGACAGCCGTTATAGTTGGTGATTCGATCATTAGGCATGTAGATAGCTGCGTGGCTGGTGGACGTGAGGATCACCTGGTAACATGCCTGCCTGGTGCGAAGGTAGCGGACCTCACGCGCCACCTAGATAAGGTCTTAGATAGTGCTGGGGAGGAGTCTGCTGTCTTGGTAAATGTCGGTACCAATGACATAGGAAAATGTGATAGGGAGGTTCTGGAGGCTAAATTTAGGCTTTTAGTTAGGAAGTTGAAATCCAGAACTTCCAGGGTAGCGTTCTCTGAAATGCTTCCCGTTCCACGCGCAGGACCCAAAAGGCAGGCAGAGCTCCGGAGTCTCAATGCGTGGATGAGACAGTGGTGCAGAGATGAGGGTTTTGGATTTGTTAGGAACTGGGAAACATTCTGGGGAAAGGAGGGGCTCTTCTGAAGGGATGGGCTTCACCTTAACCGGGATGGAACCAGGCTGCTGGCATTAACCTTTAAAAAGGAGATTGAGCAGCTTTTAAACTAGATAACAGGGGAAAGCCGACATTCGCCCAAGAGCGGATGGTTCGGAAGAATGTATCCTTGAAGGATACTACCAAAAGCAGAGAGGTTCCACAAAAGAGTAAAGTAGCCCAAATGCCCTCGAGTATGGATCAGACAGAACTTAAAGATCCCAAATTACCCATGTCTACCAATAGCCAAATTAATATGAATAAAATAAAGTCTCTAAAATGCTTGTATGCAAATGCTAGAAGTCTAAAAAATAAGATGGGAGAGTTAGAATATAGCACTAAATGAGAGGTTAGATATGATTGGAATATCAGAGACATGGTGGAAGGAGGACAACCAGCGGGACACTGTGATACCTGGGTACAAACTATATCGTAATGATAGAGCTGATCAAATTGGTTGAGGGGTTGCGCTCTATGTTAGAGAGGGCATTGAGTCAGAAAGGATTAAAGTTTTGCAGGAAACAAAATTTGCTGTAGAATCTCTATGGATTGAAATTCCATGTAAAAAGGGGAAGGCGATGGCAGTGGGGGTGTACTATCGACCGCCTGGCCAGAATGAACAAATGGATGATGAAATGCTCAAAGAAATCAAGGAAGCTAACAAAAGTTACAGCGCAGTAATAATAATGGGTGATTTCAGTTACCCAGGTATAGACTGGGTCAGTGTCACGTCAGGACATGCTAGGAAGATAAAGTTCCTAGATGAAATAAATGACTGCTTCTTGGAGCAGCTTGTTCATGAACCGACCAGAGGGGAAGCCATATTAGACCTAGTCCTTAGTGGAACACCAGATCTAGTGCAAGAGATAAGGGTGTTGGGGCCACTTGGCAATAATGATCATAGCATGATCGCCTTTGATTTAATTAGTGGAGGAGGGATAGTAAGGAAATCCTTGGCTTTAGACAAGGAAGATCTTGTCTTACTAATCTCTTATGTTTTTTTCAAAGTGTGAATAAACAGGTGGACAAAGGTGAGTCGGTTGATATAGTGTATCTGGACTTTCAGAAAGCCTTTGACAAGGTCCCTCATCAGAGACTTTTGGCAAAACTAAAGAGTTATGGGATAGGAGGCAGTGTACTATTGTGGATCAGGAACTGGTTAAAAGATAGAAAGCAGAGGGTCGGGCTAAATGGCCTATTTTCCCGATGGAGAAAGGTGAATAGTGGTGTACCCCAGGGATCTGTGCTGGGTCCGCTGCTTTTTGACATATTCATAAACGACCTGGAAAGTGGAATAACGAGTGAGGTTATCAAATTTGCAGATGACACAAAACTATTTAAAGTTGTTAAAACCCAAGAGGATTGTGGAAAATTGCAAGAGGATCTTGATAAATTGGAAGACTGGGCATCAAAATGGCAGATGAAATTTAATGTGGACAAGTGCAAAGTTATGCACCTAGGGAAGAACAACCCAAACTATGGTTACACGATGCAAGGTTCCACATTAGGAAAAAGATTTAGGCGTCATTGTGGATACCATGTTAAAACCCTCGGCCGAGTGTGCAGCGGCGGCCTAGAGAGCAAATAGAATGCTAGGTATCATAAGGAAAGGAATGGAAAATAAAACAAAAAATATTATAATGCCTCTATATCGTTCCATGGTGAGACCGCACCTTGAATATTGTGTGCAATTCTGGTCGCCGTATTAGAAAAGGTTCAGAGAAGAGCCACGAAAATGGTAAAGGGAATGGAAGGATACTCCTATGAAGAAAGGCTAAAAAGGTTAGGGCTCTTTAACCTAGAAAAGAGATGGCTGAGGGAAGATATGATAGAAGTCTATAAATTAATGAACGGAGTGAAAATGGTAAACGTAGATCGATTGTTTACATTATCAGAATATAGAAAGACTAGGGGACATGCAATGAAGCTACAGGGTAAACTATTTCAGACTAATAAAAGAAAATATTTTTTCACTCAACGTGTAATCAAACTCTGGAATTTGTTACCGGAGGATGTAGTAAAGGCTATTAGTGTAGCTGGGTTTAAAAAAGGTTTGGACAAGTTCCTGGAGGAAAGGTCCATAAACCATTATTAAGAAGGGATCCAAGATATCAATGCTTGACCCAGTACAAGCATTGTGGAACCTGTGTCTTTTGGGGAAACTGCTAGATACGTATTACCTAGATTGGCCACTGTTGGAAACAGGATACTGGGCTTGATGGACCTTGGTCTGACCCAGTATGGCATATCTTATGTTCTCATGCATCGCTGAGTCCACTACCATTGAATGGTGTGGTAATTGTGTTTTCTGAAACTAGGACACTGCAGAACTCAGTACATGGTATCGAGCGTTTGAGAGTGTGGAGATACCGTTAAAGGGGCTTCCCACATCCGTAACATGAGGTAATGCAGGATTCGATGAATGGGAAGAGAAGCTACTTGTTTAGGAGCTGCCGGATACTGAAGAATTTCTGATTCTTCTGCTCTTGGTTCCTTCTCAGGGTTCAACGTGATTGAAAGTCCTCGGGCTGCATCACGTATGAAATCCTGAAAAGACATGTCCTCTGGAGGAGACATCCTATGCTGAGAAGGAGAGGGATCCCTCTGGTAGAATCACTCTGGTACCGGCGGAGTCTTCGGAGTCATCAGAATCGAAGGACTCGAAATATCTCCACGCCGGGTGCTCTTGCACTGCTTGACGCCAGTATCGATTGAAATCGACATCGGACTGTCTCGATACCGGATATTTATTCAAGAGCCGGCAAGGGGGGAAGCACATCGGTTAAAGCAGGTGCAGTCGGTACCGGTACCAATGACTGCGGAGCCAAAATTCCCCCTCCTGGAACTGGGTTACTTGGCAGCTCTTTCAAAGCAACTCAACCCCAACCTCTGCTCTTACTCCACCTTAACTCCGGCCCTAGCCCCCCACAGCTTCCCCCCTCCTGTTTTGCCCATGGGGATCCCATCTCTGCAGAGCAGCCACAATTGCAGCAAAGACTCCTATCTGCCTGCGGGAGAACAGATCCCCACGGGCAGACAGGAGAAGACTTTGCCACAATCAGGGTCATTCCCTTCTCTTCTGGAAATGGGATTCCCATGGGCAGATAACATGTATTGAGGCTGCAATCGCAGCTTTCTCCTCCTGTTTTGCTAGCAGGGATCCGATCTCCCTCGGGCAGACAGGAGTCTCTGCTGTGATCGCGGCTGCTCTCTTCTGCCCGTAGGAGATGGAATACCCGCAGATAGAAAAGAAGGGGAAAGCCTCGATGCAGGTTGTAAAGTTTAATGAAGCCATGGCCCATGTGGCCCATCCAGTGGCAGACGTTCTAGTGGGAGATCAGGTGATGATAAAGATAAAGGAGATACGGGAGATAAAGACTCTTTTGTGTGTCTACTGGGATGCATAGTTGCATGTAGTTTATTTGGAGTCTTGCGATACCACCATGAAAACATTTACAGCTTAATGAAGCACTTTACATAATTTAAAAAAAAGAAAGAAAGAAATAATAAAATTTAAAAAGAAAAGGATCACCAAGATAGCCATAGTCTTATAGAAAACACAAAAAGGACAAAAGACAAAGTATAATTAGGCCAAACGGGTCATCTGCAAGACTTCAAAAGCTTCCATAAAAATATACGCTTTTAATTTGGTTTTTGAAAGAGTTTTTATTTGACTCATTCTAAGATCTGGAAATAACATCCCAGATGTTGGTTTTAATGGAAGAGGCTGACTTGGATTTAGTGGCAGTAACAGAGACATGGTTTGCGGACAACCATGACTGGGATGTAACTATACTAGGCTATACTTTATTCAGAAAGGACAGGGTAGGAAGAAGGGGAGGAGTGGCGGCACTAGATGTAAAAAATAATACTAAGCTATGGAAATACAGGGCTTAAAAGGGACAGAGGTGGCACTGTGCATTAAACTAGAAAGAGGGAAAGCAAAATCTATTTGCATTGGTGTGATATACAAACTTCCCTTACAGGGAGAAGAGGTGGACGGAGAGTTAATTGAAGACATACGCAGCATTGCCAGGAAAGGGGAAGTGCTACTGATAGGAGATTTCAATATGCCAGATGATGATTGACACATCCCTGCTGCAGTATCATCTAGAAGTAAGGAGATCCAGGGAGAGCTATTCAGGCAACCGGTAACAGAACAGACACATGAAGGGGCCATTCTGGACTTGGCACTTACCAATGGTGAAAGTGTTTGATTACACACTGAGTGAAAAAAATATTTTCTCCTATTAGTCTTAAATAGGTTACACTGTAGTTTCATTGCACGTCCCCTAGTTTTTCTATAGTTTGATGGCGCAAACAAATAGATCTACATTTACCCGTTCTACTCCATTCATTAATTTATAGACCTCTATTATATCTCCCCTTAGTCATCTCTTTTCCAGGCTGAAAAGCCCTAACCTTTTTAGTCTCCTCATTACCATTTTGGTGTCTCTTCTCTGTACCTTTTGTAATGACGCTATAGCCTTTTTAAGATACGGCGACCAAAACTGCACACAATATTCAAGGTGCGGTTGTACCATGGAACAATACACAGGCATTATAATATTCTTTATTTTATTCTCTCTTCCTTTCCTTATGATTCCTAGCATTCTATTTGCTTTCTTGGCCGCTGCTGCACACTGGGTGGAGGGTTTTAACATGTTATCCATGATGACACCTAAATCTTTTTCCTGGGTGGTAGTTCCTAATGTGGAACCTTGAATTGTGTAACCATATTTCAGGTTTTTCTTTCCTAGACGCATAAATTTGTACTTATCCACATTAAAGTCATTTACAAATATGTCAAAAAGCAGCAGACCCAGCACATATCCCTGGGGTTCTCCACTCTTCACCTTTCTCCATTGGGAAAACTGGCCATTTATCCCTACACTCTGCTTTCTATCTTTTAACCAGTTCCTGATCCACAATAGTACACTGCCTCCTATCCCATGACTTTTTAATTTTGCCAAGAGTCTCTCATGAGGGACCTTGTCAAAGGCTTTCTGAAAATCCAGATACACTATAGCAACTGACTCATCTTTGTCTGCATGTTTATTCACACCTTCAGAAAACACAAATTATTAAGACAAGACCTTCTTTGGCTAAAGCTACGTTGGCTGTCTCCCATTAAGCCATGACTATCTACATGTTCAGTAATTTTGTTCTTTATAATGATTTCCACCATTTTTCCTGGTACTGACATCAGGCTCACTGGTCTGTAGTTTCCCAGATCACTCTTGGAACCCTTTTTAAAAACTGGCATTACATTGGTCATCCTCCACGCTTCAGATATTATAGATTATTTTAATGATAGTTCATAGATTACTGCTAGTAGATCTGCAATCTCATATTTCAGTTCCTTCAACACTCTCGGATGTGTACCATCTAGCCAGGTGATTTGCTACTCTTCAGTTTATCAAATAGCTGTAATACATCTTCCCGGTTATCAATATTTCTTTCTTCTGTGGCATTACCTTTAAATACCATTTCAGTCATGGGTAACATGGCCTTGTCCCCTCTTAGTGCCCCTTTTACCCCTCTATCATCTTATGGTCTAATTGATTCTCTCACAGGTTGTTTGCTACAAAAGTACTTGAAAAAGTCTGTTATGCATTTTTGCTTCCATAGCAAACCTCTTCTCAAATACTCTTTGCCTGCCTTATCAATGCCTTGCATCTAACTTACCAGTGCTTATGTTGTTTCCAGTTTTCGTCATTTGGCTCCTTTTTCCATTTCCTGAAAGATGCTTTTTTGGCAACAGCAGCCTCTCTGACCTCACCTTTAAACCATGCTGGCAGTTTTTTGGACTTCCTTTCACTTTTTTTTAAATACCACCCATGCTTGATGTAACTATTTCCTCATTTTATTATCAGTCTCCCTTTTGAAAGTTAAAAGGTAGTACTGTGGATTTCCTTGCCGTCCTTCCTCCATTTATTAAATCAAATGTGATCATGCTATAATCACTATTGGCAAGTGGCCCCACCACCCGTATCTCTTGCATCAGATCTTGTGTTCCACTAAGAACTAGGTCCAATATAGCTTCCCCTCTTGTCAGTTCATGAACCAACTGCTAGAAGCAGCAGTCGTTTATTCTCTCATGAACCAACTGCTAGAAGCAGCAGTCGTTTATTCTCTCTAGAAACTTTAGCATGTCCAGCCATGACACTGACCCAGTCAATACTGGGTTAATTAAAATCTGTGCTGTAACTTTTCTTAACTTCCCTGATTTCTTTGAGTATTTCATCATCCATTTGCTCATTCGGGCCAGGCGGTCGATAGTATACCCCCACTGCCATTGCTTTCCCTTCCCCTTTTTACATGGAATTTCAATCCATAGAAATTCTAGTTTATTTTGTTTCCTGCAAAAGTTTAATCATTTGTTACTCAATGCCCTCTCTAACATTCAGTGCAACCCTCCACCAATTTGATCTGCTCTATTATTATGATATAGTTTGTACCCAGGTATCACAGTGTCTCACTGGTTGTCCTCCTTCCACCATGTCTCTGAGATACCAATCATATCTAGCCTCTCATTTAGTGCTATATATTCTAACTCTCCCATCTTATTTTTTAGACTTCTAGCATTTGCATACAAGTATTTTAGAGGCTGTATTTTATTCATATTATTCTGGTTACCGGTATGCAGGGGCAATTTGGAATCTTTAAGCTCTGTCTGCTCTGTATTTAAGGGCATTTATGCTACTTTTGTCTTTATTGTAACCTCTCTGTCGATATGCCCTAACTTCAATCTTTTGCTAGTATCCTTCAAGGATAAATTGTTCTGAACCATGTGCTCTTAGGTGACTGTTGGCTTTCCCTTATTATATAGTTTAAAAGTTGCTCTCTCCTTTTTAAAGGTTAATGCCTGCAGCCTGGTTCCATCCCAGTTAAGATAGAGCCCATCCCTTTGGAAAAAGCCCGCCTTTCCCAAAACTGTTGCCCAGTTCCTAACAAATCCAAAACCCTCTTCCTTGTACCATAGTCTCATCCATGCATTGAGACTCCAGAGCTCTGCCTGCCTTTTTGGTCCTGCGCATGGAACAGAAAGCATTTTGGAGAATGCTACCGTGGAAGTTCTAAAAGCCTAAATTTGGCCTCCAGATCCTCTCTACCACACTTTTCTAGGTCATTGGTACCGACATGTACCAAGACAGTAGATTCCTCCCGAGCACTATCTAAGACCTTGTCTAGGTGGCACTTGAGGTCTGCTACCTTCGCACCAAGCAGGCATGTTACCAGGCGATCCTCACATCCACTAGCCACCCACCTATCTACATGCCTGATGATCGAATCACCAACTATATCTGCTGTCGTAACCCTGCCCTCGTAGGCACATGCCCTGGAGAAACCTCCTCAGTGCGAGAGGGTTTTACATCACCTGGAGGACAGGTCCTAGCTACAGGATCACTTCCTACCACACCAGGGTGATGCTCTGCTGTCACGTGATCTCTCTCCTCCATGACAACAGGGATAATGCCAGACTGGAGGTGGGACTTCAGTACTACATCCCTGTAGGTCTCATCTATGTAACTCTCTCTCTCTTCTTTATGTCCTCCAAGTCTGCTATTCTAGCCTCCAGAGAACAGACTCGTTCCATAAGAGCAAAGAGCTTATTGTACCTAGTGCACACATAAGACCCCTCACCAACTGGGAGAACATCATAAATGTGACACTCAATGTAAAAGACTGGAAAGCCCCCATCTCACTGCTGTCTGCATCTTAGTTTTAAGGTAGTGTTTAAGTAGTGAAGTTGTTTACTTACTTAGGTTTTCTGGGGATACTTATACTAATAAAACTATGCCTAATACGTTTAAAAGACTTTGTTTACCTTAATATTAATTAATCTCAGATCCTTAATGTATGCCTGATGAGGATAAACAGCTGCACCTTAGACTGAATATAGGCACCTCCTTTCCTTTAAGAGGTTTAAGCACCTATAAAGCTATGATTATCCTAGGGGTGGGTGAGAATCGGGGAGGGAAAGAATACTTATTAAAGGTTGGCTGCTACACAGTACCCGGTCCTATGCTTCTAAGGTAAAGTCTTACCAATTTCCTGGGTGATCCACACAGCACTTGGTTTGATAGAAGGGGTGTTTTAAATTGCCCCTTTGATCTGTCACTTGCCTTTAACACCTATTTAAGGTAACTTCACAAATCTTTTGCCTCCTAATTGGAAGGGCTCTTTGTAAAGGTCACCAGAAAGACGTTTATTTTTCTTTTTACTCAGAGACTATTCTACTTGTATGCTAAGCTATATTCTGATTTAAGTAAAAAAGCTCTCTAGAAACAAATTTATTTCATTAACTATTTACTCTATTTTACTTTCTAGGTTAAGCTAAACTTTGATTTGATTTAAATGAAAAAGCTCTCTAGAAACAAATGTATTTCAGTCTATTTACTCTTATTTTATCTTCTATGCTAAGTTATACTCTGCTTTGACTTAAATAGAAAGCTCACTGGTGGTACTAAGACCTGACTGACTCAGCAAAAACACTGAATTCTAAAATACACAGATTTATCAGCTTTAACCCCAAGTCGTCCCTTTTACCCCAAGAGTTAGAGTTTATTCCAGAAGATTATACTCACAAGTGCAGATCTACTTCCAGTTGTAGCAGTCCCTTTTGGTAGTCCTTCAAGACTTCATTCCAGTAGGAATACTTTTGGGACTGCGCCCCATGCATGCATGTATGCCTTCCCGCCTTCCCAACTGGTCTCCTCAGTCAGGTAAAAAGTGGAGTAAAGAAAACTCATAGAAGCAGGTGGAAGAAACCACAACTTGAAGGGGAGTTGGGCAGGTTGCTATCATAAGGAACAAGCAGGAAGTCAGTCAGTCTTCACATATGGGATTCCCTAGCCCAAGACAACCTAACGAGAGGAAGGATCCCAGGTACATACAGGGGTTGCAGCAGGGATCAGACAGACCCAGCTCATTCAGTACACTCCTTGTGAGTTAGTCAAATGGGCAGTGAGCAAGTTGTTTTAGACCTGAAACATATTACATAGTACAGATTGTCTGAATTGAGCATCTCTGTTGGAGTCCTTGTCCAGGCAATAGTGGGCCGTGAAGGTATGCAAGGACCATGTGACTGTTTGGCAGATCTCTGGACTTGAGACCAAACAAAAGGTTGGCTACAGCAGCAGCCATAGCTCGGACATTATGGGTTGTGACGTGATCCTGAGAGACAGTCCAGCCTGGGAATAAGCAAAAGCAATGTCATCTGCAATCCAGTTTGACAGAGTTCTCTTGAAAACTGGTAAACCAAGATGACTTGAGTCAAAGGAGACGGAGTTGAGAGGATTGGCGATGACCCTTAGTGCAGTCAAGATAGAAAGCAAGCACTGTCTTGCAATCAAGAGTATGAAGCTTGGTCTCAGTTCAAGAGCCGTGAGACCTGGAAAAAAAATGTTGGTAAGGAGATAGATTGGTTTAAGTGGAAGGAAGTGACCACTTTTGGCAGAAATTTTGTGTGTGTCTGGAGGATCACCTTGTCATAGAGAAATCTAGTGTATGGAGCATAGTCCAGAGCTTGCAGCTCACTGAATCTTCGGACTGAAATTAATGCAGCAAGGGAAAGGACTTTCCAGGTTAGGAACATTAAAGGAGCCGATGCCAATGGCTCAAAGGGGATGAGCATGAGTTGTACGAGAACAACATTTAAGTCCCATGTGGACGGAGAGGCGGTTTTGTTAAGAGAAGACATTGCATAAATCGTGACACCAGCAGGTGAGTGGAGATAGAGAAATTCTCCCATGGATGGTGGGAAGCGGAAATAGCACTCAAGTGTACCCTCACCGAATTGGTTTTGAGACCCGATGAGGATAAATGCAGTAGGTACTGGAGTAGATGCTGCACCAAATAGGTGAAAGGATCCAGGATTTTCTGTGAGCACCAGAAAACAAAATCTGTGCCATTTAAAAGCGTAGGTATGTCTAGTAGAGTCATGTCGGGAAGATAAGAGGACTTGTAGAACATCTTCTGGAAGCTCTAGTCACAAGAGGGTAAAACGCTCAGCAGCCAGGCCATCAAGGGCAGAGTCTTGAGACTAGGGTGTAGAAGATTTCCTTGATCCTGCGAGAGCAGGTTGGGATCGCAACCCAGTCCGAGGGGAGGAGCTCGAGCTAAGCGAAGAAGTAGTGGAAACCATGGTTGTCTGGGCCAAGAGGGAGCAATGAGAATCATCATTCCCCTGTCTATCTAAAGTTTGAAATGTGTCTTTAGAATTAGAGGGAGGTGGGAAATGCATATAGCAGACCCTGTCCCCACTGCAAGAGAAACATCTTAACTCTCGTTGTGGGGAATTCTTGAGCAGAAGCGAGGTAATTGGCGTTGAATGGAGAAGCAAAGAGGTCTAGTGGCATCTCCCATAGTTGAAATAAGTGTTGTGAGACTTGAGGATCTAGAATCTACTCGTGCGGGTGGAAGATTTGACTGAGTCTTTCAGCGAGCTGATTCTCTTCTCCTGGGAGATGAACAGCAGGCAGATGAATCCCACGAGCTATTGCAAAATTCCAGAGGTGGATTGCCTCCTTGAAGAGGGGGCGAGAACCCGTTCCTCCCTGTTTGTTGATATAGAACATGGCAACTTGATTGTCTGAATCAGGACAGGCATTCAGTACGACATGGACTGTGGGGGTCATGTGGCCTAGTAAGCGAAGAAAGTCCATGGCAGATATGGTTGTCTGCCCCAGAAAATGGGTTGCAAGAGCGACCAGTCGAGCCCGGCGGTGGTCTGGCAAAAAAGCTCGGGCTTGAAACATGTCTAGGCGAGCCCCTATAAACTCCAGGTCTTGAACTGGAGTGAGGTGGGACTTTGGATAGTTTATGATGAATCCCAAGTCTTGGAGGATCTGGAGGGTCTGACGAAGGGCTTCAGTGATGGACTGTGGGGTATCTCCCTTAATCAACCAATCATCTAAGGGAACAGAAAGGCTGCAACAACAGCCAGACACTGTGAAAACTGAGGGCTGAAGCTAGACCAAAGGGAAGAACTCGATACTGGTAATGGTGTCTGAGAAACACAAACCTGAGGAATGTTCTGTAATTGGGGTAGATTAAGATGTGTGTGTATGCATCCTTGAGATCCAGAGAACATAGCCAATCGTTTGAAAGGGAATCGTGTACAGAGTGAAATCATTTTGAATTTTTCCTTGACCAGAAATTTATTGAGATTTCTGAGATCCAGGATGGGCCTGTGGCCTCCCGACTTCTTTGGGATAAGGAAGTAGCAGGAGTAGAATCCTTGACCTTGCTGATATGGAAGGACCTCCTTGATCGCTCCCTGCGAAAGAAGAGTAAGGATCTCCTGTTGAAGTAACGTGGTCTGTTGGAGATCCATGGTGGGTTGGCCCACAAAGTGAGTAGGTGAGTGTGATTTGAAACACAGTTGGTGGCCCCTGCTGACTAACTGCAAAGTCCAGGGTTCTGAGGCGATAGCGATCAATCAACGTGCAAACACCACCAATCTCCCTAGAATTTGGGGAGAACAGGAGATGTTATAGGACAACTGGCCATGCTCTGCTGGAAAGAGTCAAAAACTCTGTGTAGATTGTGGCTGAAGAACAAGCTGTGGCTTAGGAGCCTTAGGCTTATGAAGGTTTGCTTGTGTCCTGGTTGTCTATGCTGCTGTTTTTGCGACTGGTAGGTGGAATAAGAATGGTAAGGTGGGAAGAAACCTTTTTTCTTCAGGTAGAATGGTTTCTTCCCAGATCTTTTTTCTTGGAAGAATCTGCCGTCTTCCTAGATAGAAGCAGATGACCTCACAATGAAGAGGCTATTTCCCCTGCCTTTTCCCTCCACCTCTGGCCAAAGAGATTTTCCCCATTGCAGAGAATGTTGATTGATTTATCCTGGACCTATTGTTCCAGATCTGAAGCTTGCAGAAATGCTGTCCACCTGGCTGCTATATACAGGCCACTGCTGCTCTGCTATTTGCCTCAAAAGCATCAAATGCTGCTCTCATGAGGAACTTTGAAGTGTTTTGGGTGTGAGAGACAAAGACCTGAGGAGGGGCCTGTTTCTCAGAAGGTAGAAGGGAATTAAATTCTGACAGGTCCCTAGAGGTATCCCTGAGGAACATGCTCATGTAGAGCAGGTAGGAATCCACTCTTGAAGCCAATACTGTGGCCTGGAAGGCCTTTCTACCAAAGGCATCAAGGTTCTTGCCACTCTGCCTGGAGGAACTGATGAATGATTTTTCTGGATCTTGATCCTTCTCACTGCTGACTCCACTATCATTGAATGGTGTGGGACCTGTGGTTTTTGAAAGCCAGGACAGGGAGATGTTTGCTGACAGTAGGAGAAGAAATAGGGGCTTCCCACATTCTGGCCATCAGATTCCTGAGGATGATGTGCACCGAGAGGGTTGCAGCCTCCTTTGGAGCTGAAGGATACTGTAGGATGTCGAGTTCTTTGGCTCTTGGTTCTGTCTCGGTCGATACCGAAATGTTGAGGGCAGCCACCATATCCTTAATGAAATCTTGGAAGGACATATCCTCAGATCCATCGCTTCCGTGTAAATGGTGCCATTCACCTCCTGAGGATATGTCCATCTGGGGATCAGAATCGGCTGATTCCAGTTCAGAGATATCTGAGGCAGAGAGAGTCCAGTAGAAAATCAAAGTAATCTTTGACTTCCCCATGATACCGTCGATGTTGCCGGGTTCAAGGTCAACTCAACGTAGATGGAACCGATCGAGGCAGTTCTGAGTGCACTGGTACCAATGGATGGGGTGGGTGTCACGAGGTATAAGCTTCCATGCGCATCAGAGCCGGGATGTCGATATCCAGGGATGGTTTCGACTTGATGACCATCTCAGTACCTGGAGATATTGAGGGCAGTGTCTGTGGCATGGTACTGGGAAGCAGAGTGTGCTAGAGTAACCACTGCCAAAATTGCCATGAGGCTTTTCTCTATGGCCATAACCCTGTCATCGAGGGTCAGTGCAGGGAATGGAGCGGCACCAGATAAAGAGATCTGGGCCACCACACCTGAGCATGTTATCGGGGGCGTCATCAAGCCCCTTCGAGGCTTTAGAGGGGGTAACCTCCCACCGGGGCTGTTTGGTCCACATCAGAAGGTAATGAGTATCAGTGTCAATATTAATGCCAATGCTTGGAGTCAGAATGCGAAGCCAACCTGGACAAGAGAAATGAGACCCTCTTGATCCGAGCTTGATATTTTTGTAGTCTTATGCACTGGGGACTCCGAGCGATGTTTCTTCTTTTGTTCAACTGGAGATGAAGACTGGGACGTTTTAGATGACTTTGAAAGTGTCGACGCCCCTGAGGAGTGCACTGAAGGTCAGAGTCTGTCCAAAACAGCTTAGTCTTCTGTTGTTCATGGTTCTTCCTTCCTCTAGAAATCATCTTAATGCAGTGGGCACAGGAATCCACATCGTGGTCTGGGCCGAGGCATTTGAGACACCAATCATGTTCATTGGTTAGGGAAATGGTGCTCAAGCACTTAGTGCATTTCTTAAAGCCACTGCAGGGCTTTTCCATGTTAGAAAAAAGGAAGCAAGCTAAATCAAATCGGGCAACGGTGCCCAGAAGGGCACTAGGCCCCCACAAAATTTAAGGTTAAAAGAAAAGAAAAGAATAGGAATAAAAGACAATAATAGGTAAAAAAGGGTAACCGGAATCTACCAGGAGTCAATTTGGTCAGCAAAAGGCAGAAAAATAGCACCGAGAAGGTACCAGAATAAAAACTGAAGTCTCTTCACGCTGTGAAACTGGGACTATGTCCCGATGGCTCCATGGAAAAAAAAAGATGACTGAGGAGACCATTTGGAAAGGCAGGAAGGCATACACGCATGCATGAAGCGGCATTCCCAGAAGTTTTCCTATTGGATGCTGGGGAGTATTCCCATGCCAGGCTCCATCGGTACCGACATCACCCATATGTGAAGACTGACGTCCTGCTTGTTCCTGGAGATAACATGACTAGAATAGCTATTTTGGCAAACTTGAATAAAAATGAATTCCAGATGTTGTACCAGTGGTATATGAGCCCCCAAAGGCTCCATAAGATTTATCCCTCTGTTGTTGAAAGATGCTGATCTGAGTGTGGGCAGGTGAGTACTCTTACATGCTTGGTGGAATTACCCTATTCTATAGCTTTTCTGGAATGAGTTCCAACTTATCTCTGTGGGCTTGAAAGAAGAGCAAGTTCTATTGTCATAGTTTGCAGAAAGATCATTAAACGTTGGAAACAACTTCAATTCTAGAGGGGCTGACAATTTATAAAAGGCTATGGAAAATCTATTTTTTTTAGCAAATTAACAGCAATATGGTGTAATAAACTGAAGAAATTTGAAGCTGACTGTTGTCTATTTGTAACAGAGGTGCAAAAATCTACTGTGGGAAATATGGGCATGAGAGGGCTACTTAGTGTATGTGGGGATTAATGGCAACATATGTGTAATATTTTGATTGTTAAAATGTTCTGGGTTAATAATACAAATGGGAGGAGGAGGAGGTTTGTTCTAATGTATGGTATGGTATATCCTTTTAGCTGTAGAGCTGGGTTGGCTGGATATACTTCATGACCAAATGATCATGCACCTAAGATTTCTGGGGATCCTTATTCTCATTCTCATTTTGAAGACTGAGATGAAATGGGTGACATTACTTTTTAGTACTGGGGTACACAAAAGTTCAGTCCCCGAGGACCACAAAGTTTTCAGGATCTAGCTCTCATATAGATATTAAAGATATTCTGAAAACCTGGCCTTTTTGTAGCTCTTGGGGACAGAACCTGTGCACCCCTGATTTAAAAGACACTTCTCAGTGATTATTTTGGTGGTGTACTTGAATTCTCATGCCCCCCTCAAACTCCTCCTCTTCCCTCTTCCATGCTCATTGCCCCTCATTCTCTCAACAACAATGAATGTCAGAGTGTGGGGAACACTGCCAGTCCCACTGCTCTAGCAGCTGTTGCATTTACATTCTCAATTTCTTTGACTGGCGCAAACTGGGAACAGATATATTTATTCTTATGTAACAGGTTTTTTTATACCGTTCTATCATTTCAGTCAAAGCAGTTTACATTGTAACTTAAACTTGGCGATATATATTAAACAAGGACATTGACATCTTGGATTTTTCTGGACAGACAAATCAAAAATAACCACTTTAATTTCATAAAATACTCTTAAAAATATAGTTTTCACTTCTGATTGAACTTCAGTCTTTTGAATAAAAATTTACCTCACTGATATTACACTAAATTCTGTAATGAGATCAGAAAATTCATAGTTTAAAATTAGAGTTTATTTATTTTGGGAAACATAAAAGTTAGTTATTTAAATATATTATGATCAGCTAACGATATTATAAAATGAAAAATGTAAAAAACAAATGTAGTATTGGCATTGCAAAGTGAAACCATGCTTCTTTTGACAATTCAGTTGGAATATGAACAGAACAATCTACTGCTATTACAATCCATGGGCTGAACGAGAGATTATATGAAAACTATGCAAGCTTGGCTTTCCTTCTCATTTCTCTTTTGATACATTACTCTGTTTATTGCAGTACATAGAAGTCTTTCAGGGGACATGTTTCTAAACAGCCTGCATAGTGGCAAACTACACAGGCTATTCTAACATATGCAGTTTACCTAAATTTTCAAAAAGAAACCACGCAGGTGTTTTCTTTTAGAAACTTTGGTAAAATTAGCAGGAGGGAGAAGGAGCATATTCATTGGTGGCAACCAATGTGACAGTTAGCCACTGCCACTTTAATTTAAACCCGGATATTCACTGCCAAGGTCATATCTGGCTACCAGCACTGATATCTGGGTTGCCTAGATAGCCATTAAGCTATCTCATCAGCAGCAGTATTCAACTGCTGGCCGGATAGCTAAACCAGCTAAAGTTAGACCAGGTTTTAGGGGTTTTTTTTGGCATAACTTTAGCCAATTAGGGTTAACTAGCCAGTAGCTCAATATCATTGCTGACCGGCTAACCCTCAACACCCACCCCGGAACATTCCAATGCTAAGCAGTTAACGTCAGGGCATTCGGCAGCACTAAACAGGTATGTGCCACTAAATATGGGATTAACACAGCAAATCTGCTAACCATGCTAACCCTACTGAATATGCCCTCCTGCATGTTTAAACCACCCATGCAATTTTCACCTGCTCTCGTGTGTGTGCAGCTAAGAGGGGGGAAAATGCATATACTTTTGGAAATATCATGTACACACACACTACTTTCCTCCTTGACCATGCACATTCCTGAAGGCTCTTTTTAATGGGGTTTAAAGTAGACACATTGTGAACCCTGTATCTACCTAGCTGCAATTTTCAGTCAAGTTGACCAACCAGATAAAAAAAACAAACAATTATCAGTATTCAAAGCCATTTATATGGGTGAATACTATATCTTCAAGATGTCTTGGTAAGTGCATAAACATGTAACATGCATAAAACATAAAAAAGTTTTCAAGTGCTAAGTCCAACCACTATTACATGGTGTATATTGCAAATCTACATTTGGTTTACTAGAAAAAAATTAAAACCCTGAGGATCCTACTTCTTAGATAACAGTTTTGGTTAATTGCAGCTTGATGCTATGATAACAACTATCACATTAAAAGTCAAAGTAATTCTCTGTAAGGCATAAAAAATACAAAATATAAACGTGATAACCTAGTGCTCAATTGCTTGCCTACAAAGTTTTAGTTAACACCATGAATATTATGCATAAATATGTATTTTTTGCAAATTCAAATACTAAACCTCAGTCTAGCCAGCCAGTTTATCTTCTGTATATAGTATAACAAATTTGTGCATATCAACAGAGCTGCCCTTTTCACTGTGCACTGGTGGTGTAGAAAGGCGATGGCTGGAGAACTACATGTAATGTATTTGGTTTCCATGCTCAAAGATGGCTTGCACAAACTGCTTGAAAAGTCGGTCCATGTAAGTCTGTTGCCTTGGCCAGATTCCTTCCAGAAACCCAATATGGCCACCAAAATAAGTAATTACCAAAGCAACATTTGGATTTCGTTTAGCACTTTCTATTGGGATTGCTAGATAACAAAAATTAACAACAACAAAAAAAGAATTAGAAATTTAAGGA
Source organism: Ichthyophis bannanicus (assembly GCA_033557465.1). NCBI lineage: Eukaryota > Metazoa > Chordata > Amphibia > Gymnophiona > Ichthyophiidae > Ichthyophis > Ichthyophis bannanicus. Next base: position 1,357,991,046 of record CM066031.1, read on the forward strand.
AATATTTCCATTACCCCAAAACTAGCTATTAAACTAGCTTCATTTTACTTTGGAGAACAGAGATTCTTCAACCTAGTTCTCAGAACCTTGGTCAGCCAAACCTTTCAAGCTCTTCACAAAGAATATGCACAGCATCTCTCTGCATAAAATGAAAGCAGCACATGCATTCATGTATATTCATTGCGGAGATATTTGAAAACAGACTGGCTAGGTAGTTTCCAGAAACTGAGCTGAGAATCACTGGTCTAATTTATAAAAGAAGGCTACAATTAAAAATCATATTTCTCCTGAACTGTTTTATCCATGTACCTTTTATTCTAAGCTGCTACTGCTCCCATCATAGGGACACTGCTGAGAAAAAGGTCATACTCAAAATATAGCTTTAACTCTTGATATTTGTGTATTCAGTAATGCTGACAAGATGTGGATTTTGATGAGTGCCAAAACCATGCTAGAGATACATAGTCAAGGAATTTAGCATAACTGGGTTTAAAAGGGCTTTGGACAAGTTCCCGAAGGAAAAATGTATAAATATTAGCCAGGCAGACTTCGGAAAGCCATTGCTTATCTCTGGGCAACAACAAATGGATCTACTCTTTGGGATTTTCCTGGTAATTCTTATGATCTAGGCTCACCTGGATTGGCACACTATATTCTTATGCAGGGCTTCCTAAATCTGTCCTTGGGATTTCATGAAATTCATATAAGTATGCTTACATTGGAGACTTAGGGGCATATTTACTAAGGAGCACCGGAAGCACATGTATGAGTTGTGCATCTGTTCCCCTGCCATTAACATATTGCTAATGAAAGGTACTAAGCTAACCAGCACAGGGGTGGCACTTAACGCCACCCATTCAGGTAGTGTTAAGTGCACCCAAGCTAGCAGCCACATTCACAGTTTGCAGGTGCCCAAAATGCCCACCCTAACCACAAAGTGCTGTCAATGCCCACATTCTGTCCCTAACCCACCGAATCACATGCTGACTGGTTAGCATGGGATTTTTAGCACAGTGCCCTGCACTGTTAGTGCATTGCGCTTGCAGTCCATAATAACTGAATGAACACAAAGTGACTAGGATTCTAGATAATGAAAGATCTATAAAGATTATGAAGAAATATATAACGAATTTTGATTAAATATTTTTGAAATGTTGGCAATGTTTTTTTTCATTACAATTATTTTCATTTGAGATAAGATTATGTTATAGCTATGACTGTCTCTCTATGGAGGAGACTTGCAGAGCTGCAACACTAACGGTAGGATTAGTTAGTCTGTCCTCCAGAATCTCTTCGAGATTGAACAGCATGATTTAAGTCCTCACAAGTGAGTGGCATCATGTGACGGAGAGTCCAACATGGGAAGAGCTTCAACTAACTTCCCAGAAGCTTTTAGTGTCTCTACCGCTCATGTGCCCTACTTTCAGTGCTGCATCATTGCGTGGGCCCTTCTTCAGTGGCTATGCAGCTTGTAGAATACAAATTCTAGGGGAAGTAGAGGACTTGAATTTTGCTGTCCATGGAGAATCCTTGTTACAAGAAAGTAAGTACCTGGCTTTCTAAGGACAAGCAGAGTTGCAAGTCCTCACAAGTGGGATTCCCTAGCTACAGGGAATGAGAGAGAGAACACAAAGGTACCGCTAATAGGCAAACACCAAAAACAGTTTCTGGTGGCAGCAAGTCTTTAGTTTTAAGCATTTTTTTTTTTTTTTTAAGGAAGGCCGTCTGGAAAAAGAAGAAAATAGGCCTTAGGAGGGATGGAGTCTGATTCTAAAAATCTCAATACAACCTTAGCAATAAATTGCTGCTAATCCAGTGAAAAACCTTTCAGTCTGTCACACTGAGAAAGCGTAGTTACTAACCAGTAAAGCACAGTTACTTACCTGTAACAGGTGATCTCTGGGAACAGCAGGAATTAGTCCTCACATATGGATACGTCGGTACCGACGGAGCCTGCGCGGGAAAGCTCCCCAGAAGGAAGCTTTTGGGGCTTCCCACTGCACATGCGCGCTGCCTTCCCGCCTTCCTGACCAGCTCTCCTCAGTTCGAGTTTATAGCTGAGACAATAGAGAGAGGAAAGAAAGATAGATAGAAGATACAACTCCTAGGGGAGGTGGGTGGGTTGTGAGGACTAATTCCTGCTGTTCCCAGAGATCACCTGTTACAGGTAAGTAACTGTGCTATCTCCAGGAACAAGCAGGAATAAGTCCTCACATATGGGGACTCCCTAGCTAAGATGCCTGGGAGATCCCGTTCCAAGGGTTCGCCATCTTCGTATGGATCTCAGGCATCCATCCTGGGAAGGTGGGCAGGAGTTGTTCAAGTATGGAACAGGTGTTTGAGGACAGCCTGACCAAACAAGGCATCCCGGCGGGAGTCCTTGTCCAAACAGTAATGGGCTGTGAAGGTATGAACCGAGGCCCATGTGGCGGCTCGACAGATCTGATCAATGGATACAGAGTGAAGATGAGCCATAGAAGTGGCCATGGCTCTCACATTGTGAGCTGTGACATGGCCTTCCAGAGAAATATTTTTACTCTGGTAAGCAAAGGAAATACACTGAGCAATCCAATTGGAAAGTGTACGTTTGGAGACTGGTAGTCCCAAATGAGAAGGATCAAAAGCCACAAAAAGTTGGGAAGACTTTCGATGTGGCTGAGTCCTGTTGAGGTAAAAGGCGAGAGCTCTTTTACAATCTAAAGTATGAAGGTTCCTCTCTGCACTGGATGCATGAGGAGCCGGAAAAAAGACAGGTAGATATACCTCCTGATTAAGATGAAAAGGCGAGACCACTTTGGGCATAAAGTGGGGATTCGTCCTAAGGACCACCTTATCATGATGAAATCTGGTATAAGGTGGATGAGCCACTAAGGCCTGTAGTTCACTGATGCGGCGAGCCGAAGTGACTGCAATAAGGAAAATGACCTTCCAGGAAAGAAATTTCAAGGAGGTAGAAACCAACGGTTCAAAAGGTGGCTTCATAAGCTGACCCAGAACTAGGTTCAAGTCCCATGCTACCGGAGGAGGTCGGATGGGAGGCTTAGTTAGAGTCAGGCCTCTCATGAACCTTGCAACAAGCGGATGAGAGGAGACAGGTTGTCCATTTATAGGTTTTAAGGATGCTGCAAAAGCACTCAAATGGACTCTTACTGAATTCGTCTTAAGGCCTGCATTAGAAAGATGCAGGAGATAGTCTAGTAGAGAATTCAAAGGAAGTGCTAGAGGGTCAAGACCCTGTTGAGCACACCAAATGGAAAAGCGTTTCCATTTGAAAGCATAGGAACGCCTCGTGGAGGGTTTCCTAGAGGCATGAAGGATATCTTTCACTGGTTGAGAAAGATTGAAGTCATGAAGGCTTAGGCCTTCAGTAACCAAGCTCTGAGGTGTAGGGACTTGGGGTTTGGGTGCCACAAAGTCCCTTCCTCCTGAGAGAGAAGGTCTGGCGCAGCTCCCAGGTCCAGGGAGGGTCCCTGGGAGAGATGCAGAAGTAGAGGGAACCACACTTGGCGTGGCCAGCGTGGAGCTAAGAGGATCATCGATCCGTGATCCCTCTGGAGTTTGAACAGAGTCTTGGGAATCAAAGGAATGGGTGGAAAGGCATATAGGAATTCCTGACCCCAATGCAGGAGAAAGGCGTCGTTGGCCTGAGCTCCCTGACACGGAGTCCTGGAACAGAACCGGGGAAGTTTGGCATTCCACGGACTTGCAAAGAGGTCTATGTCCGGGGTTCCCCATTCCTGAAAGATTCTGCCTATCTGGTCCATATGTAGGGACCATTCGTGTGGAAGCAGAACTCGACTGAGTCTGTCTGCCCGAGAGTTTTGAACTCCTGGAAGATATACTGCCAGAAGATGAATTTGATGCTCTCTGGCGAAGGCCCATAATCTGAGAGCTTCGTTGCAAAGTGACAGAGAGCCTGTTCCTCCTTGTTTGTTTACGTAGAACATGGCCACCTGATTGTCTGTCTGAACTAGGACGGTCAGGTTGACAAGGAGGGTATGGAAGACTTTGAGGGCAAAGAAGATTGCTCGCAGTTCCAGAAGGTTGATGTGAAGGGTGGTCTCCTGTGGAGACCAAGTACCCTGAGTGGAGAGGGATTGTAGATGGGCTCCCCACCCTGTTTGGGAGGCATCTGTTGTGAGGGTTGCTTGGGGCAACAAAGGTTGGAAGGGGGCCCCCAACAACAGATTCTTGGTGGACATCCACCATTGGAGGGACCAAAACAGACGCTTTGAGGTGAGTATTTGGTCGGAGAGCACTCCTGATGCCTGAGTCCACTGGGTGGCCAAGGTCCATTGAGCTGCTCTCATATGAAGACGAGCGTAGGGCACCACGTGTACCGTGGAGGCCATGTGGCCCAGAAGTCGCAGCATTTCTCTGGCTGTCAAGTGACTGCTGGACTGAGCTTGGGAGGCCAAGCACACCAGACGTTGGCCCCGGACTTGAGGTAGGTAGGCCCTTGCAGTGGTGGTGTCCAACTGGGCCCCTATGAATTCCAGAGACTGGGTAGGGATAAGTTGAGACTTGGGAAGGTTTACCACCAGTCCCAGATACTGCAGAAGGTGCCTTGTGCGGTCCAGGGAAATCTGGGCCTCTGACTGAGATGGAGCTCGGATGAGCCAGTCGTCCAGATATGGGAATACAAAAATTCCCAGAACTCTTAGAAATGCGGCAACCACTGCCATGCATTTGGTGAACACTCTTGGAGCAGAGGCTAGACCGAAGGGAAGTACTCTGTACTGGAAATGTTTTCCCTGAAACAGAAATCTTAGATATTTTCTGTGGGATGGGTGGATGAGTATGTGTGTATACGCATCCTTGAGATCTAGAGAACAAAGCCAATCCTGACTCTGAAGGTATGGAAGGAGAATGCTTAGAGAAAGCATTTTGAATTTCTCCTTGTACAGAAATTTGTTCAATTCTCTCAGATCTAGAATAGGTCTGAATCCCCCTGTCTTCTTTGTTATGAGAAAATAAGGGGAGTAGAATCCTGTCCCTTGTTGAAGAAGAGGAACCTCTTCTATTGCCCCTTGGGCAAGGAGAGAAGAGATTTCCTGATCCAACAGGCTCAGGAGAGATGGGGGAGAATTGAAGTGCCTCACCATGGTATATGGAGGAAGGTTGGAAAAATGAAGTTTGTAGCCCTCTCTGATGATAGAGAGGGTCCAGTGCTCTGATGTAATTTGCTCCCATCTGGGAGCAAAGTGAGCTAACCTTCCGGGAATGGTGAGGGGCTCTGGTTGTTCTAGAGCCAGAAATGTTAAGTTCTCTAGGGGCAAGTCAAAACCCCTGAGGGGGTTGAGCCTGCTGAGGAGTGGCAGACGCTGCAGGCTTTGATCTTGCCTGTTTAGGTTGCTGACGTTTAGCAGCAAAGCGAGGCTGAGAAGATTGTTGGCCAGTATTTGTGGAAAATCTGGCCTTCTTGTAGTAAGGCCTCTTGAAAAACTTTTTCTTGGCAGGAGTAGAGGTAGACTTGGAAAGTCTATCTAAGGTAGCATTTTCTGCGTCCATTTGGGTGGCTTTAATTTGCCAGTCCTTACCAAATAAGTTCTCACCTGTACAGGGCAGATTCCATAAGCCATCCAGGACCCAGGGTTCTAGGTCAGAGGCCTGGAGCCAAGCAAGTCGTCGGGCTGCACTAGCAATGCCCGAAGCTCTACCGGCACCTTCAAAGGAATCAAAAGCTGCTCTGTTGGAGAACTTAGAAACATCTAAAAGCTGTTTCACCAGAGAAATGAACTCCTCCTTTCTATCCTCAGGGATAAAGGGGGCAAAATGCTTTACCTTTAGGGCAAGTTCCCTTAGAAACATGCCCATATACAGACTGTAAGAATTAATCCTGGCTATAAGCATACTAGCCTGGAAAAATATTTCTGCCAAAAGAGTCTAGGGTCTTACATTCTCGCCCTGGAGGGGTAGAAGAGTGCCTTTTGGTGCTCTTAATCTTTTTCAGCGCAGACTTCACCACAATGGAATGGTGAGGCAGCTGAGTCTTTTGAAACCCAGGAGAAGGAGGGACCCGGTACATGGTGTCCAACCTACGAGAGTAAGGAGACAACGTTAGAGGAGCCTCCCATAAATCCATCAAGTATTCTTGAAGGATTTCATGGATAGGCAGGGTGACTGCCTCTTTAGGAACCTTGGGGTATCCTAAAATATCCAATTTCTTTGACCTAGGTTCTTTTTCAGAGGATGTGGTAATAGAAAGTCCTTTAGCTAGTTCTATAATGAAGTCTTGAAAGGACAAATCCTCTGGTGGAGACATTCTCCTCTTTGGGGAAGAGGGGTCTTCATGAAGCACTAGAGACAGCTCATCAGAGTCCTCAGAGGAGTCAAAATCCTCAGAAGAATCAGAGTATTCTCTATTTGCTTCCAACGCACGATACGCATACCGATCGGTATCGACATCGGGCGTACCGGGTATGGGATCGGTATCGGGTGAAAACCCGGATCCGGCATGCGGAACCGATCTGCGTTTGGAAGTGGATGGTCTCGGTTCCGGTATAGGAGACGATACCGGAACCGGACCCGGTACCGAGGGCGTCGCAGCATTAATAAAAGCCAGCATGGCCTGCTGCATGGTTTGAACAGTATTGCTCATAGACGCCACTGCTGCCTGGATGTCGGTACCGGTATGGGCCGGTACCCCAGAGCAGTCTAACAGGTGATCAGTCGAGGCCGTGCCATCGATGTCAACCTGTAACCCCATAGATGGTGCTTTGGAAGCCAGAGCTTCCCGCCGGGGTTGTCTGGCTGGGTCATGGTCCTCAGATTCAAAAGTGAGAGCCTCTCGATGCTTTGAAGGAGATTTGCTCTTTGAGGACCTGCCCGAAGAAGGTTTGGTTACCTGAGATCCATCCGGAGAGGAAGACCTGGATGACTGTGATGCTGGATTATCTGAAGAAAACAGCACATGGAATTTGTTGGCCCGGTTCTGCAAACCAAGTTTAGACATCTGGGAGCAGGATGGGCAGTCCGGAATGGAGTGGTCAGGTCCCAAACATTTAAGACACCATTCATGGGTGTCTGTGACAGAAATAACAGCACTACACTTGGTACACTTCTTGAAACCAGGGGCTGGTTTCTCCATGAGGAGAATTTGTGTAGGCCTGAGGCCTAACCGAAGTCACCAAGTTGTGCAGAATAAAGACTTTTTTTTTTTTTTTTTTGAAAAGAAAAGAGAGACCGGCGGTACCGGTTTCGGTATGGGGAAGGCAGGTACGCGGTCTAAAGAAACAAACTAAAACAATAATTTCTTCAGCGGTGACAGGAACACGACCTGCTGGCTCCGCGGAAAAAGAGAAACTGAGGAGAGCTGGTCAGGAAGGCGGGAAGGCAGCACGCATGTGCAGTGGGAGGCCCCAAAAGCTTCCTTCTGGGAAGCTGGGGAGCTTTCCCGCGCAGGCTCCGTCGGTACCGACATACCCATATGTGAGGACTTATTCCTGCTTGTTCCTGGAGATCAGGTAATCTCCAGGTACAGCAGGAATTTAGTTTTCACATATGGATGATGTCTGTACTGAAAGAGCCTGTGCGGGAATGCTCCCCAGAGTCCCATAGGAAAGCCCTTGGGAGTACTCCATTGCACCTGTGTGACTACCTTCCCGCTCTTCTGACTCCTTCTCCTCAGTTGGGTTTGTAGCTGAGAAGGGAGAATAAAAATAACCCTACAACTCCACGGGGAGGAGGGTGGGTTGTGAAGACTAAATTCTCCAGGATCAAGCAGGAAGTCAGTCCTCACATATGGGTGTCATAGACGCCGATGAAGCCCCAGCAGAGCATTTCCCCAGCTTTCTATGAAAGCCTTTGGGAATGCAGGCACGCATGCGCGGTTCCCTTCCCGCCTAAAGGTGCCATTTTACCTCAGTCTCTCTTTTTCCGAGAAGCCCACCGGACGTGCGTCCTGTCATCCCAGATAAAAGTTTGATTTTTTCAGCGATTCTCGCTATTTTTTTCTTCCCGGTTCGACGCCGGGTTCGGTATACCGGTATCGAGCTCGATTCTTCTTTTTCGGTTTTTGCCCTTCGTGGCTGGCGTTCACGCCCTTTTTTGATTTTTCCCTGGAAGGCCGGTCCTTTGACCTCACGGGGACTCTTTTTTCCCCGATGGCTTCCAGCGGTTTTAAAAAGTGTGATCGGTGTAAGAAGTTGATGTCTCTCACCGACACATACGACTGTTGCCTTCGGTGCCTTGGTCCTGATCACGACCCTAAGACGTGTGGACCATGTGGGAAGATGTCTTACCGCCTTGATTGTAAGATAAGGCGGTATAGAAATACTATTAAATAAATAAATAAATGTCTTCCAAGGCACTGCGAAGTCGCCAGCAGCAGAAAGAAAGGCTTTTCTCGGACTCAGACTCCGGTCAGGCCCGGACCTCGTCTGAAGCCTCGACATCTCGGGATTCGGATCCCGAGCCCGTCGAAGCTCCTCGTACAGGGGGTCCCCCGACCGGGAATGCATGAGGAAGAAGCGGCTTGTGAGGGCGTCGTCGGAAGAGGTCCCTGGCTCCTCGAGAGCCAGGTCTAAGACCCCCGACCGTCGCCCCGGGCCCATGGAACAAGAGAAGCCTGCCAAAGTTCCTCGCGTGGAGCCGGAGTCTGCTGGACATGTAAGCCCTGTGGTCCTCGAGGACTCTCCCCCAGAGAGCCGCCGCCGGGGCCCGAGTCGGTGGCTGCTGCGTCTCCCGAGCTGAGTCTCAGGATGACAGCCTTGGAGAGCAGACTGTCTGCCTTCATGGAGCAGCAGCGGGCACTGATGGCCAGCCTGTCTGGCGCATCTGCCCCGACCACCACGACATCGAAGTCGACCCCGGAGACCGAGCCGATACTCGAGTCCATCATGGCTCGAAGTTGACCTCGGTCACGGTCTCCCTCGACCTCCCGTTCGGGACCGAGGGCGTCGGGGCAGGTGTTCCAGGGCCCCGCGGGGTCGGATCCTGACTCCTCGTTGGACGAGTCTGCCTGGGAGACGGAGGATGAGGAGTCCCCCGACACATTCAAGACTCGGTGCGTCCCCTCGGACTCACCGCAGTCTGAGCCCTGGAGTAGATCCCCTCCGGAGCACACCCGGTTCTCGGAGTTTGTCCAGGATATGGCCACCGCGTTGGCTATTCCGGCGGACCCCGAGGAGGAGCCTCGAGCTGAAGAGCTCGAGGCCCTGCAGTATGACTCTCCTCCGAAGGAGGCCTTTACTGTCCCGGTTCCTCCGATGCTGGAACGGCTCCTCTTCCGGATGTGGGAGGCGCCGGTTCTAAGCAAGTGAGTCGATTCAATTTATCGACTCCGGAGGAACCCTAGCTTTCAGAAGGCGCAGCTGCCACACCATTCCATGGTGGTGGAATCGGCCATGCATCGTCTGAAAAGCCAGAAGATGCACTCTGCGGTGCCCCCCAGCAGGGAGGCCCGGAACCTCGATGGTGTGGGTAGAAAGTGCTTCCAGGGCTCGATGCTTGCTTGCCGTGTCCAGTCTTACTAGCTGTACATGGGCATGTACTTGCAAGACCTGGCCAAGGAGTTGGCCGGGTTCTCTGCTGGTCTCTCCGGGGAGCCCTTGCAGAGATTCAAGTCCTTGTCCTTGGGGATTCGGGACTGCTCGAAGTTTGTCCCGCGCCGCCTACAATGGCTTCGAGGCTTCGGCCCGAGTTGCGGGAGCCGGCATCGCGGCTCGACGCCAGGCATGGCTGCAGTCATCGGACCTCGAGCCATGGGTTCAGGACAAGTTGGTCGATGTCCCTTGCTGAGGTGAAAACCTTTTTGGCAAGCCCATGGCCGAGAAGGCCGCACAGCTCGAGACGGAGCACCTTACTAGGACAAGGCTGTCTAGGAAGACCTCTGCCCCTTCTCACAAGAAGAAGGCCTCGGGTAAGAAGCCCTTTTACACGAGGAAGGGCACTACCTACAAACAGTACCCGCAATATCAGGCTGCCCAAGCTGCACCCCAGGGTCAGCAAGCCAAGGGGCAGGGTAATGGGCCCCGTAGGCAGAGGACCCCCAAGCCTCCGGCCCCTGCTCCCACTCAGCAGGGTGGGGGTTTTTGACTCCTCGAGCGTAGCCTCTCCATCCATGCCCTCCCAACCCTGCACAGGAGGTCGCCTCGCCCTCTTTGCCCACCAGTGGCCCCCCATCACTGGGGACAGTTGGGTGTTGAACATAGTCCACAGGGGCTATGCACTGCATTTTCACCAACAGCCTCTGCCATACTTTCCAGGGGAACCTCCAAGGCCTCCCCTGCACACAGACCTTCTCCTTCAAGAGCTTCAAGGTCTGTTGGTGGACAGGGCGGTGGAGCCTGTGCCTCCCCACTTGCAAGGTCACGAATTCTACTCCAGATATTTCCTGGTGCCCAAAAGAACCGGTGGCCTTCGACCCATTCTGGACCTCAGGAACCTCAACAAGTTCCTAGAGAAAGAAAAGTTCAAGATGCTTACTCTTGGAACACTTCTGCCCTACCTCCAGCAGGGAGATTGGCTATGCTCCTTAGATCTAAAGGATGCGTACACTCACATCCTCATTCATCCAGACCACAGAAAGTACCTCAGGTTCATTGTGGGAGGAAACCATTATCAGTACAGAGTACTGCCTTTTGGCCTCACCTCCGCTCCAGGGTCTTTACCAAATGCCTGGCAATGGTGGCAGCCTTCCTGAGAAATCAGGGAATCTTTGTCTTCCCCTATCTAGACGACTGGCTCATCAGGGGTCAGACATGCCAGGAGGCCAGACAAGCCACCCTCAGAACTATTGCTCTTCTTCAAAGCCTGGGGTTTGTAATAAACTTCGCAAAGTCCACTTTGCTCCCCTCCCAGAACTTGGAGTTCATAGGAGCAAGGCTGGACTCTCTGCTGGCAAAGGCTTTCTTGCCATAAGACAGAGCACAAAGATTGATAGCCTTGGCAAACCAGTTTCTCAGCGGGTCATTCGTCTCCGCCAGACCCTGCCTGAGGCTTCTAGGCCACATGGCTTCGACAGTACATGTGACTCCCAATACCAGGCTCCATATGAGACCTGCACAGTGGTGCCTTCAGACTCAGTGGTCACAGGCCACAGGCAGCCTCAGGGACAGGATAAGGGTGTCCAGACAATTTCTGAACTCCCTCAGCTGGTGGTTGCACCCACCCAATCTACTAAAAGGGGTACCTTTTCAAATTCCTGGGTACACAGTGGTACTGACCACAGACGCCTCCCTGCAGGGCTGGGGAGCTCATTGTCTGAACAAGTGCACCCAGGACCTGTGGTCCCCTTGGGAGGCTGCACAGCAGATCAACCTCCTAGAACTCTGAGCTATTCGATTAGCACTCAAAGCTTTCTCTCCTACCCTGGCTCATCAATCTGTCCTGGTTGAGACAGACAACCAAGTAGCCATGTTTTATGTGAACAAACAGGGCGGGACTGGGTCCAGACTCCTCTGTTGGGAGGCTCAGGACCTTTGTTCATTTGCCCTCAAGCACAACATGCTCCTCAAGGCTGTGTACCTTCCAGGCCAGGACAACTACCTGACCGACAAGTTGAGCAGGATTCTACAGCCCCACGAGTGGCAGCTGCATCCTTTAGTGGTTCAGAAGATCTTCCTAAAGTGGGGTCTCCCTTTGATAGATCTCTTTGCCAGTCCATTGAACAAGCAACTGCCAAAGTTCTGCTACAGGCTACCGCATCCTCTGAGAATAGCAGCGGAGGCTTTTCTGATTCCCTGGTCTCAGGGCCTCCTGTATGCGTTTCCTCCCACGCCCTTGGTGGCCCGAACTCTCTTCAAGATTCTTCAAGACAAGGCCTCAGTCCTGCTGGTGGCTCCCAGGTGGCCGAGACAGCCTTGGTTTCCGCTTCTGCTTCAACTGGCGGTGGATCCCCCTCTGCCTCTGGGGTTGCAACCCGACCTTCTCTCAAAGGAGCAGGGTTCCCTTCTGCAACCCAATCTCAAAGCTCTCAATTTGATGGCCTGGAGTCTGCAAGGGTAGTTTTGGCTCCCTGGGGCCTCCCTCAGGGAGTTGAGGAGGTTGTCCTAGCCTCTAGGAAACAGTCCACTAGGAGAACCTATGCTCTCAAATGGAAAAGGTTTTCTCTGTGGTGTCAGCTCCGTACAGAGGATCCTTTCTCCTGTACTGTGCCAGTAGTGCTTCAGTACTTACTACACTTGTCTAATCAGGGACTTAAGTCCAATTCTGTTCGGGTCCACCTCTCAGCTCTAGCAGCTCACCACTCACTGGTGGAGGGACATTCTCTGTCGGTTCACCCTTTGGTGTCCCGCTTTCTCAGGGGCTTGCTTTTGCTCAAGCCTCCAATCCGTCCTCCTGCTCCTGAGTGGGAGTTGAAAGTGGTCTTGCAGCAGCTGACTCGCCCACCCTTTGAGCCAATGGCTACTTGCCCTCTACGCTTCCTGTCCTGGAAGACACTCTTCTTGATAGCCCTTACCTCGGCTAGGCGAGTGAGTGAGCTTCAGGCCCTGGTCTGTGATAGGCCTTACACTCGCTTTTATAGAAACAGGGTAGTCCTTAGGACTCATCCAAAGTTCCTTCCAAAAGTTGTCTCCTCCTTCACCTTAACCAAGAGGTGGTTCTTCCAACATTCTTCCCTAGGCCTCATGCTAGCCAGGCTGAAGCAGTCCTGCATACCCTGGACTGTAGGAGGGCCTTATCCTTCTACCTTGACCATACGCAGGGACATAGAAGGGCTACTCAGCTCTTCATCTCTTTTGACCCTAATAAGTTGGGGTTGGCTGTGTCCAAGCATACCTTGTCCATCTGGGTGGCTGACTGTATCACCTGGGCTTACAAGGCGGCTGACCTTCCTTTGTAGGGTCGGATCAATGGCTGCCTCAGTGGCTCATCTCCACTCTGTGCCCTTGGTAGACATCTGCAGGGCTGCAACTTGGTCTTCAAGACAGACTTTTGCGGCCCATTACTGTCTGGAGAGGGAGTCCCGTAGGGACAGTGCTTTTGGCCAGGCAGTACTCCGGAATCTCTTTGAGGTTTAGGCAACTCCTGCCCTCTGTTGGGCTACCGGTGGAGGTTGTGTCAGTGAAAAGCCTTTCTTTGATGCTGGGACTAGAGGGAGTTCTCTTGTTCAGCCTGGGTTCCTCGGTAGCCCAGAGCTAGGGAGTCACCCATATGTGAGGAATGACTTCCTGCTTGGTCCTGGAGAAAGAGTAGTTACTCACCTGTAACAGGTGTTCTCCAGGAGCAGCAGGAATCAGTCCTCACAACCCTCCCTCCTCCCCTGGCAGTTGCAGTTGTACATAGTTTATTTTGCTTTTTTTTTTGTGTGCTGTTCTTAGCTATGTCATTTGACTGAGGTAAGATGGCACCTTTAGGCGGGAAGGGAACCGCGCATGCGTGCCTGCATTCCCAAAGGCTTTCATAGAAAGCTGGGGAAATGCTCCGCTGGGGCTTCATCGGCGTCGATGACACCCATATGTGAGGACTGATTCCTGCTGCTCCTGGAGAACATCTGTTACAGGTAAGTAACTACTCTTTCCTGCTGTTCCCGGAGATCACCTGGTACAAGTGAGTAACTACGCTATCTCCAGGAACAAGCAGGAATGTAGTCTTCCCATATGGGATTCCCTAGCTCCCAGATCTTCAGGAGACTTGGAAACCAGGTCAGAATGATCAGACTGGGTTCAATTGGACGTAGACATCCCTGCCATGGCTATCTGGAATAAACAGTGTAGGTGGGGGGGAGGAGTTGTAGCTATGTTCCAAAGAGATGTTGGAGGACTGCCTGGCCGAAGGCCGCATCCTGGCAGGAGTCCTTGTCCAAAAAATAGTGGGCAGCAAAAGTGTAGATGGAGGACCAGGTTGCTGCTCAGCATATTTTGCCAATGGCTACTGAGTGTATGTTGGCTACAGAAGTCGCCATGGCTCAGACATTGCAAGTAGTGACATGCCCTGTGAGCACTGTTCCCTCTAAGCTGTGCGCGTGTGTGCGCGCACACACCTCGTGGAGCGAGCGCACATACTTTAAAACAGAGCGCACAAAAATTACGGCTCTGATTCTGATAGAAAACAACACAGACGTCTTAAAATGTAAAAGTTATGATTGTAATTACTAGAAATTTCCTGCTTCATTTAGTAATCGTCTATTTTCATTTAATTTGATTAAAATCAATGTGGTGTACATACTGTATTCTGACGTGTAGTCAAATTTTAAAGTGTATAACTCCGAGTGTCATTATGTGGCGCACAAACATTTAACCTTCCTTCAAAAGCTGCACACAGCTGATATATTATGCGCACACAGCCTACAGAAAATTAGAGGGAACATTGCCTGTGAGGGTGAGTCCTGCTTTATCATAAACAAAAGCGATGCAGTCTGCTATCCATCTGGAGAGCATACGCTTTGTTACAGGAAGCCCCAAGTTAGTGAGGTCAAAGAAAACAAACAATTGTGAGGATTTGCAGAGATCCTGAGTCCTCTGCAGATAGATGTCTAGGGCTCATTTACAATCTAGAGTGTGCAGGTTGTTTCTGCATGGGAAGAGTGAGGTCTTGGGAAGAAGACCAGAAGTATTACAGATTGATTGATGTGGAAGGGCAATACCACTTTTGGTAAAAAGTAAGGGTGTGTCCGTAGGACGACCTTGTCATGATGGAATCTAGTGTATGGTGGATGGGCCACCAAAGCTTGTAATTTACAAACGTGCCTGGCCGAGATCAGTGCAACTAGGGATATGACCTTCCAGGACAAGTACTGCAGGTGATCAATTGCTAGAGGTTCAAACGGGGGTTTGAGAAGCTGAGCCAAGACCACGTTGAGATCCCATGCAACTGGAGGTGGTCGAATGGGTGGCTTAGAGAGGAGGCGGCCTCTCATGAAACATGTCACTAGGGGGTGTGCAGAGATGGAAGGACCATCGATTGGCTTGTGAAAAGCCGCAATGGCACTGAGGTGAACTCGAACTGAATTGATCTTTAGTCCTGAAGAGGACAAGTGCAATAGAAATGCAGACAAGTATGTCAAAGGGCTTGAGGTTCTCATGAGTACCATGATCCAAATCTGCACCATTTGAATGAGTAGGCCCGTCTGGTGGAAGGTTTCCTGGAAACCAGGAGAATATCCTTTACTTCCTGAGGAAGTTGGAGATGCTGAAGCATCACCCTCTTCAACAGCTATGCAGATGGAGAGATCACAGATTGGGATGTAGGACTGATTGCAGCCCAGATGGATTGACTGCATCTGTTGCAGCAGAAGTAGAAGGGGAAATCAGGGTTGATGGGGCCAGAAGGGGGCTATGAGAATCATAGTACCTCAGTCGAGAAGGAGTTTGAAGAGAGTCTTCAGTATTAGGGATGTGGGGGGGAAATGCATAAATCAGTTCCTGACCCCAATGTAGGTGAAAAGCATCATTTGCTTGGCTTAGCTTGGATATAACTTTGGAACAGAACTGCAGGAGTTTGCTGTTCTGTGGAGTGGCAAAGAGGTTTGATGACTGGAGTTCCCCAGGCTTTGAAGATCTGTGCCATTGAGCGAGGGTCTAGACTCTTTGTGTAGGTGGAGGATCCGACTGAGCCTGTCCATAAGGTGATTCTGATCGCCGGGAGTATACACTGCATGAAGGTGTATGTGGTGAGAGGTGGCGAAGTTCTACAGATGACAGGCCTCTTCACAGAGGGAAAGTGTGTCTGTCCCGCCTTGCTTGTTCACATAGAACTTTGCCCCCTGGTTGTCTGTCCTGACGAGTACCTGACTGTTTGAGAGATGGTGTTGAAACACCTGCAAGGCATTCATGATTGTCAGAAGTTCCAATAAATTATCTGTAAGGATAACTCCTAAGTCTTCCACAGGCCTTGTGTGGACACTGACTCCAGGTGGGTTCCCCAACCCAGTTTGGATGCATCCATGGTTAGGGTGTGTTGAGGTTGAGGCATCCGAAAAGGTGACCCTTCCAGCAGGTTTGCTGAGGTGCATTACCACAGGAGGGATTGGACTACTGGGTGGGTGATCTGAATGCTGTCCCATAGGTGTCCTATGGATTGTGTCCATTGGAATGCTAGGGTCCACTGCGCTAGGCACATATGTAGTCTTGCATATGGCACCACATGTACTGTGGATGCCATGTAGCCTAAGATATGAAGGAAGTCTCAAGCTGTTGAGCTTTTCTGTTGATGCATGTGGATGACTAGGAGTATTAGTCAGTCCATACAGTCTAGTGGCAGAAAGGCTCTGCATAGCTGAGTGTCTAGCACTGCTCCTATGAATTCCAGTCTTTGGGTTGGGGTTAGATGGGACTTTGGGATGTTTACTACAAATCCCAGGTGTTGCAGCATTGCGAGGGTGGTTTTGAGTGAAGTGGAGAGTTCTCCTGGAGAATCTGCTTTTAATCAACCAGTTGTCTAATTAAGGGAAGACGAAGATACTCTTGCCTTGCAGGTGGGATGTTACCACTGACATGCATTTTGTGAACACCCTGGGAGCAGATGCCAGTCCAAAGGGGAGGACTCTGTACTGGTAGTGGGTCCCCTGAAAGGCAAAGGAAAGATATTTCCTGTGTCCTGGATATATCAGGATATGGATATATGCGTCTTTGAGATCTAGGGAACATAGCCAGTCTTGTTCCTGCAAGTAGGGTAGGAGGGTTTCAAGGGAAATCATTTTGAACTTCTCCTCAACTAGGAATTTGTTGAGATTTCGGAGGTCGAGGATAGGCCTTGACTTCTTCGTTATGAGGAAGTAAGGAGAGTAGAAGCTTTCGTGAAGTTCTTGTTGTGGAACCTTCTCTATGGTCCCTTGGGTTAGCAGGTTGGAGATTTCCTCTTTGATTAGGGCCCTGAGGATAGGATGGAAAGGATATTCACCTCTGAAGTGAGGCGGAGGAGGATGTTTGAAGTTTAATTGGTACCCCTCCTGAATGATGTTAAGGGTCCATTGTTCTGAGGTGATCATTTGTCAATGGCTGGCAAAGAAACAAAGTCGACCTGCTATTTTTGTTGAATTGGGCTTTTGCAGGGGCAAAATGGCCATGTTCCCAAGGAAGGAGTCAACAGCTGGGTGTCACTTGTGGCTGAGCTGCTGGCTGTTTAGTAGTTCTGGTTTCTTAGCAGATTTAGGCCCATGTTGCTTGCCCTGAGGCTGGTAAGATGTTTGTGAATAAGAAGGGTAGAACCTCTTCTTATTAGGATAGAAAGCCTTCTTTGTTGCTGGTTTCTTTTTTGAGGGGTCAGCATTCTTTCTGGAGAATCTCTTCAGAGTGGTATCATCAGTTTCAAGCTCTCCAGCTTTTTCGCTCCAGTTTTTACTGACGAGATTTTCTCCAGTGCAGGGGATATTACCCAGTTTGTCTTGGACCCATTTTGACTCTAGGTCCTAGGCCTGTAACCATGCTAGTCTTCGCGCACCGATGGCAATAGCTGATGCTCTGCTGGTGGATTTGAATGCATCGAAGGCTGGCCTGTTCACAAACCTGGAGACATTCTAGCTGTTTTTGGAGGGCTGTCTCAAAAGCTAGCCTCTTTTCCTCTGGGATGAAGGGAAGAAAGGCTTCCCAATCCTTACTGATTTTCTTAAGG
Source organism: Ichthyophis bannanicus (assembly GCA_033557465.1). Classification (NCBI taxonomy): domain Eukaryota; kingdom Metazoa; phylum Chordata; class Amphibia; order Gymnophiona; family Ichthyophiidae; genus Ichthyophis; species Ichthyophis bannanicus. Next base: position 1,358,008,542 of record CM066031.1, read on the forward strand.
GACATTCCCATAAGGTGTAGGAATTAATCCTAGTTGTCAGCATGGAGGCCTGAAAAGAACACCAAGCAAAGGAATCAAGGTTCCTTGATTCCCAGCCGGAGGGGGGCGGGTATGGATGCATGTGTCTTGCCACTTTTAATGCGGCACATTGTTGATTCAACTACCATCGAGTGATGCCGTAACTGTGTCCTTTGAAAACCTGGGATCTCCGGTACTCGATACATTGTATCGAGGCATCTGCTGATGGGCGAGACTGTAAGTGGGTCTCCCACATGTGAAGTATTAGGTTCTGTAGGATCTTATGAACTGGCAAGATTGTTGTGTCCTTTGGGGCCGTGGGGTACTGTAGAATCTCCAGTTCCTCCACCCAGGACCCCAGTTCCGCCGCAGCTGGTATCAATAGCCCTGCTGCCATGTCCCAAATAAATTCCTGGAAGGACATGTCCTCCGGTGGGGACTTTCAGCGGGAGATGGTACCTGGAGGTGACTGCTCCGATGCAGATGCCATATCCAGTAGCTCCTCAGATTCGAGGGGTCGATGGTCTGAATTGGAGGCCTCAGAATCTGAGCTCGGTGAGCGTTGTTGGTGCCGATTACCAAGGTAATGGTGCTGCCATTACCGGTCCTGCTCAATGTCCTCCCTTTGTTGTCTTAGCAGCGATGCCGAACCTGGTATCAACCAAGTTGATATGGCTCCCAACACCAGTCCTGGTGGTGGAGCAGAGGCATGGGGAATGTGGACATCAGGTAGTTGCACCGGTAGCGATATCTGTGTCAGTACAGATACTGCTTCCGATGTTGATACCAATGTAAGCAGTCCTAGAGTCATTGGTGCATGGGGTACCAAGACTGCTAGAAGAGACGCTAAGGTCTTCTCAATGGATAGCATGCGCTGATCCATCAAGATTGCTGGTGTCTAGTCCGGAGACAGAATGAGGCTTGCAGCCACCACACCAGAGCATGGCACCGGGGACTCTGCCAAGGTCAATGCCTCCGAGGCCTCCCAGTTCCCCATAGAGGCCTTGGAGGACAAGTCCTCCCACCGGGGGTGTTCAGTTTGATGACCACTGTTAGAAGATGTCTTCGAGGAGTCTCTCCCTCGATGTCTTTGGACTCCTTGGATGAAGCTAGGGACTCCTTCCGATCCCGTGGAGATTTTTGCAGAGAACTTAAAGTTTTCTTCCTCTTAGAATCCGAACTATGCTTTGAGGTCTTTGAGATTTTGGATGCCTTTGAAGCCGATAATGTTTGGGAGGATGTCGATGCCAACGAGACAGGATCTGATGGGAAAAGCTCTAATAACTTTCTGGCAGGTTTCCAAGTCCTCTCTTCATCATTTGTTTACAGAGGGAGCAAGTGTCTGGGTCATAGTTGGGACTGAGACATTTGAGGCACCATTCATGTATGTGACAGACATTGTCCACGAACACTTGGTGCACTTTTTGAAACCGCTAGGGTATTTCTCCATGTTGGAGAGGGTAGACCTACGGCCTATGAGAGGCACGAGGCCCTCAAAGTAAAAATGAAAAATAAAGAAAATAAACAAGTAAAAAGAAATAAAAATTGAAGGTACCAGAATCGGGGGCGATGCCGGAGTGAAAACGGGAGGCAGAAGCTATTCTGAGAAATGTTTTCTGCAGTGGCAGGAAAGGATCCTGATGGCTCCGCGGAAAAAGAAGAACTGATGAGGAGTCAGAAGAACAGGAAGGCAGTCACGCAGGCACAGTGGAGTAGTCCCAAGGGCTTTCCTATGGGACACAAGGAGCGTTCCTGCATGGGCTCAGTCAGTGCCTATGTCACCTATATGTGAAAACTACATTCCTGCTTGTTCCTGGAGATATGTATTAACTTATTGAATTAAGTACCATTCTATAATTTTCTTTGTTGACTAATCTTTCACACAGTCATATACTGAAATGTCCATCTTCTCTCTAAACCTTTACAAATAAATATATTATTGAATATATGTTGACTTTTTGTCCTGTCCTGTAAGATGTCTTCTTATTCTATTCCTATTATTTGGTTCTCATTATGGACCATCTTTCTCTTCTCTTTTCTAATACATACAGTTGTTTTACTCATTACAAATCTACATTGCATGAAAGAAAACACACACTATATAAACTAAAAAAATACCAATTAAAAAAAAAAACAAACCACGTACCATGTCCTGGTGAGAAAACATCATCCATGGCATTTAGGCATAACACTGGAATTTCTACTGATTTCAGCCTGGAACAGGGACTTGCATCTTTATAGTAATCTTCAATTGAAGGGTAGCCAAACATAACTGAGGTAAGCTGCTTATCAAACTCTCTAATGGTTTTAGCCTGGCATACAGAATTCAAAATAACATGCAGATATATTTATTGGGAAAGCATTACATTCACATTTTCTTAGCAAGATGTCCTTCATATATATGCAGGACTAATTTTTTTGTAGACTGCAAGACGTTATTCTGGGCAAAACAAGAATGATCCAAAGATGTTTTTAACATGAGCATCTAAGACCACAGAAGTTCCTCTTGTTCCCCCATCTAAAGAAACGATCTAGGAAATCCTGCTCTCAAGCTTGCTAAATGTGAGATCAAAGTGGTTACTGAAGAAATAAAGTGGATGTGCTGATGGCAACCATGGATTAGCTACTTCCACTGTTACATATTGTGACCCAGGACTGCAACATACCACTGAGGAAAGGGAAATATTAACACTGACCAGGATAGCACTCTACCATACTGGAAAGTGCCATCGTGAAGAGGGAAGAAAAAGGGGAAAGATACTAGCAGAGAAAGAAGGGGAGGGGAACGAGGACAGGAAGGAGAAAGGAGGAAAGAAGTAAAGCAAAGAAAACAAGAAAAAACCCCACAACAAATAAGAAAAATGAGACTGGTGCACAGGGATGACAGTAACACTGGCATCTCATCTTAGCAGGGCTTCACCAGCACGGCTTTTGGTAGAATGTTAAAGGGCCAAGCTAAGTGATCTTAAAAGTTCATGTGCTACAATATTTACATCTTTTTTTTTTTTAGTTATTTACCTCATTATACCTTGTCAGTGTTACTAGTCATTTCTCCAGGACCAAGCAGGAAGTCAGTCCTCACATATGGGTGACGTCGGCGCCGACGGAGCCCTCGTGCGGAGCATTTCCCCAGCTTTCAAAGAAAGCCTTTGGGAATTGCAGCGTGCATGCGCGGTCCTCTTCCCGCCCAAGGGTGCCATCTTGCTCAGTCTTCTTTTTTCCGCGGAGCCCGACGGACGTAGTTCGTTTATCCCCGAGGAAAAGCGTAGTTACTCACCTGTAACAGGTGTTCTCCAGGAGCAGCAGGAATCAGTCCTCACTTATGGGTGACGTCGGCGCCGACGGAGCCCTCGCGGAGCAATTTTCCCCAGCTTTCAAAGAAAGCCTTTGGGAATTGCAGCGCGCATGCGCGGTCGTCTTCCCGCCCGAAGGTGCCATCTTAGCCAGTCAGATGACATAGCCAAAAAGACAGCATAAAAATTTGCAAAAAGAACATAAGCAGACGATTGCAACTCCAAGGGGAGGAGGGAGGGTAGTGAGGACTGATTCCTGCTGCTCCTGGAGAACACCTGTTACAGGTGAGTAACTACGCTTTCTCCAGGACCAAGCAGGAAGTCAGTCCTCACTTATGGGACTCCCAAGCTCAAGGCTACCGGAGACCCTAAGCACAAAAATGAGCTCCCTCTAGCTCAGCAGCACAGAAGGATAAAATCTTCGCTGAATTATCACCCACCGGTAGCCCACATCCGGGATGGAGGGTAGGAGTTGCTCAGACCTCAAAGAGATTACGGAGGACTGCCTGTCCGAAAGCACTGTCCCTACGGGACTCCCTCTCGAGACAGTAATGGACCGCAAAAGTCTGGCTCGAAGACCAAGTAGCTGCCCGGCAGATGTCTGCCAGCGGAACAGAGCGGAGGTAAGCCACTGACGTGGCCTTTGCCCGAACGCAATGAGCCGTGACTCGACTTTCTAAGGCGAGTCCGGCTACCCCATAAGCCCAAGAGATACAGTCCGCAACCCAGATGGACAGAGTACGCTTGGAGACCGGGAGTCCCAATTTATTGGGGTCAAAAGACACAAAAAGCTGAGCAGCTTTACGGTGCTCCCGCGTACGGTCAAGGTAGAAGTTCAAAGCCCTTCTACAGTCCAGGGTATGGAGGACCGTCTCAGCTCGGCTGGAGTGTGGTCTGGGAAAGAAGGTTGGAAGTACCACCTCCTGATTGATGTGAAAAGGGGAGACCACTTTAGGCAGAAACTTTGGGTGAGTCCGTAGGACTACCCTATTCTTGTAGAACCGAGTGTAGGGGGGATCAGACACGAGGGCCTGCAATTCACTTACGCGCCTAGCGGAAGTGAGGGCTATCAAGAACAGTGTTTTCCAAGACAGAAAACGGAGAGAACATGTAGCCATAGGTTCAAAAGGCGGACAGGTGATCCGCTGCAAAACCACATTCAGGTCCCAGTCCGGCGCTGGCGGGCGCAGAGGTGGTTTAAGTAGAAGGAGACCTCGGAGAAACCTCGCTACGAGAGGGTCGCTGGAGAGAGGTCTACCGTCCACCGGCACATGATGTGCCGAAAGAGCACTGAGGTGAACTTTGACGGAGTTGGACTTAAGTCCCAGATTAGAGAGGTGTAGCAAGTACTGCAAGATCACCGACACCGGGCAGGAGAAGGGATCCTGCGACTGTTGGGTACACCAGACTGCAAAGCGACGCCATTTAAGGGCGTAGCATTTGCGGGTAGAAGGGCGTCGCGAAGCCAGGACGACCTCCTCCACCTCCGCCGGCAGGAGAAGGGGAGCAAGGACTACCCTCTCAGCAGCCAGGCCATGAGGTTGAGAGACCTGAGGTTGGGGTGCAGTAGGGACCCCTGATCCTGAGTGAGGAGATCCGGTTGTACCCCCAGAGGGATCGGACCCTCCACCGCCAGTTGCAGCAGGAGCGGAAACCACGGCTGTCTGGGCCAGCGAGGGGCCACCAGGATCATAAAGGCTTTGTCTCGGAGAACCTTGAAAAGAGTCCGAGAGACCAGCGGGATGGGAGGGAAAGAGTACAGAAGGCTCCCCGACCATGAGATCAGAAAAGCGTCCGCCGCAACCCGAAGGGGGTGTGGCTGACGAGAGCAGAAGCGAGGAAGCTGCCGGTTGCGAGGACTGGCAAAGAGATCCATCGTGGGGAGGCCCCACTTGAGGAAGAGCTTCTGAACTACCAAGGGATCCAGACGCCACTTGTGCGGCTGGAGGACCCTGCTGAGTTTGTCCGCAAGGCAATTGTCTTGGCCCGGGAGATAAACTGCCTTGAGGAGAATGCCGTGACTGACGGCCCAAGAGCAGAGCTTCTGAGCCTCCCGGCAGAGGAGAAAGGAGCCCGTGCCCCCCTGTTTGTTCACGTAGAACATGGCAACTTGATTGTCCGTCTGGACAAGGACGGACTGTTGGGAAGTCAGGTGGGAGAAGGCCTTGAGAGCTAGGCGGATCGCCCGGAGCTCCAGGAAGTTGATCTGCTGAGCAGACTCCCACGTGGTCCAGAGGCCCTGAGTACGCGCCTCTTGGCAATGCGCTCCCCAGCCCAGGAGGGATGCATCGGTGGTCAGCACCCGGGTCGGCTGAGGTGACTGGAAAGGCATACCGAATATCAGGTTCGGCTGCCGGAGCCACCACCGGAGAGACGAGATCAGCGGCTCGGAAACGCGCACTAGGTCTGCGAGGCCGCCCGTGGCTTGTCGCCACTGCCGGCGGAGACACCATTGAGCAGACCGCATGTTCAGGCGGGCATTGGGGGTCACATGGACGGTGGACGCCATATGGCCGAGCAGTCTCAGGAAGCGCCTGGCGGAGACCAGGGGCTGGCTGCGAAAGCGGTCGGCTAGGTCCATGAGCCGCTGAGCCCTGTTGAGCGGTAGGTACGCTCGCGCCTGAGGAGTGTGCAGCCTTGCGCCGATGAACTCGAGATCCTGTGAGGGGAGCAAAGTGGACTTTGCGAAGTTTATGACAAAGCCCAAGTGCTGCAGCAGAGTCACCGTGCGGCACGTGGCGTTGGTGACCTCCTGAGCGGACGCTGCTCTGATGAGCCAGTCGTCGAGGTACGGAAAGACATAGAGGCCGTGAAGCCGGAGATGGCCGCCACGACCGCGAGACATTTTGTGAAGACTCGCGGTGCGGAGGACAGGCCAAAGGGCAGTACTCTGTACTGGTAATGATTTCCTGCCACCACAAACCTTAGGTAGTGGCGGTGGCTTGGGTGGATGAGGATGTGCGTGTAGGCATCCTTTAGATCCAAGGAGCATAGCCAATCTCCCTGCTGGAGGTAGGGCAGAAGGATTCCAAGGGTAAGCATTTTGAACTTCTCCCGCACAAGGAACTTGTTGAGGTTGCGCAAGTCCAGGATGGGTCTGAGGCCCCCTGTTCTCTTTGGTATCAGAAAATACCTTGAATAGAAGCCTTGACCTCTCAGGTGGTGTGGCACCGGTTCCACCGCCTGTTCCTGCAGAAGACCTGCTAACTCCTGAAGGAGCAACTCCCTGTGCAGAGGGGGGCGCGGAGGCTCTCCCGGAAAATAGGAGGGAGGGACCTGATGGAAGTGGAGAAGGTAGCCTTCTCGCACGACCTGAAGCACCCAGGCATCTGCGGTGATGCTGGACCACCTGTGGGCGAAGTGAACCAGCCGGCCTCCGGTGCTGGGGGGAACCAGCGGGGGGGGAGAGGCTATGCTGAGCGAGTCAAAAGCCCCCACCCTGCTGAGCAGGGGCTGGTGGTGCAGGCTTGGGGGCTTGCTGCCTACGGGACCCGTTACCCCGTCCCTTGGCCTGCTGGCCCTGTTGGGGAGCTGCAGGGGCCTGATAATGGGGGTATTGTTTGTAGGCAGCCGCCTTCCTCGGGTAAAAGGACTTTTTCCCCGAGCCCTTCTTTTTCTGGGAAGGGGCGGAGGTCTTCCTAGAAAGCCTGGTCCTGGTGAGAGTCTCAGTCTCAATTTGTGCAGCCTTTTCCGCCATGGGCTTGCCAAAGAGGTTTTCGCCTCGGCAGGGGACATCGACCAACTTGTCCTGCACCCAGGGCTCAAGGTCGGACGACTGAAGCCAAGCCTGTCGGCGGGCACCGATGCCGGCTGCGGCTACTCGAGCCGAGGCTTCAAAGCCATCATAGGCTGCTCGGGACATGAACTTTGAGCATTCCAGAATGCCCGTGGACAAGGCTAGGAACCTCCGCAAGGGCTCCTCGGAGAGACCAGCGGAGAATCCGGCTAGCTCTTTAGCCAGATCCCGGAGATACATGCCCATGTATAGCTGGTAAGTCTGGACACGACATGCGAGCATAGAGCCCTGGAAGCACTTCTTGCCAAGGCCATCCAGGTTACGGGCCTCCCTTCCAGGAGGCACCGAGGAGTGCATCTTCTGGCTCTTAAGACGATGCATGGCCGATTCCACTACCATGGAATGGTGTGGCAGCTGTGCCTTTTGAAAGCCAGGGCTCTTGCGGACCCGATAGATAGAATCGACCCGCTTGCTCAGGACCGGCGAGGAGGCCGGACTCTCTCACATGCGGAAGAGTAGTCGTTCCAGCATAGGAGGAACCGGCACAGTAAAGTGTTCCCTCGCGGGAGAGTCATACTGAAGGGCGTCGAGCTCTTCGGCTCGAGGCTCCTCCTCGGGATCCGCAGGGAAGGCCAAAGCCTTGGCCATATCCCTAACGAAGTCCGAGAACCGGGCATCCTCCGGGGGGGACTGCTTCCGAGGCTCGGACTCCAGTGAGTCCGATGGGACACACCGAGTCCGGAAAGAATCAGGTGACTCTTCCTCCTCAGACTCCCAGACCGACTCCGACGAGGACTCGGTGGGGTCGGCCCGGGCAGGGTGCGGCGCTAGCCGCCCCGACGCCGAGGGAGTCGGCGTCGGCGACCTCGGTCCCGAACGGGAGGCCGAGGGTGACCTCGACCGAGGATCGACTCGAGTTCTCATCGACTCGAGGATCGGCTCGGTCTCCGGGGTCGACTTGGACGTCGACGTCCCGGCGGTCGGGGCAGCGACGCCAGCGAAGCCAGCGAGCAGTGCCCTCTGCTGGTCCATGAAGGCAGACAGTCTGCTCTCCAAGGCCGTCAACCTGAGTCCGAGCTCAGGTGACCCAGCAGCCCCCGACTCGGACGTCGGCTGTCGCGGAGGCGAGTCCAGAAGGACCACAGGACTTACCCGGGCAGGCATCTCCGACTCCAGGCGAGGTCGCTTCGGGATGTGTTCCTTCTCCAAGGACCCGGGGCGGCTGTCGGGGCTATGCGACCTGGCCCTCGCGGAGCCAGGAGCGTCCACCGACGCCGCCCTCGCGGGTTTTTTCCTTCCGACGATGGTCCCCGGAGGGAGAACCCCGGTCGGAGGAGCTCCGGCGACGGTCCGAGCTGGAGCCTTTCGACACGGAGGCCTCCGACGAGGTCCGGGTACGGCTGGGGTCAGCGAAGATCCTCTCACGCTGATGCCGCCGACTTCTCAACGCCTTTGAGGACAGTTTGCTGCAGGGCCCACAGATCAGTTCCTCATGATCCGGGCCCAGGCAGCGGAGGCAAAAGTCGTGTGTGTCGGTTAGTGACATATTTCGGTCACACCGACCACACCGCTTAAACCCACTGGCAGCCATCGGGGGAAAAAGGGCCCCTGCGAGGTCAAAGGACCGGGCTGCCAGGGAAAACGAAAACGAAAGCTGACTAAGTCAGAAAAAACCGAAAAAAGTAAGAGGACTCGAGACCGGCGTCGCGAGTCCGGGCGGGAAAACGATCGGCGTCGAACCGAAAGAAAAAAGGATAAAATAAAGAAGAAAATCAACTTTTTCGCGGGGACAAGACGGGGACGTCTGTAGGGCTCCGCGGAAAAAAGAAGACTGGCTAAGATGGCACCTTCGGGCGGGAAGACGACCGCGCATGCGCGCTGCAATTCCCAAAGGCTTTCTTTGAAAGCTGGGGAAAATTGCTCCGCGAGGGCTCCGTCGGCGCCGACGTCACCCATAAGTGAGGACTGACTTCCTGCTTGGTCCTGGAGAAAAGTTGATTTTCCCTGTTTTTCTCTTTTTTCTCCGGTCGACGCCGGATTCTTTTCCCGCTCGGACCGATACGCTGGTATCGAGTCATTTTCTCTCTTTTTCGGTTTTTGTCCTTTGTGACTGGCATTCGCGCCTTTTTTCTTTTTTCCCTGGCAGCCCGGTCTTTTGACCTAGCAGGGGCCCTTTTTCCCCCGATGGCCACCAGCGGGTTTAAGAAATGTGATCGGTGTAAGAAACTTATGTCTCTTACCGACACACATGACTGCTGCCTCCGTTGCCTCGGACCCGATCATGACCCGATGATCTGTGGTCCGTGTGGCAAAATGTCCTCGAAGGCATTGAGGAGTCGGCAGCACCAGAAGGATAGGATTTTTTCTGACGCCGCGTCCGGCCGAGCCCGGACCTCGTCAGAGGCCTCGACGTCTCGGGACTCCGGCCCCGAGCAGCATCCGGGTTCCTCTGAGCGGGGGTCTCCTTCGCGGGAACATCGAAGGAAGAAGAAACCCGCGAGGGCAGCATCGGTGGACGCTCCTGGTTCCTCGAGGGCCAGGTCGCATAGCCTCCATAGCCGTCCCGGGTCTTCGGAGTCGGAGAGGCCTGCCAAGCATCCTCGTGTCGAGATGGAGTCTCCTGGACACATAAGTGCTGTTGTCCTCGTTGACTCTCCTCCGAGGGAGCCGCCGTCGGGGCCCGAGTCGGGGGCTGCTGGGTCTCCTGAGCTCGGACTCAGGTTGACGGCCTTGGAGAGCAGCTTCGCTGCCTTCATGGAACAGCAGCGGGCATTGATCGCCGGTCTCACCGGTGCATCTGCCCCGACCACCGGGACCTCGACGTCCAAGTCGACCCCAGAGGCCGAGCCGATCCTCGAGTCCATGCGGGCTCGAGTCAATCCTCGGCCATGGTCTCCCTCGACCTCCCGTTCGGGGCTGAGTTCGTCAACGCCGATACCCTTGGCGTCGGGGCGGAGGGCATTGGTGCCCGCCCGACTGGAGCCGCTCGATTCCTCCTCCGAGGAGTCGAGCTGGGAGATGGAGGGCTAAGAGTCACCCGACACTCATCGGACTCGGTGTGTCCCATTGGACTCGCCCGAGTCCGAACCTCAGAGACGGTCCCCACCTGAGGATACCCGGTTCTCGGACTTCGTGCGGGATATGGCCAAGGCCTTGGCCTTCCCCGTGGATCCCGAGGAGGAGCCTCGAGCCAAGGAGCTCAAGGCCCTCCAGTATGACTCTCCCCCGAAGGAGGCCTTTACTGTTCCGGTTCCTCCGATGCTGGAGCGGCTGCTCTTCCGCATGTGGGAGACCCTGGCCTCGATGCCGGTGTTAAGCAAGCGGGTCAATTCCATCTATCGAGTCCGCAAGAGCCCCGGGTTCCAGAAGGCACAATTACCGCACCACTCCATGGTTGTGGAATCGGCCATGCATCGACTGAAAAGTCAGAAGATGTACTCCTTGGTGCCTCCTGGCCGGGAGGCCCGGAACCTGGACGCCCTCAGTAAGAAGTGCTTCCAGGGCTCTATGCTTGCTTGCCGTGTCCAGACTTACCAGCTCTACATGGGCATGTACCTCCGAGACCTGGCAAAGGAGATTGCCGGGTCCTCTGCTGGTCTCTCCGAGGAACCTCTGCAGAGGTTCCAGGCCTTGTCCACCGGTATTCGAGAGTGCTCCAAGTTTCTCTCGAGCAGCCTACGATGGCTTCGAGGCTTCGGCCCGAGTAGCCGGGGCTGGCATCAGTGCCCGCCGACAGGCTTGGCTACAGTCATCCGACCTCGAGCCATGGGTCCAGGACAAGTTGGTCGATGTCCCCTGCCGAGGTGAAAACCTCTTTGGCAAGCCCATGGCTGAAAAGGCTGCAGAACTCGAGACCGAGACTCTGACCAGGACTAGGCTTTCCAGGAAAACCTCTGCCCCTTCTCAGAAAAAGAAGGGCTCGGGGAAAAAGTCCTTTTACCTGAGGAAGTCATCTGCCTATAAACAATACCCTCATTATCAGGCCTCTGCAGCTCCCCAACAGGGTCAGCAGGCCAAGGGGCAGAGTCAAGGGCTCCGTAGGCAGAAGGCCCCCAAGCCACCAGCACCGGCCCCTGCTCAGCAGGGTGGGGGGTTTTGACTCAAACAGCATAGCCTCTTCTCCTCAGCCGGCTTCTCTCAGCACAGGAGGCCGGCTGGCCCACTTTGCCCACAGGTGGTCAGCCGTCACATCAGATACCTGGGTTCTTCACATAGTCCAAAAGGGCTATCTTCTCCATTTTCACCAGGTACCTCCCTCCTACTTTCCAGGGGAGCCTCCAAGACCCCCTCTGCACAGGGACCTACTCCTTCAGGAGTTAGCAAGTCTGCTAAAGGATCAGGCTGTGGAACTGGTGCCCCACCACCTGAAAGGTCACAGCTTTTATTCCAGCTACTTTCTGGTACCAAAAAGAACAGGAGGCCTCAGACCCATCCTAGACTTGCGAAACCTCAACAAGTTCCTGGAGAGGGAAAAGTTCAAGATGCTTACCCTTGGAATCCTGCTGCCCTACCTCCAGCAAGGAGACTGGCTATGCTCCTTGGATCTGAAGGATGCATATATTCACATCCTTATTCATCCAGACCACAGACAATATCTCAGGTTTGTTGTGGGAGGAAACCACTATCAGTACAGAGTACTGCCCTTTGGCCTGTCCTCCGCTCCCAGGGTGTTCACCAAGTGCCTGGCAGTGGTGGCGGCCTACCTGAGGCTTCAGGGTCTTTTTGTGTTTCCGTACCTGGACAACTGGCTCATAAGGGGCCAATCTTCCCAAGAGGCCAACCAGGCCGCCCTTCGCACTATGGCTCTGCTTCAGCACTTGGGGTTTGTCATAAACTTCGCAAAGTCCACTTTGCTCCCGTCCCAGAACTTGGAGTTCATAGGGGCCAGGCTAGACACTCTTCAAGCAAAGGCTTTTCTGCCTCTGGGCAGGGCCCACAGGCTAATGGATCTGGCCAGCCAATTTCGCAGCAATTCCCTGGTCTCTGCCAGGCAATTCCTGAGACTACTCGGCCATATGGCTTCCACGGTTCATGTCACCCCCAATGCCCGCCTGCACATGCGGCCTGCTCAGTGGAGCCTTCGCACTCAGTGGCATCAAGCGACAGGAAGCCTAGCGGACTCGGTAAAGATATCCGACTTCCTGGTCTCCTCTCTGCAATGGTGGCTTCATCTTCCGAATCTGGTGCTCGGAATGGTTTTTCAATCCCCTCCGCATTCTCAGGTGCTGACAACAGATGCTTCTCTTCTCGGTTGGGGAGCACATTGCCAAGGAAGAGTAAATTAGACTTACTTGCTAATTGTTGTTCCTTACGGAACTCTAGTCCAGTCCCGGAACCATAGAGTTGTCAATCCCATCCAGCAGCTTTGGAGACTGAATGACATCACTTTAGCACCTCTGGTATAACTAGGCAAGGACCGCCCACTATCCTCAGTACCTATTGACAAAGCACAGCTAAGCAGAGCAACAAATAAACAAATTAGAAGACAGTAAGGGAAAAATAGAAACCCACAGGAACTACGGACCAAAACGGTCTATTACCCCCCAGCCAAGCCACGACCAAGACTCCCCCATGGCTCCAGTCTATGCCCATGGGAGAGCCCCCGCCGACAGCCGAAGGGCAAGCTGCTCAGTAGGGAAAGGCCCCAACAAGGAAACAAGGCTTACTTACCGGTGCCCTTCCACTTTGCTAAACCCGGTCGGTATTTCTTACCCTACCGTCCGCTTAGCACCTTAGAGGCCGTTCGGTTCGTTTTGTTTTTTTTTTTTCGCTGACATGCTTGAAACACAACGAACCCCCAGCACAGGCTAGCGAGCTGACGATATCCAGGGAGGGCTCCGGGACTGGACTAGAGTTCCGTAAGGAACAACAATTATCAGGCAAGTCTAATTTACTCTTCCTTTTCGTCCCTCTAGTCCAGTCCCGGAACCATAGAGGATGTAACAGAGCAGTGCAGTCACCGGGAGGGGGCAGCGAGCCCAGCCTGAAGAACCGCGGACCCGAAGCCACTATCCCCCGCTGCCTGCACATCCAATCGATAATGCTTCACAAAAGAATGCAACGACGACCAGGTCGCCGCTCTGCAAATGTCCCCCACGGGAACCAGACTGACTTCCGCCCAAGACGCCGCTTGCGCCCGCGTGGAATGCGCCCGGAGCCCGTCCGGGACAACTCGACCCTTCAAAACATAAGCTGACGCAATAGCCAACTTCAGCCAACGGGAAATCGAAGCCTTCGCCGCCGCTTCCCCCTTGCGCGGCCCCCCGAAGGCGACAAACAACTGATCAGATTTTCGGAAAGGTTCTGTCCTGGCAAGGTATTTCCGCAGAACGCGCCGCACAACCAATAAATGCAGCCGACCCCCAGAATCCTTATTCTGTTGCGCCGAGAATCCGGGAAGCGTAACTACTTGATTAACATGAAAGGCCGAAACCACCTTAGGCAGAAAAGCCGGCACGGTACGTAGTACGACCTTCTGCGGAAAGAAAGACAGATATGGCTCCCTACAAGATAAGGCCTGCAACTCGGAAATGCGATGCGCCGAGCAAATCGCCACCAAAAACACCGTTTTCAAGGTAAGATCCTTAAGGGAAGCCTCCCCCAAAGGCTCAAACGGCGCCCTAACTAACGCCTCCAACACCAAATTCAAATCCCACGCCGGGACCGAGGCACGCACAGGAGGCCGAATAAGCAAGACCGCTCGTAAAAATCTGCGAACGTCCTCCAGGGACCCCAAGGATCGGCCACGAACCTTACCCCGATAGCAGGAAATGGCCGCCAACTGCACCCTGAGGGAGCTAGCCGCTAAACCTTTATCTACCCCATCCTGCAAGAACTCCAGGATGTGAGGCACAGACGCCTCCAAGGGCCGAATGCGACGTCCCGCACACCAAGACTCAAATATGCGCCAGACTCGAATGTATGCTAAGGAGGTGGAACGCTGACGTGCCTGCAGCATGGTGGAAATGACCACGGGCGAGTATCCCCGAGCCCTCAGCCTAGCCCTCTCAAGAGCCAAGCTGTAAGAGAGAACCGACTCACCTGAGGCATACGCAACGGACCCTGCAGCAACAGGTCCGGCCGACACGGAAGACGCCACGGGCTGTCCACGAGCAACCGCACTACATCCGCATACCAAGGCCGTCGCGGCCAGTCGGGGGCTATCAAAATCACCAGACCGCAGTGCCGCTCGATGCGCTGCACTACTCGACCTATCAGGGCCCAAGGCCGAAACACATAAAGAAGACCTGCCGACAGCCACTGCTGCGCCAACGCGTCGAGACCTTCCGACATTCGCTCCCGACGCCGGCTGAAGAACCGCGGTACCTGAGCCGACTCGAAGGTTGCCATAAGATCCATCCACGGGAGGCCCCAGCGCCGGACTAACAGCTCGAAGACGCTCGGATGCAGCCGCCACTCTCCCGGATCCAGCCTCCGGCGACTGAGAAAGTCCGCCTCGACATTGTCTACGCCTGCGACATGCTGAGCCGACAGAGCCCGGAGATGGCCCTCGGCCCACTCTAACAGCTGGGCCGCCTCGGCCTCCAGGGCAGCACTGCCCGTGCCGCCTTGACGATTGATGTACGCCACTGTCGACGCATTGTCGGACAGCACTCGCACCGCCTGCTGACTCAGAGTCCCCTGAAACTCCCGCAGCGCAAAGAAAACCGCTCGCATCTCCAAGCGGTTGATGGACCACGTCCTCTCCTCTGACGACCAGCCCCCCTGGGCAAACCGGCCGTCGCAATGAGCCCCCCAGCCCAAGAGGCTTGCATCCGTCGTAAGGAGTCTCCACGCCGGCGGCTCCAGCGGCATGCCCGCGGAGAGACTGCCTGGATGCAACCACCACCGAAGTGCCTGCTGTACTTCCAGAGGACAGACCAACCGTCGCGACAATTCGTCCCGTTGAGGGGACCACCGACGAAGCAACGTCGCTTGCAAGGGCCTCATATGGGCCCGGGCCCACGGCACAAGCTCTATCGCGGCCGCCATCGTGCCTAACAACTGCAGATATCGCCACGCTGTCGGAGCCGGGGTGGACAAAAAATTCTGAACTAACCCGCGGAGACGCTGAACCCGCTGATCTGGAAGGAACACCATCGCTTTCCGAGTGTCGAAACGGGCCCCTAAAAATTCCAGGGACTGCGACGGAACCAAGTTGCTCTTCGCTAGGTTGACCACCCAGCCCAGACTTTCCAACAACTCCACTACTCGGGCTGTGGCCAGCACGCTTTCTTCCCGGGACTTGGCCCGTATCAACCAGTCGTCAAGGTACGGATGGACAAGCACCCCCTCTTTGCGAAGAGCCGCTGCCACCACCACCATGACCTTGGTGAAGGTGCGCGGAGCCATCGTCATGGCCGAAATGCCCCATAGGAAGAGCAAACCGGAGAGATCTTTGGTGCTCCGGCGAATGGGAATATGCAGGTACGCCTCCGTCAGATCCAGAGAGGTAAGAAACTCCCCCGCGCGGACTGCCGCTATCACAGAGCGCAGGGTCTCCATCCGAAAGTGAGACACGCGGAGACAACGATTGACCCGCTTCAAATCTAAAATGGGCCGAAAGGTGCCCTCCTTTTTTGGCACCACGAAATAAATCGAGTATCGACTGGACCCGCACTGAGCCTCGGGAACGGGAACTACCGCCCCCAGCTGCACCAGCCGCTGAAGTGTCTCGGAAACCGCACGCATCTTGGCCGGCACCGCGCAAGGAGAACGAACGAAGGAATCGCGCATGGGTTTGTGAAACTCCAACGCGTAACCCTCACGAATGACCTCCAGGACCCACCGATCCGACGTAAGACGGACCCAAGCCGGGTAAAATTCCCGCAACCGACCTCCCACGGGAACCACCGCAGCCCGAGTCCGCCTCATCTCATTGCTTCTTCGGCGTTGAGAACTGGAAAGGAACGAAACCGCGTCCCGCGCCCCGGAAACTCCGAAATGCCTGACCGCGGACAGGGTACCTACCCCGCTGAGAAGAGCTCCCTCGAAAAGGCCGAGAGCAACGAAATTCTTTCGCCGACCCCCGAAAGCCCAACGCCATGCGCGGCTGCTTTGGCTTATCCTCCGGCAAACGTCCACCTTTGGACTCACCTAATTCCTTCACCAACTTCTCCAAGTCCTCGCCGAACAACAGCTTACCGCGAAACGGCAACTTACTAAGACGAGCCTTAGACGAACTGTCGGCCGCCCAATTTCGCAGCCAGAGACAGCGCCGCGCCGCCACCACCGAGGCCATGCCCTTCGCCAAACCTCGGATAAGATCGTAATGGATGTCCGCGAGGTACACCGTCCCAGACTCCAAACGGGCAGCCTCCTCCAGACCACCCTCAGGGCGATCCCCCCGCAAACGCTGGGACCACTGCAAACAGCCCCGAGCCACCCAGGCCCCCGCTATCGAAGCCTGCATGGAAAGGGCGCAAACTTCAAAGACTTGCTTCAGGACCGACTCCAAGCGCCTGTCCTGAACATCCCTCAAGGCCGCCGCGCCTTCCACGGGAATGATAGTCTTTTTAGTAACTGCCGAGACGGCCGCATCCACCTTCGGGCAGCGAAACAACTCTCTATCACTCTGAGCAAGCGGATACAGGCGAGACAAGGCCCGAGAACCCCGAAGGGCTGAATCCGGAACATCCCACTCCTCCTGAATCATAGCCTTAAATACCCGATGCAAAGGAAAAACTTGGTGGGACGAATGAACCGCTTTCAAGACCGGATCCTCCAAGGCCTCCTCGGAATCCGGCTCTCCCGTCTGAACATTCAAGGCCTTGAGGGTCTCTGCTATCAAGGCCGGAAGCTCCTCCCGTCGGAAAATCCTGACCACTCTACTCTGCTGCTCAGAGTCCAGTAACTCACCGTCCTCCAGTTCGTCCTCCGACAAGCCGTCGAGGGCCCCCTCCAAAGGGGACAAATCACCATCCCCTAGAAGGGAAGCCGACCCCTCCGCCCCCATAGTTCTACCCAACGTTGCCACCGGGGCGCCCTCGGATACTCCTGCGAGGGACCCAGCTCTCTTAAGACCCCTAGAGTCTTGCGCCGAGGGCGGAACCGCCGGCTGGAGCAACGCAAAGGCCTGCTGCATCAGGACAAAAAACTCCGAGGGAAGCCCTGCAGCAGCAGCCCTGAGCCCCTGACCGCCAGGAACCTCGGAACCCCCCGCAGAGGAGGGACCTGCCACCGGCTCCTCCTGCGCCAGAGAAGGTGGCTCCTGCACCTCCCGCAGATCTAACAGCGGATCCGGATCAGAGTCCATTCGCCCAGAGAGCAAGTGACACCCTGAGCACACACCAGACTCCAGCAGGGAGCTGCGCTTCAAGCCACAAAGTATACACCGTGACTTTGAAGGCATAGCCAATAGTAGCAGATAAGGCTAGCACCCGCTGCCCCTTCAAAGGGCTCCTGTCCCAGGTGCTGCACAGAAATAGAGAGGAATCACTGTTCTGCAGTGTGCCAGAGAAGCTCCGTTATTATAAAAAACTTTTTTTTTTTTTCAACTAAAGAGTCCTGCAGGACCCAGCCATGCAGGCAACCACTTTAAAAAGGTTTGCCAGCCAAAACGAAGCTTGTAGGCCACCAAAAAACATCAAAATGAAAGAGAAGAAAGAAAAGGAAAAATAAACGCGATTTTTCAAGATGGCCGCCGTCAGCGATTCCCGCCAAAAACACCCGAGAAAAAAACAGCTCCCCAAAGCTGTAAGAACACAAACTAATAGAAAAACACCCCCAGAAAACAAAGAAATAAAGAAGAAAAAAGCAAAGAAAGCCACAAAAGTGCGGTTTCTCACTCACCCCAAGTGTACTGACAGGCAGTGACTTCTCTGCAGCAGCTCCTTATTGCTCTGAGAGACACTCTCCCCTGTCAGGAGGCAGCCAGCAGTGCTGACCGCCCAGGAGGTACCTGCCAAACCTGCTACCTGCTCCTCACCCTTTGTAGCGGGTTTTGGCAGCAGGGAGGTAAGCCCCCTTCACAGGTGTCCCCTGCACACAGCAGGGAAGCAAACCAGGAGCAGGAGGGGGAGGGGGAGGGGGAAGGAACTCAAGACTGGAACCAGAAGGGAATCTTCTTCACAGCTGAGCCCACTAAAAAAATAAAGAAACAATCAAATTGAATTCCCCAAAAGAAAAGAGAAAGCGTAGTTACTCACCTGTAACAGGTGTTCTCCAGGAGCAGCAGGAATCAGTCCTCACTTATGGGTGACGTCGGCGCCGACGGAGCCCTCGCGGAGCAATTTTCCCCAGCTTTCAAAGAAAGCCTTTGGGAATTGCAGCGCGCATGCGCGGTCCTCTTCCCGCCCAAGGGTGCCATCTTAGCCAGTCAGATGACATAGCTAAAAAAGACAGCATAAAAATTTGCAAAAAAAAAAAAAACTAAAGCAGATGATTGCAACTCCAAGGGGAGGAGGGAGGGTTGTGAGGACTGATTCCTGCTGCTCCTGGAGAACACCTGTTACAGGTGAGTAACTACGCTTTCTCCAGGACCAAGCAGGAAGTCAGTCCTCACTTATGGGACTCCCAAGCTTAAGGCTACCGGAGACCCTAAGCACAAAAATGAGCTCCCTCTAGCTCAGCAGCACAGAAGGAAGGAATCTTCGCTGAATTATTACCCACCGGTAGCCCACATCCGGGATGGAGGGTAGGAGTTGCTCAAACCTCAAAGAGATTACGGAGGACTGCCTGTCCGAAAGCACTGTCCCTGCGGGACTCCCTCTCGAGACAGTAATGGACCGCAAAGGTCTGGCTCGAAGACCAAGTAGCGGCCCGGCAGATGTCTGCCAGCGGAACAGAGCGGAGGTAAGCCACTGTCGTAGCCTTTGCCCAAACGCAATGAGCCGTGACTCGACCTTCCAAGGAGAGTCCGGCTGCCCCATAAGCCCAAGTGATACAGTCCGCAACCCAGATGGACAGAGTACGCTTGGAGACCGGGAGCCCCAATTTATTGGGGTCAAAAGACACAAAAAGCTGAGCAGCTTTACGGTGCTCCCGCGTACGGTCAAGGTAGAAGTTCAATGCCCTTCTACAGTCCAGGGTATGGAGGACCGTTTCAGCTCGGCTGGAGTGTGGTCTGGGAAAGAAGGTCGGAAGTACCACCTCCTGATTGATGTGAAAAGGGGGAGACCACTTTTGGAAGAAACTTTGGGTGAGTCCGTAGGACTACCCTATTTTTGTAGAACCGAGTGTAAGGGGGATCAGACACGAGGGCCTGCAATTCACTTACGCGCCTAGCGGAAGTGAGGGCTATCAAGAACAATGTTTTCCAAGAAAGAAAACGGAGAGAACAGGTAGCCATAGGTTCAAAAGGCGGACAGGTGATCCGCTGCAAAACTACATTCAGATCCCAGTCAGGCGCTGGCGGGCGGAGAGGTGGTTTAAGTAGAAGGAGACCTCGGAGAAACCTCGCTACGAGAGGGTCGCTGGAAAGAGGTCTGCCGTCCACCGGTACATGATGTGCTGAAAGAGCACTGAGGTGAACTTTGACGGAGTTGGACTTAAGCCCCAGATTAGAGAGGTAGAGCAAGTACTGCAAGATCACCGACACCGAGCAGGAGAAGGGATCC